>CP126890.1:41897000-43158500 GCA_030440675.1 Furcifer pardalis | reverse complement strand
ATGTTGTGATATTGGGCTTGGGGTTTAAAAAGTTATTTCAGTTTCACACACATACACTTACATAAATAAAATGGCCAAAATTAATCATGCAAATTATTAAAAGAACTAATCAATTTTTAACTAATATTGTTTAAGAATAAAATAAATGTTACAAACTTGAATATGGAAAATAAAATACCTGTTAAAATTAATTGTATCAATTTAAATGTGGACTATAAAATTATTAGTATGCTTTCTTTAAATGAATGAAATAAATTATTTAATTCAGTGTATCAAATATATATAAGAAAATTAATATAATTAATACAAAATTTGTTTGTAATATAAGTACAGTGGTACCTCATACAACATTTTTAATCCGTTCCATGGGGCTTGTTGTTGTACGAAACAATTGCTATATGATACATGCATCGTATAGAGATTTTCCCTATGTGATGCATCGTACAATGATTATTTTTTTTGCTAAGTGGTTTTTCCCATTGAAAAATGGTTGTATAATTTTTTTCCATAGGGAAAATTGTTATGCGGGACGCCATTTCCCCCAAAAACAGCACTTTGGGAGCGTTCTGTCCAGTGATGGGATGTCCCCGGTTCCAGACGGTTCCCTGGAACCGGTAGGACCAATTCCGGAGGGTTCCCCGTGAGGGGAGTCCACTTTTGGGGCGTCCGGTTCCGGACGCCTCACCGAAAGAAATTTTTTTAAAAAAAATCGGAGCTAAAATGGCTCCAATTGACTGCGCATGTGCAGAAACTCAATCTGACACATTGCGCATGCGTCAGATTGAGTTTCTGCACATGCGCAGTCAATTGGAGCCATTTTAGCTCCAATTTTAAAAAAAATTGTTTAGAGCTTTCAGGACGGCGGAGGCGGCACCAGCCCTCTGAGAAGGGCACCTCCCCCGCAGCACGTTGAGGGCTGCCTGGGCCGTCTGCTGCCGACAAGCCCCATGCCCTGGGGATGCCCGGCGCGGTGCACCGCTGACGCCTCCTCCTCCGCCGGGTGCCGGCCTGTGGGCTGGGTGCCTGCAACCGCCGCCCGCCGCCGCCGGAGCTGCCGTTGGCTACATTCCTGTGGCCTCCTCCTTGGGCCGGTCCCTTTTTAGCCCGGCTGCGACGCCTGGCGGAGGAGGAATGCAGGCGGCAGTGGTGCGGCATGGGGACGGCCCAGGGAGGCTCGGCAGCCGGGCTAAAAAGGTACCGGCGGCCCGAGGAGGAGGCCACAGGGGTGCAGGCAGCTCCGGCGGCGGCTGTGGCGGCTGTGGACGCAGTCGGGGTGCCGGGTCCCAAGAAAGGTAAGCGAGGGGTAATTTATTTGTGTTTTGGGTGTGTGGTTGTTTTTATTTTATTTATTTATTTATTTATTTATTTGTGTCTGGGTGGGTGGGCTGAGAGGGAGGGGTGTGTGTGTGTATGTTTATTTTTATTTTTTATTTATTTTTATTTTTGGCCCCGCCCACAACGTCGGCTTCGGCCATGACGTCATGATGTCATGACATTGGCCACGCCCATGACGTCCATGACGTCATGGCGTGGTAGTAGAATTTTTGTCATCCCATCACTGGTTCCGTCAACAGTTGTAAAACTTCTGCCTGAATGCAACCGCTCTGTAGCTGCTCAGCTGGAGTGGTCACCATTTTTTTGGAGCGGTGTTTTGGGCTGCTCCCTGCTCTGAGCACTGGTGATCAGCAGAAATTCAGATATCTTGGGGAAATTTGCAATTTATCATCAAATTTCCATACAAAAATATTGACTTACCTATGAAAGTAATAATTGTGCTTTGGATTTCCCCTCACAGATTTCTTGCTACATTCATATGCAGAACAAAAAGACATTTGTATATATTTTGTATAGCTTGTAATGTTAAAAGAACACCAAGAGGCTTTTGCAGCAGGGTGAGGGGCTGCCTCTGCATTTGGTCCTAGGACACTTTCCACCTGCTCCTGGGACCCACCCTGGCTGGGGCTTTAAGAACTGCTGAGGCACAGGACTTCCTTGCTGCCCCACCCTAGAGGCTTTTGCAACAGGGTGAGGGGCTGCCTCTGCATTTGGTCCCAGGACACTTTCCACCTGCTCCTGGGACCCACCCTGGCTGGGGCTTTAAGAACTGCTGAGGCACAGGACTTCCTTGCTGCCCCACCCTAGAGGCTTTTGCAGCAGGGTGAGGGGCTGCCTCTGCATTTGGTCCTAGGACACTTTCCACCTGCTCCTGGGACCCACCCTGGCTGGGGCTTTAAGAACTGCTGAGGCACAGAACTTCCTTGCTGCCCCACCCAAGAGGCTTTTGCAGCAGGGTGAGGGGCTGCCTCTGCATTTGGTCCCAGAGTTCGAGATTTTTGTGGACTGTTTAAAGTGTTTTTGATGTGCTTTTGAAATGAAATGAAATGTTTATGAATTTTTAATTTTGTAATCGGGATGGGGGATTTCTTGTAATGTTTTTGATGTACTTTTCATATGTGATTTTTGTGATGTAATACTTGTAGTTATGAAACATTGTTTTGCTGTGAGCCGCCCAGAGTCGCTATAGGCGAGTGGGGCGGCATAAAAGTCGAACAATACAATACAATACAATACAAGAGGAATGGGGGTGTTTGGAATAAAAGTTGCCTCACTTTTCCGTCCTGATGCGCTCTCTAGTTAACTCTATGCTCTCACCGCTCCTCTCTGTTAGTAGACTTTCTTCCTTTCCATTGTCACCAGCTGACTGCTGTGTACATTCTGATTTTAATTTTTAAAATGTATATGTCACAATGTATATTTATAAGAAATGCAAAAAAACAAAAACCAAACCCAAACTCCAACCCTCATTGTTAATAACTCATTTTCAAATCACTCCTCTTAAAAATCAACACACACACCGTGGGACATGTGCCCCACATTGGGAACCACAGGACTAGAGAATACCAGACTAGAGGAAACTACTGCAAATGGTACACCAGTATTATAATAATTGCATGCTGACACCTCAATTCTAACTTTTGCTTACCCTTTTCAGAGTTTTCTAAGTAAAGGATAGACAGAAATAGTTTGCCATTCCTTTCTTCTGGGGGCATCCTGAGACTGTGCAGCTTGCCCAAGCCTATGCAGGCTGGCTTTTCTCCTAGGAGACACACTGGGGTGTGTGTGTGTGTGTGTGTGTGTGTGTGTGTGTGTGTGTGTGTGTGTGTGTGTGTGTGTGTGTGTGTGTGTGTGTGTGTGTGTGTGTGTGTGTGTGTGTGTCAAATTCCCAACCTCTGGCATATCAAGACTACAGCGCTATCCAGTATATGCCTCCTTATTTGGATAAGTAGCTAGTTTCAGGCTATTTTTCATTTTGACACAGCTTGCTCACCAGTGTTGTTGGAAGAATGTGTATACAGTATTTCTCTTCAAGGTAGAGGAAGTTTTGAGCATAGAAATGTATATCTATAGACCTTTATCAGGTAAGGTGAACACTGCTGTTGCCAATAGCCCACTGAGTCGTTTACAGAGCAAATTTGAGGCTCCTACAGATCTGTATCACTTGGTGCAGCTTGGCTGAATGCTAACTTTCGATATGGGAAGATATTTTAGGTGGATTTTTCTTTCCATGGAACAAAGCCGGATTTAAAGGTTTGCTTGTGGATGGATGATTGCAACCCTTGATCCACAGCCAAAAGCATTCCATTACATAAAGAGTTTTTGTCTTCATTAGGAATTAATCTGTACTAACCAACTGTCAGCTGGTGATGATTGTTTATTAACATACTATCCTCCCTGAAGAGGGCAATACGGTGCATTTAATTTGTTCATGGAACTAGGTATGAGACGGAGAAACACCATCTTTCAAGCTCAGAAATCCATAAAAGGATCTTTTGGTGCAGGTGTGCTTTGCTAACTGCATGGGTCAGGGCATCTTTTTCTGTCTCTTGATATCTTATGAACGGCTGAATTAAAGGAAGAGTTGAGGTCCTGTCCAATAGCCTCAATGTTTGCTCTAAAATGTGTGGGGAAACATTCAAAAGTTTGGTATATCTTGCTGTTTCATCATTCGGAGTTCCTCTGTGAGTCACCCATGGGAACAGATGAGCTCTACAGAGAAGAGGACATTTAGGAGTGATTATGTCAATCACTTGGGTTGGCTCCTTCTACCATCTGGAAACCTAGACCTTGAAAGGTGCCAACCAGATCAACTAGAAACCCTCCCAAGGCTTCTTGGAAACCAGTAGGACCCAACAGCCTCCGAGAATAGACCATCTTAATTGGTCCAGTCTCCCCATAGAGCAAGGTTGCAGTCAATACTTTAAGTTTCAGCCGGGAGCGATTTGACCATGATGAGGCTGATGAGTTGAGGTCCATACCCCATTGAGAAAACCAGATTGACCACATAGGTCACCACAGGTATGTGGAACCTCACATGATAAGAAAGTCCCATGTATGTCATTGAGTCCATGACTCCCAAGAAGTCCATTAGCCCCAGGAAGAAAATAGCTGGGTTGTCAAGAGTATGGTACACTAGCACAATCCCTATCCGCTCTCAGCAACCTCCACACAGGTGGAAAGCCTCCCAACCTGAACTTGAGATGACAGAGACCCTGCTGACATTGATGGCATCCCTGTGAATGATTGCGATGCTACTTCCCACCCTTCAATTTTGCCTTGATGCTGGATCCAGGTGATCCTGTTAGGGACAAAGCAATTCCTCTGCCCTCACCCCTCAAGTCTCAGTGATATATACCAGGTTGGCTTGTTCCTTTGCCACCAAGTCACAGGTTTTTTTCTGCTGACCTGGCATTTAACATCAGCAGGTATAGATCTGATCTTCCTTCAGCCTCTCCCAGCAATACTGTATTGTGTTTTCCAAAAAAAATTGCATTCTCATGATGTGCCCCAAAGTACTGCATGATATATTAAATTCTATGAAACATTAATAATGATACAACATAATGTATATACTCGAGTATAAGTTGAGCAACAACTCTAGCTTGTCTCCACAATTTAGGAAACTTAACTTCACCTATGCCAGGGGTAGACAACCTACAGCCTGTGGGCTGAATATGGCCCATGGTGCCAAATAAACCAGCCTGCACCCTTGCTCTAACCACTGCTGCTGCTGCTGTCACCACCGCTGCTAGAAGTAGCCATGGACGTGTTTAGGGTGTCTGCGGCCTTATTTATGGCAGTGTTTATGGCAGGGGGACCACCAGTTTGGCCCCCTCAACTGTCTGAGGATGTGTGACCCAACTCACAACGTAAAAAGGTTGCCAACCCCTGATCTGTGCAGTTGTTCATTAATTGCAGGGGCCATTTCTAAGTGTGACAACCCAACTGCCTTATATGCTCTGTTCTTATGTCATCGATACCTGGTGCTTTATTTGGTTTCATGCTGTTAATAGCTTCCTCCAATTCAGATGCAATAATAATAATAATAATAATAATAATAATAATAATAATAATAATAATAATAATAATAATAATAATAATAATAATAATAATAATAATAATAATAATAATCAAAAGTCCTTCAATATTTATTGAGATTATTCTTGACGAAGACCTTTCTGGTGGATTCATTCTTCAGTTCCTTTGGTTCAATATGGTGTTAGAAAGATTAGCCGGCAAGGTTGCCGCCCAGAATATGCCCAATTGTATCCACAATCTTCGATGAGGTTATTTCTGTGTACCCCAACATACCTACTGTATGTAGGCAAAACAAATAGTGTTAGCTACAACCTATGTGCATGCTTCAGAAACCACAACTTTGCATTTGTGATCACTGCACTGGAGGTGAGAATAAGAAAACATATGATTTTTCAGTGCTTGGAACCAAAATGTCATCAAATCCAAGAACAATAGACAAAAGGGGAAACTTATGACTATGTTGACTTATCACTCCATGGCCATGAACTAGAATTTAACACCTTTAATCGCTTTGGAATGTTCCATGTTCTGTATTCTAGTACTGCCTCCATAGGTACACCACAGTTTATTATTATTATTATTATTATTATTATTATTATTATTATTATTATTATTATTATTATTATTATTATTATTATTATTATTATTATTATTATTATTATTATTAACTCACATTTACTACCCCGCCCCAATTGGGCAAACCCGACTCTGGGCGGCCTACAACATGAATTTAAAATCACAAGTAAATCTATATAGTAATAGTATTTAAAATCTCAAAACCTTAAGATTTATAAAAGATTAAACGGTGCAGCAAATAAAACAAAAGCATGAGGGGTGGCTGTCCCTTAAATAAGCCAACCTATGTGGGATCCCGTGTTACTAGGCCCCCATACATGCTCCGCCAGCCAGGTCTTTAAGCCTTTTCGGAAAGGTAAGAGCTCTGCCTGTAGGCGCAGTTCCGTTGGGAGAAGGTTCCACAGGGCCGGGGCAAACACAGAGAAGGCCCTCTTCCTAGTGCTAGAGAGATGAGCCTCCCTAGCCGATGGGATAACAAGAGAGCCCCTCCGATCCGCCCTGGTGGGACGGACAGACGTTCTTAGGGTGACGCGGTCTCTTAAGTATCCTGGCCCACTACCATATAGGGCTTTAAAGGTAATGACCAGCACCTTGAATTGCACCCGGAGACATACTGGTAACCAATGCAGCTCCCGGAGCAGTGGTGTGGCACGAGCATAACGCCCGCACCCCATCACTACCCGGGCCGCCGCATTTTGGACCAGCTGCAGTCTCCGGATGGTCACCAAGGGCAGCCCCATGTAGAGCGCATTACAGTAATCAAGTCTGGAGGTGACCAAAGCATGTGTGACCATGAGCAAGGCATCCCGGTCTAGGAGGGGGCATAACTGGCATATTACACGAAGTTGTGCAAAAGCCCTCCTGGCCACGGCTGCCACCTGTTCTTCGAACAGTAGTCGTGAGTCCAGGAGGACCCCCAGATTATGCACCGGGTCTGTCTGGGGCAAAGCTGCCCCATCCAGAATCAAAGCTGGTAACTCCCGAGATAACACAGGGCCCCTCACCCATAGCCACTCAGTCTTGCCGGGATTCAGCTGTAGCCCGTTGTCCCCCATCCAGATCCTAACAGCCTCCAGGCACCTGGAAAGGACTTCCACCGCACCGCTTGGGTCCCCACGGGCCGAGATGTACAACTGGGTATCATCTGCATACTGATGATACCTCACCCCGTGGGAACGGATGATCTCTCCCAGCGGCATCATGTAGATGTTAAATAGGAGGGGAGAGAGTACCGAGCCCTGAGGCACCCCATATTGTAGGGGCCTAGGGCTGGACTTCTCACCCTCCAACCATACAGACTGGGTCCGGCCCCTCAGAAATGAGGAAAACCAGGACAACACAGTGCCCTGGATCCCCAATCCTTGGAGCCTTCCCAGCAGGATACCATGGTCGACGGTATCGAAAGCCGCTGAAAGGTCGAGAAGAGCCAGGACAGACGGATGACCTCCATCCCGCTCTCTCCAGAGATCATCCACCAATGCGACCAGTGCGGTTTCTGTCCCATATCCGGGCCTGAATCCTGACTGAAAAGGGTCCAGATAATCCGCTTCATCCAGGACATCCTGGAGTTGCTGCGCCACTGCCTTTTCCAGAACCTTACCCAAGAAGGGCAGGTTGGACACTGGGCGGTAGTTAGTGAGTACCATAGGGTCGAGGGATGGTTTTTTCAGGAGGGGGCGCACCAAAGCATGTTTAAAAGGTGCTGGAAAAGTCCCCTCCTTTAAAGATAAATTTATAATCGCCTCGACCCAGCCACCTGCCACGGCCGTAGATGCTTTAATCAGCCAGGCAGGGCATGGATCCAGTGCGCAGGTCGTGGCGCGAACAGATCAAAGAAGCCTGTCCACTTCCTCAGGGCCAACTGGATCGAACTGATCCCAGATAACATGGCCAGACTGAGCTTCGGTCAACCCCAGTTCCATACGATCCACGCCGAGATTAAGCTTTGAGCGAATCTGAGCGACTTTCTCCGCCAGATAATCAGCAAAAGCCTCAGCCGACCCCTGCCAACCAGGGCCCGACCCCTCTTTACCAAGAAGGGACCTGGTCACCCGGAACAAGGTTGCTGGGCGATTATCTGCGGAGGCAATAAGGGCGGTGAAATATTGGCGTTTCACCACACCCATCGCCACTAGGTAGTCTTTAATAGCAGCTCTAACCAGTGTTTGATCAGACTCACTCCGAGTCTTCACCCAGCGGCGCTCTCGGCGTCTCTTTGCCCGTTTGAGCTCCCTTAGTTCTTCTGTAAACCAAGGGGCAGATCGAACCCTACAAGCGCGGAGAGGCCGTAGTGGAGCGATTACGTCCAAAGCTGCAGTTGCTCTCTCATTCCAAGCGTTGACAAGGGCTTCAGATGAACCGCATTGCAGGTCAAGAGGACAACACCCCAGTTCCCTCTGGAATCCTTCTGGATCCATTAGTCGCTGGGGGCGGGCCCATTTAATCGGCCCTGCCTCCCTACGGTGGAGTCTTACCCCCAGGAAGTCAAGAGTCACCAGATAGTGATCTGACCATGGCACAGGAGTGATGTCTAATTTTTGTAATTTCAGATCACTCTGCCACAGCTCCGACAGAAAGATTAAATCCGGGGTGTAGCCACTGCTCCTGGTAGGACCCTGAATTACCTGAGTCAGGCCCATGGCTGCCATGGAAACCATGAACTCCCGAGCCACCTCTGAGTCAGACCCCAACGATGGCAAATTGAAGTCCCCCAGGACCATCAGCCTGGGGGCCTCCAATGCCAGCATTGAGACCGCCTCAAGGACCTCGGGCAGGGAATCTGCTACCTTGCAGGGAGGCAGGTACATGAGCAGGATTCCCAACTGACCCTTAGGGCCCACACGCAGGAGCAGGGCCTCACAACCCGGAATTTGTGGAGCCGTGGCCCTGGCAACCCCCAGTGACTCCCTGGCTACTACGGCAACTCCACCGCCCCTTCCCCTCTCCCTAGGCTGGTGCCAAATACCGAACCCGGCTGGGCATAATTCCGACAGAGGAACCCCATCCTCAGGCACCAGCCAGGTCTCGGTGATGCATGCCAGATCAGCCCGCTCCCCTAAGATGGTATCTGAGAGCAGGGGAGCCTTATTGCAGACTGATCTGGCATTCACCAGCAGCAGCCTAAGGGAGGGGTCACTCTTGACCGGCTGCTCAGGACCAAGAGGTGTAACCGAGGGGCCAGAACACGGGACAGCAATCAAACATCTGGCCCGCGTTCTCCGCGTGCGGCCCGCCCCTCGGTACCCGTCGTAACACCCCATGCCCATTACCACACCAATTTGGGCCCCATGGGCCCCCCCAGGCCCAGCAGACGGAGCCTGATCCCCCCTCTCTGGCTGGCAGGACCTTCTTTGCTTCCCCCATCCATTCCCCCAGCTATTCCCCCAACCCCAATCTTGATGCTGCCCGTCCATTGCCATTCCTGATGACAACGATAGCAGTGGGGCCTGGTAGTCCTGCCGCTCCCAAGTTCTTAAATCCTGCGCCAAGGCAGGGCTTGGGGGCAGGTGCCGGCAATCTTGTTGAGGGCTGTGTCGGCGGCCCCGACAGCGTCTCCCTCAGGCCGTAGGTCTTCCAGGCTGTGACAGTGGAGGTGGAGCCAGGCAGCCCTGCCGCTTGGGGATTTTCAAGGTTCCCGCGGGGGCGGGGCATGAGGGCAGGTGCCATCAATCTTGTGGAGGGCTGTGTCGGCGGCCCCGACAGTGTCTCCCTCCAGCCGTAGGTCTTCCAGGCTGTGACAGCGGGGGTGGAGCCAGGCAGCCCTGCCGCTTGGGGATTTTCAAGGTTCCCGCGGAGGCGGGGCATGAGGGCAGGTGCCAGCAATCTTGTGGAGGGCTGTGTCGGCGGCCTCGACAGCGTCTCCCTCCAGCCGTAGGTCTTCCAGGCTGTGACAGCGGGGGTGGAGTTTTGGAAAAAGTATGCTATAGCATTTAAATATCTCTGTTTCATAGGTCATTCTATCAAATACACCCAGACATAAACACTCTGTGGTGTAAACAGTGGGGGAAATATACATAGGAATATCATACAACTGCGGGAAAAACTCTTGCACTTTCATGGCATTTCAGCTCCATTGTCTGCATTTTCTCCTTTGAACATATATGGCCACCACCAGCTGTTTGGAGGGAAATTTGAATGAGTGATTTGGGGGGCATAACTCAGCCTCTGAGCCATCTAGACATACTAAAATTGGAGACAGTCTTCTGACTCTCTTCTCAACCCTTGCCAAGTTTGGTGAAGGTTGGAGACAGGGTGGCCAAGTAATGACCCTCCAAATTACTCACTGAATTCCACCACCACCACCAGCAGGTCATGACCTAGGTGCACTTTTGCACTGTACTGTATATATGCACATATATGTAGATAAGATGTCATTCATAAAAGCTATTCTATTCCACCACTGTTTGCTATAAGAATTTCTTATTGGTTATATATAGGACAGACATGTCAAATCAATGTGACTTATGTGTGTTGAATTTACAAGTCACATTCCCACACAGGCTCTTCATAATTGGAACTAAACCATATTTAACTGTTACCGGTAATCATTTAGGCAGCACATTCAGTGTTAGAGAATTCAGAATAAGCTTCAGATTTATTTTTCCATTGTTCATAATCTCTGACACAAATTAAAAAAAAACTCAGCCTCAAAATGTGGAACTTTTAGAAGCAACATTCTGCATACCTTGCTTTAAAGGTACTGTAAGAAGAAATAATCCATAATAGTCATCAGCCCACCTTGGAAAATGACAAGTGTTTGGTTTACTAACTCCTTAGATTTATAACCCACATCTACATTTGTCCGTTTTTATAGAGACAAGAAAGATAAAAGGTGTTCCTGGGAATATGTGGCTGTTATCTAGTTGTCACATGCTACTCCCGATCCCTATGTTTAGTCATTCATTTAAGACGGGTAGAAGAGGTCAGTAATCACAGAGCTTCTCCTGGGACAAAATGCATGGACAGATAGAGAGTAATTATCATGCCAGGATACTTCTGGGCTATAGTATACAGGAAAGTTAGGTGTTGGTGACCCCTGAAAAGAGATATTATGGTGGAATGCATCCTTTAGAAATGTGTGCAACAATGACACAAGACTCTCTTAATTAAGTACATGATCATAACTGGCCAAAACACAAAGCCAGTGAAAGCTGTATTGAATCCCAGGCTAGACACACCGGACATTCCTTAGGATGGCCCTCAGCTTAGACTAACAATTTGCTGACATAGCTCTGGGAGCCTGGGCTGAGAGGGATTTTGATTTGATGTTACTGAGCTCTTGCCTTGTTCGTACCCCACTTTTTAATTGGTGCATCAAATTATGTCATTAGCAGATAACACTGGCCCAAGGGGACTGTGGTTCCACAAGTGGCTTCTGTCAGTTCCATACCTGCTACAGCCAGTGAATCTTTGAATTTGAGTTACACCCTGAGTTGAGTTGTTTTACTTACTAGAATTCAACCAGAGAAATACCTGATTGATTTTTGTTACTGTGCGGTTTGAACAGATAAATTGTACAAGCAGAGTTCTTCAACTTCCCCCACCCTCCCAAAAAAACAAACAAACACCCAATAGTCCGTTCTTCATACCACTACCAGGATCCACCCTAAACAGGCAGACGAAACATTGGTAATTAGCCAGTTGTGTCTGCATGCTTGTTACAAAAAGAAGCCCATGACAGGGGTCAGCTGACCCTTATTAGAAAGACACTGTTCCAGATCACTCCATTATCCTATGAAATGTAACAACTTTCATTTGTTTCAAGATCCTATTGTCCCCAAGGAAGTTTACACAGCAGACCTCTGCCTTTCTTGCTAGAGTGATGCTGACAATCCCAGAGTCTGTATCCATATACAACAGATGATACTCCAAACCAACAGGTTCATGTTTTCAAGTATGAAATATGAGATTGCCATAAATTAAGGAAGGAATGAAAAGTAAAAGACAACTGGCACATGTGAATTTTCCCCAATAACAGTATCTTCATTGCTTCTGAGAAAGTTATATTCCAATGTTGCTACAGGAAAAAATGTTCTCTGCTTTGGGTACCAAAATGGTATCAAAACAGAAAAGTCCAACACTTCTTGGCTTAACTACTGCCTCAGCAAAAGACGGACCAGTATATTAAGTTAAAAAGTATATAGGTGCCAGGAAATATTAATCTTGAGTAGTTGTCAATGGCATGTGTGTTCTGCATGATACGAAGGCTAACATGCCCCCTCAATCTTTTCTTTCTTGATGAATGAGGCTCGTTATTTATGGCCAAATGGATCACCATCTTGTCTTGCTTTTCCTCCTCAGTTGCCATTTGGCCTCTTGGATATTCTTCTAAACTATTGGAATCTGATTCACTGTATATGCCTTGCAACAGCATCGTTTTGGTAGAAGGCAATCCACAGGTACAAGAAAACTGAGGGGAAAAGAATAGAAAAAGAGACAGAGATTACACTGTGATTTTATGCACAATATTGTGTTTCTTCAGATTATATTCTTGGAGTATTGGCAGTAGCAATTACACTTATATACTGTGCTATAGCGCTTAGAGCATTTTCTGGGTGGTTCACAATGTAAATAACATTTTGCTCCCAACAAGCTGGAAACTTGTTTTACCAGCCTTGGAAAGATGGTAAACTGAGTCAGCCTTGAGCCTCTTGCAAGCAAACTGTATTCTTTAGGCTGAGCCCCTTGTTGAATATAGTGGATCCCACAGGTTGAAAGGAGGTGAATTTTTACCAATTGCCCTCCCACACACACCAATCCCTAAATAACAATCTGCTCTGAAGAGTTGAAGCAGAATAATGTGGAAGGTGGCATAGGGGAGCTGTAAGAGGGACAATCAACAATCATTTCCTGACTTCTTCTCAGCCCATAAAAGAATGCAGGTTTTCCATTTCAGTAGAGTTGGAGATGGGGTGGCTTGCAAAAAGGGAACAGGCAAATTGTGACTGGGTTTCAAAAAAATCTGTGGACAACATGGGGCATTGAAGTCTAGAAAGGAAAGGGCTTGAGGACTGAACGCTGACAATGGACTTCACCTTATCCACCCTTGGGTTAATAAGGAGCACGCCCAGTGGTGGGATTCAATTTTTTTAAATACCTACTCTCTGGGCATGGTATGGTGAGCGTGGCCAGGAGGAAAGCCCTGCATTATTTCAAAACATGGATGGGCCGGGCTAGCCAGAATTTCTTCTACTTGTTCTGGCAAACTGGGGTGAACCTGCTGAATCCCACCCCTGAGCCTGCTACTTCACTGAGGTATTTAAAGTGCTAATTTCTATTTTGAAAATCCTGTATAGCTTTGAGAAAAGAAAGCTGTTTCCCCCTTTTCCATAGCGACCCCTAGGTTAAGACTCAGTTAAGGTAAGAATACAGATATCCCAAACAGAATGTTTCTGCTCAAATTTATGCTATTTAACAATATCATAGAAATGCAAGTACAGCACAGTAAAACATCGGATAATGCTAAAACTTGGTTCCACAAGTCTTGGTGTTACGTATCTGATTTTTAGTGTTATCCGATCCATGTTAAAAACCTATGGGATGGATTGGATAACGTTAAAGCTCCATAGAGATACATTGTAACTGCACAGGCTTTAGCGGTTGTTATCCGATCCATCCCATAGGACCTTAACATTATTTGATCCAATTCTCCTCCCCAGATTATTTAACGTTATGCGATTTTAGCGTTGTCCGATCCAATCGTTATCTGGTGTTTTACTGTACCGTATTGTATATTATAGTGAACATGTCCAGCCTTCTGTATGCAAATTTATTGATTTATTTCCTTTTCCAACTACAGCGGTACCTTGCATAATGAAGGCATCACATAGCAAAAAATTCACATAATGAAGCATTCATTATCCAAGGGCAGTACCCCGCATAATGAAAACATTTTTCATTATGTGGGGTATTGCCCATGGATAATGAACGCTTCGTTATGCAAATTTTTAGTTAATTTTTTTTCATTATGTGAGGTTTTTGGTAACCGGAGTATACCCTCCCAATGAGAACCCCGGTTAATGAACACCCCCCCCCCCATTATGTAGGGTATCTCCCATTGGAAACCTCATAATAAAAAAAAACCCACGTAGTGAAGCGCTCCGTGGAATGGAGTTTTTTCATTATGCGGGGTTCTACTGTATTAGCAATAAATATAAACTAATACACAAAGCTTACCATAGAAACACTACAGGTCCATCTCTAGTCACAGAGGGTAAAGGTAAAGATCGCTCTTGCTCAAAAGCCAGGCATATCCTACTCTAAGGTTCAGTGCTCATCTCTGTTTATAGCCAAAAAGCCAGCGCTGTCTGCATTTGCAAACATTTCTGTGGACATATGGCAGGCATGCCTCAACACCTGAGCGCATGGAACGCTGTTTACCTTCCCACCGAAGTGGTGTCTGTTTATCTACTTGCAATTTCTTGGTTTCAAACTGCTAGGTTGGCAGAAGCTGGGGCAAAGACGGGAGCTCAGTCTGTCCTGCAGTACTCGGGAATTGAACTCTGACCTTCCAGTCGTCGAGTTCAGCGTCTTAACCACTTAAGCCACCACAGCCCCTAGTCACAGAAGCAAACAACTAAAACATCTAGTTAACTTATGTTAGGGGATACCACATTGTTCTTGTTAGCATTGAGTAATGTGGAACGCTGGTCCCCTATGAACATGTAGAAATGAAATCAGCCTGCTGGCTGATTTAAGAGCACTCTCTCCTTCTTTTTTTTAAATTGGTTGGAGGGTAGGGGAATATTTTTTGTGGTAGTTTTTAATGGGGTTTTAATTGGGATTTTTTACAAAAATTGTGATGGTTTATATGTCTGTACGCCACCCAGAGTCTTTGGAATTGGGCAGCAATGAAAATCCACAAATAAATAAACAAACAAACATTGTGCTTCAAATGTACAGTAGATCTAGATGTGCTTCTTCCTCAGTTATGTGGGGATCTCGGGAATGTTTGCTTTATCATGTGAAAGGATGCAAATATTACATTGGGAAATTGCAATTGAGATGCATAAGTCACTCCTGCATCTGTTCTTGCTGCTTTATTAATCAGCTTATTAACTTAGTCAAGCAATAATCTGTCCATTACTGCCTCTCTCAGGGCTGTGCACATTTTAAAACAGATGCAAAGAACTCATAAAAAGAAAAGCCACAGAAGTCATATTGCTTCTGTGTAATAGGAGAAGATGTTTCATATCCAGCATTTGTTTGATCTTTGACTACTAAATTAGCTAAAGTCAGTTTTTAAGTACAAATCCCCCTGGACAAGGCTTCATAATAACGTATCTACAGTAGGTAGACACAATGCAGCAAGTATCAAGAATTGTTCCCCTTCTTACCCTCCCCATATTGCCTCTGCCAAAGTCCCAAGATGCAGATTTCCCCAGTTCCGATCTGAACTTGCTTCGCCCTGTTGTATCTACTATCATCAATTCCTGCTTTTGTGGTGTGAGGGTTCCACGAACAGCTTGAATGTTCTAGACAAAAATGGTTCATATGCAAAGTCACACAAGCATCAGAGGTTTCTTGTTTATATTTACAATATATCCCGATCTGGTGTATTGATCGTGCCTCTCACCTTTTCTCTCTGTTTCCTTTGCTTCCACTCTTGCACAGTGGTCAGGTAGTTCACTGCTGCATACTCAATGACGGAGAGGAAGACAAACACAAAGCTGACCCACAGGTAAATGTCCACAGCTTTGATGTAGGAAACCCGAGGCATGGAGGCATTGACGCCTGTGATGATGGTAGACATGGTCAGCACCGTCGTGATCCCTGAAAAAGGTCCCACTCAAGCGTCAACACAGGTCAACACCAAGGATTGGGTTGAACCAAGTCTAACAGTTTTAGAAATCTATTCTCAAAACTTAGTGGAATCCACAGAGAAAAACCATAAGGAGCAGCATTGCTTTATGTACAGGGTGACTTCCATAACTACAAAATAGGTACAATCAAATATTTTGCATACTGAATTCAGAATAGCAGTTATTTTAATGAATTAATTTATTTTAGTATTATTTTTACAACTCATCTGTTGTTTTATTTCTAGGTTTTAAAAAAATATCTAGTGGGTTTTAATAATTTTATATTATAAATTGCTTTTAGAATGAATGAATGAATGAATGAATGAATGAATGAATGAATGAATGAATGAAATGAAATGAAACAAAAGCTTTCAGATCCAGAGCACTGACTTGCAGGTGATATGAGGTTCCATAATACTGTATATAATTTTATGGGCTGTACACTGATCAAGAAGTATGAGTTACAAGGTACAGTAGTTTCAAAATTAATTGTCTTAGCATAATCCTTTTTTTACTTCGGTCTGCAAAATTAGCATAGAAATCAGTTAGTGGTAGCTATGCATGTAAGTGTATGTGGGCATCTCAATAATAATAATAATTTCGTGTCAGAAATTATTCCAGGTTGAAAGGATTTTTGCAGCAGAAACTCCACTCAGGGAACACTCAAATGAGGCTCGTTTCATGTCCCCAAGAGCTGGGACAGAGATGGGTGCTCAATCGGCCATGCAGTACCCAGGTCTCGAACTGCCAACTTGCCAGCCTTCCAGGTAACAATGCGAGCTTCTTAACCACTGAGCCACCGCAGCCCTGGCATGTCAATGAAGGAGAGAGAAATTAAAATAAAATATAAAAAATAATAACTCACCCAATGACACTCTGGCAGGCACAGCTCTCCGATCTATCCAGAAAGCCACCCAGGACAACATAACCATCAGTGTGGCAGGAAAATAAGTTTGGAGCAAGAAGAAGAAGATATGACGACGTAAAGTAAAATTAATGTAGAGGCGGTTGTACCAACCTGTTGGGGGGGGGGAATTTTAATACAGACAATTTAGTGTTAGGAACAACAATTAGATGAGGCATATGATAGATAATATGGAGATGAAATGTCGGTAAAAGTAATAGAAAAGAGGAGTTACTGAAATATGAAAGGATGAAGTAGGAGAGGGGAGAGAAAATGAATATATATTAATTTAATATAGAATAATTGATGGCAGGCTTGGTTAGTGAGGCACATGGAAAGCCATGTCTACCTCTTGTGCACTTGAAGAAATCCTATTTTATTTTAAAATATATTTTATTCACAGATCTAGAATTATTTCAAGTTTCAAGACAGCTTTTCCATTCCTATAATGGTGCCTGCATTAAATGAATTCATCATTTGCTTTAAAAACAGATATGAGCTGCTTTAATTGTATTCACATAATAATATAAACAACAGGGCAGAGATTCAAAAGTTCTTACTGTGGCCAAACTAAATGAAATGGCAAATGCATGTTTGTCATCACATGCTGTTTGGCTATCAGCGTTAAGCAGCATATCCGAAAAGAGGAAACTCCTGCTTCCACATAATCTCTACACATGGGCAAAAATCCTAATTTGCATGATTTTAGGCCAGTCAGAATCTGTCACATCCTCTTCACAGAATGATTGCTAGGATTGGTGGAGAAGACACTGAACTTGATGACTGGAAGTTCAGCAGATTAGCAATTCAAGACCTGAGTACTACACGATGGAGTGAGGTCCTGTCCCTGTCCCAGTTCCTGCCAACCTACTAGTTTGAAAGCAAGAAATTGCAAGTAGATGAATAAGTACCACTTTGGTGGGAAGGTAAACAGTGTTCCATGCACTCCGGTGTCTAGGCATGCCTCCCACATATCCATGGAAACGTCTGTAGATGCAAACAGAGCTGGCACTTTGACTATAAACAAAAATGAGTACCGAACCCTAGAGTTGGATACGACTGGCTTTTGAGCAAGGGCGACCTTTACCTAGAACAAGATGGTATAAAATATGAGTAAGTAAATGCTAGAGGGGTTAATGACTATATAATTAGCATCAGGAAAATTTGGATTATGGAATCAAATGTTTTATGAACATGACTATGACTCAAAAGAAATTTAGGAAGAAAACCTGATACCAGTACTACTATAGAAAGCTAGTCTGGAAGTTGTATGAAATCTTTGGATTAAGAATTGAGACAAAGAAATCTTCTCATCTGTTTTCAGAGATTCATTCCCATTTTTCCAGTACAACATCAGATCTTCATCTGTATAAGCATCTGTGGGATGGGGTAGAATAGGAAAATGTATTACTACTTCATATGTCAAAGCAAAATGACAAAACAGGCAGGGAAATTAATCACCTAATGTAAGAAGGTCAGCAAAAAAATATTTTTCTGTTAAACATGTGAACAGGCTAGAAGTTATACTTATCTCAGATAACTAGATTAGTGTTTGTGTGTCGCAAACAAAATATTGGATAGGGAAAACTGGAAAACAGATGGTATCTTTGACAAAATGGAAGATTGAAACTAATTTCTGTAGCAGGCCTTTGCCTATTTATATACAGTTGTACCTCGCTTAAAGAGCATAATGCGTTCCACAAGATTGTTCCTTAAGCAAGTTTGCTCTTTAAGTGAAACACCATTTTAAGTGACCAATTATGACTTGGGGGGGGGGGGGATTGCGAGCCTCGATTTATTTGTTAAGCGAGTTTTTGGTTGGTTTTAGTTGTTAAGCGAAGCGAACATTCAGAGAAAATTCTGCTCTTTAAGCGAGTTACTCTCTAAGCGAGGCACTCTTTATATGAGGTTTTACTGTACTCAGAACTTGTTCTATTAAGTTCAGTGGGATTCACTTCTCAATACATATGCATATGAATGCAGCAACTATGCATATCAACTCAGAAATACAGCCACTCTGTTCAATTTCTGATGTTCAATTTCTGATACCATCTGGTTTTGTCGTTTGGGTTATTCTTGTGGGAGGGAGACAGACAGAAAGACAGATAGATACAGTGCTGTAGCCAGGATTTTAGATGGTGGGGGGGAAAATATTTTTTCAGGAGGAGCAACAATGTCACTCTCTCTCACACACACATATATATAATTGGAGCTTTACCCGGGGTGGGCAGGCAAGCTGTTAGCGGGGGGGGGGGGGGGTTCCCCCGTGGCCATTCCCTGGCTATGGCCCTGGATAGATAGATAGATCTCTGGGTCCCGCCTGTGGCGTGGCATGATTTGTGCAGAGACAGTTACTTCGTTGGAATGGACTTGTTAATTGAAATGTATATACTTTCAAATGAAGGATTCCCTCCCCCTTGCAATGTTTTTATGATGATATTTTATAATGTTGTATTTATGACTTGTATGATTTTGTGATGTTTTCCTGTTCTGTGAGCCGCCCAGAATCGAGCAATCGAGGGGGTGGCATATAAGTATGAATATGTAATGTAATGTAATGTAATGTAATGTAGATAGATAGATAGATAGATAGATAGATAGATAGATAGATAGATAGATAGACAGACAGACAGACAGATAGATAGCCTCCCTGAGTGGTGCTTGCATCAAAAGTATGCGATATAGGTGTAAATAAATAAATTAGAAAAACATTGAAGCTCACTATTAAAACAAAATCATATACTGGATTGCAGTCATAATGTTTGTTTCTTCTCACTTAAGAGTCGGCCCAATCCGAGTAGGGTGGTATAAAAATTGGAAAAATAAATAAATAAATAAATAAATCTTGATAATAATAGCTGTAAAGGGGGACAAGAGGTATATGTTTGTTACAAGGATTGATTATGATTATGACCACATATAATGGATATTATGGTCTCTTTCACATGAGTTTAAGCAAATTTATTAGTAGACATCTAGGAAGTGTGGATGGAAAGTACTGTGGATGGAAGCATGATTGCACTTACAGCTTTCAAGCTCCAGAGTACAAGTCTGTGAATCCAATGGAAATCGGCTGAAGTCCATGTTGCACATTGCTGTCACTGTAATCCTGGAAATGTCAAATAGAAATGTCAGGTTTTGACTACATAAAGAGATGAGCCATAGACATAGAGAAAATAGAAACACAGGGGTAGCCATGTTTACAAAGAACCAAGTCCAAGATACAGTACTGTATATTCTAAAGAGATACCTTTACTAGGCCAACAAAAAAATGCATAAAACAGTGTGCAAAAGCACAAACAATTGCACAAGCTTTTGAAAAAAAATTTTGCCTCATCAGGAGAGTTGCAAAAAAAAAAAAAGCAGTAAAGGTGGAAGAAATGGGACAGGACAAAGGAGGCAAAGCTAGATTTTAAGTCCTTGTTGTCTTGCATGCATGGTAATGCAGGAACATTACTGTAGATAAATTGCTGAGTCTCAACAGGTGAGATTAGACTTTAGAGTATTCCTCACATAGTCCATAGAAATAGATTCACTTCAAACTGGGAAGTTAGAAACATTTGGCTCTCCATTTTGGATAAATGTAAATCCTCACTGTTGAACTAAAAAGCTGCAACCAATTTGTCTTGGCCACAGGCTCACTGGTCTAAGTGAAACTGAGAGACACACACTCTTTGGGTGGCTCACAATATATTGTTTAAGTGCTTGGTTACTTGGTCAAATACTACAAGATTTGCTCCACCTATAAAATGATGAATACAAAATATTATTTGCAGCCTACATGACCAAAGGCCAATTAGAATCTGTCTCACTCTTCTTCCTCCCAAAGTGTTTTTTTAAATTCTGTCATTGATGGGCTTTTACTTTTTTCATACCAGAACAATTCAAATTGACTATTTGTTGCATAAGCAGTTGTTTTGTGATGTAAAGGGACAGGGATGTATATCTGTGGTTGGTGAGGTGATGACATATGGAAACTGGGGTATGATAGTTAAGGATTGCAGGGAGTCCATACCCCTGTGATGGCAAACCTTGGCACTCCAGCTGTTCTTGGACTTTATTTCCCAGAAGGCCAAGTCCCTGCATATGCACAGTAAACTCATTCATGTGGATTCAAAGAGACTTGGGCTTCAGGGAATTGACGTTCAAGAACAGCTGGAGTGTCAAGGTTCGCCATCACTGCCCCATCAAGCCAAGGCAAAGGGAAGGGCAGCAGAGCTTATTTTTTACAAACATTTAAGAAAAGATGGCACCTCTGATAGGAAGAATGGATGAGATGAAATTGGTATGTGAGAGAGTGACAGTGGGGTGAGAAAGTATGAATTTGTGTGTACAGAGGCTTCAATGGCGGTGCCTCTCTGATTGACTTAGAGCAGCCAAAGCTGGAAAGAAGAACGGAGAGTGTGGATTGGAACGCCAATCACATATGCTTTTCCCCGACCCTACTGCAGTCTACCCAAATCACCCCACACCCGCAGACCATTACATCAGATAACGCTAAGAATCATTATCCAGAATCGTTATCCGATGCAAGTTTTTTCCAAAAAAACTTCCATCGTTATCCGATTCTAGCGTTATCCGATGCAATCGTTATCCGGGGTATTACTGTACTGGTTCTTTTAAAGTGTTAATAGTCATTTTTAGCCATTTTAAATAATATATTAGATTTAACTGTTTAATGAAATAATAAGTACTGTAACTGTCTTTTCTACACACTGATTTTACATGCATGCAAAAAAAAATTCACCATGGAAAAAGAGTCTTGATAGGACTTGGAACAATGCTATGCACACACACACGCATAGACACCGCATGACTTTAAATTCACCTCATACTATATAGCACATGGCCATCTGGAAACACCCGCAACATGATGTTGTCCGTGGTTGTATCATGAATGAAGGATCTTTTAGAGTGAACAAAGAAGACATCTGGAACCCAAATCTTCCTTACAAGCCTCCCATCAAATGTCATGCTCTTATTTGTATGACTGGGAAAGGAGAGGCGCTCGTCCTTCCAGTAATGTCGCAAATACAGTGTCATTGTAAAGTCCTGCACAAAGAAAGGGGAAATAAATGTTATTATTAAATTGTCCCTACCAGTGAAAAATTAATGAAAAGTCAGCAAAATCTTATACAGTAAAACACCGGATAATGCTAAAACTTGGTTCCACAAGTCTTGGTGTTATCCAATTTTTAGTGTTATCCGATGCATGTTAAAATCCTATGGGATGGATCGGATAACGTTAAAGCTCCATAGAGATACATTGTAACCGCACAGGCTTTAGCGGTTGTTATCGGATCCATCCCATAGGACCTTAACGTTATTCGATCCAATTCTCCTCCCCAGATTACTTAACGTTATGTCATTTTAGCGTTATCTGATCCAATCGTTATCCGGTGTTTTACTGTAGATATTTCTGAACCTCCAAGACCTGGCATTTTGCAAGATACTAGTGATATCAGAACTTTAAATGATTGAGTAGGTGATATCCAAAATTGATTTATTTGTCAAGAGAACATTAAGAGCTAGAAAAATACAATTTCATCCACAAAATTGTCCTGACATTATAATGGTATTATAAAGTTGTTCAAAAGATCCCTGAAATGTTAAGAGCTAGAAACACACAATTGTGCATGGGGACTACTGACTGTACAGCTCACAAATTTCTGGAATAATTATATCATAAAATTGGCTGCCCCAGCACCTGCTGATAATTAGCTTTTAATAGCACTGATCAAAGGCATCCTTTGGAGGCATTATTTTATATAAACAATGCCAGATGAATTTAAAATGAGATAACCTTTTCTGCTGACTATGAACTAAGTAGCACTATAAATACTTTTGAGATTGTTGTTTATCCTGAAACAGCCTGTTCATCCAAAACAGTAAGAGTTAGAAGCTCAAAACTTTGCACAGAAACTACTGCCATTGCAGCTTAAATAAATGGGTCCCTTGTACCTCACAGCTGGTTTTTCCATAGCCTTAGCTGAGCCCGCTGATAATGATGTCTTAGAAATAGTGGTTCTTAGGTATTTGGTGGAGTTTTCTAATAAGTATGTCATATGAACTACAACTGTGAGATTCTCTAACAAAGAAACAGTCTATCTGTTGTTCACCAAGTTTCTGTCAATTCTTGTACCTGGATTTTATTGCAAACAATGGGTATTACTGATAATTTTTAAGACCAAGGTTACTGTTCATCAATAATAATAGTTGGATGAATATAATTGTGAAATTAATAACTTCAAACTACTAAATATTGTCTGAGTGAATGTTGAGCCCTAGTGCAGCCAAAACAGCTGATGTTGCGAGTTCAGTCCTGACTGGACAACAAGGTTGATTCAGACTTCCATCCTTCCGAGGGTGGTAAAATTAGTACCCAGCATGTAGGGGACAAAATGCTTATTACCTTGTGAACTCCCCAGAGAGTGTGCTAAGAGCTACGAGGTGGTATATAAGTATAATTGCTATTGCTAATAAAAAGGGACTATAGAATATAAAGCCAATAGTAGTGAAATACTGCATTATGTGAAATCAAATTAAAACCACTATCAGGAATTGTATTTGTCCTAAATTAAAACTGTAGAACATATAGAAAAATCATCACATGTTAACAGTGGAATACCTTGCTTTAATCTGGAATTAAACCACATGTAAAATAATCAAAGTTCAGTCAAAAGATTATACCATGTCAACTTCAGAAATGCTATCCAGACTTTCAACCTGTACATCCACCCCAACAGGAATAGCAGGGCCTATGGGAAAGCAAGAGAAAAATATTAAAGGCTGAGCTTTGTCATACCCTTGGCTTTTATTTACTGCATGGGAAAAACATGCATCACACTTCTTAGGAAATGTGTGTGTCCATATATACTTTCAAGTGCCACGTCTACTCAATCTTTATCTCTTTGCATCCTGAAATCATGCATGACTTATGCACTTCTCAAGTTGGAGCACAACAGAAAGATTACATTATTGAATGAGACTTATAATTTTGGTGGTTAATGAGTACAGTGGTACCTCGCTTAAAGAGCATAATGTGTTCCACGGGATTGCTCTTTAAGCAAGTTGCTCTTTAAGTGAAACACTTAAACACCATTGTAAGTGACCAATTGTGACTTCTGGTGTGTGTGTGTGGGGGGGGGGAGGGATTGCGACCCTGATTTAGTTGTTAAGCGAGTTTTTGGTTGTTTTTAGTTGTTAAGTGAGGCAACCATTCAGAGAAAATTCTGCTCTTTAAGTGAGTTAGTCTCTAAGCAAAGTGCTCTTTATGCAAGGTTTTACTGTACAGTATATTAATAGTAAGAGAAATACTTGGTTGAACGTTTTGAAGTGGTAGCCGTCTTAGTCTGAGCAAGCATATCAGAGAGTATACAAAACAACAACAAAAAGACAAGAAATATGGCACCTTAAACTCCTGTATTTAAATGTGTGCTTTCATGGATCAAGTCCACTTTGTTAAACATAAGTGTGAGACCTCATGGCATCAATTTATACACATCAGGTACAGAGGCACTGAGTTTTGCCAACGACAAAGCCAAGAAAGTGGCTTCGTTTTCTCAGTCCAGGGTTTGATCGGGACACACACAAAAAAACTTACGTCTGATGAAGTGGACTTAATCCACGAAAGTACACATTTAAATACACGAATTAGTATTTAAGGTGCCACATTTTTTATCTTTTGTTGTTCTGTTTACTGTCTGATTTGGTTTAACATGTAGTGTTTGCAATATATAGGTAAAGGTAAAAGTAAAGGTCGCCCTTGTTCGAAAGCCAATCATATCCAACTCTAGGGTTCAGTGCTCATCCCTGTTTATAGCCAAAGAGCCAGCGCTGTCTGCATTTGCAGACATTTCTGTGGACATGTGGCAGGCATGTTATTTATACAGATCTCAAAAAAAATAAAATAAACCCCCATATGCAGTTATTCCATTTCTTCAAACACTACTCTCAATCTCTGTCTGTGTCCCTGTGTCCCATCCCCCCCCCCCCGAGTTAGCCTGACATACTGAACATACTGTTGAATTAAGCATCTGGTGATGAGTCACAGAAAGATGTCAAGAGATTTTTGATCTCGCTAATCCTTTAGGGTCATTAGGAAGCTGCTAGATTTTTAATCCCGTCCCTCTGCCCAGCTAAACTACCCACAGCTATAGAAGAGGAGGGGGGATTGGAGAGATTGCTCCAGATGTCTAGTTGAATTCTCCATCATCTGTAACGCAGTAATAATAACTGTGCACTGTCAAGTCATTATTGACTTATGGCAGCCCTTTCCAGGGTTTTCTAGGTGGAGAATACATAGAAGTGGTGTGCCATTCCCTTCTTCTGGCAAAACATAAACAAACAACCCTCAGAAGTACAAAGAATGAAGGAGAGAAAAGATAAAAGGAAATAGCTGTCAAGAGATCCTAGGACTCAATCTGTGTAGAAGATCATTTGAGTGGGTCTCAGTGGAATAAAGAATAGTCACTATCTGCACATCACAGAGTGTTCCAGAGGATATTAGCAAGGGATGTTCTCGCTCCTGATTTCTCTTTCTGTGCCCATCCATGCTGTCCCATCCATGCTGTCTCTTCTGTGCTTTAAGAAAATAAGAACATTTCAGCTGTTACGCTCATATTTAGTTTGAGAGCTTCCCATAGGTAAGCCACTAACGAAACAGCATGACCGATAAGACTTTCAGTTTGATACCCCCAGCTTTCTCCTTCTGTTGTCAAGCCAAAGATTCATGAATGTAATGAATGCATTTTTATCAATCAATCAATCAATCAATCAATCAATCAATCAATCAATCAATCAATCAATCAATCAATCAATCAATCAACTTCAATTACCAGAAACTCAAGCCAACATTCTTCCTGATCAGGGCTTCTGGGAATTGAAATTTAAGAACACCTGGAGTGCCAAGGTTAGCCATCACTGGTCTACTCTATAACCATAGCAGGATAACCTGGCCAGACTTTCAAAAGCATGGGCACAGAATATCCTGGGGAAAGGCCCAGTTGCAAAAACTAAAGTGCAGTTTCTGGGCCATGATCTCGAGAAAGGACAGAAAGTATTTGCTCCAGAAAACCCAGGACACTGGGATGAAGTAGTCGAAGATTTTGCGGATCATCCTCAGAACCACACAAGGGAAAAATCTTAAGCGTTTGCCTTCAAGCAAGTTTTTTGGAACAACGTGGCCTCTTGTTATCCCAGTGACCCAAGGGGATGGGGAGGTATGAGTGGGTGATCACCTGACCAAGTTGTATGTGCAGTCTCTTTTGGCTGTTTTGCATTTTCCCCCCATTGTGCAGAGCCAAAGCGTGGAAGCATCAACCGTTGCAGCCTAAGTGGCCTAGTGAGAATTCCGCTTCCCAGCAATATGGCCTTGAAGTTAGATGGGGTCCATTTCTGGGTGTACCATTCCCGAGTGAAGAAAGTTCCAGCTCGTGATACGTCAGAAGCAGTTCCAGTGGATTGAGACCCAGCTTCTGGTTTTAAATTGCTGTTCAGAAAATGACTCTACTGGAACTGAGTGTGATTATGATGAAAACATAAGTTTATAAGCCCCCTGTTTATCTAATAAACTTATTCACTCATTTATTGTTTATTTATTTGTTCAAATTTATATTGCCGCCCACTCGCCGAGGCGACTCAGGGTGGCTTACAGTCAAAACAGCAACAGTACAATAAAAATTATAAAATACAACCTCACAAAACAACCAAAGAAGAACACAGACTAACTCCCCTCAGGCCGTTGTTGTGGGCCTAGAGGAGGGGGCAAGGTCCTCAGCCACCTGCCAGACCATGGAATCTTCTCCCTCAGGCCTTTGTTGTGGGCCCAGAGGAAGGGGCAAGGTCCTCAGCCACCTGCCAGGCCATGGAATCTTCTCCCTCAGGCCGTTGTTGTGGGCCCAGAGGAGGGCGCAATGTTCTCAGCCGCCTGCCAGGCCTTGGTATCTTCTCCCTCAGGCCATTGTTGTGAGCCCAGAGGAGGGGGCGATGTTCTCATCTGCCTGCCAGTCCATGGAATCTTCTCCCTCAGGCCGTTGTTGTGGGCCCAGAGGAGGGGGCGATGTTCTCAGCCGCCTGCCAGGCCATGGACTCTTCTCCCTCAGGCCGTTGTTGTGGGCCCAGAGGAGGGGGCGATGTTCTCAGCTGCCTGCCAGTCCATGGAATCTTCTCCCTCAGGCCGTTGTTGTGGGCCCAGAGGAGGGGGCGATGTTCTCAGCCGCCTGCCAGGCCATTAGTACTGCTTTACAGTGAATGTCAAACCATGGTTTCAAT
Source organism: Furcifer pardalis (assembly GCA_030440675.1). Lineage (NCBI taxonomy): Eukaryota > Metazoa > Chordata > Lepidosauria > Squamata > Chamaeleonidae > Furcifer > Furcifer pardalis. The sequence goes on along the minus strand of CP126890.1, from coordinate 43,131,572 downwards.
GCAATTTCTGAAGTGTCTGATAAGGAAGGAAGGATAGATTCTTTTGTGACCTCCAACTCCCAACTGCCAAGTCTGGCCAGAGGCATTTCAGCCTCCCCCTCCCCCAAAACAATTTCCCCATCTTTTGAACTGAGATGGAGAGCAGCCATCTGAGATCTCAAGCAAAGAGTGTTTCCAAACCTAAGAGTGGCATCATCTCTGTACACACACAGCGTACATATTAGCTCAGGTTCTTTCAAAAGTTTGCTTTGCTTTGTTTGTTTGTTTGCTTGTTTTACTGAAATGTAGAGTTTGGAGGCTGAAGATTTGGATAACTACTGTTTAAGCCTTTTGCTTCACTTCTGATCAACATCTTCTCCCTCTAACTCTTTTTTTCTTCTGCAATGCAAAAGGCCTCCCTGTATTCGTTCCTGTGCAAGTAGGGAAACAGTTTGAGGGGCAATTATAAGAAGAAAGTAACTCAAAGAAAGTTTTTTAAAAATTCCCCTTCATGCCCTTTGCTGTGATTTGGATCTCCACAACTCTGTGTTTCAAAGGGAAAAAGTTGCATGACTTAATTCTTCTGGAGCAGGTAGTTTGGCCCTTTGGTGGTTTGTGCAGCTGTTTTGAGCACCTGTGACATACTTTGTGGCAGAGCAGGGAAGCAGCATTTGTATGGCACCCATAATTTTCGTGTCAGAGATTACTCTGGGTTGAAAGGATTTTTGCAGGGGATGCTCGAATGAGGCTCCTTTCATGTTCCCCATTGTGCAGCTTTTGGGAATCGATAAAGGATTTTTGCAGGGATTGCCTGCACCTTAACCACTAAGCCACCGGAGGAGCTCATGATTTTCCCAGTTTTTGATGTACCTAAGTAGGATGTGGATTCTGGGCCTTTGGTTTATTAAATGAGGATTCTGGGGGATGTCGTCCAAAAGAGTAATACAGTATGTCCAAGTTCCAGAAGAAGCTTAATTAAAGCATGAGATAACCTCCAGAAACCTGAGAATAGCAAGGGGCTGTAAGTGTAACATCAAATAACGGGGTACTCTTTATTAGTTGTCAGCATATTTGTCCAGCAAAAAGTAGCCAGTAGTCTTGCAACTGAAGTGGAGCCATTTATTTATTTAGCCCAGGGGTGCCCAAACTATGGCCCAAAGGCCGAATCCAGCCCCTGATGCCAATTCATCCAGCCTGCAAGCCCTCATTGCTCCCGGAACTGGAAGTAAAATGCGCCTGTACCGGCATGTTTTACTTCTGCTCCCGGGAGCAACGAGAGCTTAGCATGCTGGATGAATTGGTGTTGGGGGCCGGGTCCAGCCCACAGGCTATAGTGACTAGCCCCCTGAACCACGTGACCAGCCCACAGTCCAAAAAGTTTGGGCGCTTCTGATTTAGCTTAAATAGGTACTGATTAAATCCCACCCAAGAGATACTGCCTGGTATGAAAATGAGGGTAGGGAGGTGGAGACATATGAACTATACCACAGGGGACATTAGACTGTTCTTTGATAGAAAAGATACTGCTATTTTAAGCATCAGCTAAAGCTGCTTATTCATGAACTCCCCACCCACCCCCTGCTTCTGCTGCTTCTTTTTTTTACAAGAGAGATGTTCTCGATGAAATGCATACTGTGATAGTTTAAGGAAGGGAGCCTAACTAAAACATTTATATAATCTTTACATATTAATATTTGTAGCAAATAATACCTGAACATCTGCTAGCCCCACCAAGGTCATTGGCACTGAGCTCACTCTGAAAGGGTCAAAGCAAATGTACTCCCATACGAGGACAGGGAAATGCTCTGGTATGTACAAGGGGAGAAGAAATGAAATACATGAGAAGGTGTTGGATACTTATTAATATGAAAACCATATGAATTCTGTACTTGAGCTGGGATGATAGACCACTAGGAAATAAATACTTTCTGAGAGGTAGGGTCAATTCAGATGGAGATACAGCTTGCCTTTTGGACAGCTTATTATGTGGCACGGTCCAGTTCAGCCTGTTTCCCAACAACTATACTTGAGCAGTGGCTCAAGTGGCTAAGATGCTGACTGGAAGGCAGCAGGTCAGCAGTTCGATTCCTGAGTACTGCAGAACAGAATGAGCTCCCGTCTTTGTCCCAGCTCCTGCCAACCTAGCAGTTCGAAAGCAAGAAATTCCAAGTAGGTAATTAGGGATCACTTTGGTGGGAAGGTAAACATTGTTCCGTGCCTAGTCATGCCTGCCACATGACCACAGAAATGTCTGCAGAAGCTGACATCGCAGGGTGGGTCTTTGGCTATGAAACAGAGATGAGCACTGAACCTTAGAGTCAGATATGACTGGCTTTCGGGCAAGGGTGACCTTTACCTTTATACAATGTACATGGAATAACAAACTAGTCCTGCTCTGTAACCAAATCAGATCTTTTTTAATCCAGTGACAAGGCTACTCTAATTTTGGAGCTGGGATTGATTTAAAGCAGATTGCACCCAAAGTGGTCACAACGTAAGTTGAAGAGGAAATAGTATAATAGATCACATACATAATTAACAAAGCATTAAATCACATTTTTCCTTTTAAAAAGCAGCACAGAAATGATACAACTTGAAATGCCTTTAAACCTATAGCTAAAAGTACAATGCTCACTATTTACAATTTTTAAACAATGTTCTAAATTCCACCACCTGGGAAAGAAACATGCAAGAACTGTTGTATGTGTGTGAATATTTTGTTTAATTAGACATTATGCACAAGGAGGACTTATGTGACCTTCTCTTTTATTATAAACACAACTTTCAGTTTTTAAAAGATCATTTGGAAAATTTAAGTTAAATGAAGGAGGGTTTGGTAATAGAGTAGAAACAGATGTTGTAGACAGTGCATGAGTTAGAAGAAGGTAATCATATGTGAACATCACAGCAGATACTTCACTGAAGGGAGTAACTACAGGATGGCCGGTAAGTTCCTATCCGTCCATATTTATTATATCCCCCCCCCCCTTTTTTTAAACTTTTTAAAAAACTTTTTCTTTTAAAAATTTTAATTTTTGAACTGGTTTTAATTGTTGTCTATGCTGACATGTTGTGAAGCGCCCTGGGTCCCTTCAGGGAGGAGGGCGATAAACAAATTTAAATAAATAAATAAATAAATAAAATAAAGAGAAATATGGCCAATTTAAGCTCATTTACACTTGAAGAGCATATTATGACATGAATGTGGGTACATGAATGCAAGAATACTGGTGACGCCCTAAATACAATAGCTGGCAAATTTAGAGAAAGATTCAATAGGGACTTGTAAGCCAACCTGTACATTGGCAAATAACATGAGAAACATTCGGGGATTGGGATGGTGAGATACACATTATTTTCTGCTGACTACATGAAGTACAAGTCAACATGAATCAGCCCAGAGTTCCTAACACCTTTAATTTAGTTCTTCTGTCACTGGGGCTCCTACTTACGTGAATGCAGGGTATTGGTCATTGGATGTATGGGGAGAGATAATTCAATGAGCCATTGATAGGGATGTCAGTTCCTCTCAAATGTCTGAAAGAGATCACTACTATTGCCCTTCCTTCCCTCCTTAAAGGTTTGGCGCCCATATTGTTTTATGGCTCCTTAGAGCAGAGATTATCAACCTGCGACCTGTGGGCCAGATGTGGCCCACTGTGCAATCTCATGTGGCCCACCACCACCTCCACCACACCCGGAAGTGCTATGAGGTGGAGGAAGGGCAAAATGGCCATCCGACCCCTGAAGCTGTCTGAAGGAGCATGACCCGGCCCCTGGCTTTAAAAGGTTGAGTAATTTTGCCTTAGATGAACAAGATGTCAGGATCTGAGGCAGCTCTGGTATTTGCAAGATTAGTTTCCCAGATGTTCACAGGATTAGACAGCAGCCTGGAAGGCAGCACTAGTACTTGCAGGGTTAGACCCTCACTCTACTGGAGCTGCTAGGCTCCACCTGAGAGTCCTAGGGAAGTAGCCCTTTTCTTGTGTTCCTGAAATTGAATTGTGTTTCCAATGTCATTTCCTTGACTGTCACACAAACCAGCTGGGACTCTACTACAGTACTTTAAGCAAGAAAATGCCTGATTTGAAGAAACTATTCTGAACAGTTCATTACCATAGAGTTTAATCAGAACAAAAGTCTTACCTCCAAAGGCAGGTCTCATGCTAAAATCATGGTCATCTACCCTCAGAAGCTGTTCACTTTTCCCTGTCCGAGTTTTGGTCATGTCATGGTTCTTTTTATATATAGGACTAAAATAAAAAACAAAGGCATCAGCTATAACTTCTAATCTTAAAACATCAAGCTAGATAAACAAGTCCTAATAATTAAGGTGTTTCTTTGGAAAGTTGTGAAAATGAAAAAAATTAAATTGTATCTCTGAATAAATGGATTCTGTGCTGTTGTGGAAGTGTGTTTTTCCTCTGCATATGAATTTGTACAGAATATCCTTGAGGGATATAAGGAAGTAATTGGATAAAACAATGAGGCACTTTAAAATCCCACTCTTGTCATGTAGTGTAGATATTATCTCCTGTGCTGGTCTCCACTACAGAGTTTTGTATGAGTACGAGCAACAGCTGAAATACAGGAACTACATCTGGACAACAGATGTAAGATGTTTTTCTAAGTTCTGTGTACAAATTTTTCATATCATTCTGATTAAATGGATTATCATCACCTTTTCTAGTGTTTATGATGGATTCATTCCACAGATTCTAGTAGTATTCCAAATGATTGCTATCAGGGTAGCACAACTGAAGTGTCAGATTAGATGCTAAAAATTTCCTGAACTAGTTCTTTGATTCAGCAGAGACAATAATAATGTATATTTCATAACAGTACTATTCTGGGGGAAAGCAGGAGAATAAAGAAGCAAGATCAAAAGTAGATGTCCATTAGAAGTTTCCCAATAGTTCTGTGAGTGTCCCTTATAGGGTGGCCTAGGCTCATTCATTTTTCGGTTGTTTTTAGAAGAGGGTGTGGTGGCAAAATAACATTTAGCCCACTCCTCTGGTCTGAACGCCCCAAACAACTTTTGTCCATATGATGAAATGGCTGACAGTTGTGGTTTCGATTGGTGATAAAAGGGAAAAACCTATCTGATCTAGCACTACAATGTTTGGCTGGGAGGAGGGGAAAGATTAAACAGTTCCCTCACCCCTCTGCAGAGAAACAGGGAAAGTGTTTAATTGCAACATCCAGTATGCCCTGTCAGCATACCAGATATTTACAATATAAGCAGCTCTTTGGCTGTAACCCTCCCTTATACAACATTTCCAGCAACCAGAGATGGAATGGTATACAGTATCTGTGGTATACAGTATTTATTATTTATTTAGATTTATTATCCCGCCCCAATCAGGCGAACCTGACTCTAGGCGGCTTACAGAAATTCATAAATTAAAACCTTAAGGTTCATAAATTACTTAAAAGTCAATTAAAAAAGAATTAAACGCTGAATTTCCAAAAATCTAAAAGATTTAAAAAGGTTAAAAGGTTTAAAAAGATTTTAAAAGTTTAAAAGAGTGAGGGAGGGGTGGCTGTCCCATCATATCAGCCACCCAACATGGGACCCCAAATTCCTGGAGCCCCACACCTGCCCTGCCAGCCAGGTTTTTAGGCCCTTCCGAAAGGACAGGAGCTCTGTCTGTAGACGTAACTCAGTTGGCAGGAGGTTCCAAAGGGCCGGGGCGGCCACGGAGAAGGCCCTCTTTCTGGTGCTAGAGAGATGCGCCTCTCTAGCCGATGGAATGATAAGAGAGCCTCTCCGATCCGCCCTGGTGGGACGGACAGATGTCCTTGGGACGATGCGGTCTCTTAAGTATCCTGGCCCACTACCATGTAGGGCTTTAAAGGTAATAACCAGCACCTTGAATTGCACCCGGAGACATACTGGCAACCAGTGCAGCTCCCGAAGCAGTGGTGAGGCACGAGCATAACGCCCGCACCCCATCACTACCCGAGCAGCCGCATTCTGGACCAGCTGCAGCCTCCGAATGGTCACCAAGGGCAGCCCCATGTAGAGCGCATTACAGTAATCAAGTCTGGAGGTGACCAAAGCATGTGTGATCATGAGCAAGGAATCCCGGTCTAGGAGTGGGCGTAGCTGGCGTATTACACGAAGTTGTGCAAAAGCCCTCCTGGCCACGGCTGCCACCTGCTCCTCGAGCAGTAGTCGTGAGTCCAAGAGGACCCCCAGATTACGCACCAGGTCTGTTTGGGGCAAAACTGCCCCATCCAGAACCAAAGATGGTAACTCCCGAGATAGCGCAGGACCCCTTACCCATAGCCACTCAGTCTTGCCGGGATTCAGTTGTAGCCCGTTGTCCCCCATCCAGACCCTGACAGCCTCCAGGCACCTGGATAGGACTTCCACTGCATCAATTGGATCTCCACAGTATGCTATACAGTATCTGTGTAGTGTGGATAACCATCACATAGAATAACAAATTACTCAGAAATAGGGGCTTGAGTGGTGCCTTGATAATGGTAAATGCTCCAACCTCACTTCCACATAGTGATAGTCTGAATATTGCCTACTCTGCACATAGACTTCAGTCAGTGGTCCTTACCAATATTTCATTCAGGGAGTCAACCATGTGATTGGAGCTTGTATTTGTAGTCTTCAAAATGAGTGATTTGTATCCAGATGTGCTGTCCCAAAAAGCTAGTTGGTGGGCTCAATGACAGTGGGGAGGAGGCAACATCCTTGCTCTATGTCAGTGATGGTGAACCTTGGCACTCTGGCTGTTCTTGGACTTCAGTTTCCAGAAGCCCAAGTCCCTGTGAATCCACATGAATGGGTTTACTGCATGTATGCAGTGGATTTGTGTGGATTCACAGGGACTTGGGTTTCTGGGAACTGAAGTCCAAGAACAGCCGGAGTGCCAAGGTTTGCCATCATGGCTCTATGTGATGAGCCAGAAGGGTTCTTTTGGGTCTTTTCTGAACTGTCAGAAGAGATTGGTTTGGTTTCTATAGCTTCACAAAGGTCACATCGCAATAAATAAGACATGATATGATAGAATGGATAACCGTTGCCAAAGCTGATGCTGATAAAAATATTTCATGCCTGACATAAAACTAACAGTTCACACAACTCTGTATATTGGCAATACACTGTATGTTTGCATCTTATCCAATTAAAATTTGCTCAAATGCATGTATACCAGTGGTGGGCAGCAACAGGTTTGTACCCCTGGGAAGGGGGTGGCAAAATTGGGTGGCCTTTGGGCAGGAGGGTAGCAAAATTGGGTGGGCATGCTCACCACCCTGCCCTACCCCATCAGGTTTTGTCCCTGCAAGTGGTTCAAGGTCTCCCTTGCTCAAAAGCCAGTCATATCTGACTCTAGGGTGCAGTGCTCATCTCCATTTACAGCCAAAGAGCCAGTGCTGTCTGTGTTTACGTGACCATATGGCAGGCATGACTAGATCGCCCATGACGTAGGCTCCACCACATGATGTAGGCTCTGCACACAACGTACGCTCCGCCCAAAGTGTGGTAATGAATTTTTTTGCTGGCCCCCACTGATGTATACTTGTGAGTATATAGGCACACCACATAAAAGCAGACTTCCCATCAATGCCAATGGGGCATTAGTGCAGATATGAATGCTTACGTCTTAAATATTAATAATGTAAGTGCCCCATCCTCCTGGATATGGTACACTACAGATCAGTTTTCTTGCATCTTTCTTCAAAGGAAGCTTCTCCAATAAACACCTTGAGACCTAGGCATCTCCAATTTTCTTTGCACTTTCATCCACACTATATTGCCCAAAGGAGACCTTACATACAAATGCTTCACAATCACATCCACACTTCCCATTCAAGCAATTAATAATCATGCAGCATTTGAAGTCCCCAATAAAGAACTTAACTGAAGCTTTCTATGCAGCTGGATTGTATTCGCTGTGGCTGGTGACTTGATTTATTAGGACTAATTTTGCAAATTAATGTATTTGGTACTGATTGCTTAAACAACAAATGAAAAAAAATCATGTTTAATCTGGAAACAAGAAAAACCACAATTAACTACAACTGAATGAAAAGATAGCAGAACCAGTTCTACATTTAAAAGTTAATGCAAGACACATATGTACAAAAAATTAATAATAGTGCACTTAGAAGTGCACTTAGAAGTGTTTAAAAGTTAATGCATGACACATATGTACAAAAAATTAATAATAGTGCACTTAGAAGTGCACTTAGAAGTGTTTAAAAGTTAATGCATGACACATATGTAAAAAATTTAATAATATGGCACTTAGAAGTGCTTAGTGGCCACTTAGCTGAGAAGAAAAACATCCAGTCTTCCTGTTGCTATTGCCCTACATTGATTTAGGAGCCAGCATCAGGGTAAATTAATGCCCAAAAGCCCTTTGCCCTAGCAATGAGATCTGCAAAGTTGGAAATATCATTAGTACAACTGTGTACACTTGTACCTAAAATATGTCAAGATTAGATCTTATAAAAACCAGTAGAAAGATCACAGGCACAGCTAGCACATAACAGGATTAATTCAGCTCTCCTCCAGATGTATACTGTGGGTGGCGGCAGGATATTATATCATACAAAATATATTAATCAAACAAAACCTTCTCTAAGCTGGAAGCAACAAGGCACCAAGGAACCTGCACATTGCTTATTTGTCCTCTTAATTACTCTGCTCTTGTTCCCTTAGAATGGGGACTTTCTGTGACTTTTGCTTGACCCCCTCCCCTCCCTAAAATGGTCACATGGTATTTGAACAACCCTTATACCTTTGTGATTAAACAGGAATGGCTAGTAACTATTTAATGGAAAACTCTAGTTACCATCAAGCACCAATAATACTCGTGTAGAAACACTGCACGGGGCACTTTAACAGCCAATCATTTTTATCTCTACTAATTAAAAAATGAACTCAGTTGTGAGAAGGTATTGTAGCTCTAAGAATTAACACCAAATGACCCAGGTTCAGTCTGTGGCCTCTGTAGATAGGACTGAGGAAGATTTTTGGATGAAATTCCAGAAAGTCCTGGAAGAAAATGATTCCAGGATTCTGTATGACAGGCAGGAAAAAGACAGCGTTTTTAATGGAAGATGGCCATAAGAGATACAGAAGGCTACAGGACAGTGCTTTTGCTTGCCAGCCAATTATTTGATGACTTAATATGACACATTCTATTCCCTCTATAGGGCCACTACATGAGACATTGAAGTGGCCCAGCTGTAATTAATCTCAGTGTTCAACATTAAGCAACTTTCATTTCCGTAACTACAAGGTATATATGAAACGTCAAAAACATATTTGCTCCTTGTAGATAGAAATACTATAATTATCTCACCATGTACTGTATATCTCTTGCTGGTAGGCATTCTTAATTTGTATTTAATACAGAAGTAGACTATTCAAGTGAACTGAATTGGTAGTATATCTTTACTAGTATACATTGATATCCAGCATCTAACAATGTGGAGTAAAATATTATTAAAATATCTAGAGTTCATGAACTGCATTTGTTTCACACACTGAAAATATAGTTAGGGTTCTGAAGTGTTTACAAAATCAGTGAAGAGATTAAAAATATATCTTTTGGAGCTAAGGGCTCAAACAATTTCTGTGCCAAACTCCAGAATAATCCTGTTTATGTCACTGTTCTACCCCATTACAGGGAGGACCTGGTCTCAGCACAGAATAAGCTCAATACATGGGGAATGCCTGGGCGGAAAGCAAAGATTTATGAAGTCCATCACTGTGTGAAATAATATCATGATTTGCTAGAGAAGTAAGCATCAATCGATCAGCACAGCTTGATAGCAGATTATAAACAAAGCTCTGATTAATCAGATTCTACCATCTGGGCATTTTGAATGCCACTTACAAGGCCAGTTCTCCAAATGAGCCCTCTCTCTTTTTCCATTCCTGTAGATGGTACATTTGTAAGGAGCTTGGTAAAAGACCTGTGTTGAAGATACCCTCTTGAAGGACTGTCTAGTTCAGTGATGGGGAACCTTGGGCACTCCAGGTGTTTTTGAACTTCAGTTCCCAGAAGCCCTGATCAGCAGGAGTGCTGAATTGGGCTTCTGGGAATTGAAGTCCAAGAACACCTGGAGTGCCCAAGGTTCAGCATCATGGGTCTAGTCCAAGAACAGTATAAAGGTAAAAAATGATGACAAGAGAAAGCAGGAGCTTTGAAGTTGCTTATTAGCAGTGAGCACCTGGACAATGGAGCCAGCTGGCCTATAAGTCACTTTGGAACAGTCTACCACACTATCTATTTTTGTTTTCATTATGCTAATTATTTGTGAGAGCCAATGGACAGAGTATTTGATTGGGGCTCAGAAGACCTGAATTCCAAATTGCCACTTAGCTATGGAAAATCAATGGAGAGAGCAAATGGCAAACCACTCCTTGTACACCTCTCATGTCCTAAAAACCATATTAGAGTCACCGTCCATTGGGAGCAACCTGTGGATGTTCTAAGGATGACACATCACAAGGACAAATTATTTCTAAATTTGAGTCTATACATATAAATTAAAAAACAGTTGTTGTTGTTGTTGTTGTTGTTGTTGCTGCTGCTGCTGCTGCTGTTGTTGTTGCTGTTGTTGTTGCTGTTGTTGTTGCTGTTGCTGTTGTTGTTGTTCAGTCACACAGTTGACTCCGGCCCCTTGCGACCACATGGACCATTGCCCTCCAGGCACCCCTGTCCTCCACCATCCTCCTCAACCTGCACAGCTCTGTGCCCATTGCATCTACAATACCATCTAGCTTCTTCTTTTACCCTCCTCCTTCCCCAGCATCAAGGCTTTCTCAAGTGAATCCTCTCTTCTCATTTGATGTCCAAAGTATTTAGCTTCATCTTTACTATTCGACCTTCTAAGGAGCACTCAGGGTATACACAAGTTTTGAAAATCTATCTTCTCCTCTGTTCTGTTTTTGCAAATTGACGTCTTATTAAACACTGTGTAAGAGGTCACTCTACCACTTCCTTCTTCTATAGATAGCTCCTGTTATGAGACCTACATGATGCTCTTATATTTTAAAAATTGCCATTCTCCAGAGAATCTAGGGACCATTGTCAGGTGAGGGTATAAAAAATAACTTTAAAATTATTTAAAGCCCATGTCATAGCAATGGCCAAAGAGGAGCATGGCTATGACATATTGATGTCTATTCTGTACACTTATGTGTGTGGATAATTGCTGCATGGGAATTCAGGGATAATATTTGCTTGGTGTAGAAAATGAAGGCTCTACAAGACAATTCTTAGAAGAAGGTCACCCTAAACAAAAAAGCAGTGACTTTTAAAATGGGCTTCAGATAATCACCAACCTTGGCACAGAAGAAGCAGACAGTCTGCTCTTGCCCTGCAAAAATTTTGTGGATTTTTTGGCTAAATTTGAACTTACATAATTTTAAAGAGAATAAGTACCAAATACTTTTTTATTTTTAAATTTCCTCTACAGTGTGTATAATTTTCTGTAATTTTGACTCTTGAAAACTGCCTCTAAACAGGAGAAAACATGGGGTTATAAAGGTATAACCTCACAACATTCAAAAATAGAATGTTTAGAGCAGAAAAGCATTGAACAATTCTATTCTAAAAATGGGGTCATCACCCCCCAAATTCTCCCCTTTCCCTTCTTTTCTCTCCCCCCCCCCGATGATCACATTTAGAATAACTGTGTGCTTTCAAGTAGGAAATCCATAGTTCCCCAAAGATGAGTGGAAGGCAAAGAATCCAACATACAAGGAAGGCCAAGTTTGAGAAAAGCCTTGTAGCCCAAACTATGAAACTAAATGAACTCTGGCAATGAAGATCCATGCATGTCCTCGGAAAGGAAGGAAGGAAGGAAGGAAAGCATGATGTGTTTCCCTTTCTGCCCAGATACTCTAATTTACATGTAATTAAAATAACCAAATCATTCAAGCTGGCCTCCTTACTTGCTGGTGATGTCAAGGACTGTCTTGATCAAATTGCTGTATCCCATGAGGTCATCTGGGTGGAGTAGAAGAGTGCCAAGAGTGTGAACTTGAGTGTACACTGTACACATATAGTTTGAGACATGCAACATAGAGCAGGGGTGCTCAAACTTTTTTGGCCGTGGGCTGATCATGTGGTTCAGGAAGCCGGTCACAAAGGCCCGTGGTCTGGGTGCGGCCCCTGAGGCCAATTCATCCGGCCTCGTCGGTCCTGGAAGCGGAAGTAAAACGCACCCGGATAGGCGCGTTTTACTTCCACTTCCAGGAGTGACGAGGGCTTCGCAGGCTGGATGAATTGGCCTCAGGGGCCGCACCTGGCCCCTGGGCCTTAGTTTGGGCACCACCGACATAGAGCAAGGGGGAAAGGAACACTCTTTTCAATAGAGATGGCCTATGGCCTCTGCCAATGATTCATGGCTGGCTTTTGATTAAGTATTTACCATTTTGATCCTAGGAGGAGTCCTAGATGACTTTGCCACAAACCTTGTAAATGGAAGTTCTCCCTGCATCGCCTACCTCAGAAGGTTCTTATTAAGACTGTGAGTGACCCCTTCATGCACACACAGTCCAGTCCTGATCACTCCCGTCAGCTCAATAAATAAATAAGGTCAGACTCAGGGTAGTCCAGCTGCTAAACCTGAAAAGGTTCAGTTGAGCATGGAGCAGAGTTGAGCTTGTTTGCAATTTCCTATACCTTGTCTGGTCACTGGAAAATATATTGAACCAGATCATGCCAAAAGTGGTGCAAACTGCAGCCTACATTGCCATCTGATCACACCCTGAGTTGAACCTTAATGATTAATCCACTAAGGGGGTGGGTGTGGGTGGGGAGTTGAACATATCTTAGAAGGGAAAAAGCAATGGCCCAACCTAGCCAAGAAATACAGAGAAGTGCCTGTTCCAAGGTGATATCTTCTGCAATAACAAACATGTTGTTATGAAATGATTCTAAGGAAATGGATTTTTCAACCAAGCATGTGGGGAGAAGCACTTAGAATGCTGTAGCCACATGGAATTTTAGGCGAGTGTCTTGGTAAGATAATACTTTTGAACACAGACATTTCTCCATGAAAAGAAGAAACATTTGTGGGAATCAATCCATAGGACCCTCAACGTTTCACAATAAAACACACTGGTGTCTAACTGGCCCAAATGTGTGCTTTCTGACCATCCAACAGTGCAGGAGAAGAAGGCCAGTAAAGTGACATGAATTAGCTTTGCTGACAGAAGAGAAATACAGTCTTTACCAGCAAGCTTGGTCCAGTTTTAAAAAAGAAAGAAAGAGAGAATCATTTCATTCACAGTGTATCTCTTCTCCAGTAAATCCAAGGCAGTGATCATCTCAAGTGCAAAGTCACAGAATAGCAAATCTATAAAACTAAACATCTGTTTGAGAAGATGAATTTGTCTGCCATGTTTATTTCTCAAAGATTATCTCAAGTGGTTAAGATGCTGACTGGGAGGCAGAAGGTCAGCAGTTCAACCCCAAGTGTTGGATGATGGACTGAGCACCTGTCTCTGTCCCAGCTCCCTCCAACCTAGCAGTTTGAAAGCAAGAAATTGCAAGTAGATAAATAGGGACCACTTCGGTGGGAAGGTAAATAGCGCCCCGTGCACTCTGGTGTCTAGGCATGCCTGCCACATGACCACAGAAACGTCTGCAAATGCAGACAGTGCTGGCTCTTCAGCCATAAACAGAGATGAGCACTGAACCCTAGAGTTGGATACGATTGGCTTTCGAGCAAGGGTGACCTTTACCTTTACCTATCCACAACAGTCAAAATTCTGCCATTAATGCTTTGCATTCAAAGTGTCTTGCTGAAGAAAACACAACTAATAAAAAAATAAAGGTCAGTGCACTTTCATTTAATAAAATGGATTATCCCGTCTTTGTTTACAAGGTCTTTGCCAGGCAAATGGTCTTTCTAAGATGTAATTGTTAGAGGACGACAAAGCTCAGCACAAAAATGGATCATATACTCAGGCTTATTAGGCAGTTTTTGCAAATATTATTTTTCTCTAACACAGTCTATTAATCTGCCTCTCTAACATTAAATTCAATCACGTTTACTAAGATTTTTCAGCTGCCTGGTACATACTTTATTTTACCTATACAGTACTTTTAAAAGTAGAAGTGTAGATTTGCAAATGCACAAAAGAGGTGGTGTGGGGTTGTTTTTGTAAGCACATTTATGGAAAATTCCCGTATGACATATACGTACAGAAGAACAATGTTCAGCAATGAACAGACAAATAAAACTGTCATCCTTGAGATATTTCTTTGGGAACAACCTCCCTGCTTTAATATTGCTTCCTTGTGAGTAGCCTTTCACATCCTCAATTTGCAACGTCTTCTTCTTCCGCAGACAAGAAACTGCCAAAAATGAAGGCACCTCTTGGTGAGTTCATTCTGCAGTTCCTTGACAAGGAATATATTTTGTGAATCCCTATTTCATGCCTTCTGACCCTTCCACAGCTATTGGTCATAGTGAAAACTGATTCCACGTTTCATTCAGAGTCTGGGCAACTTCTGCCCAGTGTTCAGATCTGAGAATCCAAACAGATCAGGTTCTCTCTTTAAAAACCCTTGCAAATATAATCTGTTATAATAGCTCTGAAATGAGGAATTAAAGCAATGGAAGGCTACTCGGCAAACAACTCTTGGCTGTTTCTCACACTGACAACGATTGTGAATGTACTTTTCAGGCACACCATTTATCGGTATATACCCCCCTGCATAATGTACTTAGTTTATTTTAGTGAAAATACACAGTGAAAGAAAAGAGATACAGTAGATGCATTTTGTTTTGTACGGTTCCTCTCTTACCTTGGTTTCTGCACTTCCACTTGTCCTGTCCACCTCTTCCTCCAGTGTTTTTTACTTTCTCCCAGGAGGACCAAGCAACAGATCAAGAAAACTAGTTTAGCCAAATAAGGCATTATGCGGAAAGCACTGCTCGAAAGCACTTCAGTCCAGGAACCTCCTGCCGCTTGAGTGTATCCTGGTTTAAACATTGAATCAGCTGCATCTCCTGAGCCTTGCATTTACCACAGTAATCATTGTTAGAAACCCTGCTCTAATATTTCAAACCTGCGTTTCGGAGCCTCCTACTCAAAAGCTTCTCCTCCCCTGACTGGTCAGCGATTGGTCATTACTCATGAGGAAGTTACTCCTAGCTGGCAACATTTCCACTGGAGGTTAAATGGGTGGTTTTGCAGAAACCCAGTGGATAAAACCAGCACAGTTCCATCTGGCGGGTTTTTGTTCAAACTGCTAATCTCGGAGAACTGTACACTCCTTCTGTCAGGCAGTGTAAAGCCACACCTCTTTCTCTTAGCAGATGCTGGAAGACTGACAGCCGCCGCATGAGCCATCATTTAATGAGTCATTGGTGTCTTTACATTCATGGTCCAGCACACTTAGGCAGACTCACCTTTTGAAGCAGTTTTACTGAGGAGGCGGCAATGTGCCGGTGGCTTAGTTTCTAGATGGGTTAGGAAACAATATTGATTAGAAACTCCAGGGTACTTAAAATAGCTTGTATTGCTTCAGGTTCCAGTAACATACAAGTGGGATATTTCTCGTGAAATTAATAAATACTCGAGTGCTGGTTTTATCAGCAACAGAATTGTTTTAATACTGGATTGTTAAGAAAAGCAATTGCTTAAATTGTTTAGCTCTATCAGGCACCCAAACTATAATGAAAGACAGTAATAAATGCAGGTAAAAAGCATCAAAGGGATTCTGTACAAAATTGTGTAATCTGAGAGCAAGTGCAGTGCAGTAACTAGATTACTGGGAAAGGACGCAGGTGACCTCAGTATAAATTCTTGTCTTTAAATCATTCAGTTGTGAAGAACTTCCAGCTTGCTGAAATCTTCTTCTTATTGACAGGATTTGAATTGTCCCTGGTATAATAATAATAATAATAATAATAATAATAATAATAATAATAATAATAATAATAATAATAATAATAATAATAATAATAATAATTATTATTATTATTATTATTATTATTATTATTTCGGCATGCTCCCATATGTGCCAAAGAGGTGGTACAGTGGTTAAACTGGTGTACTGCAGCCACAACTACGTAATAAGAATTTTGTGTGAGAAATTATTCTGGGTTGAAAGGATTTTTGCAGAAGAAACTCCACTCAGGGAATGCCCAAATGAGGTTCCTTTCATGTCCCCAAGAGCTGGGACAGAGATGGGTGCTCAATCCATCATGCAGTACCCGGGTCTCAAACTGCTGACTTGCCAGCCTTCCAGCTAACAAGGTGAGCTTCTTAACCACTGAGCCACCGCAGCCCCTTATACTGCAGAATAGTGATTCATAAGCAGTGGTGGGCATCAGCAGGTTTGCACCAGTTTGCAAGAAATGGTGGCAGAAATTCTGGCTGGTTGCACCCATCCAAGTTTTGAAATAAAGTACTGTAGTCCTAATTTGGGTGCAACACAGGGCTTTCCCCCGGCCATGCCCACCACACCACACCACGCCCACAGAGAGGTAATAAATGGCTCTGAGGTGGCTCTCCCTTGCCACCCTCAGTTCCGCAGCTGAAGTGACAGTTCGTGCTTTCAGCCCTGTGTCAGGTGGGCTTTCCTCTTCATTCCCCTTCCACCACACTGTTCACCATCCTAGATGGGTGGAAATCCCTGCTCTTATGTTCAGTTGCTGACAAAAGGTGGAAGCAGAGATTTGGCACAAGTTAATTAGAATTTTTGTATTTTGGATTTGTATGCCGCTCTATTCGCCAAAGCGACTCAGAGCGGATAACAACATAGAACACAAAGTATCACATATTAAAACAAATCAAAGTAGCACATATCAATAACATATCAAAGTATTGCATATCACCTATCAATAACATATCAAAGTATCACATACATTCCAAAAAATCCCTCATCACAATTACAAAATTAAGACATCATAAAAAGATTTCAGAAACACTTTCAAATGGGTCTTAAACAAAAACAAAGTATCAAAGTATCAACTACAATCTCAGTTACAAAAATATCACAACAATACAGTATCAACACAATATAACATAACAATTCTTACTGCCAGGTGGCTATGCTACACAGCTGTGTTGCATTCTCTCGAGGCCGGGGCCGGCCAAGAGAGGAGTCTGGTGGTGCTAGGCCAAAGTCTAAAGGTGGCGGGGATGAGTCCCACCACAGCGGCTTCTCAAGCCCGGTGTCGGAGGAGGGCCCAGGAGCGTCAACAGGTGGAGGAGTCCTGGTGCTTCCGGCCGGAGATCTTCTCCCACCCCGCCGGGCCAAGCCCAAAGGCGGCACATTCGTCCTTTTGCTCCCCGGCCAGACCGGCCCAGGGAGTGCCTTGCAAGCAGGCGGTGTCATCTGTGAGGGGTGGCAAGTGGCGACCCCGGTGTCACTTTATAGATGGCCAGGGGTCACAGGTGTTGGTTCTTTCGCTCCCTGGCCAGATCGGCCCCGGGGGGGGGGGCACCTTGAAAACAGGCGGCATCAGCTGCTACAATCCCAACATGCAGGGTACTCACTTTACTGACCTTGACAGGATGGAATGCTGAGTCAACCTTGAACCCTGGTCAGGATCGACCCCACAGTGTTCTGGCTGCAGTACACCAGTTTAACCACTGTGCCACCTATTTGGCAAATATGGGAACCCCTGATAGGGGCTCCAATGGCATGTTTTGAGAGGGTTGGACCTGTTCCATTATCCGGTGTTATCTGGTCACCTTAAAAAAAAAAGGCAGACCAGCCAACACTCAAAAACCTTGAAAAATGGGCCTAATGTCTACAAGGACAGGACCTCGTTCAAAAGTGTAGGCTTCTTAGTAAAGGTAAAGGTCACCATGCCTCGAAAGCTGACTCTAGGGTTGACATTTGCAGACGTTTGCAGATGTTTGCATGGACATGGGCATGCCTAGACACCAAAGTGCACGGAACGCTTCCTAGAAAAGAGTTAACAAAGATTTCTGGTGATGCCATTTGAAATGTCCCTTGCCTGTCTCAGGTCTTGGGCAGGAGAAGCGGCTGCTGAAACAGAGCAACAGAGCTATTCCAGTGGCTTCAAAGGAAGGTTGGCAAGTCTTTAGCTAAAAAGGAACTTCCTCTTAAGTTGACTGAACAACCTCACCAATCGAGAGGAGCCAGGTTTATTTTGTTTTTACAACAGAATGCCACACAGAAAAATAAAGTTGTGGAGTTCTTCAGTTTCTTCACCTGACAGGCATATCAGAAAACAAAACAAACAAAATAAAAAACACTGTAGCACTTTAAAGACTAACTGCTATATTTTTATTTTTAGCTTTCATGGATCAAGTCCACTTCTGCAGACAAGGAGTGAAACTTACAGGCATGGTTTTTATACACCAAAGTCAGGGATCACTCCTTGTCTGAAGTAGTGAACTTGATCCACGAAAGCTAACAATAAAAATATAGCAGTTCGTCTTTAAAGTGCTACAGTGTTTTTTGTTTTGTCTATTTTGTTTTGTTTTCTGATATCCCTGAACCACAGACTAACATGGCTACTATTCCAAAGAATTCATCTGACAGCACACTCCTGTGCGTTTCTGAGGAGATTTTCTCTTTATCAGAGAGACTTCTTGAATATGTTGGTTTCTTCTCTTAGGGAGTTCTTCAGCTGTGGCATTTCTGAACAGGGAGAAACTTAATGTCCGAGTATGCTAAACTCCAGCTGATTCACATTGTACCAAGATATGACTTGAAGTGGTTGGCAGATTTTAAAGGCATTTTCTTATAACTCCCCCTTTGTAGCAGGTTGATGGGCTTCTAGGCTAGATCAGTGGTTCTCAAAGTGGGGCCCATGCCCCACAGGAGGACTTCCAATTCCCAGAAGCCCAAGTCAGTCCATAGGCTTCTGGGAACTAAAGTCCAAAAACCAAAGGTTGGGGAACCCTGGGTTAGATTGAAGAGGGTGTGGGTTTTTTCTGGCATATTCTTTGGAAAGTGATGTCCCCCTTTTCCTCTCTGCGTCCTCCAATGACTACAGCATCATCGTGGTACTGTACTGAGGCACTAGGCAGGACTGGAATTTGAAAGGAGGGCTTCTCTTCTACATATCACATTAGACACAAGGTTGGTTTACACAAACCCTGTCTATTGATATGATTGTGAAAGGCAATTTACTCAGGGACACCTTCTTCCCCCTCAGGAAAAAAGCCAGTCCTTCCTTGACAACTCAGTAATGTTAAACTACCAGAACAATTCAAACTGAGCTCATAGATTTAATGAATAAACACAAGAAATAATCAGACATTTGCTCATGAGTTTTGAAAATGCATTTATTATTTTAATGATGAGCACATGAAACAGTCAATTTAATTCCTTATATCTATTTCTGGAATAAGTCATATTCAATATGGTCTAGGTAAATTATACAGTTATAATTATTTCCAGGATATTTTTTTAAAAAGCAAAATATACACAACTGAATATCAAAAAGTGACACGCAAATCTTGCAAAAGATTACCCTAACTTATTGACAATTTTGAAAAGAAAAAGCAAACTATTTTCTGGGCTCTCTTTTCCACAGAAAATAAAGACTTGCCTGTTCTCCAGATTTCTTGTTTAGGAAAGAAACGTACTTACAAAATATTCACAACTTTTCCTCTCTGCTTAATTTAAATAACATATGCTATGCAAACATACCTGCATTTCATTTTAAGATGCCCTCTCAAAAAACTTTTATAATCATTATAAATAATTAATCATGCTGGCATAAAACCCACACATTTAAGTTTCTGTCAGTTAAAACTATCCACAAACAATTACTAGTAATTGCTCTCTCAAATGATTTCCCTGGTTATCTGTTTAATTTGTCCAGATATTTACCAGTCTCCATCCACACTACTGTCAAGGGGTGAATTTCTTGTAAATATTAATGCACCCCATGGTACACTGACAGAAAGACTTTAAACTATTGTATGCAATTGTATGTAAACAGTCCTATTATCCAAGAAAGAACAAAGCATTCAAGTCACTGCTTTGAACGATAAAAGAAACTTACAACTCAAATACATACTCATTAGCTAAATATATACGCCTAAATATAAGAGCAGCTAATGCTAGAACAAGAAGAAGAATCAGGACATTTGAGCCCATGTGGCTTGTATTGACTCTTGGGTGCTGAACCGGGTTGAAGTTTGTTGAGGCTGGAACCCTTCTTTGCTGGGCCCGTCGCTGGCGAGGGCTTACAGGTGTATTATTTACCACAGGTTGTGTAGAGCCTTCTTGACTTGATGTGGTTGAGTTGGTTTGATTCTCAGACTAAGAAAGAAGAATAAACTGGGTTTAGTGGAATGGAAATGTAAAATATGATACAAAATTACACTGCTTGGCAAGTTCTGTTTTGATGAAGAACAGAAGATTGGCAACTAGCCTGCATGAGTTTTCAGAGAAACGACAAAAAAAGTACTATGCTCACAGTTAGTACACTAATTTAGTACTTCAGGAAAATGCAGCTATTTTTTCATGCGCAAGAATGTGTCAATCTTTTAAAGCAAAGCAATCACACCTATATACCACCCCATAGCACTTAGTGCACTCTCTGAGCAGTTCACAAGTTAATTGGCATTTTGCCCCCAACCTGCTGGGTACTCATTTTACCATCCTTGGAAGGATGAAAGGCTGAATCTGGGTGCAAAGAGGAACAGACCATAATTGTCAAGGAGTAAACGAAGGAACCAGGGAGAATCTGGGTTAATTTCATTGTGGGATCTCCCATACCACGCAAGATAAAACATGCTCTCCAGTGTGAAAGGTAACAGCCAATACTAACGCCTGCTCTCTTTGTGTCTTCCGATAAAGCCGGTGAAGGAACACTTGGTCCACTAACTGAAATATCCCTTTGCTGTCTCAGGTCTGGTGGTGCAGTCGTTAAACTGCTGTACTGCAGCCAAATCATTGTGAGTTCAGTCCTGATGGGGATCAAGGTTGACTCAGCCTTCTAAGGTTGGTAAAATGAGTACCCAGCAGGTTGGGGCATAATGTTAATTAACTTGTGAAACACCCAGAGAATGCTCTAAGTACTATGGGGTGGGATATAAGTGTAATTGCTCTTGCTACTAATTAGTCAGCAATACCTTATCTGCTACATCACCATCTCCCTGGCAATGAAGCAACCTTACTGTTAATTGTCAACATAAGGCTCTGGTTCAACTGGTCAACTACATTCTCTACATATTTCTTTGCAGCCCATGTAGAGTTGCCATAATTCTCTGCCACAAAAATGGGACAGAAATATACTTGACAAAAATGGGTGGGTTATCTACAAAATAGCCTTTTTTAAAACAAACATAATATGACAGTTATAAAACACTTTCACAATAAGTAAGTTTTAAAAATCTGGGGCTTTAACATGATTTTTTTGAACTAGCCAGGACAATATTTCCAACCTTGAATCTGGGACAATCCTGGTTTTCCGGGACGTATGGCAAACCTAAGCTCATGGGTTTATCAAAAAGTCTCTTTTCTTTTGGGTTTAGGATGGTTTCCAAAACTGTATCCTTGAATCAGCACACAGAGAGAGAGAGAGAGAGAGAGAACGAGCACAACACTCTGGTCCCTTAAATATTAATCTACTTTGGGCAGTTACATCATCCAGCATGTGTAGAAAATAGCAATAGCAATTACACTTATATACTACTCCATGGCACATAGTGCACAGAAATAAATAAATAAATTAAAGCTCCTTTCTTTTATCAGAACACCTTTTTGAAGATCCAGGCACAAGTAGAGTAAAACTGGTGAGTTGCTAGATAAAAAATAATGTCATTCAAAATGGAATTAATGCAACTATTTTTGAATGTCCCTGCCTAGTGCAAACATAAAACTATTATTTCTGACAACTGTAGTGAGAGGCTTAAAACATACATACATCACATTGAAAAATAAAGGAGGGTTGTTTTTTCAAATCACACAACATATTAAGAGTCATACATATACCTACACAGAAAAAATTATATTGGGGAAATCTGTATACCATTAGCATGCCTACATTTCTAAATAGCTGGAAAATACTTTTTGCCAAGCAACAGATGGTCTGACGTTATTTGACATGAATTTCTTTTAACCAATCTGCACTCCCCTCAACCTTAAAACACACACACAGAGAGAGAGAGAGAGAGAGAGAGAGCTTAACTGGGATTTGTCTACAATTTACTGGTGAATTTAGATTGCATCTACAGCAGCTGCTCTACCCCAATAACCAAGCCTCAGTTAGTTCCAAAGTGGATGGGTTACGTAAACACTCTTCTTGGGCATATTATCATATCATAATTAAGCAAACAATTATTTAAAATGGTCAAAATTAATACTGCTCTTTATATGGTGAAATTTACTTCAGAGATTATGAATAAAAAGGAACACGACGAGCCTATTTAATAGAACAGACGGTCCAAATCACTAAAACGCAGGGCTTCTATTTGGTTTGATCTATGTAAGTATCTTAGGCTTTGGGTGAAAATAAGTGTGGGAGACAAATCTGTCTCCTTTTTGCAAAGGAATCATTTTCTGGGCAAACTCCATCCACTTGTCCCAAGGTAGGATGCTCAAGGCAGAGGCACAGTTATCAACAAGTTGAAACTTGATTTTGATAGGAAAGATGGAAGATAAAAATACAAACTGATATAATTTACAAAGAGAGAAATGAAAGGGATGAGAAGGTATACGCATGCAATCCTGAAGATATCTACTTAGAAGTAAGCTCCACTGAGTTCAATGTGTGTCTAGATTTGTCCAGAGCAGTGGTTCCCAACCTTTTTTGGGGCCATGTCTGTCTGTCTATTAGTCACATTTGTATTGCCGCCCACTCGGCAAGTGACTCTGGAAGGCGTACAACAATTTCATCATACTTACATCCCACCTAAGCATCTCTAAAATCTTGATCCATCCCCACCCCCACCCCCCATGACACATAATTTTTATTCAAAAAGTGAAGTGCTATTCATGTGGAGGAAGCCTAAAAGGCCATTCACTGTTAATAACTCATTCTCTAATTACCACCCCCCCTTTAAAAATCAAATGACCCCCCTTTTGGGTTTGTGCCCCACACTGGGAACCACAGGTCTAGAATCATAGTCTCAGAAGAAGAAGTTGATATCAAGGAAAACCACTAGACTTACTAAGAAAAAGTAATTTACAGTAGTGAAATAATTGTTAAAAGAAAGTTTTAATAATAATTGCATGCCACATAAATTCCAACATTTGGCAACCCTTTCCAGGGTTTTCTAGGCAGAGAGTGGTCAGAAGTGGTTTATCATTTCCTTCTTTCGGAGGAGTCCTGGGATTGTGCAGCTTGCTCAAAGCTACACAGGCCAGCCCTTTCCCCAGGAGCCACAGCGCGGAATCAAACTCGCAACCTCTGTCTCCACAGTCAGATCCCTAAACCACCCAGCTTTCCAATGCTAATAAGGCTTTCAAAAATGATCTCTAGAAACATCTCAACAATATTAAACTTTTTTCCAAGTTTCTGCTAATTCATTTTCCTTCCCAGATTTATTAAACACTTACTACTTCATTGGCAGTTGTGTCTTGGAATGCCGGAATTGTACTTTCTTGCTGTTGTTCAGGTGAATGGACCAAGTGGTTAAATTCTGGCGAGTCTGTGGGTTCAGGAGATTTCCTAGATGAATTAACTTCAGCCTTATTCAAAAGGGCAAAATATCACAAAAAGGTATATCAGTCATCTAAGTAGCAACGTTATGTGAAGACTCTTCTCTCCTATCTTCCTTATATATTCAATCTTTACTAACAAGTATAAGTTACAGTTTCTAAGACAGTTGATTAACTAAGAATCGACATCATAAAATAATACCTTAAATCATATTTTTTGCTGTTCAGTTGAAAAACTCCAAACCCCTTTTCCAACAAAATTAAAGAAATTGTGTCTTATCATTGATCCAGCAGCTCCAATGTAATACTGAGCCTGATATAAATGGTGATGGCTCGTTTTCTTCTATGAGACTGAAAGACTGAATATCTGATATATATTTTTAAAAACCCAGGGGTGCAGTTACTATGTCTATAACATTTTGGTTGCCAAAACCTCAGCGTAACCACTGTTCAATAAAAACTTCTAGGAAATTTATGAACATCTGTGATGGCAATTGATAATGCTTTACAAAGAACAAAAAAGCACACATGAATTAAAAACTGAAAAGAGTAATTTAGGAATTTTTACACCAGAAGGACTGAAACTTCAGTAAAAAGCCTTCACTTTCTCAACCAGAGTTTAGACTCAGCAACTGAATTTTCACTGGACTTTTGGGTACACAGAAAGAGCCTCCTCGAAGATTGTGGTATTTTTTAACTACAACCAGGCATATCCTGGGCTATAGCAACCTTGCTGTGCCGGCTCTTCTTTCTCACACTAGGTCAGGCATAAGGAACTGCAGAATGAACTCACCAAAAGGTGGCTTCATTTTGGCAGTTTTATGACTGACCTAGACATGAAAGAAAGAAACTGGACTTTTTTGGACTCTGGACAAACCTAATTGCCGCAAATGCCCGTCCTCATTTCCTAATACACTAGTACCCCGGATAACATTATGACTTGGTTCCACAAGTCATGTTGTTATCCGGTTTTTAGCGTTGTCCAGAGTATACACCGAACAACGCTAAAAAACATCGGGCGCGTTGGCGCGCGCATGTCACACACGGGTTGGGGAGCATACGGAGATTTTCTCCGTATCCTCCCTAAGCCGCATTTGACAGGCGCGCGCTTGCACGATGTTTGGAAAGGGTATGGGGGACCATACCCTTTCCAAACATCAGGCGCGTGCGTGTCAAACGCGGTTTGGGGAGCAAACGCGGTTTGGGGCCCATACCCTTTCCAAACATCATGCGGGCAGGCCCGGGGTGGTGGTGTTTGGATTGGGTAGATGTTCTACCCAATCCAACCCCTCCCCCCCCCCCACGATTGTTCCGGATAACGCAAAAAATCACGTTATTCGATACAAGATTTTTCCAAAAATCTTGTAACGTTATGCGGTTTTAGCGCTATACGGTACAATCGTTATCTGGGGTATTACTGTACTGTACTTGGAACCCAAAGACACCTATTTCCCTTTAACCTCAGACAGTGGCCAGAAAACTATTGCTTTCACCTGCCAGTGTAAGTCAAGTGGTGTAAATCAGGGGTTCCCAACCTTTTTGCACCACGGACCGGTTTTATGCTAAACAATTTTTCCACCGACTGGTAAGTTGGGGGTGGGGTGGGACTGGACAGTGCAAGCACATAACAAAATATGATAAAGCGCATAATGTATAATTTATCAACTCGGGCAGTGAGATATCACACTACACACAAGGGGGAAGGGGGAGCCCCACCGTAGTTAAGCAATGTGGAGCAGGGGCCCAGCCACCTGCCTATCTGCTGAGTCTGAAGCTCATGCTCTTGCTCCATTCACCAGGCAGACCTGGCAGAGCACACTGAGGGCAGAAGGCTGCCATTGGGGCACCCAGTGCCACACACACACCATGCGGCTCGGTTTGGGACAGCCCGTGGCCTGGGACCGGTCCACAGCCGGGTGGTTGGGGACAGCTGGTGTAAACCACTGCAGTAAATTGCCACTAGTTAAGACAATAATGCTTGAATGTCTCCCCATGAGCCAAGTCACACAAATGGTGAGCCAGAAGAAAGACAAGCCTCAAATTCTTAACTAGCAGCAATCCAATTCACCACAGCAATTTACGCTCTCTAGCCTACGCCCATGTGCATAATTAACAGATAGTCCCTGAAGAAGAAGAAAAGTATGGTCAATTCACTTCATAATGAATGGCCATAAGCCACCTTTTCCTTTGACTGTGTAATCTCTCTTACTTTCAACCAGATAGCTGTATCTAAAGCTAGCTGCATTGATCAGCCTAACTATGATACTCCAGCTTATTAGGAGGAAGAAAAGCACAGATGGTTACTTTACCTTGAAACTAATTTGCCTAGCAAGTTCCTTGGCCTCTTTATCAGCAGCCTGGCTAGAGGCGCTATCTGAAGTTAATGGTAAAAGAACTTCCTTCATAATTGATCCACATCCTTCACAATAGAAATCCAGAGACCTGAGGAATAATAGAAGATTATGCGTTAATTAACTGGGCCTTAAACAGCTATCACATCCTTTAGCAATCTCAGCAAATTTGTACCTATATGACATAACATCTACATATTTGTGAAATGATAGCTATTTATAGATTTAGCCTCCAAGTATATTCCTGACAATGAAGTATTGGTGACAAGAGTAGAGTGGGACCTCGTATAACGAATGCCTCATATAGCGAAAAACTCACATAACGAAGAGATTGAAAAACCATGGCACCTCGCATAACAACAAATTTCACTATGGGAAAATAGCACTCCCTATGGGAAAAACTTGTACAGTATAATGAAAAATTTCCCATATAAATTTTCGTTATACAGTAAAACACCATATAACGATTGCATTGTACAGCAATGAAATCGTACGATTGACTTTTTAAAAAACAAATTTGTATCGTACAATTTTCAGCGATGTACGATATTTTTTTTTAAAGGCAAAAGCCGGGTGGTTTTGGGGTGGCATGGGGGAGACTCTCCCCCGCTCCCCCAAAGCCCCTTTGTGAACTGGCAGCGCTGGGATCCATGGACCCCTTGCCATTTTGAAATTGCAAGGGGGCCACCGAGAATCCCTTTCACTAAGAGGGCTGGGCTGCTTTCACCCTGGAAACATGTTTTCCCAGGAAAATAGCAACCTAGCGCTCTTAGCAAAAGGGATTCTCAGTGGTCCCTTTGCCATTTCAAAATGGCAAGGGGTCCGTGGGTCTCCTTTTGCTAAGAGGACTGGACTGCTTTCACCCTGGGAACACACGTTCTCAAGACAATAGCAGCCTAGCACTGTTAGCAAAAGGGATTCCCGGTGGTCCCTTTCCCATTTTGAAATGGCAAAGGGGTATGTGGATCCCTTTCTCTAAGAGTGCTGGGCTGCTTTCATCCTGGGAAGTGCGTTCCCAGGGGGAAAGCAGCCCAGCACCTTTCGGGGGAGGCATCTAAGGAGGTCCCCTTGCTTCGAAACAGGAAGGAGACCTCTGTAGATGATTTCCCCGACCCCCGCAGGGCTGCCTTTGCCCTGGGAACAAAGGGGAAAAGCAGGGAGAAAATCGTTGTATGAATCATTTTTCCATACAACGATGGATCCCTTGGAGCCAATTAAAATCGTTATACAGGGTTTTACTGCATATTCACTTCATAATAGCCACAGTGTCTTAGTGGTTAAGACACTGAGCTTGACGACTGGAAGGTCAGCAGTTTGAGACCCGAGTGCTGCGTAATGGAGTAAGCGCCCATCGACTGTCACAGCACCTGCCATCCTAGCAGTTCGAAGACAAGAAATTGCAAGTAGATAAATAGGTGCTGTTTGGGCGGGAAAGGTAACAATGTTCCGTGTGCTCCTGTGTCTAGTCATGTCTGCCACATAACCACAGAAACGTCTGCAGGCGAAGACAGCGCTGGCTCTTTGGCTGTAAACAGAGATGAGCAGATTAGGACACGACTGGCTTTCAAGCAAAGGAGACCTTTATCTTTAGCCATTCACTTATTAATGAATGATGACCATAATCCACCTTTTTCATTTCCTTTGACTGTGTTATCACTTTTCCTTTCAGCCAGCACAGCTGTGTCTAAATCTAGTTGCATTGATCAGCCCAACTATGAACAAAAGTACAGATGGTTATTCTACACACGCACACATGTGCGTGTGCATTTGTGTGTTCCTGCACATAATCCAGAAATAAAGAATACAAACATCTTTTAAACATAAACATGCAACCCTTACTTCTTAGCAAGTGCTCTTCTTTCCTCAGGTGTGTAGTCCAGTGACCCTATGGCTCCCTCCCCTTTTGTAGGCATAAATCCAATAATGGCCAGCAAGGCAGTTCTTACTGTGATGTTTAAAAAAAGAAAAGTATACAAGTTAACCAGCAATTAAAGGAACGTTAACTGTTAAAAGCACAAAAAGCAAATGCAAACAATTTGGACTACTGTATATCTAGCAAAACAGACACCATCCCGAGGCAACTCTACAAAGCAGAGAGAAAGAGGTAGAAAGAGGAGTTTCTGCTGCAAGCGCCTATTTATAAATGATTGGAGAGAACAAATTGATTTTAAATAACCATAGCAATAAAATGAAAAAATGAAACAATTCCTGATTTCAGTGACCAAGGGTCTGACATATAACTAGTACGCAAAAATTGCAGTAAAACCTTATGAGCGCATTTTACTTCCACTTTTAGGAGCGACGAGGGCTTCGCGGGCCGGATGAATTGGCGTTGGGGCCGCACCTGGCCCCCAGGCCTTAGGTTGGGCACCACTGGTCTACAGTCAAGTGTAGCACAGCAACATATAGCTTTATTTCACCACAAGAAAGAGGTGATACTTACTGCTCCATGATGGCTGCCATGTTTCGGGATG
Organism: Furcifer pardalis; assembly: GCA_030440675.1. Lineage (NCBI taxonomy): Eukaryota > Metazoa > Chordata > Lepidosauria > Squamata > Chamaeleonidae > Furcifer > Furcifer pardalis. Next base: position 43,103,168 of record CP126890.1, on the reverse strand, counting down.
ATGTCCTGAGATGCTTAAGCAAATTTTCTTTCCTACTTCAAATCTGCCATTGGCCTTAAATGTGCCAAAGGAAAAGAAGGGGAAAGGGGGAAACATATTTATATTATTTTCATATATCAGGAAGCAACATACAGTATAGGGAAAAAAATATCAATTGAATCACATCTTGTCGCCCATCAACAGTTGGTGCTGTCTGAAAACTATTGGGAGAGACTGGAATGGTATGGCCATAATCAGATGAAAGGGAATTTTCATTTATTTTTTTTTAAAAATTATTTATTTATTATTATTATTATTATTTATTAGTTCAAATTTATATTGCCGCCCACTCGACGTGGCGACTCAGGGCGGCTTACAGACAATACATTACATTACATTACAATATGTTGGGGTGGGCACAGTGGGAGGGGCGGCAAGGTCCTCATCCAGCCCTGGCTTCTTCTTCCCCTGGCAGTTGGTATAGGCACAGGGGGAGGGGTGGCAAGGTCCTCATCCTGCCCTGGTTGCTTCTTCCCCTGGCAGTTGGTATAGGCACAGTGGGAGGGGCGGCAAGGTCCTCATCCTGCCCTGGCTTCTTCTTCCCCTGGCAGTTGGTATAGGCACAGGGGGAGGGATGAAGTTTCAGTCAAAGCTTTCTTTAAAAGAGCCTCTTAAAAAGATAAGTGTTACAAAGATATTCCAATTTTGTTGAGAGGGCTGTGGTGGCTCAGTGGTTAAGAAGCTCTCCTTGTTAGCTAGAAGGCTGGGAAGTCAGCAGTTCGAGACCCGGGTACTGCATGACGGTCTGTGTACCAGCTCTTGGGGACGACATGAAAGGAGCCTCATTTGGGTGTTCCCTGAGCAGAGTTTCTTCCGCAAAAATCCTTTCAACCCATAATAATTTCTGACATGAAATGATTATATTATTGAGAGTTGATTCATTCAGGCCCCAATCCTCAGCCCATATTAGGTCAGCAAACTCACATACTTTTTTCTATGCCACATCGAGATATTCCTCCAGAACACTGATCAAAACAGCAAGTTGTTCCAATGCAATCGGACACAAATGGCACTCTACCCACAAAAAATCTTACTTCCTGTGAGAGTAGTTTTGACCCAGTAGTACAGGATACAGAAGTAGTAAGCATGGGACACAAGATTTTTCTATCAGTTACTACGAATTCCCTCCCTCTCATTTCCCACGTACTCATGCAGGTATGACTTGCCACCTTCTGCTGACCAACCTACCAGGGTCTATCCACTTGGAACCTCCTGACATGCTAATAGTAACCTTGGATACTCAAGGCACCTTGGTGTAGCTCATAATATATTTCCCCAACCCACAAATTCACTGTAAATGATAAGCATAACAGCAGAATACTCACAAGCATTAAAATGTCCTTCTCAGAGAGAAAAACCCTTCAGCCTTTTGCCAAAGAAGAGTTTTGTGTTATTTTAGAATTCTCCACCTTATTTCAAGTGAGCGACACTTTTGATGGTAACAAAATCAAATTGGGTGACTTTATCATTCATTTATCAGCAACTGTAAAATATTCTTACCGTTAAGAGGATAATACTTGGAGGTTTCATAGGATACTCTGGTGGTAGCACGATTCTTCCATGATAAACTCCTCCATCAAAATCTGAATCTGGAGGGCCCCTGACAGTGAAATGCCACTCAAAAAGATTGTCCTACAAAAGTACATTGAACATACATTAAACATATCAACAGCCAACTTAAAAGCATATTTAATTAAGTTTAGAATCAAATGACATGTTTCTCACATTACTGCAACTACGGCAACAAAGAATCTTATACAGTAAGACATCGGATAACGCTAAGACTTGGTTCCACAAGTCTTGGTGTTATCTGATTTTTAGTGTTATCCGATCCATGTTAAAATCCTATGGGATGGATCGGATGTTAAAGCTCCATAGAGATACATTGTAACCGCACAGGCTTTAGTGGTTGTTATTCGAACCAATTCTCCTCCCCAGATTATTTAACGTTATGCGATTTTAGCGTTATCCGATCCAATCGTTATCCGGTGTTTTACTGTAATGCAAATTAAGTAATCACTTGGTTCAAGCATAAATAAGTGATTGAATTAGTAATCTGAATTATCATAGGAGTTTAGTAGTAAATATTTAACCATTTAATAATAAATATTTTTAAACCAAACTAATATTCAATTTCTGTAATTTGTCATTAAATCAAAATGAGAAAACCTGTTGATGAATGGGCAGGTGTGGTAGTACAAGTAACTAGAAAAGCTTTCCCCCAAATGACTAGAAAATGTCCCAAGACTGAAAATTCATATTCTAAAGCAGGGGCTGCCAACCTTTTTAAGTTGGGGGCCGAGTCACACTCCCTCAGACAGTTAAGGGGGCCGGAATGGAGTTCCCCTGTCATAAACATGTCAATGGCTGCATTAGCAGCCATAAACGCATTTGTGGTCACTTCTGGCAGCCGCCAGATGATTTGGCGCTGGCCCCTGTTCTAAAGCAAACCATTCAAAATATATTATTGATCAAGGACCATTCCACTCTAATTGAATTCTGAAGTAATTTCTTTAGGGTCAGAGCTTTCCTATAAAACCTTCTGCAGTATGCTTGCGTGACTGAATCAGTTTTGTCCGTAACTGAAGCCCTGGAGATTAAGGTGAGGATTTAATCGCATGTCTTTGCCCTGATTTACCTTTTACTTGCCTCGAAGCCAAGTAATACAGTGTTATGTGAATTCTTGTTAGAATATTCCATTTCAGAAACTGTAGCAATATCCCACAGCTGCCTTAAGAGAAAACTGCATTTGGAAGAATTTATTTCAAGACTAGGCAACATTGCAGGGTTGTTCTCAAAGTATAAAAGGCTCCTTGCTAGTGCTCATAGACCTATAATTAATTTCTCACAGTCTGAAGCCAAACATACCTCTCCTGCAGTGAAACAAGTCTGAAACAGACATATCGTATATATCTGAGTATAAGTTGGGTTTTTTAGCTCCCAAAATAAGATCCACAAATGGGACTCGACTTATACTCGGGTCAACATAAACACTCAAATATACCCACGCAAATGACTAAATTAATTTTTACCATATTTTTATGTATTTTAATTATTGAAACTCACTAGCAGCTGCTGCATTGTCCACCCCCGACTTATGCTTGGGTCAATCTATTTCCCTAGTTTTTGAGTTCCAAATTAGGTACCTCTACTTATATTCGGGATGACTTATAGTCGAGTATATACGGTAAACTGGATATATAGGTATTTAAGCTATGCAAATCTATTCAGTTTTGTAAATATATGATTTTAGTCAAAATAAATTTCTATTCTACATGAGTTGACTTACAAATCTGTGAAGGGAAATGCTTCTCTGCAACCCCCAATGAGTGTTTTCCATATTTAGTAATTTGTTTATTGGGGAAGGGGGACTAAATCTCCAAAAATTTCTTTCCATCTAGCTCAGTGGTTCCCAGCATGGGGCCCATGCCCCATAGGGGGACTTCAATTCCCAGAAGCCTAAGTCAGTACATTGGCTGCTCAGGGCTTTGGGGAATTGACTTACGCTTCAGGGAACTAAAGTCCAAAAACCAAAGGTTGGGAAACAATGGTCTAGTTGTTTAAAAATATTCAACAGCTGCGATTGTTCATACAAAGTTTTCTAAGGTTTAAATTTGGTTGCGATTTTTAAAAGTGTGCTTTAAAAGCACCTACAACATACCCTTGTGAACCTACTTGCCAGGCTGCCCTCAGCTCATCAAGTCATAACTATGCCACAAACTACATGACATAACTTGTATTGAATAGGTGAAACTGGAAAGCAGAAGCTGAAACCCTGTAGCATAAATTACATTTGTGGAAGATGATGCCATCACCAGCAGGTAGCAAGATTTGGTAATTAAACATTTCCTGTTTATGTCCCACCGCTTTTCTAACTCCTGTGTGATCCCATTCATCACTAAAGAGCCATGCGATGAAAGGAGAAAGCTTTTAATCACATACAAAAATCATTGGCATTGGATGTTACCAGTAGGAAGCTTTCAATAATTAAAGACCTCCCTACTTCCATCTCACAATTCTCACAGCTTCCCCGCAATAAAAAGGTTACAATGGTGTCAGAAAAGACACAGGATGGAAGCAGGATGTTTTTAATTACCAGCAATCACCACATTCCAGTTATGTCATCATCTGTCCAAAGCTACAAGTTACAAAACAAGGTTTGAACCCCCTATGTGACTTATAAGCTATTGCGGATGCATTTTTCGGAGCAGATATACACTAACTAACCTCTAAAGGTTGAGCATGATAATGGTCAGTTGGATCCTTCAGTTCAGCAGCTTCTTTCATTAAACGTTTAACAGCTGGAAGAAAAAGAAAGAAAAAGCACTAAATGAGTAAGAGGAGTGATTGGTATGTATGGAAGAGCATACTGTATTACAATTTACATCAGTAGCAAATTACTAAAACAGATTTTCAGGGTATACATTTGTCCTTTGAAATGTTACATTTAGAAAACAAGGCAAAACTGCACATACATTATAATATTTAAAGAAGAGCAAGGGACTAGAAGTGTCTTTGAAGATCAATAGTACAGCTGAGACTAGAGAAAAACTTACGTTAGCCGTTTTAGTAAGTACAGTAAAACCTCATATAACACTAAAACCTGGTTCCACAAGTCTTCGTGTTATATGATTTTTAGTGTTATCTGATCCTCTATGGGATCCATAGAGATACATTGTAACCACACAGGCTTTCGCGGTTGTTATCTGAAGCATCCCATATGATCTTAATGTTATCTGATGCAATTCTTCCCCCCAGATTCCTTGATGTTATGCGATTTTAGTGTTATTCGATACTAATGTTATATGAGGTATTACTGTATCTTCATATTTACGTATGGGTGCTTCAAAGCTTCAGGCACACTCATAAAAGTGTAGGATGTGGCATATTTAATATGAGAAAACAGGAAAAAAAACAGCTCTTGTCTAGGTTGCAAGGCCTACCTTTAGGGCTGTGATGGCGAACCTTGGCACTCCAGATGTTCTTGGACTTCAATTCCCAGAAGCCCAAGCACCCTGTGAAACCACACAAATGGGTTTACTGCGATTCATCTGGCCCTCGTTATTCCCGGAAGTGGAAAATGCACCTGTATGGGGCTTCTGGGAATTGAAGTCCAAGAACATCTGGAGTGCCAAGGTTCGCCATCACGGCTCTAGGGCAAGGGTCTGAAAACTTGGCTCTCCAGATGTTCTTGGACTTCAATCCCCAGAAGCCCTGATCAGCAGGTATGCTGACTTGGACATCTGGTAATTGAAGTCCAAGAACACCTGGAGAGCCAAGTTTGCAGACGCCTACTCTAGGGTACATAGGGGCACATCTATGTACAGAAGGAGTTGTTGATTTCCCTTCTTGTAGCACATGATGCACATTTCAGGGACATCCCACTGAATCCAATTCATCTCATGTTTAATTATTCAAAAACAGTAAGGTAAAGCTTGCTCTTGCTCGAAAGCCAGTTGTATCTGACTCTAGAGTTCAGTGCTCATCTCTGTTTATAGCCAAAGAGCCAGCGCTATCTGCACCTGCAGACTTTTCCATGGACATGTGGCAGGCATGCCTCAACACCTGAGTGCATCAAATGCTGTTTACCTTCCCACCGAAGTAGTCTCTTTTTATCTACTTGCAATTTCTTGCTTTCGAACTGCTAGGTTGGCAGGAGCTGAGACAGAGACGGCAGCTCACTCCGTCATGCAGTACCCGGGAATCGAACTCCGACCTTCCGGTCAGCGAGTTCAGTATCTTAACCACTGAGCAATCCCTGTTCCTAAATTAATGTCCCTGTTCCAAACTCAACTACCGTACATACCAGGCTCTCCTCCAAATAAAACAAGTTTATATTATTGTATCTAAAACAGCATGGGGAATTATAGATAAGCAGAACTACAGTGCTAAGCCTTAGACAAAAAGTGCCTTTAAGTAACACAACTACAACTATTCCTAAAACAGAAGGACAAGTTTGTGAGTGACACTAACAAGTATACTTTGTTTTTGCAGTTCAGGATGATTAGCCCTCACAATATGCCACAAATAAGCTGTAAAGTTGGCCTCAGGGGGAAGGTTGACACCTAGTATGTAAGGAAACATATGCAATCCCTTGAAAACAGATTCTGGAACAAGTTTGTACATGTGAATCCCAGCAAAGAATTTGATTTAAAAATATCCCCCCCCCCCAAAAAAAAAAAAAAAAAGAATGACCCTTATTAGGGTCACTTCATCCCACTGTAGAAATCTTTCTCAATCTGCAATGCCAAAATAATACCACGGATTTTCAAAGCTATAACAAACAACATTTGCAGCTTATGGCCACAGCAAGAAAACACTTTAAACAAGGCATTTAATATTTTTTTAAAAAATGTATTGGCTAAAATCCTGTTGTGCAACTGTGTCCATGGCAATTTTCAGGCATTAAAGGCTTCTGTCCCCATTCTGAGGCTTCCAGAGGCTCTCCCAGGTCAAATGGGATGCCTAAAAGTCTTGGAAACCTGGAGGGAAGGAACTCTGTGTATGAGTATACATAGGTACATAAATATACGCACACATGCTGCTAGTTATGGTAAGGTGAGTTAGCAAGTTACAGGGAAAAACACACTCGTATTAGGATTATTATTTGAAACAGCAAAACTAACCATACTAAACTGTGTGTGATGGGTTCCTAAATTTTAAGCAGTAGTATATCCTGGAGATGCCAGGCAAAGAGTCTCAAAAATTAAGGGACTAAAATAAAGCACTATACTCAACAACTGTAATCAGCTTATCTGGCTCAAGGTCATGACTGTACTAAAAGGAAACACAGGTACATAAAACCAACTATTCCAGTGATCTGAAGAGAAACCAGAGTGCACCAACTATTCCATTCTCTGTGCTCCAGCATGGCCTTCCTAAGCTTACTTTCAATTCAGTTGCAATATCAATTCTACAAGACAACTGATAAAACCTTGGAAGTACAGTATATATTTCTTAGATATCACCTTCCACCACCTCAACGCACAACACTTTGCTCCAAATAACATTTGCAAGAATAAGCTAGGATTTCAGACTAATCACTAGAAAGAGTTCTATCAACAATCGAGCAGTGTACTACAGAAAGCTGTGAACTTTCCTTTAATGGGGTTATTAAACAGAGCTGAGAAGGCTACGTAGCGTGTGAGAGAAAGAATAGTAGACTTCCTAGAAGAGCAACACTGGGGGTTGGCCAAGATGGAATTTTAAAATCCCTTCCAGTTGCACATTCTATTCAGAAGTTTTCCAGAATGCACAGGATACAAGATACAGTATCAAAACACAAAGCTGTTTCTTTGATGTTTTACTAGTCCTCTGAAGTTACTACTCAACTACTTTTTAAAAAAATTTCAGATGTTTTAAATAATTTGCACAGAAGCAAAATCAATTTTTATTTTATTATATTATTATTATTATTTTAAAAAATCTCCAATATTTTACTTAAGCATTGCGGACATTATTGCTACCACAAAGTGGTGGCTCTCTGAAAATTGAGATGCGGCACTTACAAAGATGTATTATGAACAGTTAAATTTGTGTGCCTTCTGACTGGTACCAAATGAATTAGTAGAATGGCAGTAGTTTTCAAATGACCTTTTTTGCTTCAGTCAGGGTAGAGAAAGACAGTTCATACTATCTAAATACCTCAACTACCAAAGGCCTCAAAGGCCTAGTTAAAGATTTCGATTTAATCACACATTGTTGTTGTTGTTGTTGTTGTTGTTGTTGTTGTTGTTGTTGTTGTTGTTGTTGTTGTTGTTGTTGTTGTTGTTGTTAAACTTATATGCCGCCCTACTCAGCGAAAAACCGACTCAGGGCAGCTCACAACACACAATCAAACACAATGCAACAATTCAATAGAACAATACAATGTCACAACACAATGAAATATCATACATCAATAATTCAAACAATAGAACATCATAAAATACAGTACAGTAAGATAAAACCCCAATATACGTCATAAAGTTACAAAAATATTACAAAAACCATAAGAACATTACACATGTGCCATGGAGGTCCCCCTACCTTTTACTTCAGTGTTTCCCAACCTTTGGTTTTTGGATTTTAATTCCCAGAAGCCTAAGTCAATTCCACAAAGCACTGATCAGCCAATGGGCTGACTTTGGCTTCTGGGAATTGAACCCTCCCTGTGGGCGGAGGGCCCCACGTTGAGAACCATGGCTTTAGTTTCTCCTTCCACAAGACAGAGACATGAAGGTTGCAACCAGAAGCAAAAGACTAGTAAGACTTGGAGTCGGAGATGCTTCATAGCATTTTGCTTCTGGAAGGATTTCCCCCGTTTTCTCAAAACCCTCCTCCTCCACAGTTACTTTTCTCCTACACAAAAGAAAATACTGTATATGGAAATCCAAGGAAATCCATTTGGCTAAGTGAGACTTTGCAAATCAAAGAGTTAAAATGAACATTCGCTTCCCAAATGACAAATAGTGCAATTATTCTTTAATATGGTAGTCACAATATATCCATCATGCAAAATTCTGAGATGTGACCAAACGCCACCTCATCAAACTGAAACTTGTGACCAATCATGTGAGGCTTCACCAGTTTATGATGATTCACATTTACTACTTTTCAGCTCAATTTGGTTTTTGACAACACTTCACCACAAGTTACATCGGAGGAGAAAAGTAAAGTGAAATCACTCAATCAACACATGAATTGAGATAAATGCTCCTATCTCTCTCACAAACACTACCTTAAAGGTAAAGGTCGCTCTCGCTCAAAAGCCAGTCATATCTTACTCTAGGGGGTGGTGCACATCTTCATTTTCAGCCAAAAAGCCAGCACTTGCTGCATCTGCACACATTTCCACGGTTATGTGGCAGGCATGACTAGATGCCAGGGTGCATGGAATGCTGTTACCTTTCCCATCAAATCAGTGCCTATTTATTTACTTGCAATTTTTTGCTTTGGAACTGCCAGGTTGGCAGGAGCTGAGACAGTGATGAGAGCTCACTCGATCATGCAGCACTTGGGTCTCGTGCTGCTGACCTTCCAGTCATCAAATTCAGCATCTTAACCACTAAGCCACTGCAGTGACAAAGTACAAGAAGGGAAACTCCAGGTTTATTTTTGATCCAGTGCGTTTCCTTTCCTTTTGTCCCCTACAGATACCTTGTAAATAAGTATTTGTATGCTAGGGTAACCTTGTTTTCAAAGCTTCCCTATACTTTAATGATTGTTTAAAAAAAATCTACTCACTACCTTAGGAGATACCAAAAGCTAATACAGTAATAATAATAATTTTGTGTCACAAATTATTCTGGGTTGAAAGGATTTTTGCAGAAGAAATTTCGTTTAGGGAAGGCCCAAATGAGGCTCCTTTCATGTCCCCAAGAGCTAGGACAGAGACAGACGCTCAATCCATCATGCAGTACTCGGGGCTCAAACTGCCGACTTGCCAGCCTTCCAGCTAACAAGGAGAGCTTCTTAACCACTGAGCCACCTGATCATTCAAAAGATTAACAGATCCTTTCAACTCCCTAGTGACTTCATCAGGCTGACTTATAGGGCAATATTGGGAAATTTTCATTATTATTTTTCAACCAGTCTTTAAAGTAAAAGGAAATTTTGCAAACAAAGTTACCTTCAGCATACAAATACTTATTTACAAGGTACAGTTTCTGTAGGGGGCAAAGGGAAAGGAAGCACCCTGGATCAAAAATAAACCTGGGGTTTCCCTTCTTTGCTGTCCCAGAACTACTCTAATCCCTGGTGAGAATAACTCAGTTCCCTCTTGCCCTCCATCCTATCTTGCCCTCCTTGGGGGGCCTGGAGATCGAGGGGAAGAGACCAATACCACTCCGCTGGATCAAGACGGTACTAAAAGGCAAGTGCCAGAAGAAGGGGAAATAATGGTGGTGGTGGTGGAGATAATGATCACAACGGTAGTAAAAGAGAAGTGCCAGAACAAGGGGAAATATAAATGTATTGTGTTTTATTGTTCAAGAGAGCTGTAATCTGTTATTGTATTTTGTATATTATATATTTGTTCAAATAAAAATTATAATCTAAAAAAAATGACAAGGGGAGATAATAGTGGTGATGATGATGATCACAAAGGTAGTAAAAGAGAAGTGCTAGAACAAAGGGAAATATAAATGTATTGTGTTTTATTGTTCAAGAGAGCTGTAATCTGTTATTGTATTTTGTATATTATATATTTGTTCAAATAAAAATTATAATCTAAAAAAAATGACAAGGGGAGATAATAGTGGTGATGATGATGATCACAAAGGTAGTAAAAGAGAAGTGCTAGAACAAGGGGAAATATAAATGTATTGTGTTTTATTGTTCAAGAGAGCTGTAATCTGTTATTGTATTTTGTATATTATATATTTGTTCAAATAAAAATTATAATCTAAAAAAAATGACAAGGGGAGATAATAGTGGTGGAGATGATGATCACAAAGGTAGTAAAAGAGAAGTGCTAGAACAAGGGGAAATATAAATGTATTGTGTTTTATTGTTCAAGAGAGCTGTAATCTGTTATTGTATTTTGTATACAGTATTATATATTTGTTCAAATAAAAATTATAATCTAAAAAAATAATAACAAGGGGAGATAATAGTGGTGATGATGATGATCACAATGGTAGTAAAAGAGAAGTGCCAGAACAAGGGGAATTATAAATGTATTGTGTTTTATTGTTCAAGAGAGCTGTAATCTGTTATTGTATTTTGTATATTATATATTTGTTCAAATAAAAATTATAATCTAAAAAAAATAATAACAAGGGGAGATAATAGTGGTGATGATGATGATGCCAGGCCGCCCAGCCAGTGATGGTGAAAGGCAAGTGCCAGAACAGGAGGGATTAATAGTGGTGATGATGATGATGATGATGACAATGGTTTTAAAAGGCAAGTGCCCAAACAGGGGGAAATAACAGGGATAGATAGTGCTGGTGATAAAGATGATGACAATGGCACTAAAAGGCAAGTGCCAAAACGGGGTGGGGGGTGGGGTTAATAGTGGCGATGATGATGATGATGATGCCAGGCCTCCCAGCCCGCGATGGTAAAAGCAGCCCAGGCTGCCCCTCGCCTCCGGCCTAGGCGCGGACCAACGCCACGGGCTCGCGTGTAGACGCCACCGGCGCTGCCAGCAAGCCCGAGTGGGGTGTTGAGAAGGCAGCAAGCGCCTCTCCTCCCGCGCCACAGCCCACCCCGCCGCCCCCGACTCACCCGGGCTCTTGAGGTTGTAGCGGGTCTCCATGAGCGCCTCCTGCCCTTGGCCGCCCCTTCCCTTCCCTTCCCAGCCGGGGACGTTGAAACCAGGCCACGTCAGGCTCACGGCTTGACCCCGGCCGCCGCCGCCGCCGCCAACCAGACCCCACCTACGAGGCGGGCGGCAAGGCGAGACGCGGAGGGAAGGAGGAGGAGGCCCTCCTTTCTCGGCGGCTGCCGGGAAATTCCCCTGACGTGGCCAGGGCGAGGAGGAGGAGGAGGAGGAAATGCCGCCCGCTGCGCCAGCCACCGGCTTCCCCTTCCGAGGAAGAGGGGCGGCGGGACAGGCGACAGGAGGCAAAGGGCGACCCGGGGAGCCCACGTCGCCTCCGCCTCGTTTTCATCTGTGACGGAAGATGCCGCGTTCACTGCTGGCCACAAAGAAGTCACCTGCCTGCACTTACCAGGGCTGCTGCTTCTTTCCTGTCCCAAGCAAACCCCGGACTGCCAAAAGGAAGCCTCTTTCTTGGCTGTGTCTTTGGCCAGACTCAAGTCCTCATGGGTGCATGTTCCTGGTTCTTCTTTCCAGTCCTGATCAAGCCCTGGACTGGCTAAAGGAAGCTACTTTCTTGGCTTTGTCTTTGGCCAGACTTAAGTCCTCATCGGTGCATGTTCCTGGTTCTTCTTTCCAGTCCTGATCAAGCCCTGGACTGCCAAAATGAAGCCTCTTTCTTGGCTGTGTCTTTGGCCAGACTCAAGTCCTCATCGGTGCATGTTCCTGGTTCTTCTTTCCAGTCCTGATCAAGCCCTGGACTGGCTAAAGGAAGCTACTTTCTTGGCTTTGTCTTTGGCCAGACTTAAGTCCTCATCGGTGCATGTTCCTGGTTCTTCTTTCCAGTCCTGATCAAGCCCTGGACTGCCAAAATGAAGCCTCTTTCTTGGCTGTGTCTTTGGCCAGACTCAAGTCCTCATGGGTGCATGTTCCTGGTTCTTCTTTCCAGTCCTGATCAAGCCCTGGACTGGCTAAAGGAAGCTACTTTCTTGGCTTTGTCTTTGGCCAGACTTAAGTCCTCATCAGTGCATGTTCCTGGTTCTTCTTTCCAGTCCTGATCAAGCCCTGGACTGCCAAAATAAAGCCTCTTTCTTGGCTGTGTCTTTGGCCAGACTCAAGTCCTCATGGGTGCATGTTCCTGGTTCTTCTTTCCAGTCCTGATCAAGCCCTGGACTGGCTAAAGGAAGCTACTTTCTTGGCTTTGTCTTTGGCCAGACTTAAGTCCTCATCGGTGCATGTTCCTGGTTCTTCTTTCCAGTCCTGATCAAGCCCTGGACTGCCAAAATGAAGCCTCTTTCTTGGCTGTGTCTTTGGCCAGACTCAAGTCCTCATCGGTGCATGTTCCTGGTTCTTCTTTCCAGTCCTGATCAAGCCCTGGACTGGCTAAAGGAAGCTACTTTCTTGGCTTTGTCTTTGGCCAGACTTAAGTCCTCATCGGTGCATGTTCCTGGTTCTTCTTTCCAGTCCTGATCAAGCCCTGGACTGCCAAAATGAAGCCTCTTTCTTGGCTGTGTCTTTGGCCAGACTCAAGTCCTCATGGGTGCATGTTCCTGGTTCTTCTTTCCAGTCCTGATCAAGCCCTGGACTGGCTAAAGGAAGCTACTTTCTTGGCTTTGTCTTTGGCCAGACTTAAGTCCTCATCAGTGCATGTTCCTGGTTCTTCTTTCCAGTCCTGATCAAGCCCTGGACTGCCAAAATAAAGCCTCTTTCTTGGCTGTGTCTTTGGCCAGACTCAAGTCCTCATGGGTGCATGTTCCTGGTTCTTCTTTCCAGTCCTGATCAAGCCCTGGACTGGCTAAAGGAAGCTACTTTCTTGGCTTTGTCTTTGGCCAGACTTAAGTCCTCATCGGTGCATGTTCCTGGTTCTTCTTTCCAGTCCTGATCAAGCCCTGGACTGCCAAAATGAAGCCTCTTTCTTGGCTGTGTCTTTGGCCAGACTCAAGTCCTCATCGGTGCATGTTCCTGGTTCTTCTTTCCAGTCCTGATCAAGCCCTGGACTGGCTAAAGGAAGCTACTTTCTTGGCTTTGTCTTTGGCCAGACTTAAGTCCTCATCGGTGCATGTTCCTGGTTCTTCTTTCCAGTCCTGATCAAGCCCTGGACTGCCAAAATGAAGCCTCTTTCTTGGCTGTGTCTTTGGCCAGACTCAAGTCCTCATGGGTGCATGTTCCTGGTTCTTCTTTCCAGTCCTGATCAAGCCCTGGACTGGCTAAAGGAAGCTACTTTCTTGGCTTTGTCTTTGGCCAGACTTAAGTCCTCATCAGTGCATGTTCCTGGTTCTTCTTTCCAGTCCTGATCAAGCCCTGGACTGCCAAAATAAAGCCTCTTTCTTGGCTGTGTCTTTGGCCAGACTCAAGTCCTCATGGGTGCATGTTCCTGGTTCTTCTTTCCAGTCCTGATCAAGCCCTGGACTGGCTAAAGGAAGCTACTTTCTTGGCTTTGTCTTTGGCCAGACTTAAGTCCTCATCGGTGCATGTTCCTGGTTCTTCTTTCCAGTCCTGATCAAGCCCTGGACTGCCAAAATGAAGCCTCTTTCTTGGCTGTGTCTTTGGCCAGACTCAAGTCCTCATCGGTGCATGTTCCTGGTTCTTCTTTCCAGTCCTGATCAAGCCCTGGACTGGCTAAAGGAAGCTACTTTCTTGGCTTTGTCTTTGGCCAGACTTAAGTCCTCATCGGTGCATGTTCCTGGTTCTTCTTTCCAGTCCTGATCAAGCCCTGGACTGCCAAAATGAAGCCTCTTTCTTGGCTGTGTCTTTGGCCAGACTCAAGTCCTCATCGGTGCATGTTCCTGGTTCTTCTTTCCAGTCCTGATCAAGCCCTGGACTGGCTAAAGGAAGCTACTTTCTTGGCTTTGTCTTTGGCCAGACTTAAGTCCTCATCGGTGCATGTTCCTGGTTCTTCTTTCCAGTCCTGATCAAGCCCTGGACTGCCAAAATGAAGCCTCTTTCTTGGCTGTGTCTTTGGCCAGACTCAAGTCCTCATGGGTGCATGTTCCTGGTTCTTCTTTCCAGTCCTGATCAAGCCCTGGACTGGCTAAAGGAAGCTACTTTCTTGGCTTTGTCTTTGGCCAGACTTAAGTCCTCATCGGTGCATGTTCCTGGTTCTTCTTTCCAGTCCTGATCAAGCCCTGGACTGCCAAAATGAAGCCTCTTTCTTGGCTGTGTCTTTGGCCAGACTCAAGTCCTCATGGGTGCATGTTCCTGGTTCTTCTTTCCAGTCCTGATCAAGCCCTGGACTGGCTAAAGGAAGCTACTTTCTTGGCTTTGTCTTTGGCCAGACTTAAGTCCTCATCGGTGCATGTTCCTGGTTCTTCTTTCCAGTCCTGATCAAGCCCTGGACTGCCAAAATGAAGCCTCTTTCTTGGCTGTGTCTTTGGCCAGACTCAAGTCCTCATCGGTGCATGTTCCTGGTTCTTCTTTCCAGTCCTGATCAAGCCCTGGACTGGCTAAAGGAAGCTACTTTCTTGGCTTTGTCTTTGGCCAGACTTAAGTCCTCATCGGTGCATGTTCCTGGTTCTTCTTTCCAGTCCTGATCAAGCCCTGGACTGCCAAAATGAAGCCTCTTTCTTGGCTGTGTCTTTGGCCAGACTCAAGTCCTCATGGGTGCATGTTCCTGGTTCTTCTTTCCAGTCCTGATCAAGCCCTGGACTGGCTAAAGGAAGCTACTTTCTTGGCTTTGTCTTTGGCCAGACTTAAGTCCTCATCGGTGCATGTTCCTGGTTCTTCTTTCCAGTCCTGATCAAGCCCTGGACTGCCAAAATGAAGCCTCTTTCTTGGCTGTGTCTTTGGCCAGACTCAAGTCCTCATCGGTGCATGTTCCTGGTTCTTCTTTCCAGTCCTGATCAAGCCCTGGACTGGCTAAAGGAAGCTACTTTCTTGGCTTTGTCTTTGGCCAGACTTAAGTCCTCATCGGTGCATGTTCCTGGTTCTTCTTTCCAGTCCTGATCAAGCCCTGGACTGCCAAAATGAAGCCTCTTTCTTGGCTGTGTCTTTGGCCAGACTCAAGTCCTCATGGGTGCATGTTCCTGGTTCTTCTTTCCAGTCCTGATCAAGCCCTGGACTGGCTAAAGGAAGCTACTTTCTTGGCTTTGTCTTTGGCCAGACTTAAGTCCTCATCGGTGCATGTTCCTGGTTCTTCTTTCCAGTCCTGATCAAGCCCTGGACTGCCAAAATGAAGCCTCTTTCTTGGCTGTGTCTTTGGCCAGACTCAAGTCCTCATCGGTGCATGTTCCTGGTTCTTCTTTCCAGTCCTGATCAAGCCCTGGACTGGCTAAAGGAAGCTACTTTCTTGGCTTTGTCTTTGGCCAGACTTAAGTCCTCATCGGTGCATGTTCCTGGTTCTTCTTTCCAGTCCTGATCAAGCCCTGGACTGCCAAAATGAAGCCTCTTTCTTGGCTGTGTCTTTGGCCAGACTCAAGTCCTCATGGGTGCATGTTCCTGGTTCTTCTTTCCAGTCCTGATCAAGCCCTGGACTGGCTAAAGGAAGCTACTTTCTTGGCTTTGTCTTTGGCCAGACTTAAGTCCTCATCAGTGCATGTTCCTGGTTCTTCTTTCCAGTCCTGATCAAGCCCTGGACTGCCAAAATGAAGCCTCTTTCTTGGCTGTGTCTTTGGCCAGACTCAAGTCCTCATCGGTGCATGTTCCTGGTTCTTCTTTCCAGTCCTGATCAAGCCCTGGACTGGCTAAAGGAAGCTACTTTCTTGGCTTTGTCTTTGGCCAGACTTAAGTCCTCATCGGTGCATGTTCCTGGTTCTTCTTTCCAGTCCTGATCAAACCCCGGACTGCCAAAATGAAGCCTCTTTCTTGGCTGTGTCTTTGGCCAGACTCAAGTCCTCATCGGTGCATGTTCCTGGTTCTTCTTTCCAGTCCTGATCAAGCCCTGGACTGGCTAAAGGAAGCTACTTTCTTGGCTTTGTCTTTGGCCAGACTTAAGTCCTCATCGGTGCATGTTCCTGGTTCTTCTTTCCAGTCCTGATCAAGCCCTGGACTGCCAAAATGAAGCCTCTTTCTTGGCTGTGTCTTTGGGCAGACTTAAGTCCTCATCGGTGCATGTTCCTGGTAGTAATCAGCAGACCAGTAAATGATGAGCTGGATTCTGTCTCGCTCCACATTCACATGATGTGTTGTTGTTGTCTGCCAGCAGCACCTACTTGATCATGTTGTTCTTACATTTAGGGACTCCAACTCCCAGCTTATTCAGGGTCCTGCAAGTGGTGACATAGAGGAGGATGAGTTTTTCAGCCATATCCTCCATTAGTGTTGTTCCATGTCCAGTGAACTTCCTCCATCTCCTAATTTGGTTTTGCTCTTGCGTACCCTCAAGAATGTTTATTCTTGCCATAAAGCTCTTCCTGGATCTGAGCTGGCAGACTTGAGGCTTGGGCTGGAGGCTCATATCCGTTCAGAGGGTGTCGAGGGTCATTCTCTTGCTTAGTTCTCTCAGTGTCCACTGCTACTTCTCTCCTGATCTCAGGTGGAGCAATACTAACAAGAAGATATATTTTCTCAACCAAAGGAACTTATCATTTACAGTTCATAAAAGAGGTGAATAGATCGTCCCTTTGTATGTTTATGTAGTCAATGAACCCATTGCCTTCCTTCACTTCTGCCCCTTCCATAGTAGAAATATTACATGGAGCTTTAGTTGGAATAGCAACCTCTAAACTGGGCTTAACCAATGGCCCAACTGATGTAGCGTCTTGATCACACAGTGGTTTACCAATTGCCTTTCTTTATTGTGCTTTTAGAGGCTGGGACCATGACTGACTACTGGATTTTTTATTTCAAGTACAGTAAAACCTCATATAACGCTAAAACCTGGTTCCACAAGTCTTCGTGTTATATGATTTTTCGTGTTATCTGATCCTCTATGGGATCCATAGAGATACATTGTAACCACACAGGCTTTCGCGGTTGTTATCTGAAGCATCCCATAGGATCTTAATGTTATCTGATGCAATTCTTCCCCCCAGATTCCTTGATGTTATGCGATTTTCGTGTTATTCGATACTAATGTTATATGAGGTATTACTGTATTACATTTTTGAATATCATAAATTATTTTGAATATTCTTGTTTTCAATGTTTGATAATTATTAAAGGTAAAGGTCTGTCTCCCTTGCTCAAAAGCCAGTTGTGCTGGACTCTAGGGTAAGGAGCTCATCTCCGTTTATATCCAAAGAGCCAGCACTGTTTGCATCTGCAGATGTTTCTGTGGTCTTGTGGCAGGCATGACTAGAAGCCGGAGTGCACAGAATGCTGTTACCTTTCCTGCCCAAGTGGTACATATTTATCTACTTGCAATTTCTTGCTTTTGAACTAGATTAGCAGGAGCTGGGACAGATGATGGGCACTCACTTCATTACGCAGCACTCAGGTCTTCAACTACTGACCTGCCACCTTTCAGGTCGTCAAGCTCAGTGTCTTAACCACTAAGCCTCTGTGGGCCCCTTGAACAATATTACATTTCACTATTTTGTCTACTCTTTCAATTAATTTTGTATTGGTTTACCTTTGATCCAGTTTTGGCATAAGTCACTGTCCATTAGGTTGCTGGACAGTGCTATAAGGGAATCCTGTTTTTAATAGTTTGTTTCTGCTGCACACATTTTAAAAGCCCAACAGAATTTCGCTCCATTGTTGGTGACACAAAAAGGTGACACAAAAAGGAAAAATCCCAGGCAAGTTAATCCATAGACATTCCAAGCAGAACTCTCTTCTCTCTTCCAAAATGGAGTTTCGTTCTGCCTAGCTACAGTAGCATTAACCAACCAGACTCATTCTTTTCTCTACTCAGATAAGTTTCCCATAACAAAACATGTTGTTCTGGGTTCTACACAGCTGCGCTGCTATCTAGATACCTTTAGTCAAAACATGGCCCTGTTAGTTTAATAACAAGCTACTGGAATTTTACAGAAATGAGAATAGCAATCTCTACTAAGCACAGAGAATAGAAATGACACAGAATTTACATTTTTCTGATGGCAAAGGTGCTCTAGTACTTCTCCACATTATGCTGGCAAAAAACATAGGAAGCCCTGTTCTACCAGAGGTGTCAGTTCTACAAGCTAGATGTAATAGGAATATCAGAGAGTAAACAAAAAAAGACAAAAAAGTGGCACCTTAAAAACTAACTACTAAATTATAATGTTAGCTTTTGTGCATCAAGTGTCAGACATAAGAGTGAGACTTCAAACAGGACTAAACTTCACAGCAAATCCACGCAACCAGGGATTTTCTGTTATTACCAGTTATAAAAAGCCACACTGGTTTGTAAATTTGTCTGTTATGCTAGCTAACCATTGTGTGCCTCTGTACCTGATGTGTATAAATTGATGGCATGAAGTCTCACTCTTATGTCTGACAAAGGACTTGATCCCCAAAAGCTAACATTAAAAATACAGCAGTTAGATTTCAAGGTGCCACAATGTTTTTTGTCTTTTTCTTTTGTTTACTCTGATATGCTTGCAAAAACTAACACAGCTACCACTTCAGACATTTCACCTGTAAAAGGGAGGAAGCTTATATTCCAAAGCAATGGCTAAAGGTAAAGGAGCATTCCAGCAACTTTTCACCACTAAGCGAAAGTAAGTTGAATACACTACTTGCTTCACTGCTTGGGCACAAAGTTCCAAAAACGTTGTCTTCGCTTATTGAAGAGCTATTTGTTACCTGCCACACCAATTATTTATAATATTTTCCCTGACTTGAACAAAGGTATGTGTTTCTTACATCTGTGAAATCATGAAGAAAAGAAATCGTAGGGGTGTTTTCCTGATGCTCAGAAGATACTCGGGCATTTTCTAACCCACTCAAAAATTTCCTTGTACGGTATTGGAAATAACTTTAATGAGTAATCTGGAGATTGCAAGAAATCCTTCTTGCCAGAAGATTGGGGGCCATCACATCTCTTTAAGTGGATTCTCTCAGTCAACAAAATGAGATACTGTACATTTAATCCTGAGGTTCCCCAACCTCCGGGTTTTGGACTTCCAATTCCCAGAAGCCTAACTTAGTACATTGGCTGATCTGTGCTTTGGGAAATTGACTTAGGCTTCTGGAAATGGAAGTCTAAAAACCAAAGGTTGAGGAACACTGATCTAAAGGACTGATTAATACAAGCGGCTTCCTCCTTCATACAAATATCAAAGTATGATACAATACACGTGTTGCCAAAAAATCTCACCTGTACAGAATGTTCAGTCCAAAAAGAGGTGTCCTGTGATTTCTGTTAAATTTCACCTTGCCAAATAGTTTAATTAGCAACAAGTCTGCCTGAATGGAAGCAACAAGCTTTGCTTAAATAAGCAAGCATGGATGTAATGTGAAACTGAAGAAAGCAAGGTATGTATGTATGAAGCCAGTAAGTTTCATTAAAATAAATCCTATATAATATGGATGGGGAGTAAAACCAAAGTACAGTGGAACTTCGGTTAACATAAAAATTGCATAACAAAAGGAAATCCATAGAAAATAGTGGCTCAGTTTACAGAATTTCTTTCAGAACAGGTTAATTGGTTTTCAATGCATTCCTATGGGAAACCGCATTTCGGTTAAAATAGTTTGGTTCTCAATGCATTCCTATGGGAAACTGCATTCAATGTGTTCCTATGGGAAATTTGATTAAAAATTTTTGCTGTAATTAAGAACACATTAATTACATTAACTGAGGTACCACTGTATCATATTGTTTCTGGTATCATCTTTATAAATTTAAAATCCACCTTCACCTCCCCCTCCTCCCGTTTATTCTAATGAAACCACCTCAGCTTCTTTTTTTGAAATTAGCATTTAAATAAAAGCAGAAGGAACATGGACTTTTCTTTAAAGAAATAAATTCTCTATGCAACAAACATATTATTGCATTTAAATCATATAAATGGTTTGAGAAGTCAAACTTTGATTGAAATAACTTGAGAATTCATGCTCTGCTACCCTTGGCCCTCAAATGCATCCTTGCTTGCCACGTTCCACCCTCTGATATCTCAGCAATTGTCAACTGAATGAACCAGCAGAGCCTTGAGGACAGTAAAAACCTGAGTCTTGCAGGATTTCCTGGTCCCACCTAATTTTACAGGAGTGGAAAGAATAAATACAGCACAATGCCCTTTGTCCTTTAATACCATAGGAGAGGGTAGTTATCATTCTAGGGAACTAGGGTAGATTTGAAGGGCAGGAGAAATATGATCCACAGAGTCCTTTGGCCCTGCGCCCCACCCTCTCCCCACCCAATCTCTGCATTTATTTTCATGAAATGCGTTACCATTTTTCACCACAATGTTTTCCTTTTTTAAAAAACAACATACAATATACAACCATAACAAAATAAGCATCTTTATATAAGGTTAGTTTATGTAGAGATGATCATATAAAGGACTAAGAGCTTACCAGAATTTAGGGAGATACCTGAGACATTTAGCCATCAATCACATACACCCCATTTTTAAAGAGAAGGTTTCATGTATCAGTTTAGGCTCCCAAGAAATATTTTATTTTTATGAGTGTGTTTACATTATGTATATCTGACATGAATATTAAAATTGCAACTATGTAAAAAAGTCATCATTATGATTGTTTACTCACTTGTTTGCAGCATGTAGAGAAACTATGATACAGAGTCTATTTAAGACCACACATAAAAAGTGGCATTTTAAATAAAATACAGCTTGGTTTATCAAAAGTTCATCTCCATCAGGAAACAAGACAAAAGTGCAAAACCATTTTGTCATAGATATAATATGAACAACAGAAAGAGCTAAACAGTGTTTTGGAAGGAGGCTAGTATGGAGAAATCCACAGTCACGATTACAGCAGTTCCATTCATCTTCCAGCCATGGAACTTGGTAGCACCCTGACATGTATTGAGATCCCATACATGTTAACAGTGGTGTAAAGAAGTTCATTTTACAGTGGCATTCTAGGTGTGCCATTAGGAGTAGCCCTCTTGGTCTTCTGCATTTGGTTCTGGTTCTTCCGTGCTTTTACAACTTTCATTCTCACATCAAATACTTCATGTATGGCCTTGCGGAAACAGTGGAAATTGTAATCTATTAGACCTAATGAAAAAGACAAAACAAATGAACAAAATGGTGAAGCAACTCACCATTGTAAACATGTAAGTGTAATTAACAACAACTACAACAACAATAATAAATCACCACAAAAATCAGAAAATATTGTGATTTGCAAACTGAAGTTGAGCATCTATGGAGTAAGAAATCTGTTGTTATTCCCATAGTGATCGGAACCCTTGGAGCAATACCCAAAGGATTTCCTAGATCAGAGATCGTCAAACTACAGCCTGCTGGCCGGATCCACCCTGCATCATCTAATAATCCAGCCTGCGCCCTTGCTGTGGCCACTGTCACTGCCTCAGTCCTTGTCCGTCCTTGTCCCCTCCGCTTGGCTTGGCGTGTCCCTGCCAGTGTGTGTCAGGGTGGTTGCCTCCAGAGTAGGGTAGCTCGGGGTAGTCGCAACTGCCGGGGTGTTTGCCGCTGCCACTGTTTACCAGTCCGGCCCCTCAACAGGCTGAGGGAGTATGAACTGGCCCCCAGCTTTAAAAGTTTGGGAACCCCTGCCCTAAATATTTGGAAATTTTGATTCTAATGGACTTGAATGTCCTAACTCTAAAAATAAAAAACAACAACGCTCTATTAGGAACTGCATATATAGTTAGGTCCTTGGTTAGGACTTGAACTGTTAATTTTATACCAGTCCTCGACTATGAATCAAATGGTAATTTGTATCTAATAATAATAATCCACATAGCAATATAAACATACTGCTTTCAAACATGATTCCCCAATTCACCATGTAATATAGGGGAATCACCCTCGAAAACCCAAAGCCACTGGGCAAAAGAAAGCTTCTTGAACTGAAACCTCAGATCAGAGCTCACATATGTAACTAGTTTTATCAAACAAATTAACACATACCTAATGTAATCTTGTGTATGTTTGTGAAGACAGAATGGTTCAAAAGGATAAATATACGTGGTTATATGAAAGAACCAAAAGTGACAGGTTCAAAACACAAGAAAAGTTGTAAATGACTACAGAATTTTAATAATAAATTGCCAAGAGATTATTTTCCAACAGTCCATTACAATGTTTGGATTCACTTCAGGTTAATATTATAAGCTCTCAATGCAAACATGTAGAGTTAGAAAATTGAAAGTGGATACGATATATATTTTAAGTGGTTTAAAGCCCTGGTGTTAGTCTTTCATTTTCTAGGAACTTCCTCTTCACCCTTGAGTTCAGAAGCATGCAATAGCTGAAATCAACAGGATAATAATGGTCAAATCAAGATTTATAAACACTGTTAGTTAGGCCATAACCTCTGTATACAGCTTGAGGTCACAGAATGTGAGATTTATTCTACACATCCATTCCCTACAGATTAAGAAGGATTATAGATACCACCCCCACCCCCGCAGCAGATTGCTGACAGGGGACTATCGTGAGAAAGGGTGGCTCTTAGCCAGGATTTAGGAAGAAGAAAGTCCTGCAGAATGCTTCAAGATCAGGCTGTGATGCCTATGTTCCAGGCCTCATCAATGAACTTCAAAGTGTTCACTTCTCAATCCCCCCTCCCCTCCTTAATGATCTCTTTCTCTTGTTATTTTTTTATTCCAAGAAACCCCAAAGCAATTGCTCTCAAAATAAAATAACTCAGTAAAAATATAGGAGCAAAATTCTAAGAAAATTTCACTACAATTACACTGTATAATCAAGACAGAAAAACATTTAAGAACAAATGAGAACAAGATCATGAAACTTTTTTTACACTGAACACACTGAAATTAACTTTTAAGAAGTTTATTACCTTTTCTCTCAAAGCTTTCTTCCCTGACAAAGCAAACAAGGGCAAGGAACTTTGTCACCTCCTTCAAATAAAGAATAGTTGTGTTGTTCAATTTTATTATTGCTGTTGATTCTTTGTCATAAGGGGTTCCAGCACCATCTTCTTTCAGTCTAAAGAACAATGTTTGAAAAACAGAAGGAAAGTGAGATGAAAAAGGAGGGGAAAGAGGAGGCGAAATTAAAAGAATACAGAAACAAAATCACACTAATTCAAGTAACTAGAGTTGTTCCAAAATCTAAACCATTGTAAGTGACCAATTTGGGGGGGGGGGGGGATTGCAAACGCCGATTTATTTGTTAAGCGAATTTTTGGTTGGTTTTATTTGTTAAGTGAAGTGAACATTCAGAGAAAATTCTGCTCTTTAAGCGAGTTACTCTTTAAGTGAGGCACTCTTTATACGAGGTTTGACTGTAATATAATTTATCTTCTCCAATGTAGAATGATTTATTCCTCTTTCATTTCTTATTTAAATAAGATACAAATGCAGGATAAGGTGGTGGTGGTGGTGGTGGTGGTGGTGGTGGTGATGATGATGATGACAACAACAATAACCAATGTCAACTTTGTAATGAAACGGATGAAACAGTAGGTCAGCTGATCAGCGGATGCAGCAAAATTTCACAAACTGATTACAGTTGTACCTTGCTTAAAGAGCATAATGCGTTCCACAGGATTGTTCTTTAAGCGAGTTTGCTCTTTAAGCAAAATACATTGTAAGTGACCAATTGTGGGGGGATTGTGAACCCCAATTTATTTGTTAAGCGAGTTTTTGATTGGTTTTATTTGTTAAGTGAAGCGAACATTCAGAGAAAATTCTGCTCTTTAAGCAAGTTACTCTTTAAGCAAGGTGCTCTTTATGCGAGGTTTGACTGTACAGGTATTTGCAACGTAATACAGTAACAGGGTTGTAAATAACAAGAAGAAGAAGAAGAAGATATGCTTAGTGATTTTTTATTTCTAGTGCAACCAGGAGGCTTAGAAGTGCAATATTGTAAATGCAAAGATTAGAGGACATTTCTTTTAAAAATCAATTTAACAGTAAACTCTAACTGCACAAATTGCTTAGAGACACAGACAAGCAGCAAAGGTAATATGTCCCTTACCCATAGATGCAGGAAATATCAATGACAACATCTATCATATCACAGCTGAGTTCATAGGTCTGCATGTCCACTGGGGTACTGTCGGTTGCAATATAAATTTTACTGACTACATCAAAAAGAAAGGCCTTTTCAATTCCGGAATTCTAGAAGGAAGGAAAGAATGTTAGATTCTATTAAAGTGAAACTTTATACAATAAATATAAAAACATTTTTACCATGCATGCTGACAGCAAATATAAATTGGTGAAATACACCCAACACTGGTAAGGTAGAAATAGTTTGAAAAATATGACTGTGCATAGCTCAGTACACAGGACTCTTTAGTAAATCCTTCTGAATACAATGGAAAACACTTAGTGTTAATAGCCCTATTGATTTCAGTTAGATTTCCCTGCAATTAACTTTTGCTGGATTGTTTGTGTTATTATCATATTTTAATCTTCTAGGTTTATAATCTATCATAACCAAATCACTCCTGTTCGTGGTAGCTAAATTCTAGTGATTCCTACTGAGACAAACAACATGGGTTCATATGAAATATGAAAAGAGAAAACAAACACTTGCTCAATTCCCTACACAGGGCAAGTCTAAGGATATTTACTCAGAAGCAAGTTCCAATTAATTCTACAGGACATACTCTTTTGTAAATCAATGTAGATACAACATTTTAAAGCTACAATCTAGCATAGAGATGTTCTTCTGGCTCCTGAGAGGCTTACCCAGAATCCAGTGGTGTTCTGGCCCACAGGGATACAGGGACTCATCCCGGTGCACCCCAGTGACTGGCGCCCCCCAGAGGCAGGCAGAGGTAATGGGAATGTATGGGATTTCTCCCCTCCAACTCCTTCAATAGGCGTTCCCATCACTTCCTGTCCACCGCCCTCCCAAGGCACACCGCTGCCAGCATCCCAATAATTATAGAAATCAATGTTAATTTCAACTGAAGTACAGTACTGTACTATGAAATTAAATTCTAATTATAATAAATAAATAAAAACATGTTTATGCTTTAAAAATACAGTATGTTTGCAATATTAAGCTCATTTTGTTTTTGTCTTTCAGATTTACTAACAGCCCAAACAGTAACATGTTTTTGGAAAATGGAATGAAAAACAAACAAAATAGTGCTGTTGCAATTAAATATATGAAGTGCAGTGCATAAATACACAAGAGTATTTACCGAGATAAAGATGTTCAGCAAGTTCTCTAGAGTTGGCAGCTGCGGGATCAATTTTTGTACCACTTTGCTGAATGCTTCAAATATAGAATGGTCATATATACTTGTTAAATAAAAGCTGGAAAAAGAAGCAGTTACCATTACTAGAGTCCTTTGAAATGAATATCTATGGAATGTTTGCTAAAAATATGCAGAAGTTATGACAAAATGGCATAAAATAGGTATGGAATTTTTGGTATTATATAATTTATAAGTTACATTAAAATCATTGCTGGAAAGCACAACAAAAACTAAGTAAATGGCATAAAAAGAAAATATAAAGTGTACAAATTTATTTTTATTATTTGTAACCAAATGCTATGACACTTAGAATTTATGGTTTTACATGTTAACGCCTTGGTCTTAGATGACAAAGGCTTTTCTGGATATATTGAAAATTGAGCCATTTAGTAAAGAAAAACCTGAAGTATGTTTTTGAGTCCTTAAGGTCAAATTATATGTACAAACTGAGTCTTTCAGCCGCTGAAGAAAGCTAGCAGAACAAGCCCAGAGAGAGGGTGACACCACCCTAGAGCAGTGGTACTGTTGCTTTGAACATAAAAATCCAAAGGGGATTCTTGGGCATCAGAAGCACAGCCTTGCTACAGGTAACAAGGTAAATCCACATGAGGCATATAACACAGCCAGGTACATAAGCTGTTTCTTATGCACAGAAAAATAGACTAAGGCATTAACATGTTACATTGGAAATCAGGAACATATAAAACATTTCTTAAGAGTATTGACACTGATATCATTGGACAGTTCATATTGTAGAACATCTGTTCCAATTCCTTCTATATTCATAGAATCACTATTGGCTCCCCCAGTGGGTTAGTGGTTAAGATGCTGAACTTGGAGACCAGAAGGTTGAGTTTCGATACCTGAGGGCTTCACTTGGGGACATGAAAGGAGCCTCTTCTCAGGCATCCCAAATGGAGTTTCTCCAGCAAAAATCCTTTCAACCCAGAGGAATCTCTGACCCGAAATTATTATTATTTGAATATTTCCATTAGTACTCCTGTCTAGGACAGTGATGGTGAACCTTGGCAATCCAGCTGTTCTTGAACTTCTCTTCCCAGAAGCCCAAGTCTCTGTGAATCCACATGTGCAGTAAAACCATTCATGTGGATTCACAGAGACATGGGCTTCTGAGAATTGAAGTTTAAGAACAGCTGGAGTGTCAAGGTTCACCATCATGACCCTAAGTGATGACAAACCTTCCCACTCCAGTTGTTCTTGGGCTGCAATTACCAGAAGTCCAAGTCAGCACTTCTGCTGATCAGGGCTTCTGGGAATTGAAGTTCCAGAACTCCTGGAGTGCCAAGATTCACCATAACTGGTCTAGGATAATAAATACTTATCTGTTGTGTGTGGAATGGCTGGTATATCTTGAATTAACAATCCAGTCATCTGATTTTTGTTCAGAATACAGTAATAAGTTGGCTGTAGTGCCGTGGAGGAACCTTGGACAAAGACCAAAATGGAGCAGATATGGTCTCCACACTCTCCCGCTGCCAGTAGAAGCAGTGGACACTGTGGAAACAGCGGCAAAAACACCACTTCCCCCACCTCCCTGGAGGCTGCAAGCCAAAACGTCAGGATTCGAATCCAGACGTTTTGGCTTGCTGCACTGCCCCAGGAGGATCGGGTCCCCTGACCTGCCCGAAGCCGGGGGGGGGGGGTCAGAGAGCCCGAAATGGGTAAAAAGATGTACATTTTTTTACCCATTTCGGGCTCTCTGCCACCACCACCACCCCACTGGCTCCAGGCAGGTCGGGGGACCCGATCCACAGCTGCAGGTGGTTGGGGAAGCCGACAGGGGAGGCCCCCCATCAGCTTTCCAGCCACCCCACCCTGTTCAGCTTTCCAACCAACCTGCTGCTATGAACGACTGCATCAGATAATGCTAGCAGAGCGTTATCCGATTTTAGCGTTATCCGATGCGGTCGTTATCTGAGGTATTACGGTTTTATGGGGCAGTATATAAGTATAATTGCTATTAAGCTGTAAAAGCTCTCTCACACTGGTACCTAATGTAGGACATGGAAGATTGTTATTATCCCAATATAGGATGCAGCAAATGTAACTTGTTGGAGCATAATTCCTAACACCTATGAAGATCAGTCATGCTGGCTGAATCAGGTAGCAATGGAGCTCCAAGAATATCTGGAGGGTCATAGTGTACCTGTCCCCAGACTAGCAAATACAGTGGTACCTCGGTTTACGAATGCCTCAGCTAACATGATTTTCGGTTTATGAATGAAAATACATTGAAAATAATGCCTTGGTTCAAGAATTTTTTCGCAATACGAAGCAAGTTTCTCCATAATATATTTTTCTATGATGCATTACCAAGGCTGGACACTAGAGGCCACTGTCTGCAATGTAAAATACAGTCGTACCTCGGTTTAATATTTTTTTTTCGCAATATGAAATGTCCCGGAGAATGCATTAAATTCATAAACTGAGGTACCGCTGTATAATGAAACATTGTGGAAATACGCCATGCCAATATCAGCTTGAGGCACTGGGCAGCAGCCATTCTGGAGAAGCAGCATTCCGCTCAGTCTATGAAGTTTAAGGTTTCTAATTACTTGACCAGTGTATATCTAACTAGCACTACTATCAGAATGCTATTTAATACCAG
The DNA here is from genome assembly GCA_030440675.1 of Furcifer pardalis. Classification (NCBI taxonomy): domain Eukaryota; kingdom Metazoa; phylum Chordata; class Lepidosauria; order Squamata; family Chamaeleonidae; genus Furcifer; species Furcifer pardalis. The sequence continues at coordinate 43,075,053 of CP126890.1, read as the reverse complement.
TGACAGTAGTGCACAGTTCCTATTAAACTTTGTTCACAAAGTACTCACATCTCTGATGTTTTTTATTATTCACTTGACACATTGCTCTTTAAATTCTCCTCCCTCCCTCCCCCCTCCACATTATAAATCGTTGCATCTTTTCACCTCAAGTGGATTTTTTCCAACCCAGCATCTGCAAGATCATCATTTGCTCTCTGGTGAATGTCTCTTTGTGTTTCAATCTTGTGATCATCAGACAAACCATCTACTTTGTGAATAAATATTTCAAAGTTTATATCTGGGTTCACTTTATATGCTCTTGTAACCGTAAGATGGAGTCTAGCCAGTGCTTCCATGTAGTCATCCTACAAACAAAAATAAATTGGATAAGTGCTTTGGTTTTATAAACTAACAGTTACTAAGAATTAAAAATGTCTTGTCTATTTTCATGTTCTTATCAAAATACATTACCTTTCTACAGGTAATAATCAAGATTGCCACACAGGAAACGCTTAAGCAAGTTATTGACACCTGAATCTTTGCAACATTCCTGCAAAACGAACCTTGTTTTTCTTGTCTGTTTTTAATTTTCCTTTATTAAAGCAAATGCTTAATAAATACTAAGTTGCTCACTCACTGTATCCACTTTTCCTTCCACATAGTGCTTATTAAGGAATATCTACATTTCTTATACTAATGGTATTTCAACTGATGGGTTATTGTTTCTAATTTTTACTGTTTTCTGGATCTTCAACAACTGCTGAGTAGAGCTCCCAAAATCAACAGAAGCACAAAATTGTCCTACACACAAGAAAAAGAAGTACAGTAATACCTCGGATAACGCTAAGACTTGGTTCCACAAGTCTTGGTGTTATCCGATTTTTAGTGTTATCCGATCCATGTTAAAATCCTATGGGATGGATCAGATAACGTTAAAGCGCCATAGAGATACATTGTAACCGCACAGGCTTTAGTGGTTGTTATCCAATCCATCCCATAGGACCTTAACGTTATTCGATCCAATTCTCCTCCCCAGATTACTTAACGTTATGTGATTTTAGCGTTATCCGAGGTAGACGTTATCCAAGGTATTACTGTATGTTATGGATAAAGGTTCTGTCCTGGACATCTCTCTAAGATCTTAGATTTGTCTGTCAGCAAGTAAGCATAGCTAGTTAAACAAACATTTAAATCTTCTGCTCATGAAAATTAAGGAAATCTTCAACTTAATTCGAGTATGTTTTCATTCTTACAGTTATCGCTATGGTTATTTGAGATTATTCATATGGCTTTGAAGCACATACAAAGCTATTGCTGTGACAAGACCTACATAAATGGAATACAGAATGGTAGCACAAAGTATTATTTATATTGAAACCATCTCCATCAAAACAGAGATCATGATCAAAATGGTCATTGCACAGGCAGGTTTCTCCAACTAGACAAGGCAGCCCAGTGCTGAGGAAAGAATTTACCAGGATGGTGGGGGTATACCTCTGCTCAAAGCCCATATTTTAAAGGGAAACGGCATCACAGCAGATTCCCCTTTGCTTCCTCTCACCAGGCTCTGCTCTGTTCCATGGGAGAAAGTCCAAAACCACTTCAGGAGCTTTGGCAGCTTCTCCTGAAGTGCTTTAGACTTTCTCCCATGGAATGGAGCAAAGCCTGGTGAGAGGAAGCGAAGGGGAATCTGTTGCGGTGCTGTTTCCCTTTAAAATATGGGCTTTGAGCAGAGGCGTGCCCCTGTCTGCCTCGGTAAATTCTTTCCCCAGCACGGCCATCCGCCACTTTCTACCAATCCCTCCCTCCCAGTTGTCCATATTATACTTCAAATTACTCCAGAGGGTCCAATAACAATTTAAGCTGCTTTTGGATACAAAATAAGGGGCTGGCTTATGAATAAGAGTGTGGGGAAGAACTCTACTATAGAAGGAAAACTCTGGATACAGCATGGACTAGGGCAGTGGCAGCAAACCTATGGAACACGTTCCAGACGTGGTAGTTCCAGCCCTCTCTGTTGGCATGAGTGCCATCACTCCAGCACAGAGTTCACCTTGCCCCTCTGCCCAATGGGAACGCTTCCTCCCTCCTCCAGCATAGAGTTCATCCCTCCCCTCTCCTCAGCAGCCCAATGGGAGTGCTTCCTCCCTCCCCCCAACACAGTTTGCCCCACCCATCCATTTGGGCATTCAATCTCTAAAAGGTTCACCATCACTGGACTATGGAAATTATTAACTGCACTCAACATAGCCTTTCCTTTTGTTATTTTATCTATTGTCAGATGCATTTTTTGTGCAGAAACATGGGCTGCTGGAGACAGACAGGAAAATAACATTTGCCTTTTATCTCCCTCCTAACTTTCTCTTTACCTGAGAATCAATAACAAATATCAGTGCCCCAGTGCCCCGGAAAATCATCTCATAGTCAAAGGTAGGATCAAAGAAGTCAATTTGCCCAGGAAAGTCCCATATCTGAAAATTAACAAATGAGCTGTTGGAAACATCTTCTCTGCAGATCTTGTTAGTGCTCTCCAAGAAAAGAGTTTCATTTGGTGACATTTTATGAAAGACGACTTTCTGAATGGAAGATTTCCCACTTCTTCTCAGTCCCATGAGCAGGATTCTTGGCTTGACTTCAGTACTAAATGGATCATTGAAATCTAGAACTGAATAAAAACAAAAGTTTTCTTGGCACTGTGTTATTAGCCCACAAAAATGTTTCGCTTGTATTTCATCCAAATCTTACAATTTATTTGTAAGTAAAGGGATTTTAGGTCACCCAGGCTTGAAAGCCATTCTCCAACTCTAGGGTTCAGTGTTCATCTCTATTAATAGCCAAAGACACTTGCAGTTTCTGCAGATGTTTCCGTGGTATCTACTTGCAATTTCTAGGTTTCAAACTGCTAGGTTGGCAGGAGCTGGAACATAAATGGGAGCTCACTCTGTCGTGCAGCACTCAGGTCTTGAACTGCTGACCTTCCAGTTGTTAAGTCCAGCATCTTAACCACCAAGCCACCACAGTCCCGTGAAAACATTTTACTTCTATATAAATCTTGTTGATCATCTTAGAATTCCTTCCTTTTCGATGCTTTAATTGATCTTTATATCCTCTTCCAACTCCTCCCTAATTATTTTGTCAGCTGAGTAAGTGGAAACTCTGGCTGTCAGGAGGCCTAATCTCCAAATGTGCCTCCAGGGAGAAAGGCCCAACAGAATCATCCAGAGCTTTATTATTTATTTTATTTATTTATTTACTCATCTTTATTATCCCGCCCCAATCAGGTAAAACCCGACTCTGGGCGGCTTACACATAAGTTAAAATCAGAAATTAAACCCATAATAATATAATACTAGTTCTAATTTAAAACTTTAAAAGTTCACAAAGAACATTAAAACAAAACAGAAAGGGTGGCTTGTGAAGCTGATGGGGTTAACTGTCCTGCCATTTGTCCACCCTTGGGCAAGCTATGTGGTCCCAGAGCACCACCAGACAGAAGTACTGATAAACCACTTCTAAGTACTTTATAGCTGGGAAATCCTCAGAGAGTCTGCCGTAAGTAAGAATCAATTTGATGGCACATAATTATTATGATAGTACCACCTACTGTTGGCTAAACAACTTCAATATCTCAAAGAATAGACTAACTAAAGTTGAAATCAATACAAATGGCAGTACTAATTAAAGATTCATAAACTGTGCGTTTTAATGTTACAGAGCTGCAACTGTGAATTAAAACTTTAAAGCAGAGGTTCCCAAACTTTTCACACCATGGGTCAGATCACGCACCTTGGACAGCTGCTCAGGCCAGTCATGTGGTTCCTCCTGCTGCAAAAGCTGTCTTAAAACGCGTTTACGACAGCCGCAGGTGCATTTATGGCAGTGTTTATGGCAGGCTTGGGAGCATTTTATGGCTGCCATAAATGTGTCAACTTTCACTTTCGCTAGCAGCGAGGGAGGTGGCAGGCCATATGAGTGCCATGGGCCAGGGCCAGCCCACAGGCCATAGGTTGGCCACTCCTGCTTTAAACAAGCACAACTTTTAAAGCAATAAGATTGTTTTCATCTTCAGCACTGTTTTGATTCAAGTTGATTCTTATGATAGATACAGAAAAGACTGAAAAATATACAGTTGTACATCGCTTAAAGAGCATAATGCGTTCCACAGGACTGCTCTTTAAGCGAGTTTGCTCTTTAAGCGAAACACCATTGTAAGTGACCAATTGTAGGGGGGATTGTGAACCCCGATTTATTTGTTAAGCGAGTTTTTGGTTGGTTTTATTTGTTAAGTGAAGCGAACATTCAGAGAAAATTCTGCTCTTTAAGTGAGTTACTCTTTAAGCGAGGCTCTCTTTATGCGAGGTTTGACTGTAGTTGGAATTTACTATAACACAGTACCTTCCTGTTACACAGTAGAATATTCACAGAACATTTTGCCTTTCCTACCCACTTTGATAAGCAGGTTTTATTTTTTACCATTCACATGGATTCTAGGCTCCTTCTGGTAGGAGAAGGTAACCCAAAACATCAGTCTGCATCTCCAAGGCATGAAAAAAGGAAAACTTATCAAACATAAAAGAATTTGAAAATAATACTACAGTAAAATCCCTACTTACGTAAAAAGTTTGTTCTATAGGCCTTTATTTAAATCGGTTTTTTACTTAACTCGAAGCAAACCCATAGCAACAATGATTTTTTACATACTTTAACTAGAAGCAACCCCATAGGAAAAATGAATTTTTTACATAAGTTGAAGCAAACCCATAGGAAATTATTACTACTACTTACTTTATTATGGAAATTGTGGTATGTAAATTGGTACATTTATGTAAATTGGGACATGGTTTTAGTGCAAAAATCATTATGTAAGTTGAATTTTATGTAACTCAAGGCATATGTAAGTCGGGGTTTTACTGTATTATGGAAATGACCAAACATGAAGGTTGACTTCAATCTTGCACTATAGGGAGAGAATTTATCTTCCTGAACCACAAATTAGTTCATGGCACTGTACTGGACTGGGAAGAATTTCTTTCTGCCAAGCATTTCACCCTGCTGTCCACCAGGAACAGTACTTGTCCCAAAACCTGATAAAATGATGACATTTCTGGTGAAATGAAAAACATCACCAGGTAATATCATAGTAGGATGCTTGCAAGCCTTGATCCACTTATCAAAGGGTGGATGTAGACACACACCTCGTCATAGTGCCCAACTGAAAAGAAACAGAGAATCTGAAGCACTTGGTCCTATTTAGGTATTATCTTGAGCACTCTATCCATGTCTAGAATACATAACTCCTGCTCCAGAAGTCCAGATGCACTAGGGCAAAGGAGAGCCGAATGATATGTTGTAATGTTGATTCTATCTAGGGTAAATAGAGAGATCCAATCTTAAAACAACACTCTGGTTTGACCAAGAAGGCTCCTAATTTTAAGATTCTACATGCCAGGTTATTACCATGAAAAATAACATTTATCAGGATAAATGTCTGTGCAAGACATAAAGGTTTAAAAGGAGTTCACTGAAGATCAGGGTTCCCAACCTATGGTCTGTGGGCCAGCCCCAGCCCCCGACGCCATCCCATCTGGCCCGTCGCTGCCTCCGCCACACCCAGAAGTGGAAGCGGTCGCATTTACATCATCAATAAAACATGCCCACTTCAGCTTCCAAGGGGAGTGGTATAGCGTGCAATGCTGTCTGGGTTGTGTGGTCAGGCCCGGAATGGAAAGATTGGCCACCCCTGCTGTAGATAGTAGTGGAGACCTTTAAAAATATCAGTCTCAAAACTGGTATTAGGACACGTGTATAGTGTATGTCCTAGAACCGCCATTTCTTTCTAGAATGCTAGGTAGTAATATTTTCTCCATTCCTTTCTACAGAAAGCCCAAAACTGTTGTGATTCTAGCACCACAGGCTTGCTTTCCTCTTCTTGAATACCCTTAGAAACCCTTCCATGAAATTTTATGCAGTTTATTTCTGAAGTCCCTACATGAGGCTAAAAAGGTACACATTCCTTGTTCCCAACAGTCCTTTTGTAGTAGGCAGATGCATTCATTAGCACAGCATGAAGCTACAGTGATACCTCGAGTTACAAATGGTTCGAGTAACAAAATTTTCACAATATGAATGAAAATCAATTGAAAATAATGGCTCAAGTTACGAATTTTCCTGGAACAGATTAATTAGTTTCGATGCATCCCTATGGGAAACCATGTTTCATGTTATGAATTTTGGTTTTCAATGCATTCCTATGGGAAATTCGAGTTACAAATTTTTCATAACGTGAAAAATGCCTTGGAACGCATTAAATTTGTAACTCGAGGTACCACTGTACAGTACAGTATATCTATTTGGAAACTGGATGGCCAATGACTCCGTTGATGACTATATCTGTGTGTTCTGGTGGCTCTGAAGAATAGGAAAGAAAGGTTCTGTGGGTGGAATTTAGTAGCAATGAAAGCTTTTTCTTTATACCTGTGTAAGTAAATCAATTTCTAAAAAAAAAAGAAAGGTTGTAGATGAAAAAAGAAGCAGTGAGGAATAAGGAAACAAGTGACCCACTTAACAAAGTGGAGGCAGGAAAATAGGCTTGAGCTCTTGGTCGCTCTTCCCACACTAGAGGGAGTACATATAATTGGTCAAAAACTAAACCAGCCTTTTAAAGCAAGTGGGAGGAACAATCCATTTCAAGGATGTCCTTCTCCTCTGTGGGAAAGGACTCAAGGAGGCCTTGTCTTACAACAAAGATTTAGGTGCAGTGTTTTCTTTCTATAGACAGAAGGGGCTTCACAGAAAGCTTCCCAACCAGTGCACCCTTTCTGCTGGCAGAATGTAGGGAGAGGAAAGTAAGAACAGGAGGAAGAAGGAGGCTTTCCTCCTTCCCCCACAGTCTCTACAGAAATACATGTGCACACATGTACATCCACATAGATTTGCTCCAAAGTTTGAGGCCCACATTGGAACAATGGAGGAGGTGGCTGTAGATATTAGAAAGAGGGAACAGGCAAAGACCGCCTTCCAGGTAGCATTTTGAATAGAATTCTGCTGAGATAAAGAGCCCAAATGTACAAAAGATAATGGGTGCAATCTGTTGACACATAACTCTTTGTTTCCTAAACTGAATGTGTATCACTTCCTCATTCTATCTATCTATCTATCTATCTATCTATCTATCTAAAATGAGTATGCCAAACACAAACTTCACAAAAAAAATTTTCTTTATGTGCTTATATTACAAACAGCAATAATGATACAACAAAACTGGATGCTACAACGCGTACAACCCCCAGTTCTTTTAACTGGCACCAGAGCAGGTGTTGAAGAATTCATACGTATTTTTGAAACCAAATGAGAACAAAGTCCATGATATATTTATCAACCAAAGTAGAATACTGTCATACCTCGCATAACGAAAATTATTCGTTCTATGAGACTGCTCACTAAGCGAGTTTTTCGCTATGTGAGTTTTTTCACATAGTGAAAATTCTTATGGAAAAACTCGCATAACGAGCATTTCTATGGAAAAATTCGCATAACAAAAAAAAATCGCTATGCAAGTTTTTCCCCTAAAAAAGCTTGTTATGCGAGTTTTTCCATAGGAATTTTCACTATGCGAGTCCGACTCTCATAGTGAAAAACTCGCATAGCGAGCAGCCTCACAGAACGAATTAAATTCGTTATGCGAGATATTACTGTATATCATCTCCAAAAGCCTAAAATAAAATGCAAATATATAAAATCACTAGATGCAGAGGGACACTGGAAAAGTAAACCCACAAAGATAATTAAATTCAGCCTAAACTAAGGTGGTGAGGACCTTATCATTCTTCATGGGAACACACAGTCCCTTGCCTCTCCATCTTCTTCTAACTCAAACCCTGGATCATAACCCCTTCCTAAAATGTCACCATTCTTTGAGCTGGTGGGAAAGTCTATATGGGTTACATAGGATCTCCACCAAGTGAAACATGCCAAATACTACAGTAGATCCAATTCATGACCTTGGAGATGCAACATTAAACTACAATTTTATACCCACTGTTTCACCCTTTATCTCATCATTTTATTGTTAAAAGCATCCGACAACCTTTGCTAACCATACTATGCACAGCTATCACAGAGTACTAGAAATGGAGATTGTAAGTCTTTATACAAGTAAAGTGCTTCTTGACCAGGGTTCCCAACCTAAGGCCTGTGGGCTAGATCTGGCCCATGGCACCATTTCATATAGCCACCATCCCTCCAAGGGCATTCAAGAAACAAAAAGGCTGCCCTTTTGAAGCTGTTGGGACAAAATGGCCACACACACACACATACCATCGTGCAGGCAGGGCAAAATGGCCATCTAGTGCTCAAAGCTGACTGAGAACGTGACCCTGCCCCTGGCTTGAAAAGGTTGGGAACCCCTGTTCTTGACAAACCACCAAGCTGAAAATGGAGAGCAAGGGGTGTTTCTAGATCACATGGTGTTTGAGCTGAGGTGACTGCCCATACCATGCTCTTCCAATCAGCTGAAGCCTATCTCTACTGTTGGAGCTGCAATCTGCTCTCTGGCAGCTGAGACAGGCTTCGGATGATCAGATCAGGCTGCACAGGGGGACTGCAATTCCCAGAAGTCTAAGTCTGTACATTAGCTGATAAGTGCTTTGGGGAATTGACTTAAGCTTCTGGGAATTGCAGCCCCCCTGTGCTATTGAGAAACAATAGGGTAGAGAGTCCCCAGCTGATCTGTAGCATTTCCCCTGCCTCAATGGATCCCTGCAGTGCAGTGGCTCAGTGATTAAGAAGCTCAGTGGTTAAGAAGCTCACCTTGTTAGCTGGAAGGCTGGCAAGTCCGAAGTTCAAGACTCAGGTGCTGCATGATGGCTTGAGTGCCCATCTCTGCCCCAGCTCCTGGGGACATGAAAGGATCCTCATGTAGGCGTTCCCTGAGCGGAGTTTCTTTAGCAAAAATCCTTTCAACTCAGAATAATTTCTTACACAAAATTATCATTAATTGATCCCTGCAGAACTCGCCACTGAACACCTGATTTGCAGCAGGGGAGGGGGGAGGATGTCGCAGATCAGCTGACTGGTGGAGGGGATCATGGCAGTAGAGCTGCCAATCTTAAGGAAAGCTTAGATTGATGGGGAGATATTCGGACCTTAAATAGCCACCATACAATTCACAATCTTTAAAACAACTGGGAAAGAATGCATGTGGTGTGTGCCAAAAAACAAAAAATTAATAAAACTTTTTTGTTTTATTACTGTTTTATTACTTTTTTGTTTTTGTTTTCTGATATGCCTGAACCACAAACTAACACGGCTACTATTCCAAAAAATTCACATATGGTGTGTCTATGCTAAAATGCACCCTAAGGGGCCTCCTGCTGATTTGCCATTTAGGAAAGCTTCAGACCTCAATTTTCTAATCCCTCAGACCTTTACTTGAACTAAAGACTGAGAGCAAGTTCTATGCTCTCTTCTCCCCAGTATACACCCAGAGTAATTCTGAATAGAAATTTGAGTTCACTTATAGAGATTAATTTCCAGAACACAGCATTCAAATACACAAACCTTTATTCCACCCCACCACCTGCAATCTGTAGGAGTACAGAAATAACATTACTGTATACTATTTCTGTACATTCACATCAGTTCTGAGAAGAGCTGTGAAAAATCAGATGACACATATACTCAGTAGATTATGGGGAAAGACAACAAATAGAGAAGTATATCCATTATTTGGAGAAGCATACCAATTTCTGAGGTTTGTCAATTGGAAATAGTAGTATTTGTTGCGTTTCCTTTTCTTTGAAGGAGAAAAAGGACTCTCTTTTGAGAGTAAGTACAGAACATAATACACACATTTCAAAACAGTGATCTGAAAGCCCCAGTGTAGATTACAAAAACCATTTTAATATTAAAAAGAGGCAATGTTAACTGAATTTTACTTAAATTTGGTGTATTAAATTGCTAAAATGCTTTCTTTAAAAATTCTACAGGATGATAGTTTTGCTTCAAAATGTATTAAAGGTAAAGGTTTCCCTTGCTCGAAAGCCAGCCATATCTGACTCTAGGGTTTAGTGCTCATCTCTGTTTCAAAGCCGAACCACCCAAATATCTCATTATAGAATAAAGATTTTAAAAATTAATTCTGTGTTGTGAGAATCCCCCCCCCCAGTTTACAAATAAGGTCCAGCAGTTTTTAGATTGAGACCTGAAGTTTATTGGTTTCCAGGGATTTCCACATAGATATGGGTTATTCACTGTATAATATCCTTTAAGCACTTAGTCTAGCAAATATCATCAGGAAAAATGATGGCTCTCAAAACTGGGATTATGCCATCAAAGACACATACAGTACTTGCTTTCAGCAAAATATGAAGGTGAGAGACTTGAACTTAGCCCTATTTTCTAACTTTGACTGAAATTATTCTTAGAGGTTTTTCTTTCTCTTGATAGGATATAGTGCTTGAAAATTTTGGAAGCCCAGAATTACTTTCAATAATTTTCTTGTAAGTGATGCTGATTCCTTTAGAATGATACCCTTTGTTGTTTTATCTCTGCAACTCAGTGCAGACAAACCCAGGTCCTTATCTCTCTCTTTCTCTGAAAGTACATATTTTGGCAAAGAATAGAGTAGATTTGGAGTTAATCATGTGATTCCCCCTGCAAAAAACACAAACCTGTAATCCTGCTTGCTATAGCCATAATATTTATTTTTCACAATCTCCTTGCCCAGACAGATTTAACCTTCAATAATCGTCTAGCAATTAACATGTCCACTGTCTGGAAATGCATTTTCAGATTCCAAAAATGTCAAAGACAAGACCATTACTAGAGATGGGTTTAATCTGTGCAAGGAAAAATATACATTGTGAAAAATACATGCTAAAATTATAGCAAATAGTGGTGCACTTTGTGGGTGGACCTCGTATGATTAAATTGAGTCTGAGTAGTGATTTAAAGGGACTGCGTTTGCTTAGTGGTTAAGATGCTGAACTTGATGACTGGAAGGTTGGCAGGTCAGCAGCTCGAGACTCAAGTGTTGCACAATGGAGTCAGCTGCAGTCTCTGCCCCAGTTCCTGCCAATTTAGCAGTCTGAAAGCAAAACATTGCAAGTAGATAAACAGGTATCATTTTGGTGGAAAGGTAAACAGTGTTCCATGTCTAGTCATGCCTGCCACATGACCACATAAATGTCTGCAAAGACAGCGCTGGCTCTTTGGCTATAAACGGAGATGAGCACCGAACCCTAGAGTTGGATAAGACTGTTTTTTGAGCAAGGGATACCTTTACCTAGTGATCTGAATCATCATTTAAACCAATTTGATCTGAAATTAAATCCACCCTGAAATATGTTCCTTTGGGTTATAAATCCACTGTATGTCTGAAGAGTGCATATAGTACCTTCAACAAGTTCCAGACATGCACTGGGTCAACCAATATCAGCAAAGACACTTTCTAAAAAAGCCACCACCAAGAAAGCTTAAAGGTTTAGATCAGAGGTGCCCAAACTTTTTGGGCCATGGGCCGATCATGTGGTTCAGGGAGCCGGTCACTAAGGCCCAGGGGCCGGGTGCGGCCCCCGATGCCAATTTATCCGGCTCACGAAGCCCTCATCGCTCCTGGAAGCGGAAGTAGCGACGAGGGCTTCACGGGCCGGATGAATTGGCGTAGGGGACCGCACCCGGCCCCCTGGCCTTAGTTTGGGCACCACTGGTTTAGATAATCAGCTTGTCTCCCTTCTCCCAGTATTGCAAGAAAATACAGCATGGGAAGAAAACCATTCTCACTTCACTCTACAGAAAGCTACAGGTGCCAACAAACAAACACTCTAAATCTCTAGAAAGCAGTTGGGGAGGGTAAGCAGCAGGGAGGATTTTCTCTTCATAAAACACACACACATAGAAATATTTTGCCTTTGCCATCACATAAATGCACAAGATTTGGTCAAAGATCTCCGCTCAGGCACTGAAACGCAGTCTGGTAATAAAGGGGACTGACATTCACAGCTGCAGAGGAACTCTAAACACACAGCCCTCTTCAGCAGCTGCCTTTTATGGGCCTGAAATCAGCCTTCCTTCCTTCCTTCTCTTGGAACTCCAAGTTCCCTTCATGAGAAGGTGCTCATTTTGTACACAAACACCCACACCAAAACAAAAAATAGTGTTTCTAATAAAAGTTTCTCTCTTCATATGATGCGAGACCTCAACCAAAGTATATGTGGGGTTTTTTTCCCCTTGCTTTAATGTCTTCCTGGTCATCTAGAGCTATTTTTTCTCCTTATCTCACACTTTAATTGCGACTTCTGAAGTATATGTAAACTTATTGACTCTGGTTCTGGTGTTTCCTTCTCTCAACAATGCTTTCAGGATTTTTCTTTACTAAACTTTTGTGTTTCTCTCTCACAACAACACGTTCTTCTCTCCCCCCACCTCCATGTTTTTCACTACAAAACCTACTGCAGTAAGAAATCTACCTGCCCCCCTCGCCAAATTCTAAGTCCTTTTCTCCTCAAAATAGGTGAACACAGAAAATATAAACCCACATGACTTTCTACATAAGTCTTTCTACAACTTTTTTTTGGCCATGCCCCAGCTAAGCATCTATAAAATTCTGATGCCCATCACCCCCTTGTGACATATAATTCTTACTATTCAAAATGTAAACTCCTATTCACATAGAGGAAGCCTAAATAGCCATTAACATGGTCTAACTCAGGGGTGCCCAAACCTTTTGGGCCGTGGGCCGATCATGTGGTTCAGGAAGCCGGTCACTAAGGCCCGGGGGCCGAGTGTGGCCCTCGACACCAATTCATCTGGCCCGCAAAGCCCTTGTCGCTCCTGGAAGCGGAAGTAACACGCGCCCATACAGGCACATTTTACTTCCGCTTCCAGGAGCGACGAGGGCTTAGCGGGCCAGATGAATTGGCATCAGGGGCCGCCCCCGGCCCTTAGTTTGGGCACCACTGATCTAACTCATTCTCAAATTGTCACCCTTAAAAATTAAACTGCACCCTGTGGGGCATGTGCCCCACATTGGGAACCACAACTTTACAAAGACAGATTCAATTATATCCAGAGTCAGCAATTTATTCTTCTTTACTTCACACTCTCGGGACAGCAAATATTTCATTTGTAGATGGATAGGAGTTTAACAAGATATTCACTGAACTTCAATTAACAAACAGCTCAGTTAACATAAAAATCGCATAACAAAATGAAATCCATAGAAAATAGTGGCTCAGTTTAAGGTTTTTTTTTCCAGAATGGATTAACTGGTTTTCAATGCATTCCTATGGGAAACCATGTTTCGGTTAATATATTTTGTTTTTCAATACGTTCCTATGGGAAAATGCATCCTATGCTTTAAGAAAAGTCTCGGGAAATGCATTATGTTATCCAAAGTTTTACTGTACTGTATAGGGAAATGCTATGCACCTACCTATGATTTTGTGAGACTTACAAGCTGGCTTGATAGCTCAGTGGTTTATATAATTGGCTGTGGAGGCAGAGTTTGGGAGTTCCATTCCCCATTGTGCCTTCTGAGAGAAAAACTAGTAATGGGCAAGCTGCATAAACCAGGATAACCTCCAGAGAATGAGACAGTAACCCAATTCTGAGTACTGTATTCCTTACCCAGAAACCCTGGAAAGGGTCACTATAAGTATGAATTTAGACAGCAATTATTATTATATGCCCTAATAATGAAAAAATATAGTGAAATGGATTTGAATTAGGCCTTGTACACACACACACACACTTGTGCTTGCCTTGAAACAACTGTATGAAACAATTTAAATCACTAACCAGAAAACACCTAGTTCATATTACTCCTTACTTATAAAAACAAGACGTGACTTTAGCCAAATCTCTACTTTCCAGTCCAGCCTTGGAGCCCCACTGGCAATATTGACCTAGCTTCTAAGGCTACGATAAGATTAAGGTTGATGGAATGAAGATCCTTCTGTTTAAATTGCCTTAAAGAATATTTAGAACCTTTAAACGTACTGTAGGGTGTTCCTCTTCACACATTCTAGTCCAACTCCAGGCACACAATGAGAAATACTGTACAACACATCTCAGGCTGTTGATGAGGAGTCTCTTGTTAGAGAGCCTGTCCCTTCAGCCCATTTAAGAAAATAATCAGCTTTACAGTCTAATGCACTAAAGCACTTGTACCCAAACTCTGGAAAGTGTCACCTCCTTTCCAGCCAACTCATTTTTAGCATCACTACTTTCCCACCACAAAAACCATCCAAAACACATGCCCCCCTCATTTCACTCCACAACTAAATTCTTCACTACTCCCCAAATCCTGGCAAGTCCCTTAAATCCCTTCCTCTGCCCATAACTATCCCCATATTCTATTCCTTAAATTTCCTTATGTCACTGGCTCTAGGTGGTGAACCTATGGCATGCATGCCAGAGGTGGCACTCGAAGCCCTCTCTGTGGGCACCTGTGCATTCACCCCAGCACAGAGTTTGCCCCACCCCTCTGCCCAGCAGCCCAATGGGAACACTCTCTTTCTCATGCAGCATAGAGTTCACCCTGCCCCTCTGCCCAGCAACCCAATGGGAGCACTTCCTCCCTCCCCCCAGAACAGAGTTCACCCGGCCCCTCTGCCCAGCAGCCCAATGGGAGCATTTCCTTCCTCCCCTGTTGCTGTAGGCACTTTGAGATAAATAAGTGGGTTTTGAGTCGCAGTTTGGGCACTCGGTCTCCAAAAGGTTCACCATCACTGCTCTAGGAATCCTTTTTGTCTCTATTCACAGTGCCATTCACAAAATTACTCTCCATCAGGGCTGTCAACTCTTCTGGTAGACCAAGTCTTTCCTGCCCCTCAAGCTATCTATGTGAAAGTATTTTACCCCTTGTGGGGAAGGACAGGATACTCCCACCCAACCCATTACAGTAGTACCCCATATAACAAAAGAGCTCCGTTCCATGGAGCTCTTCGTTATAGAAATTTTTTCGTTATGCGAAAAAAAATTTTTTTTCATTATGCAGGGTACTGCCAATAGCGCCAAAACGCTTTGTTATACAATTTTTTCATTATATGAAGCATTCATTATACAGGGTACCACTGTATATGCATCATAAGCCAAACATACTGGCAATTGAATCTTTCCTCATTTCAGTACAGTACTTGTTTTGGGATATTTTTCACCACTCCTAAAGGCAGCAAGTAACTTAGGGAAGCCTGCATGACACACACCACTCCTTCCTCCAGCACGGGTCTAAACCACACTAAAATATGACTATCCAAAGGCAACCATCTCTTTACTCTGAGCAGTTGCATTGGCAAGGATCCATAAACGATGTGGTACTTTCTGCACTCCTGTAAGATGCAATGTGAAAATTTGGATTATTCACCACTAATTTAGGCAGAACAGTAGCAACCCCTAGCGCAGCCTGCAAAACTTAAGGTAGAACACCGTAACAAACACTAGACCAGTAATTCCCAACCTTTTTTTTTTTACCATGTCCCACCTAAGCATCTCAAAAATCCTGATCCCCCCCTCCATGTGACATATAATTCTTATTATTCAAAAAGTGAACTCTTATTCACATGGAGGAAGCCTAAAAGGCCATACACTGTTAATAACTCAATCTCGAATTGCTCCCCCCCTTTATGGGAACTGCGGCTCTGAAAAGTGTTTCTTGATGCAAAACTAACAAAAAGGGAATATTTCTATACCTTTTTTTTTCTAGAACAACCAGGCAAAGTAGGGAGTACCTGAATTGGGAAAAGCATTTTAAGCTGTATTAAAAAAAATTTGTCTTATTAGAACAGAAGCAGCTCTGCCTCATTTTAAGCCCCTAGCTCCTGCCAAACTAGCAGTTTGAAAGGAAGAAACTGGGGGAGGGGGGGGGGAGATACCACTTTGGTGGGAAGATAAGTAGTGTCTAATCCTGCCTGCCACATGACCATGGAAATGTTTGCCGACACTCTTTGGCTATAAACGGAGAGGAGCACTGAACCCTAGAGTTGGATCCGACTGGCTTTCGAGCAAGGGCAACCTAGGTGCCTTTCAAGGGGTGGAGTGGGGCGGTGCCTGCCATTAAGCAAAGGGAGGTAGCTGTCTCAGGCAGCAGCAGACACTTGCAGGCAAGGGGAAGCGATGTGATGGGAGAACTGGGCTGCTGGTGTCATGTGCCTTCCCTTGTACTTCCCAATCCCCCTCCCCCCAGCAGCTTGTTGCCTACAGGTGTGCTAGAAATGTTACCTGGGCCAAAGCAAGAGCTGTGGCCATCGCCAGCACTGAGTGTTTGCAACTGGAAAGAGAGGGGGCACCATCTTTGCCATATTTAACACAGGGGTGCCCAAACATTTCAGGCCATGGGCCAGTCACATGGCTCAGGGGTGCCCAAACTATGGCCTGGGGGCCACATCTGGCCCCCGGGGCCATAGTTTGGGCACCCATGCTTTAACACCTGAGAGACAGACAGGGTGGAGGAAACGGGGTGGCTCAAAGAGAGCCATTTCTTGTCTACAAGGGGGAGGAGAAAAAGGAGGGAGCCACAAGCCTTGGGGGGCTCAGAGGGTCCCCACTCCCCACGACCATTTCCAAACCCCACCTTCCCAGCGGGACGGCTCCCCTCTAAAACCCTTGTAACCCCTTTGTTGTCCCCTTTCCAGTGAACCCAGTCGGCCCCCAGCAGTCAGGGGTTTTCCCTTCTTTCCCTCCACTCCACCCCAAAACAAGGGCCCAGATCTGGCCCCCCGTCCTTTTATATCTTCCTCTCCGCTCCTGCAACAGCAACTCACACGCCCCGTCCCCGCCGTTTTCTCGGTCTCCATCCGAGAAGGGCTCCGTCCCGTCTCCGTAATCGGCCAGCCCTACAATTTCATCCTCTTCCTCCTCGTCGTCCTCGTCTTCCTCCTCCTCCTCTTCTTCTTCCTCCTCTTCCTCTTCCTCGTCCTTTTCCTGATCCCTGGGTTTTCCCGGCACCTGGCTCATCCTGATTCCGCCCCCCACCCCGGCGTTGGCTCTCCTTAAAAATAGCCGATTTCCCGCTCCAGTCTCGAGCCTTTTCTGGACGCCCCACCAGTGCCACCACCCACCACCCCCTAATAAACTCCTTTCCTCCCCTTCTTCCCTCCCTCCGCTTCTGGTTCTTCCTCCTCCTCCTCCTCGCAGTTGTCAAAGGAAAGTCAGCCAAGGCCCCACAGTCCCTCCCAGAGGAGAGAAACTGCGTGACCCAAGTCACCTGACTGACAGACAGACACACAACCACACACACAAACACGGAGTAACATAATAGTAAGCGCCGAGAAGGGAGGGGGAAATAATAATAACCCGGTCACGGGGGGTGGGGAGGTTCCTAGCTAGCAACATATACACCAACACGCGTTTTTGTGTTTTTGGCCGTATGCTGAGCCTAGGACGGCGCCTAATTGTGTAGAAAAGAAAAGAAACGCCGCTTCCCAATAAAAGCTTGGAGTTAGTTAGCCTCTCCCTCCGCTGCCCAGATGAGCGTAACTTGCCTATGGTTAACAACGAGGGATACGTATTCTGCACGTGCTCAGAGGCAGTGGTGACTAGGTGCATTAAAAAAAAAGAGCCTTGAGTTTTTTCAACCATATTGAATTCGAATTGAGGACAGGCGTTCTTCCTTCATGTTCAAGCAATGTGGCGTGATAGATTATATATTCTGTCCTATTTCTTTTTCTAAATAATTCTAATTATTTAATATAGTAATTTAATTATTTAATATAGTAATAGTCTGGCCAGGTTATCCTGCTAAGGAAATAAAGTAGACCATACTGCCAGTGACTCAGTGCCGATCAGAGGTTAATTAACCTGGCAACCCTAAAAGGACTAACAGCCTTGGGTGGCGAAGTTCACAGGGAAAGTCAAGTGATGGTCCCCAAAAGGATTAAATCCCACTTGAATCCATTTTGATGGATTCATCGGTCCTGGCCTGGGGCTGATAAAGACATTGTGTGCCAAAAGGGCTCAGGACCAAAAAGTGACTCGCCGAACTGGATCACTGTTACAGGTGTGGAAGGCTTTCCCAGGCCAATCTAAATGGCTGGTCGCTGTGAGGATAACCAATACAGTACAGTATTTAGAATGGGATAAGGCACTTTAAAAGAAGAAGAAATAGATACCTGTTTGGCCGCTTATGTTTCTTATGTCTGCATGCACAAAATGGATAGTGTTACCTTGCCAACAAATCGACATATACAAGTGAACTATTTGAGTGATATAGAAGCTCTAGCACCTCTTGCACAAAAGTGCATGACTACGCACCCTTACTACAATAGCTGTGTGACTCAATAGTTGCACAAACATTCCCTGCAAGAACTGGACTTCTAACAATATTTCACACTTACCAGCAGTGGCATTTAATAACGTGAAGAGATATCTTGCCCCAAATATTGGGGATGCGTCTAGCTGGTGGTAATTTCTTGGAAGCACCAACCAGACAGACTGATAAACAGTGCAAGCCCGTAGGTGAGCACTTAGAAGTAGGCCTCACTGAATTCAATGGGACTTACTCCATATGTTATGTAAACCTTTTTAATCGTAGGCTGCAAATCTACACACACTTAAGACTCCAGTTGACAAACGTAAATAAACCAAGAGTAGGTTCTTTAGGTAATGAGGATCACTGGTTTGTAATACTGTAACTATATTGTGACTGCCCATTACTATGTTTTATGTCATTTGATATCTTGTGGCGATACAACCTCCTTAAAACATGTATTGCCTTATTTATTTGGGTGGACTGCTTGTTTGGCAACAAGGAAAAAAAATTGTGTGGTCTTTGTACCCAACCCAAAGGGAAAGGTAGATGATACTTTTATTAGGCCATCAAAATGCTATACATAGAGGCTAGCTTTTCACCATATGAGCCCTTTTCAAGCTAGGTATTACAATTACCAATGGTGCAGGGGGGAAAACACATTCTTAAATCCATGGCTGGATGTGTAGACTAGGTGCCTTGTTTAAAATAGGTTAAAAAATAAAGAAAACAGAATCTGCATTTTGCTGACAATTTTTGTCACTGTAAATAGGAATGTTCCAAATGTTGTCTTATCATGTTTCAGATAGTTTAATCCACACTACTGGAGGTGAAATCTTAAATTTAGCAATAGCTAAATACTGCCGCATAGTGCTGAGAACACTCTCTGGGCGGTTCACAAAATAATTGTAAACTTACCACCTCTAAGTCGTAAACTGCAGCTCCCATTTTAGAATTTGCTTTAAACAAAAGAACCTGGCCATGAATTTTAGAACTACAGTATTATAGTTTTTCTGCACCACACCAAGCTCTGTAATACTTGTTTGAGATCTTGCAGTGCTATGTGTAATGCCTAAGAGCCAAACAGACTTACTTTTGAATAAACAAGACTTGGACATTGCTATGCATGTTGTGTGCACATCCATATTTACTTAGGGCAGAATGGATACAGCACTTCTCAGAATTTAGGACTACTGAAATGCTTGCCTTATGACCCATAATTAATAACATGTGGAGGCTATAAAATAATCCTGTGATTCATTCATAGAGATGCAAGTTCTGAGTTAAGGTGAGCTTTCAGTGTTTCTTTAGAACTTATCTGGCAAAGGTGGTATGAAACATGGGTTTCCATCAGACAGAGCACAAATTTGAACTAGACATGGATGACCATGGCTCATGTAGTCATAAGACTTGCTGTCTCATATGATACTGACATTCATTCTCCTATTTTGCTGATGGAAAACTAACATCATCTCAGTGTTTGTTTGATTTTGCTGTAAGCCTATTGCATTGGGGCCAGAGGCAGTTGACATATCTATGGTTACCAAGCTGGCCCTTTGGTACTTCTGTCTCATGTAGAATCTACAACTTATTTTGCATTTCTCTCCACCTGGTTGTATGCTACCAAACCCGACCCAATTTTTGGACTGTCTGACCCAATTTTTGCATGGTTTTAGATTATTTTCTTCTGATGTTCAGAATGTGAAAGCTTGCCTTTTGTGGAGGCTAAGCACTTTAAATAAGCTGGCCGTATTTACTTCTTTATGTAACTGAATTCTGAGTCTTGGTGTTGGAAATAAATCTGAGGGTTAACTTGTGCTAAACCTTCAATCTAATCAGGTGGGTCCTCAAGCCCTCTATGGGCAAGAGGGAATGCCAAAGGGACCTGTGGGATTGGACTTCTTCATGATGAAGAGCAGCTAGGGACTTTATTAGAGAATTATATACAGCTGAGCTGCTTTGCCACTTTAGAATGCTAAACCTCCCGCTGTCCTTTCTTCCTTCTCAGGTTGGTTCACTTTCACCCCTTAAGGATACAGTCCAGAATCTACCAGGCAGTTGCTATCATCACCCATGGTCTCTCAGTGTCCAACCCCTTCCCCTACTCTTTGTTTGCATAGAGGTTTCATTTTAACTGGCACAGTCTCTTAAATTGTCTGTCCTGCTACCAGATGTGGTTTAGTTGGCATCATAGTTTCCATAGGAGGGGTTGTTCTGGGCTCTGCCAGAGTGGGCCCAAGCCATGCACAGTCTCAGAGAGGTCCAAGAAAACCCTTGGCCAGCCACAGTGGACCCTTCAGTCACTAGAGCAAGGTGTTCTATGATGAGGGCAGTGTAACCATACTGTTGTTGTGTTTTTGTAATTGGTGTGGGTATCATGGGTGTTCTGTTGTTATTTATAACTTATTCCATTTGTTCACTCTTTTTGTTTAATTTCTTATTGTATAAACTTTTTAAAAAACGTGTTAGCTACCCAAAGTGGGAAAATATTCCGTATGGGCAGGATATCAATGCAACAAGTAAATAATAAATAAAAGGACCTTTGGGTACCACACTTTGTCCTGGAACTTGGGTCCATCACTCCATATTTCTCTGTCTTCTCTCTCTCTCTCTTTTTTACTGCTCCCTCACACACTACACCAAGCTCCTCTTATAGCTTTTCTCACTTCCCTTCTCTTCCATGCCTTCAGGTGCCTCCAGTTCCCACACAGTCACTGAAGTGACTTCCAGTGAGAGTTGGCTTGGCCCTTCATCAGGGCCGTAGCCGAGATTCTAGATTTGTGGGGGCAAAAAAAAATCAGGAGGGGGAACAATGTCACACACACATATATAACATTAGCATCCCGGGGTGGGGTGGGGGACGGGCTGTTAGCTCAGGAGGGTTTTTGCCCCCTCCCCTTCTGGCTATGGCCCTGCCCTTCATGGTGACAGAGGGCAAGCATATCCTGACTGGTGGCCTAAGAGGTTATGGAAAGTGGTGAGACAGAACCTCACTCTGAGTCATTGGCCACCTTCCTACACTCCTATATGCTATAATATGTCTCCAAAATATGTATACAGTAGTATTATTCAAGATTGCCATTCTGCTTTAATACCAGATGATGGCCAGAATTCTATTAGCTATTTACACTGGTGTAGGTCCAATGGCACATATCATAGTGGCTGGATGTATCCCCCGTCAAACATCAGGTAATTTCCACCAGCAGAAATTACCAAAAAAATTCTGACCAGTATTTATTTATTTATTTATTATTCATATTTATCCACCGCCCTCCTCACCGAGGTGACCCAGGGCGGCTTACAAATCACAAAAGCACCACAACAAAACACAAACATTCCTAAAACCCTCAGATATAAAACTGTGCAAGATTAAAATTGCCTTTTATTTATTTTAGTTTACAGTTGAAATCTTTAATGAATTATTTTCTTCGACTCATACAACTCTCTATTATCTTATAAAACCAAACAATTCTGATATAAACATGAGTAAGCTTGGATTACTAGCATCCACACATCAATGTATCCCACTATATTAATTTACATAAACATCTACACACATGTTCAAATCTGCACCTAATCCAATTTATCCATGCACCATCATTCATATAAAGTATTTATTCCTTAAGAAAGATGCATACATACTGATAGATTTTGCAAGCATAAATATATGCTGTTCTTGGCTGCTACAGAAGGTCCTGGAAATCAGTCTAACAATAGTATGTGAAGAACCAACAAAAAAGTAGTCCAACACTGTGGCCAAGGTGCAGTTTGGATTGTTCTGCATGAAGAAATGACACTTCATGTCACAAAGCAAAATTTATGCCATCTGCATTAACTGAAAATGTACATCAGAGATTAAACAAAACAGGAAAAAAAGAAAAAAGACAAAAAATGTTGTGGCACCTTAAAGACTAGCTTTTAATCTTTTTAGATTTAAATTTTAAATTTTAATTTTAACAGTTTTGTATTTGAGAGTTTTAGGTAGTGTTTGTGTTTTATTGTGATGTGTTTTATTACTTGTAAACTGCCCTGAGTCCAGTGATGGGATGATGCAGGTTCCAACCGGTTCCATAGAACTGGTAGGAACAATCCTGGAGGGTTCTCCAGGAGGGTAGACCTTTTTTTGAGGCGTCCGGCGGCGGCGACAGCAGCACCAGGCTAGCAACCGCAGGCGGTGATGGCGGCAAGCAGCAGCCAGCGGCAGCTCCGGAGGAGGAGGCCGCAGTCGGGGGTGGTGCGTCTTGCCATGCGGCCCGGGCCATGGGGGCTCATCGGCCCCAAGGAGGGTAAGTAAGTGAGGGTTTTGTGTTTGGGGTGGGTGGGTGGTTTACTTGTCTTTTGGGTGGGTGGGTGTATTTTTCTTTAATTTTTATTTTATTTTTCTTTATTTTGTTTATTTAAGTTATTTACGGGTTTGTATTGTGGTTGTTTGGGTGGGTGGGTGGGTTGAGGTGTGTGTGTGCGTGTGTGTGTGTTTATTTTATTTTATTTTATTTTAAATTTTAAATTTTTTATTTTTTATTGGCCCTGCCCACAATGTCATGACATCATGATGTTGGCTCCGCCCATGACATCATGAAGTTAGCTCCGCCCCACTGTGATGACATCATGGTGGGGTAGAAATGTTTTTATCATCCCACCACTGCCTGAGTCACTTCAGTGAGAAGGGCAGTGGAGAAATATGAACAAATAAATAAATAAATAACTCCTGTATTTAAATGTGAGCTTTCCTGTATCAAATCCACTTCTTGTTTTGCTTCTAAAAACAAGTGTGTCTTGAGTGACATATATTCAGATTTATCTTTCTGGGTTGTTAATTCAATTAAGTGGTGGCCACTTTACTATCATTATAAACAACAATAAAGGCAGCTAAGACAACATATAATTTGCATAAACTTTAGATATGCTCAAACACATTTATTATTATTATTATTATTATTATTATTATTATTATTATTATTATTATTATTATTATTATTATTAATTTATATTGCTGCCCACTCGCCGTGGTGACTCAGGGCGGCTTACAGACATTACATTACAATACAATATGTTGGGTTGGGCACAGGGGGAGGGGCGGCAAGGTCCTCATCCTGCCCTGGCTTCTTCTTCCCCTGGCAGTTAGTATAGGCACACATTTAGAAATTTCAAGGACTTTGTCCTCTCTTCATAATATGACTTTTCCTTAAGTCAATCTTGGACTGGGCAGCCCTTGAAACAGAGTAGTCTGAGCAAATGTGGCTCTATAAGTGTAAACACAACATACACACATATGTGTGTCTGTATAGGCCTGCAGCAGCTATCAGCCCCAGTCAATGGGGAGAGATTATGGGATTTGCTGTCCACTATGGTCAATGTGTTATCCAGATTATGCTGCTATGGTAATAGAGTAGACCATACTGTCAGTGACTCAACACTAAGTGTCAGCCAGCAGTTAACTAACCTGACAACTCTGAGGACTAACTGCAGAACAATAGTAATAATAATAATAATAATGGTCAATGACAAAGCTTGGAAGTAACATATTAAAAGTAATGATTGAATTTGCTACTTTTGTTAATAATAAAAGCTAAAAAGGTTGTCTTCAACCTATGTCAAGTTTCCTACAATGGTGTTTATGCTATGACTTTTGGATGACAACTTGTTTTCTGAAATGTTTTGAAATGTTTTTTTGTATTGTGATAATTGTAATTGTAACTGAAACTGTTTATTTTATGTTATATGTGATATTTTGATATGTTATCTATGTTATTAGACGCTCTGAGTCGCTTCGGCGAATAGAGCGGCATACAAATATAAATACAAAATAACATGTAACATTTAAGTATTGCTCAAAGGTTATATAGGAGTGAGCATTTTAATTGTTTTTGTTGGCTTGTCTGTTTTTAAATGGTTCAAAATAACATGTTAATGATCAGAGTTTGGAAAGTTTACTTTTTTGGATTCAAAGTCCGAAAACTGGCCAGACTGGGTAGGATATTTTATTTTATTGAATGTCGCTTTTTGAAGCTCTGGGAATCACTAGCATGATCAAATGATGTACAAGTGGTACCTCATACAACAATTTTAATCCGTTCCACAGGGCTCGTTGTTGTACAAAACAATTGCTCTATGATGCATGCATTGTATAGCGATTTTCCCTATGGGATGCATCGTATAACGATTTTTTTCACTAAGTGATTTTTCCCATTGAAAAATTGTTGTACAATTTTTTCCATAGGGAAAATTGTTATGCAGGACGCCATCCCCCCCCCCCCCAACCTAATTGTTATGCGATTTCATTACTACACAGGGCGATTGTTATGTGAGGTTCCACTGTATTACTCTTTACAAAGCAGCAAGTAATTTGTACTAACTAGGTTAAAGAACATTTGCAGACTCTAGGCAGTGGTAAAAAGAGAAGGGCAGTTGCGATCCAACAACATATGACAGGTGACAAGTTCCCCATGCTTGTCACAGACAGTCCCAGCAGGTGTGCTGACATGGGCTTCTGGGAATTGAAGTCCAAGAACATCTGGGGGCCAAAGGTTGAGAACCCCAGAACAAGAGGATATATTTTCTCAACTGGTGTAGGTTTGGGGCATCCTTCTTGTCACTATATGCAGGTTAATACATACACTATGTTTATACACAGAATGGCAGAAGAGATGAGGGGAAGGCAATGTTAATCATCTGCTTTATAGCAGCAATTTTACATGAGGAGCTCTGGGGGTGCAGTGGTTAAACTGCTGTACTGCAACCCAAAGGTTGTGTTTGATCCTGGCCAGAGATCAAGGTTGACTCAGCCTTCCATCCGTCTGAGGTTGGTAAAACAAGTACCCAGCATGCTGGGGGGCAAAATGCTAATTAACTTGTGAATTAGACCCTTGTTGTTGTTCAGTCGCATAGCCAATTCTGACCCTTTGCCACCCCATGGACCATTGCCCGCCAGGCACTCCTATCCTCCACCACCATCCTCCTCCACCCACCCAGCTTTGTGCCCATTGAGTCAACAATACCATCTAGCCATCTCATTCTCTGCCACCCCCTTCTTCTTTTGCCACCCACCTTTCCCAACATTAAGGCTTTCTCAAGTGAATCCTTTCTTCTCATTTGATGTCCAAAGTACTTTAGCTTCATCTTTACTATTTGACCTTCTAAGGAGCAGTCAGGGTTGATTTCTTCTAAGATTGACCTATTCTCTTCACTGTCCAGGGGACTCTCAAAACTCTCCTCCAACATTGCATTTCAAAAGCATCTATTCTTCTGCGCTCAGCTTTCTTTATGGTCTAGCTCTCACAACCATACATTACTACCGGGAATACCATTGCTTTGACTATGTGGATGTTTGTTTGCAAAGGGATGTCTCTACTTTTAACTATGTTCCCCAGGTTTCTCATAGTTTGTCTCCAAAAAATCAGCCGCCTATGGGGTGGTATATAAGTGTGGTTGCTTTTGCTTTTTCATATGTCCATTGAGAAGACCATTAATCTTAGGGTTGAACATCAACGACCTGAGGTACGGTTGGGATTGAGACCCCCAGAGAGAAAATTGGGGAGGGAGCCTCTGACCAGGTTGTCCTTTCCTCAAACTTTCTACCTGTTATTCACTAATACGACCGCTAGGTGTCAGCGCTCTCTGCTCCACAGAGCTACCTCCTTTGCTGTCATTAGATGGCAGTGTTGGAGCGGATTCGGATTGACTGCGCCCACTCTCGCACCATTGGGAGGCAAAAGTTACCTGCGGAGAGCAGGAAGATTTTTACTAACTTTGTGGAGCGAGGAGTAAAGAAGACTGCGAGTGAGTGCTTGGGGGCGGGGGGTGTCCGCCCCCTCACTGCTTCCTCAAGCCCATCGTCCGTAGAATTTGGGATGTATTTAGATCTGCACCTTGGAAGAAGAAAAGTTAAAAGGTAGGCTTGGTTTAACGTTGTGGAGTAAGTAAGGGTGGGGAGAAAGGCTGGCCGTCAGCCTTCTTGCTCTTCGTCTGCGTACCGTAAACAAGCGCCCGGGTAGGGGTGGGGGAGGGATTTGGAAACGTATCCGCCGAGGTTTAGGTGGCTGGAGTAAAATACTACGCCTCCCTCGTGCCCCGCCTCCAAAGGGTAAAACTTTCTTCTCCAGGGCTTTAATTTGAGCCCGTTTGGGAACGCCCAGCGTGCGTTTGTGCATCGGAGCAGGACAAGCAAAAGAGGGACTCTGCGCATGGACAGAGTGTTTCTGCCAATGTTCGAGCCGGCAACAGCTGGCCCGCTTGAAGTGTGAGACTGCAGTTGACAAGTTGTTTTTTGTTGTTCAGTCGCACAGTCGATTCCGACCCTTGGCGACCCTATGGACCATTGCCTGCCAGGCACCCCGGTCCTCCACCATCTTCTTCATCCCGCCCAGCTCTGTGCCCATTGCATCTATAATACCATCTAGCCATCTCATTTTTGGCCACCCCCTTCTTCTTTTGCCCTCCACCTTTCCCAGCATCAAGGCTTTATCAAGTGAATCCTCTCTTCTCATTTGGTGCCCAAAGTACAGTACGTACTTTACTTTAGCTTCATCTTTACTATTTGACCTTCTAAGGAGCAGTCAGAATTGATTTCTTTTAGGATCAACTTATTTGTTCTCCTCGCTGTTCAGGGGACTCTCAAAACTCTCCTCCAACATCACATTTCAAAGGCACCTATTCTTCTGCGCTCAGCTTTCCTAATGGTCCAGCTCTTACAACCATACATCACCACTGGGAATACTATTGCTTTGACTATATGAATTTTTGCCTTTTTATTTCATGGCTGCAATCACCATCTGCAGTGAGCTTTGATGCTAAGAAATTAAAATCTGTCACTGCTTCTACTTCTTCCCCATCTATTTCCCAGGGACTGATAGGGCCTGCTGCCATTACTATATCTTTATTTTCTTGATGTTGAGTCTCGAGCCAGCTTTTGCACTCTTTTTTCAACCTAATCAGGAGCTTTTTAAAGTCTTCCTCACTTTCTGCCATTAGGATAGTGCCATCTGTGTATCTCAAGTTGTTGATGTTTCTCCCAGTAATTTTGATCCCAACTTGTGATTCGTCCAACCCTGCATTGCACATTATGTGCTCTTTGTATAAGTTGAATAAGCAGGGTGACAAAATGCATCCTTATCTTAATCCTTTTCCTATTCCAAACCACTTTGTCATTCCGTATTCTGTCTTAACTGTTGCTTCTTGACTCTTGTACAGATTTCTCATGAGGCATATAAGGTGTTCTGGTATTCCCATCTCTTTAATTACTTGCCACATTTTGTTGTGGTCCACACAGTCAAAGGCCTTGGTGTAGTCAATGAAACAGTAGACTTGTTTCTGACATTCCTTTGTTTTCTCCATGATCCACTGTATGTTGGCAATGTGGTCTCTAGTCCCACTGCCTCTTCGGAACCCAGCCTGCACTTCTGGTAATACTCTCTCCACTTGGTGCTGAAGTCTATCCTGTATTATCTTGAGTATCACCTTGCTATCATGTGGGATGAGCGGAATTGTTTGATAATTTGAATATCTTTTGGCATTACCCTTTTTTGGAATTGGAACGTATACTGATCTTTTCCAACCCAAATCAACATGAGGATCACCTAGACCTTTTAGAGCTGTCCTTTTTGAAACTCAAAGAGAAGGAAATTATTATGGAAGAGCTTGGACTCGGATGGCCCTCTTTACATATGTTGAATATTACATGAATTCTTAATGCTTAACTAGAACTGAGTATGAGTGAAGAGAGATTATTAGGGCTCTCTGTTAATGAACACTGTTCTTGAGCAGAGAATCATGCTTTAAGACAGGAGTGCTCAACCTTTTTAAGCCGGAGGACGGGTTGCGCTCCCTCGGACAGCTTTGGGGGTCGGATGACCATTTTGCCCTTCCTCCACCACATGGCAATTCCTGGTGTAGTGGAGGTGGGGGGACACACATACAATGGCACCACGGGCTGCATCCGTCCCACAGGCCGTAAGTTGAGGATTCCTGCTTTAAGAGGTGTTGCATTGAAGACTGCTAAATCAGATTTCTGGAAGAGGATCCATTGCTCTGTAGAAGTCCATCTACTCTGCATTGGAAAGTTAGAGATTCAAAGGGTGTGTGTCAAAAGTTAGTAAATTTGTGTTGGGATAAGAGTAAGACCCCAAAAACTTTGGAGCACTTCATCCTTGGGCTTGGACCCTAGCCAAACTATCTTAGATTCCCATATGGAAAGGTGGGATCTAAATACATAAGTAAATGTGATTAGACTGTGATTATTTGTTCCCTCTGCCTTTTTCCAGGGTCAGTGGGGAGGAGAATAGTTTCCTGTGAGACACAGGAAACTGTTTGCAGAAGAGCTTTGTTTATTTTCCCCTTTTCATATCATTTACGTTAGATTATTGTAGTGAAGAATGCAGAGTGTAGTAATTAATGAGGCATCTTATTGGAACCTTTTACTGGGCATTTTTCCCCAGGTTCCTCAATTCAGAGAACAAATGTTTAAAGCTGTCAAAGGCTTGCGACCACAGATTTTGTTTTCTTTTGTCAATCTGCCTTCTCTTCTGGGCCCTGTTCCATTACATTTTTTGGTGTGCAATGAAAACCTTTTTTTAAAAAAAATCCTGAACAGCTCTTGTAAGTTTCTTTGGATTCTTTTCTGATATTTCTGCTGGAGAATTTGTCTCCACAGCTATACTTTAACATTGGTGATATTTAACATTTTAATTTTTGGCTTATTTTTTTTACTGTTTTTATAAATGTTAATTACTGTTGTAAGCCATTTTGTATGTTTTCATAAGTAACGTGGCCTCTAAATATTTTAAAATAGGTAAGGTTGGGTTGTTACAGGTTGGGAGGGTATTTTAATGGTTTTTAAACATTAAATGTTTTTGTGATTTTATTGTTGTGGGGCTGTTTTATATTTGAATGTTTTTATGGTAATTGTTGCTTTGGCGGGGCGGCGGCAATAGAAATCCAAATACAGTAATACCCCACTTAACATGTGCACCGCACAACGTTAAAACCAGACAGACAGGCCAGGGAGGGAGTCCGGTGTTGGTGGCGGCAATTTTGAGGCTGCCAATGCCACTACAGCAGCTGCTATCACTTTCCACTGGCTGGATGGGCTGGGGAAGGAGTCCATTGGTGTTGTCATTGGTGGCAGCAATTTTGAGGCCACCAATGCCACCGCCACCACCGGACTCCCTCCCCAGCCCGTCCGGCCAGTGGGGAGCAGGAGCAGCTGCAGCGGTGTTGTTGGTGACCTCAAAATCGCCAATGCCGCTCCTGCCAGACTCCCTCCAGCTGGTAGGAAATACATATACAGTTGTGTGCTACAGTACTGTATCGCACAACATTAAAAACTGCATAACATTAAAGCTAGTGGAACCAAACTTTAACATTATGTGGGGTATTACTGTAAACAAAGAAATAAACAGATAGATAGACAGACAGACAGACAGACAGAATAAGCTGTTTTGTAAATTGCCTCTTCTGTTGTTTCCTTCATAAGACAACAAAACAGAAATTCAGGGCTCTTGGAGTAACCAGGCAACTCCAGTGATGTCTGTAGTGTTCATTATGAGAAAATGAATCATTATGTGACAGAATTGTTTTAATGAAGAGGAAGTGCAGCAGAAGGTTACTTTTTAAATAGCTAATGTTTTGGGTAAGTAGCTTTCAGTAGCCTGTCTCCAAAGTCTTAACACCTTTTGATTTAAGCCTATTTAACTACAAACAGATGCAATCTGTTTCCATAGCTATATAAGCAATGAATCTTTCTGTCTGTTTTAAAGACATTTTAAAAGAAAATGATAGCAAAATATATTAATTAGCGTTCCCTGTGGTAACATGTGAGGAAGTCTTTAAAGACAAATAGTTTGGTCTTGAGAGTTGCTGACTGCCATATTTTTTTCCTTCTCTGGATGAATAAATTAGCAGCAAAATGTAGTGTTGTCTCTTTTTTTTCCCTTCCAAAAGAAAATGACAGTTGTTCTGTACCATTAAATCAAATCTGACTTATGATGAGGCCTAGAGGGCTTTCAAGCTATGTGAAATATTTAAGAAATCACCACCACTGCCTAGAGCAATGTTGGCGAATCTATGGGACATGTGCCAGAGGTGGCACGCAGAGCCCTTTCTGTCACCATGCACACTGTCAGGGCAAGCCCTGCCCAGCGCCGCCGGTGCCAATGGCAGTGCCACTTCCCCACCCACCCTCTCCCTCCACCAATCAGAAGGCAAGAGGGAAGACTGAAATCCCACCTGGGAGGTGGTGGGTGAGCGTGTGTGTGCACACGGCACACTGACAATCCCATTTTAACCAAGGTTCCACTGTACTGTATATTAATGAAGATCACATAAACGATCATAGTTTTTAAATAGTTTTAATTTAAGGCAAATATATTTGTATAAAGTATATTTTGCAATCCAAGCTAAAATTTATTTGATAAGTGTGGAAAAATCCACCTAATGGCTTTTAGGCGAACTGTGGAAGGGTGGCATGTTGTTTCAGCCTTCAGATGAATTTAAATTTAGTAGAAAAGACTCATCCCAAAGCATTAGGTGTAGAGCTAATTTTCTAGTTCAGTTCTCTGCTTTTTCATCAGATAAATTTTTATTAGATTAACATTAATTTTCTCTTCTTTTATGTTTGGCCTCCTCTCAAGAATGAGTTATAACTTGAAAAGGAAGGCATGTTCTGATAGCAGATTCTGCCAGGGGGTATTGATAGTTTTAAGCTGTTTAAATCTTTAAAATGTTTCTTACTCTCTGTTAAGTGGCTGAGTGAAAATGTATGTTACATGTTATCTCTTGTTTTCAGTTTACCATATATACTCAAGTATAAGTCTAGTTTTTTAGCCCCCAAAATGAGGGACTTATACTAGGGTCAACCACCCTGAGGGTTCCAAAACCACGGGGTGTGTGTGTGTGTGCAAATTCAAACATAGGGGGGGGGGGTGCACTAACACTACCATAAAAACTCAAAAACATACCCACACAAATCTCTAAATTAATTAATTTTACCGTATTTTCATGTACTGTATTTTAATTATTGAAACTCACTAGCAGCTGCTGCATTTTCTACCCCTGACATACCCAGGTCAATCTATTTTCCTAGTTTTAGAGGACCAAATTAGGTGCCTTGACTTATATTCAGGATGACTTATTGTCAAATATATGCGGTATTGAGAAAGTGCCACTGTCAAACTCTATTGCAAAGATCTGTAAATATCTCAACATCTCACCATCTCAGAAGTTACACCTCTTAGAAAATAGGTGTTGTACAGTACTGTATATGTGTTATGCAAAATTCATTTTTATAATCCAATCCAGGCCCGCTTTTGGTCACTAGTATAGTATGTCAAAGACTGATGTCTGATGTTTATTATTATTTTACTGTGAGCAAAGGAGAGAGGCTCAGCTATTAGCATGAGCACACTCCAGAATATATTTGTTTATGTTGACTGGTTCAGGGGAGACCAGTGACCTATTTAAATTGTGTTTCCCTTTTCTGAGAGGCTTCAAGAAATATGAATTTACCTTTTTTTGATTGGGGAATGTAGTTAGTGAATGACCAAATGAATCCAGGAAGGTGCAGGCCTAAAAAAATAAGCTAGGTTATTCATGCAGCCAGTGCGCTGCTGTTAGCCCAGGCTGGCCCTAGAATCTATATCATTATTGGTAGTGGGTGATGATGAATGTAGGATGATGATCAGTTGAGTAAAACATCTGATAAAATGCCCATCCTCCCAGAATGTTGCTTATGCTTAATTCCTAGGTAAGACCGTAAGACAGTGATGGCGAACCTGAGTGCCCAAACTCAACAGGCTGCCATCTGGGTTGCAGAGGGGTGGGGCAAATTCTGTGCTGGGGGGAGGGAGGAAGCACACCCATTGGGCTGCTGGGCAGATGGGCAGGGTGAACTTTGTGTTAGGGTGACGGTGCGCATGCCAACAGAGAGGGCTCTGAGTGTCCCCTCTGGCATGTGTGCCATAGGTTCGCCACCACTGTTCTAAGAGAACAACTGGAAATTACATTTCTTGTTGAGACTCCAGTGTTTTGAGGAAACATACAGTACACTGAAGATACTG
This sequence comes from Furcifer pardalis, assembly GCA_030440675.1. Classification (NCBI taxonomy): domain Eukaryota; kingdom Metazoa; phylum Chordata; class Lepidosauria; order Squamata; family Chamaeleonidae; genus Furcifer; species Furcifer pardalis. The sequence continues at coordinate 43,042,779 of CP126890.1, read as the reverse complement.
CAAAGTAGAATAATACAGAAATCAATGGGAATGTTTGACAAAACAGCATTAAGAATCAGTGGCATAGGCTGGGGGTCCCCGGGGGGCCAGGCTGCCCCGGACACCACTTACCAGGGGGCAGCAAAATGTCTTTAGCACACAGCAAACCCCCTCCTGGCTCGTTCACGCTGCTTTCTCTTCTGGCTTTTCCTCTGCTTTTCTTGCTAGATTGTGTGCATGACTCGCTAGAGCTACCTGGTGGTGACTTAACAAATAGCATGCAGTGTTTCCCAAATGCTGGTTTTTGGACTTCAATTCCCAGAAGCCTAAGTCATTTCCCCAAAGCACTGATTAGCCAATGTACTGACTGAGGCTTCTGGGAATTGAAGTCCACTAGTGGGCTGGGTACCCCTTGTTGGGAACCACTGCATGGAATACTATACGTAATATGTTTCTAAAATTGTCCAGAGGTGTGCTGTTGTAGGTGTTTAACTCTTGGCAGCAGTCTAGGCTTTGCTTGATTAAAATGATTTCTAACAGATTTAACCAAATTATCAGTGAAACAGTGCAGAATTCATAAAAGTGTTCTCTAAGCTCATTAGTGCAGCAGTCCAACTGAAGATTACTAGATGGCTAGATCATTGCATCCATAGCCAGCCTTTCTGCCCCAACCATATACAGCATATCAACATGTTCATGCATTTATATATTAAAAACAAGCACAAATAATTTACATTCATTTCACTATTCAGCATGTTCAATCAGAGAAGAAAATAGAGTTGGGGTTTCAATTTTAGAGAAAGATTAGGTAAAAGTCACCTTTGCTCAAAAGCCAGTCGTATCCAACTCTAGGGTTCAGTGTTCATCTCCGCGTATAGCCAAAGAGCCTGTCTGCATCTGCAGATGCTTTCGTAATCATGTGGCATTCTGTGCATTCCGGTGTCTAGTCATGCCTGCCACATGACCTCAGAAACATCTGCAGAAGCAGACAGCGCTGGCTCTTCGGCTTTGAAACAGAGATGAGCACTGAACCCTAGAGTTGAATACAACAGGCTTTGGAGCAAGGGCAACCTTTGCCTTTACCTAGCTAACCATTTGAGGGCTGCAGTGGCTTAGTGGTTAAGGCACTGAGCTTAATGCCTGGAAATTGAGCAGGTAACAGTTCGAGTCTAGTCATGCCTGCCACATGACCACAGAAATGTTTGCAAACACAGACAGCCTTAGTTGTAAACGGAGATGAGCACTGACCCCTAGAGTCAGATATAATCAGCTTTTGGGCAAGGGAGACCTTGCATTGGGCGATGGACCCAGTGCGGGTGTTGCTTGCACAAGGGAGCTTTGAGGAGGCGGCACCCACAGCAAGCAACTTTGTCCACCATGAGGCCAGCTAAAGTGGGTTTGCAGGGGCTTTTCATCATCTACAAGCCCCCTGGGGTGGGTGTATTGGAAGCAGGTGTGGGACATGGTGGAGACCAACCTCCTAAAAAGTGAGGGTTTTGTTTTTGGGGCACCCTGATCCCTCCTTCACTCCCAAAAACAGTGGTGGTGTGTGTGTGTGGGGGGTCAGGTGGCATTTTTTGGGGATGGCAAAATTTGACACTGTCTGCGTCATTGGCCCAGGGGGTGGCAAATTTGGCCTCCGCCCCGGGCGGCTGAAACCCACGCTACGCCACTGTTAAGAATAGTGCCAGAAGTAACACTTGAGTTTATGTGCCCAATTCAAGATACTGATACCTATAAAGCTCTGAATAGTTTGGGGCCTTTATGTCTGCTGGGAATGCCTCTCCCACAAAATAGCTACCAGTCCCACCCTCTCATCGCAATCATTGATGATAAATTGTGATACCTTAGGAAGCCAAATCTGCTAATACTAGGAATTGTTCTTCTCAGTTGTATCCCTTTCCCTCTGGAAAAAGCCCCCTATAGAGGCATGTCAGATGTCATCCTTGTCAGCTTTTAGGAAATCAGTGGGAACCAATTTATATAAAGCTGCCTTTTACTAGTGTTTTAATTAATTGGCCTGGGACGTTTCAATGTGTTTAATTTACTTAAATGCAGGGTTTTTTTGAGACAGGATGTGACTCGTTCACCTTCCACCATTACTCTGTATGCAACACAAGCCGTATGTGCAGAGCAACCAGAACTTTATTCTTAACAACTATCACAAGCTGTTCGACAAAATGTTCAGTTGCTTTTGTGGTTGTAGGGAACTCCTGTTCTGGGCTGGTAGGGGGTAATGGGCCATCATCTTCTTCATTGAGAAAGCCTTGATGCTTGGAAAGGTTGAGGGCAAAAGAAGAAGGGGGCGGCCAAAAATGAGTTGGCTAGATGGTATTGTAGACACAATGGGCACAGAGCTAAGCAAGTTGAGGGGGATGGTGGAGGACAGAAGTGTCTGGCAAAACAGTGGTCCATGGGGTCGCAAAGGGTCGGAATCGACTGTGCAACAGAACAACAACAAAATTGTTGTATGATTTGTGATTATGTTTTGATAGATTGTGAACTGCCCAGTGATTATTTGAACTGATGAGGCATATAAAAAATTAAATAAATAAATAAATATCACAGACATGAAGAGGTGAAAATTTGTCAACATCATTTTTGCTGTATTTTGCACATTCCTATTGACATTTTTATCCTATCCCAGTTCCAATTCTCTCATCCAAGCCTTTATAATAATAATATTTTTTTTCATGTCAGAAATTATTCTGGGTTGAAAGAATTTTTGCTGAAGAAACTCTGTTCAGGGGATGCCCGAATGAGGCTCCTTTCATGTCCCCAATATCTTTTTCCACCGAAGTGGTACCTATTTATCAACTTGTAATTTCTTGCTTTCAAACTGCTAGGTTGGCAGGAGTATAATAATGTACTGGCTCCCATATAGACTACAACAGGCTTTCTCAAGGTTTTTGGGTTGCGGGCAGTGGTGGGATGTCAAAATTTTTACTACCCCACCATGACATCATCACAGTGTGGGCGGAGCTAACACCATGACATCATGGGCAGAGCCAATGTCATGACATCATGATGTGGGCGGGGCCAAAGAAAAATTAAAAAAATATATATAAAATAAAAATAACCACACACGCACACTCCTCAACCCACCCACCCACAACACAAACCCGTAAATTAAATAAATAAATAAATAAATAAATTAAAATACACCCAAACACCCACCCACCCACAACACAAATCAGCCAGAGCTTTTAAACCAGAGCTTAAAGCTTATTCTGGCTAATCTTTCTCATACTAGGTCAGATGGAAAGAACTACAGAATGAACTCACCACAAGATGGCTTCATTTTGCCACTTTTCAACTTTTCAACAGTTAAAGAAGTTAGGTACTAAGTCTTTGCCTAACCAGCTCTCTAGGATATCTAGGGGAGCAGGCTATAGGGAGTTTCAGGCTAGCAGCTTCTCTTCCTCCTCCCCGCTTGGGAGGACAGCAAGGAGGCTGTGCATACGCGCCAAGCACTGTAGGCGTGCTTGCACACCAAGTGCTTGGCATGCATGTGCAGTGGGGGAACCAGTGAAAAGGTAAGCCCCGAAGGTGGTTCCCCCCAAAAGCTGCAACCGGTTCTCTGGGACACTGGGAAAAGTTACTACCGGTTCTAGAGAACTGGTGAGAACCTGTTACATCCCATCACTGGTTGCGGGCCTGACAACACCTCATGGACTGCTGATTGGGTCGGTCACGTGGTTTATCCCACCCAGAAGTGGAAGTAAAATGTGCACTGCGCATGGGCAGAACGCGTTTTAATTCCACTTCCGGGATTGGCGAGGGTGTCGGGGGCTGGATTAATTGGAACTGGGTGCTGGGTTTGGCCCATGGGCCGTAGGTTGAGAATTTATTTATTTATTTTATGCAATTTGTATAGCCGCCCCAATCGTCATGCACATTCAATTCAGATACATAAAATCCCTAGTTTAAACTAGAGAAACCCTTAAAATTCCTAAAAACACTGAAAAACTACCTGTGTAAAGCATGAGTGATCCTCCTCTAACTGAGCTGGGTGGGTGTTCTCCCTCCTCACCCCTGCCCTGCCAGCCAGGTTTTCAGCTCTTTCCTGAAGGGCAGCAGCTTCATCTGGAGACGCAGTTCAACTGGCAGGAGGTTCCATAGGGCTGGAGTGGATACCAAAAAGGCTCTTCTTCTAGTGCAGGGATCTGCAAACTTGGCTCTCCATGTGTTCTTGGACTTCAATTACCAGAAGCCCAAGTCAGTATGCCTGCTGATCAGGACTTCTGGGAATTGAAGTCCAAGAACATCTGGAGAGCCAAGTTTGCAGATCCCTGTACTTTTAAAGAGCCCCTCCGGTCCACTCTAGTGGGACGTCAGATAACCTATGGCCATGGGTGATGCACAGTGATGGGATGACAAAAATTCTACTACCACGCCATGACGTCACGGACGTCATGGGCGTGGCCAATGTCATGACGTCATGACGTCATGGCCGAAGCCGACGTCATGACGTCATGACGTTGTGGGCGGGGCCAAAAATAAAAATAATTTAAAAATAAAAATAAACATACACACACACACCCCTCCCTCTCAGCCCACCCACCCAGACACAAATAAATAAATAAATAAATAAATAAATAAAATAAAAACAACCACCCACCCAAAACACAAATAAATTACCCCTCGCTTACCTTTCTTGGGACCCGGCACCCCGACTACGTCCACAGCCGCCGGCGCCGCCGGAGCTGCCTGCACCCCTGTGGCCTCCTCCTTGGGCCGGTACCTTTTTAGCCCGGCTCCGGCCATGGCCAGGGGCAGCGGGCAGCAGTGGCTCCAGCCGCGGCTCCAGCCGCGGCTGCCGAGCCTCCCTGGGCCGTCCCCATGCCGCACCACCACCGCCTGCATTCCTCCTCCGCCAGGCGCCGCAGCCGGGCTAAAAAGGGACCGGCCCAAGGAGGAGGCCACAGGAATGCAGCCAACGGCAGCTCCGGCGGCGGCGGGCGGCGGTTGCAGGCACCCAGCCCACAGTCCGGCGCCCGGCGGAGGAGGAGGCGTCAGCGGTGCGCCGCGCCGGGCATCCCCAGGGCATGGGGCTTGTCGGCAGCGGACGGCCCAGGCAGCCCTCAACGTGCCGCGGGGAGGTGCCCTTCTCAGAGGGCTGGTGCCGCCTCCGCCGCCGCCGTCCTGAAAGCTTTAAACAATTTTTTTAAAAAAATTGGAGCTAAAATGGCTCCAATTGACTGCGCATGTGCAGAAACTCAATCTGACGCATGCGCAATGTGTCAGATTGAGTTTCTGCGCATGCGCAGTCAATTGGAGCCATTTTAGCTCCGGTTTAAATTTTTTTTTCTTTCGGTGAGGCGTCCGGAACCGGACGCCCCAAAAGTGGACTCCCCTCCCGGAGAACCCTCCGGAATTGGTCCTACCGGTTCCAGGGAACCGTCTGGAACCGGGGACATCCCATCACTGGTGATGCAGTCTCTTAAGTTTCCTGGCCCACTACCATATAGGGCTTTAAATGTCATTACCAGCACCTTGAATTGCACCCGGAGACACACCGGTAGTCAGTGCAGCTTCCAAAGCAGTGGGAAGGCACTGGAATAACGCCCGCACCCCATCACCACCTGGGGAGCCTCATTTTGGGCCAGTTGCAGCCTCTGAATGGTCACCAAGGGCAGCCCCATGTAGAGCACATTACAATAGTCCAGTCTGGAGGTGACTAGAGCATGTGTGACCATGAGCAAGGAGTCCCGATCTAGGAGCGGCCGTAACTGGTGTATGACACAAAGTTGTGCAAAAGTCCTCCTGGCCATGACTGCCACCTGCTCATTGAGCAGTAGTCACAAACCCAGGAGGAACACACACACCCTGCCCCCCGATTATGCACCGGGTCTTTTTGGGACAAAATAGTCCCATCCAGAACCAAAGATGGGAGCTCCCGATATAATGCAGGAGCCCTGACCCATAGCCACTCAGTCTTGCCAGGATTCAGTTGTAGCTCATTGTCCCCCATTCCAGACCCCTCCAGAATGCCTGGACTAAATGCTCAAGAGCGCTCAGAGGGAGGCCTGCATACCTAAGCTATTTTTTTTCCCTGCTGGCTTTCTTTCTGCCAAAATCATCATTGGCAAAGAAGCGTGAATAATACTTACATTCGCGGGTCATAGCTTGGGACCTTCTGTAATACCAACTATTCAAAGGATTCAAGCACATTGCACAGTATTTGAGCAGAGTGCAAGTGCTATAGACAATTTAAGCTTCACTGATTTTGTTTGAAGGTCCTGACAGGAATGAACGGTGTTAGCAGTGTGCCGTTCAAGGCTTATAATGGACATATTTCTTCAAAGCCCTTTCTGTCAGCAAGCAAGCAAGCAAAAAATAATAATCACTCATGTCTCTACTGTTTCCGGAAATAACTGCAGAGTCTCCATCCTATTCTCATTAAACTAGCTTTCCTGAGTGTGCAAATTATTTTCCTGTAAATGTATTTCAGTGTTTTGATCAAAACAATGTTACTGGATCAGAAGCCATTTATTTGAAGAGTACAAATTCACTCATGTTGCAAAAAAGTACAGCAGTAGTAAGTTCCCTTTAGTCTTTCCACCCCAGGTTATTATCTCTGTAATTTGAGGCAATATTGAAGCTAGGATTCGTCGTATGTCAACCTTGATTTACATCTCTCATGTATGAGGGGGAGATATGAGTGAATTGTTGAACCTCAACTCTTCTTCTAAGTGTCTGGACATGTTTCTTCAACATTTTCTACTATGGGCGTATGACCGTCTGTCTACACTGGAGAAAAATGCTGCACAATTTTGTTGAACCCTTTGTCCCCTCACTCTGCTGAATTCCAGCCTAATGCAATATAACTGTACAGAGAGCACCATAGTATTTCTGACCAGAAGGTGGCAGGTCAGCAGTTTGATACCCGAATATTGCAAGACAAAATGAGCTCCTGTCTTTGTCCCAGCTGCTGCCAACCTACCAGTTCGAAATCAAGAAATTGCAAGTAGATAAATAGGTACCACTTTTGTGGGAAGGTAAACAGCGTTCCGGAGTGTCTAGTTATGCCTGCCACATGGCCACCAAAATGTCTGCAGAACCAGACAGCGCTGGTTCTTCGTCTATGAAACATTGAACCCTAGAGTCGGATACCACTGGCTTTCGAGCAAGGAAGACCTTACTATTAAATGTTACCTTGCTATTGTCTAACTAACGGATAACTGATGGACCTGTCGGCTAACAGACTGGATACCAAAGGACCACAAAAGACCACTAGACAGGCCGTGAAAATAAGATGATCCAATGGTAAAGCTGTTTGGCTAGAGATGGAAATAGAAGCCAAAGGACAGAACATTTTGGAGTTCACTTGATTTGTGCTAAAAGCAACGACAAATTGATATTGGATATTGCACAACTATTCTTTGTTCACAATCATTCTTCAAATAAGAATCAGTGTGTGCATCTTTTGTGCTGCAGTTCCCTCACAGTTCCTATTTTTGCCCAACCTGTATGTATAAATTACTTGCCAACTGAGACAATATTCTGTGGACCTGAATGTGGCTCTAGTACAGAAAATATAATGCCAAGTGAAAATTGTGAGCTTTTAAGATGCTGCTAGACTCATTGTTACTTTAACCACAAAAAATTAACATAGCTCATCTGGCTGTCATGGGACTGCAGTGGTTCAAATGGCTAAGATGCTGATTGGAAGGCAGGAGGTCAGCAGTTCAATCCCTGAATACTGCAGGACAGAATGAGCTCTCGTCTTTGTCCCAGCTCCTGCCAACCTAGCAGTTCGAAAGCAAGAAATTGCAATGAGAGAAATAATAGGGGCCACTTCAGTGGGAAGGTAAACAGAACTCTATGCGTACCGGAATCTAGTCATGCCTGCCACATGACCACAGAAATGTCTGCAGAAGCAGACAGCGCTGGCTTTTCGGCTGTGAAACAGAAATGAGCACTGAACCCTAGAGTTGGATACAACTGGTTTTCAAGCAAGGGTGACTTTTACCTTTACCTTTAGCTATAATAAAATTGTAAGATTTTTTTCTAGTGGTATCTTTCATATAAGGCATACTTATGCTCAAGGACCTGACTTACTGTGTCTTTTTCTGCCTTGTGTCTAAGGAGACTATATGTAGGCACACACATGCTTACAATATTTTGCCATCTTAGAAAACAAAACAAAACAAAATAAACATAATAAAGTAAAATAAAAATAAAAAACACAGTAACACTTTAAAGACTAACTGCTATATTTTCACTGTTAGCTTTTGTGGATCAAGTCCACTTCATCAGGTCTGATGAAGTGGACTTGATTCATGAAAGCTAACAGTGAAAATATAGCAGTTAGTCTTTAAAGTGCTACTGTTTTTTATTTTTATTTTACTTTATTTTGTTTTGTTTTGTTTTCTGAGATGCCTGAACCACAGACTAACACGGCTTCTATTCCAAAATATTTTGCCAGTATCTTGTTGTATGCCTGCTGAATGAAAACTTGTGTAAGCATTCCTGTTGCACAATTGGTGAGGGGGGGGGGAATGTACCTTCCCTTTTGTGCCATTACAACACTTGTGGAAGTGGCATGATACTGTGCTACCAGGACCTTTGTTTCAATAAGTACTGGCCATTGAAACAAAGAATGGTCTTCTATAACAGACTATTATCTAACTTCAGACCGATTTACAGGACATGACCACTCTAACTCTCCCATGCAAGGATATCTGGAAGCTATAGCCCCAAGCACCTCAACATTCTACTACAATCTGGATGTGAGTTCAGGAGGGAAATATCAAAAAGCAACAACAGATGATATACAGTCTAAATTTTTTCCCAAGCAACTTGTCTCCATCTAGGATATTTTATGTGACTTGTTCAATATTTTCGCATGAAGTCTTTTTTAGAGCTTCATCTTTTGTTTTTGTTTGTTTGTTTGTAGCATTCGTTGCTTAATTACCTTTGTGATGCTGTGTGTGTCCAGTCCATGAGCAAAAACCATGGGGGAATCCTCGCTTGTTATCACAGAGGAGCAGTATCAGAATGCTGTACTGTAGTTTTCACCCAACTCTTGCAGCTTTAGAACCAGGAGAAGGTTTTCCATTCCAGTGAAAAGACTGATGCACACTTGTGTTGTGGGGGTGGGGAGAAGAACAAAAGCAAGAACAAAATGCCAGCAGTGCGGGGGGGGGGGGGGGTGTTGGGAGAGATGGTCTGTGGAGAATCTTGCAAAACCAGATCTTGCTAAACTTTAATCCCTGACCTCTTAGTTGTTCCCCTCTGACAGCAAGAATAAGTGGATGTTGATGGTATTCTCCTGATCTTTTGTAACCTTCATGAATCAGCCCCAAAGGAATAGGGGTTGTGTGTTTTTTTTGAAGGAGAAGCAAAATGAAAGTGGTTTGAAGACTTGAATGCTGTTTGTGATTAGTTTTGAAGTACTGTACTGTAGTGAGTCATGACAGCATAATTCACCACTAATGTTCAAGAAGTGATATCACGGTTTATGTTACTAAGTTAATGACCAGAATCCTATTGTGTGTTTCTAGAAGAATAAAGCCAGGGTGTAACTTTCAATAGCAAATTACTACAAGTGAAGAGGATTGCTTATAGCAAATGCCTAAACCAGGGGTTCTCAACCTATGGCCTGTGGGCCTGCCCCAGCCTGTGGTACCATTTCATGTACACCGCTGCTGCCTCCATAACACCCAGAAGTGGAAGTGGAGGCATTTACATCAGCCGTAAAATGCAAATACACATGCGTAATTGCACCCGTGGCTGTCGTAAACACAGAAGTGGCCACATTTATGACAGCTGTAAATGTGCCCGTTTCCAGGGTGTGTGATCCAGCCCACTCAGCTGTCTGGGGCATGTGGTCAGGCCCATGGCAAAAAAAGGTTGGGAACCCATGGCCTAAACCACCTTCTCACAACAATCCATTCCTGAAGGCTGAATGGGTGTTATTTTCTTTTTCTTCTTCTTCTCCTTCAACAAGCATATGGAAGATCTCTGGATTGGAAGTTTCTAAGGAACAAGGCAAGTATTCAGATGTCCTCAAATCCCAATGTGTGCATTGACATGCATGGCTTCTGTGTAGCACAGCATCCTCCTTAAGGCTTTTAGAACTTTATGAATTGCCCTGTTAGACTTCTGTAGTGTCATGCATGTGGGAAGGACTTGCAAATGAGGATGATGATGTGGGAGTGAACTTATACATTAAACTTTAACACTGGAGAGGAAGCTACAGAGCACAAGGGGAGAAAGAAAGGGAGCAACTGCCTCAAGAAAGGATTGACATGAGCAGATGTTAATAGTACAGTCTTATTTATTTCTGATGTAAAAGTTAGGGAGTTGATAAAAATATTTTAATAGGAAACATAACTTTTCAAGTGAGACATTAGAATGAGCAATTGTACACATTTCTTTCCTATGTTGTCTCTGCTAGGAACCTTCCACTACAATTTTGTACAGGCTTTCATATGCAAGTCACATTATGTTCATTTGGACTTGCATCAGCTAGGTTGTATGCATTGGAATCCAGTTATTTAGGCAATATACCTACATAAGAGTAAGTTTCACCAGGCTCATTGGGGGAAGGCTTACATAAGATCATATTGTAGACATCAAGAAGTGGGCCTCCTTTGGGTTGTCTCCTGCTCAAAGAGTGCTTTCCCCAAAGAGATTGGCTTGGCATCTTTCTCATCAAGTTCTTTTCTAGGGACTTGTTAGGACCTATTCATTTGCATTAACTCTTATTGGATTAAATTTAACCTGCTTTTATTGCTTGAGAATGGACATACAGACTCTGTTACTAGATTTTTCCTCTGCCTGATTTTAATAATGTGACACTTGTTATTTTCCACTACTGCTATTTGATGCTTTATCCCTTCATTCATAACATATGTCCTCCTTGAGTCAATATTTATTGTGTCATATTTATTGTCCTGCATTTAGTCTTCATGGGATACTCCAGCAGGCCTTTCTCAACGTTTTGTGTGTCTCTCTGTGTACAGTTTTTTCTGAAAAGAAGAGTGAGAGAGAGAAGAATAGAAGGAGAGAGACAGTGCCTCCTCCTCCTCCTCCAAATGCTGTATTCATTCTGGATATTGGCTATCATCATGGCAATAGTCTTCCTTTGCTTAACTCCTCAGAACAGTTCTTCCGAAGACATTCCACACCAGTCTCTCAGGTTCTTCAACCACGAAGTCTGTCCATGTTCAGGGCTTCTCTTCCCAGGGATACTTCCTTGCATAGTGAGTTGGAGCATTCTATGCATCTCATCATTCCTCATGATATGCCTAAACTGGTATTGGAACTTTCTTTAATGGTCTTAAACAGTTCTTGTTCTTTATCCATCCGGCACAACACTTCTACACTAGTCATGTGGTCAACCCATGATATTCTTAGCCATCTGTAGATTTACATTTCAAATGCTTTGAGGTAAGAGACTGGTGTAACTCAGAGGATATAGAGTTGGCGTTGCGGTTAAGAAGAACAGGCATCAGAGGACGAAACGGAGAGAAGTGGATTAGAGGTGAAGCACATGAAAGCAACTGAAGCACGTGTAAGCAGCTGAAAGTTGAAAGTAATGTGTTAGAAACAACTAATGTGTGCAGAAGAAGTATACAGACAACGAGTCAGCGACGTGGAGTGGTGTGGTGTAAGTTGGACAGAGAGAATTAACACCGGAGGATCCAAGACACGACGACAGTAAGAAGAGATAATTGATCAATTGGGGGGAGAAAAGAGAAAGAGGAAAAGATTTAAGGATTGTTAGGAGATTTTTAATGATTTGGAAAAGAACTCCTATGAGATAGTTGCTCAGCTCTGTATATATAAAAGTTTGTATCAGTTGAAACAACTTGTAAGAAAAGTGCCTTAGTCATATTGTATAATTGGTGTATTACTAGAATTATTTAGAAAGATATAAAGGAAGAACTGTGAATGAGTCGCAGGCCCCCTAAAAATTTAAGAGCATTGTGGGCAAGGGGACCACAGGAGAGATCATCCGATAGAAACTTCAGAAGATTGACTAGATTAGAGGTAGAAATGCAGGATTCTGATAAACAAGAGAGTAATGGAAAAACTCAAACAGAAGCTCTCTCAATTAAGGAAATGGGTGAAGCTCTTAAGAAAATAGAAACAAGAATTGATCAGTTGGAGGTATTGCTAAAACAGGTAGAATGTAATAGGAAAAAAGATAAGGAAGACATAATAAAGGGCCAGCAAGATATCAGAGAATTAATAGCTAACTTCACCAAGGCAATGGATATGAAGATATCAGTAATAGAAGAGAAATTAAAAATAAATGAGGAGGGAATAAGAGATATAAAGCAACAGGAGGTTATAACTAACTCTAAATTAGAAAGACATGAAGACAGGATATCAAAATTGGAAAATCAGAATAGACAGAAGAATATAGTAATAAAGAATTTAACGGAGAAGGATCCACGCCAATTGAAGAATAGAATAGTGAATTGGATTCAATTAAATGAGATAGATAAAGAAATAATATCACAGGATAATGGTAAGACAGCCACCAGTAGGAGGAAAGGAGAAAAAGAAATAGCTGTATTGTTTTGAACAATTAGATTTGCTTGATGTCCATAAACATCAGTATGAACCTGCTCTAGTTCCAGTCTCCCTCCCCTTCTTCGACACTCGGAGGCGGTCCTTCAATGGAAGGATAGGGGAGAGAAGACGATAGGAAGGTGAAGGGTTTTGGGTGGGTGATTGGGGAATGTTTCTATATGTCATGTTATTATGGGCTTTCGGGAGGTGAAGGGTTGGGTGAGGGTGAATCAGTGGCGTAACGTGGGGGCGGGGGGGCGGATGCCCCGGGCAGCAGCTTTCAGGGGGTGGCAAAATGACCCCACCGGTTTGGCCTCCCTCTGCCTGGGCTTAGGAAGCAGGACTTCCCAGGCGGAGGGCGGCCCTTTTGCTGGTGAGCGCCCCATGTGCGCACGCACGCACGCTGCTCGCCTCCACCTGCCCGCCCGCCCAGCTGGCCATAGGGGGCTCTCCGCCGCCTGCCCCTGGCGGGCGCCCCGCATGTGCGCGCACGCTGCTCGCCTCCGCCTGCCCAGCCACCCACCCAGCTTGCTGGCAGACGGCTGGGTGGGTGGGCGGGCGGAGGCGAGCGGCGGGCGCATGCCCGTGGGGCGCCCGCCAGGGGCAGGCGGCGGAGAGCACACGGGGCGCTCGCCAGCAAAAGGGCCGCCCTCCGCCTGGGAAGTCCTGCGCGCGCCGCTCGTCAACAGGGGGCCGCCTTCTGCCTGGGTCCTGTGGGGGGGCGGCGGCAGTGGTGGCAGCGGCGAGCTGGGGGGGAGCGAGTTTGTTCTTCGTCCCAGGCGGCTGAAGTCTGCGCGACGCCACTGGGGTGAATGTATTTTTTAAAATATATTTTGTGTTGTATTGTATTGTAATGTTATATGTTCTCTGTTGTCCCTTTTTATAATGTGAAGATTTATGTTGTAACCTTTTGTAGTGTTATGTTTGTATTTTTGTTTGAAATAATAATTTTTTTAAAAAATATATTGAATGTGCAAAAATTGAACATACAAGAAGGAATAAAGAAAAATAGGAGAAAGAAAAGCTGAGAACAATTTATAAAATAGAGCGAATTCAGGGAATTGTGACATCTACTAATCACTAATTGTACCACATAATGGTTACTGGATTCTTGTGGCAGTTGTAGGAAGGCCTTTTGATTGTTGTTTTATGATTACTTAAATTATTAGTAATAATTATACAATTCAGGCAAAAATTTACCAGAGGATGGTACAAAACTTGTATCTTGAGCAGACACCAATGACCTCCAACTTATCCGTGATCCGAAACTGCCCACATTTTGCAGTCCAGGGTTTGATTGGACAAGAAAGAAGAAGAACCAGTTTGCCCCCTTTAAAATTTGTTTGTGTGTAACAAAGAGGTCAGGTAGAAAAACATGCCAAAAGGGAAGGAGGAACTAAAGACTACAAATTTAGCTTCTTATTGTGAATGTCAGTCACTAATACCAACTTCTTTGGTATGATTTATTTGTTTTGACATAGGTGGTTTTTTTTCTGACTGCAAGAATGGTGGAGGCAACTCTTAACCTGCCAGTTAAATGAGCCGTGCACATAGCTTTTCTATGGTATGCCTTTGGAAGCTATATTTACTAATAAATTATCACTCTGTTAAGAAAATTCTTGCAACAAGGACACATGTTTGCTAAAGAATTGTTTTACACCCTGTTGATTTCAGTGGGAGATATGTCAACCAGCCTTTAACACTTGCATTAAAATAAATGAAACTAAAAGTGTTTCACTTTTAGTGGATCCCTGCAACAATCTGTGACAAGGACAGGTGGAGATCTAACTACCTTGTTACCCTACATTTCACTTCTCTGTAGCAAATCGTAATTGTTTCCCTTCACCCCTCTAAATTCTTCTAAGCAGCATGGATATCACTCTTGACAGATGGTTCTAAAGGTTTCTTCATCACTAAACAGATCTCTGTATTATTATTCCTGTACTCTTCTGGCAAAACCAGAGTTATGTCTGTGGGCCACTGCAATAGTGGTGAATGTAGAAGTTTGTAAAGAGGCATAATGATTTGATGCCCTGTTACAGTGGGAAGGTATGCAGTGATCCATGTTTAATCATGCCTGCCACATGTCGAAATCTCTGCAGATACAGACAGTGCTGGCTGTTTGGTTATAAATGGAGATGAGCACCAAACCCTAGAGTTGGGTTCAACTGGCTTTCAACCAAGGACAAGCTTTACCTTTACCTGCTAAAGCAAGTCTCAGCTTTTTTCATAATACTGTACAGTCAAACCTCGCTTAATGAGCGTTTCGCTTTGCGAAAAACTAACATAACAAGCGGGTTTTTCAAAAAGCGATCCAACTCGCATAATGAAAATTTTCACTATGCGAGTCCGACTTGCATAGTGAAAATTTTCGCTATGTGAGTCAGACTTCCCCTATGGAAACACTCGCATAACGAGCATTTCTATAGGGAAAACTTGCATAAAGAAAAAATTCACTATGCGAGTTTTTCCTCTAAAAAAGCTCGTTATGTGAGTTTTTCCATAGGAATTTTTGCTATGCGAGTCTGACTCGCATAGTGAAAAACTTGCATAGTGAGCAGCCTTGCAGAACGAATTAAATTGATTATGCAAGGTATTACTGTAATACGGTTTGCATGGATACCTATAACATGAAGATATTTGTGGGTAATTGAGATCATTTTGTGTAAACAAAACACATTAGCAGTTTAATTGAACATGGCAGACGTCTACTACTACTACTTTCATGTGTCAGAGATTACTCTGGGTTGAAAGGATTTTTGCAGGGGATGCCTGAATTAAAAGCACTGTGCTTGGAGACTGAAAGCATGGGGTTCGAGTCCCCAAGAGCTGTATGATAGGAGACATGAAAGGAACCTGATTTGGGCATCTCCTGCAAAAATCCTTTCAACCAGTGATGGGATGTAACAGGTTCTCACCAGTTCGCCAGAACCAGTAGTGACTTTTCCCAGTGTCCCGGAGAACTGGTACCGGCTTTTGGGGGGGAACCACCTTCAGGGATTACCTTTTCACTGGTTCCCCCACTGCGCATGCGCGCCAAGCACTTAGTGTGCATGCACGCCTACAGTGCTTGGCGCGTATGCATGGCCTCCTTGCTGTCCTCCCAAGCAGGGAGGAGGAAGAGAAGCTGCTAGCCTAAAGCTCCCTATAGCCTGCTCCCCAGGGTAAGTGACTCACCTTTGGATGTGGTGTGTCTGTGTGTATTTTAATGTGTATTTAATACCTTTACCTATATTAACATACTACCACAGTTCCTAAAAAGGCCTGAGGGTGTGTGTGTGTGTGCTTATTTTCATTTTATTTTTTTATTATTTTGTATTTTTTTAAAAAAAATTCTTTGGCCCCACCCATTACATCATGACATCATGATGTTAGCTCCACCCACACTGTGATGACTTCACGGGGGGGTAGTAAATTTTTTGTCATCCCATCACTGCTTTCAACCCAGAGTAATCTCTGACACCGAAACACACTTTTTTCGTGTCTAGGTCAGACGTAAAACTGCCAAAACAAAGCCACCTTTGGGTGAATTCATTCTGTAGTTCCTTTCATGTGACCTAGTATGAGAAAGATTAGCCAGTACAACAAGGTTGCTGTTGCCTAGGGTACACCCGATTGTAGGTCAAAAATACCACAGTCTTCGAGAAGGCTCTCTCTGTGTACCTCCACAAAACCGATAATAAAGAGAAGTGTCTGGGCAGTGTCTGACTTTCAAACTAAATCATGAGCCAACAGTGTACCAAAAAATTATATGAAGATTTCCCAAATGATTGGCAAAATGAGCTTTTAAGTGCTAATCAGTAGGTGCAACACAAGAAGAGCCTTTGTACATATGAAAGACAATATTTTTTTGGGTGTGTGTGTGTGTGGAGTGTGTGTGTGGAGTGATTAAAGAAATGCATTTTCTAGAGAAGATTGTGTCATAGTGTTGGGTAAAAGTAAAGGTTGCCCTTGCTCGAAAACCAGTTGGACATGTGGCAGGTATGACTAAACACCAGAGTGCATGGAACACTGTTTACCTTCCCACTGAAATGGTACCTATTTATCTATTTGCAATTTCTTGCTTTCGAACTGCTAGTTTGGCAGAAGCTGGGACAAAGATGGGAGCTCACTCCATCATGCAGCACTCAGGTCATTTTCCATCTCTGGCTTCTTCCTTACGGAGTTGTAGTTTTTTCCCCTCTACATCACATCCCATGCTTTTGTATCTTGGTTTTCAAATTTGTTTACCATATCCATATCCAAGTCCATGCATAGCTTAACAGAATGTAGGAAGTGGCCTATGGCATATGTTATGTGCTGTCAAGTTGTCTCTCTGACCTATGGAGACCTTATGAATAAGAGATCTACAGAATGTCCTGCCCTCAATAGCCTCGCTCAGTTCTTGGAAACTCAAGCCTATGGTTTTTTTAAGGGACTCAATCCATCTCACATTTAGTCCTCCTCTTTTCCTGTTTCCCTCAATCTTTTCCAGCATTGGTGTCTTTTCCAGAGAGCCTTGCTTTCTTATGACTTGCCCAAAGTAGGACAGGCTCAGCTTTATAACTTTTACCTGTCAATATAGTTCAGACAGTTTCACATCTGTGGCAGAAACAGCAGAATAAATTGTACCCTACTGGTAAAAGTGAAACAGAACAAAGGGAAATAAAAGATATAGGTCTAATGATATGAAAAGGAGTCAAGGCAAAAGACCCCTTCAGTCAGCTAAAGAGCTCTTCAGGCATTAGTATGGTATATCCATTTAATCCATACACTTCCAGAAGAGCGCACAGCTCAGCTTCTTGCATTATCACTTTCTAAAAGCAACAGTCCAGTGTGTTTTAAGAGGTTTGTGCTCAAATGCAGGTTCTACATGCACAGCTTACCAGTGTGTAGGAAATGGTCTGCTCTAGGATCTACTTGTTTGTCTTTCCTGCATTCCAGGGTATCTGCCAAACTCTCCTCCAGCACAACATTTCAAAAGAGTTATTTTTTTCCTAGTCAGCTTTCATTAGTGTCCAACTCTCACACCATACATAGTGATTAGGAATTACAAGAGTGTGAATGATTTTGACCTTGGCTCCAGTGACACATTCCTACACTTTATAATCCTTTCTAATTCCTGCATTGCCATCCTTCTGAGTTTCAATCTTTTTCTGATTTCCTGTCTGCAGTCTCCATTTGGATTGACTGTGGTATATAGAATGGCTTGAAAGCAGTGGTTCCCGGCTTTTTCTTGGCCATGCCCCACCTAAGCATCTCTAAAATCCTGATGTTCCCTACACACACACCGTGACATATTATTCTTATTATTCAAAAAGTGAACTCCTATTCATGTCGAGGAAGCCTAAAAGGCCATTAACATGGTCTAAGCCCATGATGGTGAACCTTGGCACTCCATATGCTCTTGGACTTCAATTCCCAGAAGCCCAAGCCCCGTGAATCCACACAAATGGGTTTACTGTGATTCATCCGACCCGTGCCACCCTCGTCACTCCTATAAGCAGAAGTAAAACGTACCCATATGGATGAGTCGCAGGTCTAAACATTCTCAAATTGCCCCCTCTTTAAACATCAAATACCCCCCCATGGAGCGTGTGCCCCAGATTGGAAACCATGGCTCTAAGAAAAAGCAGGCACTTCGCTTCAGCCATCCCCACAATAAGCTTTGACATCTTTGTCTTTAATCCTTTCCTTGCCTATTTCGCTGAGTGGTGCCATAGGAATCCTCCAGCGGTGTTTGCTGCTCTAATTCAAATAAATGAAATATGTATCCAGTTATGGTGAGTGGCACTTAATGTTTTGGTCAACACACTGGGAGGGGTGTGCTTAGGAGTCTGAAAAGGAAGAGGTTTCTGCTTACAATTACTGTACACGGAGGCTCTGCATATAAGCAGGAGGCCTGGTAAACTTGGTTTTTCCTTGCATGTAGAACCGTGCATTTCAATGTCTAGGCATGCCTGCCACATGTCCACAAAAACATCTGCAAACGCAGACAGCGCTAGCTCTCTGGCTATAAACAGAGATGAGCACTGTACCCTAGAGTCAGATACGACTGGCTTTTAAGCAAAGGTGACTTTTACCTATACCTAGAACCTGCATGTGAACACAAACCTCTTAAAACACACTGGTCTGTTGCTTTTAGAAAGTGATAACGCAAGAAGCTAAGCTAGGCACTCTTCTAGAATTGTATAGATTTAATCGATATACCAGTGCCACTTTTTCTTCTGTGTCTCGGCCAGATGTGAAACTGTCAAAATGAAGCCACACTTTGGTGAATTTATTTTGTAGTTAGGAATCAACCTGAGATCACCTAGTCCTTGATGGTAAAAGGTTCAACTTCCTAAAGGTGGACTGACTTCTCCTTAGTCAGTGGAAGAATGTGTAGTTGCATGTTGTTGTTCAGTTGCACAGTCGATTCCGACCCTTTGCGACACCATGGACCACTGTCCACCAGGCACTTCTGTCCACCACCATCCCCCTCAACTCGCTCAGCTGTGCCCATTGTGTCCACAATACCATCTAGCCATCTCATATTTTTCCGCCCCCTTCTTCTTTTGCCCTCAACCCTTCCAAGCATCAAGGCTTTCTCAAGCAAGTCTTCTCTTCTCATTTGATGTCCAAAGTACCTTACTGTTTGTCCTTCTAAGGAGCAGTCAGGGTTGATTTCTTCTAAGATTGACCTATTTGTTCTCCTTGCTGTCCAGGGGACTCTCAAAACTCTCCTCCAACACCACATCTCAAAGGCATCTATTCTTCTGCACCCAGCTTTCCTAATGGTCCAGCTCTCACAACCATACATTGCCACAGGGAATACCATTGCTTTGACTATACGAATTTTTGTTTGCAATTTGATGTCTCTGCTTTTCACTATGTTCCCCAGGTTTCTCATTGCTTGTCTCCCAAGAATCAGTTGTATGAAAGGTCCAAAATTCTCACAGGTATTAGAATTGAGGAACTTTGCTATTCCTTACCCCATGAGCAATGTTGATCCTTCCTGTTGCTTACCTCATGAGCTCAAAGTGTTTTTGTCCACTATTATTTTTATGTGTGATGGAGAATGGCAAAACTAGTTCTTCTCTTTTTTTAACCATCATTTAATAAAACTTTAGTTTCAGTCTACTTTTTTTGTAGGTTGTGCTTTCAGCCAGCTTTTGAACAAAGAGAGAAAATATGATGACTCCATCCCTAATCCTTTTTTATTGTATACAAGGTGGTTCTTGGGTTCTCTTTGACTGATTGGATCTTACAAAAGTATTGCCATAAATGGCATTTATTAACGAACATAAACATACCAAAAGTGAAAAATATTGTCAAGAAAACAATTACAGTGGTACCTCCGGCTTATGAATTTAATGCATTTTCTGGGATGTTTCATATTGCAAAAAATTCATAAACCAAAATGCTACCCGCAGTACACAATAATGCTTCGCAATACGAAACTTGCTTCATATTGGAAGGCATTATTTTCAATGGATTTTCATTCGTAAACCAAAAATTGCTTCATATTGTGAGGAATTATTTTAAATGGATTTTCATTCATAAACTGAAAAAATATGTTAATTGAGACATTCGTAAACCAAGGTACCACTGTATATGCTAATTTTTTTATTTAGGAATGGAGGTGGAAAGGTCCTTTTAGATAATCCAAACAAAAATTTGTCTAGTCAAAGCAATGGTATTCCCGGTGGCAATGTATGGTTGTGAGAGCTGGACCATTAGGAAAGCTGAGCGCAGAAGAATAGATGCCTTTGAGATGTGGTGCTGGAGGAGAGTTTTGAGAGTCCCCTTGACAGCGAGGAGAACAAATAGGTCAATCTTAGAAGAAATCAACCCTGACTGCTCCTTAGAAGGGCAAATAGTAAAGATGAAGCTAAAGTACTTTGGACAGCCAATGAGAAGAGAGGATTCACTTGAGAAAGCCTTGATGCTGGGTAAGGTTGAGGGCAAGAGAAGAAGGAGGGGCAAAAATGAGATAGCTAGATGGTATTGTAGAGACAATGGGCACAGAACTGAGCAAGTTGAGGAGGATGGTGGAGGACAGAAGTGCCTGGCGGACAGTGGTCCATAGGGTCGCAAAGGGTCGGAATCGACTGTGCGACTGAACAACAACAAAAAAGTAGAGGGTTACATGTTACTCTTGAAATTTAATTTGCTGCAGTCTTAATTTTCTGAGAGAGCATTTAGAAAAGTCAAAATGGAAACTTTAGTTCATTTTTACCTCTTGCTCCATCCTTTAAGTACATAGTCACAAAAGTCAGTATCCCTGACTCATAGAAAAGCCCTTGAGCTTTGCTCCTAATTTCATGTTTTGTTTAACAAAAACAACAATATTTCTTGTTCATGTGGTTTTATACAAACATTAATTATGGCTGCTTTCAACAGATAGGCTTGTTTCTCCTGTCAAAGCAAACCCATTTCTAGGACAGAAGGCCATCTTGCAAGACCCTAATTCTTTAGAACCTGACAAGCTGTCTGATAGGCTGTGGGGACTCCTCTATTGACATGTAAATTGGTCTGACCTATTGTTGTGAGAAGGAAGAGTACTGTTTAGCCCAGCTGTCCCTGTGTTGCATGTCATTTGTTTCTTAATCTTTGATCCTGTAAGATGTTTTTCCAAACACATGGCTGATGGGATTCACTATTTCCTAGAGTGTGGCAAACAAGTCTTGTGTGAGTATGGGTTGGTATATTGTTAGAAGCTTAATTTTGATTGTGTGTGTGTGCGTCCATGCGCACTTCTATGCTCATAAAGAGTAGTGGATATGGTTTGGCCAGAGGCAATGAGGAGCACAGTGTTTGCATTTAAATATTTGGAATATTTTAGTGTTTAAGCTCCAGGAAGAATGGTTAAGAGATTTAAGTAACAATTGAAAGCTCTTTCTTCTTTGAACAATGGACCACTTTATCCTTGTCTTCAGTGGGAGAAACTGTAGATTAACAGAGCAGATTAACGGTGATAACTGACAAAATATAGCCTTATAAATTTGACCTCTTCGGTTGGAAGACAAACCTTTAATGTTAGCATGGATGAACCAAAACTGATATTTTGTTTTAAGTGATTATTTTAAGTGGTTGCAAATTTATTTAGTACTAGCTCTTGAACATGTGTTATCAAGAGTATCCTAATTTATTATTTTTTGTAGTATGTGTTTCTATAAAGTTCACAACATTATCTAGAGGGGTGTGATGGGAATAGATACAGTGTTTGTGTAGGCCAGAAAGTAGTAATTGTTTTTAGAATCTATAGAGTAATGATTGTGTTCAAATATAATGAAAATCAGCTAAAATCTTCATAGTAATTGCATGCTAGTTTGGGGAAAGCACCTTGTGTTATATACAGTACTGTACTTCAGTTTTCTTTATTGTGGCAAGACCTACTTTCTTTTATCTGTGGGGACACAGAGAGAAAGCAAATAAAACATTAAATGGAACGAAAAGATTTATGTGCAAATATACTTCTTCAATAATTTCTCATTCTTTGTAAATTATATGGAACAAAGACCTTTAAATACAAAGCTATGAATAACTTTTTACATTTTTTAAAAAATCCTCCTTTTAATGATGTATGAAATAACAGCTTGTATGTATTAAAATATTAGTACTGTTCCATTTGTTGGTTCACAGAAGATCTTTTGTTCTCCTAAGAGGAGAGAAGAGATTGATGCATAGCTTTGTGTCTCAAAACATAAAGCAAACAACAACAAAAGACACAATAAAGTTACAATTAAACCTCGCATAAAGAGTGTTACGCTTAAAGAGTAACTCGCTTAAAAAGCAGAATTTTCTCTGAATGATCGCTTCGCTTAACAAATAAAACCAACCAAAAACTCGCTTAACAAATAAATCAGGGTTCGCAATCCCCCCACAACTGGTCATTTACAATGGTGTTTCACTAAAGGAGCAAACTCGCTTAAAGAGCAATCCTGTGGAACGCATTTTGCTCTTTAAGCGAGGTACAACTGTACTCACTTTTCTGCCATCTTTAAGAGGCTTTTATCATTCAACTTTAAAACAAACAATTTGATTAAAAATAGACTATGATATAATTAATACGAAGTAAAGTTATGAAATTGATAAAAAGCGGAAAGGTTAGATCCAGATATAATTAAACATACAACCAGACCCATTGAGAGCTGTGGAGTCTAAGTTAGAATGATTATAGTGTGTCTGCTCTAAGCTTTCATGTTGCCCCTAGTTGTCCTCAGAGGGCTTTGAAACACATGTAATGGGGCGGAGATCTCCAGACACCATACTCCAGATGGTAAAAAGCAGGACAAGGCTAGCCCAGTAATTGTGGCAGAGTTTATGTGAGGCAAGCAGAAATAGTATCTGAGCAAAGAGGCATTTTCCATGGGATAGCCTGGAGTATTAAAATAACAGAAAAATAAATACTAAGCTCTGTCTAGAAATGAAACCTGTATAGTGCTAATTAAGGAAGAAAATTTTAGTTGATAGGTTACAGTTTTTGGTGATGAAAGTGAAAATAATTCATTACAGGGACTTTATCATCTATCTGTCATGACTCAACACTTCACTTCTGTTAACAGATATGCATGTGCTTACTTTGTTCCAGGAGGTATCGTAGAGGAGATGTAAGCTCTGTTAAACAGTTAAAATATAAATCCAGGCCATAACTTGTGAAGGTGGGCATTTATTTAAATGTTGAGAACTTATTTATAATTAAGCGGGAACAAAAACCAGAAATATCAGAGAATAAACAAAACAAAAATGCTGTAGCACTTTAAAGACCAACTGTTTTATTTTAATGTGAGATTTCGTGGATCAAGTCCTCTTCATCAGACATGGGAGTGAGACTTCATGGCATCAATTTATATATCTACATCAGATACAGAAGCACAGAGTAATTGGTCAGCATGACAAATAAGTATGCAAATAATATTTGTCATGTAGTATATAGCTGTTTCAGAAATAAATCATGTTAATATTAAGTCTTTGGGTTTTTTTGGTAAAGGTTTGATAAAGTTGGTAGATCATACCTTCATTTATTATTTTCTTTTATATGCCATTTATCTATCTGAGAACACCCAGAACAGTATACATAAGTACAGTAAAACCTCGGATAACGCTAAAACTTGGTTGCACAGGTCTTGGTGTTATCCGATTTTTAGTGTTGTCTGATGCATGTTAAAATCCTATGGGATGTATCGGATAACGTTAAAGCTCCATAGAGATACATTATAACCGCACAGGCTTTAGAGGTTGTTACCCAATCCATCCCATAGAGCCTTAACGTTATTCAATCCAATTCTCCTCACCAGATTACTTAACATTATGCGATTTTAACGTTATCCGAGGTAAACGTTATCTGAGGTATTACTGTAATAGAAATTTTTGAAGTGGTAGTTGTATTAGTCTGTACAAGCATCATCATTGTTGGCTGCAACTCATGTCTGAATATACATTTTTTTTCCTGAGAAAGTTTTCAGGGAAAATGCCATTGGTGAGAATTTGTTTAAGGTGGATCCCAGCTTGCCATGAAGTGCCCTATGATCCCGAAGCCATTTCCTGTGGCACATATGATATGAGACATGCAGGATTTGACAACGGAGCTGCAATAGACTGCCACAGCCTTGAGGAGATTGACAAGGTGCACCTTCACAGCCAGCGCATCTGGCATGGCCTGTTCTGCCTCCATGACCATTGGGAATCAGAATAGTGAAATGGTTGGGCTCAATATTTTAGTTGTTTTCCTTTAGTTATCTTGTACGTACTTTAGTTTCATGGACATACTAATCCTGGGAGATTAAATATAGGTAGCTCTGGTTTGGTAAAAACATTTCTGCTGAAGAGAACTGTACAAACAGAGTGGAAAATTCAGGCACAGGAATAAGATGTGTCTTCCAAGTTGTGCATGTAATTTTATTTAATCCCGTTAATGAGTCGTCTCACTTACTTGGGGTAAAGAAATACTGTATCTACATTGTTAGTGAGAATAAGCCAATATTAAGACAAAAATTCAGTTGTTTTTCTGTTCACAGTTGTTTTTTAACTCTAATTGCATGCTTGTTTTGGGATACACACAAATTTGATCCATAACTAATCTATGTCCTCATAATTTATTATATAGTAGCTTTAGGATTCCAGATGCCATCTCACAGACAGAGGGTCATCTTGTCTGGTGAAAGAATTGGGAAGGCATGTGCTACAGTGTTTGCTTCCTCTTCTAGTACATATGTGCTATTTTGTTGTCAGATATAACCAGTGCACATAGGTGAGTGAGCTTACATGCATGCATGGTGGTTTTTGCTAGAATCTCCATCAAACCTTGATTGGTGAGACCTGGCTTTGAAAGCCTACCTTGCCATGAAGCGCACAGGGAGACATTTATTCGAGCCACATAATCTTGAACAAAGATTGTCAGCCCCATCATATGGCACATATTCTTATATACTAGTACCCCGAATAACGTTATGACTTGGTTCCACAAGTCCCGTCGTTATCCGGTTTTTAACATTGTGCGATACATTGATCACACAATGTTAAAAAAAGCCCTGTTTCCCTGGAGGCTGCAGGAAGCCAGAACGTCGGCATTTGAATCCTGACATTCTGGCTTGCTGCACTGGCTCAGGACGTCGGGGAAGCCCAGAAACACCTTGGATCGGGTCCCCACACCTCCCTGGACCCAGCCGGGGGGGGGGGGTCAGAAACCCCAAAATTGGTAAAAAAAACCGGACTTTTTTTTACCAATTTTGGGGGCTCTGACCCCCCCGCCGGGTCCAGGGAGGTGGGCAGACACGATCCAAGCTGTTTCTGGGCTTCCCCGACATCCTGAGCCAGTGCAGCAAGCCAGAATGTCAGAGTTCAAATCCCGACATTCTGGCTTGCTGCACTGGCTCAGGACATCGGGGAAGCCCAGAAACACCTTGGATCGGGTCCCCACACCTCCCTGGATCCAGTGGGGGGGGGTCAGAAACCCCAAAATTGGTTTAAAAAAAAGGATGTTTTTTTTACCAATTTTGGGGGCTCTGACCCCCCCCCCCCCGCCGGGTCCAGGGAGGTGTGGGGACCCGATCCAAGCTGTTTCCAAAGTTCTCCCACTTCCCTGGAGGCTGCAGCAAGGCAAAATGTCAGGATTCGAATCCCGACATTCTGGCTTGCTGCAGCCTGAAAGAGGGTGGGGTAACTTCAAAATTAGCGCACATCGGGTCTCCCGACCTCCCTAGAGCTGATGCGCGCTAATTTTGAACTTCCCCCACCCTCTTTCAGGCTGCAGCAAGCCAGAATGTCGGGATTCGAATCCTGACATTTTGCTTTGCTGCAGCCTCCAGGGAGGTGGGAGAACTTTGGAAACAGCTTGGATTGGGTCCCCACACCTCCCTGGACCCGGCGGGGGGGGGGGTCAGAGCCCCCAAAATTGTTTAAAAAAACGTCCATTTTTTTAACCAATTTTGGGGTTTCTGACCCCCCCGCTGGGTCCAGGGAGGTGTGGGGACCCGATCCAAGGTGTTTCTGGGCTTCCCCGACGTCCTGAGCCAGTGCAGCAAGCCAGAATGTCAGGATTCGAACTCTGACATTCTGGCTTGCTGCACTGGCTCAGGACGTCGGGGAAGCCCAGAAACAGCTTGGATCGTGTCTGCCCACCTCCCTGGACCCGGCGGGGGGGGGGGGGTCAGAAACCCCAAAATTGGTAAAAAAAAACGGACTTTTTTTTAAAACCAATTTTGGGGTGTCTGACCCCCCGCTGGGTCCAGGGAGGTGGGCAGACACGATCCAAGCTGTTTCTGGGCTTCCCCGATGTCCTCAACCAGTGCAGCAAGCCAGAATGTCGGGATTCGAACCCTGACATTCTGGCTTGCTGCACTGGCTCAGGACATCGGGGAAGCCCAGAAACACCTTGGATCGTGTACCCTGCCTGCTCCAGAGAGATCAGAGGACCCGATCTACAGCTGCAGGGTGGCTGGGGAAGCTGACGGGGACTCCCTGTCGGCTTCCCTAGCCACCCGCCCATGCCTCCGCAGCTGTGGGGTGGCTGGGGACGCCGACGGGGGAGCCCCCCATCAGCTTTCCAGCCTCCCCACCCCTGCCTCCGTAGCTGCAGGGTGGCTGGGAAGCTGAACGGAGAACCCCGTTCAGCTTTCCAGCCACCCTGCTGCTAAGAACGACTGTATGGTATAACGTTAAAATCATGTTATTTGAAACAAGATTTTTCCAAAAATCTTGTCACGTTATACGGTTTTAGCGCTATATGATACTCACGTTATACGGGGTATTACTGTATTTGTATTGCATTCTGGCATGGTTTGAACCATTCACCTTTCAGTTCTCATCCTTTCTGTTGCAGCATGGGGCTATACCCAGCTTGCGATGTTTGTAAGACAGTGTGGGCTGTTGTGATATGCACTGTAATCTAATGCCTTTAAACTTACAAAGTTGGATTGTATTTATGTTAGACTCACTGAAATTGGTTAAAATCCCATTGATTTCAATAGGTATGAATTTTAAGTATGGTTAGATCTAGATTTAACTTTTGGTTATAAAGGTTGCAGAAGTGGGCCTTTGTCATGTTTTCAAAGACACCATTCCCAAGTCTGTAATATTAATGCCTTTAAAATGTATCAAAGTGATTGAAATCAACCTACCCAAAATTATTTTCCAATGTGAGAAAAGTCGTCCTTTTTTAAAATCATGTCTTAATTGCGACTACTCTGCCATTTAGTTCAGCTAGTTAGCTTATTTATTTATTTATTACTTGCTGTAATTATTTAAGTATTTGACCAGCAATTACCCTGTTTGCTGGTGTATAAGACCCACTTTCCCCTCTTAAAATACACTGGAAAATGGATTGCGTCTTGTACTGTATATAGTGGCCTATAATAGGATATTTTGGTAATAACATGGTGCATTTTATACTCCGATGCATCTGATACAGCGGCAGATACGGTATTCACTTGGGGCTTGGGACATTTACATATTGTCATGTTTTCATTCCTACTTGTTTCCAGAGCCTCTCTAATGCAATTTGCACTCGCACACTTTGGCATGTGTTTGTTTGCAACTCCATGTAATGGTGCCCACTGGAGATAGTGTATATGGCCTTTGTCTGCAAACAGAATGCAGTATTCAGTTTAATCAACCAAGAATAAAAGAACATGATTGTTAATTAATGGTTTTCAATAGTCCTATTACACACCAAACTAACTTTCCTGATGGTTTTGTTCATAAACATGGAACTTAACTTGTGCCAGGACCTATCCTGGGCATCTCTCTGTAGTAAGAATTTAGCCATCTGGTGTAATAAGCGTTGTCTTTTATGTGAAGAGAATTTCACTCCAGAGCGAGAGGCTAGAAACAGTACAATAAGAGTAGCAGAGACTCCTGAGATAGAGAGTAGATAAGCAGTGGTGGGATTCAGATTTTTTTACTACCTACTCTGTGGGCATGGTATGGTGGGCGTGGCCAGGGGGAAAGCCCTGCGTTGCACCTGAATTAGGACTACAGGTACTTTATTTCAAAACGTGGATGGGGAGGGCCAGGCAGAATTTCTGCTGCCGGTTCTGGTGAACTGGGGCGAACCTGCTGAATCCCACCACTGTAGATAAGACAAAAAACATTGTGGCACCCTAAAGACTAAATACTGTATTTTAAAGTTAGCTTTTGTGGATCAAGTCCACTTCGGCAGACTTAAGAGTAAGACTTCATGGCATTAATTTATACTTATCAGGTGAGGGCTACAGAGGTACACAACGGTTGGTTAGTATAAAAGATAAAGTTACAAATCAGTGTTGCTTTTTACACCTGCTGATGATTGAAGCCTCTCAACACCCAAATGGGTAAAAGAGGAGGAGGAGGAGGAAGAGGGAGAAGAAGATAATGATGATGAGTGAAGATTCCTGACTGATACTCAGACTTATTTCTGTGAAGTTTGGTTCTATGAAGTTGTTCTGTATGTGTGATTGCTTTGCTTTTTTGCTTTCTTTGAAGTCCTTTCCTGAGATAGAAGCTCAGGCTACAGGAAACTCTTGAGGTACTATCTATGTCAATAAACATGCATTATTATTATTATTATTATTATTATTATTATTATTATTATTATTATTATTATTATTATTATTATTATTATCATCATCATCATCATCATCATCATCATCATCATCATCATCATCATCATCATCATCATCATCAAATTCAATTTATATGCCACCCCCTCATGCAAAACACGAGTCCGGGCGGCTCACAACTATAAACAACAAAAAATACACAATCTACAATTACAATAAAAACATCCAGAACATCTAAAGTAAAAGTCAACCACAAAATTCCAGTGCCTAGGCTGGCCAGGAGGCGATGTCCGCCCCCCCATCCCAACATCCAAGTCTCAGCACTAAAACAGTACAACCCCTGACTGTGAAAGGGGGCCCAGGGTCGCAGCTACCGCCCTCGGCCAGTTAGTTAAAATCTAACAAGAGTGTTATCTGCCTATATCCTTCTGAAAAATAGCTTTAGGACTTTGATGCCTGGACACTTCAAATTTGGCACGTACATTAAGGACTGCATGTGTGCCCATGGGATTGAGTTAATTGATCAAGGGCTCTAATTTTAATTAAGTTAAATGGATCTGTATGTTTGAGGCAAATACTACCATCTTCAGTCCCTAGGTGGCAGAATTTCTTAATCAGTACTGTACTTAAATTGCAAACTAGTTTGAGGTCAGTAGAAAGTAGTACTGTAGTAGGAAAATACATTTACACTATCAATGTATTTCAGCTGTTTAGAAAATCCTCAATTTGACATTGTATATCAAAGCCACCTAACTAAAATTTCTTGGATGTGGAAGAACAGCCCTATGTGTTGTATCTGAGACTTAATTAGAATAGCAAAAGGGGGGATACCACCAGAATGGGCAGTATAGAAATGCAAGCAAACAAGCAAGGAATGAATGAATGAATGAATGAAAGTAGCAACTGTGTGCATGTTACATTGCTATTATGGAGATTTTTGAATTACTGTAATTACATTCTGGGTATTCCCTGTTTATCTGGGCATTAGAAGTAGGTTAAACAGCCTCTCCTTCATCTATATGTAATTGCTTAAGAAAGACAGATGGCTGGAGATTAATTTATAATATATTTCAAACATTTTTAAGGAAAGAAGAGTAATTGTTTCTCCTAGGGATTAAAAGACATCTCAATTATGGCTGGTTTATTAACCATTTGAAAAGTGAAACACAAAGAGCAGTCCATGCATTGTTTTCTTTTGAGCAAATTGGAGCTCTATTTAAATGCATGAAATTGTTTAAGAATTATACCAGGTGGGTAGTTTAAGTGTTGTCCTTGAAGTCATTTCTAATGTGCACAGGTTCAATGTTAGTTGCATGATCAGAACAATAAGTGTCACTGATGTCTTAATGCTTCTAGCAGCAGGAGCAAACTATATTGAAGGAGAATCTTTACCTCATCTTTGTGCTGCTCATGCAAGATGGCTTATACCAATTAATGCTGCCATTTCATGATAAAAGCTGAGGCTTCAGTAAAAATACAATTGAAATCTGGCAGGATGTTAAGTAGATTAATCTAAATCAGCAAATGGATATTAGTCATGGTCTTTGTTCCTCCCGTGTACAGTTTGCTTGAGTTTCTGTCCCAAAACACTGCTTAATTAATAGAAATATAGTAAAGATAAAGGTTACCCTTTCTCAAAAACCAGTTGTATCCGACTCTACAGTTTAGTGCTCATCTTTGTTTATAGCTGAAGAGCCAGTGCTGCCTGCATTTGCAAACATTTCCATGGACATGCTGCAGGGATGCCTAGACACCAAAGTGCATGGAATGATGTTTACCTTCCTGCCAAAGTGCTCTCTGTTGATCTACTTGCAGTTTCTTGCTTTTGAACCAGTGGCGTTGCTAGGGGGCTAGGGGGGCGGACGGGCCCAGGCGGCACCTTTGGGCTATGTGTATTCTTGGACTACAATTCCCAGAAGCCCTAGCATGAGCAGGAGCCAGCATCCACCAAGGGGCAGCAAATTTGGCTTCAGCTCCGGGCGGCTGAATTCCATGCGATGTTATTGTTTCGAACTGCTAGGTTGGCAGGAGCTGGGACAGAGACAGATGCTCATTCCGTCAGTATCTTAACCACTTGAGCCACTGCAGTATGTATCAATATGTTAAAAATAATAATAACATCAGTTTTTAAAACACTGTAGCTGGTTAGCAAACAAATGTTAAGGAGGTGCCTGCTTCACTTATTCTGACTTATGGCAACTCTTGCCAGAGTTACTCAGAGGTGGTTTACCATTCCCTTCTGAGAGCAACCTGGGACTGTGCAGCACATCCAAGACCAAATAAGGTGGCTTTCCCCCCAGAACTACATTGGAGAATTGAATTTCACCAATCCACTCAGCCAGCCTTAATCCATATGCCAGATATTGGCCAAAATCCTATTGCACAGGCATACCTGTGTAAGTAAAAGTTGGACAAAACAGTTGTGAAATTTATGGAAGTGCTGGTTCTTTGGCTCTAAACAGAGATGAGCACTGAACCCTAGAATTGGATATGACTGGCTTTCAAGCCAGGGTGACCTTTACCTTTACCCTTAGAGTCCTTCAGATCTCCATGTCCTGTTATCTTTTGCTGTTCAAAAAAGCAGTTGTTTTGTCCAGTTGTGGATGATGTGAAAAGAAGCTGTTTTTCCACGCTAGTCTGAAGGATATGCTCCCCTTAATGCTGTTGTTGGCTTGGAGGAGAAAACATGTGGATTGAAGCTTAAAGACGCTGTGTTATCCCATCTTACTTCATTAATTAATTCAAGACTGAATTTGCCAGAGCTTAATTTAAAAAAAGGTTTAGTGTAAGCAACCAAGACTTACACTTTAAATGATTAAATATTTCAGTTCTTAAGGTTCTCATAAAATCAAAAGAAATCATTAACACAACCGATAATAATTGTGTTCCTGTTGGAGACATGAAAGTTTGCCTGCAGTCCAGAATATGCCAGCATTGCTGATCCTATTCATTACAATATAAGCAGTTTGTAGGTGGGATTGCCACCATCTGTCTCTCCCTAGGTAAACTGTGTTTTTTGTTCTGAATAAACGGTTTGCTTCTTCTGTCAATAAACAAAACATTTCCTGGTTTAATGGTGGGATCTGGGTACATGATTCTCAGATAACAAAACTTGTGGTGTCTTGGTTTGAAAAAAGTGTGAGGTTATTTTTTCAGTTATTTTTATGGGCCTTAATAATGTGGAACTAACCTGGCATATTGATCGATAAATCTGTTGATGTCACAGCCATTTCTGTATCTTTGGGAGAACTTTTACAACTTTCTGTCATTTGATTTATGTGTGAGATATTTTTGCTTCAGAAACCACCAGTAGTTTACAAGAAATCACACGTGTTTCATAACTATTAAACATTTGTTTTCAATTATCTGATTGTGAGAGTGTATCCTAGTGAATCCTGCTTGTAAATGTGTTTAAGGTGAGATAGGAAACATCTACAGTGCTTTTGCAATGCACACTTGAAGAAAAGTCACCTGTTTCTAGTATTAGTGATCTTATGAAGACTTGACTACTCTTGTTTCTGCATATCTGGAAAGCGACCAGAAATGTTGTGTTGTGCAGGGCTGAAAACGTTTGATGCCATACTCATATAACATCATGAATCAGCACTGCTTTGATACGTTTGCATAGCATGAATATAGCAATAATCATTGTGTGCCTCAAGTCGATTCTGACTCATAGAGACACTTTCTAGTGTTTTCTAGGTAAATAATATTCAGAAATTATTTATCATGACCTTCTTCTGGGGGTACCCAGGAACCAGTGATGGGATGCAACAGGCTCGCACCAGCTTGTCAGAACTGGTAGTAACTTTTCCCAGTGTCCTGGAGAACCTGTAGCAGCTTTTGGGGGGAACCATCTTCGGGGCTTACCTTTTCACTGGTTCCCCCACTGCACATGCGCGCCAAGCACTTGGTGTGCATGCACGCCTACAGTGCTTGGCACGTATGCACAGCCTCCTTGCTGTCCTCCCAAGCAGGGAGGAGGAAGAGAAGCTGCTAGCCTGAAGCTCCTTATAGCCTGCTCCCCAGGGTAAGTGACTCACCTTTGGATGTGGAGTGTCTGTGTGTATTTTAATGTGTATTTAATACCTTTACCTATATTGACGTACTACCACAGTTCCTAAAAAGGCCTGGCGGCCTGGCTTGGGGTTTTTAAGCAAAGTCTTGGAGTTACCTCATCAATAAGCTACACCTGTGCTGTTCCAATTGCTGTTCCAATTGGAGAACCCTTAAGGAGGTACAGCTGTTTTACATTTACATTAAGGCATGTTATCCTAGAAGAGAACCAGTATGATGACCATATCCATCTTGCAACAGGATGCTGCCCAGGCACTTATACTAACAGGTAAGTGATGGGTTTGGGTTTGGGGTGGGTGGGTGGGTCAGTTGATTTGTGTTTGGGTTGGGTGGGTGTTTGGGTGGGTGGATGTATTTTAATGTCATTTATTTAATTTATTTAATTTCTTTACGGGTTTGTGTTGTGGGTGGGTGGGTTGAGGGGTGTGTACGTGCACACTTATTTTTATTTTATTTTATTATTTTTTATTTGGCTCCGCCCACACTGTGATGACATCACGGTGGGGTAGTAAATTTTTTGACAACCCACTACTGCTGAGAGAATCCATTCTAAGTGGACACATTTAGTCAGTCAGTTGATTTCATTCAAAATTCATCCCAACCTTAGTGTGGTTATAATGAAGATGTTCTCTTAGATGAAAAACAAGTAAGAGCAAATAATGTAATGAATAGCTATTTACTTCAGTTATCACTAGTGAGCTGTATTTCTGCAAGTGTTAAGACCAGATATATCGATTCACGTGATTTAAAAATTGTGCGGTGGAGGTTGAACAGTATGGGGCAAAGGTCCCAGCGATTTCCTTAAACTATGGAGATTAGTGCATGTTTTGTAGTGCTTCTGAAAAGCCTGGTTGGCTGCATCCATTGTCAATGGTGTACATTGTTGTTGGCCAGGGCATAAATTACAGGTCACCTCCTCCTCCACCCCCCAGCCTCCATAAAAAAGGGGAAACATGAACTTGCTTGGGTTGACAAAGGAAAGGTTCTTCTGCTTGTATTGACCCTTTCCTTTCCCAGGAGAAAACACAACCTCATTATCCCCTCTTATGCTAAGCAGTCGACTGAGAGGCAAGCAGAGATTCAATGCCAGAGTCTGATTGGTCCCCTGCACCTGCTCCAGTTACTTTCCTCGTTTGGTTAGAAGGAAGAAAATTGCCCTAATGAGCACAGATGCATATATTAAGAAGACAGAAAACGGAAAGACTGTGGAGTAGCAGGACAAAAACAAGCTTCCAATCTCCCTGAAGGAGATTGTTGGGTCCTGTCTGATTTGCGTTTCTGCTTTTTATGGTTAACCATCCATTCAAAATAAGCATATGAAACTTCGAATGCAGAACTCAATATCCACTAGAAAGGGCATTAAGGCTTTCATTCAGTTACACTGGAAATAGGGCTAATATTGTGCTGGCACTTTTCACAACACTTGTTACCCTAATTTAGGCAGATGGAAGGTGATGTGCTGGAATAGTTTGGGGATAAGGAAGAGGGACTGCAGTGGCTCAAGTGGCTAAGACGCTACTGGAAGGGTCAGCAGTTCAATTCCCAACTACTGCATGACGGATTGAGCTCCAGTCTATGTCCCAGCTCCTGCCAACCTAGCAGTTCGAAAGCAAGAAATTGAAGGTAGATAAATAGGGACCACTTCGGTGGGAAGGTAAACAGCGCTCCGTGCGCTCTGGAGTCTAGTCTTGCCTCCCACATGACCACAGAAATGTATGCAGAAAGCAGACAGCGCTGGCTCTTCGGCTTTGAAACAGAGATGAGAACTGAGCCCTAGAGTCAGATACGACTGGCTTCTGAGCAAGGGAAACCTTTACATAAGGAAGAGGTATTCTGAGAACCTTAATCTGTGCGCTGTAGAAAGGTGAAAAGCCAGCTGAAAACCATGCTGTCAAAGAATGGGCAGCCGACACCTATTCTAGTTGAAGAAGTCGCCATCCTTAGGAAAGAGCTGGTCCTCTGCTTTTGTTAGCAGCTTCAGCTAAGATGCTGCTTTGCTAAGGTGATGCTCTATTTATCGGTAAATGGATGGTTGATCATCCGGTAGTTTGACAGAATAATATTTTCTGAGGAGCAGCAATTAACTTGCAAACACAGATCCTCTTCCTTAATGGATCCACATATCAACTACCAACGTTTTCAGGATAATTTTTTTCCGGAAGGAGTTGCCTTGAGATTGTTCATTTTGTGGCATCCGTCATGAACTGAGAGCAGGGTACAGAAAGAAAAAGGATGTGCTTTCCAAATACTGAGGCACAGGGGGAAAGGCTGTTAGGCTAATATTCAAAAGATTGCCCTGTCCTTATCAAAGTAAACACGTGCAACTGGCTCCACAACGTGTTATTCCTCTCTGTCAATGAATGGTGGTGTGCATTCTCTCTGGTGGCTTTAAATACAGTATTGTATTGTGTGTAAGAGGGACTTGTGATAGTGCAGCATTTCTGGCTGGACAGTGGCATCCACTGAAACTCCCTTTTCTCTGTGCTTGTGGAAGATCTAGGTTGCTCTCTTTGACACCTGGTAATTCCTACGCACTTTCCCTCAGCCAAGGTTCCTCTAGATGGCCTGACATACATCAGCCCCAGCTAAAATAGCTTATGATTAAAGATAATGGAAGTTGTACCTCACAACACTTGCAGGGCCCCAAATGTTTTACTGGTTTTCTAGGACTCTTGGGTTAGGAATATGACAGAGGAGAGGGGAAATGGACACCTGTGCCCATTGGAAACTAGCCATTGTTAAACTTTTGCTTGTGTATGTCAAGAGGGGTCTACTGTTCATATCTGTTATGTTCATAATGCTACACCACTTGTACAATGCCCTGAGCAAAATGTGCTTCTAATGTGAAGGTTTAGCAAGTTGCCCCCATTTGAAAAAAACAGTATCATAGGGGAAAAATTATTGGCATATGGATTTTTTTTAATCCAGAAAATTCATTAGAAATGCAAAACCACTTTGTTTTCCATTGCCAGTTTCTCATGAATTGTCTGAGACATACAGTGTAGAATAAGGTCACCCTTGCTTGAAAGCCAATCATATTTGACTCTAGGGTTCAGTGCTAAATCTCTGTTTACAGCCAAAGAGCCAGCTGTCTGCGTCTGCAAATGTTTCCGTGGACATGTGATGGGCATACCTAGACCGGAGTGCACGGAACACTGTTTACTTTCCCACTGAAGTGGTACCTATTTATCTACTTGCAATTTCTTGCTTTCAAATTGCTATGTTGGCAATTCCGTTGTGCAGTACTCGGGTATCGAACTCCGACCTTCCAGTCTTTGAGTTCAGCGTCTTAACCACTTGAGTCACTGCAGTCTCCTGAGACATATAGATAGTGCTAAAAAATATATAGCAGTTAGTCTTTTAAGTGCTACTGTGTTTTTTATTTTGTTTTGTTTTGTTTATTTTGTTTTGTTTTGTTTTCTGAGATGCCTGAACCACAGACTAACACGGCTACTATTCCAAAAAACTAAAATATCTAAATACTGTACTGACTGCTTGCTTTGTGAAATAGAAATAGCATGTACAGTATATGTATTTTATGGGCAAGGAACTGAAGAGATGTAACAGAAGGAAAATATATCTTGAAGCAGCTGAACTTGAATTGTGCAATTAAATGGTTGGCAAAGTATAGCAGTTACTTCCACTTCAGATATCTAGATAAAGTGCATAAACCTTTTTTTGCCCTTAGTGTCTCCAAGTTTCAAAAGTTTGTTGTTGTTGTTCAGTCACACAGTTGAGTCCAACCCTTCGAGACCCCATGGACCACTGCATGCCAGTCTCCTCTGTTATTCCCCACAGCCCACACAGATCTACGCCCATTGAGTCAACAATGTCATCTAGCCACCTCATCCTTTGCCACCCCCTTCTCCTTTTGCCTTTGATCTTTCCCAGCATCAAGGCCTTCTCAAGTGAATCCTCACTTCTCATTTGGTGGCTGAAGTACTTGAGCTTCATCAGCAGCACTTGTCCTTCTAATGAGCAGTCAGGATTGATTTCCTTCAGGATTGACTGATTTAATCTCCTTGGGATCTCCGGGGTACTCTCAAGAGTCTTTTCTAGCACATAATTCAAAGGCATCTATTCTTCTGTGCTCTGCTTTCACAGCCATATATTACTACTGGGAATACCATTGCTTTGACTATGCAGACTTTTGTTGGGCAGAGTGATGTCTCTTCTTTTTATTATGCTGCCTAGGTTTCTCATAGCATCCCTCCCAAGAAGTAAGCATCTTTTTATTTAATGGCTGCAGTCACCGTCTGCAGTGATCTTGGAACCCAGGAAAGTAAAGTCTGTCACTGCTTTCCATTTCTTCCCCTTCTATTGGCCATGGAGTAATGGGGCCAGATGCAAGATCTTGGTAGTGGAGGTGGTGGTTTTTATGTTGAGTTTCAGACCAGTTTTTGTACTCTCCTCTTTCACCCTCATCAAGAGGCTCTTTAGGTCTTCTTCACTTTCTGCCATTAAGGTAGTATCATCTGCATATCTCAGGTTGTTGATGTTTTTCTTAATTCCAGTTTGTGCTTCACCCAACCCTACACTGTGCATGATGTACTCTGTATATAAGTTAAATAATCAGAGTGACAATATACAGCCCTGCCGTACTTCTTTTCCTATTCTAAACCAATCAGTAGTTCTGTATCCTGTTCTAACTGTTGCTTAGAAAATGCTTAGGTGACTTCAATTATTTTTCTAGCTGACATAACCTTGCTAATAGTCCAGGAACCTTCTCAAGGAGAACAAGCTGTGTAGGCAGTTTAGCACACCTTTTACTCTTTCCTCCACTGAATTGTGACAATCTTTAATGGTTCAAAATGACATAGTGAACAGCTTAAATGGATGGAAATGCTGGTTCCAGTAATGTAAATAGTGGTGGACCCATCTCCACAATCTTTAACAGGTTCCAGAGGAATAGGATTGTTAGCAGTCTGCATTGCAGGATAAACATCAAAGAAAGTGCAGCACCTTGAGTGATTATGCATGTTTTGCTTCAGCTATAAATGAAATGTAACTTCTTTGGCATTTCATTTCTATCTTAACTCACAGTACACAAATGTGTTAAAGATGCCATAGGACTGTATGTTGTTTTTACTCTAGAAACTAATAATCATTCATATTTGTTTCCTAAACATGTCTGAGGGCTCGGAGTAGATTATGATTATCTTCACCATAATCCTGTGCGATAGATTAAATTTAGAGATTATGTCTTTTTCCAAGACTGCAATATGTTGCAACCTTCCAATATACAGTTTATATGAATGCAGAATAATATATGTTAATTGTTAAAATAGCTGTGTGCAAAATGAGAAAACATTCCAGGTGAGCAAGTTGGTGGTTTTAGACTGCATGTCCTAGGATTCCTGAGGCACCAGGTGTAGTTCAAAAACACAGATCTGTACAGTGGAGATACAACTTATATTAGCATGGACACATTAGGTGTCTCAATCTATCTGTCATGCTCACATGTCTTTGAAGAACTATAGAGAAGGATACTTTTGAAGCTATCTCAGCTGAAAGTCTGCCATCATGCATTAGTAATGTAATTGGAGCATATACGGAAATAGTGGTGGTGGTGGGGGGAATGTTTCTGCTTCCTATAGATCTAGCTATTAAAAAAAAAACAATTCTTTTCACTTGCCTTGCCCATGCTGCAATATAATAAAGCTGCACTCTATGCTTCTACCACTCACAAATGCAGCTGTGCTTGACCATTGCTGCCACAACCCCAACAACCAGTGGTGGGATGTCAAAAATTTTACTACCCCACCATGACATCATCACAGTGTGGGCGGAGCTAACATAATGATGTCATGATGTCATGGGCAGGGCCAAAGAAAAATAAATAATAATAAAATAAAAATAAGCACACACACACACACACACACCTCAACCCACCCACAACACAAAATAAATAAAATAAATAAAATAAAATAAAATATACATTGAAATACTCTTATTTTGCTGCTTGGCGTGCATGTGCAGTGGGGGAACCAGTGAAAAGGTAAGCCCCGAAGGTGGTTCCCCCCCAAAAGTTGCTACCGGTTCTCTGGGACACAGGGAAAAGTTACTATTGGTTCTGGTGAAGTGGTGAGAACCTGTTACATCCCATCACTGCCAACAGCCATCCTCTTAAGCCAGGGGTTCGCAACCTACAGCCCGTGGCACCATTTCATGTGGCCCGCTGCCCTTGCTCTTGCTGCTGCTGCCGCCATTCCTGGAAGCGGTGGAAGTGGCAAAAACACCTAAATCCACCATAAATGCACCTGCGGCTGCTGTAAATGCATTTATGATAGCTGCAGATGTATTTTACGGCAGCGTTTATGGCAGGTGAACAATGTGTCTGACGCACTCAGCTCTCTGAGGGGGACGTGTTCCAGCCCACAGCGGGAAAATGTTGAGAACGCCTGTCTTAAGCCCAAGCCAAACTTGTTTGTTTGCTTGTTTGTTTGTTTGTTAGCGTTATATACTGTCTATCTAGCAGAACATTCTACTCAGGGTTACTGCTAATAATCCTATTCGCAATGGAGTTGCATATGCAGACAGAGTTGCTGACCTTTAGGAAGGGAGTGAAAACGTGGCTGGCGGGATAGGTTTGGGTGGCAGGTGGCATAGCGCCCCCAGCCCAGTGGCTTCTCTGAGCCCCCTTGTCCTTAGTTGTAATGTAATATAAAATTTTAATCGTTAATTTTTTAACTAGTTTTAGCTAGTTTTTTTTTAAAAAATAGTTTTTAGATTTTATAACTGTGTTGTTTCTTATTGTGAATTGCTCTGGGTCACTTTGTGAGAAGGGCGATGAATAAATCTGACTAATAAATAAATAAATAAGTAATAAGTAAGGTTAAAACAAAGGAATTGTACAAGTTTTTTAAAAATCCACACCAA
The DNA here is from genome assembly GCA_030440675.1 of Furcifer pardalis. Classification (NCBI taxonomy): domain Eukaryota; kingdom Metazoa; phylum Chordata; class Lepidosauria; order Squamata; family Chamaeleonidae; genus Furcifer; species Furcifer pardalis. Next base: position 43,003,312 of record CP126890.1, on the reverse strand, counting down.
ATGGACAGAAAATAATAGAAACAGATGACAATAAACAGTAGATAAAGGCAGCATCCACAGTAGCAGTAGAACATATAATTTCCTGTCTTTCAACTGGGCAGGATATCTTCTATCTAAAGCTTCTCTTTTTAAAAAGGAAGTTTTGTAATGATAGACAGGGAGAGGACTAAGTATCTTTCCAAAGGCAGGTCATTCCGCCAAGGGGGAGCCACTGCTGAAAGGCCCGGTTTATTGGTCAAAGACTTACAAGCCTCTCTGGGGGGCGGGGGACCTGTAAGCATAAGGCCTGGGAGGATCAGGTGGGGATCAGTTGTAGCACATAAGAAGAGATGCTCCAATAGGTAGCAAGGTCCCAACCTGTACAGGGCTTTCTCGTTTATTTTCTTCCTACAGGTTAGATGTTGAACTCCATGACTGGAAGGTCAGAGTTCAATTCCCAAGTACTGCCCAACAGATTGAGCTCCTGTCTCTGTCCCACCTCCTGCTAACCTAGCAGTTTGAAAGAAAGAAATCGTGATAAATAGGTACCACTTTGTTGGGAAGGTAAACAGCATTTCATGTACTATGGTGTTGAGGCATGCCTGCCACGTATCCATGGAAATGTTTGTAGATGCAGACAGTGCTGGCTCTTTGGCTGTAAATAGAGATGAGCACTGACCCCTTGAGTCAGATACAACTGGCTTTTGAGCAAGGGCGACCTTTGCCTTTACATTACAGATTTACCATGGTCATATCCTCATGATGGTGAACCTTGACACTCCAGGTGTTCTTGGACTTCAATTCCCAGAAACCTAAGTCCCTGTGAATCCACATGAATGGTTTTACTGCATGTTTGTTCAGTAAACCTATTCGTGTGGAATCACAGGAACTTGGGCTTCTGGGAATCGAAGTCCAAGAACACCTGGAGTGTCATGGTTCGCTATCATGGTCATATCTCGTCCACAGAAACTCATGAGTCATGAAAAAGTTTCACTTTCAGTTCTAGAAATGTGCTTATGTGTTGGAGTTCTAGATTGGAAAGCTAAAGATGTGGTTTTTAGAAGTACTGTACAGTATACTGTAGTTATCATTGGCAAACCAAATCAAAACAGTTTGGCCTTGTCTATGGTTTGATTCACAGCTTCAACCATGACTGAAATTGTAACGAATGCTCACATTGGGTTGCTGATTGATTCGGACATTCAGTTTCCACACGGGCAATGTGATTAGCATTTCCAATCTAGCCCACAGTCCCCCTCCTTTCCTTCATGTCATTCCACCTCTGGCCATCTTTATATTATGTGATCCCAGCTCTTAAAAAAAAATTCAGTTAAATATATGAGAATAGTGCTGTATCACCCCATCTCCATATTGTTAGGTCTTCATTCTTATGATCATTTCCTGTTTTTATCTCCCTGTCTGCTCCCCAGACAACATCTCTAGAAGAAGCAATTGAGATGATGTGAAATGTGTTGCCCCTTGGTTTTGAAAAGGTTACCCAGTGTTCCAGAAAAGGGCAAAATTCTAAACACATTTCAGGAACGTTTCTTATTTCATAAGAGTGAAGATCTAGTGATAAGATGCTAGAGTGATCTAGCGCTATTCATACATAAATAATAAGTACAAAAAGAAAGATGACTGGGACAGAGGAAACAATGTGGAGGTGTGTTACCATGATCCTGAATATCATACCCAGCTGCATGTGTTTCACACACACCATTGAAGCATCATCTACAGACACCTATTGACATGCTCCCGCCCACCTCTGCCCCTCCCCGGCCCCCCATCTTTACACATGCCTGCATGGAGGGAAACCATTTCAATCACTACAACATGAAAAAAGTAGAAGCTCTCAAGCAACACAGAAAAACGCTTCTTTGGGAGAGAAAAAGCTACAAATGTATTTAATTCATCATGTACATAGCAACAGGTTCTGATCAAAATCTTAGAAGTGGAGCAACTCCCTAAGTATTTGATAGTGTTGTCAGCTGCTAGGTGGTAGAATATTTCACTGTCTCATATTGCTGAAATAGCCTTTACAATGAGGTTTTTCTGCTGTTCCTCAGCTTTGCTGTCCTTGAATAGGACATTTACACTAGGAAAAGTCTTACAAAGTTATTTGCCTGTTTTGTAACTTAACGGTTCTTGAAAGAGGTGTATCCTCTGGATGGGTAGGTGGTGCGTTTTTCTGTTTTAGTTCCAGTGGACCAAGACTGCTGGAAACATTTTATAAAGAGAACAATTCACTTGAAAATTTCATTTCTTTTGCCTTTTCCTAACGCAAAAACAATTAATCTGAATGATTTTTCCTCAAGCCAATTTCTCCTGCAATTTTAACTCAATTGATAAAATAGGCCAATCAAATGCTTCTGAATACTTGGCCTGTCTCAATTTCTTTGAGTTTCTTTCACAGTCCCTACCGTAGTAGAGTTTTTAAAAATCAGTAGAGCTAGATGCACTTCACTTAAAAGTAGTTGCAAGACCTACTGATATCGGCCTCTTTAGTCCAGAGTTTTACTATTGTCTTTAGTCCAGAGTAAAACTCTTTAGTCTAGAGTTTTACTGATTGTTTGGGCACATTGTCCCTCTGAACAGCTGCTCCTCCATCATGCTAACGCACTAGGACAGATAGTTCTTTTGAGAGTGTATGTCACTTAGGAAAACACATGTCTTTCTGGGTTTCAAATTGCAAGTGCTACTTCAATGGCCCAGACACACAGTTTCAGTTCTATTTAAAATGCTGTCTGTTCCATTAATTGATTCCTTCTGTTTAGCTTTGGTAAATCTTAGATGGTCTAGACAACAGTTACAGAGATAGAGAGGAAGAATGCTTCCATAAATATTTTACATTACCATGTGTAATTCAACTTCTTTCTCGTGATGGTGGGGTTGCTGCCTGGGGGGCAATCCTCTAGTCAGGGGTCCCCAACCTTTCCCACACCATGGACCGGCTTTATGCCAAACAACCTTTCCACAGACCAGCAAGTGGGGCGGCGGGACCTGACACACAAGCACACAACAAAATATGACAAAGTGCACACTGATGGTGGTGGGGAGAGCTCCGCTGCAGCCCAAAAACACAGAGGAGGGGCCCAGCAACCTGTCAGCCACACCGCCCAATTTGAGCAGTGAAGCATCCCACTGCACACGGGTCGGGGGCAGAGCCCCGCTGCAGTTAAGCAATGTGGAGGAGGGCCCGGCCACCCACCCATCTGCTGTGTCTGAAGCCTGTGTCTGAAGCCAGTGTGGTAGAACACACTGAGGGCAGAAGGTGGTAACCAGGGCTCCCAGCACCAAACACACACAATCCCATGGCCTGGTTTGGGACAGCCTGCAGTCTGGCACCAGGCCACGGCCCGGTGGTTGGGGACCCCTGCTTTAGATTTCTGGGCCCTTACCACACCCAGTTCAGTGTACAGTGTATGTTTTACTTATAGAATCTTAGGTTTCTTATTGACTATGAAAGTACTGTATCTTGGAGGAAGCCTTAGTGCTTCATGAACAGACTGGCAGAATGTCACTCGAAACTCAACTGCATGTGAAATATTGAGACCTTTTCTAGGTTAACCCAAGGGTTTACACAAGGCTAGTGGATTTCTTTACTTTCTGGCTTTAAAAAGTGTCTTCATTTTACCGGTATTTAAAATGCCTCAAGGGAAAGGGCCATAGGTAAATAGCAGAGAAGATCTGAAGTTCAACAAGTGATATTTCTGGTTAACAGAAACGGGTGGAGGGAATGACTGAAGACAGTGTATGTTGGTTACAGTAAAGTCTAGATTAGATGAACAAATGATCTGATGGACATAAAATATATTTTTCTATCACTGCAGTTTCAAGAGACAATTTGGAGGGTTGCTTTTCAACACACTCACGTTTGGGGCTAACTTAAACATGTAAGGCTTGTAGTATGAATCATGTAGCATGCTTATATTATGATTTTTTTAAAATGATGTCTTACGAAATGATCTTTTTTCAGTCTAATAAAATGTTCTCTTAAAAATCTGTTTCACTAATTGATTTGAGAAGAATGAATAATTTAGAAACTGCCTTGGAGATTAAATGCACAGTATGGGTATGCATGTGTTTCTATTTTTAAAGGAATGATATTTCATTATGGCATTGGTTGACTAATGCTGCACAGCACATTCTGCTGTTGAAACAGTGTGTCCTTTTTCAAATGAGAAACCTTTTCCAGGTTGACAGTGAAATTTGGAAATTGGATCACAAACAAATAGCTATAAAATGTATATGATTTTTTTTTTTGCAGCACTGCTTCTTTGTCCATAATGATTATTTTTTGCATAAAGTTAAAAGCACATGTATTAAGCACATAACCTTGGGTTTTATATAAAGTACAGTACTGTATATGTATGTGCATAAACACATATGTCCATGTGCTGACCACCATCTCTTTTGTATGTACAGTTTTCTGCAATTAAAAGGCATTTACTGTATTAAATTTGGTCAAGTAAGGAGACTCCATCATCTAAATCGGGATTAGCCAAACTTTTCGGGCCTCGGGCCAGTCAACTGGTCAAGCATGTTGGTCACATGGTTCCTCCCATCTGGAAGTGGAAGTAAAATGCACATGCATGTTTTACTTCCACTTCCGGGAGCAGCACGGTTGGCACGGGTGGGATTACTTGGCACCGCAGGCCAGATCCGTAGTTTGGGCACCCGTGATCTAAAGAAGAGGTTTGTGTCATCATAATTTTAAGCAGGATACAGAAGATCATAGCCAACTTCCTTCCTTTTGTATTAAGTTCTCATTGCACCATAGTAGGAACTGAAAAGGTTCTCGATGCTACACAATAAAACACAGTTCCATGGATTTCATCACATCTTTAGCTCTGCTTAGTTAGTTTTCACTAATCCTATTCACATCTTGTCAAAGAAGGACTGCCCCCCCCTTTGACTTCTTACCATAGTGACATAGTTCTGCAATAGCTAATTTTCTTTATGAGTTTGTGTATGTTGTCCTCAATGTTTTGTGTGCCTAGTGCAAGGATACACTATTGTGGGACTCCAGATATGTTCCAACTCCTATCAGCTATACTGGCTTGGCATGATGGGAATTTTAGAAGTGGGAAAGGCTGTTTCACAGCTCCCCACGCCTATTCTAGTACTTTCTACAAATTCTGTTCAGAATTTTGTGCCTCATCTATACCCCACTTCCTTTCCTAGTTCCTCTACAGACATCAATCCAGCATTTGCTTTCTGTGTATGTATTGGTCTTGCCAATCAGGGCTTCATGCAGTGTAGCCAATTTCTTACCACCGTTTCTTCCCTGCCCACCCCTCATTAGTTTTATTGAATTCCTTCCTCCGATTAGATTTTATACTCAGCCTAAGTGAAGGACTGAAGTCTGGCTAGGTTATCCTGCTATGGTAATAGAGTAGACCATACTGCCAGTGACTCAACATCAAGTATCGGGTAGCGGTCACCTGGGGTGCCAAAATTCACAGGGAAGGGCGATGGTCCTCAAGTGGATTAAATCCCACTTGAATCCATCTTGATGGAGAGCAGCAGCTTCATCAATACTGGCCTGGGACTGATGTGGACTTTGTGTGCCAAAAGGGCTCAGGACCAGAAAGTGACTCGTGGAGCTGGATCAGTGGTACAGGGGTCACGCTGTGATGCGGTAGGCAGATGGAAGGCCACTGCATTATATTCTCAGGGCTAATCACCACAAAAATCACCGATATTCAAATTCGGATATGGCAGAACAAGAAGAAGTAATAAAGGACATGGTTCACTCCAGAAAGAAAAGACCAGTGGGAGACTGCTAGAATCTTACTTCCTCAGTTATGGCATTGTTTGATTCCTGAGGAGGGGAATGGGAAAGTTTGGAGGCAATGTCTGGAAGAGGCAAAATATGCTAAGTTTGCTTTTTTATAATAGTGGCCTGTCTTCTCGTAAAAGGATTGTTTGCTCTTACACCTTTGGCATTTGGCTTCCATTTGTCATCCTGTCTAATTTTATTTATAAGTATATATTTTGAAAACACTTTACAGGATTGAACAATTCAGCATACCCAGAGGAAAATTAACAGAGAAAGAAAAGTAGCCCTAGTACAAATTAGACAGCAAATTCTATTTGCCTGGCCCAGTGTAAAGCAGGTTTAGAAAAAGCAACAAGGGAGAAAGACATGGTCCAGTGTAATCAGACTTTTTAATGTCCTGCCTTTTAAAAAAGGGAATCCAGAACAGCTTGCCATGGTGGCCAACCTTGGCACTCCCACTATTCTTGGACTTCAATTCCCAGAAGCACTGATTAGCAGGGGTGCTGACTTGGGCTTCTGGGAATTGAAGTCCAAGAACAGTTGGAGTGCCAAGGTTGGCCACCACGAGTTTAGTGCATGTTCTCCACTTTGGAGTGAAACAGTTCAATTTAAGAGAGGATAGGAGGATTTAACCCTCTCTGTCACATAGTTTGTCCACTTTGCTGTTCTGAGTCTCTATCCACTTCTTTGAAATTGCTATCAGATGCAGGGAGTGTGGAGGGGAAACAAATGTGATATGGATTCTTGGGTTGGCATGAGGTTGCCCTCTCTCCATTTCTGCATATCTTTGGAACACAGTTTGTGTTTGAAGACATGATTCTCATTAGTTATTGTGAGACGGTTTCAATGTTGCCATTCAGAATTCTGTAGAGTAGTTAGTTTATACAGTCTCCAGTTACACGAATCTCAACTCATTCTGAAAGGTGCTAAAATCTGAGCATTGTTAATCTTACTTCTGAGAAGTTGCTAAGATTCTTGTTTTGGGTTACTTTGAAGAAAGCAGCAAAATCCATTTAACAGTAAATGTAGCAGCGAGTGAGTCACTGAGGGATATTCTTAGATTTCATTATCTAGACCCCAATTACATCATTGCCTCTTGCTTTGCTTCTGAAAAATACTAATTCATTTTGTCTGTCCAACTATCTTTTTCTTTTTTGGCCTGTCCTGTGATAATCATGTTCTCCTGACTGTTCATGGGAATGAATTCATAATTTAAGCCATTTTACTAGCAAACTCTTGGCTCCCCTCTCTTTGGTAAACAGCGTGATGTCTGTTTATGTGTTACTTTGGGGCGGGGTGGGGATAGTTGCAAGAACTTCAAATTTGATACTATTCAGTGCATTATGCATTAAGGACCAGTATATTAAAAACACCAGCACAAACCCAAGGTGAGATTTACATGCATTGTCATGGTATGGAAAATTTTCATTTCATTTTGATCACTTACTTTCTTTACTCGTGTCAGAAGCACCACCAACATATAATAACATACAAAGGTGAAATTAATACATCTAAAAACAAAATAGACTTTAAAAGGGCTAGATGACATCTGCCCAATATTGGGCCACTTCAGCAGCTGACCCGGCCCCAAACTTGAAAAGGTTGATAACCCCAGCTTTATTGATTTACTGATAATGAGATAGCTTAAGCACTTCTTTAGAATTGGAAAAGCAGACAGGAATTTTCCTCTCTCCCAACAAGCAAGCAAACAATTCTGTTCCATATGACTTTGAGGTTTTCCGACAATGATTTAATGAACTCCACAAAGGGTTCTGGTTTCATGGCCTTGAATCCCAAATAGGTTGACAGGAAATGCTAATTTTCCACTTTAACTTAGAAAAGATCAAGACTGCAAATTTTGTAAATTATCATCACAATGATACCTCCATAGAATGCATAGATTAAACATATCATCTCGTGCATCAGAAGGTGACTATTGGGAAAAAAACAATTGCCAAAATGATAGAAAAAGAAGAGTTGGATAAGTCTGTTTCTAATATTAAATGGGGGGGGGGGGGAGGAATGAAGAATTAGTTATTAGTTGCTCTCAAAAACAAAAGTGCATCCTTTTTTTGACATTTCGGTAGCAACAGCACCTCAGCTGAAGAATCAGGCCACTTCTAAAACCAAACTTTTTTGGGGGGGTGGGGGGTGGGGAGACATAGAATTGTTGTAGCAAGTAAGTGAATATCCCTCAGCACAAATTCTCTTCCCACATGTTAACCATTCCTTTTTTGTAGTAGTAGTCTTAGCTCAAGTCTGAAAGTACAACTCCATCTTTATGTGGCAAGCTTACAAAGACCTTGTCCATAAGTGGAGCCACATTAAATGGTGACATGGACTGTAACCATTTCAAATGGCAGAGGTGTCCCGTCCCCCCCGGTTTTTTGCAAGGACCCTCCGCTAAAAACATTCTGCAAATTTAAAAAACAAAACAAACCTACTGTATATACTTGAGTATAAGTCTAGTTTTTTAGCCTCCAAAATGATATCCAAAAAAGGGACTCGACTTATACTTAGGTCAACAACCCCAATGGTCCCAAAACAGCAGTGGTGCGAATTCAAACATAATGTTTTTTTAAAAAAACACTAAAACTACTGTAAAAACTTCAAAAACATACCCACACAAATGTCTGAATAAATTAATTTTACCATCTTTTCATGTATTTTGATTACTGAAACTCACTAGCTGCTGCTGCATTTTCCACCCCCGACTTATACTTGGGTCAATCTATTTACCTAGTTTTAGAGGTCCAAATTAGGTAACTTGACTTATATTCAGGATGTCTTATAGTTGAATATATACGGTATAACTTTAGATGGCAATCTGGCTCAACACACTTATTGTTTGGGTGTTTTCTACTTGCCTGGAATGTTTTGTGGATTAAAAAATATTGAATGGTCTGATTTCCCACCCACTCACTACATTCCTTCTGAAATGGTACAGCCTCCCCTGACATTTACCTTGTGATCAGTCTGGGTCTGAAGTTTGCCTCCAAGGAAAATTGTTCTTCTCCATCAGCTGAATTACTAGTATAGATGTCCCCTCCTCCCTTTTGGGTTAAGACCATGTGGCAAAATTATTTTTATTGGTATGCATGAGCAGGCAGGCTAATTTATTTTATTTTCATAATTAAAAAATATATTGGCACCACTTTTGGCTTCTTAAAAGCAGTAAACTCTCAACCGTTTAGAATTTAAAAGCTGTAAGCAGTTTAAAAGCTGTAAACGCTTGACTCAGCATGGGCTGAGTGTACAAACCAAGTCAGCTTTACGGTACGGTTGAACAATCATAAGCCTACGGTTGCAAGTTATTTAGAAAGGGATAACTGATTAAAAGCTACATACAGCAGAGTTTGTAGTCTGTGGAAGTGAGAGCACCAGTAAGAAAGATAAGGTGCTTCTATCTGTTAATGGAGAAGCTGAGAAGGAAAAGTAGGCTTCCAAGTGGACATCGCGGAGTGTCTGGAGAAAAGAAGATGGTTCTTGAACAGCATCATTTCTCCTCTCATGGTTCATGTATTTCACTGTACTTAGAAATGTAGCATCACTTGAGAGCTATAATTATGATTATATTGCTTAATATTGCTTAAACATGTGGATGGCAGAAATGTATGTACCCAAAGTCTGTCCTCTTGTCAGGCTCCTTTCTGTTGTACATGAGGAACCCAGGGATTCTAGCTTTGTAGTCTTCAGTTATGCTTTGCCACTCCTCCTCCTCCTTTGTGGAAGGATTTTTAAGGAGTAACGACACTTTTGTTTTCTTTCCGAGATGTGACTGATGTTGTGTTTTGTATCTCTCTCCCTTTCCCTTTCCTCCCCCCCCCCCATGTACTCCCCTATCCATAGATGCAGAAGATGGCATAGCAACAGATCCAACCTTCCACCAAACTGGAGTCCTTTTGTGCTCTGCCGTTGGGCTGATGTGAAGCCTTTGTTTTGGACTGAAGGGGCTTGTCCACTGCTGGTCCAGAAAGCCATCCTCTCCTAATTCATGAGCAAGCAGGATGTGGTCGCCGGGCTTTCAGAACGTCTTCTCATAGCTGCATACAAAGGGCAAGTGGATAATGTTGTGCAGCTTATCAACAAGGGTGCCAAGGTAGCCGTTACCAAGGTAACAGGAGGGGGGGGACTCTTTACCAATGCACTAACCGCACTCTCAAACCATTCTCTGTGGTAAATGTCCTTTTGGCTCTGAAAATGTGATTGTTCCTGGAAGTGGTATGAATGTGAGTGGGTGCCTCCCCCCCTTCCTTGTGGAAGTTGCATTGAAATATGGAATGGTTTTCTTCTTTTTCTGCTTTTCTTTTCCCTCCAAGGGAGAATAAGCAAATGTTTTCGGCTGAATAAATGTGTGGAGTTGAATGGAGACACTAATACACTTCTTCCTCCCCTTCAAAGCATTCATTGCATTATGCACTGGCAAAATTGATTGCTATAAGGGAAGAAAAGTCAAAATATATTTCTTGGAGGGGTGGGGGAATGCCCTAGTAAGCTTTAAAGAGAGCATTCTATTTGTCTTGGGGAATGTTATCTCCGCTGCATGTATTGAATTTTGAGGCTGTAAGTAAAACCCCGATCCTTCAGTGATGGGATGAGAAACATGTAGTCCTCCAGAAGTTATTGGACTGCAACACCCACCATCATTCAACCTGGTTCAATTGATGCAGGCTGATGGGAGTTCCGATCCTTCAGTACATGGAAGGACTTGCTGCACTAGTGGTGGGTAGTACTTTGGGTACACTGTTCTTCTGATTCTTCAAAGTCAAGATATTGAAGTGTGCGTGTGTAACAGAGAAAGAGGGAGAGGAAGGGGAAGAAATTGGACTTACCTTACTTTGAAATGAATATTTTGACAGGCTTTCATATTTCACTGAAACCTTTTTAAAACAAAGTATTTTCCTGTCTCTTTTAATATCTAATAACTGAAAATGCCAATGCTGAATCTCAAGGGGTGTGTGTGTCCGTAATCTATGTTGCCCTCCAGCCAAGGAGAGAGGAATGGAGTGCTTTCTTTCCATTCTGCCAAGAACTAGCAATTTAAATACCCACTGCTATTTATATTGCTATAGCATGAATGGAATGAAAATAGATGGCAGTCAACTATAGTAGGCTTTTTCATGGTGTTCCAGACACACTTTTGTTTTTCATTAAGGGTATTTTTTTCTCAAAACAAGCCTAATGACGTTCTCCATATTTTTCATTTAACTTTTAATTCTAAGAACAAGTGGTTCCTGTTGCTATCAGTCATTGCTAGTGAAAAGGGGGGGGGAATTCTCTTCTGTTCCTATTGACATTCTGTTCAATCCTTGATTCAGTCTTAAGAACTTACACTGTGCTTCTTGTAACATTTTTTTTTGAGACTGTGGGTCATGCTCTTAAGTTGGGGGTACACAGAAAGAGCATCCTCAACGTTTATAGCATTTTGAACCACATTTGGGCATACCCTGGCAATGGCAATCTAAGGTGCCTTCATTTTGGCAGTTTCACATCTGGCCTAGACACAGAAGAAGAAGAAGAAGAATGCTCTTATGCTAAAAACATGTTAGGTATACAGTCAAACCTCGCATAACGAGCGTTTCGCTTAGCGAAAAACTCTCATAACGAGCAAGTTTGTCGCTAAGCGGTCCGAGTCACATAACAAATTTTTTGCTATGCAAGTCAGACTTTTCCCTATGGAAAAACTCGCATAACGAGCGTTTCTATGGGGAAAACTTGCATAACGAAAAATTTTCACTATGCGAGTTTTCCCCCTTGAAACTCTCGTTATGCGAGTTTTTCCATAGGGAAAGTCCGACTCGCATAGCAAAAAATTCATTGTGCGAGTCTGATTCGCATAGCAAAAAACTCGCATAGCAAGCAGCCTTGCAGAACAAATTAAATTCGTTATGCGAGGTATGACTGTACATGTAAGACTGTGACTTGTAAATGCACAATAGGTGTTTGTAGTCAAATAAATCTTATAATAGTTGAGGCCAGATTTTGTAGTAAATCTGGTTAAGTCTCTATGTGTGAAATGATCCTCTTATTTTGAGTGGTAGACGCTTAGCTCTTCTTAAGGAAAGCAAACCACCTGGAACAGAACTAGAATGGAATTCCAGATGTGGGCCTTTCCAGAACTCTTCAGGACAACTGCACTGATGACCTGGTTGCATCTGGAACTGCTTCTGGTTTCACCATTTAAAGACTCTTGATGACAGGGACCTGTGTGGATCTGTAGTGGCTGGATTTAAGAGTACAGTAATACCTCAGATAACATTAGTATCGAATAACACTAAAATCGCATAACATTAAGCAATCTGGGGGGAAGAATTCCATCAGATAACATTAAGATCCTATGGGATGCATCAGATAACAACCGCTAAAGCCTGTGTGGTTACAATGTATCTCTATGGATCCCATAGGATTTTAAGATGCATCGGATAACACTAAAAATCGTATAACACCAAGATTTGTGGAACCAGGTTTTAGTGTTATCTGAGGTTTTACTGTACGTGGTTTTTTTGTTTGTGTGTGGCAATTATTCTTTTATAAGGATTACATAGCTTTCTAATTTTGAGAAGCATGATAAGATTTATCTGACGCAGCACTCCTGGTTTTTTTTTTTAAAGAAAAGAACTAACTTATGGGGGGGGTGTGTGTTTTTTTTAACGTAGCAGGCATTAGGATGCTTGGAGATGTTGGTCTGTCCAGCATCGATCATTGTGAGTGGGCAAAGAAAATGGGATATGCATCATGAAAGATGTTCCAGTGTTTCTAATCTCATGGGAGATCATGCACAAGTACACCTGAAGTGTGCTTACTATCGGTAGTTGCCTCTATGTCACTATTTAAACCAGGGGTTCCCAACCTTTTCAAGCTGAGGGCCGGGTCACATTCTCTCAGTCAACTTCGAGGGCCGGACGGGCATTTTGTCCTGCCTGCATGATGGGAGCAGCCATTTTGTCCCAACAGGTTCAAAGGAGTGGCCATTTTATTTCATTAACACCCTTGAAGGGGGTGGGTGGCACGTGAAATGGTGCCATGAGCTGGATCTGGCCCACAGGCCTTAGGGTGGGAGCCCCCCGATTTAAAGGGTCATTAATCTCAGGTAAATAGGACAAAAGCACCCATAGAACTAGAATAACCCTATTTCCTTGCCCTATCCATACTGATTACCTTTAAAAAACAAACGTTTTCCAGTTGGGAAACGGAAATTCTTATCTTTGTATTTTAGCCAAACTTTTTTCTTAAACTGTGGCTTGGTTTTTCTGACACTCCTGTTTAGAACATAGCACCCCCTAGGACCATGATGGCAAACCTTGGCACTCCAGCTGTTCATAGACTTCAGTTCCCAGAAGGCCAAGTCTCTGTGAATCCACATGAATGGAAATGCTCAGTAAACCCATTTGTGTGAGTTTAAGAGACTTGGGCTTCTGGGAATTGAAGTCCAAGAAAAGCTGGAGTGCTAAGGTTTGCCATCACTGCCCTAGGGATCCTTGGATCTCAGGTTAAGAAACCCTGACCTAGAGGTAAAGTCAGAGCTGGATACTCAGAGATGTGCTACAGAGCATCCCTGTATTGGAAGGCTTAATACTGTGGGACTGACTTAAAACACACTTGTCAAAAAGGTTCACCCACTCAGTTATTGTTGTTTTAACAATGCTATTTGCTACTTCAGCAATTGCATGAAGTTTGCTGCCATCCTACCTGTTGATCCTGCTTATTGTTGTCTAGACAATTAATGTGTAAAATGTACATGCCTGTCGTGTTGCCAGAGTGGTGTCACACAAAAACACTGTGGGTCACACAGGAAAAAGAGCTCTTGCCATCCTTATCAGAACAGTGCTTTTTACTGTTGTTGCTGTCATTTTATCTTTCCCTGGGCCATCAGGCATCACAAGCAAACTATGAACAACAAGGTAACAGGTAGAACAGCACATGCTTTCTTTGATCTTGCTTTTATGTTTGCAGATTGTTTGGGCAAAGAATATCAAGGGCCGGAAGAGGGGATAATAAATGACATACAAACCGAGCAGTGGGGATGGGAGTTAATGGATTACATTTTATCTGATTGTCTCAGGAATACAGTAGTTGTTTTAAGAAGAAGTTTCATTTGACAAATTTAAAGCACATTTTTTGTTTTAAAGCTTGATACTGTGTATTCAGTTATGGGGAAGGGGAAATCACTTTGTTATAGTATCTGTGTTTGTTTAATAAAATGGTCATGGTTTCTAAGGATGATAACCTGGGGCATAGGAAATAAAACAAAAAGGTAATATAAAATAACAACACTAATAATCTCAAATAAAAACTAAATGATTATGCTTTGTACAACCAGTGGTCAAACTCCTGTATATTCTGTTGTAGTTGAATAATCATTGTGGTTATACCTGGAGATTGAGCATTCCTTTCAAAGTGTCTTCTACTTTGCAAAAACTGTCAAAACACAGTAATGTTTTCTTGTAAACTATTATGACCATGAAAATTGTTGTTGTTTAAGGGACATTCATTCATTTAATTGGCAATTTCAATAAAACAAAACATAGACAAAAGTGTTGTGGGATCTTTAAGGTCGCAGATTGGTTTCAGTGTGAGCTGGTGTAGCTGAAGCACATGTAACCTTGTGTGCCCCTCCCCTCTGAAGTAGCGGGTGGTAATCCTCAAGACCTCACACTGGAATGAAGTTGTTAGTCTTAATGATGCCACACCACAATACTTTTGTTTTTGTTCTGTTTGTATTGTTGTTGAATCAGACGAATACCGCTACCTCTCAGAAAAATGCTCTGATGTGTGTGCGTGCGTGCGTGCGCGCGTGCGCGCACATGTGCATTTTAAAAATGAACAGTTAGTTCCATTGATGTAACTGGCCAATTTGACTGCAGGAAGCTTGTTTTGGGGAGCACCAAGTTTATCTCTGAATCTCAGGGGAACACTGGACACCCATTTTAGAAAGGGAGCGCCTTCAGGTTCCTAAAAACATCTGTATGTTGCAACATGTTATCTCCCCACCCCCCAGTACATTGGTTAAGACCCTGAACTCACTGACTGGGAAGTCAGAGTTCAATTCCCGGGCACTGCATGACAGAGTGAGCTCCTGTATCTGTCCCAGCTCCTGCCAACCTAGCAGTTCGAAAGCAATACATTGCAAGTAGATAAATAGGGATCACTTCGGTAGGAAGGTAAAGAGTGATCCGGTGTTGAGGCATGCCTGCCACATGTCCACGAAAATGTCTGCAGACGCAGACAGCGCTGGCTCTTTGGCTATAAACGGAGATGAGCACTGAACTCTAGAGTTGGATACGACTGGCTTTCGAGCAAAGGTGACCTATAAATCTTGCATTTAGTGTGGGTTGCTTTGTATTTAGACAATAGGAAGAGAATATGGGATTAATTTACAGTGTTCCCCAACCTTTGGGTTTGGACTTTATTTCCCAGAAGCCTAGGTCAATTCCCCAAAGCATTAATCAGCCGATGTACTGACTTAGGCTTCTGGGAATTGAAGTCTAAAATCCAAAGGTTGGGAAACACTGATTTACGAGTCTGATTGCAGGTTTTTCTGAGAAAATTCCATTGTTGGAACGGAAAGAGAGTCAGCCAGGTGAATAGATACTATCCATGTGTCCAGCTCAAAATGATATCCTTGGATTGTTTTTCCTGTTCACTTCCTGAGACAAGGCCTGGTTAAAGCTCAGGTTCTATTTGGGTATTTGGGGAGGGAGGTCCCTGTTTTGGTTTGCCTCCATTGAAAGTACTGGGTCTGCCAGCAATATCTGCAGTTGGGTCTTAGCCTACCATCAATTCCATTCCCATTAATAATTTGTAAATAGTTTGAGAAAGGGAGATCTGACTATAAGAATATTAATGTTGAATCAAATTTTTAAAAACTTAGCTAATCCAGCATTCTGTTTATACACTTGGGTGGCCAACCGCTTATGAGAAAACAGAACATGAGTCAAGCAGCACCTTCTTCCTCTTGTTTGTTTGTTCATTAATACATTTATATACCACCTCTCTGGAGAACCAAAGTTCCCACTCTGGGCAGTTCATGATATAAAATACAATTATATATTAAAATAGGAAGAGATACTGGAGTTACATATTGACATAATCACAAGTAGTTTCTATAGCAGTGATGGCAAACCTTTTAGAGACCGAGTGCCCAAACTGCAACCCAAAATCCACTTATTTATCGCCAAGTGCCAACATGGCAACAGGGGAGGGAGAAAATTCTCCCATTGGGCTGCTGGGCAGAGAGGCAGGGCAAACTCTGTGCTGGGGGAGGGAAAAAGTGCTTCCATTGGGCTGCTGGGCAGAGGGACAGGGCAAACTCTGTGCTGGGGCAACTGCATGGGTGCCCACAGAGAGGGCTCCAAATGTCACCTCTGGCACTTGTGCCATAGGTTCGCTACCACTGGTCTATAGTCTTGTCTTCATGCTTCCCCAGGAAGCACTTATAGCTCTTTATACTGGACCTAGGGCTATCAGAATAAACTGCTTAAGAAGATTGTGCCTCTTTAGGATTGCTAAATCTCAGTCTATGTCTCCACTCTGTAGAAGGTGCATACAGTAAAACCTCGAGTTATGAATAAAATCAGTTCCATGGCCTTGTTCATAAGTTGAATGTGTTTGTAACTCGAGGTATCCCCATAGGGATAAAGAAAAAGTCCACCCCACCCTCCAAAAATCAAATCATCCAAAAAGAATAGCAGCATTGAAAGAAAAGCATGCATAAGCAAAAACGCTGTTCCTTACCTTAAAGAAGTTTTGAAAATGGACAGAAAACTCAGAAAAATCCAGCAAGAAACAGCAACAGGCAGCCAGACAAAGAAATCACTCCAAACACTCTACTGCCACCTACAGAGCTCAGAAAGGCTGCATGTGCGCAATACATTCTGGGGAATCAGATTATGTAACCTGAAGCAAACCCATAGGGGGAATTGCATTTTTTGCTTCACTGGAGGCAACACAGAGTGAAAAAAATTAATTCGTAAATCGTGGCATGTTCGTAACTCAAGACATGGATTTCAGTCCAGAACCAATTCAAAAGTCACATTATTCATAAGTAGGGGCATTTGTAAATTGGGGTTTTAGTGTGTTTCTAGGTCCCAGGTCCATTGGAAGAGTCTTTGTGGATAGTCAGTCTTCAAAATTCATGAAAATTCATGAAGAAAGTCTTGAAATTTGCCCTTGGCCCAGGTGTAGATTCCTTTCCTCTTGGAAGTCATAACAATCTTATACTGTGAGAATGGAATTAGGAATCATGAACAATAAATATGAAGTCTTCTTGGGTGACACATATGAAAAGGAGAGTAATGGATGATGGATTGGTTTGGTTGTCTTAGAATGTAGAAGAAGAAACACTATTATTATATATTGTGCATGTTCCAAAGCAAGAGAAAATATGAGTTTGCCTATGCTTGCTTGTGAGTAGAACAGTAGAAAATGTAAGCTTGATTTTGTTAGTTGGCTAGGCCAGAAAATATATGGCTTTCTTATTTTATCTAGGGAAAGGGGGAAAGTAAAAATGTTCCTTTAAATTTTTGCATTTTCTTTTTTGTGATCCTAAACTTTGATATATTTTTCCTGCATATAATAAAGCTGACTTGTTATTGAAGACGTTGTACTTTTCATATAGAGTATAAGCTGGTAGAAGGATTCCAGTTCCTTTATTCCTTTCTTGGCAATGCTACATATTGCTACCTAATTTAATAGCCGTTTCCTACCTGATCTGGCTGGTTTGTAAGCATAAACACTCAGTAATTGAAACCTAACATAGATTTTTTTTCCTACCCTGGAGCAGAACCACATGTACCTTGAAGCAGTAAAAGGTTTTATTCTGGCTTCCTGAACGTGTGCAGGTCTCTGTCAGGTGGAACGAGTCCTATGGTAGTGGGATAATGGGCTTTGTTATCCTTACATACCCGTAGATGAAGCAAGGGAACTTTTTTTTTATACAAACAGAATTTCATAAAGAAAAAAATAGTGTGTTGGTATGAAGGTCATGTCAAGGAATGGGCATGTACAGACATCATGTATTTTGGTGTTTGCAAGAAAGGTTGGAACCAGAGTTTGCTTTTACCAGGGATGGCACCTCTCCAGAATGTTATTTCTGGTTGAAAGGGTGGAGGCATGAAAAAGATGGGTGCCTCTTGCTGATTTTCCTCTTTTTCTACAGGTCCATGAATCCTGGTCTCCTACTGTTGTGGAATTAGAAACAAGGTGGTAGCAGGGACTGAAGTGCAGAAATTCATAAAAAATGGCATCATCCCCATGTCACGTGGGATTCCTCTGCTGAATTAAAATACCTGTCATTTGTCAGAAAGTTTGAATCGCACCCAATATTGTAACATGTAAATTATATTTTATTCAAATCATGCTAAAATCAGGCTAATACACTTAGTATTCTTTTCTAACTTGAGTAGGAAGCTAGCATTTTGTTTCCAAAGCAGCAAGAAATCAAATTTTAGTATTTTATGGACAAATGTCTCAACTTGTTAGCACTGAAGGGGAAAAAGTTCAATCTTCCTATTCTTTGATTGGAGTCAAATAAATCTAACTAATCTGGCGGTGGGGAAAGCCAGTATAAATGTTCAGATTAAAAGATTTTTTCCAGTATGCCTAGCATGGTAATTATTGTATAAAGAGTTGACTGCAAGTTCAGGCATATACCTAAACTTATTTTGAATAGGATTGCGATTGGAACTGCTCCTGAGTGAAGGCCAATCTGTGCATTGTGGTTGCTGCTTCATGTCTCCTTAAACACTTCTCCCAGTGGCTACTGAGTGCTTGTCTGTGACATGTAGTGTTAGAAACCATACTTTCCCTTCCTTAGCACTGGTAAACATAGGCTCCTGCTGCTTCAGTAGATAATTCATTTCTTTGCCACAGGTGAGAAAGTTGCTGCTGTGGATATGCTCAAGGACATGAGAAAATATGACCCATTAATAGTTACTAATGCTGAGCCAAGACTTTTGGCAGCAGAAGGGCATTTTTTGTGAGTCTGTGGTAGGAGAAACTTGTAAATCACTTCTAAGATTTCATTCACCTAAGTTAGGGTGGTCAACCTTGGTGCTGTAGCTGTTCTTGGACATCTTCAATCCCCAGAAACCCTGATCAGCAGGTGTGCTGACTTGGACTTCTGGGAATTGAAGTCCAAGAACACCTGGAGCACCAAGGTTGGCCACCCCTGACCTAAGTCTTCATGGCTCACTCTGCACCAGCTTCTTGTACAGTAGGGATGGGGGAAACACCTAACCCTTCAGAGGTTGAGCAACTACCATAAACTGTCACCACCAGCTGTTTTGGCTACAATCGAAGAGAATCATAGTCCAGCAACATTTGGAAGACTGCAAATAGTCCGCCCTGTTAAGAATGTCTACCCAGCTTCATGAATTGGCTGCCATTGCCATTTGCTGACAATGGTTTGTATGGATTTCTTACACCCTTCAGGGCTCATAAGTAATTAGTAGCTCTGTTTGATTCCCAGTTTAATCAACACACTCAGAGGGTGTGGAGTCTAAAAAAAGGAAAGGTCTGCATGTGGGCTCCAAATGTGAGCAAGAACCGAGATTTTGCATAGTCGCTGACCTCATGTAGCATATACAAGATGACAACCTCATAATCCTCTTTCATTGTGTGAACAACGTAACACCAGGGCCAGGAGCTTGTCTTGGTGTAACAGAGACTTTGGGTGAAGAGGACTAATACTGTATCTGTTGGTGAGGATAGGTTTAGAGTGCTGACCAATATGAATTGCCCACGCTTCAATTCCTGTCAAAGAAACTCATTTGCATGGGTCTCTCTGTGTTTTGTGTGTTTCACAAAGAACATGCCTTTGTGTACAAAAGAGAAAAGTATAGTACAGGAAGGAAGCTGGAAAGGGACAGGCAGCAGTGGTGAGATTTATGATGCTCTGTAAACTGCAGAGTCTGTCAGAAGATGTTGACAATCGCAGGGCTCCTGTGTGTGACTCCAGCAGAGTCATGCAAGTTTTGTGTACATAATGGCTCTTAGGTTTAATGCACAGGAGAAGGGTAAGAAGCCTCTCTAATTCTTCTTTGTTTATGTATTGACAAGCCTCCGGTAAGGTTTTCAGTCATGTTTAGCCAGCGTGTGTTTAGTGGGGATGTGCATATGCATTTTAAAAAACAAATGTCTGCCTCATCTAGAAAAATGTGTACTGTACTTGAAAATGAAGAATTCTGTCTAAAATCCACATTTACATTTAGAAGTATTTATCTGGGCTACCATCCATGCAGGACAGAATGCCAACTAAGGTCAATACAGGACTCTTAATTAAAAGCAGAACTAAATTGTCAAAGAACCCGAATTTCTCTCTACTCCCTTTTTTAAACAGTTTCAGTTAAAAATTAAGCGGATTTTCCCAATAATGATTTTCTTTATCCTTTGTTGATTTCAACTAGTTATGTTCCCACCCTCCCTTCAACTTGTCTAAAGTCTTTTCCCTAAGGCCATCTTGTAATTTAGATACATATCTGATTTCTTAGCTGATGTGAATTTATAATCCCCAACCCCACCCAGTCCCTACAGGCAGACAACACCATGCTGTTTATTCTGTCAGTGTAGCTTCCCTTGATCTGAAATTCTTGGCTCTGTGCCACAGCTTCTGCCAGTCTTGACTTTACTTTTTGATAACAGAAGCCAATGATACTTGGAAGGAAACTACAGTACTGTAACTAATTAAATTTAGTGACAGAGGAAGGGGCATGTAACACAGGAAAAAGTGTTCGATTGTGGCTTGGTGGCCTATGCAAAGAGCCCACTCAAAGAGCTCCTATAGATAGTGGCTAAGAGACTGGGAAGTCTTCGTCACTTGGTGGCCTGGTCCTTTTAAGCAGGCCATTAGGTAATAAACTATTCACCTACTATAGGAGGCAAATACTAACCCATCTTGCAAAACTACTGTAAATAAGACTTAGTGTAGGGATTCTCAACCTGCAGCCCATGGGTCAGATGCAGCCCATGGCACCATTTCATGTGAGCCCCCACTGCCTCCACCACACCAGGAAGTGCAATGTGGTGGAGGAAGGGCAAAATGGCCATCCGGCCCCCAAAGCTATCTGAGGGAGCATGACCCGGCCACCAGCTTTAAAAAGTTGAGAACTCCAACCTTAAATAATAAAAAGTTCAAAATTCAGACTATGCAACTTAAAACCTTCTTGTTGGACAGGTAATATTGCTACTGTTTTAGTCTGCTATAAACCATTATTATTATTATTATTATTATTATTATTATTATTATTATTATTATTATTATTATTATTATTATTATTATTATTATTATTATTATTATTATTATTATTATTATTATTAATTGTATTTGTTACCCTGCCCCAATCGGGAGAACCCGACTCTGAGCGGCTTACATCAAAATAGAAATAAAAACATAAAACAATCTATATCAATAAAAACATCAAGAGTTAAAAAGTCATCAAAAGTTAAAAATAATACACAAATCCCACATTCAGACCCAGGGGTGGCAATCCATTAAATAAGCCACCTAGTATGAGAACCCACATTCCCGGGTCCCCAAACTTGTCCTGCCAGCCAGGTTTTTAAGCCCTTCCGGAAGGGCAAGAGCTCTGTCTGAAGGCGCAGTTCGGTGGAAAGGAGGTTCCAAAGGGTCGGGCGGACACGGAGAAGGCTCTCCTCCTAGTACAGGCGAGGTGCGCCTCTCTCGCCGAAGGAATAACAAAGGAGCCTCTCCGATCCGCCCTGGTGGGACGGACAGATGTTCTTGGGGTGACGCGGTCTCTTAGGTATCCTGGCCCACTACCATATAGGGCTTTAAAGGTAATAACCAGCACCTTGAATTGCACCCGGAGACATACTGGCAACCAATGCAGCTCCTGGAGCAGTGGTGAAGCACGAGCATACCGCCCACACCCCACCACTACCCGGGCTGCCGCATTTTGGACCAGCTGGAGTCTCCGGATGGTCATCAGGGGCAGCCCCATGTAGAGCGCATTACAGTAATCAAGTCTGGAGGTGACCAACGCATGTGTGACCATAAACAGAGCGTCCCGGTCTAGGAGTGGGCGTAACTGGCGTATTACACGCAGTTGTGCAAAGGCCCTCCTGGCCACGGCTGCCACCTGCTCTTCGAACAGTAGCCGTGAGTCCAGGAGGACCCCCAGATTACGCACCGGGTCTGTTTGGGGCAGGATTGCCTCATCCAGAACCAAAGGTGGCAGCTCCTGAGTTAACACAGGACCCCTTACCCACAGCCACTCAGTCTTGGCGGGATTCAGCTGTAGCCCGTTGTCTCCCATCCAGACCTTAACAGCCTCCAGACACTTGGAAAGGACTTCCACCGCACCGCTTGGGTCCCCACGGGCGGAGATGTATAACTGGGTATCATCTGCATATTGATGATACCTTACCCCGTGGGAACGGATGATCTCACCCAGCGGCTTCATATAGATGTTAAATAGGAGAGGAGAAAGTACTGAGCCCTGAGGCACCCCGTATTGCAGGGGCCTAGGGCTGGACTTCTCCTTCTCCAGGCACACCGACTGGGACCTGCCCCTCAGGAATGAGGAAAACCAGGACAACACTGTGCCCTGGATCCCCAGACCCTGGAGCCTTCCCAGAAGGATGCCATGATCGACAGTATCAAAAGCCGCTGAGAGGTCGAGAAGAGCAAGGACAGACAGCTCCCCTCCGTTCCGCTCTCTCCAGAGATCATCCACCAATGCGACTAGTGCAGTTTCAGTACCATATCCGGGCCTGAATCCTGACTGAAACGGGTCCAGATAATCCGCTTCATCCAGGACTTCCTGTAACTGCTGCGCCACAGCCTTTTCCAAAACCTTACCTAAAAAAGGTAGGTTGGACACTGGACGGTAGTTGGAAATTACTGTGGGGTCGAGGGACGGCTTTTTTAAGAGGGGAAGCACTAAAGCGTGTTTAAAAGGTGCAGGAAAATGCCCCTCTTTTAATGAAGCATTAATGATCGCCTCGACCCAGCCACCTGCCACAGACTTGGAAGCTTTTATTAACCAGGCAGGGCAAGGGTCCAGTGCACAGGTCGTGGCGCAAACAGATACAAGAAGCCTGTCCACTTCCTCAGGGCCAACAGGATCAAACAGATCCCAGATAACATGGCTAGACTGTGCTATCTTTGCTTTTTTCTGCACTGTTATGTGCTTAGAGCTTTTGCTATTGTTGTTGAGCACCAGGATCCAGTAAAATGGTCTCATATGACTATAAACAAGGATTTGAAAGTAAAACCATATTAATTTGTCATATGTTGCAAACTCAACCTCTCCTACATCACTTGGAAGATCCTGAATAGGCTGAGGGTCAGAGTGCCTAAATGTAAGATCAACATGAGGCCTGCTGGCAGACAACAAACAAGCTATGTGAATGTGGAGAGAGACAGAATCCAGCTCATTTACTGGTCTGCCAGTTACTGCCAGAAACATGCACCGATGAGGATTTCAGTTTGGCCAATGACAAAGCCAAGAAAGTGGCTTCATTTCCGCAGTTCTGAGTTTGATCAGGACACGAAAGAAGAATACCCGTATATACTTGACTATAAATCGTCCCGAATATAAGCTGAGGTACCTAATTTGGACCTCTAAAACTAGGAAAATAGATTGACCCGAGTGTAAGTCAGGGGTGGAAAATGCAGCAGCTGCTAGTGAGTTTTAGCAATTACAATACAGTAATACCTTGGATAATGATTACATTGGATAATGCTAGAATCGGATAACGATGCAATAAATTGTAAAAAAAATGCATTGGATAATGATCTGTTAGCGTTATCCAAGGTAATCGTTCATAGCCGCGGGGGGGGGGGGGACTGGGAAGCTGAACGGGGGCTCCATTCAGCTTCCCAGACACCCCGCAGCTATCCATATTCATAATATTAATGCTGTATTCATTTAATGCAATTGTGTATTAAATGATATTCTGTACCAGTAGCTGTCATTAACATTTCTCCAGTAACCACTGCCTTCTGTTTTGCAGCATGGGCGGACACCTCTCCATCTTGCGGCTTACAAGGGTCACCTCGGTGTTGTCCAGATTTTGCTCAAAGCTAACTGTGATGTGGATCTTCAGGATGATGTGAGTAGTTGCAACTAGATGTTGCAACCAGTTCTCCCAGCCAAGAAAGCCCTTCTTCCATGTCAATATTGCAAGCATCTCTGCAGCATGTTGCCTCCTTTCAAAACTGATTAGAACGTATGTTTGCATTGCTGTATTGATTATAACATTTTATAGATCAGCAGGCAAGATAGGTGGAGTGGGGACATTGGTGAAATCAACAACATTGCAGATGAGTATGTTAAAAATATCTACATGCAGAAATAAAGAAGTCATTAGTGAAATGAGAGTGTATGTTTTGTAGTCTCAGAAACATTCAGACATTTTTGGAGCCCTCACACCCTCCAGAAAGCCCAGAGCCAGAACTGGGCAGAATGGTCACATAGGCAAACATATGGTGTGCAGTTTGTGCTTTGTGAAGCCAAAGTGCCTCCTCTACAACTTTACTCAGACTTACTTTACCTCTTCCCCCACCCCACCCCCTTGTTTTTGGCTCTGTGTTTCTTGGAGTTTGCACTTCACTGCCACCCATGATTGCATCATTCGCACCATTCAGAGGTCTGAAACCCAAGGCAGGAATGTTTGTTATTTGTAATGCCTGGTTCATTCCTGAGTGGAAGCTAAGTGCTTTGTAGCCTGACAAATCTACTGTTGATCTTTATGCTCTTTGCATATTGTTCTGTGCCAGTCATGTGGTTAACACATTGCAATCATCCTTTTAAAAAAATAGCATATGACATTCACAGTAGAGGAAGAATTTTGATTTTTCATAAAACGTGCCCAACAGGAATCCATAAGATCCTGTTGTTGAGTTCAGAGCAAAAAGTTTGCCAGCTTCAGGGGAACATAACACTCCGAGCCAATGTTTTAGGAGATGTCTAACCTATCTTATGTGGAAGTTATACAAAGCCGGCATGTTTGTTTTTTCTCATTCTCTTTTTCAATAGCTCTTCCTTAGTACTTTGTTCACTATTTTAGATTATGGTTGTCTTCTTTTAGATGTGAATTTTTGTTACATTTATATTTCCCAAATATAGCTGTATTTCCTTGTACTGATTGCCTTTTGTGTCATGCTTTTTATATCCTGCTATTCTTCTAAAAAGCTAAAAGTGATGCCCCCCATGTTTGCCATCACAGCTTTCCAGTGATTAGGTTAAGGCCGTGACGGCGCACTTTGGCACTCCAGATGTTCTTGGACTTCAATTCCGAGAAGCCCAAGCACCCTGTGAATCCACACAAATGGGTTTACTGCGATTCATCCGGCTTGCGCTGCCGTCATCACTCCCGGAAGCGTGCTTTACTTCCATATGGGCATGTTTTACTTCTGCTTCCGGGAGCGACGAGGGCAATGCAGGCTGGATGTATCGTAGTAAACCCATTCGTGTGGATTCACAGGGTGCTTGGGTTTCTGGGAATTGAAGTTCAAGAACATCTGGAGTGCCAAGGTTCACCATCACGGGGTTAAGGTTTCCTGTCCTAGTTCTATATTGTAAACCACTCTGCAGTTTTGCTGTTTTGCTGAAGAAGAACTTCCTTTTTAAAAGCATGCTGTTTTGAATCCTTTAACCTTACTAATGTTACTTCAGAATTCAGACGTCTTGTGTTTTGTTTCTCCTGCTGTTGTGTAGAGGGCTATTTGATGGCTGTTTTATTTTATATTCTCATCTGCCAAATGTTACGTACCATAAATAAACTCTAAAACTGTTGTGGAGTGTTTAAAATGCTGACTTCATGTTCTACAGATGTTGATCGTTAACATATTTTAAAAGACCTTATGATTAGTTGAAGAATGACCTCCAGTGGCCTTGAATGGGATTATTATGAATTTCAGCCTGTGGAGACCAGCTCTCTAGAGTATGAAACCCCAAGAAGTAACTCTTTCCTTCTCCCTGCTAATCCTGCAAGCCCTTATTGGAATCCTGACGCCATCTCTGATTGGTCAATGAGTGCTCAGACGGCACCTGCCTCAGAAATAGTCAAGGGGGCAGTGGCCCTGATAAAAGAAGTCAAGGAAGAGAGAAATAAGAAAAAGCAAAGGAGAAAGGCTAGAAACGATCCTAGAAGATTGCAAAGAGAGAAGGAGGTTAGAATTCTTAACTTCAGCTTCTCTCTGACCCAGTTGCATGTAGCCTTTTGGATTGGCCGTCTGGCATGTCAAAGCGACTTGAATAGTGCATGGTTGCATGTTTGGCGTTTTGGTGAATATTTACCAAAAGGAGCAACCTCTCTGCTTTTCCCCATAAGAGTCCCATTAAATGTTCTGTGATGATTACTGTATTTTAACTGAAATGCTTTTAGGAATAGTTTGCGTAGCCAAAAATGAGCCAAAAATGCTATCTTACTTCATGCAAACATGACTATTCATGCCTGCAGTGGGAAAATGGCTTTCCAGATGTTGGCCTACAACTCCCATCAACCCTTACAGTGGTAAGGAATGAGGGGAACTGCAGTCCAGTAACTTCTGAAGGACCATCCATTGCCGATCCCTGGTTTACAAAAGCAATGTCCAGACTCCTTGCTTCTTTTTGCTTACACGTGGAAGGGAAGTTGTGGAAGTGGCTCCAACTAATGGAAGAGGTGTCAGTTGCATACTGAGTGCCAAGCCAGTACTTCATTCAACAAGCATCTTATTCATTAGCTATGTCTTCTTGCATGAATTCCCTTGTGTGTGTGTGTGTGGTATAAAACAATGGGACACTGACCAAGGTACAGTATTTGAAGGTCTTTTCATGGCAGATGTTTTGTTGATTCCTTTGACTCCTTCAGTGTTCACTGTCTTACTTCACAGAACTTTGAACTCACCTGAACAGTGACAATACACCCACCATGATGTACAAATGTGTGTTTTGGGATTAAACAGAGTCATATGAGCCAGGTCCTCCAGAACTTGCAAAAACAGAGCAGACATTTATTTTCCGATAGTACTTGGTTGAATTGTTGAGCAGATAAACAAATCAGAGGCTGGCTTTAGGTCTGATGTACATTTTTAAATATAGATATAGAAACTTGGTGTAATTTCTGTTTCCTTACCAAACATCGAGCAGTGTGGCAAGAATTGGGATGAAGGTGATTATAAACAGGCATTTAACCTCAAGATGAGTGAAGAAGAAAAAGGAGATCTACCTGAGAATTAGAGCTTTGCCTTTCATGCTCATGATGACAAAGAATTTAGTTCAAATGCTTACTTGCACATCAGGTTATCCTGCATAGATTTAACGGGGGCACATTTCCTTTATTGGTCTTTCTTATGTATGATATAACACAGCAGGGCTGTAGCCAGGATTCTAGATTTGTGTGTGTGTGTGTGTGTGTGTGTGTGTGTGTGTGTGTGTGTGTGTGTGTGTGTGTGTAAATTTTATCGGGGGGGAGGGGGCAACAATGTCTCTCACACATATATATAACAGTAGCATCCCGAGGTGGGGTGGGGGGCTGTTAGCTTAGGAGGGTTTTCACCCCCCCCTTGCCCCCCTCTGGCTACGGCCCTGTAACACAGTTTCTGTAGTACAGTAATACCCCGGATAACGTTATGACTTGGTTCCACAAGTCATGATGTTATCCGGTTTTTAGCGTTGTCTGATGCATACATCGAACAACACTAAAAAAAAAAAGCCCTGACGTCAGGGACAAACCACGCGCCGAAGCAAGAGTCGGCTTGTCTGAAATCTATTCCCCCCCCCCCCCGGGGGCGATTTTGGACAAGCCGAAGCAAGGAGCAGCTTGTCCGAAACTCCCCCGTGGGAGAGTTTCGGACAAGCCGACCCTTACTTCGGCTTGTCCGAAACTCCCCCGCGGGGGGATTTCGGACAAGCCGCTCCTTCCTTCGGTTTGTTCAAAACTCCCCCGCAGGGGGATTTCGGACAAGCCGAAAGATCGACTTGTCCAAAACTCCCCCCCCGGGGGGGGGATAAATTTTGGACAAGCCGACTCTTCCGGAGTATTACTGTACCTCATTTTAGAGTGGAATGGTTTCTATTAAGTAAACATGTTCAAATCACTCACCTCCCTCACTTCATTTTTGATAACTCCCCACAGAAGTACACGTTACAGTAATTGCTGAGAAGAGGTAGGGGGATGGAACCAACATAATTCATGCCTTCGTTTGATAATTTCTCTGCCCTGTTTTTTGCCTCCAGAAAAAAATAATCCAGACAAGTCCCAACAATTTTAGTGTACTATCCTTTACCCATGATTACATTTATCAGCAAATGTGCTCTCAGTGTGTTCAGATGAGGCCTGGGTCATTACACATTGTGAACTCTCCCACCCTTTGGGACTGGGGTGCAAATATTTTAATAAGAAGAATAGGGTGTGATTTAAAAATAATAATCATAGAATTCATGTTGGTATAGCTTTATTTATCTTTAGGCTGTGAGGTGAGGTGAGGCCCAGGCCAAAAAAACCCTGCTGTCTCTTCCCCGCCCCATTATGCCTGAGTGTGTTTTTGTGCTCATTGGAACAATAAAGGGACACATAGTAGCACACCTTTCTGCCATAAGCCCATGAGCAGCTTGCCTAGACAAATATTTTGTAAGGTTTTTTCTTGCCCTGATGTGGACTGGATTTCAATTAGCCTCCATTGTTGTGACCCTGAAAATACAACTTTCTGCTTTGTGACTTGAGATTCGTTTTAATTGGAGGGAAATGCTTCTCAGAACATGCTGTCTTTCTAAAAGGCCAGTGTGTTTGATAAGTCATTTAATGAACTACATCACTTTTTCATGTTGCTGCCACTCTGGCCTAAATTAAAATAACTGTTAACAAGAAAGTCTATCCAGTGGGTGAGCGAAAGGGTCTTTTGTTATGACAGAGTCATTGGTCTGATTCTTTTTATATGCAACAATTAGCGTTCCTTGTAGAATGTTTTGGGTTCAGTTTATCAGATATCACTGTGATCCTTTTCATTCTTACACACACTAAAACAAAAAGTGTGGTTTATTATTATATCTTTTATCATCTGTAATGATAAGAAAATTTCATTAGTGGCAGAGCATCTGACAATGTATTGTAGAAAAATACAACAGGTGTGTATGTGCACAGTATTTTACTTCATTTGAAACCTCATGGCATTATGAGTTAGAAATAGCAAATCTCTCCTACCATTGATGTCTGTCATTTGTGAAATAACCATCAATCAAAAGCAAAATAATATCTCTAATGATTACCAAATATATATGAAGTTTTCACCTTTTAAAGATGTTTTGTACATATTCTCAATGAAATTTTCATTTTCCTCCTTGTTTTCACCACAGTTAAAAGGTGTATGTTACAAATGTTCACAAATGGCCTGTATGTATACAGAGGGTGCCAAAAATGTATACAATTTTAAGATATGTTATTTTTGTCTTACTTTCCAAAGTAGAATTATGGTAGAAATGTGTAGTAGTATGATGTTCATTCAAAAGAATGGATGCTAGTGTCACCATGCGACAGGCAGGACAGTAAAAAAAATGAGAAAGTACATGACCATTTTATTCATTTTTTTAAAAAGTTCTAAAAAGCATGTTGATAGCAAGGATTGGGAAAGAAGCTCAGTATTAAAAGTCCATGTAAGTTAAAAAGGATACGATGTTTGTTTCTGCCATTTCTTCATGGAGATTACAGGATTTTAAAAATATTTATTTTATTTCTATACCACCCAACTGCTAGATCGTCACTCTGGGTGCTGTAAATAAGATATAGGAATGAGGATCCAGAAAAATATTAGGATAATGAGTATAAATACATAAAGTAAATAAAATAAGATTTACTTACTGAATAGATGATGTAAGGAAGAAAGTACTTAAATATTTTGTGATGTAATTATGTTATGTATTGATTTTTCCCTTTCTTTTGTTTGACTTGCATGTTTTGTTTTATATTTTATATTTTTGTATTTTATTCTTTAAAATTTAATAGCAAATATAAAAAAATACAGTACATAACATAAATAGCAATTACACTTATATATCACCCCATAGCACTTAGTACACTCTCTGGGCGGTTTGCAAGATAATTAGCTTTTTTGTCCCCAACATGCTGGGTACTCAATTTAGCAGCCTCAGAAGGATGGAAGGCTAAGTCAACTTTGATCCCTGTCAGGATCAAACTCACAATGTCAACAGTTTTGGCTGTGGTACAACCATTTCAGCCACTATAAAATCAATGCCAAATATACCATTGAAATCTCACATAGAAAATTGTATTTAAAAACTAGCTAAACACAGCAGCGGTAAATCTGTTCACAAATGCAGTGATAATAAAAACAAATGAAACCAAATGAAATCAGCTAGGATGCATCAGAATGTGTGTTCAAACTATTTGCAAAGCCATTTTTTACCCTTCGGGAACAGTTTTTCAATGGAATGATTGTTCACAATCACAATGCGTTTTGAGAGGGATTCAGTAAGTGATGAGAGCTTTGTGACTCTAGCTTGTCAAAGTGTCTCCATTAATCAGTTAAATTACGGTAATTTTACAGTCCTGCCCATTGTTGTGCTTGTGCTAAATCCTCACAGAAATCAGCAGAACTTCTTTTGGGAGGTCGCAGCATTTTTAAAGAAAGTATCTCAATATTTGGTTCCCTAATCATATGGGAAGTCATAACTGCTATTGTTGTTTTACATAGCTAGGAGCAGGTGTTGCAAATTTTCTTCTAGTTAGTTGTACATTTCCTGCATAGAGAGGTTCTCATGGTTGATCTTGGTCCACCAGAAGGTAACACCCTACACTAGATGTAGAGCACATCATGAGAAAATGGAAGCTTGTTGGCATTTGAGAGATGCAGTCTGGCAGATCATTGTGCCTCAGTAGCCATACTCAAAAAACAATTGCGTGATGACCTCCTTATAGCCAGTCCTAAAACAAAGCAAGTTCATTTGTAAGCTGCTTCCCATGCGAGAAGCTAGTCTTAAGGAATTTCTACTTCTCCCCCACTCTCTCCAGTGTGCAGTCTGACTAAAAGAACTGGATATGTGATGTACAGTGTTTCTTCCTTGAGTGGTCCTGGAGCACCTAAGTCTGATCACACAAATGAAGTACTAGGCAGAACTTTATTAGGCTAGACATACAGAGAAATCTGTACTAGTGTATGTATGCATCTTTATGTATGTCGGTGCACACATGCAGTGAATTACCCTTTCAAAATCATAATCTCCTACTGGAAAATTAGCCTAACTTTCATGCATTGTTCCTGCTGTAAGAAAAGCAATTGTGTAAGATTTCTGTGTAGATAATATGAGAATATTAATATATAGGTAATAAAGGTAAAGGTTTCCTCTAGGGTTTAGTGCTCATCTCTGTTTCAAAGCCAAAGAGTCAGCGATGTCTGCTTCTGCAAACATTTCCATGGTCATGTGGCAGGCATGACTAGCACACAGAACGCTGTTTACCTTCCCACCAAAGTGGTCCCTATTTATCTACTTGTAATTCCTTTTATATAATATACAATTCAAGTGTAGTTTTGGAAGTTATTTTGAAAGTGAATGGATGGATGGATGGATTGTTTGATCAGTCGGTTGGTCAATTGGTTGGTCGGTTGATTGATTTGGGGGGGGGGGGTATGACTCCCAGAATCCCCCAAACAGCATGGTTACTTCTAAAAGTGACAGTCCAATAAAACAAAATCAAAAGGATAATTTTGCCAGGTTCTAATTTTATTTTCACACCTACAGTACTAAACTGTACTTTGATTTTATGCCATTTTGAAACGGACCTGGTTTTCCTGTAGGAAAAGCTTAAAGATGAAATGGGTGTAACTCTTAACCATACAAAATAATGTCACCATTATTGACCCTTTTTAAGGATTTAGGTACCAGGGTGCTGACTTATTTTACAGCTGTAAACTCAGTGTATTGAATGATATCTGTGTATGTAACTGTTCATATAAGAGTCTACAGATGTGCATAATATATTTGCAGGTATATTTATGTAGAGTTGGAGCACAAAGTTAGTTAGTAAACCATTGTCTCTCTTCCACAGGGTGACCAGACAGCTTTGCATCGAGCTGCAGTGGTAGGGAACACAGATATAATATCAGCTCTTATTCACGAAGGCTGTGCTTTGGACAGGCAAGACAAGGTAAAGAGAAAATGTGCAACAGTGGAAAACAATCATGTTTGTTGTTGCTGGAGGAAGCTCTTTCAAACTTTTTTGTGTTATCTGTAAGATGAGGTTGGGATGATTTATATCAGGAGTTCCCAACCTACAGCCTGTCGGCCGGTCCCGGCCCATGATGCTATTCCATCCGGCTCATCACTACATCTGCTGCAACCAAAAGTGGAAGCAGGCGCGTTTATGTCCGCCACAAAACACGCCCACACATGCACAAATGCACCTGTGGTTGTCGTAAATTGGCACATTTATGACAGCTGTAAATGGGCCCTCTTCCGTTTCTGGGGGTATGTTCTGGCCTGCTCAGCAGTTTGGGGATGTGGGCAGGCACATGGCATAAAAAGGTTGGTCACCCCTGATTTATATGATTCCTCCTCTAAAAGTCTTTATAGACAGTTCCTATGAGATATTTATCTGTCTCAAGGAAAGAATTGGGATAGAAAATCTACAAAGAAATAAGCTTGAAGAAGTAGTTTTTTGCTATAGAAACATAGGCTTACTGAAAACTGACATAGCTATCTTATACCTATTTGTCTGGGAATAGGCCTCATTTAATTCAAGGGAATCACAGTTATATTCCACTAAGAAATTTTTGAACAGAAGGTTATAGCTTGGTAAGATTTATGCCTTTTCATGCCAATTTTTTACTTTAAGTAAAAATCTCACTGGTAGACTGATTAATGCCAGAAGTGTGAGATACAAGTCGGCATTGCGGGCCCTAATACAAATTAGTATTTTACATTTGGATTTACTAAAAGAAAAAGAGAATAAAGGCATCAAAAAGGATTTTCCCCCTTTCATTTTTCTTATGGATAGAGTTCACTATAAACCACTGCTTGTCCGTGTCTGTTCTGTAGGATGGAAACACAGCACTCCATGAAGCCTCTTGGCATGGATTCAGTCAGTCAGCCAAACTGCTTGTTAAAGCAGGAGCAAACGTCCTGGCAAGAAACAAGGTGAGATGTGTGCAGAAAATAATTTGTGGGTTTGCTTGTTCAAAAAGGAAAAGCAATAATGTTAAATGGTGATTGTTCCTTCATTAGTTTCTGGTAGTGTCATTACTTCTCAGTTGGCAATGTGTTAGAAACACTCTTTGATTGTATGTAACTATTTGTTGTATTGTTATTTTTAACACTTTTCTTTTTGTTGTTAAAATTTAATTTAAAAAAATCTAAAAAAAAAGAAACGCTCTTTGATTCCATTTTGCTGGATGTTGTCTCCATGTGTGCATTCTTGCACGAGGATGTTTCCATGCGAAAGAGTGCATATTTTGACAGGTGACCACATACAAATAAGAGATAAGATGTACTGAATGTTCCACGAATTCTGAGGGAACACTGCAAGGCCTTCTGGTTTCTGGCCTGCAATGTCATTTCATGTGGTCTCCCACTGCCTCCACCACACCAGGAAGTGCCATGTGGTGGAGGAAGGGCAAAATGGCTGTCCGGCCCCCGAAGCTGTCTGAGGGAGCGTGACTCGGTTGAAATTGGATACTGAGTTGCACTATTGTGGGTGACATCATTTTACTCACAATAGCAATAGCAATCAGTTATGCAAGAGGATTCTGGCTGTTGTCACTGGATAAGTGAGGTTGATGCCAACCTGTTCTTATTTGATTTTGGAAGCCAGGCAAGGTCACATGTGGTTATTGTCTGCACGAGAGAGAAGCAGGGAATATTATTTTTTTCTTACTAGGAGAGCTAGGTAGAAGTTTTGTCTGAAATTACAGCCCCCTGTGTTCCAGCGTATGAGTACAATAGGGATTGGTGGGAAGAAAAGGTAGAGCTTCAACATATTCCATCAGACAAAACACTGAAGTGGATTTATCTGAGGGGGAGCTATAATATACAAAATCCTCATTCTTTTAATCTTTGTAGCATTTTAAATTGTTTTTTTAAATTGGTTTTTAATGTTTTTGGACCGCTATGCTGTTCTAATGTTGTGAGCCGCCCAGAGTCATTTTGAGTTGGGTGGCTATACAAATTGGAAAAATAAATAAATAAATAAATAAATCCTTCCCCTTAAAAAGTCATCGTTTTTGATGTGCTGGCAGTAGAGTACTGGTGGACAATCTGTTCAAAACACACACAAATTAAATCCAAATGTTATAAGTTCCACACAACTGAAAGATAAATATGAGCAACCTAACCTGATAGGGGTAAACTAAGCACAGAAAACTGAATTTCCGTTTCTTAGTGAGGTGTGAGGAAATTGCGAGGGTTGGGTGTCTCAAGCTACAGTATATCCATTAAAGTGCTGAGCTTGTCAACCTGTCTCTCACGCACATTTTGTATTTTGTTCAGGTTATTAAGAACTGCTGTACTACCAAGTTTTTTTGGGCCGATTTCATGAAACGTTCCCTATAAGTGAAGCTTAGTTTAAGAGAGATAAGTCAGTTTTAGCTTTTAAAGACACATGATATGTCTGATCATTGGGAGAAGATATGGCAGGGGGACAGATTTTGGAAGAGGGAAAGAAAGGAAAAAGAGGCTTATTGATATATGCCCTGGATCACAGACTGTGTAACTAGGGGAAGGGGCTTTTCATTCATTAAAACCCAAAAAAGTATCTGCAAACAATGAAGAACCAAAGAAGAGAGGCAGGAAGAAAGTGGTATGGTATGTACAATGTAACTTTGTGCATAGACATGAATGCAACAGCTGTTAGTGTGTCTTCTCTAAAGATGACTAGTGCATTCTTCCCCTCTCTTTCCTAAGGCAGGTAACACACCGCTGCACTTGGCTTGCCAAAACAGTCATTCTGAAAGTGTTCGGGTCCTACTGCTTGGAGGTTCTCGAGCTGATATTAAAAACAATGTAAGTGTTAGAAGTCACAGATGTGACTTCAGTTCATACACATCTATTGGGCAGTTATTTGGCAGGGGAGGATCAGTTGCAGCATGTGAGTAGACAGAAGTAGTATAACAATGCCACATAGATTAGTATGTAACCCTATGGGATGCAGAGAAATTATTAAATGCTAATTGGAAGATAATTGTTTTTCATTGTATATTTAGAATAGTACGTTCTGGTACATGGAACAGTTAATTGTTAACTGTTGTTCCTGTCTTGGTTATGATAAGCCCTCAGTGCGGATGATCTTGACTGTTTCAAGGAGCCCTTGGACGCAGTGGTTAAACCTCTGTACTGCAACAAAAAGATTATGAATTCGATCCTAACCAGGGCTCAAGGTTGACTTACATTCACCCAACCCATACCCCCACCTGTGTGTTGTACAAGGTGAAATTTGCTTATTCTAACTTATTATTGTACATTCTACTCCTTTTACAACAAGATGAGATAGATTTTAACCTGCTATTTTCTCTGCGTAAACCAGGGGTGCCCAAACTATTGCCTGCAAGCTGGATCTGGATTGCAGGTGCATTTTACTTCTGCTTCTGGGATCAATGAGGATGATGCAGGCTGGATGAATTGGTGTCAGGGGCCGGATGAATTGGCATCGGGGCTGGATCTGGCCCATGGGCAGTAGTTCAGGCACCCCTGGCCCAGAGAGTGCACTAAGCGCTTTGGGGCAGTATATAATGTGTGATTGGTTTGCTTTGCTTTCATTGGATCTGCTCATCGTTGACTAAGACCCAAACTGAAACATACTTTCAGAATCTGCACAGACTATTTATGGTTTCCAGTGTGTTTGTTGGCCACACATCTGTGTTGTTTGCAGGATTTTTTGTTAGAGCTCTATTATTTATGCTTCCTAAAATATTTTAATGGCCCTCCCCAAAAGTGTGTAAACCAATATAAGACATCACTTTACAAGTTTGTATTGTTTAGTCTTTGGAATTTGCACTCCAGTGGAAATAATTGCCCACTACATCAAAATATTTCCCCACTGTGATGAACCTTAAAATAAGTATAGTTATTGAATGTTTATATGAGCCTTATTGCTAAATGATTAATTCATAGTATCTTTTAACAACATTTATTAACAGGAAGGAGATTTTCTGATGTTAAGAGATCACAATTATGTCACAAAGTTAACTCTGCTTTTAAAGAGGTTTTTAAACAGATGACCATCTCCCAGAGCTGCTTTACCTTAGACTTCCTACTTTGACAGGTAGTTGAACTAGATCAGTGTTTCCCAAATGCTGGTTTTTGGATTTCAATTCCCAGAAGCCTAAGTCATTTCCCCAAAGCACTGATCAGCCAATGTACTGACTTAGGCTTCTGGGAATTGAAGTCCACTAGTGGGCTGTGTACCCCTTGTTGGGAACCACTGAACTAGATGATCCTTTCTGGCTGCAAAGAAATTCTACCAGAAGAGGACCAACTACCACACTGTCTAGTAAATATAGGTATTCCACAGGTGTTATCTATTAATGAGGAAAATAGAGCATCACATAGAAACTAAGTGGACTATTGGCATCTTAGAAGAAGAGATATCCATCCGCACCACTTGTCATTAGCCAGACATCCACCGTGGAGTACCATCTGTACGTTTAGCCACATGTGGTCCATGATGCTTCTTCCAAATTAGACATGTGTAGGATTATAACTTTAATTAGCTGAAGCTTTCTCACTCTGCTTTGCATCCCCCTCCTTTTTTTAGGCAGGAGATACCTGTTTGCATGTTGCAGCTCGTTATAATCACTTGTCCATCATTAGGCTGCTCCTCAGTGCTTTCTGTTCTGTCCATGAAAGAAATCAGGTCAGTGCATGGATTTCATTGCCATTGTGCTCTGCTCCCTGTCGAACTTCTAGGTAGAAGCGATTTCAATATTTAAAAGAGAGGATATGGGAGTTGTCCCCTGAAGTACCTAAGAAATGACTGGAGAGATTCTGTTTGAAATTATTGTGTTGCTGTAAAGGAGGGTTTCTCAACCAGGTCTTCTTGGACTTCGATTACCAGAAGCCCAAGTCAGCACATCTGCTGATCTTGCCTCTGGGAACTGAAGTTGGCCAACCCTGCTATAGAGTGTATTTTATTTATTTGACTTATACCCCACCCATCTGGGATACACTCCTACTGTGGGTGGCTCACAATATTAAAAAGAGCAGAACAGACGCCATAAAACAATATAAAACCTCCACCACCACCACCCCAGTCCAATCAGCACCAAGGACCACTAGCCCGAGTGGCCAACGATGGGAGGGCATGTTCTTTTGGGATCAAGAATGGTGTTAGAGAAATGTAGTACAGTATCTTCATTTTCTCATGTCAAAACATGCTGCTGCATTTATGTTTATTATACATTCCTAAAAACCTTTCATCTTGCAGAATAAAAGTTGCAACATTGATTTGAAACAATTTTATGAGAGTCCAGTTTTTTAAAGCTTTAATCACATAGCTTTTTTAAAAAACAAAACGCAAAAACTTCTGCCAGGATCCTTTGCTGTGAATGCTGATGAGAGGGTATATTGCTTGTGTCCTGCCAGATTTGTTCCACAACCAATAACATAGATTCAGGATGCCCTATGTTGACTCTTGTGCCAATAACATAGTGTTATCCAGCTGAGGATGGAAAAGAGTTAAAGTGAGATGTCAGGATCATTGCAGTTTGCCTAACATAAATGGAATGAGGTAGAGTTCTTCTCTTGCTGTGATTGATGCAGCAATATTTTATTTTGCTAAGTACCATATATACGCGAGTACAAGCTGACCCGAATATAAGCCGAGGCACCAATTTTTGACCCGAAAACCCAGGAAAATAGATTGATCTGAGTATAAGCCGAGGATGGGAAATGCAGTAGCTGCTAGTGAATTTTAATAATCAAAATACATGAAAATATGATATAATTAATTAAATTGTTGGTGCGTCTCAATCCGACGCGGTCTTGGGACCCTTGTTGTCACTGACCCAAGTATAAGCCATTTCTCCTTTTTTGGGGCTCATTTTTGGAACTAAAAAACTCGGCTTATACTCGAGTATATACGGTATTTATTTTTGCAGTTATTCTCACCAGCATTCCTCTGTGTCTTTCATTATATTCCTTTAGAATATGTGACACTGAATATATAACACTTTCAGTTACATATCCAAAGCGAACTGTTCAAATTCTTCGCTTTTTAAAGACACAAACTGTGCACCAACAGGATGATGGTGTGACATCCAAGATATATAAAGTCTGCTTTTGTAACTTCCAGGTTGGTGATACAGCACTTCATGTTGCTGCTGCACTAAATCATAAAAAGGTGGTCAAACTATTGCTGGAAGCTGGAGCTGATGTGACTGTAGTTAACAATGTAAGTGCTGAAGAAAATTATTTCCCTTCCTCTCAGTTATTTTCCGTTGAACTTTGTCTGAGATAGTAGCTTCAACAAAATGAGTGTCTAGTACAAGGCTTCTCAATCTTACCATGCCACAGGCTGGACAACTCCCCCTCTGACAGCTGAGCAGGCCAGACACAATGGCGGCGGGGGTTGTCGCTGTAGGCTGGATGGAACGGTGTCAGGGACAGGGGCCGGCCCATGGGCCGTAGGTTGTGAATCCCTGGTTTAGTAACTTCTTAACAGTTAGAGCACTGCAACAGTGAAACCAAATGCCTTGAGAGGTGGTGAGCTCTCCAACACTGGAGGCATTCAAGAGAGAATGGGACAACCATCAGTCATATCTGCTTTAGATTCAGATTTCTACATTGAACAGGGGGTTGGACACAGTGCCCTAAAAGGCCCCATCCAGCTCAGTTATTCTATGATTCTATTAATGGAATTTACACTCCATGCTCATAAATGTTGGCAACTGTTTTAAATAATTGTTGTGTTTTCTGCTTTTAAAAAATGTATTATGGAGAGATCCATGTTATTTTTCTGTTACAGGCTGGTCAGACTTCCCTTGAAGTTGCCCGAGAGCACAATAATCCTGAAGTTGCCCTTCTGCTCACTAAAGCCCCCCAGGTACCTCTTGAATGTAACTCATTAAAAACGGGCATAGAAGCATAGCCATTCTGGAATAAACATCCTTCCTACAGATAAAGTTGATGATCTGTTCCAGATCTTGTCAAACATGGGTGTTGGATCCAGATACAGTGGACCCCCACTTTACGGATGGTCTGCCTACCCGAAAACTTGCTTCAAGGAAAAAAATCCATAGGAAATGATGGCCTGCTTCACAGACTTTTTTAGGAATTTTTTTTGTTGTTTTAATGCATTCCTATGGGAAACCATGGTTCGCTTTACAGCAGTGGTTCCCAACAAGGGGTACACAGCCCACTAGTGGACTTCAATTCCCAGAAGCCTCAGTCAGTACATTGGCTGATCAGTGCTTTGGGGGAAATGACTTAGGCTTCTGGGAATTGACGTCCAAAAACCAGCATTTGAAACAGGCTTTTTGTTTTTCATGCATTCCTATGGGAAGCTGCGTAATGCATTCCTATGGGTGGTTTGCTTTAAGGACAAGCCTGTGGATCAGTTTCATTCCATAAAGTGGGGGTTCATTGTATAGTCAAGAGTATAATCCCTGAAAACCAGTGCCTCTTTAGACATTTATTTCTGTGGAGCTCCTTGATTTCAGTAACTCAATCAAAATCTAATTCAGTCTGGTTCTGACGCACATATTTATTATGCAAAGGCACCATATATACTTAACTATAAGTCATCCCGAATATAAGTCGAGGTACCTAATTTGGACATCTAAAACTAGGAAAATAGATTTATCTGAGTATAAGTCGGGGGTGGAAAATGCAGCAGCTGCTAGTAAGTTTCAGTAATTAAAATACATGAAAATACAGTAAAATTAATTTATTCAGACATTTGTGTGGGTATGTTTTTGAGTTTTTACAGTAGTGTTAGTGCTTTTTTTAAAATGTATGTTTTAATTTACACCACCGTGGTTTTGGGACCCTTGGGGTTGTTGGCCCGAGTATAAGTCGAGTCCCTTTTTTGGATCTCATTTGGGGCCCCCCTAAAAAACTAGACTTATACTCGAGTATATACAGTATGTATCTGTTTTAGAAAACCATTGTACCACCATACCCACC
The DNA here is from genome assembly GCA_030440675.1 of Furcifer pardalis. NCBI lineage: Eukaryota > Metazoa > Chordata > Lepidosauria > Squamata > Chamaeleonidae > Furcifer > Furcifer pardalis. The sequence continues at coordinate 42,963,475 of CP126890.1, read as the reverse complement.
CGTCCATACTCACACACTGTGTTAGTGTTTTGTTCTTTGCTGCTGCTTCAGGCATTGCATTCTCTATCCAGTACAGCACATTGCTTTTTAACATTTGTTGCTACCTTCTGTGAAGCAGTGGATGTTTCCAAACTTCACTCCTCGTAATTGTACCAAGATGACTGTGGTTCATAATGGGTTCAAGATAGTCATGGTTCTAGTAGAGCCCTTAAACCCAGTAAGACTTAATTTAGTCATGACTGATTGAGGTCCCATTGATTTTGACTGTCTGCTCAAATTACAACTGATCAGAAAGGGAAATAGATTGCATTTTGGGCGGGTACAATCTATTTCCTGGTGATCACGTGAAGTATGGGGAATTGTGGTCCAGCCTGGCCCTGATCCATACTCAAGCTAGTCCTTTTGGTCCAGCTGTAGTGCTACTATTTTTTGAGACTGGTGTGCAGCAATCCCTCTACAGATAGAAGGGTTTCTTCAAGGGAGATCGTTCTCTGCCAAGCCATCAATTCCAGTATGATGAGATATTGTACTGTGCCCACTGTCTAATTCAGAGGTTCCCAACCTTTTCAAACTGGGGGCCAGGTCACACACTCTCAGTCAGCTTTGAGGGCCTGACTGCCATTTTGCCCTGCCTGCATGATGGGGTGGCCATTTTGTCCCAACAGCTTCAAATGGGTGGCCATTTTGTTTTTAAAATGCCCTTGGAGAGGTGGGGAACCACATGAAATGGTGCAAGAGGCTGGATCCGGCCCACAGGCCTTTGGTTGGGAACCCCTGGTCTAATTGCACCCAGAGGCTGTGTCTTGACTGTATTAAGTATAAACTTTGCCATATGCAGATCTCACGGTTTAATCGTGGAAGGAGTCTGAGGAAGAAGAGGGAAAAGCTCAAAGAGGAGAGGCGTGCTCAGTCTGTACCAAGAGATGAAGTGGTACAAAGTAAGGTAAAACCAGCTTTGTATATTTAGAAGGTGAGGAATGTGGTCTGAATGATGTAAAGCTTCTCTAGCTCTTGAAGGAATCTGCCATGGAAAGGTCACTTGTTGAGTTGTTATGCTATAAGCAGGAAGAACCCCAAATGTGAGTTCTGTTTTGGGATTTAGTGGCATTTGATCAGGACTGAGTAGAAGAACCTTTCTGTGGGCAAAGATGTTGGCTCATTCCATTCTTGCTTGTGTGTGCTTCTCTTTTGAAACAGGGCAGCGCCTCAGCTGCTGATGACACGCACAGTAGTGACCAGGCTCCTCCTCGTGGGAAAGGTGACTTGAAAGAGGAAGCACAACGGGCTTTGTCTGAGCTCAGAGGAAGGAAGAATAAAAAGAAGAGGACAAGAGAAAAGGTACCAGCAGATGTAAAATAATAGAAGGGACACCTTTGCTTCATGCAATGCCTTCCTTCTAGATTTCACACATTCTGGTTTCAGTTGGCTTGTGTTCAAACATTGACTCCTGTACTGTAGGTTCCAAAGGGACAGTCATAGACTGACCAGACTTGGTTTCTGTGATTTTTTTATATGGGTTGAAAGCAATATGAAAAGTAGCTTTGGGATGTACAGGCTTTATAAATACAAGCTTTTCTGGTTTTAAACTCACATTTTAAAAATATCTTTCATTGATGTTAATTGTTGCAAAAATAAATTAAGCCATCGTGCTTATTTTAATTAATTAAAATAGGTCAATTATATGCTCATTAGTGCCGGTGTCTAATTTCAGCAATCGCTTGCAAAGGAAAACATTGGAAAACATTGTCAATTTTATTGGATTTATTAAAAGAGTAACTTGACTCACTGTGCATTTTATCTATTGGCATAAATGGAAGTCATTTAAATCTGAAAATGTTTTGTTAAAGGGAAAGGCTCCCCTTGCTTGAAAGCCAGTTGTATCCAACTCTAAGGTTCAGTGCTCATCTCTGGTTTCAAAGCCTAAGAGCCAGCACTGTCTGCTTCTGCAGACGTTTCCATGGTCATGTGGCAGGCATGACTAGATACCGGAGCACATGGAACACTGTTACCTTCCCACCGAAGTGGTCCCTATTTATCTACTTGCAATTTCTTGCTTTCAAACTGCTAGGTTGGCAGGAGCTGGGACAAAGACGTATATTTAATAAATGTGATCAGATGGGCTAAAATTGGCATTCTTTATGACACTAGAATGCTAACGTGTGTGCTTGTGTGTGTGATTTTAAAACAAGGTTTCAGCTCTCTCTGACCCAACGTCACCAGCTGACCAACAGATGCCTCCTGGACCACCACGGAACCTGCCAAAACACAAAAGTAGGCACCGTGGCACATCTCCACCCCCTCCCCATGAATTCCGAGCTTATCAGCTGTACACTCTTTACCGTGGAAAAGATGGGAAAATCATGCAGGTAAAATCAGCAGTTTCCCTTTGGAGCAATAGATGAATGTACCTACACATAACTTGGAGAACTACAACAAGAAAGGATTTATAAGGAATTTCTGTACACTTTTAGATTTATTATTATTTATTTATTATTATTTATTAGTTCAAATTTATATTGCCGTCCACTCGCCGTGGCGACTCAGGGCGGCTTACAGACAATACATTACATTACATTACAATACAATATGTTGGGGTGGATACAGTTGTTATTGTTTGTGCTTTTGATGGGCATGCCTCCATGCTAAAGAGACTGAGATTTCTGAATTATCTCTGTTTTCAACCATAATGAAGGCAATATTCAAGAAGAATTGGGGCCTGCAAGCACCCACCTTGGAATATTTGACATCCATTTCTAATTGCATGCAATATTTTTTTTTTTTGAAAAATTAGCTAAAATAAGAAAGAATAAATTCACATTTGCGAAACAAACAAAATTCCTATGGAAAAACTCGCATAACGAGCGTTTCAAGGGGGAAAACTCGCATAGTGAAAAAAATTCGCTATGCAAATTTTCCCCATAGAAATGATCGTTATGCGAGTTTTTCTATAGGGAAAGTTCGACTCGCATAGCAAAAATTTTCATTATGTGAGTCAGACCGCTTAGCAGAAAACTTGCTCATTATGCGAGGTTTGACTTTATACAGCTGTACAGCTTCTTTACTGCATAAATTCCCAAGTGGTTTACAACACTACTATAAGAATAACAAAAATCCAACAGAAGCACAATGACAGAAGGTCCAAACTGCATATATTCAAGGTTAAAAATGTCAATTAAGCAACCCAAATACAGTAATACCTTGGATAGCGACTGCATCGGATAACGCTAAAATCAGATAATGATGCAAAATTTCCAAAGAAATTTTGCATCGGATAATGATCTGTCAGCGTTATCCAATGCAGTCGTTTCTTAGCAGCAGGGTGGCTAAAAAGCTGAACGGGGTTCTCCGTTCAGCTTCCCAGCCACCCTGCAGCTGCGGAGGCAGGGGTGGGGTGGCTGGAAAGCTGACGGGGGGCTTCCCCTTCGGGTTCCCCAGCCACCCCACAGCTGCAGAGGCATGGGCGTGTGGCTAGAGAAGCCACTGGGGAGTCCCCATCAGCTTCCCCAGCCACCCTGCAGCTGTAGATTGTGCCCTCTGATCTCCCTCGAGCAGGCAGGGGTATCACAGAGCCCAAAATGGTTAAAAAAAGTCCGGTTTTTTTACCCATTTCGGGCTCTCTGACACCCCTGCCTGCTCTAGGGAGATCAGAGGACCTGATCTAAGCGGTTTCTGTGCTTCCCCGATGTCCCCGACCAGTGGAGCAAGCCAAAACGTCAGGGTTTGAACAGCCTTTTTTTTACCCATTTCAGGCTCTCTGACCTCCCTGCTGGCTCCAGGGAGGTCGGAAGACCCAATCCAAGCTATTTCCAAAGTTCCCCCACCCTGCTGGAGGCTGTAACAAGCCAAAATGTCAGGATTTGAATCCTGATGTTTTTTTTTATTATTATTATTATTTATTAAATTTAATACCCCGCCCCAATCGGGAGAACCCAACTCTGGGCGGCCCACAATCAGAATAAAACAAGAATAAAACCATCACTAAAACGTCAAAGTTAAAATAATCGGAAGATTAAAACAACACAGGGATAGATACCAATAAAATCCCATGATCCAACCCAGGGGGGGCAGTCCTTAAATGAGCCACTTGGTATGGGAGCCCATGGTCCCGGGTCCCCAAATCTGTCCCGCCAGCCAGGTTTTCAAGCCCTTTCGGAAGGGCAGGAGCTCCGTCTGAAGGCGCAATTCGGTGGGCAGGAGGTTCCAGAGGGCTGGGGCGAACACGGAGAAGGCTCTCCTCCTAGTACAGGCGAGGTGCGCCTTCCTCGCCGAGGGAATAACAAGGGAGCCTCTCCGATCCGCCCTGGTGGGCCGGGCAGATGTTCTTGGGGTGACGCGGTCTCTTAGGTATCCTGGTATCCTGGCCCACTACCATATAGGGCTTGTTGCAGCCTCCAGGAGGGTGGGGGAACTTCAAAATTAGTGGGCATTGGGTCTCCCGACCTCCCTAGAGCCGATGCGCGCTATTTTTGAAGTTCGCCCAACCTCCTGGAGGCTGCAATAAGCCAAAACGTCAGGATTCGAATCCTGACGTTTTGGCTTGTTACAGCCTCCAGGGAGGTGGGGGAAGCCCAGAAACAGCTTGGATCGGGTCCTCTGATCTTCCTGGAGCAGGCAGGGGGGGTCAGAGAGCCCGAAATGGGTAAAAACAATGGAATTTTTTAAACCCATTTTGGGCTCTCTGACCTCCCTGCTGGCTCCGGGGAGATCAGAGGATCCAATCCAAGCTGTTTCTGGGCTTCCCCGACGTCCCCAGCCAGTGCAACAAGCCAAAACGTGAGGGTTCGAACCCTGATATTTTGGCTTGCTCCACTGGCCAGGGACTTTGGGGAAGCCCAGAAACAGCTTGGATCGGGTCCTCTGATCTCCCTAGAACAGGCAGGAGGGTCAGAGAGCCCGAAATGGGTTTTTTAAAAAGTCCTTTTTTTAACCCATTTTGGGCTCTCTGATCCCCCTGCCTGCTCCAGGCAGATCAGAGGACCCGATCTGCAGCTGCAGGGTGGCCGGGGAAGCTGACGGGGACTCCCCGTCGGCTTCCCTTGCCACCTGCCCATGCCTCCGCAGTGGCTGGGGAAGCCGACGGAGTAGCCCCCCATCAACTTTCCAGCCACCCCATCCCTGCCTCCACAACTGCAGGGTGGCTGGGAAGCTGAACGGGTAACCGTTCAGCTTTCTAGCCACCCTGCTGCTATGAAACGACTGCATCAGATAACGATAACAGATCGTGATCCGATGCAAAATTTCTTTGGAAATTTTGCATCATTATCTGACTTTAGCATTGTCCGATGCAGTCGTTATCTGAGGTATTATTGTAATTCCGTAACCCAGGGTTTTACTGTTTTAGCATTTATAAATCAGTGTTACGATATAAGGAGCCAGTTCAACTGTCAAGATTTCTATGTTCTCTTCAGTATGGTCTGTTGTGAAGACTATAATAACTGGTTTTACAAAAATGGCATTTCCATATTGTTTGTGGGACCTCTCAGCAAATAGACACATCTCAGGAACTGTTAGTTGGTGCTGATCAATTCCTCTATGGCAAAAAGAATGCCACATTTCCCTTTGCAGCAAAGTGATGCTAAGAATTCCTTTTTGGATGAAGAGATGCCCTTTATAGTAATAGAAATTATTGTTGTTTGTGGTCCTAAAAAACACTGTTGGGTGATTTTTCTTACCAGCACGTTTACCATGCAATCTTTCTGAATTGGATTGACCAACTCCATGCCATTGTCCAGGGGACATCCAAGTGTACCTTGCAATGCTTTCCATTCTTTTGGGAGACTCTGTATGTGTCCCACATAAGTGTGGAATTTGTTACTTCAATTTTGGCATGTTCTTATGCCTCCATCCCAAGAGGGCGCCAGACCAACTACTTCCTAGGTCTGAGGAAAAGTTTTTTGTATATCTCTGAAGCTCTAGATATTAAATCAGAAGAGGCTAGGGTACACCTAAGGAGAGCAAAAACAACATACCCTCCAAAACTGATGAATGCCAAAGATTGTCTGCTACCAGGACAGAACTCTGGCTGGGGACTATTTGGAAGTCACTTCATAGACTTTGAAATGAAGTAGGAAAACCAAAGAATAATAAAGTAAAATGGGGCTACTTGGACACAGGTTAAATTTTCTGTGAAGGTGGAGAAATTTAATCAATGCAGCATTTACCGTACATGTATCCAGTTTATGCCCCATTCTATATTTATTTATTTTTATTTATTTTATTTTATTTCATTTGTATACAAAAGAAGATCTAGTAAATGGCCAAGATAATGCTATTGAAGTACAGTAATACCTCGGATAACGTTTGTATCAGATAACGCTAAAATCGCATAACATTAAGCAATGGGGGAGGGGAGAGAATTGCATCGAATAATGTTAAGATCCTATGGGATGTTTCAGATAACAACCACTAAAGCCTGTGTGTATCTCTATGGAGCTTTAACGTTATCCGATGCATCCCATAGGATTTTAACATGCATCAGATAACATTAAAAATTGGATAACACCAGGACTTGTGGGACCAGGTTTTAGCATTATCCGAGGTTTTACTGTATCCCACTTCTGGTCATAAATAGTCTAAGCATTTTAACATTTTAAATTTGTTTTGAATTTCCCTATATTTTATATTTATTCATAATTGTAAATTGTGCAACATTCTGATATGAAGAAAGAAGAAAAAACAGTTACTTTTTTCTCCACAGGCACCAATAAATGGATGTCGTTGTGAACCATTGATAAATAAAGTAGAGAACCAGCTGGCAGCTGCTGTGGAAGAAATTAAAGCTGAATTTGTAACAGTGCAGGATAAGATAAATAGCAAGCTAGGACAGATGGAAAACAAAACTCAGCATCAGGTAAGGGCTGCATCCTGGAGACAAAAGTGTTTCTGCAAACATCCTGCCATGTATTTCAGGTAGTAAGTTCTTATACAAGGCACAGTAGCTATGTAGAGTAATTGTACCTGGGAAGCCATTCTCTGCAGCTCAGCACAAAATATTTTATCCCTTTACTGCACATTTGAAATCTGCACAAATGTATAATTGTAAAATACATATTGGGGAGAAAATGCCTTGGAGAAGAGGTAAGATTTAAAAGCACGTAAGCACTCCATTATTACTGAAACTATAACGTGCATCTAATTTGCTGTTTCACCTTCTAGAGCAGATTGGAGCATCTTTGGCCCTCTAAACGTTGATGAACTAAATTTCTCATAATCCCAACCATTGTGTATGTGGCCTGGGTCTGATAGGAGTTAAAGTCTAGCAATATATGGACGGTCATAAAGTTCATATGTGGTGGCAGATAAATGAAATAATTTTCTACTATAGTTTCCAAAAAGGTAGCTGCATTTTGACAAAATTGAAAGGAGCTGGGGTTTGAAAAGGAGGCAGGGGAAGCAAACGGCAACCTGTTACAGCTCTTGAAAGACAAACAGATCTGTGAGCTCTTGTGAATGAAAATCCACTTCAACATAAGGAGACATAGCACTCCATGTTTATGAGGAAGCAGATTTTGGTCCACAAAAAGTTCACACTGAAACTAACCTGTCAGTCTTTAAGGTGTCACAACACTTTGTCCTTTGACTTTTTTTTTGCTCACCCTTTTCCATTTTTTCCTTTTCCTTTTGTCAGTAAATCAAACGGTGTGTTCTTTTAAAAAGAACTGAAGAATTTTTATTTCCAATATTTCATAAACGGCATTTTAGATCCAGTTTCTAGTGTGGGTGAAGTCAGTCATACAAAGAGCAGGAGTTAAATGAGATTTGCTAAGTAACAAGACCTAAGGCCATTTATGCTGAACCATTTTTTAATTCACAGCTCCGTGTTTTAGACAAATTAATGTCAGAGCGATTGTCAGCAGAAAGAACAGAGTGCCTTCATCGTCTTCAGGAACACACAGAACTGGAAAGAAATGAAGGAGAGAAACGCCAGGTAAAATAAGAAATATAGATATTATTGAGCAAATACAAGATGCCGTGTTAGAGAGTTAGTGTGGTGTAGTAGCTTGATTGTCAAAATAGGAATCAGACCTGGATTCAAATACCTGCTCCGCTATGGCATTTATAGTAAAAGACTCCTTGAATATCTCAAAAATCCTATTAGGCTACCCAGAAATCAGAAGTGACTTGATGGGATAGAACAGCAGCAAGATGATATAATACTTGAACAATTTCATTATCACATGATTATCTGAAACAAAAGGTCTTTGGAGGAGAAAATCTCTTGTTACAGTGAAGCATTTTCATTTTGAGCATTGTTGTTTACTGGCTGGTTGAAAACATATCATATTGAAACATGTTTCTTTTGTGTGGTGGTTCTGCTTGGTTTTCACCATTATTTTTACATATTTACTATAACAATAATGATCTTACAATTCTGTCTGTTTTCTTTTTCCTGTTTCTCTTAAAAAGTAGGAATGGTTCTGTCTCACTATTTACTGTGCACTAGCATATACTATGCAATAGCATCTATTGTACCAGTACTACAACAGACTATGTTGTGATAGTAACACATTGCCACAGATCATGATGCAGTAAATGTTCGATCCATGTACCATGTTAAGTTTTGATGAGTAAGGGAGGAATTAATTTCAATTAGTGTAGCTTATAAGGAAAGCATCCTTTCTGGTAATAATCCAGGGGGGCAAATAAGGCTGAAGATGCTTTCCATGTGCATGTAGCAGCTTGGAACTGAGACAGGTATCTTTGGATGTCCTCTGATCTCTGTGTGGGTTTTTCTTGCAGATGTCTTTAGTTGGAGAACTGAAAGCATGGTGCATGTTAAAAATTCAGAATCTGGAGCTGAAGCTTTCTGGTGACTCTAGATCATCAAGACCAAAGTCAACTCTATCCACATGTGAGTCTCTCATTGAGACTTTGGATACAGAGAACCTTCCTAGTTCAAAGGACTGTAAAACTAGCGAAACTGCACTGCAGTCAGAGAATTCGCAGCAGCTTTCTTGTCTTGGCCTTCAGAACAGTCTCTCTGAAGATAATGGCAGAAGTAGAAGGGGAGCCACAGAACAGAGTTTTGGGAAACAATATTTTGTTGTTCAACAAGCGAGCACGTCAGGTATTAAATATATATTTTAGCAGTTTCTAAATGAGTTGCTGTTCTAGTCTGTCCTCTGGCACAATTTTTCAAAGCAAAAAATCTCAGCTAAATTCCAGCTATACATTTTCATACTTGATCGTAGACATTATGCCTACCCTTGCCTGCCTTCCACAGTGATCAGAAACCAACAAATTCATGCTCGGCTTAAGAAAATAGTCCCATTTATGTTTAAGCATTCCCCATCCCCACCCCCACGAAAAGGCAGTGTCAGAGACAGTTGAACAAACTGTCATAAAGAAGACGATCTCGCTGGTTTGGCATAGATTTCCTCCTTGCCGTAAGCACAGTGCCCTTAGATTTGCTCTCCCCTTACAAGGTTATGATGACATAGAATAGATGGCGTAACCATACTCCCCAGTGTCATCTGGCCCACCTTCTACTTCCAAATTATTCCTTGTTTCGTCTGCGGACACACACTGACTTTGTTTACTGTAATAAAACTGGGAAGAAAGTAGTACATAAGATATTTAAAGCAGGGGTGCCCAAACTACGGCCCACGGGCCGGGGCCAACCCTCAGGCCAGATTGCTACCGATGCCAGAAGTGCTCTGACATCACCAGAAGTGCCAAAATCAGCATGAAAACATGCTGAAATGCAGCAAAAATGCACCAAAAAATTTAAAAAGACGCGCAAAAATGCTCCCCAAATGCTCCCTCCTCTAAGATAAGCATTGGGAGGGGAAAATGCCCAGAAGTCAGTCTTGATTTCATAAACCGCTGCCAGCACCGGGAAGAATCAGGTGGCCGGCCCGCACAGCTGACTGAGGGGACATGGTCAGGCCTCTCGTGGGAAAAGTTTGGGCACCCCTGATTTAAAGGAACCGTATGTAACGGTATTCTTAAACAATTTTCATGTATCAGATAGGTCTATATGACATAGTCATAGACCTACTATAATTTGTAGCTTTGGAAAGATACCTAGTTATGTTTATACAACCAACATCTAGAGAATTCTAGTTAAACTTTTAGAGGTGAAGGATAACTAAAATAAAACTAATATCTACCTATCTATCCATTTGATAGGTTATATTTTAACCATGTGGCTTCCAGAATTAAGAACAAAGTAAGTTAAGCTCCAATAGCATATTTCGAATGGAACAAAAACAGGTCAGCTGAAGCCTCTCCTTTTTTGATAGTGAAAAATAAAATCAATAATTAGCTTTGTCTTTAAAAACCATATTTTAATAAAAGGAAGTTATAATAATGTAAGTTGTTTAACAGGATGGATTGAATAAAGCAATCTTCGAGAAGAGGAAGAAAAATTATTAGGGTACCATTTAATCAGTGGTGAACCTACGGTACATGTGCCAGAGGTGGCACTCGGAGCCCTCTCTGTGGGCACCCATGCAGTCACCCCAGCACAGAATTTGACTCACCCCTCTCCCAGGCAGCCCAATGGGAGTGCTTCCTCCCTCCCCTCAGCACAGAGTTCACCCTGCCCCTCCGCCTAGCAGCCCAATGGGGGCACTTCCTCCCTCACCCCAGCACAGAGTTTTCCTCACCCCTCCTCACAGCAGCCTAATGGGAGCGTTTTCTTTCTCCCCTGTTGCTGTGTTGGCACTTTGTGATAAATAAGTGGGTTTTGGTTTTCAGTTTCAACATCCAGTCTCTAAAAGGTTTGCCATCACTGGTCTAGGTCAGGGGTAAGCAAATTGTGGCCCAGAGGCTGGATCAGACCCATGACACCAAATAATCTGGTCCTTGCTCCAGACGCCACTGTTGGAATTGGCCATGAACTCATTTTCAGCTGTCGTAAATGGTGTGGGGACCACCAGTCCAGCCCCCTAAACTGAGGGAGCATGACCTGGCCCCTGACTTTAAAAGGTTGGTGACCCCTGGTCTCGGTGCCACCACTTTTGCCAAGAGAGTTTCCTCATCTTTATGACAGTTCATTCTCTCAATGAGAATCACGTTGCTTCAGTATGTATATTCAGAAGAAAGTAATATTTGAGGAGTATTTGTATTAAAATAGTGGACAAAATATATACCCACCCCATTAAGGACAAGCAAGTTAGCTTATTATAACATGCTTTGTTTTTAATTTTCCTAGTGTTAATAAGGCCTGCTGTACTAGCCTAGCTCCAATTTTTCATTTGGGAGTCACTATCTTACAGTGTAAATAAGTCATTGTGAGATGGTCCAATCAACATTTTTACATCACATGCTTTCTCTGTGCATGATTCCTGAGCATTTGATGACTTAAAATGAAATCTGTGAGTTTATTCCATGGAAAAGTAGAAAATATCAATTGATACAGAAATCCAATTTGTTCTAGCTGATTTCAACTTGAATGTCTTCTTCCAAACCCTACTCAGATCACTTGCCTCATGTATAGTGTAGAACTGGGGATGGGGATGTGAATATGCCCACAAGTGCCACTCATGAGCACAATCTAACTTCCTTTATTTGAATGTAATATCAGAGTTCCCATACTCTTATTAGGACTCCTATCATGCAAGCTCCGTAACTGCATTCAGTTGGGCATGGTTACATAGTGCTCTTCAAACATTGATGTTTATTTGTTTTATCATTTTAGCTTGTGTACTACCCCACAATGCAACCACTCTCTCAGTGGAACACAGAATGTTAAATCACATAAATCAATAATACAAAATATAATATACTCTATAACAAATATAATATATATACAAACATCTGTTGGGAGCTATTTCCAGAGAAATGGGACTACAGCCAAGAAAGCATTGTTCCTGATGCTTACTCTTCTGGCCTCCTTAGTGTCACCATTTTTAACATCATGGATGGCAAGAAATGGGTGGGACAGGTAGCTGATTTTTAGGAGAGGCATTCCAACATGTATCAAGGTCCAAAGCCATTAAAGTCTTTACAGGTCATGACCTGCACCTTGAATTGGGCATGAAAACTAACAGGAAGTCAATGAAGGTGTGCCAAGACTAGAAATGTGTGTTCATATCTGCTGGTAACTCTGATCACTCTATCCCACTGCATTTTGGATCTTCTGAAGTTTCCATACTGACTTCAGGGCAGCCCTATGTAGAGAATGTTACTGTAGTCTGTTTTGGAGATTACCATGCATGGGCCACTGGTTCATTCATCTCTCCAGGTGTAGGGGGTGCAGCTGGATAATCAAAATTGATAATAGGCATTCTTGGCCACAGCAGATAATTCTTGGGGGTCCAAGAATAAAAAAGGAGAGATAGAGTTTATATCATTCACATATTGATGACAGTTAACTCCAAATCTCTGTATGACTTCTCACAGTGGCTTCATATAGATTCTGGAAATCACGGGGAAATGGCTGAGCCCATAACAAATGTCCCAACATGTGAACATTGCCTCCACAAGCTGTACTATCTGAGATCGGCTTTCTAGGAAGCACAGGAACCATCAAAGGAGAGTGCCTCCCAAGTCCTAAACTTGACAGCTTTTTCAGATAGATACCATGGCCATCTCAAGAGTCGAGGATATGGAAGGCTGCAGAAAGATCCAGAAGGATCAGCAGGGTTACACTCCTCCTGCCTGCTTCCCCCAGGAGATCATATTGAAGGGGAACCAATGTCATTTTATTTCCCTGGCACAGCCTAAGACCCAACTGAAATGGATCTAGGCCAGTGGTTCCCATGGTGGGGCCCACACCCCACAAGGGGACTTGAATTCCCAGAAGCCTAAGTCAGTACATTGGCTGATAACTGCTTTGGGGAATTGACTTAGGCTTCTGGGAACTGAAGTCCCAAGAACAAAGGTTGTTAAACACTGATCTAGACTATCCGTTTCTTCTAAGAACACCTACAGCTGGTCAGCCACTACCCTCTTAATCAGAGTTGTCAACCTTTTAAAACTGGGGGGCAGGTTATGTTCCCTCAGATAGCTGCAGGGGCCGGATGGCCATTTTGCCCTTCCTCCACCATACGGCACTTCCTGGTTTGTTGGAGGCGATGGGGGGGGGGCACATGAAATAGTTGGGCCCACAGGTCGCAGGCTGAGAATCCCTGCTTTTAATCAACCTGCTCAAGAATTAAATATTAGTAATGGGCCTGTAGTTAATGAGACCATCCATTGCAAAATCTGATTTCTTCAGACTGGGCGTTCTAATATTCTCTTTTAAGTGGTAAATAGCCCTACTATAGAGACACGCTGATGATGTACATAACCCATTTCTTGTTTGACTCCTTTGTTGATTTTAACAGTTGTGATCAGGTAGGATGTAGAGAGGACGTAGTAACTCTTCAGTGTGTATTCAGAACAGAGAGGTGCAACATACTTCCATATATGGGTAGGCATTTAGCTATGGGACTTATGGGGATACTCCTCACCCATCCCCAGTTTTACCCTTATGTGCACTCAGATGAATGCCTGACTAAGCCTTTAATGTTGCATCTGTACAGTCGTCCTGTGAATGAACACACACTGTCCTTACTTAACTCTTTCTTGCCCCCCCCCCCAATTACTGTGTGTAAAAACTCATATGCCTGATTGTTATTCATGTGTTCTTACTAACAGGAATGGAGCAACAAATAGTTGGTGGTGCTCCAGTTTCTTCTGGAGCATCTCCTCAAGTTGTTCGACCCAAGGACAAGATAGCGTTCTGCAGACTGCAACAAGAACTGCCGTCAGCCGAATACTCAGGTTCCAGGTTGAGGCATGTTAAGGTACAAACGTTTCCACAGGCGTCTTTTGAACTGGCAAAGACTGAGTTGCAGCAAGCTGGTTGCTTGATAGACAAAGGGACTCAGACAAAGAAAGCAAGAAGTGGCCAGTTGAAGCACAGACTCCACCACCATGGGGGGATACCCCCTACACAGCCACAGCCACCACAACCACCTCCTGTCCCTGGAGGAAATGACACCAACTCTCAGCTGGTTGGTACTTCTCAAGCTCTGGAAATCACACAGTACTTTTTTGAGGCCGTCTCCAACCAGATGGAGAAGTGGTATGAAAGGAAGATTGAAGAAGCTCGGAAGCAAGCGGACCAGAAAGCCCAGGAAGATAAAGTTGCCCTCAAAGAATATATCAGAAACTTAGAAGAGGAACTGCATAAGCTACAGACTAAAGTGAAAAAATAAAAGTAACAAAATTGTCCATGCTCATGAAATGATATTCAGTGAACTGCTATTTTAGAAACAGCAATTAAGCTAATTTGAGGCTGGAAGGGGACTCTGCAAGATGTTCCATACTTACTGGATTTTGGGTCTTTTTGTGTTACGAGGACTGTGTTTCTACAGCACTTGGGAGGAATCTAGATCTCTTTCCTCAAATTGGCACTTCTGTTCAAGAAGCCTTACCCCCATCTCTGGAATTGTGTGTCAATTGTGATAGCAATTCTGTGTACAATGTATGCTCTTCATTGGGTATAAGTGATATAATTTCACTCTCATTGTTAATGCCTGTGCCATCTTGTGAATATTTTTAAAGTTTTATTTAATATAGATATATATTTGTTTTTAAATCTCAGCCAAAGGCTACTCATGTAGCCTTTTGTAAGTAAAAATATGTGCTGCTTCCTCCTGGCCAGAGTACACTGCCGCAATAGGAATCCCATGTGCTCCTCTGTGGACATAAATCTGAGGAAGCTTCCTTCTGTACACATGTCCTTAAACTGAAGGAGGGATGAGGCTGAGCATAAGGGATGTGACTTCCAAACCTCAAGCAGCATCTTATGCCATCAGTAGTGTCGTGTGGATTTCAGTTGCCCAGGGCTTAAGCCAAATTTGCCATCCCCTGGTGGACGCCGGCATCCACTCCCGCTAGAGCTTTTGGGAATTGTAGACCAAGAACACCCATAGTCCAAAAAGTGCAGTACGAGGCGGGCCGCCCCCCTGGCCCCCCCATGCTATGCCACTGCTATCTGTGTAAACTCGTGTCGGATCAGAACTATGGAGGTCTGTTCTTTAGGGGCCAAGAAGCGAAGGGTTGAATTTAATCTATCCTAGTCCATCTCTCTCTACTCAAAATCTGACTGGCACGTTTGCCACAAATAATATTTAAATATAATCTTATGTACTTGGAAAAATTTCACATTTTAAAGAACATCCTTTTGAAAAAGTGGCCTTTGACTTTCACAAACTTTTAAGTAACACTGAAGCCATCTCCTTAGGAAGTAATGGCTCTTGGCCTGGATCTGCCCCCCCCCCAAATATTATTATCTCAGTCCCCATATTTCTATCATGTTGGCCATAATTCAATTGCATAGTTACAAGTATGGAAGGCAATGACATAACCTGTAGTGGCACCCTGTTGATAAATAAGTTCCTCACTTGGGTGTTCAAGTCCACACCAATCCACCAGACTGACACTGAAGTGTTTGCTTTGTGCAAGCAACTACACAAAGGGATTTGCATCATTTTAATCTAAACATTGTTACATTTTTGCTTAGTTTTACCCATAAAGGAAAATATTCTCCAGTAGCATGAAGTGCTTTACTTTCATATTACTCACCAATCAAAAAGAGATCAAAGTTTGCCTATTTGTATATTGTTCTGTGCCTTGAACACACACCCTTGAAAACTGTGAGGCATATTCTTACTAGTCCAGAGGGTCCCCCCCCCCTTAAGAACAGAATTGCTCTGCTATAGAAGTTGGCCATTCACACCCTAAAGTAGATTTTATCTTCACTAGACTTGCTGTGTATGATTTTAGTCTCTCAGCTATGTCAGTTCTAAAAGCTGCATTAAGGTACCGTACCTCACTAAAATGGGAGAAGTCTTCAAATTACACTGGCATTCAATTTTTTTAAAATATAAAGTAATGTATTTTTAAGTCCTGAGTGCTATGGTATGCAGATTCTTTTTTGTAAAAAATAAAAATATTCTTACCACTGCTTCAGGTGTGGGTAATACTAGAATGAAATTTACATAAATACTGTCTGCTTTTCCCCAATTAATTAAAAATTAAACAGCTCAGCCAGCTAAGCATCCTAGTGTGCAGACAGACAGACCTGAGTACTGTATGTGTATTACTTGGTGAATTAGAAAGGACAGGTTGCACTTACCTGTAACTGTCGTTCTTCGAGTATGTTGTTTGTGAATTCACACTGATGGGTTCTGTGCTTGCGCGGGAGCCATGTCGGAGCTGGAAAGCTGATTGGATAAATTTGAATGGTTAGTACCACCCACCATCTCCACCCACCCTTTGCGCCATTTTGCGCTTTCCGCCTCAGTTAATATTAAAGCTGTACAGAGGATAAGCATCTCATCCCTGCAGCAGTAAGAGGGGAAGGACGGGTGGGTTGTGTGAATTCACAAACAACATACTCGAAGAACGACAGTTACAGGTAAGTGCAACCTGTCCTTCTCCTTCGTGTTGTTTGTGAATGCACACTGATGGGTGACTAGCAAGCTCTCTTACCTGGATGGTGGGTAGCTGGTGCTGTGGTGAGATGTGCCGCTTGGTGGAGATATGGTCTGGTCTCAGGATACACTCAAAGGTCAGGAGGTCATTATGGCATTGAAGCGCGAAGACCTGCTGTCAAGACCGAGCGTCCCAACCTGGAGTCGGGGATGGCTCTGGTGTCCAGTCTGTAGTGGTTGTCAAAGGTGAGTGGCCTGGACCACGTTGCGGCTTTGCAGATGTCTTCCATGGGGATTCCCTCCAAGAAGGCCGTGGAGGTGGCCATGGATCTGGTGGAGTGAGCCCTGACGTGGGGTGGTGGTTCCCTCGACGTCAGGCGGTAGGCCAAGTAGATCACCTCGCAGATCCATTTAGAAAGGCGTTGGGCAGAGAGCGCGTGGCCTTTGGATCTCCCGCCGTAGGCGATAAATAGTCTGTTAGATTGCCTAAAATCTCTGGTACGTCGTGTGTAAAAGAGCAGTGCTCTTCGTACGTCCAAGGAGTGCCAGCTTCTTTCCTGGGTACTGGAAGGGTTGGGAAAGAAGGCAGGTAAAGTGATGACCTGGGATAGGTGGAATTCTGTGATCACCTTAGGGAGGAAAGAGAGGTCCGGGTGCATGACCACTCTGTCATGGAAAAACTTGAGGAATGGGGGATCATTCCTGAGGGCTGTCAGTTCCCCCACTCTGCGGGCTGAGGTGATGGCCACCAGGAACGCAGTCTTCCACGAGAGCAGGTGGATCTCGGCTGTTGCCATCGGCTCGAAGGGCGGCCTCATCAGAGCTTCCAAGACGGTAGACAGTGACCATTGTGGTGTGGGTATTCGTGTGGGGGGAAAAACATTTTTCAGGCCCTTGAGGAACCTCTTCATGGTGTGGTCCCGGAAGGCCGAAGAGAGGGTAGAGCGAGGTGAAGCATGGGCGACAACTGCAGCTAAGTGCACACGTATGGAGGAGTGTGCCAAGCCGGTTTCAGCCAGGTGGAGCAGGTAGTCCATCAGGTCCTCTAGGGAAGCTGTGGTCAGTTCCTTGTCCCGGTCCCTGAGGAATGCATGAAACCTCTCCATCTTGTTCTTGTAGGACTTGGATGTGGAGGGTTTCCTGCTCTGTTCCAGGATCCTGCTTATCCTGGGATTATGAGCCAAGCCGTGAGGTGGAGACTCGGTAGGTCCGCGTGGAACATCTGGCCCCGTTCCATGTGGAGGAGCGACGGGTCGTCCGGGAGGGTGATCGAGTCCGTCGCTAGTTCCCTGAGCAGTGGGTACCAGTGTTGCCTGGGCCACGCTGGTGCAATTAGAATGGCTCGGGCCTTCTCCTGGCGAAGGCGGACCAGGACCCTCTGGATGAGCGGGAAAGGTGGGAAGGCGTAGAGGAGACTTCCTCGCCAGGGAATCATGAAGGCGTCCCCCATGGATCCGTGTCCCGCTCCGGCTCTCGTGCAGAATAGGTCGCACTTCGCGTTGGTCTGGGACGCGAAGAGGTCCACTCGTGGTTGGCCCCATCTGTTGCACAGGAGCTCGAAGACCGATGCGTTGAGCTCCCATTCGTGAACGTCCGAGGTCTTGCGGCTGAGGCCGTCCGCTGTTGTGTTGAGTGTCCCTTGGATGTGCACTCCGATCGGTAGGACGTGGTTCTGGAGGCACCACTCCCAGAGTTGGACTGCCAGGTAGAGTAGGGATGGTGAGTGAGTCCCTCCTTGCCGGTTGAGGTAGGATAGGGCTGTGGTGTTGTCCGAGGCGACCTGAACCGTCGTTCCTCGGAGGCTGGATTGGAAGGTTTTCATGGCCTTCCAAATCGCGAGTAGTTCTAGGAAGTTTATGTGGTGTGTTCGTTCCTGTCGAGTCCACTTGCCGCTTATCTCCAGGGATCCGTAGCATGCTCCCCATCCGAGTGTGCTCGCATCCGTGGAGATCTGGGTGGACGGTGTGGGAAGTAGGAAGGGTCTCCCGATGGCCACGAATTCGTGGTTGGTCCACCACTGCAGTTGCTGTTTGAGTTCGCGGGTTGGCATGAGCCGTTTGTTCGGATCGTCCAACACAGGGTTGAAGAGGTGTAGGAACCAAGACTGGAGCGATCTCATCTTTAATTTGGCGAACGGTATGACCGCCGTGGTGGAGGCCATGAGGCCTAGGAGTCTCTGCGCCGACTTGGCACTCACCATGCGGTTGTTCTGGAACTGGTGTACCAGCGATGCGATGCGTGCTAGGCGCTGGGGAGGGGCGAATGCTCTTGCCTTCGTGGCGTCCAGGATCGCCCCGATGTAATCCATCTCCTGGGCCGGTTCAAGGCGTGATTTCTTTACGTTGATCCGAAGACCGAGATCCTCCATGGTTCTGAGGGTGAATCACACGGCCCTCCGTGCTTGTTCTGCAGACGGCGCCGTTATCAGCCAGTCGTCTATGTAGGGAAATACCTGGATGCCCCGGGTTCGTAGGTACGCCGCTACCGGTGCCATGCACTTCGTGAAGACCCTCGGTGCGGTGGAGAGGCCGAATGGTAAACAAGTGTACTGGAAGGCTTTTTCCCCGATGCAAAATCTGAGGAACTTGCGGTGATCTGGGCGTATTGAGATGTGGAAATACGCATCCTTGAGGTCGATTACTGCAAACCAGTCTCCGGTCTTCAGGAGAGGGAGAATGGTCTGGAGCGTGACCATGCGGAACTTCGCCACTCGGATATGTTGGTTGAGGCGACGGAGGTCCAAGATGGGTCTGAGTCCTCCGTCTTTCTTGCTGACTATGAAATATCTGGAATAGAATCCGTCGCAGAGAGATGTTGGAGCGACCGGTTCTATTGCCCCCTTGAGTAGAAGGGCTGAGAGTTCTTCTTGCAGCTGGGGGGACGGGTTGGTGGTGCGAATGTGCCCTAAGGTTGGCCATCTCTCGAATTCGATGGCGTAGCCATCGTCTAAGATTCGAAGTACCCACCGATCGGTGGTTATCGCGTTCCAAGTGGCTAGGAAGTTCCGGAGCGGTATGTACGGCATCGGATGGGGCGAGGGAGGATCTTCGGTTCGGAGGGAGTCAAGGTTGTTGCTTTTGCCTCCGGTCAGAGCGCTTGGTGTTCTGGCCCTGGTTCTGGAAGCGCGTACGGTTGTATTGTTTGTGCGGTTTGTAGAATTGCTGCTTGGCTTGGCCTTGGGATCGAAAGGACTGGCGGTTACGGTAGTCCTGACTGTAACCCGAGGAAGACCTGCGTTGGTATCCGCCGGTCGCGCCAAGCCGAAGTCTGTTGGACGTCGTGATGTCCTTGTGAAGTTCGTTAAGGGCATTGTCGGTGTCCTCGGCGAACAATCCCTTGCCGTCGAAAGGGAGCTCTTCGATGAGTCTCTTGGTGTCGTCGTGTAAGTCGGCCGATCTGAGCCACGCGTGGCGACGCAGCTGTATCGCAGCCGCTACGGTTTTGGCTCCCGAGTCGCAGATGTGGTGTGCGGTTCGGAGCTGTTGTTGGCTGAGTTGGATCCCTTCCTCGGACAGGGTCTCAAACTCGGCGCGGAGATCGGGTGGCAGTCTGTCCAGGGAGGCTTCCACCTTGCCCCACAGCTTGATGTTATAGGCTGCCATGGCTGCCTCGTAGTTAGCCGCGCGGGTAGAGAGGGATGAGGCGGCGTAGACCCTCCTTCCGATGGCGTCTAGTTTCTTTCCCTCCTTCGAGGATGGAACAGGCACGCTATGCACGGCGGTGCGGTGTTGGGTGGCCTTGACTACCCTCGAATTCGGCGTGGGGTGCGAATGGAGGAATTCACCCTCCTCCCCAAGGAGCTTGTAGATCCCATCCAGCCGATTGGAGACGACGTGGGATGAGACCGGCCTGCTCCAAACCGTCTTGGCCGAATGGGCGACAGCCGGAAGGAAAGGCAGATGGACCGGAAGGATCTTCTTGGTGTCCACCAATCCGCACACCTCGTCCATGAATGGAGCCGGCGGGTGTTCTGCCCTGATATTCAGTATCGGGCCCATGCGGGTCAGGAGGGCAGTGAAAGATTTCTGATCCTCCGGCTGCAGGCGCTCCTTGGCGCCGATCTGTTCCACCGGGGACTTTTCGGCGTCGACCGGAGGAAGATCGTCTATGTCTTCCTCCTCGCCTTCTCCCTCGGACGAATCGTCCGAGCCTCCAGACACCCCAGCAAGGGATGGGGGTGGCAGTGAGGCCTCGGGGTCCGAATCAGACCAGTAAGGCCTGGCTGAATTCGGTTCCTCCCCGGATACAGATGGCGGTGGTGGCGGCAGCGGTTGGGAGGCCACGGATTGGGCTCGGCGCCGTTTGGAGGCCACGGATGCGTGATCGGCCTTCCGTTTGGAGGTAGCCCGCGATGTAGGATCGGGGGGGGGACCAATGGTGGCGAGTACCTTGTCGGTGATCTTCTCCATCATGGCCTCCAAGAGCGGGGACAGCATCTCCAGGGTGAGGAAGGACTGTGCGGCGGTCTCCGGTCCCCGTTCATCGCCTCTCCCCTCGGGAAGTAGAGATGGTCCCCGTGGAGTTGGTGGCGGTGGGGTCTCCTGGTGCGGCGGGATGCCCTCTGACTCCGCCTGGGACGCACGTGGAGGAGATGGTGGCGGCGAAGTAATGGCGGCCACGAAGACTGCGGAGGCCGGGGAAGCAGAAGGAGACGGCCGGCGCACTTGAGGTGTTGGAGGTAGAGAGGAGGAGTGTTTCTTATGTTTTTTCTTCTCCTCCTTCTTCCGTTCCTCCTTGTTCTTCTTCTTTCTGAAGAGCTCGACGGTGGTGAGCTTCTTGGTGGCTGGCGGGGCCGAAGAGGGCGTCTCTTGGCGGGCCTCCGTCGGGCGGCTTGGGCCTTGTGGTGCTAGGGCAGACTCCATGAGGTGGGCCTGCAGACGGTTCCTCCGGTTCTTCAGGGCAACCTTGGAGAATTTCTTGCAGGCTGAGCACGAGTGCACAGGGTGGTCCTCGCCCAGGCAGATCAGGCACTTAGAGTGGTTGTCGGTGCTCGGGATCTTGGCCGAGCACGAAAGGCACTTCTTGAAGGCCGCCGACGATGCCATCCACAGTGGGGTGGTGAAGGGCTAGAAGGGGGGATCCCCTTCACGGCTCTTCTAACTTCTGTCTTCTTCTTCTTCTTCTTTTTTTTTTTAAATAAATAAAGAAAAGGGGGGTACTGGATAAACCAGAAGTGAAGGTGCCGAAAACTATCCCGGATAAATGACCGAACAATGCGGTAACAAGGGAAAACCGGGAGAGCTCTCGATCAGGGTCCTGCTGTAGCAGCGGAAAAACAAGAACTGAGGCGGAAAGCGCGAAATGGCGCAAAGGGCGGGTGGAGATGGTGGGTGGTACTAACCATTCAAATTTATCCAATCAGCTTTCCAGCTCCGACATGGCTCCCGCGCAAGCGCAGAACCCATCAGTGTGCATTCACAAACAACACGAAGGAGAACTACTAGCTTAAACTGGGACTGCGGTGGTTTAGGTGATTAAGACGCTGAACTTGACGACTCGAAGGTTGGCAGGTCAGCAGTTTGAGACCTGAGTCCTGCACGACTGAGTGAGCTCTCATCTCTGTCCCAGTCCTTGCCAACCTAGCAGTTTGAAAGCAAGAAATTGCAAGTGGATAAATAGGTACCACTTCGGTAGGAAGGAAACGAGTGTTCCGTGAACTCCGGTGTCAAGGCATGCCTTCCACATAACCTTAGAAATGTCTGTAGATGCAGACGGCACTGGCTCTTTGGCTGTAAACAGAGATGAGCACTTAATCGTAGAGTCGGATTTGACTGGCTTTTGAGAAAGGGTGACCTAGCTTAAACTGGTTGTGCATTTTGTTGGGATACACTGCTGCTACACTGCATCACTTGAGTTAGACACGTGTGAGATTAGGGACCTGTGCTTCCCTTTTCTTAGTTCCACATCATTTAAGCTGGCATGAAGGCAGCATTTGAGTTGAGTCTGAGCAGAGCTCCTTGGTCACACCCATCTCTTACCTCCCACTGATAAATGCTGAGGGGAAATATGATAGCTATCGTCAGATATATAGGGGGAGGGGGCACGTGGAAGATGGATCAAACCTTTTTCTTGTAGCTCCAGAAGGTAGGACCCAAAAGGATTCAATTTACAAGAATCTAGATTTTGCTAAACAATAGAAAGAACATCTTGAATAGTCCAGATATTCAAGAGTGAAACTGATTAACTTGGTAGTTGGTGGACTCCACTGGAAGTTTTTAAACAAACAGCAAGGATGTTTTCATGCTTTGGCACAGATTTGGACTTGGTGACCCTTGGGGTTCCTTCCAGCTTTACAGCTCTGTCTTGTAAACCCTGTTGCACAATTATACAAATGGTATAACTTTTGGAAGCAAATTGCCATAAGTTAAGAAATGAGCATAATTATTTGTTGCACACTGAACTGCATGACTTGTCATGTAACAGGTAACACTTTACTTACAGTAGTTTTTGTCTAAAAGTTATGCTATTGAAAATGACTGAGTAACATCTCCCATTCATGGCCAAACTGTTCATTTCCCTTGAGAGGTGAATCACCACTAGAAATATGTGGCAGGACATATACACCACTCCCAGAGGTACACTGCAATAAGGAGGGTGTCCCATGCTTGTTTATGACTATAATACATGGTGGTGGTATTGTCAGCCTCCACTTCTACAACATGACCTACAAGGAAGTTCTCGAAGGCTCTGAAGGGTTTTATGACAGCCAAAAAATCCAGATGGTTGATATGCAATGGAGCTTGAGGTGAGCAAGAGGTGTGAATTGTGTGCAATTGCCAATGCATGCACACACACACTCCCATTGGGCTGGCATCTGTGGTGACTTGAATTGTCAGTTGCAGGGGCTTGAAGTGTCTGCCCAGGACTGGGTATTCATTTTACAGCTCTCGGAAGGATGGAAGTCTGAGTCAATCTTGCCATCCCATCAGGATCGAACTCAGAATGTTTTGGCTGCAGTACAGCAGTTTAACCACTATGTCACCATCTTTTATTTAGAACAGGGGATCCCAACTTATGGCCCGCAGCACCATTAGATGTGGTCTGTCACTGCCACCACACCTGAAAGTGGACACGTTTACATTAACCGTAAACACACCTGTGGCTGTCATAAACATGGAAGCGGGCACGTTTATTTCTGTTTCTGGGGGCACTGTCTGGCCCATCGCATAAAAAGGTCAGGAACCTGATTTAGAGGCTTGAATAACAACAGGAACCATGCCTGGAGTGCTCCAATCTTAAACCTTGCATGGGGTAGAACGGAGGTTATAGAGGCCCCAAGACCCAAAGAGGTTTTGAGGTTTAAATGCAGACACACTTGAGAGAGGCCTGGCCTTTCCTAGTAATACAGTGGTACTACAAAACAGATGCTTCGTATAATGAAACATTTGTACAAAAAGCATTCGTTAGGCAACCACGATACCCCACATAATGGGGAAGAAACCTGGGGTATACCCCGGTTAATGTAAACCCAGTATAACAAACTTTTCATTATGTGGGGTATCACCAATTGGATACGCATAACGAAGAGCTCCATGGAACAGAGCTTTTTCATTATGCAGGGGTACTACTGTAACATCAGTTACACTTCTATATCACCCCTTACACCCTCTGGGTGATCCACAAGGTAATTAGCATTTTGTCTCCAACAAGCTGCCTACTCATTGGCCAGGGGTGTCCAAACTAATGCTTGTGGGTCAGATCCAGGCCACGGCACCAAATCATCTGGCCCTTGCCGCTCCTGGAAGCAGAAGTAAAACACGTGGGAGGAACCACATGACCGGCCCACAGCCAGAAAAGTTTGGGCACCCCTTAGGCAATGGCTATGACAAATTGGCATCTTGCCAGTGTTGAGTGCAACTTTGGTTTTGAAGCAGTAGCAGAGGGATGCTTCTGTTTTGCTTTCTTCAAGGGGTCCAACAAGTAATGGGTGGGTCCTTCAGGTGCAGTTTGACATTGGCTGGGCCTGAGATTTTATTTGACAAGAACAAAATGTTCTGGTGTCCATAGGTTTTATTTGCATTTACACAAGAAATCCAACATTTCTTTTGTATTTTCAACTCATCTGGTTTGGACCTAGAAATTTTCTTTACACAATGTTCTTTGTGCATTTCATCCCATCATACCTTATGCTTTAGATGAACTTAGCTTTGTCACCCTAATACAGTGCCTAAATGTTGGCTCAGTTTTCTTTTTACTGATCCTTAAGACGTCTGCACAGGAATCACCTTCAGATTCTTTTCAATGCCCTTCTTCCATTGTGCTATTTTGAGAATATGAGACTAGGAAAAAAATACTGTGACCTGTGAGCATAATTTAAGGCTAGGATTTTGCCAGCTTTAATGTTCTTTCAAGTTCTTGGAGCTGTAGGTTGCCCTGAGTGATCATCATCTTAATTGCACCCTGTAAAGCAAAAAAGCTTGTACTTAATGGACAGACAGAAAAAAGGCAATTTACATTCAAGTATTTGTTGTTGTTCAGTTGCACAGTGGATTCTGACCCTTTGCGACCCCATGGACCATTGCACACCAGGCACCCCTATCCTCCATCATCCTTTTCAACCCGTCCAACTCTGTGCCCATTGCATCAACAATGCCATCCAGCCATCTCATTCTCTGCCACCCCTTCTTCTCTTGCCTTCCACTTTTCCCAGCCTCAAGGCCTTCTCAAGTAAATCCTCTCTTTTCATTTGATGTCCAAAGTACTTCAGCTTCATCTTTACTATTTGACCTTCTAAGGAGCAGTCAGGATTGATTTCTTCTAAGATTGACCTGTTTGTTCTCCTTGTTGTCCAGGGGATGCTCAAAACTCTCCTCCAACATCACATTTCAAAGGCATTTATTCTTCTGCGCTCAGCTTTCCCTGTGGTCCAACTCTCACAACCATACATTACTAACAAAAATACAATTGCTTTGACTATACAGACTTTTGTTTGCAAGGTGATGTCTCTACTTTTAACTATGGTGTTGTACAGTATTTCCATTATTACTAGGTTGCTTGGAATTCTACCTTATTGTGAAACAGCTGCCTGGTGATACAGCCCCACCCCTTCTACTCTGCCTCCCTGTGATGAAGAGATCACTGCACAAATAAGGAAGAGATCCTTCTGTGTGGCTTATTTTTTCACTTTTGCTAAGCAAAGCAGGACTAGTCTTCTGAAAAGTTCTGAGTCATTGTTTCATGCATGCACAGCCAGCACTGCAACTATTCAATCTCTGCTCATTCTATTCTGGCAAACTTGGAACACTGTTGTGGCCTTTACAATGATTTAATGAAAAATACATCTGCATGGCAATAACTTTGCAAATGTAATGCAGACATGCTTAACAAAAGGATTCTCCCCACAGTAAACATCATTAATTGTTATGGCTAATTGTCATTATTGAGCCTGCCACATTAAGGTCAGAACACACAATATCGATTCTTACTGATGCTCAGGAGACGGAAGTATCAACATAACTTAATGGAATGTACCATTCCATAAGGCATAAAAATATAGTGTGTTTGTGTGTGGGGGGGAGGGGGGCAGGACTCTGCATTGTCCCTACCCACACTATATCCCTTCCCAAGTTCAGGCTCTGTTTAGCAGCCAACATAGTGCCACATAGGAAAAGATTGCAGCTCAAAGTTAATTCAAATTTAGTTACAGTACTGATCATCACAGATCATCACAGGACAGAAGTGCCTGGCGGACAGTGGTCCATGGGGTTGCAAAGGGTCGGAATCGACTGTGCAACTGAACAACAACATCACAAATAAGTACTATAGCTGTCAAACTATGGTATCATATAAACCTGGAGCTCCTGCTGGGGGATCATTTAATCAAATACTGTACTACAAAAGCCTTTTGCTTTTTGTCAAGTCCACCATATTTCTTGCAAGTGAAGGTGTAATCAGATGGGATTTGTTTTGTGGCTTAGCCTGTTTTTTCTAGTGATCATATAATATACAGGCAACTGCAAACCAGCCTGACTCATATCTATGCCTACCTGTACCTTTAAGATAGAAGAGGAGGGAGAGGAGATTGTCTTTCTTTTTTTGTTTCCCTCCCCCTCCACTTCTTTATAATCTTAGTGATAGCTCACTCACCTCATCTGTAGCACCTTTATTTTTCTTGAATTCATCCCGTGCCCACTTTCTCAAGTAACGATGATCAGCTTCGTTAGGTACCTGATGAATTGCCTTTAGAATGTTTCTGTACAACTGGAGGACCTGCTGCCTTCTCAAGAACTAAAGGATATCAGGAGAAAGAAAGGATAATCATTATCTGTAGCTGTAAGTCAGAAAAGTAAAGCTACCTAGAGATGACATGGCACATGCAGAACAGTTTTAAGACAAACCCATTAAGAACATTATCATTGTCCATGTACCTTTCACCCTCTGCAAGATCCACTAGCAAGGAAGAATCTTTCTGTTACGGAAATGGCAGTGTGGCCACATTTACAGGGAAGGCTACTTCCATTTAATACACTATTTTTTCTTAAATCTTCCCAGCTTGTCTCACAGTGAGAGACAAGTTAGAAGGAAAATATGAGTAGGGATTATGTTTCAAATGAAACAAAAGAGCAAAGTCTGTACTCTTCTTTTAGAAACATGGCTAAGAATATCGCCTGCTCTTCTTTTTGCTTTTCAGATGCGTCTCAACTCTTTCCAGGGAAGAAACAAAACAAATTAAAAAATGATGACAAAAACCTTGTGGCACTTTACAGACTAACTGCAATATTTTAATGTTAGCTTTCATCGATCAAGTCCACTTAATCAGATATGGATTCAGCTGAACAGAGTGGCATATTTTTGAAGTGGTAGTTGTGTCAGTCTGTGCAACCATATTAGAGCGTAAATAAAAAAGACAATTTATACACAAACGGATGATAAGAAATCTCACTCTTCTGTCTGACGAAGTGGACTTGATCTACAAAAGCTAACATTAAAATACAGCACTTAGTCTTTAAGGTGCCACAATTTTTGTTTTGTTTACTCTTTGATATGCTTGAAGCTTTGAGACTGTAGTGGCTCAAGTGGCTAAGACGCTGGCTGGAAGTTTGATTCCCGAGTACTGCAGGACTGAATGAGTGCCTCCATCTTTGTCCCAGCTCATGCCAACCTAGCATTTTGAAATCTAGAAATTGCAAGTAGATAAATAGGGACCACCTCAGTGGGAAAGTAAATTACGTTCTGTGTGCTCTGGTGTCTAGTCATGTCTCCCACATGACCACGGAAACGTCTGCAGAAGCAGACAGAGCTGCCTCTTCAACTTTGAAACAGAGATGAGCATTGAACCATAGAGTCGGATACAACTGGCTTTCAAGCAAGGGAAACCTTTACCTATGCTTGAAACAGACTAACATGGCCACCCTTTCAAAAATTTCAACTATATTTTAATGTTAGCTTTCGTGGATCACTTCTACCTCTGAAGAAGTGGACTTGATCCATGGAAGCCCACATTAAAATATTGCAGTAAGATTTTACGATGACAAGTTTTTGTCTTTGTGTGTGTGTGTGCAGCTGCCATTTGAAAAACTAGTCCTGCCCTATCTGATGAATTGGACTTGATCCATGAAAGTTCACATTAAAATATATCAGTTAGTGTTTAAAATGCTACATTTTTGTTTTGTTTATTCTCTGATACTCCTTGCCAGGAACTCAAGTTCGGGAAATGGTGACTGTTTCAGTAGCCTAAGGGTAGGGACAAAAAACTTCAACAGCTGGCCATCTTTACAGGAGGGACTACAGGTTCTTGAGGACCACCCAACCCAAACTGCTGAGAGGACCCCGAAAGTAAAAATAGTTGTGCCTGAGGCATTGTGGTGGGGCAGGGTGTGTAAATCTCTCAAGACAGAAAAGCTGATTTAAGAGTCTGGCTAGAAAATATGCCAGAGAAAGACGTCCCTGCTTCCTGTGGGCCAGGGGTGCCCAAACTATGGCCCGGATCCGGCCCCCAACACCAATTCATCCGGCCCGTGAAGCCATATGGGCACATTTTACTTCCGTTTCCAGGAGTGACAAGGGCTTTGAGGGCCAGATGAACTGGCATCAGGGGCTGGATCCGGCCCCTGGGGCCATAGTGACCGGCTCCCTGAACCACGTGACTAGCAGCCCGCATCCTGAAAAGTTTGGGCACTCCTGCCGTGGTCCAACATTCAACCCAGACTGCAGTCTCCCCCCCTTCTCCCAGCCTTTTCATCCTCCGTGCCTAGGCCAGACGTGAAACTGCCAAAATGAGGGCACTTTTTTTGGGTTAGTCCATTCTGCTGCAGTTCCTTTCGCCTGACCTAGTGTGAGAAAGATGAGCCGGCAACACAAGGCGGCCATTGCTGCCTGGGATCCGCCCGGCTGTGGTTCAAAATAATACCACCATCTGAGACCCTTAAGATGGCGGGCTCTCTTTGGAAAGGAGCCGCGGGAGAGGAGTGAGTCCCGGGGCGCCCTCCTCTCCGCCCACCTGCTTCAGGGTCAGCGCCGCCGGAGGCAGCCCGGACGCCGCCATGACAGGCGCTTTCGCGGGTGGCCTTTCCCCTCCGCTCCTGTCTTCGGGCGCGGCCGAGGCTCTTCAGCGCCTCCACCCGGGGAAGGAGGCGGCCATGTCGGCGTCGGGAGAAACGCCTGGGGCCCCCCGAGTGTGTGGGGGGAAGCCGAGGGCGGGGAGAGCTTAGTTAGTAGTGCCTGGGTTTGGCTTCCTTTAAAAAAATAAAATATAAAGCGCAAGCCCTCCCTGGAGAGGGAACGGGGGCCTTTAATTTTAATTGCACTTCACATTTCCCCCTTTCCCATCAGCATAATAGTGCTTCCACTCCTCCATTTCCCCTCCAAGTAAGGACGCGACCTATCCAAAAAGCCTGCAAAAATCCACGAAGCGCTTCTCTGCTTTATTTGCTGTTTCGTGCTGTTTATCGATTCTTCCGGGGGCTGAGTGGTTAAGAAGCCCGCCCTTGTTAGCTGGAAGGTTGGCACGTCGGCAGTTCGAGACCCGGGTACTGCACGGCGGGTTGAGCGCCCGTCTCTGTCCCAGCTCTTGGGGACATGAAAGGAGCCTCATTTGGGCGTTCCCTGAACGATTTCTTCTGCAGAAATCCTTGCAACCCGGAATAATTTCTGACGCGAATTTATTATTATAAAGGTAAAGTTCACCCTTGCTCGAAAACCAGTCATATCCGACTCTAGGGTTCAGTGCTCTTCTCTGTTTCATAGCCGAAGAACCAGTGCGGTCTGCTTCTGCAGATGCTTCCGTGGTCATGTGGCAGGCATGACTAGACACTGTTTACCTTCCCGCCAAAGTGGTCCCTATATTTATCTACTTGCAATTTCTTGCTTTCGAACTGCTAGGTTGGCAGGAGCTGGGACAAAGACCAGCTTATTCCGTCCTGCAGTATTAAGAGTATCGAACTGCTGACCTTCCAGCCAGGGTCTTAGCCACTAGATTCCTCCAATTTAAATGCCATAATGGGGCTATTGAGTACTCCCCCCCCCCCTTCTTGTTCCTCTGGCTGGATAGCTTTTCCCCTCACCGTTTTGCCTTGTGCTTTTCCATTCTTTAACAACTGACTAGCTATTTGGGCTGCTGTTACCCAGTATTGTTTTGCTGTGGCTGGGGTGTTTCCAAGGTCGTTTACTCTTCTGCTTCATATCCAGGTTCTCCACTAATGTACACTACCTAACGTGATTTTAGATTTTCAAGCTAGAGCCTGCATTAGTTCTTCTCCAACTTCAATAGTATCTTCCTGAAAAGTGCCCTGGTTGTATACCTGATACCTTTCCAGCAGAGGTTTGATGTCGTTATTCAGGTGTTGGATGTACTGGGCCCTCTTGGAATATTTTCGTTTCACAAGATGTACACATTCATGATATTTATCTGGATGTGGAGGAATCTTTTCCACACTTTTATCTGACTGTTTTTGAAATTTATTTATTATTATTTTATTTATTTTATTGAATTTATTACCCCGCCCCACTCGGGAGAACCCGACTCTGGGCGGCTTACATCATAATAAATAAAAGTAAAAGATAAAAACATATAAAATCGTAAAAGTTTAAAAGTTATCTGAGCTAAAAACAGTGCAAACTGCACGCCAGTATTCCCATAGATCAGCCCCAAAGCGGCACTCCTTAAATGAGCCACTTAGTATGGGAACCCATGTTCCCTAGTCCCCAAATATGTCCTGCCAGCCAGGTTTTCAGGCCCTTCCGGAAGGGCAAGAACTCCGTCTGCAGGCGCAGTTCGGTGGGCAGGAGGTTCCAGAGGGTCGGGGCGGACACGGAGAAGGCTCTCCTCCTCGTACAGGCGAGGTGCGCCTCTCTCGTCGAAGGAACAACAAGGGAGCCTCTCCGATCCTCCCTGGTGGGCCGGACAGATGTTCTTGGGGTGACGCGGTCTCTTAGGTATCCTGGCCCACTACCATATAGGGCTTTAAAGGTAATAACCAGCACCTTGAATTGCACCCGGAGACATACTGGCAACCAGTGCAGCTCCCGGAGTAGCGGCGAAGCACGAGCATAACGCCCACACCCCATCACTACCCGGGCCGCCGCATTTTGGACCAGCTGGAGTCTCCGGATGGTCATCAGGGGCAGCCCCATGTAGAGCGCATTACAGTAATCAAGTCTGGAGGTGACCAAGGCATGTGTGACCGTGAGCAAGGAGTCCCGGTCTAGGAGGGGGCGTAACTGGCGTATTACACGAAGTTGTGCAAAAGCCCTCCTGGCCACGGCTGCCACCTGCTCCTTGAACAGTAGCCGTGAGTCCAGGAGGACCCCCAGATTACGCACCGGGTCTGTTTGGGGCAGAACTGCCCCATCCAGCACCAAAGATGGCAACTCCTGTGTTAACACAGGACCCCGTACCCACAGCCACTCAGTCTTGCCGGGATTCAGCTGTAGCCCGTTGTCCCCCATCCAGACCTTAACAGCCTTCAGGCACCTGGAAAGGACTTCCACCGCACCGCTTGGGTCCCCACGGGCAGAGATGTATAACTGGGTATCATCAGCATATTGATGATACCTAACCTCGTGGGAACGGATGATCTCACCCAGCGGCTTCATATAGATGTTGAATAGGAGAGGAGAGAGTACCGAGCCCTGAGGCACCCCATATTGCAGGGGCCTAGGGCTGGACTTCTCCTTCTCCAGGCACACCGACTGGGTCCTGCCCCTCAGGAATGAGGAGAACCAGGACAACACAGTGCCCTGGATCCCCAGACCCTGGAGCCTTCCCAGAAGGATGCCATGATCGACAGTGTCAAAAGCCGCTGAGAGATCGAGAAGAGCAAGGACAGACGGCTCCCCTCTGTCCCGCTCTCTCCAGAGATCATCCACCAGAGCCACTAGTGCGGTTTCGGTACCATATCCGGGCCTGAATACTGACTGAAACGGGTCCAGATAATCCGCTTCATCCAGAACTTCCTGTAACTGCAGCACCACAGCCTTTTCCAAAACCTTACCTAAAAAAGGTAGGTTGGACACTGGACGGTAGTTGGAAATTACCGTGGGATCGAGGGACGGCTTCTTCAAGAGGGGGCGCACTAGAGCATGTTTGAAAGGTGATGGAAAATGCCCCTCTTTTAACGAAGCATTGATAATCGCCTCGATCCAGCCAACTGCCACGGTCTTGGAAGCTTTAATTAACCAGGCAGGGCAAGGGTCCAGTGCACAGGTCGTGGCGCGAACAGATACAAGAAGCCTGTCCACTTCCTCAGGGCCAACAGGGTCAAACCGATAACATGGCCAGATAACATGGCTAGACTGTGCCATGGTCAACCCCAGCTCCGTACGTTCCACGCCGGGATTCAACTTCAAGCGGATCTGAGCGATTTTCTCCGCCAGATAATCAGCAAAATCCTCAGCCGATCCCTGCCACCCAGGGCCTGGCCCCCCTCTACCGAGGAGGGACCTGGTCACCCGGAACAAGGCCGCTGGGCGATTATCTGCGGAGGCAATAAGGGTGGTGAAGTATTGGCGCTTCACCACCCTTATCGCCACTAGGTAGTCTTTAATAGCAGCTCTAACCAGTGATCGGTCCGACTCGCTTCGAGTCTTCACCCAGCGGCGCTCTCGGTGTCTCTTAGCCCGTTTCAGCTCCCTTAGTTCTTCTGAAAACCAAGGGGCAGATCGATCTCCACGGACTCGGAGAGGCCGTAGTGGCACGATTACGTCCAAGGCTGCCGTCGCTCTCTTATCCCACGCGGTGACAAGGGCCTCAGAAGAATCGCTTTGCAGGTCAAGAGGACAATCCCCCAATTCCCTCTGGAATCCTTCTGGATCCATTAGCCGCCGGGGGCGGGCCCACTTAATCAGCCCTGCCTCCCTGCGGTGGAGTCCAGCCCCTAGGAAGTCTAGAGCCACCAGATAGTGATCTGACCATGGCACTGGGGTGGTATCTAATTTATGTAAAAACGGATCACTCTGCCACAGCTCCGACAAAAAGATTAAATCCGGGGTGTGGCCACTGCTCCTGGTAGGACCCTGAATTACCTGAGTCAGGCCCACGGCTGCCATGGAAGCCATGAACTCCCGAGCCACCTCTGAGCCGGTCCCCAATGACGGCAGATTGAAGTCCCCCAGGACCATCAGCTTGGGGGTCTCCAATGCCAACATGGAGACCGCCTCGAGGAGCTCAGGCAGGGAATCTGCTACTCTGCAGGGAGGCAGGTACATGAGCAAGACTCCCAACTGACCCTTAGGGCCCACACGCAAGAACAAAGCCTCACAACCCAGAATTTGTGGCGCCGTGGCCCTGGTGACTCCCAGGGACTCCCTAGCTATCACGGCGACTCCACCGCCCCTTCCCCTCTCCCTAGGCTGGTGCCAAATACCGAAACACACCCATTTAGCTTTCTTAAAAGTGGGTGATGGTGTACACTGAAGAACAGGTAGTTGCATTTCCACTCATGATTGGGTTTCACACATAAACCTTTTTAAAAACAATATGCATGCTAAAATTGGTTTTACAGTATATCTACATCAGTGGTTCCCAATGTGGGGCACAGGCCTGCACAGGGCGACTTCAATTTCCAGAAGCCTAAGTCGGTACATTGGTTGATCAGTGCTTTGGGGAATTGATTTTGTTGTTGTTCAGTCACACAGTCGATTCCGACCCTTTGCGACCCTATTGACCATTGTCCTCCAGGCACCCGTCCTCCACCATCCTCCTCAGCCCGCCCAGCTGTGCCCACTGCATCCACAATACCATCTAGCCATATCATTTTTGTCTGTCCCATTCTTCTTTTGCCCTCCACCTTTCCCAGCATTAAGGCCTTCTCAAGTGAATCCTCTCTTCTCATTTGATGTCCAAAGTACTTCAGCTTCATATTTACTATTTGACCTTCTAAGGAGCAACCAGCATTGATTTCTTCTAAGGCTGACCTATTTGTTCTCCTTGCTGTCCAGGGGACTCTCAAAACTCTCCTCTAACACCACATCTCAAAGGTATTCTTAGGCTTCTGAAAATTGGAGTCCAAAAACCAATGGTTGAGAATTATACATCAAAGCTCCTTTAAAAAACTGCATCGTGGTTTCCAGCACATCTTCATTTAGTTAGGCATTGCTTGCATTCATTTATAGTTTATGCAGTGGTAGCAGTACATCAATACTGTATTGTACTTGTAATTCCCTTGCCAGTAGCATTTTTTCTGTCATACCAGAGTATTGCCCAATATTAGCAAGTTGGATTGGAAGTATTGGCCAGCTCTATGCTGATGGCCAGAGGACCCCAGAATGTACTAGCAATGCTTTCCATTCTTTAGGGAGGCTCTATCTTTTCTCTTTCCTCGCCCAGTAGTATTACTTGGATATGTAAAATCCAGTACAGTTCCTGAAATATTTAGAGATGTAACTGTACTCATTGAGATAGTTTTGAGCTACAACAGTAGGCTATCAGCCATAGCCACCGAAGCTGATGGTAGGGACTTACAACAATTGCAGTCCAAAGTCATGCAAAGGGTTAGTTGCCCACACCTTATTGAAAGTAGACTTGTTACAATAAAAAATATTCCCCGTCCACTCAGTACTTGCTATGAAGAATAATGTGCACTGTGGGACTACAAAAGGTGGACCACGAGGTTTTTAAAAAGTACAGTATGTTCAAAAATATGAAGAGTTGAGCTAAACAGACATTACTAACTAGGAAGTTACCAGTACCTTTTTGAAAGGGTAGCCGTGTTAATCTGTGTTTCAAGCATATCAGAGAGTAAAGGTCACCTTTGCTCGAAACAGTGGCGTAGCGTGGGGGGGGGGCGGATGCCCCGGGCAGCGGCTTTCAGGGGGCGGCAAAATGTCCCCACCACTTTGGCCTCCCTCTGCCTGGGCTTAGCTTAGGAAGCAGGACTTCCCAGGCGGAGGGCGGCCCTTTTGCTGGTGAGCGCCCTGCGTGCGCGCACGCTCGCGCTGCTCGCCTCCGCCCGCCTGGCTGGCCGTCGGGGGCTCTCCGCCGCCTGCCCCTGGCAGGCGCCCCGCGTGTGATCCCCCACCCCCACCCGATCTGGTACGGTGGAGACGCTGGAGGAGCACTGTGCTCTGCGCGCCAAAACGCACAGGAGGCAAACTAGGCTTGCCTCTTCATGCGCCCTGGTGCAAAGGCAACGCTTGGAGGATGGATCCTGGCTGCCGCCAAGCCGGGAAGGCAGACACATTGGGGAGGGAGGGAGCTGCTCTTTCCAGGAGCCGATCCTCCATGCCTATCCCCCCCCCACACACACACTTCCTCTTCGGAGGATCTCCGCTTCTGCAGGGAGCGCCATCGGCAACTGGGCGCGTAACCGCAAGCGGGCACGTTTGAAGGCCACCGCCAGGGACGTCTGAGACCCAGAAAGCAACCAGGCGAGATTCAGATTATCCCCCCTCCGCCCCTTTCCCTCCACGCAGGTGCCTTAGCAATGAGACGGGTGGCGAGGCAGGGAGCCCGGGGCGCCGGGTGGGGACTCCAAAGGTGACTGGCGGTGGCCTGGAGGTGGTAGAGCCCCGCCTCCCCTCCCTAGCCTGGTCGAGCCTGGCCGGCGGGCGCTTGGCTGCCTCTGGCATCCTCACCCTCACGGTGAGGGTGGCCCGGCTGGCCGTCGGGGGCTCTCCGCCGCCTGCCCCTGGCGGGCGCCCCACGTGCGCGTGCACACTGCTCGCCTCCGCCCGCCCAGCCACCCACCCAGTTTGCCGTCAGACGGGGTGCTCATCGGGGGTGGGTGGCGCCGTGGCGGGGAGCCCCTGGCGGCTGGGTGGGTGGCTGGGCGGGAGGTGGGCAGCGCGCGCGCGCCGCTCGTCAACAGGGGGCCGCCTTCTGCCTGGGTCTTGGGGGGGGCGGCAGAGGCGAGCGGGGGGGGGGGGAGCGAGTTTGTTCTTCGCCCCTGGCGGCTGATTTCTGCGCGACGCCACTGGCTCGAAAGCCAATCATATCCAACTCTAGGGTCCAGTGCTCATCTATTTGTAGCTGAACAGCCAGCACTGTATGCATCTGCAGACGTTTCCATGGTCATGTGGCAGGCATGGCTAGTCACTAGAGTGCACGGTGCGCTGTTTACCTTCCCACTGAAGTGGCCCCTACTTGCTATTTCTTGCTTTCAAACTGCTTGGTTGACAGGAGCTGGGACAAAGACGGGAGTTCACTCCGTCTTGCAATATTTGGTTCTTGATCGGCTGACCTGCCGCCTTCCAGTCAGCATCTTAACTATTGAGCCACTGCAGTCCCTTATCAGAGAGTAAACAAAAAGACAAAAAACATTGTGGCAGTTTAAAGACTAACTGATGTATTTTAATGTTGGCTTTCATGGATCAAGTCCACTTCATCAGACATAAGAGAGACTTCATGGCTTCGATTTATACGCATCAGGTACAGCTTCATTTGGCCATGTATTGCTTGTAAAAAGTCACAATGATTTGTACACTTATCTGTTATGCTAACCAGCCATTCTGCACCTCTGTTCCCAAGGTGTATAAATAGATGCCACTAAGTCTTGCTCTTATGTCTGATGAACTGACTTGATCCACGAAAAAACTAACATTAAAATACACCAGTTAGTCTTTAAAGTGCCACAATGTTGTCTTTGTTTTGTTTACCTGTACAGTAATACCTCGGATAACACTAAGACTTGGTTCCACAAGTCTTGGTGTGATCCGATTTTTAGTGTTATCTGATGCATGTTAAAATCCTATGGGATGGATCGGATAACGTTAAAGCTCCATAGAGATACATTGTAACCGCACAGGCTTTAGCGGTTGTTATCCGATCCATCCCATAGGACCTTAACGTTATTTGATCCAATTTTCCTCCCCAGATTACTTAACGTTATGCGATTTCAGCGTTATCCAAGGTAAACGTTATCTGAGGTATTACTGTATCTGTTTCATCAAAACAGATGTGATTGGATGATAGTTCCTATCCTTATTCTACATTAGTTAATCTGACTAAAGTTGTTGAAAGCTATAGTCTAACAATATCTTAAAGAGCACATTTCTCCATCTACTTTTTTTTTAAATCAGAAAATAAAGTTTTACAAGTTAATTTTTTTTAAAGACATCAGAGAAGATGTATGCACCAGAGGCAGTGCAATTCATAACCAGTAAAGTCACACAGTCAAGTGGTTAACTATGGTCCTCATTCCACATCACTTAAGTGTGATAGAAAGTGTGATGTTTTCTATACTGGCCTATATCTAATTTAACATTGTAAATCCTAATGCTTCGCTGTGATACCATCAATAGAATGGTACAGATGATTCTAGCCTATAAGGACAATGTTATTTTTCTAGAAATTCTACATTGGTTTTTGTTGCTTAAGTTTCCCTCAAGTAACACATTAAAAACACATACAGTACAGTATCTGGAAATTATAATATGGCTGGGTTACTGTTGCAGGTAATTATCTTAACAGTAACATGTTATTCCTAGGGGTAACAATTTATCTATTGTAACTGTTTTAAAAATGCAGCTTAATAAGTAATATTTACTTATTCCACTTTCAGTGGTACATTAAAGGGAGTTGTGTGATTTTTGTATTTTAAAGACCAGAATCCAAAAAGATAGTGACAACTGCACGAGTACAATGACTTAGTTCGCAGTGGCAAACAGTAACTAATTTTCCAGAAGTGCACTAATTGTATGAGTTGACAGATGATGAGGAACTTGATCAGGGACTTGTTCATTAGGAGGTAGTCACTGTTTTCTGAGTTATGCAACTGTACTTATACAGGTATAACTACTGGATGGGATTCTGGCACTTGTGTACTTTAAAAAATAGTAATTAAAGATTAACAAAAAACATTCTAGTTACACACTAGCGGTGCATTAAACTTTATATAATGAGCAATATAAAAGGGATACTAATGAACAGTGAATTAGTTTTTAAACTAACATCCAAAGTTGTGAACTGAGTAACACAATTATTACATAAAAAGGCCCATTTGCTGTAGACAACAATGGACTGGCCAGCCAAAAGTCAGATTATCCTAAGTAGGGTTTTAATAGTGTAAATGCTGCTTTAGACTACTTCAGATATAGAGTTTTGACAAATATTAAGACACAGTAGCAAACAACATCTTTATTAATAAACACAAATGATGCATAGTTCTTGCAATGAAAAAGGTTTGGGGCATGATTTCAGGGCACCAAAATGCATCTGATACTTGCCTTGGACAGAAGGCAAACTTCACAGTGTAAAATAATAATTCAGAGTCTTTCATATCATTAAAATACCTTTCTAGCATTATCATACAACCAGTAACTATTCAGCAATACTGAACAGTTTCAAGTATTCAAGTAGATTTCTTTTTGGTTGTGTAAAAATCAGTTCCCATCCCTACCCCACCCCACCCCGCCAACGTAGGGTCCACTTTCACGTGTGATCTTAGACAAATATTTTTATTATGGTTAAATATCTCTAGTTGTAACTTCTTCTCTGAGAAGAGACACTAGCTTCGTACTAGAATAGACTAGGCAGTCTTAGGAATTGCCTAATTTTAAAATGACAGAGATATAACAAGTAAACCTTAGAATAAGTTATTCAAGGAGTAATCAAAAGAAGAAAGTGGTTTCCCATTGGTTTCCAACTATAGGCAACAAATTACATCGACAGAATTTGAAGTCACTGTGGTTTGCATAGTCGCCTGCACTAAAAAGGGAGATCACACACATTTTAAGAGTGTGATTTCTGGGCCACATGAACTGCAGCAGTTCCAAAGTGGCCACCAGATATTCACTTGACCCAGCAAATTCTACAGGCTGTCTGAAGCAGTCACCAGTTCGAACCATTGCCTGAGTGCATCGCTGAGAGTCTCTGGGAGGGCATTGACATCTCTGAGAATGATATAGAAAGGAAAGGGGAATTCTTCCATATATGACTTTATTTCTGGCATTTCTCCTGGTTGTTTGAATACAGGTACTTTAATGTCCAAGATAGAGTCCTGTGGATCAAAATGACAAAATCAAATAAATAGTACGTCTTGCACTATGCCATTTCCCATCTCCAAATGGCATGGGGAAGAAAACTTACAGTTGTGTTACAGTGATAACAGTCATGAGCAAATGAGAGAAGACAGCTGAAAAGCAAACTCTTCCTGCCTCAACCACCCCACCCCACCCCTTTTCTATATCTACGACCCTCTAATGCTTTATTTCATCAGGGTGCAAAGTCAGTTAATAGGTGTCTGAAGGATGGAATTGTAAAATTTATAGAAGATCAAAATGAGGATGTCAAATCAAGGGAACGACTCATAGTATTGATTCTTAGCTTGTCCTTACTCAGGATTCGACTATGCGACTGAACAACTCAGTCTTTACTTGTTTCAGCTTTTACTTAGCCTGTATTACTAATGCATAACATTGTTTCACTGAGTAGGAATACTTAACAATGTCTAAACCAGGGTGCCCAAACAATGGCCCATGGGCAGGATCCAGCCCCTACTGCCAATTCATCCAGCCCGTGCCATTATCACTGCTTCTGGTGGGAGGAACCACGTGACCAGCACGCTCAACCACATGACTGGCCTGTGGCCCAGTTTGGGCACCCCAGTCTAGACAAACTAACATATGCCAGGAATAATGAAAGTTGCTGGATCTCAAACAACAGTAACAATGTTGAGAACAGTCCAAGTTAGACACCAATGGAGAGTGGTTTGTGTTTTTCTCACTGTTGTAGCAATGAGAAGTCATGTCAGAATAGTGAACTAATCTGCAACAAGTACAGTCAACACTTAACTAATCGGACATGTTTCTAACTGAAGAAAATTGCAACATGTATTTTCCACACATTTAAAAGGAATACCACCGTCTCAGTTTTCACTCACCCTTGAATTAGGGTTATCCAACACTACAAAAATGACAAAGATGTTAGCATGCTGAACAGACTGAACAGCTGCCGTCACACGTTCTTTGCCTTCAAGGAAAAGACCTCTCCCATCGGATACTATTAGGAGCAACTGGGCAGTTTCTATTAAGGTAGACACATTTTTGGTTTTAGAAGAAATCACATAAATCGATACATATAACAAGCATGTCCCCAAAACCTTATACAGTATGCTTTGATGTACAAATAGATTCTAGTAAATAGGTCATCTGAGAGATAGTTCTGTTTTTTCTAGCTAGCTATGGAAAAGAATCTAAGGGATAGTTCAATACAACATTTAAAATGGCTTATAATAATCAATCAATAAATAAATAAACACCTGATCGAGAATACTGTAGCTAGAACTCAAATATAATTGCCCACATTAACAGCTTACTTACTTAT
The DNA here is from genome assembly GCA_030440675.1 of Furcifer pardalis. Lineage (NCBI taxonomy): Eukaryota > Metazoa > Chordata > Lepidosauria > Squamata > Chamaeleonidae > Furcifer > Furcifer pardalis. Next base: position 42,923,404 of record CP126890.1, on the reverse strand, counting down.
TAAGAATTGCTGTCTGAGATGTATCATGAAGAAAAGCAACAATTTATTATTTACTCATATTTACTATCCCGCCCCAATCGGGTAGACCTGACTCTGGGCGGCTTACAACATAGATTAAAATCACAGGTTAAAACCTTAAAAATTCATAAGAAAAATTAAAACAGCGCCACAGATAAAAACAAGAGCAGGAAGGGGTGGCTGTCCCTTAAATCAGCCAACCTGCATGGGATCCCACGTTCCTGGGTCCCCACACTTGCTCAGCCAGCCAGGTCTTTAAGCCTCTTCGGAAAGGCAGGAGCTCTGCCTGTAGGCGCAGCTCAGTTGGGAGAAGGTTCCAAAGGGCCGGAGCGAACACAGAGAAGGCCCTCTTCCTAGTGCTAGTGAGACGAGCCTCCCTAGCCGATGGAATAACAAGAGAGCGCCTCCGGTCCGCCCTGGTGGGACGGACAGACGTTCTTAGGATGACGCGGTCTCTTAGGTATCCTGGCCCACTACCATATAGGGCTTTAAAGGTAATTACCAGCACCTTGAATTGCACCCAGAGACATACTGGCAGCCAGTGCAGCTCCCGGAGGAGTGGTGTGGCACGAGCATATCGCCCGCACCCCATCACTACCTGGGCCGCCACATTTTGGACCAGCTGTAGTCTCCGAATGGTCACCAAGGGCAGCCCCATGTAGAGCGCATTACAGTAGTCAAGTAGTCAACAATTGCCAGAAGTTCAATATAGAACCAGTTCTGTCCTGGTAATTAAAATTTCTTTTTTTAAGAAGACACCAGACTTACCTGAATTAATGTTTTGAGACAACTGTTGTGCTGCTGTGAACATATTTATTGAGGATTCTAAGAACTGTAGAAAAGCAAGAGAATAAACTCATGAACAATGAGCCAAGAAAACTCATCTTAGAAATTATTCCACTGATACAATGAAAGTGAGTGGAAATGTGAATAAAAAAAATAGCCTACGAGTTAAGCTATACCATTGCCATATTATTTCCTTTTTTATTTAGAAAGGACGGCAGCAGATACATATCCTGTTGTTTAAATAAAAAACTGGATGGAGCAGTAAAATGACCAGTTCAGCAGCCATTTGATTTTCTTGCTGGGAAGAGAAGCATCCTTAGGGGTCATGCTCCCCCAAATAAAGTGTGCACGTGTGTTTTAGGACAAACACCAACATTTGTCTGGAAGAAAGACACTAGCTGGGAGGTGGGGGTGGTACTTGTCAGAGAGCTCTTCAGCCTGATTAGGATATTCTTACCCTGTAGAAAAGTTAAAAGGAGCATCCCATTCAGGATGTCCTCTCATCCACTGCAGAAATGATCATACATAGTAAGATATCTGTTGGACCCTCTGACTTTCTTATTTGTTCTCAAAATATGTTCAGCAAACATTTGTGCATTCATCTATTCCTGATCCTTTAAAACTTTTCTAAGAGCACAATTGGTTTGTCAGTAGGCCAGGGAATGTTTCCAGTTAACACCCCTTAAGAGCCCTGGTGATGCAGTGGTTAAACTGCTGTACCGCAGCTGTAATGTTGTGATTTCTATCCTGACAGGGATCAAGGTCAACTCAGCCTTCTAGCCTCCCCAGCATGAGTACACAACATGTTGAGAGCAAAATGCTAATTAACTTGTGAACTGCCAAGAGAGCACACTAAGCACTATGGGGCGGTATATACGTGTAATTGCTACCCAATGTTCTTTTTTCACCATCACAGCATAAACATTTGGTATCTGTATCGACACTTATTCAAAGGAGAAAATACAACTCTTCTCAGAACATTAAACCATGCAAAGGCTCACAAAGTACCATATTTGCCGGTGTATAAGACACACTTCCCACTTAAAATACGCTGGAAAAATGGAATGTGTCTTGTGTGCTAGCAAATATGGTATTCAGTGTATACAGTGGCCTCTAGTGGCCCATTTTGGTAATAAGTAGCTTGTGAGGAAGGGAGGGGGTCTTTGTAGACTCAAAGCAAGAATTTGGAAGTGATTTGAGTGAACTCTTCAACGGGATTGTGCCAGAGTTGGTCTTGCAAGCCAGCTGGCAACTGAGTGAAGGGAGCCATCGGGGTGGGGGGCGATGCTTCTCCTAGGGAAGAAATTATTTTTTCCTTAAAATGTGTAGAAAAATGGGGGTGCGTCTTATATTCCGATGCATCTTATATGCCAGCAAATATGGTATACAGTCTAACCTCACATAAAGAGCGCCTCGCTTAAGAGAGTAACTCGCTTAAAGAGCAGAATTTTCTCTGAACGTTCGTTTCGCTTAACAAATAAAACCAACCAAAAACTCGCTTAACAAATACATTGGGGTTTGCAACCCCCCCCCCTGACGTCACAATTGGTTACTTACAATGGTGTTTCGCTTAAAGAGCAAACTCGCTTAAAGAGCAAACCTGTGGAACGCATTATGCTCTTTAAGCGAGGCACAACTGTATGCATGGTCTCAACGACATGGATAGTATGTTACAGTAGAGCTGAAAATACCTCAGCTATTCTTGTTTTCTTTTGTTCAAATTTGCAGTGCTGCAATATCCGGGCTCCAGATTGGTCATTGAATTGTTCATGGAATGGATGTAGTAATTGAACTGTCTCTCCAAAACTGAAACAAAATAAAACAGGTTTTTAAACTGTGCACTGTGCAAGAGTTATTTCAAGTTTAATAATAGGTATTTCGAAGTTCAACTTGACAAATGTTCTTACCTACATACAGCAATCTGCCCCACTTCTAAAAGAGCCAAAGCATTTCCAATCACGGCCAGAGATTCATAAGCAAGCTAGTTAAGAAAAACAAGTTAAATCCATGACATATCTAAGCTAAATATATAACATTCGGCACCTATGAATTCGTGAATTGCTTTTTAAATTTTGGTGATGGGTGCTTGAATTGTCCCTCTCCCCACCACAGATGACACAAGAGAAGCCAGAAAAAAATGCAGTGTGTATTTGGGGTGTTGGAAGCTAAATGTGGGCCATACATTGTCCACTGTTGCATCAGAGTGATTAAGAAGGAACAAAGAACAGCAAGAGATGGGTCAAGGAACCCTGAATAATTGTAAGGCTAAAACTTTAAGGACAGATTGCTGCATTCAGCCTTCAAGTTCACGGTTCATTTTGATCATTTCTAGTTTACCTGTTTAGAGTGGTTGTCTATCATACTGGCGGAGTCATCAAGGGCCAAGCAAATCTGGTACTGTCGTTTGCTGGGCTTGGTCCTTCGTAACCAGATTTTATCCTTTCGGAACTGACTGGCAATGTATGGAATTACCTTGCGCATGTTCAGTCTTTTTCCTGTTCTATAATCACCTCTAGTAATTAAGAAGAAAAATGCAAGCTATTAACAATACTGGCATTCTGTTATGTTATGGAGGGGTAGGGAAACACTAGAATAAGCATCCTGAAGAAAACATTTTACACAAAGCGATACATACAAATTGATAGGACTGAAGACACATTAACTGACTGATATAACTGGTGTAATACAAATGAGATTGCTTCCATTTGCTATGCAGAGAGAATTAAGAGTACAGTCAAACCTTGCTTAACGATCAGGTTTTTCAAAAAGCGATTCAACTCGCATAATGAAAAAATATTCGCTATGCGAGTCGGACTTTCTCTATAGAAAACTCGCATAACGAGCGTTTCTATGGGGAAAACTCGCTATGCGAGTTTTTCCATAGGAATTTTCACTATGCAAGAAAAACTCGCATAGCGAGCAGCCATGCAGAATGAATTAAATTCGTTATGCGAGGTATTACTGTACTTTAATGCTTAAAATAATATGCCTGAACCATTGCAACTGTGGCACTGTGGTTAAGCTGCAGTATGATCACAGTTCAGTCCTGATGGGCTCAAGGTTGGGTTGACTCAACTCTACCTTCTATCCTTCCATGGTTGGCAAAATGAGTACCCAGCGTGTTGTGGTCAAAAGGCTTGTGAACCACCCAGAGGATGCACTAAGTGCTATGGTGCAGTACAGAAGTGGGAACAAATTGTGCAAGCTAAGCCTTTGTATTTATGTTTTGTGTAATTTGTTCTGGTCTTTTTCTTTACAGTATTATCAAATACAGTAATACCTCGGATAAGGCTAAGACTTGGTTCCACAAGTCTTGGTGTTATCCGATTTTTAGTGTTATCCGATGCATGTTAAAATCCTATGGGATGGATCGGATAACGTTAAAGCTCCATAGAGATACATTGTAACCGCACAGGCTTTAGCGGTTGTTATCCGATACATCCCATAGGACCTTAACGTTATTCGATCCAATTCTCCTCCCCAGATTACTTAACGTTATGCGATTTTAGCGTTATCCGAGGTAAACGTTATCCGAGGTATTACTGTACATGAAATCCCCCTGCTCTCTTATTGGAAAATCTTACCCATACAACTCTGTCTTTGAAAATTTCAGCAGGTATTGCCCACTTTTCACTTGTCATGAGGACCAGAACGATTTCCTTGAAAAATGAAAACTGAGACTTTCAAGAATCTTAATTCTGGATCATGCTATCCAATTATATATATTTTCTGTATGTGTGCAAAATCAAATCTCACCTATACATCTAGCAGTGCCAATTCTCATTTACAAAGTTTTTTTACACTGTAATGTATGTGTTTCTTTTAAAAGTGGCTCCATAGTTGTTTTGTTTTTCCTGCAACAGATGAATGTAACAGCTTTTCTGATACAGTAACAGTGCCAACGCTTATAGCAGAAAGAATATGCAGTCAAACCTCCCATAAAGAGCGTTTTGCTTAAAGAGTAACTCACTTAAAGAGCAGAATTTTCTCTGCATGTTTGCTTCGCTTAACAAATAAAACCAACCAAAAACTCGCATAACAAATAAATCGGGGTTTGCAATCCCCCCCACAATTGGTCATTTACAATGGTGTTTCGCTTAAAGAGCAATCCCGTGGAACACACTATGCTCTTTAAGCGAGGCACCACTGTAATTCTTCCCAAAGCACAGTGCAAAATGATACATAAATAATAGCACATGATAACTAAGGGACCAGAATGCCTTGATTTTAGCATTGCATAGACCTGCGATTGTGAACCTTGGCACTCCAGGTGTTCTTGGACTTCAATTTTCAGAAGCCTAAGTCTCTGTGAACCCACAGGAACGGGTTTACTGTGTCTATGCGCAATAAACCCATTTGTGTGGATTCACAGAGACTTGGGCTTCTGGAAATTGAAGTCCAAGAACACCTGGAGTGCCAAGGTTCGTCACCACAAACATAGACCAAACTTACTTCAGTTTAGCTGCCTGTGTTGGTTCCAGGATAAGTCGCAGCTGTTCACACAGCTGTTGGGACAGTGGTGCAGTAAGTAGATGATACCTCTGCCACATTTCTGCTACTGCTGCTTCCTAAAATATTGACACACATAGCAAAATACACAAAATATATTACCAAAAATGGAGAGAAAAAACTATTAAAATGAAAAGCATTATAGCTTAGGGTGGGGGAGGAACACAAAATTGTGTAATTACTTATGATTAGAGTCACATATTAGAAGATATATTTCTTTTCAGTTCCTTTGATTTTTCAATGCTTTAGCCACTGACTAAAGGACCAATACATCACATATTTTTTTTAGTTTCAGAGTGTAACTATACAAATTGATATTTTTGTTAAAATTTGTCTTTACCCAATGACAATTGGGGGGAAATGATCAAGAGTTGGAGACCTCAAGCTTTTGAGATCTACTTTGTTCTTAATCTGCACCAACCACAGTCTGTGCAAAATGAACCATTTATGATGAACCATTACAACTGATTACAATTGCCATAGCACACTGAAAATATGAGTCTTAGTTTCTCTGTGAGCAGCTGATGGATATAATCCAGGATTTGGGGATTCTGTCATTGCACCAAGTTGAGAAAAATATGATAAAAATGTAGATGCCCGATTAAACAATTCACCAACCTCTGCAAAGTTTCCAGTCTGCCAGTCTTCTAATTGCTTCTCCAGTTCCCGTCTGAGCTCTTCTGGATTCTTAACAGTGCACTTAAATGCAACAAGTCACAGTTAGAACCAAATGATATGGATAGGTGTTTAAGAGGAACTTATACAAAATATAGAAATATCCCTCCAAAAGAAAACCTTAGCTTAGATGCTTTATTACACTTATTGTAAAAGTTAAAGGAGCTTGTGAGGCAAAAAGCAGAGCACATCAATGTTTGAGACCACTTGAAAGCAGCAGGTAGAAATAACCTATTTTTCTTAAATAAATGATCTAGGTTATTAAATGTGGGGGAAAGTGCTATTGACTGAAACAGTATTATTTCCCCCCTATGCAGGTGCTTAAAGACTTAATCAGCTGCCGATATACTGGAGATGTACCCATTGAAGGGCATTCAGAGTGGCCCGCTGCCATGCCCTTCCTTCAGCAGTTTTGGAGGGAAAGTTTCAAAGGATACCTCTGCTGGAGCGACTGTGCCCCTGTGAAGCTACAGAACATTTTCTATGCATCTGTCCTTTCTATAGGGATATCCAAGATAAACTCAGTCCCACTGCTTTGCAAATATCCTGGTCGATCAAACAGTACTTACACTCACTGGCAACTATCAGACGAAAGTCCCGCTTTTACCCATAATGCCACAATCAGGATTAGAGGGACAATTCTGGCAGGCCCCTCAGTGGCAAAAACTGTGGATGCTCTATAGCAGTAGCAGTTACCATAGCACTAATTTTAAAAACTGTTTTTATTCTATTTCTTTTAATTTTGAATGGATATGTTTTAAATAATATATTTTAACTACATTTTAAGCATTTACATTTTTAAAATCTTAACTGGATATGTTTTATAAATAATATATTTTAGCTACATTATAAGCATTTAAATTTTTTACCTCTTGTTGTTACTGTGCTGGTTGTAGACCGTAATAAAGTGATTATTAATACTGAAGATGTCTAGCCTCCCAATGCTCAAACAGTGAGAAATCGACATACAGTGGTACCTCATATAACGATTTTAATCCGTTCCATGGGGATCGTTGTTGTACGAAACAATTGCTATAAGATGCATGCATCGTATAGCGATTTTCCCCATGGAATGCAATGTACAATGATTTATTTATTTTTTGCTAAGTGGTTTTTCCCATTGAAAAATTGTCATACGATTTTTCCCCATAGGGAAAATAGTTATGCGGGATGCCATTTCCCCCCAAAACCTAATTGTTATGTGATTTTGTTGATATACAGAGTGATTGTTGTATGAGGTTCCATTGTATAGATCTAGGCTTCTGCATGCATACATCATAGCAGGACTGTTGTGGACATGTTACAAGGCTGTCAAGAGTTGAAATTACTTATGTATCAGGTTAAAGAGTCTAATGCTTTATCATCAAACCTCAGAGTCCTACAAACCTTTACAGACCTCTAGAAAAGCCTGTGTTTGTCACAGCTGGGATTTATCCCCCCTGTCCCCTCCAAAAAAGGGTTAAATCCAGAATGAAACCAGGCAACTATTTCAATCATACCTAAATCCATGTGGGCATCAAGGAATAAGTCTTTTCTAGTTGCAATTATTCCAGGCAACATCTATTGCTACAAGCTTTGTTTATTTATGTTGCTTCTATGTTCTATTCATAAAATATTTTAAAGTTGTGAAAATACCCAAAAGTCTTAGAAGTATGAAAAACTGTAGGCACAAGTGCTTAAATTTTTTAAAAATCCATTCTTACAACTTGTGAAAGGCTATTTTCTCATGACAAATAGCAAGACCAGACGCTAGGTACGTAAAAGTATAATAAAATACTAAAAATAATGTTTGCAGTGGTTGTCGTGTTAGTCTGTGCAAGCATATCAGAGAGTAAACAAACAAACAAACAAAAAGACATAAAATGTTGTGGCACCTTAAAGACTAAGAAAGATCACATTTAAATCCTCTCTAGTGGTTAAGATACTAAATTGATGACTGGAAGGTCGGCAGGTCAGCAGTTCGAGACCTGACTACTTTGCAATGGAGTGAGCTCCTGTCGTCTATCCCAATTCCTGCCAAACTAGCATGTGCTAATGGGACTCAGTGCAAGATGAACAAAATAAAATTTAATTAGCACAACCATGTCCCCACGCAAGATTTATTTATACTGATCGCTTTGCACAACATAGTTGTTCGTTCATACATACATACATACATACATACATACATACATACATACATACATACCCCGGGTAAAGCGAGTACCGTATAGCGTGAAAACCGCATAATGTGACAAGATTTTCGGGAAAATCTTGTATCGAATAACGTGATTTTCACGTTATTCGGAACAAGCGTTATGCGTGGGGGGGGGGGAGTTGGATTGGGTAGAACATCTACCCAATCCAAAAACCCCTAGCGCCCGCCCCCACGATGTTTGGAAAGGGTACGGGGATCCTTACCCTTTCGAAACTTCGAGTTGCGAAAGGGTAAAGATCCTTACACTTTCGCAACTTCGGGCGGATTGCAGGTTTGCACGCGTCGGCGGTGGTTAGGGCTGAAGACGGGGGTCTTTCCCGTATCCTGCCCTAACCCCGAACGACACTCGCGCGCACGTTCGAAGTTGCGAAAGTGTAAGGATCTTTACCCTTTCGCAACTTCGGGCAGCTTGCAGGCTTGCGCGCACCGGTGGCAGTTAGGGCAGGAGACGGGGGTCTTTCCCGTATCCTGCCTTAACCCCGAACGACACTCGCGCGCACGCTCGAAGTTGCGAAAGTGTAAGGATCTTTACCCTTTCGCAACTTCAGGCGGCTTGCAGGCTTGCGCGCGCCGGCGGCGGTTAGGGCAGGAGATGGGGGTCTTTCCCGTATCCTGCCCTAACCCCGAACGACACTCGCGCGCACGCTCGAAGTTGTGAAAGTGTAAGAGCAGGTTGCTTACCTGTAATTGATGTTCTTCGAGTGGTCACCTGTGAAGCCACACTAATGGGTTTTCCTGCGCCTGCGCAGTAGCATCGGAATCTTCCAGAGCTCTTTCAGAGTCAAAGACTCCACCCCCGCGCCTCCCCACCAGCAGTCCCGCCCCCAAACCTTCCCCAGTTCCAAGGTGCCGCCGCAGTATGATTAGTAAAATTGCGACAGTGACACCAGAGGGGAGGATGGGTGGGAAAGGTGTGGCTTCACAGGTGACCACTCGAAGAACATCAATTACAGGTAAGCAACCTGCTCTTCTTCTTCGTGGTCCCCTGTGAAGCCACACTAATGGGTGATTGAAAAGCTGACTTACCCGGCTGGCGGGGTGTCACTGGAGGACTGCTGAGAGAATACGTCTCCCAAACTGTGCCTCCTGCTTCTGACGGACATCGATCCGGTAGTGCCTGATGAAGGTTGTGGGCTGCTTCCATGTTGCAGCTTGACAAATTAATGGCAAAGATACTTCAGCCGCGAAAGCAGTGGAGGTTGAAGAAGCCCTGGTGGAGTGTGCTCGCAGGTGTTCCGGAACAGGCTTCTGTGCAAGCTGGTACGCCAGGGTAATTGTCTCTACTATCCAGTGAGATAGGCGTTGGGAGGATAAAGCCTTACCCTTCCTAGGGCCCGCATGGGCAACAAAAAGTCTCTGAGAAAGTCTGAATTCCCTAGTACTATCAATGTAGAAGGCTAGGGCCCGACGCACATCTAGGGTGTGCATCGCCTTCTCAACAGTCGTGGAAGGGTTAGGAAAAAAGGTGGGAAGGATGATAGGTTGATTCATGTGGAAAGGAGATACAACTTTAGGAAGGAAAGAGACATCAGTATGTAAAGTCACCTTCTCAGGATAAAACTGGGTATAAGGAGGGTCTGAACGGAGGGCTGCCAATTCACTGACCCTGCGAGCAGACGTAATAGCAAGGAGAAAAGCTGTCTTGTAAGAGAGAAGATGCAGAGGTGCTTTAGCGAGTGGCTCAAATGGCCCCTCTGTCAGCTTTTGTAATACCAGGGGGAGTGACCACTGGGATACTGGAGTGACTTTGTCTGGGTACAGATTTGAGAGACCCTTCAGAAAGGATTTTAGGGTGTCATTCCGAAAAATGTTTCTAGCTTCAGAGTCAATGGGCTGATGAGCCACAATGGCTGCCAGATAGACTTTAAGGGACGAAATTGCAAGGCCAGATTGTTTTAAGTGCAGCAAAAACTTCAACACAGTGGACAACGTAGTAGGTGTGGATGGGAGGCTTGCATCATTAGTGAAGGAGATGAATTTTCTCCACTTGTTGCTATAGTTAGCAACAGTCGAGGGTTTCCTTGACGCCAACAGCACTCTCTTCAGAGTGGGAGAATTAGCCACGCAGTCAGTTTGAGTGTGTGGACATCTGGATGGAGAACCTGAGAGTGGTTCCTCGAGATGATATCTTGTTGCATTGTTGACCCCCGCCAGATGTACCGCTCTGGGGAGTACATTGCGTTGGACACACCAATCCCAGAAGGCTATGGTCATGTGAAGGAGAGGTATTGAGTGAGTTCCCCCCTGTTTGTTTATGTAAAACATCGCAGTTGTGTTGTCGGTCAGAATTTGGACAATTTGGTTGGTTATGACTGGTTCGAACGCTTTCAAGGCCTTCCAAATTGCAAGGAGCTCCAGGTTGTTGATGTGGAGTCGACGTTCCTGAATGGACCAGTGGCCATTGATTTGAAGTCCCTGGCAGTGTGCACCTCATCCTGACGTGCTGGCATCTGTGGTGACTTGGATGGTCGGGGTCAGTGGCACAAAGTATCTGCCTGTAGTTAGGTTCTGTGGGTGAGTCCACCATCTCAGCTGTAAACGCAACTGTCTTGGAATGTATAAGGGTGTTGACATGGAGTCTGTTTGATGGTTGAAGCTGTGAAGGAACCATATTTGTAGAGGTCTCATGCGTAGACGTGAGAGTTGGATGATCGTGGTCGTGGATGCCATGTGGCCGAGCAACTTGAAGACCGTCCGTGCTGAGACCCGTCTGGCAGCGATGATGGACCTGGTTGTTTGTATAATAGTCTGAATCCTTCTCAGTGGAAGAAAAGCTGTTCCTGCGATAGAGTTCAATTGAGTACCGATGAACTCGATGTCTTGAGTGGGGCGGAGATGTGATTTTTTTATGTTGACGCATAGGCTGAGGCCCTCTAAAGTGGAAAGAACGAAGGCGATGTCCTGAGAAGCCTGGCGTTGTGATGTAGAAACCAGGAGCCAATCGTCTAAATATGGGAAAATGGCGACGCCCCTTGTTCTGAGGAATGCAGCTACCGGGGCCATACATTTTGTGAAGACTCTGGGTGCAGCGCATAGGCCAAACGGCAGGAGATTGTACTCGAAGTGGTATGGGCCCAGAGAAAAACGGAGATATTTCCGATGATCCTCCCGGATTGCAATGTGAAAATAGGCATCCGTGAGATCTACGGATGTGAACCAACAACCTTTGTAAAGTAAATGTAGAATATTTTGAAGGGTGACCATTTTGAACTTTTTGACTTGTATGTATCGATTGAGATCTCGTAGATCTAAAATTGGGCGAAGACCGCCATCTTTCTTGGGGACGGTAAAATACCTTGAATAAAATCCTGTGTGGATTGTGGATGGGGAGACCAAGCGAATGGCTCCCTTTTTGTAGAGGGCTAGAATTTCTTCTGCCAGAACAGGTGAGGGTGGGGTGAACTTTGGTCTCCCAAAGGGAGGTTGCATGGTGAATTCTAGTGCATAACCAATTTTGATGATAGATAGGACCCATCGGTCTGTGGTGATGCTTCGCAAATTGTCGAAGAAGGGGGAAAGAGGAGTGGTTGCGCTTGAAATGATGGATCCTGAAGGATGGGAGTCAAAACCGCTGTTTGGGTTTTGACGGGTTGAATTTGAAGGATGTCCTGGGCCTGGATCTTTGGTTCTGTTGTGAGAAGAGAGGAGGTGGAAGAGCAAGGCGAGTTGAACCTTGATAGGTGTTGTGCTGAGGCCTGTAATAACGCTGTGGAGGGTAAAAACGAGGCTTCCAAGGTGGGCGGAATGTGCGTTGGCGTAGGTTGGACCATTTCATCCGTGTCACGGAAGATCTTGTTTTCTGGAACTCATTCAGAACATCATCAGTCTTCTGGTGAAAAATCCCATCACCATCAAAGTCCATGTCTTCGATCTTGGCTTTCGCCTCATCCGGAAAGTCGGTGGACTTCAGCCACGCATAACGTCGTAGGGATATTGCTGTAGCGAGCACACGAGCAAAACAGTCAGTAACATGGCGAGATGACATAGATTGTTGAGTGGCCAACCTGAGGGCCTCTTCTTGAACCACTGCCAAAGCTGCCTTCCGTTCCTCAGGAAGGACATCAACGATGGAATTAATCTTTTTCCATAGAATTCTTTGATATGCCCCCATAACAGCCTGATAATTGGCAGCCCTGATTCCCAAGGTTGAAGCAGTGTAGACCCGTCTGGCTGCTGTGTCCATTTTCCTCCCATCCTTATCGGAAGGAGTGGAGGAAGATCGTCGCCTGAAGCCAGGTTGAGCAGCTTCCACCTTCACAGAGTTAGGATGAGGGTGTTTAGAAAGAAATTTTGCCTCATCATCCAGTACCTTGTACATATTGTCAATGCGTTTGGAAACGGGTAATGTTGAGGAAGGTTTAACCCAATTCTCCTTTACCCTTTCCAGTATAGAAGGCACCATAGCAAGTTGGATTGGGTGCAGTTTATTCTTGGATATAGGGTCAAATACTGTATCCACCTGCCTGGATTCCTTTCTTTTTGCCTCAAGCTCAAGAGACCTTGCCATTTTGGCTACCAGTTCTGTATAGGCCCTGTAATCGTCTGGGGGTGAGGAGGGATTCAATTCCATGACTTCAGACGCAGGGGAAGAAGGGGCTGGTGAGGGTGGTTGAGACCGAATGGGTGTTGAAGGCTCTGACATGGAGGTGGAAGATGACGTGGAAGATGATGTCGACCTATGTTTCCTTTTCCTCTTTTTAGATTGACTTGGAGGTGTGGTAGCAGCTTGAGATAATTCAAAATCAAGGTTCTCCTGGCGTGGAGAATCCGGCCCACTAGGCTGAGAACGGGACTGGTGTTGTGCCTGGCGAGAGTCAGAGGTAGACACCAGTGTCTGAGGTTTAGATGTCATAAGGTTCCTAGACGTGGAAGCAGGTGGGTGCTTAGATATGGAGGCTGGAGTGGAATTGGGCCTCAAAGTATATGCTCGAGAGCCTTGAGGCTGGTGTTGATTCTTTGCTTTTCCATGTCTATGCCTCTTATGACGTCGAGATTGACGACAGTCATCATTTGAGGAGGAGGAGTCCTCAGACATCGACGACACCGGAGGCTGCTCCCAATTGGGGAGACCACTCCTGTGTTTATTTTTCCCATGACGTCGAGAGACACGGAAGGAGGGCGAAGGCTCCATTCCATATGTGTCATATGGCTGAAAATATAGGCCCCTCTGGCCATCTTGGAGATCATAGCAGTCATCATAGTAGTCGCAGTAGGCTAGACGTGGAGAGAAGTAAAAATCCTGGGGATAATATACTTCTGCCTTGTGAGACTTCTTTTTCTTCTTCTTTTTGGGGGGTGGTGAGGGAGAGGATGAAGAAGAGGATGAAGAAGAGGATGAAGAATCAGAAGAAGTGTGTGTGTGTCTTCTATGCTTTTTAGCCTGTTTGGTTCTGCCCCTCTCAGTCTCTGATTGTATCGGGGTGGGAGGGGCTGATGCTAATTGTACTGACAAGGAAGGAGAGGCAGGCAGCTCGACATCGACAGAAGGAGTGAATGGAGAGAGGTGTGGAATGTTCATCTCTCTCCCCTCCCCTGAGGCAGAGGAGGAGGGGGAGCGTCTGGGCTCCGAGGCAGCATTTGTTCTTGGAGAGGCTGAGCCCCGCGAGGGGGGGTGTTCGGTTTCACTGGCTTGGATTTCGATTTGTCTTTCTTTTTGGAAGTCTCTGCTGAAGAGTGCTTTGACTTAGAAGCAGCCTGACCATGCTTCTGTTTCTTTTGTGAAGCAGAGGCAGATTTGCGAGTTTCAGCGGACTTAGAAGATTGAGGCTCCATTGAGTCTGAAGCTGAAACGGTTAGAGGGGCTGGGCGGAGGGCAGTCTCTAGCAAATGGAGCTTAAGGCAGGATTCTCTATTCCTCCGAGCAACCCTGGTAAATTTAGCACAAACTGGGCACGATTGAGTTTGGTGTGCTTCTCCTAAACAAAACAAGCACTCCTCGTGGCCGTCCTTAAGAGGGATCTTGTTATTACAAGACTTGCAACGTTTAAACGGAGCGGGTGCTGCCATAAACTACACGCACCAGTAAAACCTTAATTTCAATTGAACTAGGTAAGAGAAAAATCTAGGCTATTAAAACTATACAGTAATACCTCATATAACATTAGTATCGAATAACACTAAAATCGCATAACATCAAGGAATCTGGGGGGAAGAATTGCATCAGATAACATTAAGATCCTATGGGATGCTTCAGATAACAACCGCGAAAGCCTGTGTGGTTACAATGTATCTCTATGGATCCCATAGAGGATCAGATAACACGAAAAATCATATAACACGAAGACTTGTGGAACCAGGTTTTAGTGTTATATGAGGTTTTACTGTACTTGCAACCAGCAAAGGGGGGGGGGAACAGGAATACTATACAGAGCAACAAACAACTGCAATAATAAACTGTTTCAACTGTAATCGCAACAAGCGAAAGGGGGGGGGGACACAGAAAAAGCTATTTATAAGAATAGAGTGAAAGGAAAGAGATTAGAGGTTATAGAAAAAAGGGGGGAGATTCAAACGCAGTATCCATTAAAAAGGCGCGAAGGGAGCTCTGAAAAAGACAACCGATCTCTGCGGCGGTAAAAAGAGAACTGGGGAAGGTTTGGGGGCGGGACTGCTGGTGGGGAGGCGCGGGGGTGGAGTCTTTGACTCTGAAAGAGCTCTGGAAGATTCCGATGCTACTGCGCAGGCGCAGGAAAACCCGTTAGTGTGGCTTCACAGGGGACCACGAAGAAGAAGGATCTTTACCCTTTCGCAACTTCGGGCGGCTTGCAGGCTTGCGCGCGCCAGCGGCGGTTAGGGCAGGAGACGGGGGTCTTTCCTGTACCTTGCCCTAACCCCGAACGACACGCGATCGCGTGCTTACCCGGGGGGGGGGGGATTTCGGACAAGCCGAGCCTTGCCTCGGCATGGTTTGTCCCTGACGTCAGGGCTTTTTTTTAGCATTGTTCGATCAATGTATTGAACAACGTTAAAAACCGGACAACGTCATGACTCGTGGAACCATGTCATAACGTTGTCCGGGGTTCTATTGTACATACATACATACATACATACATACATACATACATACATACATACATACATACATACATTCTTGCTTACCTGGATGGTGGTATCCTTCAGGAACTGATGGGCAGTGTGTATAGTGGAGTCTTTGTTTCTCTCCAGCTTTCTTTCCAGTGGTGATTTATCTGCTCCACGTTCTTCTTCATCATCAAAATTGAGAACTTGGCCATCCAATTCCACTTCCTCAGATCCTGAAGTTTAACAATAAACATTGGTTGAATAGTGCTGATTACTCCTGGTTATTACCTTTAAAGCCCTGCATGGTAGTGGGCCAGGATACCTAAGAGACCGTGTCACCCTAAGAACATCTGTCCATCCCACCAGAGTGGACCGGAGAGGCTCTCTGGTTGTCCCTTCAGCTAGAGAGGCAAATATCTCTAGCACCAGAAGGAGAGCCTTCTCTGTGTCCACTCCAGCTCTATGGAACCTCCTACCAACTTAGTTGCACCTCCAGACAGAGATGCTGCCCTTCAGGAAGGGCGTAAAAACATGGCTGGCGGGGCAGGTGTGGGGTACTGGTCACACGAATTACCATAGTCTGCTGGCTTCCCCTCCCTCTTTTAAATCAACTTTTCTAAATTTTTTATTGGTCAGGGTTATATTGACAAATCTCATGATTAGATTGTTTTATTGTCGTTTTATGGCTCCATGTTAGCAACCCTGAGTCACTATGCAAGTAGGGCAGCACATAAATGTGACCAACAAACAAACATAATGTTCCTGAGAAAACAATATGACATTTTACCATATTTGGAAGCATCAGACATCTTTATATCTGGCTTCAGCTTCTCTGCATCTGCTGCCCTCAGATCCTCAATATTCTGTGGTTCTGTTTCCATAGCTGTATCTTCAGAGACTGGTTCTTTATCTTCTTCATTAATAGGCATAATTGTTTTCTGTTGTTCCTCAGTAGCAACATCTGTTGGAAAAACAAATATATCATCCCAAGCCTTTAAAAGTGTGCAATACCCTTGCATGCTAATAGCCATCAACTACTGTATCTGCGAGAAGTTTAAAAATTCCAACCATGCTGCCATAGGTGGGGCTTCAGACTGCACCCCTCAGGGATGGTATGGAGCCAGAGTTTGAACTCACTGGTAGAGACATCTGCCATAGATTTTTGACACACTTTATAGTTTTTCTGCACTATCCATGAAATGTGCCTACCCCAAGGATTTCTGCCCACAAAAACTCACTAATTGTTTTGATTTTTCATTGGGCCAAAAGGGGTATCACCTACTCTTCCATTTGTGTAAAGCAGTGGTGCCCAAACTTTTTCCATGGGCCGGTCCCACCTCCGACACACAGCTGTGGGGGCTTGAGGCGGGCTGCTTCTGTTGCTGACAGTTTTGACATGGGGAAGTGTTTGCGGTGGGGGTGGGACACCAGTACAGCCCCCCAACAGTCTGAGGGGGTGTGATCTGGCCCCCGGCTTATAAAAGTTGAGAACCCCTGCTCTACATGGTCCATATTTTTTATCCAATCCTTATTCCAATTCGCCATTTATAATCTTCTAAACCAATTCAATCTCCCATATATAGGTGGTATTTCACTACTTTTCAACATATAATTGAATAATTCTTTAACTTTGGGTGTAAAAACTTATGAAATTTCTTATAAAATTTGGGGCCTAATCTACCCAACCTTGCAGTCTATCCTACTTTAAATTTTTTATGCTATTCTCAACTTCTTCAATTGTGATTTCTTTCTCCATTCTTGCTCTATAGATATACTGGAGCTTTATTTGATTATACACTAGTACCCCATATAACGTGATGACTTGGTTCCATGAGTCATCATGTTATACGATTTTTAATGTTGTTCGATACATTGATAGAACAACGCTTAAAAAAAACACCCCTGACATCTGGGACAAACCACGCCGAGACAAGGCTCGGCATTCCCCCCCCCCCATAGGCGCGTGATCGCGTGTCGTTCGGGGTTAGGGCAAGGTACGGGAAAGACCCCCGTCTCCTGCCCTAACCCCGAACGACACACGCGTGCACGCCCGAAGTTGCGAAAGTGTAAGGATCTTTACCCTTTTGCAACCTCGGGCAGCTTGGAGGCTTCCGCGGCCCGCCGGGGGTGACAGGAGGATGCGGTAAGGTCCCTCGCATCCTCCTG
Organism: Furcifer pardalis; assembly: GCA_030440675.1. NCBI lineage: Eukaryota > Metazoa > Chordata > Lepidosauria > Squamata > Chamaeleonidae > Furcifer > Furcifer pardalis. The sequence goes on along the minus strand of CP126890.1, from coordinate 42,906,033 downwards.
TCACCATCGCCACTTTGCGCGCTCACGCCCGAAGTTGCAAAAGTGTAAGGATCTTTACCCTTTTGCAACCTCGGGCAGCTTGGAGGCTTCCGCGGCCCGGCGGGGGTGACAGGAGGATGCGGTAAGGTCTCTCGCATCCTGTCACCGCCGCCGCTCCGCGCGCTTACGCCCGAAGTTGCAAAAGTGTAAGGATCTTTACCCTTTTGCAACCTCGGGCAGCTTGGAGGCTTCAGCGGCATGGCTGGGGTGACAGGAGGATGCGGTAAGGTCTCTCGCATCCTTCTATCACCGCCGCTGCTCCACGCGCTCACGCCCGAAGTTGCAAAAGTGTAAGGATCTTTACCCTTTTGCAACCTCGGGCAGCTTGGAGGCTTCCGCGGCCCGGCGGGGGTGACAGGAGGATGCGGTAAGGTCTCTCGCATCCTGTCACCGCCGCCGCTCCGCGCGCTTACGCCCGAAGTTGCAAAAGTGTAAGGATCTTTACCCTTTTGCAACCTCGGGCAGCTTGGAGGCTTCAGCGGCATGGCTGGGGTGACAGGAGGATGCGGTAAGGTCTCTCGCATCCTCCTATCACCGCCGCTGCTCCACGCGCTCACGCCCGAAGTTGCAAAAGTGTAAGGATCTTTACCCTTTTGCAACCTCGGGCAGCTTGGAGGCTTCCCCGGCATGGCGGGGGTGACAGGAGGATGCGGTAAGGTCTCTCACATCCTCTGCCACCACCGCTGCTCCGCGCGCTCACGCCCGAAGTTGCAAAAGTGTAAGGATCTTTACCCTTTTGCAATCTCGGGCAGCTTGGAGGCTTCCGCGGCACGGCGGGGGTGACAGGAGGATGTGAGGGACCTTCCCGCATCCTCCCGTCACCGCCGCCGCGCAAGCCTCCAAGCCGCCAGAGGTTGCAAAAGGGTAAAGATCCTTACACTTTCGCAACTTCGAACGTGCGCGCGCATGTCGTTTGGGGTTAGGGCAGGAGACGGGGGTCTTTCCCGTCTCCTGCCCTAACTCCGAACAACACTGCAACTCGAAGTTTTGAAAAGGTAAGGATCCCCGTACCCTTTCCAAACATCGTGGGGGTGGGCGCTGGGGGGGTTGGTTGGTTTGGGTAGATGTTCTACCCAATCCAACTCCCCCCCGCACACGCTTGTTCCGTATAACGTTAAAATCGCGTTATTCGAAACAAGATTTTTCCGAAAATCTTGTAACGTTATACGGTTTTAGCGCTATATGATACTCGTGTTATACGGGGTATTACTGTATCTTATTTTATAGTCCACCATTTGGTTTTCTTGAATATTTTTAGCAATGTATAATTCTTGATAAAAATCTTCTACTGCTATAATTTTATCTTTCATCTGATTGCATCTGTCCTTGTTCACCTATAGTTATACCCATCTCATTTTAAATTTTCTTTTCCATAGTCGCCATCTTCTTAAAGATATCAAATTTATCTAGATGTTTTCTATTTCATTTGCTTGCAATTCTTTCTTCAAAGGTAGAATCTCATTTTTATTTATTTATTTTAATTTTTTATTTATTCAAATTTCTATTCTGCCCTACTCGCACAGGCGACTCAGGGCGGATTACAAAAAGTCATAAGTCACAATACATAAAAAACAGATTAAAATCTAAAAACAGTTAAAATAGCCAATCCTTTTTCTCCCTTAGTTCATTTTACTTCTTTTCCAATACTTTAATCCGAATTTCCAACTTTTTCCTTTATCCTCCCTTACTGTAATATCGTTGATTCCTTAATACTTAGACCTCTGATGACTTGCCTTCATCATATCCCAAAGCATTCCTTGTTTAACTTCTCCATTGTCATTTATTGTCCATATCTGTTCCCATTCTTTCTCTAGTTTCTCTATTTATTGTTCAACAAATCTAAATCTATTTCTTATCTTTTTGCTTCTTTATAACCATACATGGTTGCCATCTGAATATTCACCATTGCATGATCTCTTACTTTTATAACTGTTGTAGTTGTTTTTAAATAATACTGTTGGGAGATTTGTTTTATTGTTCTATTGATTTAATGAACTATTTTTCTGAGGCTGTTTGTTGTATTATATGAGGGTTTGTGCTTTTATTTTTTTCTAATCCAAATGTTTGACCAGTTGGGTGGGATATAAATGTCCTCACAACTCGATGAACTCATGGACAGTAGCATGGGTAGTAAAGTATCACAAAGCTGATAGGTCTGTTTGTCTACTGAGCTTAAGCAACTGAAGTATAAAAGTGTACTCGTGATTAGTAGTATCTGACCTTCAAAGTAAGTATGTGTAAGATTACACCGAACAATTTCCCCAAAATAAAAATGAAGGCATGTCTGAAGATTGTCCAAATGGTAAGGAACTTTCATTGAGTACCGTATACTACAATAAAGCAAGAAAGTTGGAGCAGATTTAGAACAATCTGTTTTTCTAGCATCGTGTTATGAGTGCTAACATACCATAGGTCTGGGCATCATAAGATTCACTGCCTTGCTTAATATGCTCAAAAGCATCAGCTTCGCCTACATTTTGTTCTGAGTGTTTAGAAACCTGCTCCGTGTCACTGCTGGACTCTACAGTTCTCAAGCGCTTGTGAACATGTTGACTATGATCTCCTGTAGAGCGCTCATTGTCAGCTTGTCCAGGTTTTCTCTTAAAGCTCTAAAAAAGAGGCAAGCAACAGTCATGGGTTTTTAGCACATCCAAGCACATCAAAAGTCATATTCAGAAGCTTTGATAACCTAACACTGTTGTTTGGAGAAGAGAATTAAGAACTTAAAGGGGGTTCAATACATGATAGGAAAGGCTTCTGGAACCGAAAAAAACCCAATACATCTGGAGTTGCAGAAGCAGCCTTAGACCAATGGTTTCTTTTAGTCACTCTAGCCTAGGACTGTTTAGTCTCTGTGTGGTTCCTCCAACTTAGAAACAGTTTTCAAAGCTCTGTAATGTGAAATTAACTTGAGAATATTCTGTGCACATGTTCTGATTTCCAGAAGACAGCCTTCCTCTGCCCAAGTCATAACCTTTGAATATTTCTCAAAAAATCCTTTCTCAAAATTCATGCTATGAGGGAAGAGGGGACAGCGGCATACTCCATCCAAGTAGAAAGGGACCAATGTTGAGATTGATTCTGTCCAGTTACTACATCATTCTTTGACTTTTAAAACGTGCATCAAATGTCTATTTAAATGTGCAATTAGATACACATTTTGCAATACATTCTTAATATGCTACTGTGAATGTAAAATGATACTGTTTATGAGTTGAAAATTATGCCAGCCACTCAGGAAGCATGAAAAGTTGTGGATAGTTAACTTCCAGTCTATACTAAAATCCAGAAGGTGCAAGCCAAGCCAGTTCTTCCTTCCTTCCTTCTTTAAAAACGAGTCTTCCATTTTAAAACAAGAATGACATACCTGTGTATTTTGTCGGCTTTGTTCCTGCAATGCCAATCGTGCCATTAACTCAGATTCATGCCCTTCAGTCTGATTTGCATCAGCAATTCCATTTCCATGCTCCTGGGGGTGGGGAGGCAAAATGCCAATTCATTAAAATGTGACACAAAAATGTTAGGTTTCAGCAAGATAAAATGGGAACACAGAAGCGTGCTAGACTGAAGTTCTGGGAACAAAACGGCATCAGATTCCAGTCTTGTAATATAAATACTGTGACTACTTACTGAAATATGTGATCAATACAGTTTGGACCCCCAAAAAAGTCAAGGAGATTCCCTGGCGAAGCTCCCTGTAAACTGCTAGCTTTGTCTTAATATAAATTTAAGTAGCATCTTAACTGTAAGCTGTGCTAAAAAGCTTTTATGTAAACGAATGCTCATGCCAAATGCTGCCTTTTCACTTGTTATGGTGGAAATGTCTCTAGTGCCATGAGAGTCCTAGGAAGAACTGCACTTTCAATGTTTCCAGAAGAACCTCTTGCACAAAACAAAAAGGTGGATGTGGCTTTTCCATTTCACCTCTTTCGCCTGGTCCTTCTCAGTAGCTGTTCCCGCCAGCTCTACTGCCGTGTCGCTCTGCAGGTTCTCATCCCCTGCCTGCCCGTATTCTTCATGTTCCATCCTCTCAGCAGCATCAGGTAACTGGTCCTCCTGGCTAGGATCTGCCACATCTTCGTTGTCCTGGAATAGGGAGATTAATCCACATTAATAGTCTAAAATGAAAAAAAGAATTTATGCCATACAACCTTTATTAATGAAAGAAGACATTAAACCTGGGGATTAAGGCCTTGGTCAGTGGCTGGGATGGTCCTTTCTTTCTCGTCTTCAGGGGACTTTTCTTGGTTGTCTGCTAATGATTCCTCTTTTTCTTCTTCTCCTTGACCTATATTTGGATCAGGTTGATCTGTGCTTCCTTCTTCGTTTTCCTCTTCTTCCTTTTTCCCCTCTGATGTGTCTTTGTCAGCTTGTTCAGGATCGGGGCATCCTTCCTCTGTATCTTCAGAATTTCCCCCCATCGCTTTCTCATCCATTTCCAAGGGTTTCTCTTCAATCTCAAAAGGATTTTCTCCTAATAAAAAAGAAATAGTTTTCACAAGAGACAAAATGTGTTTGCTTTTTCCATGCAGACACTGAGTGGGTAGAAAAGGAGAACACGGTTTGTTAGATTCCTGAGATGGACTTGTTATGCAAGGAAAGATCCTTGGGAAGAGAAGGCCCTGGATGTTGTAGATCAGGAATTTTCAACCTTTTAAAGCTGGTGGCCGGGTCATGCTCCCTCAGACAGCTTTGGGGGCCAGACGGCCATTTTGCCCATCCTCCACCACATGGGACCTCTTGGTGTGGTGGTGGTGGTGGTGGTGGTGGTGGTGGTGGTGGGGCACAATGGGACTGTGGGCCGCAGGTTGACAATCCCTGTTGTAGATGGACCTCGTGGCTGAAAGACCTGAGAGACTAGTGTGGAATGTTCTCAGAAGAACTGTCCCAAGGAACAGGAAGACTTCCGCCATGATGATAGCCAATATTGTGAGCAAATACAGCACTAGAAGAAGGGCCTATAAAACTGTAACTTGCTTCAAGCAGCATATATTGTCCAGTGTAGTAAGGTGGGATGGGCAACTTTCAGAGACCCAAGGACTGGACACACCCACCCTTGAATTTTAGAGTCCTCCCATGTGTTCCAGTGGATTGCACATACACAACCTTAGAAAACACACAACCACTGGCAAAGCCTTCCACAAATGAAAAAACTGATTGTGTAAATGTGTTTAGGACACCACCCTTCTCTCTCTCTCTCTCTCTGTGAAAATAAAATCAGAACTGCTCACACAATAACACAAGAAAAATATTGTACTCAGCTCATTGCTAATCAAAATATTATTTAACAAACTGCACCTTCTTCATCGCCATCGTCATCGCTATCTTGTTTTTCTCCATTTTCTAGGTTCAGATCGGGAGGAAGATCAAAAGATTCAACTTCAGGTGGTTTCTCTTGCTTTCCATGATAGGGATCTACCTCATTTTCATCATATTCACGCTGTTATGTAAAGGCAAGTGGGACACATTATGAGAGAAATGAAAGTGGAAAGCAACCTTTAAATGCACCCTTATTCTCACTAGTTAAGGGCGAGGACCTCTACAAAAACTCTTTTTACCTCATCTATTTGTTCATGGATTTTCTCTCTTGCTTCACCATCCTCTGCCGACTCTTGTTTTTCATCATCTTTGGCCGAGTTCTTATCATTCTTATCGTCAGCACCCACATTATCATCTTTGGCAACAAGTTCTGATTCACCCTAAATTTTTCAACAAACAGGCAAGTTATCAATATAACCCTTTAACTGCAAATACTTCCATCACCAACTAATGCTAACAGTTTAAGTCAGTGTGATTTGAGGCTAATTTATCACAAAAGTTTAGCGCAGGGACTGGCAACATGTGGTGCTCCAGATGTTGAACTGCAACTCCTCTCACAGATAGCTTAACCCATGGTAAGGAATCATGGGAGTTACATCCAGGCAACCATCTGAAGGGCCCATGAGGGTTCCAGCCTTTCTCTAGTTATTACGTGAGAGGCTGCTCCCCACTTTTATGCAGCAGTGGAACAAGACAGCTTCCCATAGCCCAGGGTCCTCAAATTTGGCTCTCCAGGTGTTCTTGGACTTCAATTAGCAGAAGCCCATGTCAGCACACCTGCTGATCAGGGCTTCTGGAATTGAAGTCCAAGAACATATGGAGGGCCAAGTTTGAGGACCCCTGCCATGGCCCAGTGTCTTCCCAACTGGAACAAAAAGTAGGGATAAAAGATGTTATTTTCTTAGTGGCTTCATCTGCGTTCAACTGTCTAAGAGCTAAGATCCAAATAAAATTTTCAAATATTAAGAAATTTCTTGATAGGAAAATGAGCCAGCTTGCAGTTTATAAATCAACCTGTTATTTAAAAAAAATACTTCAAATACTGTCTGATGAAGGGAACTACATTTTAAAATAATCCCCCAGGAATTAATTTTTTTTTTTTTTGCTTGGGCTTCATTTATATATTCAAAAAACTATTCATCTGCCATTTAATGTGTACCATGGTAGCTTACAGTAAAGATAATGTACTAAACTGGTTAAAAGGTAAAAATGAAAAGATCATAAGAAAGGCAGAATAGTAAAGAGAGAAGAAAATTGCATTGCACCTACTGGGCAAGTGATAATACAAAACCTTTTCTTTGCAGCAGACTTCCATTTATGTTTTTACCTCATCCATCCCTGGTCCGGTTTCTGTTACGCTATCCTCATTATCACTTTCCTCTTCATCATCATCATCGTTATCATCCCCCCAGAGCCTCTCATCTAGTTTGTCAGTTTCTGCGTCTCCAAGTTTCCCCATCTGTTTATCTAAATCTTCATCCTCATCTGACTTTTCATCATCTTCTACATTGAAAAACAACAGACACACAACCCAATGCAGTCCTTCAAAAGCACTCGAATTCAATCAAACAATTGAACACATTCACAAGCTTGGCATAGTCACACAAGGACGCCCATATCCCTTGGGAAGGGGACTGCAACTCTGTAGAAGAGCACATACTTTGCAATTCTGCCCTTTGGCAATATTTATAGCAAAACCCATCTTCCCAACAAAATATTTAATGTTCCTGTAGACTTTTCAGCTGATCTATATAATACTGTGATAAGTTTATCATAGCCAACATTCCAAGTGGCCAAAAAGACTCAGCTGAACTTTAAAACCTTAAAAGCTACCTTAGCAAAGTGACGATTTTTGTGTTTGCATTTATAGATTGCTTCATATCAGCATAGAAAAGTTAAGCTTATAGGTAGGCTATACACCTTGCTTTTCTTTCTCCCCATCGTACGTATTTCCTTCAAAATCTTCTGACATTTCAATGGCATTGTCTTCTCCTTCAACATCTGCTTTAGATTCCGGGTCTTCATTGTCTTTTTCCTGATCCTTTCGGTAAGTATCTTCTACCTGAAACATTTAATTCACAACTATTGAGGTGGAAATTCTTCCCCCACCCCCACTTGAATTAAATCAGAACATAACTTCCAAATGCACTGGGTTATTTTCCCCATGAGAAAGAAGTAGCTCAGTTTCATCCTTTAGAATCCAACACTTTGTTTCTTTTCCTTTAATATTAGAATGTTGGAGATGAAGGAAAGTTACAGTAATACCTCGAATAACATTAGTATCGGATAACACTAAAATCGCATAACATTAAGCAATCTGGGGGGGAGAATTGCATCGGATAACATTAAGATCCTATGAGATGCATCGGATAGCAACCGCTAAAGCCTGTGCGGTTACAATGTATCTCTATGGATCCCATAGGATTTTAACATGAATCGGATAACACTAAAAATCAGATAACATCAAGACTTGTGGAACCAGGTTTTAACGTTATCTGAGGTTTTACTGTATTCTGAAAACCATTCAACTATCCTAAAGGAGGTCACAAGAAGTCCTTGGATTTTTTAAAAAAGCATCCAAGCCTTTATTGATTATGTCAATGAATATTAAAATCCTCCAGAAGGACAGGTTTCACTTACCAGTAACTGTCGTTCTCCGAGTATGTTGTTTGGGGATTCACACTGATGGGTTCTGCGCCTGCGCTGAATCCGGAGCGGAGCTGGAAAGCTGATTGGATAAAGAGTTTTGAATGTGGGACCGCCCACCATGCCCAACCCCTTTAGGCGCCATTTCGCGCTCTCCCCTCAGTTTGATATTAAAGCTGCCCGCTAAGCCTAAGGCCATCTCAGGCCGGCAGCCCTGAGGGGAGGCAGGGTTGGGTTGTGTGAATCCCCAAACAACATACTCGGAGAACGACAGTTACTGGTAAGTGAAACCTGTCCTTCTCCTTCGTGTTGTTTGGGGATGCACACTGATGGGTGACTAACAAGCTCACTTACTTGGATGGTGGGCAGCCGGCGTCCTGAGATGTAGGAGAGCGCGATGGCATCATGGATGGGCGGTCATCAGCGAAGAGGATCGGAGACCAGCCGTCAGGATGGACCTGCCCCGTCTGACATCAGGGGCGGACCTTGTATCAACCCGGTAGTGGGTGATGAAGGTGGAGGACCTGGACCAAGTGGCAGCCTTGCAGATATCCTCCATCGGGATGCCCTCTAGGAATGCAGTGGAGGAAGCCAGTGTCCTGGTGGAGTGAGCCCGGACATGAGGCGGAGGTGGCAGGGATGACATCTGATAGGCCAGGTAAATGGTACCTGAGATCCATTTAGATAGTCTCTGGGCAGACAGAGGCTGTCCCTTAGTCTTGCCACCATAAGCCACAAACAGTTGTTTTGCTCTCCTGAAGGACGCAGTCCTCTGGGTGTAAAACAGCAAAGCCCTCCTGACATCCAACGAGTGCCACACTCTCTCTTGTGGAGACGAGGGATTCAGGAAGAATGCTGGAAGCGTGATGGCTTGGGCCAGGTGAAATTCAGTCAGGACCTTGGGCAGGAATGTCAGATCTGGGTGCAACACTGCCCTGTCAGGGTAGAACTTGAGAAAAGGAGGGTCAGACCGAAGGGCTGCCAGCTCCCCTGCCCGTCGGGCAGAAGTGATAGCTACAAGGAAAGCAGTCTTGTAGGAGACAAACTTAATGTCCACCGAAGCCATGGGTTCAAAGGGTGCCTTCGTGAGTGCGGTGAGCACTGTAGTGAGGGACCACTGAGGGGGTGGTATCTTCACTGGAGGATAGGCGTTGCGTAGCCCTTGAAGGAACCTTTTAACAGTTTTGTCTCTGAAGGCGGAGGACAATACTGAAGAAGGTGGGGCCTTGGCGACCACAGCAGCTAGGTGGACCTTCAATGATGAATGTGCGGATCCCAACTCGGCTAGGTGCAGGAGGTAGGACATGACATCCTGCAGGGATGCGGAGTCCACGGTGCGGTCGCTGGATGCTAGGAAGTCAGTGAAGCGACGGTACTTGGCATCGTAGGACTTCCGTGTGGAAGGTTTCCTGGACAGATCAAGGATCCGTGCTATGTTGGGCGGATAAGCCAGGCCGTCAGGTGTAGGCTCGGCAGATCCGAGTGAAGGATCCGACCGTCTTCCATGCGGAGGAGATTCGGATCGGTGGGTAGGCGGAGACGATCGCAAGCCAGGGTTTGGAGTAGTGGGAACCACGGCTGGCGCGGCCAGGACGGGGCAACCAGGATCGTCCAGGCGTTCTCCGCACGGATCCGTATCAGGACCCGTTGGATGAGAGGGATCGGTGGAAACATGTACAGCAGTTCGTGGTGCCACGGTACCATGAAGGCATCGCCCTCCGATCCGTGGCCGATCCCTGCTCGGGAGCAGTAACGGCGGCACTTGGAGTTGGTCTGTGACGCGAAGACGTCTAGAGTCGGTGTGCCCCACCGTCGGCACAGGCGGTCGAACACCGATTCGTCCAGTTCCCACTCGTGCATCGCCGTCCCTTTGCGGCTCAGGGAGTCTGCATCGGAGTTCAGGGTGCCCTGGATGTGGACACCTATGGGGAACACATGTACCTTCAGGCACCACTCCCACATCTGGACGGTCAGGTAGAGGAGGGAGAGAGACTTGGTCCCTCCTTGCCGGTTGAGATAGGCTAGTGTCGTGGTGTTGTCCGAGGCGATCTGCACCACACTGCCCGCGATCGACGGTCTGAAGGACCTCATCGCCTTCCACACCGCTAGCAGCTCGAGGAAGTTGATATGGTGGTCGGCTTCCTCGGGCGTCCATATGCCGTGAATCCGTAGTCCGCGGCAGCACGCACCCCATCCGTGGGTGCTCGCGTCGGTGGTGACTTGGATGGACGGTGCGGGGAGGGTGAAGAGTCTCCCCGCGGTCACATTCTGGTCCATTGTCCACCAGTTTAACTGGTCTCGGAGTTCGGGAGTCGGTGTGAGCCACTTCCCGAGGTTGTCGTGGGTGCCGTTGAAGGAGGAGAGGAACCACGACTGGAGGGAGCGCATCTTGAGTTTGGCGTGCGAGACCACCGCCGTGGTTGACGCCATGAGTCCTAGCAAACGGAGGGCGTCCCTCGCACGGACCCGACGTCTGCCCTGGATCCGTGCCACCACTGTGCGGATGTCGAGCAGACGTTTGGTTGGGGCGTAGGCTCTTAGAGCCAGAGAGTCTAGAACGGCTCCGATGTATTCTATTCGTTGAGTGGGGGTCAGCTGGGATTTCTTGAAGTTGACCCGTAGACCGAGGCTCTGCATAAGGGCGAGGCAATGTGCAACGTCGTCCTTGGCTTTTTGTTGGGTCGGGGAGCAGATCAACCAATCGTCTATGTACGGGAACACTTGGACGCCTTGCAGTCGCAGATGAGCAGCCACCGGTGCCATGCACTTCGTGAATACCCTCGGAGCGGTGGAGAGGCCGAAGGGTAGGCATGTGTACTGGTAGATGTTGCCGCCCACCTGGAATCGGAGGAAACGACGATGTTCCCTCCTGATGGACACGTGAAAGTAGGCGTCCTTCAGGTCGATGACGGTGAACCAGTCCCCGTGGTTGATCAGCGGGAGGATGGAGTGAAGGGTTACCATCCGGAACTTCCTCGCGTCGATATGCTTGTTGAGAAGACGGAGGTCCAGGATGGGACGTGCCCCCCCGTCTTTTTTGTCCACAAGGAAGTATCGGGAGAAGAACCCTTCGTGAGACTCCGACGCTGCGACCGGCTCTATGGCGCCCTTCTCTAGGAGAGCTGTTAGTTCCTCCTGGAGCGGTGGGGATGGATCGGTGATGCGGATCCGTCCGACAGTAGGGCATCTCTCGAACTCGATCGCGTAGCCAGAGTCTAAGATGGTTAAAACCCATCGGTCTGTGGTGATGGCAGACCACGCCGATAGGTAGTCGGAAAGGGGGCGGTAGGGTAGAGTCTCGGTCACGGAAGAGTCAAACACGTTGTTTGCCCTTCCGTTCCGTACGCTTGCCAGTCTGAGGCCGTTGCTGGTAGCGTGGACGGTTGGGTTGTTGGCGCTGCCGGTAGGGCTGGTACCGGGAGTAGTCCCCTTGTCTCTGTGGCGGGCGAGGTTGGTAGGATGGGCCCGCCTGAGACGTCGACGGTTGGTCCTGATGGTAACGGCCGGACCCACGGTGTGGAGGGCGGAGCTGTTTTATCGTGGCGTAGTCCCCTTTCAGCTCTCCCAAGGAGGTGTCGGTCTCCTTGGCGAAGAGGCCCTCGCCATCGAAGGGAAGCTCCTCCACGAGCCGCTTGACATCGTCCTGCAGGTTAGCCGAACGGAGCCAGGCGTGGCGACGGAGCTGGATGGCGGAGGCCAAGTTTTTTGCCTCCGACTCGGTGACGTGGCGGCCGGTGCGGATTTGCTGGAGGGCGAGGTGGTTGCCCTCCATGCAGAGTTTTTCAAAGTCCGCTTGTCGATCAGGTGGCAGCAGGGACTTGAACGACTCCGCTTGCTCCCAGAGTCGACACTGGTAGCCTCCCATGGCCGTCGCGTAGTTGGACGCACGGAAGGACAAGGAGGCATTGGCGTAGAACCTCCTGCCCAGTGCGTCCAGCTTCTTCCCTTCTTGGGTCGACGGGATGGGAGTGCTGCTGATCGGCGTCCGGTGTTGGGAGCCCTTGACCACTCGGGAGTTCGGTGCCGGGTGAATGTGCAGAAAGTTGGAATCGTCCAGCAGTCTGTACATAGAGTCCACTCTGTTGGATACGGAGTGCGAAGAAACCGGCTTCTTCCACACCTCCTTGGCCGCTTTAGCAATCTTAGGGAGCAGTCCGAGGCGGACGGGGACCAACTCCTTGCGGTCGGCCAAGCCGCAGACGACATCCTCACAGTCGTCCGGGGGAGCCTCCGCCCGAATCCCAAGTGTGGATCCGAGGCGAGTGATCAGTCCGGTGTAGGTCTTCAAATCCTCCGGCTGGGATCCGTGGACGGCGCCGATGTTGTCGTCCGGGGACTTGTCGACCGCAACCGGCGGTGGCTGATGCTGCTCCTCCTCCTGATCCGACGAGTCGGAGTCTCCTGACCGCTCCGAGACGCTGGGCGGTGGCAGGTAGACCTCGGGGTCCGAGTCCGACCAGTACGGCCTGGCGGATCTCGGATCGCTCCCCGGCAAAGGCAGCTGGTACGGAGGGAGAGAGGCCTCCGACCGCGCCTGTTCCACCCTCTGCCGCTTCGGTGCGGGGCCCTCCTCACGGAGCGGTGGTGCCTCCGTGGCTGGTGGTGAGGGCAGAGGGCGCTCCCACGGTGTCGTCTGCGGGCCGTAGAGCTCGGTGTGCAGTTTCCGCACCATCGCCTCGATGTACGGGGCGATGAGGCTCAACTGGGGCGGCGGTTCGGTAGCCGGACCAGGAACCACGGAAGGACTGCGGAGGGAGGAAGACCTGTGCGGTGGTACAGGTGGAGGAGTCTCCGGCGGCGGTGGAGGGCTGTGGGCCCTCTCCGGCGTGGCGTCCCGGGCCTCGGTCGACATCCTACCCGGCGTAGGTGGAGCTGCGACCGGGGCGGATGCTAGGGAGCGTGGCGGCGAAAGGTGAGCCGGTGCCGGGGTCGGAGGAAGAGAAGACGAAGAGCTACGGCGCTTCTTTTTCTCTTTTTTGTCTTTCTTCTTCTTCTCCTGCTCCTTCTTCCGCCTGAACAGTTCAGAGGCCGAGGGCCTGGAAGAAGAAGCGGAGGTTGAAGGAGCAGACGTGGAAGCGGCCTGCTCTGGAGCTGGGGGAGCCGGTGGTGCCAGTGCGGCCTCCATGAGGTAGGCTTGAAGGCGGTACTGGCGGTTCTTGATGGCGGCCTTCGAGAAGCCGCGACAGACTTCGCAGGTCTGGACCTGGTGACTCTCCCCGAGGCAGCGAAGACAACGCACGTGCCCGTCCGAGCTAGGGAACTTTCTCTTGCAGGACGGACACTGCTTGAACGCTGCCGCTGAGGCCATCCACCGAAGTAGATGGCCGAAGAGAAAAAATTATCCCGGCCGGGAGGCCCCGACACAAGATGTTGGTCTTTTTTTTTTTTTTTTTTTTAAACGGCGGCTGAGGGCGAGCCCCAGCCACACGAGGACCAAGGGAACAAGTCCCCTAGTCCGAGAAAAATTGTAAGGTAGGAAAAATTGGAAGATTCTGAGACAATCTCAGCAAAGTACTCACAGCTTTTTTTCCAGGCTCCTGCTTGCGCAGCGGAAAAAAGCAAACTGAGGGGAGAGCGCGAAATGGCGCCTAAAGGGGTTGGGCATGGTGGGCGGTCCCACATTCAAAACTCTTTATCCAATCAGCTTTCCAGCTCCGCTCCGGATTCAGCGCAGGCGCAGAACCCATCAGTGTGCATCCCCAAACAACACGAAGGAGAACATGTCTTGTTTATTAATTATGAGCTGCACTTCAAACAAAGCCTGAATACGACTTACTCTGCAGCTTCTCTCTGGATTTCCTTTTCTACATACCTGATCTTCATGCTCTATCTTTTCACTGACATCCTTTTTGCCTTCTCCTTCTCCAAGGCCACCGCCTTCATAATCATGGAACTCTGTCGCTCCCTCTCCCATGGCATCTTCCATTAGGTCTTTCGGCAAACAAAAGCCCTAATCATGAATAAACAACACTTTCATTTGGACCCATTTTAACACACAAAAGTATTTCTTGGTACTTTCCATTAACGTTCCTTCTGGACATTGTGTGGATTAGTTTATTACTTTATGTATTCTTTCATGCAAAACGAAGAACAATACATTTATTTAAGAATATATCAACTGCGTATAGGTTCCTGATAACTAAATTAATTACCTTTATTTCAACTCAATAAATCCGTACTGCACAAAAAAACACAAAAGACACCCGGAGGAAGAGAAGTGCCGCCAGCTGTAGTGGTTCGATGTCGTTCCTGCCCCCCCTGCCCCCCTCTGGGCCTTGCCATTGACACTTGGGAGGAGGAGAAAAGAACCGAGTGAGGCTGGGCATTTCCCGCTGATGCCGCCCACGGACTTTCATCTTGGCTGAGATGATGAGGCCCTCTGGACATGAGCGCCAGGACTACACCAGCCAGCGCTCTGGGGCCCCACCTCGGGCCAAGCTTGAAAAGGATGCTGTGGCAGCGGGCAGCTGGATTCGCCTCCTCCTACGGACTTTCAACCTGGCTGAGGCGAGGAGGCCCTCCAGACATGAGGACGCTCCCACCCTCCCCCCGGGCTCTACCATCCCCGCCCAAACGAGAAGAGATCGTTGACAGCAACCTGCATTTCTGACTGAATATATTGCATGATGTTATTTTATTATTTTGTATCCACTGTGTATTTTTTGTTATTGTATTCCATTTAAATTATGGTTTATATTGTATCTATTGTATGAATTGCTTTATGACTATGTAAGCCACCCTGAGTCAGGTTTGCCTGAGTAGGGCAGGATATAAATTTGAAAATTAAATTCAATTCAATTAAATCTATATAGGTTTACTGTTCTAAAATCCAATTCTTGTTAAAAAAAATTCCCAGGGGAAAATTTAGTTTCACGCTTTGTACATCTGCAGTACCTTCTACTACTGGTACTGTTTCAAGGGTTTTATTCACACCTTCCCTTAAAACATTAATGACTAGATACAAAATCAAAAAGTCAAAATTGTGGGAAGTTGCTGTATTAAAGGGGAAAAACCATTAATAACATACACAAAACATTGTAATAAGTCTGGACGATGACAGCGAGGACCACACGTTTGGAGCCCATCCTATTTCATCCAGATTTTTCTAAAAACCAAAACGTTTATTTGCAGAAACTCACTTCCTTTATCCCAACTGCTGTGGAGATAAACTGGAACTTCTTACCTTTTGGGCAAGTTCAGTAAATATGTTAGCAAGAACAGAAAGCAATTTCCCAGTACTCCTGTGTGTGGCTAAAGAAACAGTGAGGTAGAAGAGGAGGATACTGGAATACTTGGAAAGTAGTGGCATTAGACGCACCAGTAACTGGCAAGCTTGATTGAAAAGCTGCAGACATAAAAGAAATTCAATGTACAGTTAAAGTGAAGGTGGGTTGCTGTTTTTAAGGACAGAACAAAAAAGTATTCACAAAATCATCTTCTAACATATAACTCTTAAAAAGAAACTGTACAGGAAAAACAATTTAAGGACACAGTGGTTGTTTTTTTAACCTTTTACTATTCCAACTGAACACACCTTAATCTGGATCTAATGCATTATATTTCAACAAATGAGTTTTCACCTTGTACTTGTACGCAGTGTAGTCCTCGCCATAGGATTTCAGTCGCTCCAGGAGTTCTGAAATGAGCGAAATTATTTTCTGCACATGTAAAGAAGTCACATCTACACAGATATCTTCATCCAAGAGTTTAGTCAGATGCCCTTTCTTGAGCTGGTCCACTGAAGAGTCTTCCCCTGGAGTAAGGAGTAAACAAAAAAGGACTAAAGACACACTGAAGAGAGTAATTACCAAAGGCTTGTTTCAACTTATTTCACAGACAGGCCCACAAACCCATTGTTAACTTTACCAAAGTTATTCAAGTTTTACACTTAGGATGCCAAAATATATCTGAAAGATATAATCAGACTCACCTTTCTCATTCAGGGAGGTTTCATTTTCTCTTTCATTTCTTCTTTCCACTAAACTTTGTATAGCGCTCAGAATAGCTTGGATTGCAAGTTCTATTTGTTCTGAGAAGAGTCCTACAAAGCCATCATCTAATTTTTTGTCTCCTTTGGAAATACAACAGAAATATTAGTTGGGAACAGGCTTGGTTTCTTCAGCACCTAAAAGTCCTATCACCGTGATGGCGAACCTTGGCACTCCAGATGTTCTTGGACTTCAATTCCCAGAAGCCCCAGCCCCTGTGAATCCACACGAATGGGTCTACTGCGATTCATCCGGGCCACACTGCCCTCGTCACTCCCAGAAGCGGAAGTAAAATGCGCCGGGCATGTTTTACTTCCACTTCCAGGAGCGACAAGGGCGGCACGAGCCGGGTGAATTACAGTAAAACCATTTGTGTGGATTCACGTGGGCTTGGGCTTCTGGGAATTGAAGTCCAAGAACATCTGGAGTGCCAAGGTTCGCCATCACGGTTCTATCGCATTGGTAATCTAAGTTCAAATTCAAACAGCAAATACAAGTTAACTGCACCAACAGCAAATTCAAGGCTGTCAAAAGCTGTGAGTTGAAAAATGACGTAGAAGGTGGAAGATGAATTAAAAGATAAAATATCTGAAATAAGGGGAACTCCAGCACTTCTGAGTTGTATTTGAATTTGCTGAAAATTTAGCCCCTTAACAATGAGAAGGAGAGATGGCAATGAGGGCAGGGGGAAACATAGGAGAAAAAACTGCTTTCTTATATTAGGAAGCAATAGCAGAAGGATAATTCAAGCATTCCCCAAGTAAGACTAGCACATTAACAGACCCACAGATAAAGTGGGAAATGTCTCCTAGTTTAGTCAATGGAGTATTTCTGTTCTATGTGAAGGATATCCTGAGAGGGTTGGGTGGCACCCAGTAGTAGTACAATTCAAAGAGAGAAATGCTTAGGATGCCAAAAGCATGATCTAATTTAAAGGCACTTAGTTAAGCATGCAAACATATGCATCTGACAAACGGTGGACACCCAAAGGAAGAGATCTACTGTTCTATCTATTGGAAAGATGAGAAGGATTGCCTTTACCATCACAGTGTGAAATTGAACTGAATAGCTGTGTCTTCCAGATAGCAAAGTCGTCGACGCTCTTATTGATTTCTCCTTGAATATATATGAGACTTCTGATCATTGTCATTTGTGGAATTGCTTGGCTGGCTTCCAATTCAGGGGGAACAAACAAGGACTCTACGTCCTGCAGCTCAGATGAAACTTTCAATAAGCACTCCATCCCCGCCGAGCAAATCTCAAAGCTTTTCCTGTAAGACAGAGATTGCGGTATCATTTAAATAACTACTTTTCAATGTGTACATTTGCTTTTAAAATGCAGGAAGCCTAAATTTACATGCAACATCCCATTACTAATACATTCACATTGACCTCGGTAATGTAAGTCCCATTCACACGTTATGCTAAGCCATGCCTTCTGGTCTAATGAGCTGAACACGAAATAAACTAGGATGTTCCCTTCGTTCCTATTCTTATTGCTTTTTCGTTCCTTTTTGGAACTTTCCCTTTTCAATTTCTATGTCAGGATGAGCAGTTGTGAAAACAAGCTATAGGAAAGCCACAAATGTGGGTTTGGAAAAATAAAAAGCCATGGTTTAAACAAGCTAGAATTTAGGTGTCAACAAAAAAAAAAAAAAACCAAATGACTTCTCAGTGGTTTATGCAGATAGCTAACAAATCATGGACTGGTCAAAAGAATGACACTGGACACAGCAAACCAGAATTGAATTACACTAGTACCTCGGATAATGTTAAGACTTGGTTCCACAAGTCTTAAAGTTATCCGGTTTTTAACGTTCTGTGATGCATTGATTGCACAAGGTTTTAAAAAAAACCCTGTTCCCTTTCTGGGTGGGCAAGACAAATCTCTCACTGTTACGTTTGCAAGCCTTTCAGTGTGGGATTCGTCTAACAGTAATGGATTCATCTTGTCCACCCTGTTGTTTCAGCACAGGAGGCAGAGAGAATCTCTCTCGCCTTTGCGGAGATCTCTGCCCCAAATCAAAGTTGGGGAATTTGAAGCAAACATTTGCATCGCACAACATTGTCTTAACATTGTCTGATGCAAATGTTTGCCTCAAATTCCCCAAGATTATCTGATTTTAGCCTTATCCGAGGTATCACTGTACTTGGCTTAGTATGATATACAAACCCAGCCACTGTGTTTATTTAAATAAAGGAAAAACTTTTAATAAAAACAATGTCTGTGTTTCCATCTCTTTCAAAGCTTGATGACTGTGGAAGGACAGGTTTCACTTACCAGTAACTGTCGTTCTCCGAGTATGTTGTTTGGGGATTCACACTGATGGGTTCTGCGCCTGCGCTGAATCCGGAGCGGAGCTGGAAAGCTGATTGGATAAAGAGTTTTGAATGTGGGACCGCCCACCATGCCCAACCCCTTTAGGCGCCATTTCGCGCTCTCCCCTCAGTTTGATATTAAAGCTGCCCGCTAAGCCTAAGGCCATCTCAGGCCGGCAGCCCTGAGGGGAGGCAGGGTTGGGTTGTGTGAATCCCCAAACAACATACTCGGAGAACGACAGTTACTGGTAAGTGAAACCTGTCCTTCTCCTTCGTGTTGTTTGGGGATGCACACTGATGGGTGACTAACAAGCTCACTTACTTGGATGGTGGGCAGCCGGCGTCCTGAGATGTAGGAGAGCGCGATGGCATCATGGATGGGCGGTCATCAGCGAAGAGGATCGGAGACCAGCCGTCAGGATGGACCTGCCCCGTCTGACATCAGGGGCGGACCTTGTATCAACCCGGTAGTGGGTGATGAAGGTGGAGGACCTGGACCAAGTGGCAGCCTTGCAGATATCCTCCATCGGGATGCCCTCTAGGAATGCAGTGGAGGAAGCCAGTGTCCTGGTGGAGTGAGCCCGGACATGAGGCGGAGGTGGCAGGGATGACATCTGATAGGCCAGGTAAATGGTACCTGAGATCCATTTAGATAGTCTCTGGGCAGACAGAGGCTGTCCCTTAGTCTTGCCACCATAAGCCACAAACAGTTGTTTTGCTCTCCTGAAGGACGCAGTCCTCTGGGTGTAAAACAGCAAAGCCCTCCTGACATCCAACGAGTGCCACACTCTCTCTTGTGGAGACGAGGGATTCAGGAAGAATGCTGGAAGCGTGATGGCTTGGGCCAGGTGAAATTCAGTCAGGACCTTGGGCAGGAATGTCAGATCTGGGTGCAACACTGCCCTGTCAGGGTAGAACTTGAGAAAAGGAGGGTCAGACCGAAGGGCTGCCAGCTCCCCTGCCCGTCGGGCAGAAGTGATAGCTACAAGGAAAGCAGTCTTGTAGGAGACAAACTTAATGTCCACCGAAGCCATGGGTTCAAAGGGTGCCTTCGTGAGTGCGGTGAGCACTGTAGTGAGGGACCACTGAGGGGGTGGTATCTTCACTGGAGGATAGGCGTTGCGTAGCCCTTGAAGGAACCTTTTAACAGTTTTGTCTCTGAAGGCGGAGGACAATACTGAAGAAGGTGGGGCCTTGGCGACCACAGCAGCTAGGTGGACCTTCAATGATGAATGTGCGGATCCCAACTCGGCTAGGTGCAGGAGGTAGGACATGACATCCTGCAGGGATGCGGAGTCCACGGTGCGGTCGCTGGATGCTAGGAAGTCAGTGAAGCGACGGTACTTGGCATCGTAGGACTTCCGTGTGGAAGGTTTCCTGGACAGATCAAGGATCCGTGCTATGTTGGGCGGATAAGCCAGGCCGTCAGGTGTAGGCTCGGCAGATCCGAGTGAAGGATCCGACCGTCTTCCATGCGGAGGAGATTCGGATCGGTGGGTAGGCGGAGACGATCGCAAGCCAGGGTTTGGAGTAGTGGGAACCACGGCTGGCGCGGCCAGGACGGGGCAACCAGGATCGTCCAGGCGTTCTCCGCACGGATCCGTATCAGGACCCGTTGGATGAGAGGGATCGGTGGAAACATGTACAGCAGTTCGTGGTGCCACGGTACCATGAAGGCATCGCCCTCCGATCCGTGGCCGATCCCTGCTCGGGAGCAGTAACGGCGGCACTTGGAGTTGGTCTGTGACGCGAAGACGTCTAGGGTCGGTGTGCCCCACCGTCGGCACAGGCGGTCGAACACCGATTCGTCCAGTTCCCACTCGTGCATCGCCGTCCCTTTGCGGCTCAGGGAGTCTGCATCGGAGTTCAGGGTGCCCTGGATGTGGACACCTATGGGGAACACATGTACCTTCAGGCACCACTCCCACATCTGGACGGTCAGGTAGAGGAGGGAGAGAGACTTGGTCCCTCCTTGCCGGTTGAGATAGGCTAGTGTTGTGGTGTTGTCCGAGGCGATCTGCACCACACTGCCCGCGATCGACGGTCTGAAGGACCTCATCGCCTTCCACACCGCTAGCAGCTCGAGGAAGTTGATATGGTGGTCGGCTTCCTCGGGCGTCCATATGCCGTGAATCCGTAGTCCGCGGCAGCACGCACCCCATCCGTGGGTGCTCGCGTCGGTGGTGACTTGGATGGACGGTGCGGGGAGGGTGAAGAGTCTCCCCGCGGTCACATTCTGGTCCATTGTCCACCAGTTTAACTGGTCTCGGAGTTCGGGAGTCGGTGTGAGCCACTTCCCGAGGTTGTCGTGGGTGCCGTTGAAGGAGGAGAGGAACCACGACTGGAGGGAGCGCATCTTGAGTTTGGCGTGCGAGACCACCGCCGTGGTTGACGCCATGAGTCCTAGCAAACGGAGGGCGTCCCTCGCACGGACCCGACGTCTGCCCTGGATCCGTGCCACCACTGTGCGGATGTCGAGCAGACGTTTGGTTGGGGCGTAGGCTCTTAGAGCCAGAGAGTCTAGAACGGCTCCGATGTATTCTATTCGTTGAGTGGGGGTCAGCTGGGATTTCTTGAAGTTGACCCGTAGACCGAGGCTCTGCATAAGGGCGAGGCAATGTGCAACGTCGTCCTTGGCTTTTTGTTGGGTCGGGGAGCAGATCAACCAATCGTCTATGTACGGGAACACTTGGACGCCTTGCAGTCGCAGATGAGCAGCCACCGGTGCCATGCACTTCGTGAATACCCTCGGAGCGGTGGAGAGGCCGAAGGGTAGGCATGTGTACTGGTAGATGTTGCCGCCCACCTGGAATCGGAGGAAACGACGATGTTCCCTCCTGATGGACACGTGAAAGTAGGCGTCCTTCAGGTCGATGACGGTGAACCAGTCCCCGTGGTTGATCAGCGGGAGGATGGAGTGAAGGGTTACCATCCGGAACTTCCTCGCGTCGATATGCTTGTTGAGAAGACGGAGGTCCAGGATGGGACGTGCCCCCCCGTCTTTTTTGTCCACAAGGAAGTATCGGGAGAAGAACCCTTCGTGAGACTCCGACGCTGCGACCGGCTCTATGGCGCCCTTCTCTAGGAGAGCTGTTAGTTCCTCCTGGAGCGGTGGGGATGGATCGGTGATGCGGATCCGTCCGACAGTAGGGCATCTCTCGAACTCGATCGCGTAGCCAGAGTCTAAGATGGTTAAAACCCATCGGTCTGTGGTGATGGCAGACCACGCCGATAGGTAGTCGGAAAGGGGGCGGTAGGGTAGAGTCTCGGTCACGGAAGAGTCAAACACGTTGTTTGCCCTTCCGTTCCGTACGCTTGCCAGTCTGAGGCCGTTGCTGGTAGCGTGGACGGTTGGGTTGTTGGCGCTGCCGGTAGGGCTGGTACCGGGAGTAGTCCCCTTGTCTCTGTGGCGGGCGAGGTTGGTAGGATGGGCCCGCCTGAGACGTCGACGGTTGGTCCTGATGGTAACGGCCGGACCCACGGTGTGGAGGGCGGAGCTGTTTTATCGTGGCGTAGTCCCCTTTCAGCTCTCCCAAGGAGGTGTCGGTCTCCTTGGCGAAGAGGCCCTCGCCATCGAAGGGAAGCTCCTCCACGAGCCGCTTGACATCGTCCTGCAGGTTAGCCGAACGGAGCCAGGCGTGGCGACGGAGCTGGATGGCGGAGGCCAAGTTTTTTGCCTCCGACTCGGTGACGTGGCGGCCGGTGCGGATTTGCTGGAGGGCGAGGTGGTTGCCCTCCATGCAGAGTTTTTCAAAGTCCGCTTGTCGATCAGGTGGCAGCAGGGACTTGAACGACTCCGCTTGCTCCCAGAGTCGACACTGGTAGCCTCCCATGGCCGTCGCGTAGTTGGACGCACGGAAGGACAAGGAGGCATTGGCGTAGAACCTCCTGCCCAGTGCGTCCAGCTTCTTCCCTTCTTGGGTCGACGGGATGGGAGTGCTGCTGATCGGCGTCCGGTGTTGGGAGCCCTTGACCACTCGGGAGTTCGGTGCCGGGTGAATGTGCAGAAAGTTGGAATCGTCCAGCAGTCTGTACATAGAGTCCACTCTGTTGGATACGGAGTGCGAAGAAACCGGCTTCTTCCACACCTCCTTGGCCGCTTTAGCAATCTTAGGGAGCAGTCCGAGGCGGACGGGGACCAACTCCTTGCGGTCGGCCAAGCCGCAGACGACATCCTCACAGTCGTCCGGGGGAGCCTCCGCCCGAATCCCAAGTGTGGATCCGAGGCGAGTGATCAGTCCGGTGTAGGTCTTCAAATCCTCCGGCTGGGATCCGTGGACGGCGCCGATGTTGTCGTCCGGGGACTTGTCGACCGCAACCGGCGGTGGCTGATGCTGCTCCTCCTCCTGATCCGACGAGTCGGAGTCTCCTGACCGCTCCGAGACGCTGGGCGGTGGCAGGTAGACCTCGGGGTCCGAGTCCGACCAGTACGGCCTGGCGGATCTCGGATCGCTCCCCGGCAAAGGCAGCTGGTACGGAGGGAGAGAGGCCTCCGACCGCGCCTGTTCCACCCTCTGCCGCTTCGGTGCGGGGCCCTCCTCACGGAGCGGTGGTGCCTCCGTGGCTGGTGGTGAGGGCAGAGGGCGCTCCCACGGTGTCGTCTGCGGGCCGTAGAGCTCGGTGTGCAGTTTCCGCACCATCGCCTCGATGTACGGGGCGATGAGGCTCAACTGGGGCGGCGGTTCGGTAGCCGGACCAGGAACCACGGAAGGACTGCGGAGGGAGGAAGACCTGTGCGGTGGTACAGGTGGAGGAGTCTCCGGCGGCGGTGGAGGGCTGTGGGCCCTCTCCGGCGTGGCGTCCCGGGCCTCGGTCGACATCCTACCCGGCGTAGGTGGAGCTGCGACCGGGGCGGATGCTAGGGAGCGTGGCGGCGAAAGGTGAGCCGGTGCCGGGGTCGGAGGAAGAGAAGACGAAGAGCTACGGCGCTTCTTTTTCTCTTTTTTGTCTTTCTTCTTCTTCTCCTGCTCCTTCTTCCGCCTGAACAGTTCAGAGGCCGAGGGCCTGGAAGAAGAAGCGGAGGTTGAAGGAGCAGACGTGGAAGCGGCCTGCTCTGGAGCTGGGGGAGCCGGTGGTGCCAGTGCGGCCTCCATGAGGTAGGCTTGAAGGCGGTACTGGCGGTTCTTGATGGCGGCCTTCGAGAAGCCGCGACAGACTTCGCAGGTCTGGACCTGGTGACTCTCCCCGAGGCAGCGAAGACAACGCACGTGCCCGTCCGAGCTAGGGAACTTTCTCTTGCAGGACGGACACTGCTTGAACGCTGCCGCTGAGGCCATCCACCGAAGTAGATGGCCGAAGAGAAAAAATTATCCCGGCCGGGAGGCCCCGACACGAGATGTTGGTCTTTTCTTTTTTTTTTTTTTTTTTTAAACGGCGGCTGAGGGCGAGCCCCAGCCACACGAGGACCAAGGGAACAAGTCCCCTAGTCCGAGAAAAATTGTAAGGTAGGAAAAATTGGAAGATTCTGAGACAATCTCAGCAAAGTACTCACAGCTTTTTTTCCAGGCTCCTGCTTGCGCAGCGGAAAAAAGCAAACTGAGGGGAGAGCGCGAAATGGCGCCTAAAGGGGTTGGGCATGGTGGGCGGTCCCACATTCAAAACTCTTTATCCAATCAGCTTTCCAGCTCCGCTCCGGATTCAGCGCAGGCGCAGAACCCATCAGTGTGAATCCCCAAACAACACGAAGGAGAACCTTCTTCTTGTGCCATATCCAATTCAGAATATTGGCGATCATTGCCCCGGCTGTGCCGGTGGCTGACCGCCGCCCTGGTCGTGCTTGCAGCTGAGGACGTCTCCACCCCCCCCTTTTTCCACCTGTTTGGGCCGCCTACCTGAATTATTGCCAGCTGACCTGAGAAAGGCAACTTTTATACACACACACATGCATCTATATGCATAGCCATTCGTATATGTGTACACAAACACAACGAAACAATCTATAGCAGGGGTGCCTAAACTTTTTGGGCCATGGGCCGATCATGTGGTTCAGGGAGCCAGTCACTAAGGCCCGGGGGCCAGGTGCGGCCCCTGACGCCAATTCACCCGGCCCATGAAGCCCTCGTCGCTCCTGGAAGTGGAAGTAAAACGCGCCCATACCGGCGCATTTTATTTCCGCTTCCAGGAGCGACGAGGGCTTTGCAGGCCGGATGAATTGGCGTCGGGGGCCGCACCCGGCCCTTAGTTTGGGCACCACTGCCATAGAGAAATGAATTTTTACATAACTCGAAGCAGACCCACAGGAAAAAGAATCTTTATGTAACTAGAAGCAAACCTGTAGGAAATTGTGTAAACTGGGACATGGTTTTAGCACAAAATCATTATGTAAGTCGAATTTTATGTAACTTGAGGCATATATCTAAGTCGGGGTTTTACTGTACTATTACAACAGGCCTGTGGCTTACCAGGAATGGAAGAGAGTCTGACAGGACAGTTGTCGTATTCTGTCCACTTCTGATTTCACTGCCTTAACTTCCACCAGCATCTCTTTCACTTTCAAAGCCAGTTGTTGATGCAATGGACTGTGTTTTCGCATCTTGCATCCAGCAGGCAGTTGATCTGCAGCAACTGGAGTGAGATACTGTAAATCTGAAGAGTTAAGCTCAGGTAGGGATTTCAGAATACTGGACAAATTCAGTTCAGGTCCTTCAGCTTGAACTTCTGTCCTGGGAGTATTCAAGAGTTGGGTTTTCGGACAGCACTCCAGAAACCAAGAGAACTGCTCTAGGGCCACCACACATTGCATGGTCAGGTGCTGCATCCTGTCAGTCCACTGCTGAATACCATCTTGAGGCGGGAAAGGGACTTCGTATTCACTGCTATCATTCAGCCTGGCATCAATCTCTTGTACACAGCTCAGAAGATTTCTGTTCAGAGGGTTCAAATGGGAAGAAGTGTGTTGACAATTCAAGCAAAACCACGGCAGACATGGGAGGCTCGGGTGCAGGGGGGTGTAAGAGACCGAGGTTGGCCCTGCATCAAGTGGATTGACAACATCAAGGAGGCCCTCCAGGTCCAAGGTAGTAACCTGAGGAGAGCCATGGAGCTGTCTAAGGAGAGATCCCAATGGAGATCCTTTGTGGAATCCTCTACACCAGTTGTTCTCAACCTTTTCATGCCGAGGGCCGGGTCACACTCCCTCAGATAGCTTTGGGGGCTGGAAAGCCATTTTGCCCTTCCTCCACCACATGGCACTTCAGGGTGCCCCCCCCCCCAAATGGCATCACAGGCCTGCAGGCTGCAGGATGAGAATCCCTTCTCTACACCATAAGGTAGACTTTGGACTCTGAGGCCTGGACTCTTGTGGTCGAATTTCTGTTTTGGAATGTTTTGACTTAGATGACTTTTATTATTGAATGTTGATTGTATTGTGCTAATTGTATCATGTTCTCTAGCGTATGCTAATTGTATCTTGTTTTATATTGTATTGCATATGATATTGTTGTTAGCTGCTCTGAGTCGCATTGCAAGGGGGCGGCATACAAGCCCAAATTATTATTATTATTATTATTATTATTATTATTATTATTATTATTATTATTATTATTATTATTATTATTATTATTATTAATAATAATAATAATAATAATAATAATAATAATAATAATAATAATAAGAAGAAGAAGAAGAAGAAGAAGAAGAAGAAATAGTTGCTACACCATGGAAACCATTAGGTTACACTTGGAATAAATTTTCAAGGATCATTTCTGATGGAGTGGATAGCCAATTATAAAGACATACACCAAAAAAGCAAATTGGTTTCACAAAGCTATGTTGTTTTTAAAATACTGTACAGTGGAACCTTGGTTAATGAAATTAATGAGTTTTCTGGGACGTTTCTTACAGTGAAAATTACTTTAACTGAATTTCTCATAGAAATGCATTGACTGCAATTTTCCATAGAAATGCACTGAAAACCAAAACTTTAAAACTGAAAAGCAGTTTCCCACAGGAATGCACTGAAAACCAATTAATCTGTTCGGAAAAAATTATGTAAACCAAGCCACTATTTTCTATAGATTTCCTTTTGTTATGCAATTTTTATGTTAATCGAGTCGTTTGTTAACCGAGGTTCCACTATATAATTATTTCAGCTCAGTTAGCACAGTTGGTCATGGAGTTTTCCAAATGCTAGTTGTTGATTTTTCTGAAGAGATATGTTACTTGTTTATTTGATGTATTATATATCGTAGGAAAATACTAATCATTTATATATACTCTGAATTGTAAAGTTTCTTAAATATTTTTCTTAAGGCTAAAAAGAGTGATACAAGAAAGAGAGTATTCTTGGTGGTGACTTCCTCACATTTGAGTGATCTTTTTGTTGACATCCATCAGGCCATCCATCCAACTTCTCTTCAGGCCTTTAGGAAAATGCTTTAAAACTCTCTTTATACAGAGGTGTTCCCAGATATATTTCTCTAGAAGGACAGGCTATATGGACTTTCTTTTTTGTATTATATTTTTATACCACCCATTTAGGAAATTTCCCACTCTGGGCAGTGTACATACAAATAACAAAATAACATAAAACACATAACAAATTAAAAATAAACCAGCCAACCAAATACATCCTAAAATAAAATAAAGGGTATCTGAGGGCACAGAGGATCAAATGACTGGTTAATTTATTGCTAAAGGGATAATATTCTAAAAGGCTTACTTGAATAAGCAAGGCCAGTGCAGGCCGAATGAATTGGCGTCAGGGCCTGGATCTGGCCCACAGGCTGTAGATTAGGAACCCCTGTATTATATTATCTTTGCAAATTGCTTCTCTATGTAGGGTTCATCTGCCTTCTCCCTTTCTCATGCACCAGAATGAACAGGAAAAAAAGTTTAATTACCTCAGGAAAACCCACTGCTCTGTCATGGCTGTAAGAGACTTTCTTTGCTTAAGGAGGGTCTTCATTAGATGTGCGGTGAATCCTTTACATCGCTCGATAGTGCCAAGGCCAATTTCCTGTAGTGACACAGAAACAGGTTTTATCCTTGGGTTTGCAACCAACCTCACCCTATGCCAGATAAAAGCACCACATCTGTTGCCATCTGGAGCTCACAACACACATCCCTGAAGCCTTTGATAATAATTCTAAGTTTTTAAGCACTGTGGGATGACGAAGACTGAACCTTCTAAATCAGGGACGGCCAAAATTTTTGGGCCGTGGGCCGGTCACAGATTCCTCCTACCAGAAATGGAAGTAAAATGCACCCTTACAGAATGCTGCCGTTAGTGCACCAGCAGCTGTCGTAAACACATTTACAACAGCCACAGACGCATTTATGGCACTGTTCTATGCATCCATGTTTAACTTCCACTTCTGGGAGCGGCAAGGGTGGCATGGACCAGATGAATTGGTGATGGGGGCCGAATCCAGCCACCAGGCCCTAGTTTGGCCAGCCCTGTTCCAAATTCATAACAGAAAAAAGATGCTCACAGTATTCTTCCAAATTCAGCCTTCTTCAGGTTCATGAGTTACATGCAACTGGTAAGTAGTAAGACCAGTCAGCTTAATTTTTAGTTGAAGCAAGATGGGGCATCAATTT
The DNA here is from genome assembly GCA_030440675.1 of Furcifer pardalis. Taxonomy (NCBI): domain Eukaryota; kingdom Metazoa; phylum Chordata; class Lepidosauria; order Squamata; family Chamaeleonidae; genus Furcifer; species Furcifer pardalis. The sequence continues at coordinate 42,878,182 of CP126890.1, read as the reverse complement.
ACCTCTGTGAAGGTCCATTCTAATCTGCAGAAAAGGAGGCAGCTAGGAATGGGTTGATACTTTTCTCAGCCCAATCCAGACAGGAGGAGTGAACCAGGAAGAGCGTGACAATCATCCTCTAAAAGCTTTCCTCACTTTTCCTTCCCCTGCTTAGCCAGAGAAAGGAAGCGCTTGGTAGGGAATTAGTAGAGATGAAGTCAGCCAATGTAAATCAGACTGGAGAATTAGCCTAAAGGACTCTTACAATTTAGTGACTTGGTCTGCCGAGACAGACAATTTGGTTTCATAATAATCTTGTTCACTTCTGATCTATAATATGCACAGGGATAAATATGAAGGAGGAAAAGTATGCTTGTTTTAAATAAAATATTAAACTTTTTGATGATTAAGATGGTCTCAATTTCTTAATTGTTTTTAAAAAAGGTTAAACAAAATTTGTACTGTCATCTGAAATTTTTCTTTTACCTTTGAAGGGGATACTAATGCTGCCTGAAGCTTACAGTAGCGTGCAAAAGACTGATAGAAGTATTTCTGGCATCCGTCCCAGGATGAACAGATCTCTGAAAGTAATCTGGAAAGTACACAATTTTTAGCTCCTAAGACACTAATGTAAGCATCTTTAAAGTCACTTTGTTTACATGGTATGACATCACAAAATTCAAAGTTTTTAGGCAATCTTAACCAAAGATTTTGGACTGCAGTGACTCAAGTGGTTAAGAACAGTGGTGGGCATCATCAGGTTCACACCAGTTCGCCAGAACCAGTAGCAGAAATTCTGGCTGGCCCCTCTGCCCATCCAAGTTTTGAAATAAAGTAGTCCTAATTCGGGTGCAACGCAGGGCTTTTCCCCTGGCCACGCCCACCATACCACACCCACCGTGTGGTAGTAAAAAATTTTTGGAGCCCACCAATGGTTAAGACACTGAACTCACTGACTGGAAGGTTGGAGTTCAATTTCTTGGTTGCTTCACGACAGAGTGAGATCCCGTCTCTGTCCCAGCTCCTGTCAACCTAGCAGTTCGAAAGCAAGAAATTGCAAGTAGATCAACAGGGACCACTTCGGTAGGAAGGTAAACAGCATTCCGTGCACGCCGATGTTGAGGCATGCCTGCCACATGTCCATGGAAACATCTGCAGATGCAGACAGTGCTGGCTCTTTACCTAACAAAAGATTTACTTACCGTACATAACATACTTAAACTATGGTAATTGCTACCCAAACAAGTAAGTATTATTTCTAGCACAAAACCAGATCTTCCCCCAACTCCCCACGCAAGTAAGTTCAGTGCTATTGGATATTTCTCCTTCACAGTGTAAGCAGCTGGGGAAATTCAGACCAAGAGTCTGGGAAGAAAGGTTTAAAATACCATCCCCAAAACTAGTTTTAAAGAATGTTTAAGCACACTATCGAAGGACAACATGACAAACACCACACCAAATTTGCTCCTAAAATTTCCTAACTGAATCTAAACTGAGATTTAGAAAAGTCCATGAACCATTTCTTCCAGAATTTCTAGCTTGAGAAAATACATACGTTGCATCCAGTTGGTGTGTGCAGTCAACTAAAGCTAATGCACAGCGCAAATCCAATGGGTGAAGAAAAAGCAGAACCTGGGATGTTTTTGAACGGGACCAAGCCAGGCCTTTGCGATACGACAACCCTGGAAAAATAAATGCAACAAACGGAACATTTTAATCTCGTCGAGTTTTGCAATAAAAATCAAGGCGTTATTTTCTGTTCCTTTCCATTAATGTTAGAAATCACCAACCTATCCATATATTTATAATGGTTAGAGTAATCTTCCTTCTGTAGCTTTATTTGAAACTCAAAAGCTACACAACTCCAACAATTCTGTTTTAGTCTAGTTTCCTATGTGCATGATTACACAGGGGTTCCCAATGCAAGGCCTCCCACCCCGCCAAGAGCATTTGAAAAACAAAAAATTGCTGCCCCCTTTGAAGCTGTGGGGACAAAATGGCTGCCCTCATCATGCAGGGAAGGCAAAATGGCCATCTGGCCCTCAAAGCTGACTGAGAGAGCGTGACCTGGCCCCCAGCTTGAAAAGGTTGGCAACCCCTGGATTAGAGCAAAAATAATCAATTCTTTTTGCATTTCTAACAGAAACTCATCAGACCATTTTGTAATAACAACTTCCACATCAAAATTAACCCTTTTCTATTACGAAGAGTGAATAGGCACTCAGTGGGTACATGTAGAGATGGTCCCCATGCAAGGCAAAGTTACAGTGGCATTATAGTGTGAATATTAGGTTCATATGTTGCCTATCGCCTTTCCTCTTCAAACCTTAATTCACTTACACACTTCCTGGTGTGTATCCAACTCTGGCTCTCACTGCCTTCCAAACAAGAATGAGAAACAGAAGCTGCCACGGTTTATTTCTCACATTTCTTGTTAAAGCGATCGAGCAAAATGATGGGAGAGACCTCTGTCTAAGACATTGAAGTGATGCTCATAAAGGACTCAATTTTGGGATAAACAGACAAGGAGTCCGACCTGATAAAGAATCGCTTCCTCTGGACGATGTCAACACTGTACCAGTGGACTTCTCATCTATATAACAGGACTTCCCCTTCCTTTTCTTGACACTAAGTCACCCAATCTGTTTCAAAGGACCACGCAGGAGGGAGGGGGAAAGCTGTAGGAGAAACTGATTCTGAAGATAAGCCTTTAATTATTATTTTTTTTGGGGGGGGGGTTACTGTCTTTTAATACTATGCAATGTATTTTGCTAAACACAACTATACATTGTCCCAGCAAGAAGAGTCTACTTGCAATGGAGTCTGAAAGCAATCTCAGATTTGCACCTGTTCCCTAGTGTGAACAGAAAATGCTGAGGGACTGATGTGTCAGTGTGCAGACCCATACACATGTTTGCCCCACCTTGTTATCCCTAAGTAGCTAAATAGTGAGAAAGAAAGAAAATTAGGTTTAGATGGGAACAAAATAATGGACAGAGAAGTGTAATGATAAAATTGCTTATAGGGGTGCACAGAAAGAGCCTCCTTGAAGATTGTGATATTTTTGACCCACAATTGGGTGCACTCCGGGGGAACGGACACCTTCTTGTGCCAGCTATTCTTTCTCACACTAGGTTAGGCGAAAGGAACTATGGAATGAATTCACCAAAAGGTGGCTTCTTTTGGCAGTTTCACATCTGACCTAGATGTGGAAGAAGAAACTGCTAAAAAAAAGGTTTTGGAACCACTGCACATTATCAACCATGGCACACTGTTGTCCTTTGTTCAAATAAAAGCCAAGGTGGTCCAATGCCATCTCACCTGTAGTTGCAAGGTCTTTAAACAGCTCTGTTAGGGCCCTTTGTTTTTGCATAAGTAAATGTTTGACTTCAGACCTCTGTTTTTCCTTGTCTGCTGTGGGATTCACAGACATATTCTGCAATTCATGTACAGACAAAATGATGTCTCCTATAAAAGGAAGGGAGGAAGAGAAAGAATACATGAAGCAATACATCCAGCATATTTAGTCAAGCTGAGCGCTTGCCGAGACAACGATTCTGAGAGAATTCTACACTTGATAGAATTAGGTTTTTGCCTTGTGACTGAATTATACTCTGTAAATTAAGTGAGTTTCAAATGCCTCAGCCTGCAGAGTTGAAGAAAAGTATACTTTGTTATCTATCATCATTTACTATACCAGCTAGTTTAACATGTACATAATTTGACCGTTGACCTTAAGTTGCAATGAGAACCATTTTATCAAAAGGAAGAGATTACCATTTTTAAATACAAGTAATACCTCATATAACATTAGTATCGAATAACACGAAAATCGCATAACATTAAGGAATCTGGGGGGAAGAATTGCATCAGATAATATTAAGATCCTATGGGATGCTTCAGATAACAACCGCTAAAGCCTGTGTGGTTACAATGTATCTCTATGGATCCCATAGGATTTTAACATGCATCAGATAACACTAAAAATCATATAACACCAAGACTTGTGGAACCAGGTTTTAGTGTTATATGAGGTTTTACTGTACAGTAATACCTTGGATAACACTAAGACTTGGTTCCACAAGTCTTGGTGTTATCCGATTTTTAGTGTTATCCGATGCATGTTAAAATCCTATGGGATGGATCGGATAACGTTAAAGCTCCATAGAGATACATTGTAACCGCACAAGCTTTAGCAGTTGTTATCCGATCCATCCCATAGGACCTTAACGTTATTCGATCCAATTCTCCACCCCAGATTGCTTAACGTTATGCGATTTTCGCGTTATCCGAGGTAAACATGATCCGAGGTATTACTGTACATAGAATTAGTATGACCTACCAGTGAAACTGTCTAGATTCTCCACCAGGTCCAAAAATGAGTTGTTTTTTACAAGAGTTGTACATATCTTTCCCATTCGCTTTGTAAGTTTGGGTAAGCGGCTCTGCAGGGATTCTGGTTGAAACACATCTCCTTCCGATTCCTCCAAAGAAATAATCTAGGAAAACATCAATGAACAGAGCAGTCATTATTACTCAAAAGAGGAAGAATAAAGAAGAGATGGATTAAACTCCATAAAGGAAGCCACGGCCTTGAGTCTGCACAAACTGAGCAAAGGCTATTAAGGACAGGACATTTTGGAGTTAACTCATTTCATAAGGTTACAGCAAGTTGAAATCAACTTGATAGCAGGCCACAAGAACAAATCGATAGGTTTATTAATTCCAGGAATAAAGAATTAAATCTCATATGTAACTAAGGAGGGATGGCAATGGCCCCTCTCTATCAACCTCTCAGTGATACAGATGGCCAGTTCCTATATTAAAATGTCAGTTTTTTGGGAGTACTGCTCCTAACTCTAAAAAATATCTCAACCAGCTCTGAAATCCTTATTTTGAAATTAATGGTGGGAGGCTGCATATCTGCCCTTTTGTTAGTATTGTAGCTAGGAACACTCTTTTTGCAGAGGTGTGGGAACATTTAAACATGTAATGCTTCATCTACAACTTCAAATGCTATTTTCCCTCTGTATCACCTGGCATGTATGAACTTTCAGATGAGCCCTCTTATGTTACAACAGGGTATCACTAAGAACAAATATTTGTGTTACTATACTTCCATCTTTACCCACATGCTGGCGTCATTCTAGTCACTGTTACAAATATATAAAAATATTCATATACAGTAATACCTCATATAACATTAGTATCGAATAACACTAAAATCGCATAACATTAAGGAATCTGGGAGGAAGAATTGCATCAGATAACATTAAGATCCTATGGGATGCTTCAGATAACAACCGCTAAAGCCTGTGTGGTTACAATGTATCTCTATGGATCCCATAGGATTTTAACATGCATCAGATAACACTAAAAATCATATAGGTTTTAGTGTTATATGAGGTTTTACTGGTATATACAGTACGGGCAGATTCAACATTCAAGAGAGAATTGGACAAATGTCCATCAGATCTACTTTGATTCAGAATCCTGCACTGAGCAGGGAGTTGGTCTCGATGGCTGAAAAGTCCCCTTCCAACCCAGTAATTCTATGATTCTAACCCTTGTAATGCTACCATTCCACTTGAAGGAATCACATTTACCTGAATGAGATATCCAGTGTGATGTAGTGGACAGAGAATGCCAGCCTAAGATTCAGGAGATCTGGGTTTCAATCCCCCACTCAGAACTGGAAGAGCTGAACTGGCAAAACCATTCTTTAAATATCTCACTTACCTTGAATGCCCTCTTAAGGTTGCTATAAGTCAGTTCCAATTTGATGGCACATAATGCAAACATACCTGAGCAGTATCGGATTTAGCTGTCAGTTTTTTCCTTAATATGCTGTTCAGGTGTTGAATTTTACTTTCTTCATTTTCTGACATCTCTTGTTTCTGTAAGGAAATGAGCTGCTCTTCTTTGGGGGTTTCCACCAGAGCAGACTGACAGGGTTCACTGAGAGCAGCTTCAAATTTCTTCATGAACTTAAAGAGAGTCCTGGACCCCAGAAAAAACATGGATGAGAAGACACATGTGCACAAGAGCCACAATGATGCAATAAAAGAGAATGAAGGAGACGAAGCACTCAACATAATCTAACGTAAGTGAACAAATACCAAGACATCTAATGTAGTTATTGACTTGCTGTTTCTTTAGCAATTATACATTTTATGGGACAGGGGTGCTCAATCCTCCTCAAATTTATTCGGATTTGGGACCAACTGGGCTGCCTCAAACAGAAACAACCAAATGTGCTATGCACAGGACCTAATGAGGATGATGGATACAGTTATTCCCCACTGATGGGCATGCTGTGCATGCAGAGAGGAAGTTGCTCTGTGTTCTACTTAGAATAGCAGAAACAAAAAGTGAGGGGAAAGGTAGAACAACTGACCAAATAAATATCCTCTATTTTGCTTTGCCCAGTCTCTCCTAGGGTTGATAGAACTGTCCTGACAATCAAAGTGGCCACTGCTTCATAGAAATTCACATACCTATGTGTCTTCTCCACAGACTGCTTTACAGCCCAAAAACTAACATCATTCCACCTACAGATTTTTACAAACTCCTGCAAGGTAAAATGAAATAAATTCAGTAAAACACAATGGAATTCAGAAATATTATTCTAAAGGATAAGAGCCATTGTGATAAGGTGACACATGCTGCTGGTTTGAGGAAATGTATTCAGGAAGCAAGGTCGTTCCCAGACTTACATTTGATTTGTTTTAACTACAACCATCAGAAGATAATCATCTTCATATGCAATCTTATCCCTACCTTCAGTTCTTTTTCTATAGGATGTCGAACTTCATTCAGCCGGGCACAGACGCATTCTGAAAACTGGTTGTAGTAATTGTATAGATTCCACAATATGTTGCACAGCATTTCTGAAAGAGAAGAAAAATCCAAACTTCACTTAGAAAAAACCTATTCTCTAGACAGATTATTCAGTAATGGATTACCTTAAAGACTAATTTCAAATGGAAACATAAAGTTCACCACCTGTCCATTAAGATGGTTTGGTCACTTTTACAGGCAGATAGAATCCCAATGTGAGATAGATGAAACCAAATATTTTTCCGGTTCAAGAATTCTTCCTCCTATTCTGTTTTTCAACCTGGGTTCCTCTAGTGTTTTTTTTTTTTAAACCATCTTTGGCAAGGTTGCAAAAGGCTACCTAGTAGATGGGAGGCCACCAATGTTTGGTCACCTCGCCTCCTCCCTGCCACCTCCCAGGTGGGATTTCAGCCTCCCCTCTTGTCTCCCTATTGGCAGAAGGAGAGGGGTGGGTGGGGAAGCAGCACTGCCACTGGCGCAGGCGGCACAGGGCAGGGCTTGCCCACAGATAGGGCTGTGCGTGCCACCTCTGGCACGCATGCCATATGTTTGCCTACACTGCACTAGAACTACAAAGTAAGGGGGAGTAGTCTCTTTCTACCAAGGATTTCTGAATTACTGAAGCATAAACTAAAGGGCCATAGTAGTAAAGAAAATAAGAGAGAGGACCTGCTAACGGAGGTACGTATAACATTGGCCAGTCTTGGCTAAGGAAAAAGGGAGTGCCTACAGCCCCTTTAGAGTGACTTACCATTTCCTTCTACTTCTGGCATGAGCAAAATATGACAGTGGAATTCCAAAATCATCTGAAGTCGTGTGTGAAATTCCCCCAGCGTGGCTCCTTCTATGAAAGCTTTCAGTGTATCGACCACAGCTGTTAAATTCATATCTGCCCATTTCATAGAGTTAGAATTGCAGGGGGATGGGGGTGGGAGAAGACAGGATGAATTATTCAATCTGCTTTATTATGACCTTTAAAAATCAAATGTGGCTGAAATGAGAGTATTCTTCAAGCTTTGATACAATGCAGATGGGTTCTAATCTACAGCTAACAAATCAAAATCCAGATTCAGGAATATTACCTTCTTCTAGGCCCATGATGGTAAACCTTGGCACTCCAGGTGTACTTACGACTTCAATTTCCAGAAGCCCAAGTCAGCGCTCCTGCTGATCAGGACCGTTTGGGAATTGAAGCCCAAGACCAACTGGAGTGCCAAGGTTTGCCATCACTGCTCTAGGCCTTCCCGTTTCTGAAGCAAACCCCAACCCATCATTCTTTATATTAACGTTTCCTTGGGGCCCCAGAAGTCTATAGAATTAAAACTCCAAGAACCCTCCATCAATGGTTGTGCTAGGCAAGATTTCTGGGAGCTGTAGTCCAACAACATCTTAAGCCCAAACGTTGTTAACCACTATTTTACATCTCAACCAAGGACTGGTGAATCAGTTTTCTTTTAAAAGAAAGCTCATCAAAGGATAATAGGGAGAGACTACCAATAATACAAAATAAGCAGTGGTGGGCTCAAAACAATCACCTTCACTTTTCTCCATTTGCTCTTGTCTGTATTTCTCAATCATCTGATAGACTGAAAACCAGTGTTTCATTGATTTTTCTGTATGTTGTTTCATTGTATTATCCAGACTAGCAGACCAACAACTGACAACAGAAGAGAAAGAAAAGTATTATAAGTTTATTGCTTTAAAGCATTTCCCAACAGTAATTAGTTGTGAAGATTAAGCACAAAGGGAAAATATACCTTAGCTCTAATTTATGCCATTGAATGATCAGTTGAGTAACCAACTCGAGGTGTTTCCTCAGAGACACAGCACGGCTAGCATTCTCCTCCCAGTCCTGGAAAATAAAGACTCTTCAAACAAAAGGACAAACTGTAGAGCAATATACATTACAGTAAAATGTCCAGAAATGGGCAAATATAAAGAAATTATAGAAATAATGGGTGTGGACTGCAAGATGGGATCAGGTTCTGCCTTATTGACTGATGTAAACTATTTGAATTCAGATACGAATAAAAAAGATTTGTTATATATTATATTAACAATAGCAAGGCAATGTATTGCAAGAAATTGGAAGAATGATTCTTTGGTAAAAATGGAAGATTGGTATAAAGAAATGTGGGAAACTGCATTGAACGATAAGCTTGCTTGGGAACTTAATCAGAAAAAGCTTATAATTAAGGAAAATAAATTTTGCAGTATATGGAGGCCATTTTTGGAGTACACATTGATTAAGGGTAAAGGGGGCAGACCAGCACCAGGGCAAATGAGGTTTGGGAAATACAGTCAAACCTTGCTTAACGAATGCCTTGCATTGCGAAAAACTCGCATAATGAGCGGGCATTGGAAAAAACGTTCCAACTCACATAATGAAAATTTTTGCTATGCAAAACAAACTTTCCCTATGGAAAGACTCTCATAACGAACATTTCTATGGGAAAAACTCGCATAACGAAAAGTTTTCGTTGTGCGAGTTTTTCCATAGAATTTTTTGTTATGCAAGTTTTTCCATAGGAATTTTCGTTATGCAAAAAACCTCACATAGCAAAAAACTCGCATAGCGAGCAGCCTCGCAGAACAAAATATTTTCGTTATGTGAGGTTTGACTGTAGTAAGAGTTAGTTATGGAAAACCATAATCTCCAGGGCATTGTAAATATCACTGGTTTTATTTTGTTTTTGTTTGTTTATTCATTATTACTGTGATATATAATGTGATTGTCTTCATATTAATAGAATGTTAGAAACAAAAATATACATTTATTGAAATATATACATAAATATACATGAGGACATATACTATAAAAGATATTTACATAAGGAGTATATATTTGATAAATAAGTTGTCAAAATGAGATTAGTTCAAAATAATGAAGAAAATGTTTTTTCTTTTTATATATACTGTATATTATTTTATATGTATTGTATTTTGTATTGTATTGAAATGTATTGTTGATTCTTTTTTTTATTATATTTTTTAAAAATTAATGAAAATTAATTTTAAAAATGTCCAGAAACACTTTATTTCTTGTATAAATTTTAAACACAACCATCTGTATTCTATACCAGTGATGGGAACCTTTTAGAGACAGAGTTTCCAAACAGATGGGCAGGGTGAACTCTGTGCTGGGGAAGGAAGCATGCATGCCAACAGAAGGGCCTGGGAGTGCCAATAGGAACACTTCCTCCCTCCCCCAGCATAGAGTTCACCATGCCCCTCTGCCCAGCAGCCCAATGGGAGCACTTCCTCCCTCCCCAGCAGAGTTCACCCCACCCCTCTCCCCAGCAACCCAATGAGAGCGCTTCCTCCCTTCCCCCAGCACAGACTTCGCATCGCCCCACCCCTCTGTTTGGGCAATTGGTCTCAAAAAGGTTCACCATCACTGGTCTAGGTTTAACTCTAAGATTATAACCTACAAAGCCCCATATGGCTTGGGTCCAGGCTATATGAAGGAGTAGAGCCTTCTTGGCTCTGAAGATCTTCAGGAGAAGCTCTTCTCTTTCTGCAATCTCGGGCACATTTAGCAAGGACACGAGAGACTGCCTTCTCTGTGGTTGCTCCCAGGCTATAGAATGTCCTCCTCGCAGGTGGTTACACTGGCCTCCCCCCCCTTTCCTTCTTTTGGCAACAGGTCAAGACCATCTTTTTTGATACAAGCTTTTAACATCTAACTGGGCAAATGTGAGCTTGTGTGCTGGACACTATTATTTTATGTATGTATGTTTTTAACATTCTTTGAGAATGTTTATAACACTTTAACCCATTATTTTAATGTTAATACAGTATATGTTTAGTTGTTTTTTTAAAATGTAATTAATTTATCGTGTTTTCAACATTTTAAAATAATTTGTGAGCTGCCTTGGGTCCTGTAACTGAGAGGAAAATGAAATCTTCATATGGTGATCCTATCAACAAGAAGCTGCATAATATAGGTGAAAAAATCATAGTGAACAATTTGAGCCAAATACTTTGGAAATACAACAAAAACAAACAGTGCCAATTGGGCCAATTATACAGTTGTACCTCGCTTAAAGAGCATAATGCGTTCTACAGGATTGCTCTTTAAGCGAGTTTGCTCTTTAAGCGAAACACCATTGTAAATGACCAATTGTGTGTGTGTGTGTGTGTGGGGATTGCGAACCCCAATTTATTTGTTAAGCGAGTTTTTGGTTGGTTTTATTTGTTAAGCGAAGCAACATTCAGAGAAAATTCTGGTCTTTAAGCGAGTTACTCTTTAAGCGAGTCACTCTTTATGCAAGGTTTGACTGTACTGTTATAATCAGGATTTTTAAAAAGTCTATTTTATACGCAGAACAGATCTGCCAAGAATTTAGCTTGATCATATGGAGATTTGCAAGGGGAAAAAATCTGTGTGAAACACATACATGTGAACGCATACAAACAGTTCTGACCTGAGACTTGGCCAGCAGAATTTCCAATCCATTCAGAATCTTTGACAGAGGGCTGGAGAGTGGAAAACTACGGATTCTGTCCATCACAACCAAGAGCTGTGAAATAACAGATAGAACGATTTCTGGCATCCCAAGTAACTTATTTTTGAAAGGACAAATCAGCAACGCAACATAGACTATTAGTAAGATCAAGATAAAACATTCACAACCCTTTCTTACACTGCAATACTACCTGTAACCCAGAATTCTCTTGGAATTGCCACTGTTTTGTGCCATCACATGCTTTCCAACTGACAGTAAATTAATGACTTCCAAAAAGTCTTATTATTAATAGCTCCCCCAGTGGCTTAGTGTTTAAGATGCTGAGCTCGGAGACTGGAAGGTTGGGTTTCGATACCCGAGGACTGCACAGGGATATGAAAGGAGCCTCATTCGGGCGTCCCCTGAGTGGAGTTTCTCCAGCAAAAATCCTTTCAACCCAGAGTAATCGTTGACACAAAATTATTATAATAGCTCAAGTCTCACAAACTAAAGGCTGACTGTTTTACTGAGCCAACCAACCTCAAATTAGGTCTTCCTGTTTCCTGGCTGCCTTTGGTTTTATGATAATTATTGTCTTTTCTAGTATGTCTTGTCTTCTCATGGTATTTTGAGTAGCGTATAGGTTACAAGCAGAAAATATAGAAAATCAAACAATGATAAATAGTAGTGTATGTAGTAAAGGTTTCCCTTGCTCAAAAGCCAGCACTAGGGTTCAGTGCTCATCTCTATTTCAAAGCCAAAGAGCCAGCACTGTCTGCTAATGCAGACATTTCAGTGGTACTGTGGCAGGCATGACTAGACACCGGAGCGCACGGAATGCTATTTCCATCCCACCAAAGTGGTCCCTATTTATCTACTTGCAATTTCTTGCTTTCTAACTGCTAGGTTGACAGGAGCTGGGATTGAGGTGGATCAAACTGCTGACCGTCCACCTCCCAGTCAGCGTCTTAGCCACTTGAGCCCACTGCAGTACTTGTAGAATATTCTGTAAGTTATAGGTGCCTGTAAACCCAATGCTAACACATGCCAAGTGCAGTTGGGTTATGACTAATTTTGGTACATTTTTCTCTATGGAGAATGTCACCCTGACTGCAGTCTTTGACATATGGACAACTGTGCCAAAACAAAATTAATGGCACACTAGCCAGTGAACTATTATCCAACATGCATCACAAGCGTCCCATTTTAAATATCTACAAGGCAGAGCCTCTTACTTGGACAAGTACAGGATGTTCCGGCCATTCTTGCAATAGCACTTCCACTTCTTTAGCCAAGCCTTCGAGTACATGTCGGCACTGCTGCACTTGCTGGATATTGGGATGGTGGTAAAAGTCATACGGCCCTTCATTCTGCAGGACCAGCTCTGAAGCGCCTTCTTCAAAAAGGGTAGTCTGCAATATCGTACTAGCTAGAAGTTGGCTGCCGTGAATGTTATCGTCCAATTCCGAACCTGTGTTTGGATTGGGGAAACAAAGGAGACAGAGAAGCCAGCTTTGAAAGAAAACACACATCCTCTAGGACAAGTGATAGCCAAATAGTTTTGCCTTACTCCCATCCCTTCATAAAGTGGAAGCTAACCTCCAAGGAGCATGCCCTAGAGCAGTGATAGTAAACCTTGGCACTGCAGGAGTTCTTGGAATTCAATTACCAGAAGCCCAAGTCAGCACTCCTGTTGATCAAGGCTTTTGGGAATTGAAGTTCAAGAACAGCTGGACTGCCAAGGTTCACCACCACTACCCTAGAGTAGTGTTCCCCAATCTTCAATTTTTGGACTTCAATTCCCAGAAGCCTAAGTCAATGCCCCAAAGCACTGATAAGCCAATGTCCTGACTTAGGATTCTGGGAACTGAACTCCAGCAGTGTTCTGCGGAACATAGTTTGGAAAACAATGCACTAGAGACAGGACAGCAAAGACCGTAATTTTCCATTCTAAGCATTCTCCTATCTTACAGATGTGGGACTTAGCTAGGACTAATTCCACCCAAGCTTTCAGCTCAGAATGAAAGATCGCAGCTAGCACCAAGACAACAAGAAGCTTTTGTGAAACTAGATTTACCTAACCTCAAAAAGCCTTCCAATTTAGACCTTTCCCCATGATACAACATGTTTGTTTTTATTTAATTTTTATACTGCCTATCTGACACTGGCTTCACTTAGGGCGATTTGTTCAGTTGTACAGTCAAGTCCGACCCTTTGGGACCCCATGGGCCAACACATGCCAGGCTCCTATGTCATCTGACATCTTCCAGAGTCTGCCCAGAACTATGCCCACTTCATCAACAATGCTGTCTAGCCATCTCATCCTCTACTGCCCCTTCTCCTTTTGCCTTCGCTCTTTCATCTAGCCCTGCATTAAGCATGATGTACACTGCATATAAGTTAAATAAGCAGGGTGACAATATAAAGCCTTGCTGCACTCTCTTTTCCTAACTGTCTCTTCTTGACCTGTATATAGGTTTCTCAGAAGGCAGGTGAGCTGGTCTGGTACTCCCATCTCCTTAACAACTTCACAGTTTGTTATGATCCATGCAATTAAAGGATTTTTTAAAAAAGTTCTGTTAATTTAATTTAAAACAACAAACCCAACCATTCCCACAAAGTTAGATCTGTTCAAGAACATTTCAAAAACACTTAAGATGAACAGATAAAGGTGACACACACACAGCAGCCAGCAAGGGCAAAATTCTCAGATGGGCCTTTGCTAACTTTCAAATCTGGGGGGAAAGAGCCTGACAGACCTGCGTTGGAAGGGAATCCCAGAGCTCTCAAGCCATCACAGAGAAGGGCATATTTCTAGTGGAAGTCTTCCAGGCCTCTCTCGGGATGGGCAACTACAGCCCCCAGACCTGGAAGAATCGTGTTGTCCAGGCCAAACCCCTGTGTTCCATTAGGTGTTTGTAAATCGCCTGCAATGTAGGTAGAACTCCCAAAATGAAAAATTATGGTATACGTAGGCTTAAAAATCCAAAAATCCCATCCTTAGTGTGCACAATTGCAAGAAGCCCATTTCAGAAAAGTACAAATAGCAGACACTCCATTGAAAATGAGAACACAAACAAATCTGTAGAGTAAGGCCTCTGCCATTGAGTATCTAATCTCCTTCCCATGAACCACTTTGGTCCCAAGACATTAAATTAATCTGGGCAGGAATAGCTAACTATCTCTGTCCTAAACAGTACATAATCAATCTTGTATGCTATTCTGTCTATGCTATCTGCAAACAAAAACAATGTCCCATCTATGCAAGATGTCCTCATTTTGCTCTGCTTTTGCTTTGCTCTTCTATTATGCTCTCAGTATGTTTTATTTTCCTTATTGGACTATACCTGTGATGGCGAACCTTGGCACTCCATATGTTCTTAGACTTCAATTCCCAGAAGCCCAAGCCCCCTGTGAATCCACATGAATGGGTTTACTGTGATTCATCCGGCCCATGCCACCCTCGTCACTTCTGGAAGCGGAAGTAAAATGTGTCCATACCGACGCGGGCCGGATGTATCACAGTACATCCATTTGTGTGGTGGATTCACAGGGGGCTTGGGCTTCTCGGAATTGAAGTCCAAGAACATCTGGAGTGCCAAGGTTCACCATCATGGGACTATACTATCTATTCAAGAGCAAGAGCCTACTTTCTCAAAGAGAACTATCTGGATTGATCCGCTCAGTGAAATCTCACCCATGATTGAAACGTTTATAACTTTCTAGGAAGGAGGTAAAGAGTGTTTTATATTGCAGATGAAGGAAGATACTCACCAATCAAAGGATAAAAGTGAGCCAACAACGAAGAACCGGTCTGGTAACAAGAAAGGAAAGCACTCAAAAGATGCTTAGCCTGAAGGGAAGGTGGATTTTGTTGATACCACAAGGATCGTGCAAAGTAAAGGCATAGTTGCTGATGCACTGTCATTACTATTCTCATTGAATGATGAGAAAGGAGAGGTTTTTCAGCATCTGCTTCATTTTCAAAACCATGTTCCATTTCCATGTCTCCCTCAAGGCTTGCTTCAGCAGTGATATCTTCAAAATCCTGTAAAGTGTACATACTGATCTGTTAAAAGGTCAACTTAATGGAACTGTGTTCAAAGGTCAAAAACAAAGAACATGCTCATATGGCATGAGATTTGCAGACACAGTAGTCACATGGTCAGTTATGGTCTAGTAGCCTTAGCCTCACAGTGAGCCAGCTGTAGAGATCCACGCATCACCTGGAAAGCCAAGCATTCCCATACATTACAGCCTGGAAACCAGAAGCTGTTTCCTCTCTGTGTCTACCTGATCTACTATACAGTATGGACTTGCACCGTCAGTCAACAGTGTAGCATAAATTAACTTTACTCTGTCCATGCTCAAAATGGATTCTGCCTCTTAACTTTAAAACCAGACAAATCCCAAGAACTAAGTTAGAGGAAAGGGAATAATAACTACTTCTTCTTCTTCAAGTGCAGTATTCATTCCAGATATTGGTTATCATCATGGCAATAGTCTTCCTGTTCTTAACTCCTTTGAACAGTTCTTCCCGAAAACATGCCACACTACTCTCTCAGGTTCTTTAGCCATGAAGTCTGTCTACGTCTAGAGCCTCTCTTTCTAGGGATCTTTTCTTGCAGAGCAAGTTGAAGGATTCTATACTTCATGTTGTTTTACTTCTGCTTCCAGGAACGACGAGGGCTTCACTGGCCGGAGGAATTGGCATCGGGGGCCAGATCCAGCCCCTGGGCCATAGTGACCGGCTCCCTGAACCACATGACCGGCCCATGGCCTGAACAGTTTGGGCACCCCTGATTGAGTGCTTGCTCAAGCCAAGTAAACCACTTCCCAGCTGCTCATATCCATGTCTTTCAGCACTGTAGCTTCCCTCTCCACCAAGAAACTCATCCCATGCAAAAGCTTAAATTTGAAGCAGTCACTCCCTACCTTCTCATGAAGAGGGAACGTCCTTCTGAATTCCTGTTCTTCCTCCTCCTCTTCGCTGAGGCCACTTCCATATTTCTTGCTCTTATATCTATACAGACTGTTCCTTTCTTCCTCCTCTTCTTGGGCCAGCCGCTCTTGTTCATCCCATTCATTTATAATTACCTGAGGGGGAAAAGAAGTAACTGCTTGCCCAGAAAAACTCCTAACTAGATTCATGCATTCATATTCCATGTTACATCATGTGACAGAAGTATAAAGATTTTGGACCTTTCCAACTTAAAGTGTCCAGATCAGCAGACTTTGTTGTCTATCCCAGTGATGGTGAACCTTTTAGAGATCGAGTGCCCAAGCTGCAACCCCAAACCCACTTATTTATCACAAAGTGCCATCACAGCAACAAGGGAGGGAGGGAGGAAGTGCTCCCATTGTGCTGCTGGGCAGAGGGGCGGGGCAAACTCTGTGCTGGGGAAAGGAGGAAGCGCTCCCATTGGGCTCCTGGGTAGAGGAGCGGGGCAAACTCTGTGCTGGGGTGACTGCACGGGTGCCCACCGAGAGGGCTCCAAGTGCCACCTCTGGCATGTGTGCCATAGGTTCGCCACCACGGGCCTATGCCATTGACAAGAGAGCAATACTTTACATACCTCATCTATACTTTACTGCATTAACCACATAAAATAGGTGTAGACCTGAAGAAGTGAATCTGATTCTTTGTGATCCAATAAAGGTATCGTCTTGTTTCTGCCTTTGCAGACTTTTTTCAGGGGATGCTCTGAGTTTCAAGGCTTTTTTCTAGCTAACAGGGAGTGGCATATCTTAATGGAGAGGAGATTTATGCCCTTTCAAAGTATGAGTCTCCAGTTCTAGGGGATGGGAATCACCACCTTTCTTTTTCTGGGGGCTCACAGGGGCTATAAAAGTTGATTTGTTACTCACATCAAATGTATGGACCATGTAATTCCTGCTCTGAAATAGTTACTAGTTCTCTAAAGCAGTGGTAGTAAAACTAAGGGTCTTCCTACTAAAGTGATCCTTAGTTAATTATTTGTCTGTCAATGACTTGTTTCTACATCTGGAGGTCTCCAAGAGCAGTGGTTTTCAGTTCCAGGGCCTGGGGAGTTCCCTAAGACCTCAATAAAGCTCCCCCTTGCTCAAAAGCCAGTCATGTCTGGCTCCAAGCCAGTGATGGTGAATTGAAGTCCAAGAACACCTGGAGTGCCAAGGTTTGCCACCACTGCCCTAGGGTGTAGTGTTCACCTCCATTTACAGCCAAAGAGCCAGCACTGTCTGCATCTGCAGATGTTTCCGTGGTCATGCGGCAGGAGTGACGAGACACTGGGGCACACAGAATGCCATTAACTTTCATGCCAATGTGGTACCTATTTATCTGCTTGCAATGTTGTGCTTTCAAAGCACACTAGTACCTCGGATAACGTTAAGACTCGTTTCCACAAGTCTTAACGTTATCCGGTTTTTAACGTTGTGCGATGCATTGATCCCACAACGTTTTTTAAAAGCCAGTTCCACCCCCAACCCAAAGGCAGAGAGATTCGCCCTGTCTCCCCTGCAGGATGAATCCCTTGCTGTTAGCCTTTGCCTTTGGCTGGAGAAACACAAACCTAACAGCAAGCGATCTCAAGGTTGGGGAATTTGAGGGAAACATTTGCATCGCACAACATTATCTTAACGTTGTGCGATGCAAATGTTTCCCTCAAATTCCCCAATGTTATCTGGTCTTGTACTGCTGACCTGCCGACTTTCCAGTCCTCAAGCTCAGCCTCTTAACCACTCAGCCACCCTCAAAAATCAAACCCACAAGACCACAGCTGAGCAAATTCTATTTTTTTTCCAACAGCAAAAGCACTCTAGTCTTTCTTAGCCCCCGTGTTGCCCATGGAGGAAGCAAAGGGCTCCTATCTAGCCACCCAACCCACTGAGGTTGCTTTCCCCTGATCTGGAGCCTGATCTAGAACCATACCTGACACAAATGTCTAAAAAGCTTTAGAGATGTACGGTCTAGTTCCCTCTTGGATAGCACATGGCAACGGAGATACAACAAAGCGTTCACCAGGAGCTGCTCCCGCGTAAGGCATGTCCGCTGCTCTCGGTCAGAGCCTTCAGCAGAGTATTTTAAAGACACCCTCTTAAGGCCCTGAAGGACATCCAGACTGTTCACAGAGCACAGAGCATCTGCCTGGGAAAGGTAGGTGGGGAAGGTGCTTCCCACAGAAGGAAACGAGAGCAGAGAAGCAACCAGGCTGCTGAGTTTTGCTGGGCTGACCAAACTGCTGAAGGTCATCCTGTGCACTTCGGAAGCCACAAGTCTTAAGCCATGCTGGGCCTGCAAAATGGCCGCTTGCAGGGGAACAATTACATCAGGGAAAGCCGCGTAGTCCTCTGCCAAATGTCTCCTGAACTGGTGCTGTGACTGCTGCCAAGTTGCTTCCTCTTTCAGCACATTCTGTACCAACTGGGGAGACTGGGACGTCTCTTCATGGAGAAATTGCAGCAGGCGGGTCATAAGATCCTGGACTTTGGAAATCTGGGCAATGCTGCTGACATACTGATGGATCTCCTGGTGTAAGGACTCGTACGAAGAGGCTTCTGGCCTGAAGGCTTGCTTCTGGCCAAGGCAGGCAATCTGATTCTCCAGCTTCTGGATTCTTTGGCACAACATCCTAAGAAAAGATAATCTTAGAGGTTAGGTCCCGTTGGGAAGGGTCATTCTATGCAACAGGAACAATACTGTCTTCAGCTGCAGATTGCTATGGGTTAAAGCAGTGGTTCCCAATGTGGGGCAACTTCCAATTCCCAGAAGCCTAACTCAGTACAAACCCTAAACAAAAATGCATATAATACAATATATAGTAAAACCCTAGGTTACGGACAACTTGGGTAACGGAAAACTCGACTTACAGAAGGAAATTCTGAGGAAATCACACCCCGATCTACGAGGGGAACCATGTTACAAATAGTTGTTCTGGTTGTGTGTGTGTGTGTGTGTGTGTGTGTGTTCTAATGCTTTGCACAGATGTGAGAGGGTTTTTGGAGCATTTCCGCTCTGGTTTTGGAATTTTTCATAGCATTTTGGCTCCGAATGCAACCAAGAAGTGCCGGAAATTCCCCCCACTCCTTATCAGCTGTTCAGCGCCACTTTTCCTGCAATTACCAGGGCTGACCACTAGATGGTGATGTCAAAAATGTGACAAATATGCATAGAAAATAAAAAATATCACCTCTGGAGCTCACTAAAATGCAAAAAAAAATTTCCCTGTTACAAACTCTTTCTAAAGGGCACTTTGGAATTTTTCGCTGTGTTTTCACCACTTTAGGAACAGTTATGGAATACCTGTATATAAAATATTGCTGGAGTATGAAGCTGAACAACAAGCTTTAAGAATAAGTTGGAAGCAAATTTAGGAGGCAATATTAAAAGCTTACTTTCAATCTATAGATGAAGTTTGGGCCACATGGCTGGCATCACTTTTTACCAAAACGCTACTGGATTTCAATTTAGCAATTAGTGTTTGGTTTGGCTGTTTGTTGTGTTAACAAGTGAGTGTGAAGGCCAACCTTTTGTGAAACAAATGGAGCTGTCATTTCATAAATGAATCAGGTAATGAATTGAGACATCCAGATTAATTCCTGTAAACCGGGTGAAGACTAAGCAGTCGTAGCAATGAGACTGTTTCTCCAGACAACACACCAGGGGTTCCCAAACTACAGCCTACAGACCAGATCAGGCCCATGGCACCTAATAATCTGGCCCATGGCGCCTATTAATCCAGCCCCTGCGCCACCCTTGCCACTCCCGGAAGCAGAATTAAACTTGCCCGCGCATGCACAAAACGGCAGTCGTGGGTGTGTTTACGGCAGCATTTTGCGCATGTGCGGGCAAGTTTTACTTCTGCTTCCAGTGGGAGGAAAGACATGACTAGCCCAAAAAAGTTTGGCCATCCCTGCAATACACTGAAAGAGAAGGCAAGAAAATGCCCAAAGCCCAGACTGGAGCCAGGATCTAAATCTACTGGACTACTCTGGGTACTTTTCACTAATCTTTCACTTCTAGAAACAAGAAGGATATCTGAATCTTCCCAAAGTGTTTGAAACCACAACAAGGCTCAACGTTACCTAATATGAGGGTGACTGTGGCTACAGATGGTTTCATCTTCCAGACTTTTCCCTGTGCGCAACTGAGTTGACAGGTCATGGGTCTTCCATTCACATTCTGTGTGGTGCAACTGAAAATGTCAGATGAAAGATTATTATACACTTGTGATTCCAATGGTGAAAAAAACAACAAGTTCTTCATCTGAAAAAGATAAAGCTCCGTACTGCAATTCCAATTGCCAAACATCTTCCGACAAGGTAGCAAGACCGGACAAGCAACAGTCAGGATAGTGAATAGACTCTCCAAAATACAAAAGAAAAGTATATACCTCTTAATACTAGAATAGAGAATAAGGAAGATCCAATACTATTCCTCACCCCCATCCCAGTTTCAAGAGATCCTTGCTTTGTTTTTATGTTCCATAATTGGCAGAATGGGGAACAGCCCAAGCTTTCAAAATGATCTATGGTTTTAAGTATTTTATTCGCATACTTACGTATCTTTTTATTCCTCCGATATTGTTCTAATTCATGTGAGTACTCTACATTTGTTAAGTGTTTTATATCAATCAAAGTACAGTAAAACCTTGGGTAACACCAAAACTTGGTTCCACAAGTCTTAAGTGTTATCTGATTTTTAATGGGATGCATCGGATAACATTAAAACTCCATAGAGATACATTGTAACAGGCACAGGCTTGAGTGAACATTATCTGATGCATCCCATAGGATTTAACGTTATGTGATGCAATTTTTTTCCAGATTGCTTAACTTTATGCGATTTTAGTGTTATATGATGCAAAAGTTATCTGAGGTACAGTCAAACCTCGCATAAAGAGTTTCGCTTAGAGTAACTCACTTAAAGAGCAGAATTTTCTCTGAATGTTTGCTTCGCTTAACAAATAAAAACAACCAAAAACTCGCTTAACAAATAAATCGGGGTTCGCAATCCCCCCCCCACAATTGGTCACTTTCAATGGTATTTCACTTAAAGAGCAAACTCGCTTAAAGAGCAATCCTGTGGAACCCATTATGCTCTTTAACTGAGGTACAACTGTATTACTATATACATCTTTTCTGCTGGAAAATTTATAATGGGCAAAAAATCTTGTTTCCACAGGAGTAATATAAAGTTATTCCTGCATAAATGTAATAGGCATTCGGACCAGCAACAAAGAACTCCACAATATATTTGCAATTTGCCTGCATGATCAGCCTCCGGTCTCTAGTGCAATCAACTGCATAATTTTTAGTGATACTGTAGCCACACAGGCAAACACTGACATTACACCCATGCAGTTACAGAAAGAGGATTTTATCCAGTATCGTGTATTCTTCTTTGATGTTTATTTTATAGACCATTTATTTATCTAATTTACATTGCATATACTCAAAGACAGCTCATGACACAGTTAACTAAGAAAATATACTTTTTAAATGTATAAAGTCATAACATATAAACACACTTAAACAAGTTATGTTATGGTGATTGGTCCTATTTTCTTTCCATAGGATGGGAATATTCTAAAACTGCTGTCCCATCAATTTATGGCAGGGGTGCCCAAACGTTTTGGGCTGCGGGCCCGTCACGCAGTTCAGGGAGCTGGTCACTATGGTCCAGCGGCCAGATGCGGCCCCTGATGCCAATTCATCTGGCTCATGAAGCCCTCATCGCTCCTGGAAGCAGAAGTAAAATGCCCCCGGATGAATTGGCATCAGGGGCCACATCCGGCCCCCGGACTGTAGTTTGGGCACCCCTGATTTATGGTATACACCTACTGCCACGGTTGAGCAACAGTTGACATTTTGGAAGTCAATCTCACTCATAAATTTTGTAATTAGAGGCCAAGAAAGACCACATTACCGTCATACACTCACCTCTTCCTTTGCATACTTGAGTTTGTACTCTCTTTTCACCGCAGGGTCAAATGGAGTTTGAGGAAGCCACAAGTGGATCTGCAGAAGGCCAAGGTTGACCCAGAGACTGCCTCGTCTAGCAGTTTCAGGCAAGGTCTGCAGTCCACTTTCCTGGCCAAAGAACTGCTGCAAACACATCAGCCACAGGCAAAGGATTGGTTCAGGCATTATGTCCTGAGCAGCCACATCCCTGAGTATTTTGCAAATGTACTGAAAAGCTGCCGGGTCTCTAGAGGAAACTCGGTCACAGTGCTGGAGATACTCCTCTTCCAGTTCTGCTGGGACCAGGCTTCTAAGAGCGACAAGTTGCTTTCGTAACATCACACTTTGGAACTTGCAATCTATCATCCTGAAAGAAGAAAAACCAAGAGGTTTTCTCTCAAAACGTCCAGGAGGGATCAGTCACCTAAGATAGCTCAGAGCTAGAGCGGGCATCACCAGGCATGCCAAAAGCCAGCAGTAATGCAACTGAAAAACGCAAAGGAAGGTGGTGACTGTAGCTTCAGGCTGTCCTTGGGAGTGGGTTGATAGACCCTTGCCTGCCGTCTCATCTTCAAAGGCTCTTTAACATGAGACGTTTACCTGGGACTATAAAGAACTGATTCTAAAATGGACTACAACTCACCAAAATGTCCTCCACCGGATCCCTTGGGCAAGGTGGAAGCAGAGGGGGCACGTCATGCTCCGCCTAGCCAGCAGGTGACATGATATCCAAATGGCTAAAAAAACCCACACCCAAGTGGACTTGATTTCTCAGGCCCATTTGCATGTGCTGAATGTCATCGCGAAGCCAATGCGTGGACTCCTCGCTGAATCCAAGTTATCTAAAATGGCTTCCGAGGAGAGGCAAATGAAAGCAATTCATGATGATTACCTCACTTCGGCCACCGTAGAAAAGGCCAAATTCGTCCACAGAACAGTGCTGACTTCTTGCAGCTGCTGTGCTCTCTCCAGCCACTCTCCCAGAGTCACACTGGAGGCAGACAGAACGGGAAGGCCCGTCACATCCCACTGGCTCCACTTGCTGCTGCTAGTTAGAATTTCAGAGAGGCACTTGGAGAAAACTGCTCGACTCAACATACCCACACCCTAAATTGACAGAGATCAAAAATGTACATTTAAAAGCACTGGTGAGCATTTCTACACAGTGGGTTTTTAACAATGTCAAGGCACTGACCTTAAGGTGGTGGGATAGTTCAGGGAACATGTCAATCAAAACACACAGAGACACCTGAAGTCTAGATAGGGATTTTCAACCTGCAGTCCGTGGGCCGGATACGGCCTGTGGTACCATTTCATATGGCCCCCACTGCTTCCACCACACCGGGAAGAGTCATGTGGTGGTGGAAGGGCAAAATGGCCCACCCCTGGCTTAAAAAGGTTGAGAACTCCTGGTCTAGATAGTTCATCTAAATTTAAATCATGTGCCACCACTAAATTAACTCCTATATCAATACAAAGTAAGCCAAAATTAGTACCTTCTGAAGAGAAAATAGCCACATTTTCCTTATTAATTAAATATACAAACAAAAGGCAACCCTTTTGCTTTTCATGCCACAATAGTGATACTTTCTGCCTTCACTGTGCTCTAGACTGGATCTGCATCACCCACTGTGGCACTTAGTTTTTTAATCTATGAAGTGGAAATATTGACTTGGAAGCAGAGGAAATCTACAGATACAGTCAGAAACACCAGAAATAGAAAATATTGCACACATTTTGTTTAATTGTTAATTATATGCCACAATAAGAGCCCAGTATCTACAGACATTATTGAATAAAACAAAATACTGGGAATCTAATAAAAGACTAATGTATAGTAAAACACTGGATAACGCTAAAACTTGGTTCCACAAGTCTTGGTGTTATCCGATTTTTAGCGTTATCCGATCCATGTTAAAATCCTAAGGAATGGACTTAAAGCTCCATAGAGATACATTGTAACCACACAGGCTTTAGCGGTTGCTATCCGATCCATCCCATAGGACCTTAACATTATTCGATCCAATTCTCCTCCCCAGATTACTTAACGTTATGTGATTTTAGCGTTATCCGGTGTTTTACTGTACTTCCTTCAGGGCGCAAATAAATATGTAAATACTGTACAGTATTAGAACTGTCAAGTTTATTGTTGGGGCCATTCAAAAGAGAAGATGTTTTATTGATCAGATAGGGTTGCATGTAAAGATGATGTATTTTATAAATAAATTATTTTGAGTAAATTTTATATCTCATTTTATTGTGAATGTATCATCCTACTTTTAATCCGTTTTTATCCTGTTTCATGTAATCATATTTTATCTAATGTATTTTATAACATTTTAATCTGATACTGTATGTGCAGATAACTAATCAATTAATAAAAGATGCTGATGATTCCTTCATAAGGGCATTCAGTCAAACTATTGAGGTGAAAATAAAACCTGCTCCATCTACATACACTAGTGATCAGTTCTTGAGAAAAGAGGATACATGACCCTCATCTGCACAGATTATCTTCACTGTCATCTCAAACATGTCTGCTACACTTTTCTGATGAGCTGCACGTGAGGGAGAAGAGAGATTTTCTCATCTCCAATGGGTTACTAAACTCCTCAACCTTCCCCCATACAAACAGGAAATTAACCAGGAGTCTTACAACACCCTAGAGGCCAACAGAAATCATTTGGCATATGTTTTCCTGGACTGCATAAACAAATGAACTACAGTCCATAAAAGTTTGCAGTAAATAAAACTTACTAGTCTTTAAGGTGCCACAAGATCCACTCTTTATGCTGCAACACACTTAACAAGGCTACCAGCCAGTTGTAACATTATTTATTCATTTGTTCAGATTTATATTGCCACTCACTCGCCGAAGCGACTCATTATTCATCTATGTACTAATTTTACTATTCCTTAACGCTGAGCAAAAATGCTCTTTTAAGTACCCTCTTTTTAACTTCTATATCTTGGTGTATTTCAAGTACAGTAATACCTCGGATAACGTTTACCTTGGATAATGCTAAAATTGCATAATGTTAAGTAATCTGGGGAGGAGAATTGGATCGAATAACGTTAAAGTCCTATGGGATGGATCAGATAACAACCGCTAAAGCCTGTGTGGTTACAATGTAGCTCTATGGAGCTTTAACGTTATCTGATCCATCCCATAGGATTTTAACATGCATCGGATAACACTAAAAATCAGATAACACCAAGACTTGTGGGACCAAGTCTTAGTGTTATCCGAGGTATTACTGTATCCCCATTTTAACTTCTGTTCCCTTTGCTTTTCTATGCTGGTCTTGGACCGTAATAAAGATTGATTGTTACCAACCAGAAACAGAATCAATAATAACCATCGACAACTACAAATGTAGAGAAGTGTTACAGAGGGACACGTTTCTAATAGTATATATTCTCTCTCAATGTCAAATACACAATTGACTTTACGAGCACAAAGTGTAGGAACACAAAGAAGAATTCCAAGCACCAGTGCTTTGTCAAAGGTCCTACAAGGTCATGGAAACAGTCAGCGTGCTACCAAAATTCTCAGTTTGATTAGAGCAGGGGTTCCCAACCTACGACCCACGGGCCAGCCCCAGCCCACAACACCATCCCAGTTGGCCCATCACCACCTCTGCTGCAACCAGAAGTGGAAGCGGGCATGTTTATGTCAGCTGTAAAACGTGCCAGTGCATATGCAAATGCACCCACAGCTGTCGTAAACATGGAAGTGGGCACATTTATGACAGCCGTAAATGCACCCACTTCCACGGAGCATGGTCTGGCCCGCTCAGCACTCCGGGGGTGTGGTCAGGCCCGCGACATAAAAAGATTGATCACCCCTGGATTACAGTCTAGAGCCCAGCCTTTTAAAAATGTAACTTTTCTCACACAAACCTGAACAGAGAAGTCCAAGAGAGATTTTGGCCCCTTCTCCTCTTCCTTAGCCAGAGGGTGCCAGGACAACCAGCGCTCTGGATCTGTTGTGGCAGGACTGGCCCAGAACGCCCCCAAAGCAGCACTCACCAGTTCAGACCACATGAAAGAAACTTCTTCAGCTGAGACCTAAAGTGTAGGGCAAAAGCATAGAAGATCAAGAGTTCCTAAATTTAACCAGCCATTAAAAAAAAACATTTCTAATAAATACTATGCAAGTTTAACTTGTTAGAAGCAGGCTCCATTTCACAAAATCTTAGTCTATCACTAACATGTGGACCTCCCTCTCCCCCCCCCCCGCAAATGTGGGCAGGAGGTCTCTTTCAATGCATTGTCAATATATTTTTGGCCTACAAAACCC
This sequence comes from Furcifer pardalis, assembly GCA_030440675.1. Taxonomy (NCBI): domain Eukaryota; kingdom Metazoa; phylum Chordata; class Lepidosauria; order Squamata; family Chamaeleonidae; genus Furcifer; species Furcifer pardalis. The sequence continues at coordinate 42,851,671 of CP126890.1, read as the reverse complement.
ATCAGATCCAGTAACCAGTATAACAATAATGGAGGGTTATGGGAAATGTAGCTGAAAACCACATGAAAAACCACAACTGTCCAGCCAGGTGCGCGCACACACACACAGAGACAGTTCAAAAAGGCAAAGAAATGAAAGGGGACATAGGAACCTTATTAGGATAATTTATTAACTTTTAATACAACAAAAGCAAATGCTGTTAGCACAATGACTTGACATAATTAAGTTCTAACTAATTTAATATTTACTCACAACTTCAATTGTTTTGGTGATTTGTTTTATAAAAAGAGGAGGTGCAGAAATTTGGACAACATAACTATTGTGTGGAGAGAAGAAAGCAAGTGGAAAACCCTAACTGAACTGGTTGACAGATTCGTGCTTTAGGCAGAATTTTCCAACCGAGCATTTTTACAGACCTGGTGGACTACAAATCCAACAACTGGATTGTGGGTTTTATAATCCAAATCATCTAAAAAGTGTCAGGTTAAAAAAAACCATTTTAAACTACAGAAAGAGCCAAACTGAATGAGTAAACAACAAAACACTGTTAAAAGGAATAATATCAACCAAAGTAAAAACCTGTCCAAAAGTTTCCTTTAAACCAATCTTTAATTTAATGAACTAATAACTCGACCCTCTGGTGTTGATCTTAATGGAATTATCGAAGATACCAGTTGCTTCTTGATGGTGCCTCACAAAAGACTGGACAAAATAACACTAGACCCATAGTCCAGGATACCCAGGTACTAGATGCTAGGAAATAAGAGAAACTCACAAGAAGATATCCATTCATATAATGGAGATAAGAGTAAGAGTGACTCTCTCATCTCCCATGAATGTTTTTGAGTCATCTTGGATGTAATATTTTTCCTTTAGTTATTGATAAACAAAAATTATTTGTCTTAATAAATAGGGAAAGTAAAATGTTGTGTATTTATTCCTATTAAAGAACTGAATTCTATTACCTTATAAAGGAAAGGATGGCAGTGCTAAATTTGGACTTTAAGGAAATAAAAGAAATAATTAACTTATAGAACGATGTCCTAAAATTGTGAATTTATCAATATCTGATAATGTGCAGTGGAATTGGATTATGAAAGAATTAGTTTCAAATTTATTAAAAGGGTCAAGATTTTCAATAGCCACAAATCGGAAAGTAAAACATGAGTTACAATATTGAAATATTGACTACAGCTATTAATGATAAAGTAACATGTAATTTTAAAGTAAAGAAGGGCTTGATGACAGACAGACAGATTTAAATTTTATTCTTACCTTTTGCAGGTCCAACAGGTAATAGATGCCTTTAAGCTGTTCTGAGGTAATTGGTGTGAGCTTAAGGCAAAATGCAATAAGTTGCCTGATTTCTGAATATATTCTTAATTGTTGATTGCTATTTCTGAGAGAAGAACAGAAAGTGGACAATGGTTCGTATAGTCCATACACAGCAAGCATAGACTAAAACATAGTATAGATACAGAAGATATATGAAGCGGATCCTAGGATTCTTGAACCAACAAGAACGGAGCATACGAGATTTTTTTTTTTTTGGGGGGGGGGCTAGCTGGGTAGTTTAGGGTTTTCTCCCCTCCTATCCATCTTCTCTCTCTCTCTCCTTCTCCCAGCAGTTCTCTTTATTAACAGTTCACACAAGCATACAGCATAGGGCACACAATGATATGATCCATCATCCTTCACCATACTGTCATGCTATGCTGCACTAGCTGTATTCAAACACACATTTACACAATTGATGATTGATGAATGCAACCTATTTCTGTATCCTTACAATAGAATGCATATAGCTCAGAGGAAGGAACGTTCTGTGGCTCATCTGAACAGGAACAGACATTTCCAGCATTACAGGGAATGAACAACCTGTGTTATTCACCAGCCTATCAGAGAATTTGTTCTCATGATTAAACTGGTCAATTTCACAAGGATGCAACAGATATACACCGTAAACCTGTAAGTCTGACATCCATTAGAAGTTCAAGGAGATTCTCCATATTGCTACTCCAGCGGCACTTCAAGAGAGGCAAAACCTATGGGTGGAAAAGGTATTTGGGAACCTCCCTTTAATGTGGATATGGTTTGTGTGTACTAGCTTTAGAAGACATGTTTTTCTCTCTCATTATTAGAATGATAAAACAGCAGAACAAAAGAAAGAGACAGGAAGAGTAGGTTGTGGAAAGATACTGGCTATGTGTACAGATGGAATGAAACATATATAAAGAAAAGGAGTGACGTGTTGAATATTTAGCAAACTTTGTAGTGGGCAGAAACAGTTGAGAAGCAAAAAATGCCTTAGAGAGAAAAAGCAGAGACAAGAGATGTGGGAGCAGCTAAGGATCATTGCTAACTGATTGAGAAGAGGGGTGGGGTCAGGGTGAAGACATGAGCGAGGCCTTCCTGGGTGGCCGCAGGACGTTAATACATTATCTTGGGTGACCAAATTGACACCATCCACAGCACTTCACTGAGCTCACAAACTTTTCATACAGACGTCCACTGCTAATAACCCCACCCTTTCTTCAACAGCCTAATTTAAATGGCAAAAATGTATTCTGTTGATAACAACCAGGAGTCAGAAAACCTTCGAGCCTTCTGTTAGTTAAGCATAAAGATATCGATAGAGTCCACTGTACTTTGACCCATCCCTGATCTACATGCGCTCATCTGATATTCTGAATCCATAAGCTGTTATGTAGTGCGGCAGAAGTAGCATTTTAAAACACACACACACCTGAGACCAATCTCTCTCACCTTTGCAGGTATACCTCAGAAATGCAATCAGTGGTCAGCTTGTACTGCCATATCAAAGCCAGATATGTCATGGTAGGCCACATCTGCACCCTGCTGCAGAGCTGGGTCAACGAAGAGGAGTCCAACTTCTCGCCAACAACAGCTGGCTTTTCTTCAAGAGGTTCAACCAAAGCTCCTTTTTCTCTCAGCTCTGAATGTTGGTGATGCAGTAAAGTCTGCAATTCCTCTGCAAGAACGAGAACAAAAGAACGGGTTACTTACCTGTAACTTTGGTTCTTCGAGTTACGTCTGTGAAATTCACACTATTGGGTTTGCGCTTGCGCAGAACTCCATTTCGGAACATACCAGAGCTTTGAAAAAAGGAGGGAAAAGATCTGTCAAGTTAGGCCCCGCCCCCTTCCCTATATAACCCTGGCGTCGGCCGTTTCCCGCTTCAGTCCATTACAAGCTAACGCCAGGTTACTCACAGACGTGTGAGAGAGGGGAGGAGGGTGGGTTACGTGTGAATTTCACAGACGTAACTCGAAGAACCAAAGTTACAGGTAAGTAACCCGTTCTTCTTCTTCGAGACGTCTGTGAAATCCACACTATTGGGTGAGTAGCAAGCTTCTTACTGGATGGAGGATCCACGTCTGGGTCCGGCCAAGAGATGCTACAAAGAGGTCGCCAGGACCGCCCGTCCGAAGCGCGTGTCCCGGAAAGCCCTCGTATCCAGTCTGTAGTGTTGCACAAAAGTCAGCGGTTGTGACCACGTTGCAGACCGGCAGATATCCTCAATCAGCACACCCCTCAGGAACGCCGTGGATGAGGAGACAGCCCTGGTAGAATGAGCTCTGACGTGAGCAGGGAGCGGAACCTGGGCAAGTTGATACGCAAGCTGAATAGCAGCAACGATCCACTTAGAGATGCGCTGGGATGAAATCGCAGCTCCTTTCCGAGGCCCTCCGTAAGCGACAAACAGTCTCTCGGAACGCCGAAACGGTTTGGTCTTGTCCAAGTAGAAAAGGAGAGCCCAGCGGACATCTAGCGTGTGTAGAGACTGCTCGATGGGAGATGAGGGGCCAGGAAAATAAACTGGCAGACACAACGGTTGTGACAGGTGGAAGTCAGAAACGACCTTGGGCAGAAAGGCCAAGTCCGGATACAGTACAACCTTGTTGGCAAAGAATTGGAGAAAAGGCGGGTCATGGCCGAGGGCAGCCAGTTCAGATGCCCTGCGTGCAGACGTGATGGCAAGGAGAAAAATAGTCTTAAGAGTGACGAGTCGAACACTGGCTGAGAACATCGGTTCGAAGGGAGGGTACCGCAGGCGTCGTAACACCAGGTGAAGGGACCACTGTGGCACCAGAGGCTTGGGGCGAGGAAAGGTGTTCCGCAGACCCCGAAGAAACTTCTTAACAGTAGCGTTGCGAAAAAGCGACGCATGAGTGGAAGACGGTCCTTGATGGGCAACTATCGCAGCCAACGCCACCTTGATGGATGTGTATGCCCTGCCTGACTCTGCCAAGCTGAGGAGGTACTGGAGTACCGTCAGCACGTCGAAGTCATCGGGGGAGTGACCCTGACGAGCCAAAAAGGTGAGAAAGGACCTGTATTTGTAGTCATAGAGTGTTAGTAGAATCCTTCCTGCTGGCGGCAAGGATTCGAGCAATCACCGGGTTATCCTCCACGCGGTCAGACGCAGCATTTGGAGGTCTGGGTGGAGGACATCCCCGCCGTTCTGGTGAATCAGGTCTGGTAACAGCGGAAGTACTAGGAAGTCCGACGCAATTCTCTTGAGAATAGGGAACCAAGGCTGTCTCTGCCACCACGGCGCAATCAGGATGGCATCGGAGGGATCCGTCCTGAGCTTCACGATGGTGCGAGGTATCAGAGGAATCGGAGGATAGAGATAAAGTAGTGTCCCGCTCCACCGAAACATGAACGCGTCTCCGAGAGAGGTTGCGTCCGCCCCCGCTCTGGAGCAGAAGAGGTCGCATTTCCTGTTCTCCTGGGAAGCGAAGACATCCACTGTCGGGGAACCCCATCTGCGGCAGAGAAGGTCGAAGACCCACTGGTTGAGCTGCCACTCGTGCATGGCAGAGTCCCGACGGCTGAGGCGGTCCGCTAACAGGTTGCTGTCTCCCTGTATGTGGACCACAACCGGTTCTATTCGATGAGCGATGCACCATTCCCACAGTTTGATGGATGTGTGGAGAAGCCTGCGGGACCTGGTGCCACCCTGCTTGTTTATGTAGGCGGCGGCAGTGGTGTTGTCTGTAAGGACCTGCACTGTCCTGCCATCCAGCGTTGGGGCGAAAGCCCTGAGTGCCTTCCAGATCGCCAGAAGCTCGAGCTCGTTGATATGCAGTGCTTGCTCCTTGTGAGACCACACGTCGTGTACCCGGTCGGGGCCGCAATGGGCGCCCCAACCCTTGAGGCTGGCGTCGGAGACCACTTGTGCAGTTGGGGTCGGTGCTTGAAAGGGAAGTCCTTGGCATAGATGACGGACGTCCGCCCACCACCGAATGGAGAGCGCGACCCGAGCAGGGACAGTCAGCTTCCTCGACTGGGGGTCTTCCGCAGGAGAGAAATTCATGAGGAACCATGACTGCAGCGGGCGCATTTTCAGTCGCACAAAGCGGACCACAACGATCGTCGAGGCCATGAGGCCGAGGAGCTTTTGAACCACAAAGGCGGACACCCTGCTCCCCGGTGAGAATAGACGCAGCAGTTTCTGTATCTTTCGAATCCGCTGTGTAGGTAGGAAAGCTCTCGCCACGACGGAGTCGATGACAGCGCCGATGTATGTTACCTTCCGTTGAGGCGTAAGGATAGACTTGTTGAGGTTGACTTTGAGACCAAGGTTGGACATAAGCTGGACTGTGAAGTAGACGTCGTGAAGTGCCTGATGAAGCGACTGGGAGACCAGTAACCAGTCGTTGATGTATGGAAATAAAACAATGTCTTTGGAACGAAGAAAAGCCGCAACAGGCGCTAGGAACTTTGTAAAAACTCTTGGGGCCGTGGAGAGCCCGAAGGGAAGTGCCTTGAACTGAAAGAACTTGTTTCCTAACACAAACATGAGAAACCGGCGATGGTCCTTCCGAATAGGAACGTGGAAGTAGGCATCGCAGAGGTCTATCATTGTGAACCAGTCGCCCTCTCGAAGGAGGGGGAGGGTGCTCTGAAGCATGACCATCCGAAATTTCCATTTGGCCACGTACTTGTTCAGCATGCGCAGGTCTAGGATAGGACGCAGTCCGCCGTCCTTCTTCTCCACTGTGAAATATCGGGAGAAAAAACCCCTATGGATCTTGGTGGGCCGTACCCGCTCTATGGCATTCTTGACAAGCAGGGAGGACACCTCTTCGAGGAGAGCTGGTGAAGGTTGAGTCACACGCAGATGTCCAGTAGGGGGAAAACGCTCGAATTCGATGGCGTAACCAACCCGTGCGATCTTGAGCACCCACTTGTCTGATGTAATTGAACGCCATACAGGTAGAGGCAGTGGAGAAGCGGAGGGGGACTGCGGGCCCTGGATGGCTGGGAGGCCCGTGAGACCAAGAGCCAAGTCAGGCGCAATGCTTCGGCTTTTTGTCCCACTTGCGCTGGGGCTGGGAGGAGCGAAAGGACTGACGTGAGTTGCCTTGTCTCGGTTGGTACGAAGGCCGAGGCTTGGCCCTGTCAGAAGACGACTGTTGTGGCTGATATGACGGGAACTGGCGAGGTTGGAAACCCTGCTGCTTGCTCTGAGGCTGCTGGTTCAAACCCAGCCGCTTCGCTGTATTCTTTTTCTTGTGGAGATTCTCCATGACATCGTCGGTGGTATCGTTGAACAGACCTTCCCCATCAAAGGGAAGGTCCTCAATGCGGCGTCGGGCATCGTCGGTGAGACCTGCAGATCTGAGCCAGGAATAGCGACGCAGCACGATAGCAGACGCCAGAGCCCTGGCGGAACAGTCCATGGAGTGGCTGGCCGAGCGGATCTGCTGGGATGCAAGCTGTGCACCCTCCTGAACCAGCGGTGACAGCTGATTCCGAGCCTCATCTGGAAGGGATGCGAGAATCGGTTCCACTTTCTCCCAAAGATGGGCTTGATAGGCGCCCATCATCGCCTGGTAATTGGCTACCTGTATAGCCAACGAAGCAGAAGAGTAGACCCGGCGACCCATCTGGTCCAACTTCCTGCCCTCTTTAGATGCGGGAGTGGTGACCTCATTGCCTCCTGCCTTTCCCTGGGCTGTCTCGACAACTATCGAGTTAGAGGCAGGGTGCTTTAACAGGAAACCTGACTCTTGGTCAAAGACCTTGTAAAAGGCATCCACCCGTGTATATGCCCATTCTTGGTGTGGGAAGCAGGGCGGGCACATAGGCATGCCGTGATTGAAACGGGAATGAGCATCGGAAACCTCAGACCTAGGAGACATAGAAGGTTGCCCCTGGGATGGTTGCTCCCTAGTAATAACTGGAACTTCAGCGACGGAGACGGAGTCATCTGTGTTGTCATCCAACTCCGGGGAAAAAATGGCGTCGCTGTCAGAAAGTGATATGACAGGAGAGAGCCTCAAAATGGCTGGAGGCGGGGGGGGGGGGGTTGGGCTTTTTTACCACCTTCTTCTTCTTAGGCTCAGAAGCGGAGGGGTCCTCCTTACCCTTCCGCTTTTTTGAGTCCTTCTTGGAAACCACGGAGGGGGAGAGACGAGGCCCTTGATCCCCCTCCTGAGCAGGAGAGAGCACTGGAGGATCAGTCGCGGTTTCCATGACAGTTACTGCCGAAAGAGATCTTTCCCAAAGATAAGAACGTAGCCTAGAGGCCCTGTTTTTTAACGCAGTTCTTGTAAATCTTTTACAGAAAACACAAGCCTGGATTTGGTGCGCCTCCCCCAGGCAAATCAGACAGCGATCGTGCCCGTCTGTCAAAGGAATCTTCGCAGAGCAGACAGAGCAAGGTTTGAAGGGGCCCAGCGAGGCCATACACTAGCGAGAGGCGCAAAAGCTCTGGCAGCCGAGGTAGAGTCTACCGCAGCGGAAAAGAAAAGACTGAAGCGGGAAACGGCTGACGCCAGGGTTATATAGGGAAGGGGGCGGGGCCTAACTTGACAGATCTTTTCCCTCCTTTTTTCAAAGCTCTGGTATGTTCCGAAATGGAGTTCTGCGCAAGCGCAAACCCAATAGTGTGGATTTCACAGACATCTCGAAGAAGAATTACAGTTCTGTCCAAATCCATATAGACTGAGTATATGGATAAAGACTATTCCAGAAGTTAAAAGAAAATACACAAAGGTTTTTTTTAAAAAGTAGACTGCAGTACTAACGTTTTTACCATGTGCACCTCATCAGACGGCCCAGATATAAAAATTTTTTTACCTGAACTAACATCCTTCAGATGATTGGCTCTGAGAACGAGGCCTTCGGCGTGAAGTAACACCATCTTCATTTTCCACTCAGTGTCACTAATGTTCACAATGGAGATCTCCTTCTGCCACTGATCATCTCCGCAGGCTGGCCTCAGCTCCACCACATTCAATGCTTTACAAAGCCTCCTCAGGTGAGCAGCAGCTTCCAACATGGCTTTATCCTGAAAGTGTTGAATAAAAAATAAATACAGTAATGCCAACTTTATTATTCAGGTGTCTGAACAGTGTCTTATTTGGTTTCTGCATTTTCAATACAAAACCAGACTTGATTACTGTAATGCGCTCTACATGGGGCTGCCCTTGGTGACCATTAGGAGGCTGCAGCTGGTCCAGAATGCAGCTGCTCGGGTAGTGATGGGGTGCGGGCGCTATGCTCGTGCCTCACCACTGCTTCAGGAGCTGCACTGGTTGCCAGTATGTCACCGGGTGCAATTCAAGGTGCTTGTCATTACCTTTAAAGCCTTACATAGTAGTGGGCCAAGATACATAAGAGACCGCGTCACCCCAAGAACATCTGTCCGTCCCACCAGGGCGGATCAGAGAGGCTCTCTTATCATTCCATCGGCTAGAGAGGCGCATCTCTCTAGCACCAGAAGGAGGGCCTTCTCCGTGTCCACCCTGGCCCTTTGGGACCTCCTACCAACTGAGTTGGTAGGAGGTTCTACAGGACAGAGCTCCTGCCCTTTCGGAAGGGCCTAAAAACCTGGCTGACAGGGCAGGTGTGGGGCTCAAGTAATACAGGGTCCCATGTTGGGTGGCTGATCTGATGGGATAGCCACCCCTCTCTCGCTCTTTTAAACTTTTTAACCTTTTAAATCTTTTTTAGTATTTTGTAAATTTATAGTTTAGTTTTTTAAAATTAAAACTGAACCTTAAGGTTTTAATTTCTGAATTTGTAGTGGTATCGTGGGATTGTTTCGTTTGTTTTGCACTCATTATGTATAATCTTTCTCTTTTTTGTAAGCCGCCTAGAGTCAGGTTCGCCTGATTGGGGCGGGATAATAAATCTAAATAAATAAATAGATAAATAGATAAAATCAACTCTTGAGTTCTTGTCTGGAGATTAAAGTATGTATGAGACAAATAGCCTGTTATATGAATGCCAATCACCGCTCATCTATTGATAAATGCGCCGCAAGTCAGGTTTAATGTATGACAAAGCATCACATGAATACGAACCTCAATACATATATAGAAAACTGTAGAAGGGATACTTTCGTTTTCAATCTTCAAAGAGAAACAAGAAGCAACATCTACAGGAGAAGCAGACTGGAACCTCACAGTCAAGCATACTATATAATTCTGCTCCCCAAGCAACTTCTGATCTCCAGACAGGTTACCTGGCATATGTATTAACGTGGGTGCATCCATTTTAGAATTAATGAACTACAGAAAGCCTTCCACCAATTAAATCTATTGGTTCCTCTTTATAATACTGTTTTAATGGTTAAAATTGCTGATCTGCCATAAGCTGAGCCATAGCTGTTACCACACGGAGCAAAGGCCTATCTTTAAATCTCTAAGATGATAAAGGAGGCGCTCTTACAGCTTTTAGGTACAACGTTTTTTATAGGTATGCTAGAGAGGTTTCCGGCAACACCTGAAGAAGTAAAAGAAGAAGCAAAGAAACTAAATAACTTTAAGTACAAAACATACTTCTTTTTAAAACCCTCTAAATTCCAGAGTTCTACAGTGCTCAAGTATATACCAATATATCATACCTTGAAGGGCAGAGGTTTCCCCAAAGACTTCTGCAGCTTCTTAATGCTGGCAGAAACACCAGCAGGACTGGCAAAGCAAGACTGAATTTGCTGTGAGACAGACTGAATACTCTTGGACAACCTTAACATGGAGAGATGGGATAAAATGTTTATACAGATGTTCAAGATGAAAAGACGAGTCGTTATTAAGACATGTATTGCATACACAAAAGCCTTTAAATCTCTCTCTCTCTCTCTCTCTCTCTCTCTCTCTCTCACACACACACACACACACACACACACACACACACACACACACACACACACCTAAATGGCCTCCGCATCTCGTGGCATTTTTTGCATTACACCTGGCAAGACATGATCACTTATGGAGTGAACCAAGCCTGTAGCACATAAACAGGTATCTCTGCGTGGCAGTTGTGTAAAAACTGGGAATGCCATTTGCACAACCACTATTACTTGTAATTTAAACAATCTGCTCTTGTAGCCAGCTATTTAGATTTCAGTTGAACCAAGACTAAGATAAAGTTACACTTTTGTCTGGATATAGTATTTCGCTTCTCATTGAGCTCATTTTCTCAATACCTGTACAGTTTTCTCAATACCCCTGAGTTCTTGTCTGAAGATTAAAGTGTACATGAGACAAATAGCCTGTTATATGAATGCCAATCACAGCTAATCTACACACAAAAAACAGAAATATTTAGTGACAACAGAAAGAGTAGCAAACTGGTACTGTAAGTTACTGTAGATCCATTTGCAGTACTAAAGAGTGGACCTCAAGCCAGTTAACAGGACTGAAGGAAAGATAAACCTTCCCTGAGTAATAGTACTTCATAAAATATAAATGAAATTTTTAAAAAACACATACTTTTGCTGCTCATATTCACTTAATAACTGAGGTAGTTTGCTGATTAAATGTTTCACAACCCAGTGCCAGTGAAGGGACAGGAGTGTCAAGCCGGAAGAATCTATAGCCACTATGTCAGATATTGTCCAAAATCGGTCACGCCACAATAAGCAGTGGAGTATCTAGAGACAAACCAGAAAGGGGTTATTTTTCACAAACCAGGCTTGCATACAGCAATACTATTGAAGATAACTAGTACTGTAATACCCTGGATAACACTAAAACTTGGTTCCACGAGTCTTAGCGTTATCCAATTTTTAACGTTATGCAATACTGTACTGTACTGCATAACATTAAAATCCTATAAGATGAATCACATAACATTAAACTCCATACATACATTGTAACCGGCAGACTTCAGTAAACGTTATGCGATACATCCCATGAGATTTTAACGCTGTGCGAAGCAATCCCCCCCACCCCCGATTCCTTAACATTAAGTGGTTTAAGTGTTATGTGGTGCAAATGTTATCCAAGGTATTACTGTATTAGGAGAAGGGAACTACTTCCCAACCTAAAGCCTGTGGGCCATATCTCTCTCTCTCTCTCACACACACACACACACACACACCATTTCCACTTCTGGTCACATCCCCACTTTGCTCTAGCCCAGTGTTTCCCAATCTTTGGGTTTTGGACTTTAATTCCCAGAAGGCAGGAGTTAGTGAGAATGGAACACCTTTTGTCTGCAGTTCTCAACTCTTTTGTATCTAGGTCAAACATTTATACATGTTACTTGAGCTCTTCTTTCAAGCAACCTCCCCTAACCTGATGCCCTTCAGATGTGGTAGGACTGCTAACTCTGTCCCCTCCAGTGATCCTAGCCTGATGGAAAGCCATCCGGTTGGGCAGAACATGCCCCATATCCTCCTTTGAGTACATGCTGGACCTTCCACTGACAGATATTTATTAAATCTGTCTGGATCAGTTCCAAAACAAGAGGCTACGGTAAAATTAAATTACAATGACAAGGGATCTAAAGTGAGAAAGTACATGAGGAAAGGAGGCATTAATAGAAACAGATGAAGAAGCAGAAACTGAAAGGGGGGGACCTGGATCCAGAACACACTTGCATGGCCTACTTACTTCATACAGTTTTTCATCTGTGACAGCAACTTGAGTGGTCTTCACCCACTGCAATAGGAAGCTATCCCAAAGTTCAAAAAAGGCAGCAAGGTTGGCTACAATCGCATGTGGAAGTGAGTTGTGGCTGCCAGGGTCTTCATTTCAAGATTAAAATTAAACCAAAAGAAAATACATCAATTTACATTTAGAACATATGACGTCATCAATAAATAGATTAACTGCATGCTCATGAAGAGTATAAATTCCCAAGATCTTCTCAGGACCCCTTTCTACAAAATCCTTCTATAAAATTAATATGGTATTATCACTCTTATCCTGCAAAAAGCGGGGGATAATCAAGTATAATAACGGTCCTTCCTTTCCCTCTCCAATCATGATTCCTGGAAAATGCCACCATAGTGCAGTTTTAGTGATTCAATGCCCAGTTCACCCCACTATGTTCAAAGGACAGCGACGGTGCTCCGTTATTATACTTGATTATTCCCCGCTTTTTGCAGGATAAGAGTGATAATACCATATTAATTTTATAGAAGGATTTTGTAGAAAGGGGTCCTGAGAAGATCTTGGGAATTTATACTCTTCATGAGCTGTACAGGGGGACCAGTCAGCTGGGCAGAAGCCATAAGAAGTTTAATCTCTGCCATTTTCATTAAAATGATTTAGCTAAAAGGGATCAGAAAACACTGCTGCCTGAGACCCTGGAGAACTACAGTGGCACCTCAAGTTATGAATGTAATGCATTCCCCAGGAAAAATTTGTAACTCAAAAACGCGGTCTCCCATAGGAATGCATTGAAAACCTTTTTTCTGACCTCCAGATGGATTAACTGGTTTTAATGCATTCCAATGGGAAACCCCACTTCGAGTTATGAATTTAAATTCATAACTTGAGGCATTATTTTCAATTGACTTTCATTCGTATCACAAAAACTTCGTAACATGAGGTGTTTTGTAACTCGAGGTACCACTGTACAGCTAATTTTTTTTAAGCTAGGATATATACTTGAATATAAGTCTAGTTTTTTAGCCTCCAAAATGAGATCCAAACAGGGGACTCGACTTATACTCGGGTCAATGATCCCAAGGGTCCCAAAACTGCAGTGGTGCAAATTCAAACATAACAATTAAAAAAACACTACTGTAAAAACTTAAAAAACATACCCACACAAATGTCTAAAGAAAATAATTTTACTGTGTTTTTATGTATTTTAATTACTGAAACTCACTAGCAGCTGCTGCATTTTCCACCCCCGACTTATACTCAGGTCAATCCATTTCCTAGTTTTAGAGGTCTAAATTAGGTGCCTCGACTTACATTCGGGACGACTTACAGTCGAGTATATACAGTATTTGTATGGTGAATTTTTTGTAAGTCAAACCGTTTATATGTCAGGGTTCCACTGTACTTCCATTCAGACAGTTAAATGGTAAGGCCTCATCTTCCCCCACAACTCCCAAGAGTATTGAATGCTATATCTTCATCTAACTTTTCTCAAACAAACAAAAAAGACCTCCTTGGGCAAAAAAATTAATGGGTTTTTATTTATTAAAACATGGAAATGCTCTAGATACCTTTATGAAATTCGATGGATATCCTCAGAGCAGTAGGTTTCGGCTTTCTGGTATTAATCAAGCTTCTTTCAACATAACTCTTCTTCTCCCGGTCCAGAAGCAGTATTGCCCTGCCATAACCACATAAAAACAAATGGATTATTATAAGAGGAAACCAAAACTCTGCAACAGGAAACATACAGACTGCAAAATAAATTTTGTGTCAATTATTTCCCACTCATATCGTGCCAAGAAAGTATTACACATTCTGGAAAATGCTCAGAAAAGAAATTTTGTCAGGTTGCAAATTAAAGTCCCCTTCACCCCACCAGCCCAAAATTGAGTTAATAAAATCCATAACCAGCTTACTTACTTTCCCCTATTTTTTTTGCCTTTACAAAACTATTACTAACATTTATTCAATTTTTAGCTCACGTTTCATACAGAAGAAAGCAAAATAAGCCCAAAATCCAGGAAAAAATAGATATATTTACACTCACTGGTAACTGAAATTGAGGCTAACTTCCATGCAAAAAACATTCCTACAAATTCAAAATCCATGGCTTGTAACCACAAATGCCTTGCATGGTCTAAAGCAGTGGTGCCCAAACTAAGCCCTGGGGGCCGCACCAATTCATCTGGCCCATGAAGCCCTCATCACTCCTGGAAGCGGAAGTAAAACGTGCCCTAACCCTACTTCCGCTTCCAGGAATGACAAGGACTTCGTGGGCCGGATGAATTGGCATCGGGGGCCGCACCCGGCCCCCGGGCCTTAGTGACCAGCTCCCTGAACCACATGATCGGCCCACAGCCTAAAAAGTTTGGGCACCCCTGGTCTAAAGTTATTTCTGCTTGTTCAAAGAAGCTCCACATCTGATTCGTTTCCCTGCTCTGAGATAGCCTCTCATGAACAACCTAATACAGTTCTACTGACCTTCAGGGATGGCCGGTGAGAGGGAAGTTTGGGTAGAAAGAGGCAAGGAAATGCTGTTGGGTGAGTGCAAATCTCTAATTCCATCTCATGAGTTCACACAAAAACTTTAACTTCTCTAGTTTAAAAAATGCAGTGATTGAACCCACCGATTTGAAAGTGAATTCAGAAGAATAAGTAGCTGATCTGAGTGTTCAACTTCTGTGTCAAAATCCACCGAATTGCTAATCATTTCCAAACACTGCATATTCCATCTTGGGTCCATAGGAATCACATGTTCATCTGAAAATATAGTTGAAGAGATGGAACAACCACACAAGAAGTATCAATTGAAAATATTCTGAGAAAGGGGCGTGGCAGGTTAAGTTTCATTTTTCAAAGGCCAGGGGAAGAAAACAAATGTGTAAACATGCAGCTGAGGGCAATGAAATAATTATTACCTGTGATATTTGGTTGCAACATCTTTATCACACTACCGATGCCACCTGAGAAAGAGCTGAAGTAGAAATTATTCAGAGATGCAGCACCAGCTTCTAGCTGAGTATACACTGAATCTGCAGGAAGAAGAAGAATTTCAAGTGGTAGCTGGAATCCAACCATAGCCTCCTCCATTCCATTTAAAAATCATAAAGTGCTTATGGGGTAGGGCACTTGCTTTTAATGATAGCCCCACATACAACAGAAACCCAATCTATAGGGGACTTTGGGTGGGTAGGTGGAAACAAGCCAGTACCTCCTGTACAAAGAGTGCAGTCATTAAACAAATTCAAATTCAACTGCAAAATTTCAACCTTCAAATTAACAGCCTTCAAATTAAAGCAAGCAAAAGTAAAGCAATCACACGTATATACCGTCCCATAGAGCTTCATGCACCCTCTGGGCAGTTTACAAGTTAATTAGCATTTTGTTCCCCAACATGCTGGGTACTCATTTTACCAACCTAGTAAGGATGGAAGGCTGAGTCAACCTTGAGCCCTGGTCAGGACTGAACTCACCACCTTTTGGTTGCAGGACAGCAGCTTAAACACTGCAGCACTTTTTTTTTTTTGCTTTGTTCCCTTTCACATACATCACTGTGGCAAATTGCAAAAAGAGTTTTAACTGCAGACAATACAAAGTTCTCCGCTTAAGCAGGAAAGCAAGTTGCACAAATAAAGGATGGAAGAGAGCTGGATTAGCAACAGCACTTGTGAAAATGTACTAGGTGTCTTTGTAGAGCACCAAGTAAATATGACTCAACAATGTGTTATGGGAACAAAATAAGAAAAGAGACTCGTGCATCAACAGTAGTATCCTGATCTAGGGAAGGACTGTATATACTTGAGAACAAGCCGAGTTTTTTAGCCCCAAAAATGAGCCCCAAAAGGGGACACGGCTTAAACTCAGGCCTGCGCCGGATTGAGATGCACCAACAATTTTATTACTTTTACCATATTTTCATGTACTGTATTTTGATTATTGACACACTAGCAGCTGCTGTATTTCCCACCCTTGGCTTATACCCGGGTCACTGTTTTCCTGGGTTTTCAGGTCAAAATTAGGTATCTCAGCTTATATTCGGGTTGGCTTATACTCGAGTACATATGGTAATAGTACAATTTTACTCTGTGTTAGTAAGTCCACACTTGGAACACTGTGTCCAGTTCTGGACATCGGTTTAAGGAGGAAATTGAAAAGCTGAAGCAGGTCTAGAGGAGAGTGACCACAATGATAAATGTTCTGGAATCCAAGCCTTATAGCACAGTAGTTGAGGGAAGTGGGTGTGTTTAGAAGTGAGAGGAAAGTTGATAACTATCTTCAAATATCTGAAGGGTATTATAGAGCAAGCTTGTGTTGCTATGCTCCAAGGGATAGGACTCAAAAGGGATGGATATGAATTCCAGCAGATGCAATTTTGTCTAAACACCAGAAAGAACTTCCTGGTCAAAAGAGCTATTCAGTAATGGAACAGATAGCTTTGGGAGGTGGTGGACTATCACTGGAGATTTTTAAGAGTGGGTGGATGGCCACCTGTCAAAGTTGCTTTAGTACTGGGTTTTCTTCTTCTGCACACAGTTGATTCAATAACCACTTGAGTCCCTTGTGGTTCTATAATCTCATTATTGCACTTGTTCAATGTTAAAAACAGTTATTAAATAAGTAAGATGGAAATGATATTTCAGCTTTTCTATTTCTCTTGACAGTCTGACCTGAATTGCAAGGATTCAAGAGAAAAATGCCTAAAGCACTAAAAATTAAAAACTTTGCTAAAGAATAAGCTCTGCTAAATGGAACACAACTTAGAAGCACAATTAAACATTTATAGGATTTGCACTCAATTGGGCTATATGTTTCTCTTCCCTCATAACAAACTTCCAGATGTGCTTAAGGGGAAAGTAAAGATTATCACTTACCAGGCACTTGAGGCAAATTCTTTTTTATCTGATTAAGCCATCCAACCCTCAATGTCCAGTCAAGATTGGTAGCTTTCTCTATGAATAATTTAACTGCTGCGGAGAGAACCTCCATGTCATCTACCCAAGAAGCACTGATCTCAACTGCACTGAATTTGAGACAATCTGGATTAGGAGACTGCAGAATTTTCTCAAAGTCGCATACAGTCAGAGGAAGTGTCCTGAATCATAATAGATTGAGGAGAGAAAAGACAATTCTTTCATTCAGAAAGAAAGAGAGAAAATGATAATACAGTAATACACTGGATAACGATTGGACCGGATAGTGTTAGAATCGGATAACGATGCAAGATTTCTGGAACAATCTTGCATCGGATAACGATTGTTTTAGCGTTATGCAAGCCAATCGTGTGTGTGTGTGGGGGGGGGGGTTGGATTGGGTAGAACATCTACCCAATCCACCCCCACCCCCCAGGTGATGGATCGCTGCTACTGAACTAGGGTCGGGTGAAAGGCAGGCGGGTGCCTGCCTTTCCCCCCGACCCTAGTTCAGAAGGAGCGATTGCTGGACGAAGCCTAGTGCCTGAGCGCTGCTAGGCTTCGTCAACAGCTTTTCTCGCCACCCGACACCAGCCTTAGCAAGCGCTAAGGCTCTTGTCGGGTGGCGAGAAGTGTTGCCCGCTCGTGCGCCACAAGGAACAACCTGCGAAGTTTGTCTCTTGTGTCGTGCAATCGGGAACCTTGTCTCGCCACCTGACACGAGCCTTAGCGCTTGCTAATGTTCGTTTCAGGTGGTGAGACAAGGCACCCGCTAGTGCGCTTTTGTTGCGCGCCAGTGGGTGCCTGTTTCCCGCACCGCACTGGTCCCTTAGCAAGCGGGAAACAGGCACCCACTGGCACGCAACAAAAGCGCACGAGCAGGTGCCTTGTCTTGCCACCCGAAACGAACCTTAGCAAGCGCTAAGGCTCGTGTCAGGTGGCGAGACAGGGCACCCGCTTGTGCACTAAGAGTCCCGTAGGTTTGGCAGAAGAGGCACCTGCTCGGCGCCTCCTCGCGTGCAAGTGGGCGCCTCTTCTGCCAAACCTGCGGAACTCTTAGCGCTTGCCAGGGATCGGCTTGTCCGAAATCCCCCCCCCGGGGGTGGGGGAATTTCGGACAAGCCGAGACTGGCAGGCACGCGATCGTGCGGCTACCCAGGGCTCGGCTTGTCCGAAATCCCCCCCCCCGGGGGGCTGGGGAATTTCGGACAAACCGAGCCTGGCAGGCGCGCAATCGCGCAGCTACCCAGGGCTCGGCTTGTCCGAAATCCCCCCCCCCCCGGGAGCAGGGGAATTTCAGACAAGCCGAGCCTTGCCTCGGCATGGTTTGTCCCTGACGTCAGGGCTTTTTTTTAGCGTTGTTCGATGTATGCATCGGACAACGTTAAAAATCGGATAACGTCATGACTTGTGGAACCAAATCATAACATTATCCGGTGTTCTAGTGTACCTCTATCAGTTGCCAAACTCATTGAGGGTAAACCCGCCCATGTAACATTACATTTTTTGCCAGAATCAAAAACAAGCCTTCCTGCCACTGGATATGTCAGAAATTATTCTGGGTTGAAAGGATTTTTGTTAAAGAAACTCCACTCAGGGAACGCTCGTGAGGATCCTTCCATGTCTCCAAGAGCTGGGACAGAGACAGGCACTCAATATGTCATGCAGTACCCAGGTCTTGAACTGCCAACATGCCAGCCTGCCAGCCAGTAAGGAGAGCTTCTTAACCACTGACCCACTGCTGCCCCTGCTGGTTATGTTAAGGGTCCCTAACGGGACAAATTATTTGCTCAATGTGTAGCTTACTGCATAGCTTTTGACCAGCTAATGGCAACCAAACTACAAACTCCTTATACCACACAAAGGATTATGCTTTAAATCAAGACAAGAAGTGAAGTCATTAAGAAAATAAACCCAGATTATAAATTACATATGCACAAGGGCAAAGGTAGCCACATAATCCCCAAATTGGGTAACTGAAGTATATTACTGAAAAAAGCCTATGCATTTTATTACAAACTGTTTCATCACATGGAAAAGTTTCTTTAGCCCAGTGGTGGCAAACTTATGACACATGTGCCAGAGGGGGCGCTCACAGCCCTCTCTATGAGGGCACACATGCCATCGTCCCTGCCCAGAGTTCAACAAGCCCCACTGCCCAGTGGGAGTGCTTCTTTCCTCCCCCAGCAGTTTGCCCCGCCCCTCTGCCAAGCAGCCCACTGAGAACACATCCTTCTTGCCCCCAGCACAGAGACATCCCACCCCTCTGCCAAGCAGCCCAATGGGAACATTTCCTCCCTCCCCCCAGCACAGAGTTTGCCTGGCCCCTGTTTGAACACTCGGTCTCTAAAAGATTTGCAATCGCTGCTTTAGCCTTAACAAATCTTGTTTTAAGCATGTCTTCATAGAACTGTGTATTTAAGGAGAAATGTTTAATCCCATTTTAATCCCTGCCCTTAATAAAACAAATATTTCTCTCTCCCCAAAAGCTAAAACAGTTGACCCTCACTTGTTATCTGGACTAGTAACATCACTTGCTTACCTGCTGTTTTTCAAGCTCAATCTGTTCAGGCAATAGGCCAGGACCTGGCCATCATTATGAACCATAGAAAGGAGAGAGTCTTCAGCTGCAAACAAAGCACTGGATGCAGAATCTGGCCATAATCCCAAAGCAAGGAGAGAAGCACCCCTTGTTTCATCTGAATTCAAAGCCGAAATATGCTTTGTTATCAAGTCCAATACAAGCTAAAGTATGAGGATACACAAAATGTTGAAATATAGTTAAGACTTCTATCTAAATTTAATTCTATGTAGAAAAAAATGAGGTATGGAAAACAGACTTTTTAGCATGATCTATTAAGTGTAATGGGACAGGAGTAGCTTAATATTTAAAATGCTGAACTTCACTTCACGACTGGAAGGTTGGCAGGTCAGCTGTTCAAGACCCGAGTGCCACACAACAGTGAGCTCCCGTCTCTGTCCCAGTTCCTGTCAACCTAGCAGTTCAAAAGCAAGAAATTGCAAGTAGATAAATAGATACCACTTCGGTGGGAAGGTAAACAGCATTCCATGCACTTAGACGACTAGTCATGCCTGCCACATATCTACGGAAACGTCTGCAAATGCAGACAATGCTGGCTATAAACAGAGATGATGTAACCATAAATTCGAAGTTCACCATTTATTTTTGTTTTATTTTTATTTCAATAAAGCATTTTTTAATTCCCGACTCCCACTATTCAAAAGTCCACATAAGCACCATAACACACCAAGTTTGCACAAACAATACATAGCGCACCCCTCACACACTTCCTAGAACACCTCATGTAGAAATAAGTGCATGAAAATAAATGCATTTAAAATGGACTCACTGGAACCAATAGAACGGCTAAGCGAGAATTTCCCCATTCAAAATACCAAAACGAGGGGAGCTTGAAACCTCTTCATAGACTCCAATGGAGGGCCCTTCTGAAACCGTTCAGCCAGTGAAAGTACTGAGCGGGAGGTAAATTGTAGCCCATGTTCCAGAGAAAGTCCTTCGGGTGATTCAATCAGACCTTATTAGGGACTACAAGGCGACTGTCAAAAATAATGTTTAAAAATCATTTTCTCTGCAGTGGTTTGACAGAAATTTAGTTAATGATATTTAGTTAATGATATTGTGGATCACCTTATAGTAAGGAAAATTACCAAAAAGTAACTAACTTCAATGAAATAGTATTTTGATATATTTAATATGATTTTTAACGTTGCAGATTTGTATTTTCTTGTCTCAGGAAAGTCAACCTCGGGTAATCTTTTTCATGGCAGAAACATTTAATTAAAGGGAAATGATCCCAGGAATAGATTCTGAAGGTTGCAAGGTGATTAAGCTAAATCTAGAATAAAGCTGTACATTCTTGCCATCTCTTTGCTAATATACTCAACACACCCTGGGGAATAAACGGATGCTTCCCATTGTCAAAATGCAGAGGTGGTCCAGATGTTCCATCCCAGATTTACCAGATGTCTTTGCGGCCAGGCTCAATGGCAAAATTCCTGAAGTAATTGCTTGAAACTTTTATTACTTTCTTTGTGTACTTCCATGGCCATGGTGTGAGACTTCTTTTGTAATCTTTTGTAACCTTTTGTGCTTGTATAAACTTTGTATACTTACCTGTCATGATCATGGCAGTAGTTAGTTCAGCACCTTATTCTCCCCATGTAACCATCTATAAAACCCCGGCCCTTGGGCTTGATCAGGACTGGCCTTTTTCCATTTAGTTAGCTTGGTCATTTGCGCATGGGGGGGGGGGTGTTTGCTTCATTGAAATTGCACAATTCAATGAAATAAACTATTTTTACCCACATCTTAAGTTGTTTGGTCCTTTATTCAATCTCTGCCAATGGGTCCTAGAACTTAAAAAGTAATTTTCCTTCCTTTCACCGAGCAGCTCAAAGGTCCACTGAACCTCCACATTGAGGCTAGCGGCCTGAATCATTGTCCATGGTGTGGGAGGTCCATTCAGGTAACAAGGAGCACCAAACCCTACAGTTGGATATGACTGACTTTTGAGCATGGGCGACCATTACCTTCACCTATTAAGTGTAACAGTTAGACAACTCCACTCCTGCACATATCTGACTTCTGATTTAAAGTAAGAATTAGGAACCTGTGCTGCAGGCCTCTAAATCTCCTCATCTCTGAATACTGGTTAAGACCCTGCCTTAAATCTGTGACAAAAAAGGGCAATTCAGATTAGATCCATGGCACAAGGGGGGGGGTGTCCTTCCCCTGATCAAAACTGCTAACCCTGGAGTTATTTGACTCACAGAAAAAACCATACAGGTACACTAATACCCTGGATAACGTTATGACTTGGTTCCACAAGTCATGACGTTATCCGGTTTTTAGCGTTGTCCGGGGTATACATCGAACAATGCTAAAAAAAAAAAGCCCTGACATCAGGGCGCGGTTTGTACCTGAAGTCAAACCCTAGGATAGCGATTGCTAGCTGGGACAGGAGAAGGCTTTTAACTCGACCACCCTCCCCCCCAGTTTTGGCGGGTGAGGAGAGGCGAGGGCGGACGGGCACCCTTTTGCCTCCTTTGCAACCCGCACCTGCCGGGAATGAGTCCCTGCCACCAAAGAAAAACGCAGCACGGCAGCGGCGGGTGAAGCGGCCGAGAACCTGGCCAGGATCCGCAAGGACCACGAGCAAGCTCTGTGGGAGGCCAAGGAGACCCTGCAGGAAGCAGAGGCGGGGGAAGGGGCCCGAGAAGAGGCTGCTGCTGCTGCTGCCTACTTGGGGGTGGGGGGTGGGCATGTGGTGGAAGGAGAACCTGCAGGTCCCCTTGTTCGTGGGGCTCCCCCTGGGCAGGTGTCGGGGTGGCTGAGGAGGGAAGTTGTCGGAAGCGGCTGACGACCAACACTGGCTGTCAGTTTTGCCCGTGCCCATGTGCTCATGTTGGTGCCTCCCCCCTTCCTCCTCCCCCTCCCGCCACCAGGTATCCGGCCAGAAGGAAAAGCCCCGCAGTCGTTGTCGCCGCCGCCCCCCCTCACCAAGCGGTAAGGAGCCAGTGCTGGGCACACGAGCCTTAGGGGGGAGGCGCCAACATGAGCACGAAGCCCGGCGGGCATGGGCGGAACTGACAGCCAATGTTGGTCATCAGCCACCTCCGACAACGCCACCCCGACACCCGCCCAGGGGGAGCCCCCCTGGGCTCAAGTCACCTTTCTTTGGGATCGTCGAAGGAAGGAAGGAGGCAGTTTAAGAAACGATAGGATCTACTGGCGAGGCAGCGACAGCTTTGGCAGCTTTGGCGAAGTGCGGAGGAGGTGAAAGAGCTGGAGAGAAAGAGAGAGGGGGAGGAAGGAAGGAGGGAGGGAAGGAAGGAAGGAAGGAGGGAAGGAAGGAGGGAAGGAAGGAAGGAAGGAAGGGGGCGCCACCGCCGCCACTGACTCGCCAGTTGATCCTATCATTTCTTAAACTGCCTCCTTGCTTCCTTTCTTTGGTGATCCCAAAGAAAGGTGACTTCAGCTCAGCAGCGGCCATGGTTTCGTCGTCTCCCCACCACCACCACCCGCGGCAAGTGCTAAGGTTCCTTTCGGGTGGTGGTGGGGAGACGACGAAGAAAGAAAGAAAGAAGGCAGTTTAAGAAACAATAGGATCAACTGGCGAGGCAGCAGTGGCTGTGGCGGCGCCGGCGCCCTTCCTTCCTTCCTCCCCTCTCTCTTTCTCTCCAGCTCCTTCGCTTCCTCCGCTCTTCGCCAAAGCCGCTACTGCCTGCACGGTGTTTGGAAAGGGTACGGGCAGATGTGTGCATGTCACATAAGGTTTTGGGGAGGCTACGGGGAAGATCTCCGTAGCCTCCCCAGTCCCCGTCTGACACGCGCGCGCCCGCACAGTGTTTGGAAAGGGTACGGGGGCTCTTCCCCGTACCCTTTCCAAACATCATGCGGGCAGGGGGGGGGGATTGAGTAGATGTTCTACCCAATCCAACCCCTTCCCCTCCACGATTGTTCCGGATTACGCTAAAGATCGCGTTATTCGATACAAGATTTTTCCAAAAATCTTGTAACGTTATGCGGTTTTAGCGCTATACGGTAGAATCGTTATCCGGGGTATTACTGTACCTTTATAGTCCAAATTGAGACCCAAAGCAGTTGATTTTAGGAAACACTAAAAGAAAGTGAACAAGAGCTTCTTGCAGTCATATACAGTGGTAACTCAGATAACATCTGCATAGGATAAGGCTAAAATCAGATAACGCTGGGGAATTTGAAGCAAATATTTGCATCGCACAACATTAAGATAACGTTGTGTGATGCAAATGTTTGCCTCATTCCCCACTGTTGGATCTCTGCCCCAAAGCCTTCAGGTCTGGACCCTGTGGGCTTTGGGGCAGAGATCTCCACAAAGGCGAGAGAGATTCTCCCTGCCTCCCCTGCTGAAACAACAGGATGGGCAAGACGAATCCCTCACTGTTAGCCTTTCAGTGTGAATTTGTCTAACAGTGAGGGATTCCTCACTGTTAAGTTTGCAAGCCTTTCAGTGTGGGTTTTGTCTAACAGTGAGGGATTTGTCTTGCCAACCCTATTGTTTCAGCAGGGGAGGATCTCTCTGCCTTTGCCTTTTTGCCTTTGGGTTGGGGGCTGAACCGGAGACAAACTCCTCCGCCCAACCCAAAGGCAAAAAGCAGATTCTCCCTGCCTCCCCTGCTGAAAAACAGATTGGGCAAGACGAATCCCTCACTGTTAGACGAATCTCACACTGAAAGGCTAACAGTGAGGGATTCATGTTACCCACCCAGAAAGAGAGCAGGGTTTTTTTTAACGTTGTGCAATCAGTGCATCGCACAATGTTAAAAACCAGATAACATTAAGACTTGTGGAATCAAGTCTTAACGTTATCCGAGGTACTAGTGTATCAGTTTTGCTTTAGAAACTCAACTTTGTAGGGTCTTTTTCCAAGAGAATGTTTGCTTGATGAATAATGGCAAAAAGCGCTTGCTTGCTCTCTCTGCCATAGAGCATCTTAACTGACAAAATAAACTACTGTATTACTTATATCGTCAACATGCAAGGCAACTCAAAACCTCTACTCTACCCAATTCTACATCTTCAAACAATATCGCATGAGATAAAAAACACTTCACTGGGAGTTTATAAAGAGTGAATATATTAATTTGTCAAAACCCAGAAAGGAACTTGGGTAAGTGCATGGAATGTTTTCCAGGTTGTTCTTGCGATGGGGCAAGAGTTTGGCTACCAACAATTACATCTTTCTGGCTGTGGTACCCAATTCATTTCACCCACACTCTCCACAGCATCAAATTTGTGACACAATTCGAGTCGGAACTGCTTTCCATTTTATTCACTCCTGTGTTTGTTTCTGTGTGTTTCTGTAAGGGTTTGTATGATTTTTTTACACGTCAGCTAGAACACAACACTATTTGTGAAAAGGAGGGATACAAATCCATTAGACAAACATTTTGCTTCCTCCATGCAAAACAGATACAAGTGTATGTTTAAACAAGGCCTACCCTTTGATTGTCTGGAGAATGCTGTGTACACACATAGACTTCCCAACATGCTTTATAGAAGCTCTTTGCTAAGCCAAGTCCTCGGTGCAGTTGCTGGACTATCAGCGTTGCAGCATGAATCAAAGATGACAGAGAATATGTGGAACCTGACAAGACAAACACTCATTCAATAATCATGTAGCTCAAGTGTATAGTGGAACCTCAGCTAACAAATGGCTCGGTTAACATAAAAATCACATAACAAAAGGAAATGCATAGAAAATAGTGGCTCGGTTTACGGAATATTTTTGCAATGGATTAATTGGTTTTCAATGCACTCCTATGGAAAACTGTGTTTTGGTTTAAGTATTTTGGTTTTCAATGCATTCCTATGGGAAACTGCATTCAATGCATTCCTATGGAAAATTCAGTTAAAGTAATGTTCGCTGTAAGAAATGTCCCAGAGACTGCATTAATTATGTTAACTAAGGTTCCACTGTATATGAATCATGGTTTTATTTGCTCACAATGCCATTTACACATTCTGTATTTTCAGATTTTTTGATACACATGTTTAAAGGATTTGAAGGAGCACCGAATCAAGATTTGGTGAAAAGGTCTGACTCAGAATTTTGCATTTGTCTCACCTGCTACGGCGTCCTTAGCTTCTGTGTGCACAGCCACAAGGGCCTTGCACGTGCTATTTCCTAACAACCCCAGGCCATGTAATAATTGCTTCACGTCATGAGGATCCAGTGAATTCTCAGTATTATCTCCAGGAATGTAGATTTCAATTCCACGATTCCTCATGGCTCGGGATATTTCCCCATGCGAAGGATCCATTGAGAGGAAAAGCCTGTGAGGATTCATTGCACACAGCAAGAGAAGAATTTACTCACTTCAAGAAGAGTATAACCAGCAGGTAGACAAAATCATTTTAAAAATTTCTCTCTGTGAAGTCCAGCAGTTAGGGATGAGTAAGAACAACCTCTTAACATTCATTTCTAAACCAGCTGGTATTTGGCTAATCACAGCGTTTCTCAAACATATGTTCCGCGGAACACAGGTGGACTTCAATTCCCAGAAGCCTAAGTCAGTACACTGGCTGATCAGTGCTTTGGGGAGCTGACTTAGGCTTCTGGGAATTGAAGTCGCAAACAGAGTGGCAAACACTGGGCTAATGACTGACTGCCATCCTTCAGTTTCATCTCTGTTCTTGATCTGACTACAAGTGTCAAAAGGCACTTTACAAATATATTGAAAAAATACATGAAAAAATAAATAGAATTAAATTAAAAACCTCAAACAGGAAAACATTATGGTGTTTTCCTGACTAAGTGAACAGATTAGCCTATCACAGCCGCTACCTTTGTGGATGGGTAGAGTCTATTAGCATCAACACTACTACCTTGTTTTATAGCCATAACTGGGACTGTTGAGTTTGCATTTCCTTTTTAGAGAGGGAGACGGGAGAGAGTACCAATGAAAACATGTGACTGTGTTTTACTAGATGAGTGAAGCCCAACCTCAGATCTATTTTCAGGGCTGCAATCAAGAAATGGGGGCACTAAGTCATGGGGTGCTTTCTTTTTTTATCCATACTACATAAAACCTCAATTTACAAACAACTTGGTTAGCACTTGCTGCAGTTTACAATGCCAAATTCTATGTAAATGACATCCCGGATTACCTTTTTTCCGCTTACGAATGGGAATTAAACCACCAGCATTTTACTCTAAAACGGCGGCCCCATGCCATTTTAGACTCTAAAACAGTGTCCGCCACCACCACCAGAAGTCATGATTCTTCACTTACTGCTGTGGATGTGAAGGCAGAAGCAGTGGTTTTCCCGCTGTTTCCACAATGTCCACTGATTCTACCAGCACCAGGAGCCTGTGGGGACCATATCCACTTGGTTCTGATCTTCATCCGAGCTCCCTGTGTCACACTACAGCCGGGAACGCGTGCCTGGGGGATGCGCACATTCCTGGCTGTAGCGCCACGCAGGGAGCTCAGACGAAGACTGGAACCAAGTGAATATGGTCCCCACAGTCTCCCGCTGCTGGAAGCGGCAGAGACTGGGCTCCCCTGATAGCCGGACAAACTGCTCAGGAAGAAGCAGCGGCATGGAACAGGTAGGGTGATCACTTCGTTCCTTTGCCCCCAACACCTCAATCGATCAATCTTCATCGTTGGGGGTTGGCTGGAGAGGAAGGGAGTTTTTACGGGGTTTCCCTTTCTCTCCCGCACCTCAAGAACTCCCCCTCTTCTCCACCCCAGCCCCATACCAGCTGGTGGGATCCATCGAGGGTGGGAGACAATCATGTCTCGCATTTTTTTGGGGGGGTGGGGGTATTTTGTTTGATTATTTTTGGTCTGTTCAGGACTGTTTTTTTAATTTTTCAATGCATTCCTATGGGGAAATTTGCTTCAGTTTACGATTTGCCTGGCTTATTTATTTATTTTGTTGGATTTCTATAACCGCCCTATTTGCCTAAGCGACCCAGGGCGCCTCACAACATCAGTTAAAACCTACACCCAATGCTAATTAAAACTAAATACTATAAAACTATCTAAAAACATTTATAAAACCTCCCCAATCCCCTTAAAAAGAAGAACACCCAGGCAGGACTAAATAAGGACATCCGGGCATGCCTAAATAAGCCAGCAGGGGTGGGTTGTGGTATCAGTTGTAACCCACACCTGTTGCCATAGCCACATTTTAAAGGCCTTCCGACGAAGGCTGTCGGAATGGACCAAAGTCATAAACCAAGGTTTTACTGCATATCATTCTTGAAATATGATTAAGCAACAAAAGACACGCAAAAAAGAGGAAGAGGAACAAGCACCTGAAACTGGGATGAGGGGTTATCGTGGGGGTGACACTGTCTATCACTCCTCTTTCACTCATGGTAAGGACTCCTCCTGGTTCAAGCAGAGCATTCAAACGGTCCAGAACAGAAGGGCTGTAGGGAAAGGTTACAAAGCTGATTAGAAAAAAAATCACTTGGAAATTAGCTAAAAGATCCACTTTAGGGGGAAAGAAAAGAAATTATCACCAGTTTTCTTACTACTCTCATTTTGTGGCAACAGCACTCTCTGGGCCCATTCTTTTATGGACTCACAGTTCTTTTCTTAAATCTGCCTAAGGCTACATACAACGGAAGAAAGGAATCAGGCCCGCTTTGCTCCTCAGCTCTGTCTACGTAGGAATATACATATGGCAGGAGTCACTTCGTGTACAAGTCTGTATAAGTCAGGGGGTGGGGGGGAGAAACCCTTCAGAGGTACTATTTCTGTTTCAAGTTGAAAAGTAAGGTGGGGAATCTGATCTACAACAAGAATTGTCCAGGAAACTTCACCTGAATTACTACCAATATTACACCAGGGGGGAAAGCACTCAAGTTATTTTTTTCCATTTGTACGAGATGTGGCCTTGATTCCCAGTCTTCTGAGTAACCTCATGGTTACCACAGGAGGTAAATTTTATTTTTAAGGGAGACAATTCGAAAATGACTTATTAACAGCAAATGGCTTTTTGGGCTTCCTCCATGTGAATAGGAGTTCACTTTTTGAATACTAAGAATTATATGTCATGGGGGGGGGGGTGTCAGAATTTTAGAGATGCTTAGGCGGGATGTGGCAAAAAACGGTTGGGAAACACTGGAGTAACCATTTTTAACTGTTCATACGATGACAATGGCCTAATGAACCCATAATTTAGTGCTGCAAGAACAAGGCATAGAGATATTTTATTGTAACTTATTTCTCCATCTGACTAGCCACTTCTTCTATTGGTGTAAAATTTACCTTAAAAATGATTGTATTTTATTGAAGTTTGGAGCAAATACTGTTAATAGCAGTATACCTAAGAACACATCCCCCCAACCAATTTATTTAGCAGTGGAATTGTAACTGAGATGTAATAACTGATATGGATTTTACATTGATCATTTAAAAAAAAAAACACACACACACCTGACGTTACTGCAGCAACTTTACCTGCAAAAGTTAACATTGTCCATCAGAAGCCAGTCTCCAGACTGTAAAGCTTGAACCAAAATCCCATCAACCCATTCAAAGGTACCATGTCTGCTATTATTCATAAACTGAACCTGCAGCTTGAAGTGCCGAAATTCTTCCACTAGTGTTGAGAATTCTGGGGAGAAAGGAGGGGGAGGAGATGTTTCTTAAAGATAAATCTCAACGAACGTATACAACAGAATCCAAAATACTCAAGATAGGCTTCCCATTATGAAGATTTCTTCTTGGAGCAGAACGGCATCTATAGGTGTCTTAAGAACGTAAGAACCACGTTACATTATATCTATTCCAGCATTCTCTTTTCACAGTTGTCAATTATTAACCCATGGAAAGCTCACCTGTAAGACTTAAATATCACAGGTCCTTTATCTACAGAGGCATAGTATGGAAGGATATACATCCGGGATTCTCAACCTGCAGCCCACAGGCCAAATGCGGCCCTCAGCACTATTTCATGTGGGGGGGCCCACCACCACCTCCAACACACCAGGAAGTGCCATGTGGTAGAGGAAGGGCAAACTGGCCATCCCGCCCCCGAAGCTGTCTGAGGGAGCATGACCCGGCCCCCAGATAAAAAAGATTGAGAACTCCAGATATACATCCATCATGACTAATGTATATATAGCAGTGATTTCCAATGTGGGACCCATGCCCCACTGGTGGACTTCCAATTCCCAGAAGCCTCAGTCAGTGAATTGGGTGATCAGTGCTCTGTGGAATTGACTTAGGCTTCTGGGAACTGAAGTCTAAAAAAACCAAAGGTTGGAGAAACACAGTCTATAGGATTGTATCTCGTCACAAGAGCCTGACCAGGCCTCGTGATCTTTGATGGACATCCATCTCTCAGTCTTGCCATCTCCTCAAAGGCATGACTAGTGAAGACACAAGAGTCTCCTAAATGGCTGCTGTTAGGTTCAGATCCCCTTCATTTGGTATACAAAGATCTTTTTAATAGTGGGTGCTGCCCATTTTCTTTTTATCGTCTTCATTTTTCTAAATAGTTTTAATTCACAAACTGTTTTTAATATAACTTATTTAGATCGCCCTTGCATGAAAGGCAGCCATATCCGACTCTAGCCTCAACACTGGAGTGCACAGCACACTATTTATCTACTTGAAATTTCTTGCGTTCAAACTGCTAGGTTGGCAGGAAGCTGGGACAGAGATGGGAGCTCACTCTGTCATGTAGTACTCAGGAATTGAACTCCGACCTTCCAGTGCCGAGTTCAGTGTCTTAACCACTTGAGCCACTACAGTCCCTTATTTATTTCTGTTCAAATTATAAGAAACTAGTACAATATGTTAATATTACAGCTTATTATCTTTTACTAGCTGTAGCTTTTTATTTCATGTTGAGCCATACACTGGAAAAAAGGTGGATAAAATAAAAATAAAAATAAAGCCAATGGCAGCTCCATCTTCCACAAATTTGTCTGATGGCTTTGAAAGCCTTCAAATTTGAAATCCTCTTCAGTGTCTTCAAGCCTGTTTATACACTTAATCTAAAACCAAGGAAGTCAGAATTCACAAACTCACAATAAAGCAGGACTACTAATGAATTAACATAACCACGATTACCATAAGTGTATCCAGCACTCAACTTTTATATTAATTATTTGTTTTACACTGGTTAAAACGTATGAAGTATAATATTCACAATAAATCATCAAAGATGACAATTTCTCTCCCCCACCCCACGTTAACAGACTGCCATAAAATTCTCTTTGCATCTTAAGATCATCCAAAATGAGGGCCTCTCTTTATCCCCTCATCTTGACAGGTACAGATTAAAGAGACCCAAGAGAGGGCCTTCTCAGTGGTTGCCCCCAGATTATGGGATGCCTTCCTCCATGAGAGTTGGAAGGTGTCCCCTCTTCTGTCCTTGGCCCAGAGACAAGAAACATTTCTCTTCAGACAGGGTTTTGATAGTTCCTTTTAATTGTTATTTTTTCACATCTCTTTAATGGCTTTTTAATATTTTAAAAAATTGGTTTTGGGTTGCACGTTTTAACATTACACATCAAAGAACTTTGTAACAGCCCAAGCATGACTGCAGTGGCTTAGTACAGGGATTCTCAACCTGTGGCCCATGGGCCAGATGCAGTTCATGGCCCCACCACCACCTCCACCACACCAGGAAGTGCCATGTGGTGGAGGAAGGGCAAAGCTATCTGAGAACTCCTGGCTTAGTGATTAAGATGCTGAATTTGACAATTGGCAGGTTAGCAGTTCGAGACCTGAATGCTGCACGATGGAGTGAGCTCCTATCATCTTTCCCAGCTCCTGCCAACCTAGCAGTTTGAAAGCAAGAAATTGCAAGTAGATAAATAGGGACCACTCTGGCAGGGAAAAAACAGCAATATGTGCACTCCAGTGTCTAGTCACACCTGCCAGACCTCTGCAGACACTGACAGCAAAGGTTCTTTGGCTATAAACAGAGATGAGCACTGAACCCTAGCCAGATACAACCAACTTTTGAGCAAGGGCAACCTTTACCTTTACCTAACGGCCTAAGCATTTTGCTTCATTCCTGCTTGTTTTAACAATGTTGTCAGTCACCTTGAGTCCCTCCATGGGGAAAAAAGAGGCATAAAAAAGCAGTAAGTAAATAAATAAAATCTACTTGTACTGTTTAATCCTTATCCTAAAGATTAGTTTAAAGAAGTAACTAAGCAGAAGCACGTGTGGCTTCCTTTTTTACAAGAACAGTGTCTTTCTCCTCTCCCTCTAAAGACATCCAATCCATGGACTGCCTACTACACCTTCAAAATCTTCAACCCTGGCAATACTAAGTGAAGCTTCATCTACTTCAAACTATAAAAGTTTGGATAATTTGAATAAAAACCAAGTACCATGTGACCATGTCAGTAAACATGTTCCTTCTAAGAATTCTTCCCTTTCACGAAGGAAAAAGTCTCAAATATAAATGTCCAGTCTTTAAATTGCCATGCAATTTTTTTTACTTCCCCATAACTTTTTTACATACTTCTGATCATAACTTTTATCATCATTTTAAATAGAGAATATGGCATCACCTGCTAAGGTCTCATGCTTACCTGGCTTTGAGTAGGAGCTGATCTTGGTATTCAGCCGCTGGACTAGTGCAAGAACTCCCTCCAATTTATTCACCAATTCAGGGGTGACATTTCGACTGCTTTCCCCAAGAGACTTAGGTTTGAAGTTAAGGACAAAGCTACTCCAGGCACGCAACACAACTTCAGCATCTTCTTGGCAGACCGATGTTAGGAGAAGGCTGTCTCTCAGAAGTGTGCTCACAATGCTCTCGACTTTCTCCAGCAAGGCGTTCCACGGCCTAATGACGTCAACCTATGGTACATTTTATTGTACTGAACATGCTGAGACTCTTCCATTAAACATTAATGTCACCCAGAGACATCAGAACATATGCACAGTAAAACCTATCACAGAATAAACCCCAGTGCTTTTTCTGTTAGCCTTGTTACCCACTTAAATGTGTTTTAGTACTTTCAAAATGGCGATTCTAGACCTGTGGGAGGAAGAAAATATGTAAACATCCTTGCCTCATGGTTGTAGTGAACTGAAACTGAATGTGTGATTGACATGCCTTGCTGCAAGATCACAGACTAGAATCCCTAAGGAAGAGGGCCAGAGGTGTAACCCAGTGACCCAGACACACACAGGCTTCTCTGGAAGGCTGTGCAGCCATTCTGCAAAATGTGAGACCTGTGGAAAGAGGGGGGGGAGTGCTTTCCTTGAAACCTTTAATGGTTAATTTCTGCTTTGAATTTCTTGCTGATCTTTTGATGCACTGAATCCTGTATGTTCCAATGCTTTCAATATATTTCTTGAAGAAACTTGGGAGTGGTTATTTGGCCTAATGCTACCTTTTCTACACAAATCCGAGGCCTGGGTTGTCCAGCCAGGGAGCCTCAACCCAGAAGAACGTTGGGGCCTACCCGAGAGGCAGGTCCCTTCTGTTACAAAACCTTGTATAAAGAGCACTTTGCTTAGAGAGTAACTTGCTTAAAGAGCAGAATTTTTTCTGAATGGTCACCCTCACTTAACTACTAAAAACAACCAAAAACTCGCTTCAGGGCTATAGCCAGAGGGAGGACAAGGGCGGGCTTGGCCCACCCTGAGTTAGCAGTTTGCCCACCCTGGGAAGGTGTGGTTCCCCACAGGAATGCATTGAAAAGAAGCTTTGTTGCCCACCCTTAAAAATATTCGCCCACCCACATCTAGAATCCTGGTTACAGCACTGACTTGCTTAATAACTAAATCGGGGCTTGCAATCCTCCCAGCCAGAAGTCACAATCGGTCACTTACAATGGCAGTGGCACCACTTATTCCAAGCGTTTCGCTTAAAAAACAACTCACTTAAAGAGCAGTCCCATAGAACGCATTATGTGTGGTACCATTGCACTCGGTCACTAAATTATTCGACATCACTATCCTAGAGTATTATCTGTCAGTCATCAATATGCTGATATGCAACGGGCTACAACTGAATCCTGGCAAGACTGAGTGGCTGTGGGTCAGGGGTCCTGCATTATCTTGGGAGCTACCATCTTTGGTTCTGGATGGGGCAGTTTTGCCCCAAACAGACCCAGTGCGTAATCTGGGGGTGTTCCTGGACTCACGACTACTGCTCGAAGAGCAGGTGGCAGGTGTGGCCAGGAGGGCCTTTGCACAACTTTGTGTAGTACACCAGTTACGCCCGCTCCTAGACCGGGACTCCTTGCTCATGATCACACACGCTTTGGTTACCTCCAGACTTGATTATTGTAATGCTCTCCACATGGGGCTGCCCTTGGTGACGATTCGGAGGCTGGAGCTCATCCAGAATGCAGCTGCTCGGGTCATGATGGGGTGCAGGTGTTATACTCGTACCTCACCGCTGCTTCGAGAGCTGCACTGGCTTCCAATATGTCTCCGAGTGCAATCCAAGGTGCTGGTTATTACCTTTAAAGCCCTACATGGTAGTGGGCCAGGATACTTAAGAGACTGCATCGCCCCGAGGACATCTGTCCGTCCCACCAGAGTGGACCCGAGAGGCTCTCTGGTCATGCCATCAGCCATAAATAATTAAATATTACCACTGACATATAAAACCTTATATAGTTTGGGACCCTGCTATCTGAGAGAACTTCCCTTCCACAAAACATCTGACCAAATGCTCGGTCTTCACAAACTGGACAGCTCCTGGTGCTGAATACCAAGAATGGTGAAAAAGACTTGAATAAGGAACAAGCCATCTTGGTGGTGGCACCATTATGTGGAATTCTTTGCCTGTGGTGCTCTTAAAAACCAGGGGAAACAGCAAACCTGGTGAATGTCAAGGAAGATATATATAGAGACCATATTGCTCACTTACTTGCTCAAATCCACCTAATAGTTCCGTGGTATCCATAGAACTGTTCATTGGCATAATCTTTAGCTGATGACCTGTTAGGTAGGCCAGTAACTGGACAAGGCTCGTTTTGCCAGCACCCGCAGGGCCCACCAATATGACCATCCAGCTCATCTGTACACATTTCATGATGGACTCCAAAGGCTGGAGTGAATGGTGGAGAAGTGAAAGGTTTTTGCCAGGAGGTGGAACATAGTTGGTCCGGGAAAGGCTTGAGAAACCAACCTTGAGTAGAATTGGAAATAAAATGCAGCTCCATTAAGTATGGCCATTAAGGAGAAATTCAAGAAGAACACATCAAAGAGGCAGCCTTTTAAAAAAAAATCCTACTCACCTGAACATCATAAGGAGTGATGTGGAACTGTCTAGTTCCCATGTATGGATTAGACTGCTGACCAAAAATGTCCTTGAATAGACACACTACCTAAATTAGGTAAAAGAAACAGTCAGGCTACATTTGAAGCAAATGCTGAAATACCTGTTAAACTTCACCATGGATTATTCCCAATTGCATTTACACAAAAATGCTTACTCTTGAACAGGCTATAAGGAGAAATGTTCCTGAAATCTGTCCTGTTTGTAACTACCTTGATATATTATAAACCAAAGCATCATTTCTGTAGACTAGGAATGGCCAAACTACGGCCCACAGGCCACACCTGGCCTGCAACATCATCCCATCCAGCCCACACCACCCATGCCACTTCCAGAAGTAAAATGCGCCCACGCATAACACTGCTGTAAATGCACCTCCAGTTGTCGTAGACATGTTTACGATAGCCATGGACGCGTTTTAAAGTAGGAGGAACCAAGTGACTGGCCCACGGCACAAAAAGTTTGGCCACCCCTACTGTAGACCTTTGTAGAGTTTCTACATTTCAGAAGACAAAAAAGAGGATGTACCCATGCAATGTTTCAAATAATGTAGAAAATGTATAGAAATATGTTTTTTGCAAATAACATAAAATAAATCTCAGCATAGCCTTCTCCAAATATGCCAACCACAGTTTTCACGTTCCTTACCTTCTCTTTGTCTGCTTTTGTTCTCATCCTTTCCCCATATATCAAAAACATGTGCTGCCCTGGGTCATAACATCCAGGTGACTGGTCGACAAGCATCAGCTGGCACCATCGAAACAAGTCACGCAGGTTAAACTCCCAAGGTCCACCTTTATGGCCCCACTTCTTCTCAACCATGACTTCCTGATCAATCTGAACAAAGTACCAGTTCAAAAGATCATAAACTCTAATGTGTTTCAGCTTTTCATAAATCAAAGAGAAACTGGTCCCCCACCTCTCTTTCCACAAACTCACAACCACACATAAATCCCACAAATCCTTGTCTTTCAACATGCTGGGAGGAACATATGGAAGCCAAAGTTTAAAACAAAGGTAAGGGACCAGGTAGGAGTCGTGTAACAGATTACTGAAAGGTTCTCTCACACTATTACACCCCAGAAGACTACAAAAATAATACCAATGTGCTAATTTTATTGGTCTTTGATGCCCAAAACATACATAACAAGAACTGACAATCTTTCAAAATCTTCATGTTCACATCAACTAGACCAGGGGTGCTCAAACTATGGCCCGTAGGCCGGATCTGGCCCCTGATGCCAATTAATCCGGCCCATGAAGCCCTCGTCGCTTCCGGGAGTGACGAGGGTTTCGCAGGCTGGATGAATTGGCATCAGGGGCCAGACCCAGGCCATGGTAACCGGTCCCCTGAACCACGTGACCGGCCCACAGCCTGAAAAGTTTGGGCACCCCTGAATGAGACTTTTAAGGGAAGCACAGTAGGGAAATCATTTATTATTATTATTATTATTATTATTATTATTATTATTATTATTATTATTATTATTATTATTATTATTGGTCATATTTATATGCCACCCTCCTCGCGAGCGACTCAGGGCGGCTAACACAGCATTAAAAACAACAATTAAAACACAGTCCAACAATAAAACTTAATGCAGAGTTTGAAGCATTATATTTACCTTGTTGTTAAACTCAACCATTCTTTCTATGTTATTTTTACCAATGGCAGGAAACAGAGTATTCCCAATGTACTCCATATCAGCTGCAGAAAGTGGGTCAACATAAACCTACACAAATCGAGATAATACACAAATAGACTGATAAAGGGTGAGGTTGAAGTTCTGTGAAGGTGGTGAACTGTTTGGCTTGATGTAGAAAATGCAATAAAAGAGCACAATATGAATTTAAAGAAACAAAAGAGCACAATGTGAATTTAAAGAAACAAAAGAGTTCTTCTAGTGATGCCTATAAAATTGCGCTATCAGGGCCAATGGTAAGAATGCACATCCCATTTCCCATAAACCCCACTGTTCAATCCAAAATTAACAATTCAGTTAACAAATGTATTGATATTAACCCAAATGATTTTATCATCCAACATTCATGACCATTCCAAATTCTAATGTTTTATGATTGCAGAATTTACTGCAAACCTAATGATTATTACTGCTCAGCAGCAAACTTTAACAAGCAGCGGCAGAATCACTCTTATCCGTGCTTGTGGGAAAGAGACAGAGCCCACAGGTTACAGAAACCTCTACCTGACACATTCTCTTGCACGAAACAGAGACAATCTTTCTGACTGTGAAATGTGGGGTGACATGCCTCCATCTCTACAGCTGTAAAGCAGGGAGAGTCTTCTGTACATCATGCTCTCTGTGTTCTACTTGCCACAGATAGTGTAACTATTGAAGACTGATTATGGCTGTTAGCAATTAAAGAGGACAGATGCTCTTCTACTTATGTATTTGCCTTTTCAGACTTCTTCTTCAGTTCCAGATATCGGCTATCATCACGGCGATAGTCCTCCTGTTCTTAACTCCTTGGAAGAGTTCTTCCGAGGACATGCCACACCAGTCTCTCAGGTTCTTCAGCCATGAAATACATCTACATCCAGGGCCTCTCTTCCCAGGGATCTTTCCTTGCAGAGCAAGTTGGAGGATTCTATGCTTTGTGTTGTTCCTCATGATATAGCCAAGGTGTTGGAGCTTTCTCTGCTTAATGGTCTTAAATAGTTCTTTTTTTTTATCCATCCAGTGCAACACCTCTACATTAGTCACATGGTCAACCCATGATATCCTTAGCAGCTGTCTATAGAACCACTTTTCAGACTAATACACAATTTCACCTGTTTCTGCAGGACTTACCGTATTTGACAGCGTATATGACAGTGGTGGTGAACCTATGGCACACGTGCCAGAGGTGGCACTCAGAATCCTTTCTGTGGGCATCTGTGCAATCACCCCAGCATAGAGTTCACCCCACCCCTCTGCCCAACAGCCCAATAGGAGTGTTTCCTTCCTCCCCTGTTGCTGTATTGGCACTTTGCAATAAAGAAGTGGGCTTTGGGTTGCAGTTCGGGCACTCAGTCTCTAAAAGGTTCACCATCACTGGTATATGACATACCCCATTATTACCACAAATAGCCCACTATAGGCTGCTATATACAGTACAAGATGCACTCCATTTTCCCAGTGTATTTTAGGGGGGGGAGTGAGTCATATACGCCAGCAAATATGGTAACCAGCATGGGAAATGTTCAAGGTTAAGCAGTTTGTAGACTAAACTGCATATGGCTATTTTACAATTCCTAATAAGACCGGGGGAGGGGGGGAATCGGAATGATTTTAAGCATAATGACAGACTTGCCTGTGTGAATCTGTTGAGAAAGGACTTGGGCAGACCTTTTCTGCCTCCTCCTTCCCTGTAGGGATTCTGGCATCCAAAAATCTTTGTTGTCTGATGCTGCACGTGGAAGCTCAGCCCCAACTCAGGGATGTAAATCTCCGCCCGATGGTCAAGGCAGGCATTCAGGCCTTCCAGCACTGACTGAGAAGCCAAGTTCAGCTATTTGAGAGAAATCATGAGAAGAAATATATCGTTCCATGTTCTTCACAGCAGACACACCCATATATTTTCATACATTACTTCCCTTAGTCTTTGACCATAATTGTTCCCTGGTTCTGTCTAGTTTCCCCCATCTCACAGGTTCACATAACTGACCGATATGAGTCAAGGGGTGGGGTGGGGGACTAGATCAGTTTCAGCTACCACCCAATTTTCTCTCAACTGTCTGATGCAAATCAGGACAATAACACTTTAACGATAATTGACGGAACCATTCTTTTCTGCTCTTTTTAAAAGCTCCCACCTTTCTTTATCTACTAAGTTTGGACAGTAAAATAAAAACCCTCTACTAGATTTGCATTTTTGTATCTGAAATATGACCAATTAGCCAGAGAGATAGGCCTCTCTTGTCTGGAATACCCCAATGCCTGGAAGGAAAAGATTATATGTTTGTGGGCAGACAAACACAAACACGTACTGTTTCCTAAAAAGGTTTGTTACTATTTCTTGTGTCTAGGCCAGATTTGAAACTGATAAAATGGAGCCACTTTTTGGTGAGGTTATTCTGCAGTTCCTGACCTAGTGTGAAAAAGATTAGCTGGCACAACAAGGTGGCCATTACCAGGGTACGCCCAATTATGGTTGAAAAATACCACAATCTTCGAGAAGGCTCTTAAAATAACTGGGATAAATAGACTGTTCCAGGGTGTATTGTTTTTTTCAAGTACAAAGAGTGTTCTTTAAATAAATAAATAGATAGATAGATAGATAGACAGACAGACATTTGGTGTTGTAACCCTGCAGACACAATTATTCAAAAACAAAAAGGAGGAGGAAGAATAGAAAACCCTTTTCCTCCACGATATAAGATAGAACTCACTTCATCCAAAACAATCCAGTGTCCATCTTTCAACGCTGCAAGCAAGGGACCATCACGCCAGGCAAATTCCCCTCCTTTGCCCCCTTCAACAGGCAGATCTGTGCCAAATAAATCTGTGATGTCCTTATGAGGAAAGAAAGAAAAGCCGAGGTTTCAAAATGACAGCCCAAGTAATGGATATTTCAGAAAAATCCACCTTGACATGTAGTGTATTTTTATTTTATTTTTTTAAAAATAGTATCACAATTTAGAGCTGCAGACTTTAGTTCTTGGCCAATTTAGCACATACTATACTCAAGAACAAAACAACAAAAAGATCCATTACCAACTCAATCTTGGGACTCGTTTGCAGTTTTAAATATAATATCTTATTAATTGCTTTGAAAACATTTACCCAAATATTATTCACCTTACAGTCCCAGCAAAGATGAAAATAAGTCCCCAGATTTTCTTTATAACTCCAACACTCTTTTTTTAAAATAAATTATTGATTTAACCAAATTGGTGTCATATACAACCTGCATATCAACTTGAAACTGTTCCTCACTTACATGCTCTTCATAATCCTTTGAGTCTAGTTTCTTTTCCACTCTGACTCTCCTCTTTTAATCTTTAGCTCTAGTGCCCATATTCCTCTCAGGACCCCGGAAGCAGAGCTGCACGTATCCACAAGGGCATACATTCACGTTAGAACCATAGCAACCTGCTTACCGTTTGTTCAGACAGATTGATTCGAACCAGGCTGTTTCCCGAAGTTTTTGCCAAGGCTGCAACGAGACTGGTCTTGCCAACGCCTGGAGAGCCTTCCAGGAGAATGGGCTTGTTAAGCTGCAAGGCGCGCAACAGCCGCTGGGCATTCATTGCTGTGGTTCCGGCGTTCAGAGCATAGTCTGAGACACTGTTCTTCTGGTAAAGAGGGCCTACAGCGCAGTGGAAACAATTAGATAGAATCAGATTCCAGACTAAATGAATGGCTATAAATAATTTTTGCTCTTCCAAAAGACAGACAGATGG
Organism: Furcifer pardalis; assembly: GCA_030440675.1. Classification (NCBI taxonomy): domain Eukaryota; kingdom Metazoa; phylum Chordata; class Lepidosauria; order Squamata; family Chamaeleonidae; genus Furcifer; species Furcifer pardalis. Next base: position 42,811,654 of record CP126890.1, on the reverse strand, counting down.
GGCCTGGCACAAAATAAGACAGTGGAGAGTTCCACTATCCAGCACTCCAGCAGTGCCATAACACTCTGTACTTACTGGTTAGATGCTCTGCCTCAACAGATCAGTTAACCAGTATAGGTAAAAGTCGCCCTTGCTCTTAAACCAGTCATGTCCGACTCTAGGGGGCAGTGCTCATCTCTCTTTACAGCCAAAGAGCCAGCGCCGTCTGCACACATTTCCATGGACGTGTGGCAGTCATGACTAGATGCTAGAGTACGCAGAACGCTGTTACCTTCCCACCAAAGTGGTACCTATTTATCTACTTGCAATTTTTTTGCTTTTGAACTGCTAGGTTGGAAGGAGCTAGGACAGAGATGGGAGCTCACTCTGTCATGCAGCACTCAGGTCTCGAACTGCTGAACCCCCCACCTTCCAGTCGTTAAGTTAAGTGTCTCAACCACTACACTACCATAGCCCCTAACCAGCATACGGAGTCCTTAATGGGTTCACTTGAGTGCCTTGATCACACCACTGAAATCCCACAAACAAGTATTAACTTTTGAGTCCTGCAGGACTTTGCATTAGCCTGGGCATTACAGATTTGGGGAGAGCAGAACAGAATGGAATAATCAAGAACTTTTAGCATATCAGAAAACAAAAACAAAAAAGTAATAAAACAAAAACACTGTAGCACTTTAAAGACTAACTGCTATATTTTTACTGTTAGCTTTCATCAGAAGTGGACTTGATCCACGAAAGCTAACACTAAAAATAGAGCAGTTAATCTTTAAAGTGCTACAATGTTTTTGTTTTATAACTTTTTTGCTTTTGTTTTTTGATATGCCTGAATCACAGACTAACACTGCTACTATTCCAAAAAATTCAAGAACTTTTTGTTTGCAGTCCCACCCTCCCAGTCCTGTAATAGCCTGGCAAAGAAACCAGCAGGACTAGACCCTAGCTATAAGATTTTAGCTATCTAGTAGAAGCATCACCCACTCTTCTTTTCATATTGTGTACAAGGACACAATTTCCCTTCGGAAGCCACACATATGACAGGATGCCTCAAACCTACACCAGTTGAGGAAAATATACCCTCTTGTTGATATTGCTCCTCCTAAGATTAGGAGAGAAGTGGTAGTGGATGCTGAGAGAACTAAGCAAGACCCTCAACACCCTCTGAACAGATATGAGCCTCAAGTCCACCAGCTCAGATCCAGAAAGAGCTTCATGGCAACAACAAACATTTTTGAGAATACACAAGAACAAAAGCAAATTAGAAGGTGGAGGAAGGAACTCACTGGACAAGGAACAATATTAAAGGAGGCTATGACTGAGAAACTCAACCTCCCCTACATCACTTGGGAGGACCATAAGCAGGCTGAGGGTTGAAGACCAACATGTTCCAGTTGGGGCTGCTGGCAGACAACAACATGTGTGGTGAATGTGGAGAGATACAGAATCCGGCTCATTTTCTGGTCTGGTGACTACTGCTAGAAACATACTTTGATGAGGACTTAGGTTTGGGCAATGACAAAGCGAAGAAAGTGGCTTTATTTTGGCAGGAAAGGGTTTGATCAGGACACAAAAGAATTTTTCACTTTCGGTGTTTCTGTACCAGTGACTTTGTTTTAAATGTCCAAAAGCCTTAACCTACCAATATATCTCCTGCACACAAGTGGTGGAGCTCAGGCCTCAAAAAAGCAATAACACTCATGTTGAACATCTAACATATAGTTAACAGTAGTGACAGGCACTAGCAATTCAAGGCTGCAGTTTTCCATCCAGATTAAATGCTTGAATTTTCCTCCATGTAAAAATGGCCCTGGTGTAGGGAAAGCTAACATATGCAAGTGAAGACTGGGCTGGATGTCTTGCTCCTGATAAGCTAGTAAGAAAGAGCTTCCTTGAAGATTTTGGCATTTCTGAACCAGAATCGGGTGTTTTCTGGGCAATGGCCACCTTGTGCCAGGTAATCTTTCTCACACTAGGTCGGGCGAAAGGAACTGCGAAAATGAACTCCTCATAGGTGGCTTCAGTTTGGCAGTTTCACAACTGGCCAAGATACGGAAGAAGAAGCCTTCGATGTGGGGGGAGGAGCTGTTTTTACATGGTAGGAGTTGTTTCAAGCTGCCAACTGCCCTATATGTAGTCAATTATACTACAAGGAGGGAGGAAATGAAGGAAATACTTCTTGCCTCTTGGTATAAAGAATGGATGGATTCCTACACTGTTCTCCATCCAAACCATTTCCCTCTCCTTCTCCAGGTCATAGATTTTCAGTTCATTCCACTGATCCTCAGACAGCCGGACAACTTGGGAAAGCTTTCCGCACAGGTATTCCAGGCACTTTTCACGAACCAAAGCAGTTGCGCCAGAGGAACAAGATGTCATGCCTACATTGCAAAGGATATCAAGTAAGTTAAGCGACAACAGCAGTTGGGCACGGACAGTTATGTGTAAGATGGCAATGGCCTCTCAAACCACATGCATAAAGCAGGCCAATTGTACTTATTTAGGACTCACGTCTACTACTTTTCCTCGACTCCCAAGCAAAAATAGAGACTTGAATTTGTTAAATACAGTGAACCTCATATAACAATCGTCCCATATAGCAACAAAATCACATAACAATTAGGTTTGGGGAAGGGGGGATGGTGTCTCCGCACAACAATTTTCCCTATGGAAAAAATTCGTACAACAAATTTTCAATGGGAAAAACCACTTAGCGAAAAAAATCATTGTACAATGCATCTCATAGGGAAAATCGCTATACGATGCATGCATTGTATAGCAATTGTTTCATGTAACAAGCCCCATGGAACGGATTAAAAATCATTGTATGAGGTACCACTGTATATTAATGCAGCCTCACAATGTGATGGATTAATGTGGGTTATTTGTATAGCCAGCCAATAGGAAGAGTTATCTAGTTTTCCACCTCCAGGGTTACCTGACCCGATTATAGACTGCTTGATAGTCAATTTTCTGTCAGAGAGTGTTCAGTGTCTCTGAGGTAATTTTCATCGTCGTGTTAATATTCTCTCTTCTCTTTCTCTCACTCTCCAAATGATTGCCTTACAAGCAAAAGTGTACTTAACTGCCAAAGTTATTGTAAGGAAACTGTTTAGTCTTCTACATAAAGAAATTCAACTGTTTACTCTTTTATCTACAAATTCAACTGTAAGTAAAGAACTGTTTTTTCTTATACTACAAGACATGTGGAGAGTTTAATTTGCTGGACTAGAATGGGAGACTAATATTTGGAGAACTCACTTACTATAACGATCTTTGTTAAATCTGGCCTGCCTACTGCTGTCCTGTTGCTGCACACATACTGCATTTTAAAAACTCAACAAAATTCACTTTTATTGATCATCTGGAATGGGGGTAGAGGGTAGAGTAAGGTCTGAACAATTACACTGCATCACAAAAAAATGCCGCTCCTTGCTCTAATCCATGTGGTTTATACTAAACCAAGCGTGCTGAATTCAAATCTGAAGTCCGATTCTGCCTAGGACGTCAGGATCTTAAGTTAGCAAATCTCACTCTCTTGGTTAGATTCTTGCATTGATCACGTGGGATATATTTGGCACAAATGTAGCAACAATTGTCCGGTTTATTAACACAGCCGTGCCTACTCATCTTTAGCTGAAAACAAACTCACTATGGCCTAGCTGTACTTGGTCCTTAGTCCACCTTGCCTTATATACCTATTTCTGATGTCAGCTCACTGACTTGCCCAGACATGCCTGGCCGTTGCTGGAAAATGCATGCCACCAGGGGACCTGATTCAGCTGAGGCAACACCAGGCATAGTGGTAGCTGGATCTGTTATAATGTTCCCATGTAAAAATACATTACCCAATTACCGGCTATTTGAACAGCTGTAGCACAACTATAATTTAAAATCTGTACCTGATAGGCAAATTCTGAGTTCAGCTTTGGAATCAGCACACTTGATAACATGTAAATCACGTGTGTTATTCCCAGTAGCAAAATCATTGTTGTACAGTGTTATGTCACAGCAGAAAAGCTTGAATGTTTTACCTGAGCCTATTCCATCCAGATATACCAGACACGCAGCATGGACAAATGTCATCACTGGAGAGATGCTAAGGAAGGGGTATCCTTCCGAGACCCCATCTTCTACCATCGCATTCATGAAGCTGACCCATGATAGAACGTCTCGGACACTGACAATACACTGGCGACCAAAGTCTTGATCAATCAGCCATTCTATGAAATCCATCATGAGTTCTGCCACATCCTTTCCTGGAGCAGAAGAAGAGAAACTGATGGAATGTAATGGCCAAAATCCAACTGAAAAATTAAACTGACATAACTCCACTGGCATAAATTCCAGCCCTGAATTGTCACATGTGAATTTATTTATTTGATTGACTGATTAATTAATTTACAATGTCAGCAACTCTTTACTGGTGTACAACAGCAAATGTCCACACCAGCTTCTTAAGGGTAATTCACAGCAAAGGTTTAGACTGATAGTATGCTAGCTAGTATAACAAGATTCTGGTCAATGGGAAACAGTTTTGTATGGACCTTTTTAAAAAGATACAGCTCTATGAGGGTTTTCACAATGAAACACAAAGGGTGAAAAACTTCTGCAGCCAGATTTTCTTAGTGAAATTTAAAAACCTTTGCAAAATGTTTTTAAGTATTTCAGGATTTGCAAAATGCAAAAAAAAATTTTTTTTGAATGATTCATAAAAATACTATAAGCAAAAGCAAAACAATCACACTTATATACAGCCCCATAACATTTAGTGCACTCAAACTCATTATGACACTACCCTCCTGACTAATGAGAAAAACAAAGTAATAGAGTCCCTAGTAAACAGGAGAAACAAAGAGATTTCTGGCTACTCCCCACCACATCTTTTTTTGGATACAGCAAGAGAAGACTGACTCTATAGCTTTTCACTAGCAGAATTAAAAATAAAATAGTCACATATTTGTTAAACATATGAGATTTACCTTTCTCTTTAGTTCTGGCCACAGCGAGCCCAGGATGGAGATTATGCTTTACGATCTGAATTAAATCGTCACGACTGTTACTCTGTGGACACCATATTTCAGTGAACCTATTACGCAGGGCAGGTGACAGCTGGAAGAAGTCACAACTGCAGTTATTGCCAGAAAAGCACTTCAGAACCCTTCCTCTTCTTTAAAATAATAAGACTCTATGAAGCTTACGCAAAGGTAAAGGTTGCCCTTGCTCAAAAGCCAGTCATATCTGATTCTAGGGTTTGGTGCTCATCTCTGTTTATAGCCAAAGAGCCAGGACTGATCATGTCTGCAGACGTTTCCGTGGACATGTGGTAAACATGACTAGACACTGGAGTGCACAGAACGCTGTTTACCTTCCCACCAAAGTGGTACCTATCTATCGACTTGCAATTTCTTGCTTTTGAACTGCTAGGTTGGCAGGAGCTGGGACAGGGATGGGAGCTCACTCTGTCATGCAGCACTCGGGTCTCAAACTGCTGACTTGCCGACCTTCCAGCTGTCAAGTTCAGCATCTTAACCACTAAGCCACCGCAACTCCCTATAAAGTTTAAAGGATTTTAAAAGGCAAAATGATTGCTAGCATACATGTATTGTCAGTTCTAACATTTTTACTCCAGCTCTACAGGAAGTGCCACTTTTACATTATCACGTTGGGGGTTCCCCCCAAAACAGAAGTAAAAGCCTTCTAGAATGTTTTTGTCTTTACTGGACTTCATGTGGCCAATGCAGAAATGCTGAGGGCAAAAATTAGGCCTTAGGCCCACCAAAGTTTTCCACTTCTCAACTAGGTTAATATCCGACCTGCTAAAACACAGGTAAGTCTTGGCATGCTTCAACTGCACTGGTACCTACTGTATAGGTCACAATAGATTTCCAGCGTGGCAAATGTAGCAGCAATTACCTCTTTTTTCCCGAAGTCACCACCAGGATTCATTGTGGCTAAAATACGAAACTTATTTCCTGCAGTCAGCAATTCAACTTCATCGTCCTCATTACCTTTTTCTGCTAATACCAGTGTCTTTTCGGTTTCAAGAAGACTATAAGAAAATTAAAACTGTTTTTGCTTCACTCATTTTCCAAACATACACACACTAAGCGATTTGCCAGAGTGGCCCAGAAAAGCAAAGTAATCACATTTCTATGCCGCCCCATAGCACTTAGTGCTCTCTGGGCAGTTCACAAGTTGATTAGCATTTTTACCCCCAACATGCTGGGTACTCATTTTACTGACCTTGGAAAGATGGAAGGCTGAGTCAACCTTGATCCCGGTCAGGACTGAACTCACAACCCTTTGGTTGCAGTACAGCAATTTAACCACTGTGCCACCAGGGCTTCTAGTCAGACCTATGAGGTTGCTATGTTTCTTTCCTCTGTTACTTGACACTTTTGTGCTTTGACCAAAGGGCAACATATACAGTGATACCTCGGATAACGTTTACCTCGGATAATGCTAAAATCGCATAACGTTAAGTAATCTGGGGAGGAGAATTGGATCAAATAACGTTAAGGTCCTATGGGATGGATTGGATAACAACCACTAAAGCCTGTGCGGTTACAATGTATCTCTATGGAGCTTTAACGTTATCCAATCCATCCCATAGGAGTTTAACATGCATCGGATAACACTAAAAATCGGATAACACCAAGACTTGTGGAACCAAGTCTTAGCGTTATCCGGTGTTTTACTGTACTTCACTGCAAGCCTTTCTCTGTGGAGACTCAGACAAGCCTATGCTTCCAGCTAACTTTTCAAGCCTGCACACTCTATTCTTGGTCTCAGGTAATCACAATTTATGTGGCTATAACATAGATGTAGGAGGTGTTGTGAACTCTTTTGTTTTCTCTGCTTCTTTCATCCCTAATCTTTTAAAATCAAGCCTGACCAAGAATTCTGAGGGACTGAAAAGTTCACTTTAAGGAGGTGGAAATGTATTTTGATAGCCCGAGAGAGGCTATCAAACTCTTTAAAAAAACTGAAGCTATACAACTCTAGTATTCAAGCAAGAATTACTAAACGTAAGAAATGGAATAAGTTAGAAGTACCGTATTTGCCGGCGTACAAGACGATTGGGCATATAAGATGACCCCCAACATTTCCACTCAAAATATAGTTTGTTATATACTCGCTGTATAAGACTACCCCCTCTTCCGCACACCTTCCACACACCAAATAAAATGTAAAAGAACATCAGATTTGATTTCAACATGTTAATTTATATTCAAATGCTTATGACATGCAGAAAAACTGTCACAAGGCTGTATGTTATCAAACATGTACAGTAAACATAAAACAGTGCAAGTTTATTAAACGTAATTCACCAAAGACAATTCACTAAAGCTGAATGGAACAATAAACCTATGGGAGCTGCCATGCTGTTTGTTTTCTAATCTGTTAACCAAACTGGAACTGTCAATGATAGAAGGAAGATAACAAATAGAGGGAGAGAGCAAGTGTCAGGCAAGTCCCTAGCAAGTTTGCTGGCGTGACAGTTTCCCTTTAAAAGCCTTCAAACTCCTGTTCGTCATCTGATATTAAAAGTTGTTATCCGATCCATCCCATAGGACCTTAACGTTATTCGATGCAATTCTCCTCCCCAGATTGCTTAATGTTATGCGATTTAAGCATTATCTGAGGTAAACATTATCCGAGGTAAACATTATCCGAGGTATTACTGTATTTTAGTGCACCCGGCGTACAAGACGGCCCTCCCACTTGGAGGCATGTTTTTCAGGCGTAAAAAGTCGTCTTATACCCCAGCAAATACGGTAGTTATGTTTAGTTTAGATTCATGATGAAAAACCCACAGAATAATAGAATTACCGAGTTTGAAAGGGCCTAGGAAGGCCATCCAGTTCAACTTTAAGGAGGTGGAAATGTATTTTGATAGCCCAAGAAAGGCTATCAAGCTCGGGGGTGGTGGTGTTAATCTGAAGTGTACAACACTAGTATTCAAGCAGGAATTAGTAAATGTAACAAATAGAAGACAAGTAGTCGTGTTTAATTTAGAATGTGACAAAAATCCCACAGAATCATAGAATTACTGAGTTTGAAAGGGCCTAGGAGGCCATCCAGTTCAACCCTCTGTGCTCAATGCAGTAATCAAATAAAGGAAGCATTGCTGGGTGTTCAAGAGCATACCTATTAAGTCTTTCCAGAACAGAATCATCTGCTAACGAAATCTCATCCATCAGGAAAAAACTGTCCTCTTTCATTGCTAGAACCAGAGCCCCATCATGCCATTCAAACAGCCGAGAGCCATCAAACTCTTCCTATTAGAAAGGTGACAGAAAAAGACTGGTGACATAACTTTAAAGAGTTTTAAACTTCCTTAAAACACAGAGCATCAGAAAGTCACTTTTTTTTGCCAGAGTGGCCAAAAACCCATCAGACCCCTGGCTGTTGACCGACCTTGTCCTTGGATCGCTGCCTAACCGGTCGCAATCCTCCCAGAAAGTCAGAAGTCTCCATGTGCAAGTGGCAGTTCACAGAATACAACGTCTGGCTCGCTAAAGCAGCAAATATCTGACAAATAGTAGTCTTGCCACACCTGTATTGTAAAATGTATAGTCAGTTACACTCTGGAAAATTGCTTAGTTGCCCAAAGGTTCATTTCAGAAGGAGGCAGATAATGGATTTACCCTGTGTCTCCAACCAGAAGTACAGCTTCACCAAACTCTAATGCTCGGCCTGCCAAAATGGCAAGTCTCCTCATCCCTTGAGTCCACACAATGTGACTGAACTTGTCATTCATTACAGACATCCATGCAGATGCTTTAGCTGGTCGAAAGGGAAAGGGAAAAGGCAGATGTGGTTAATGCACACACACAAATCTCAACAAATCAATGAACTCTAGCAAAGTATTAAAACTTTAATTAGTTTTTCAAATCCACCTAGTTGCCTCTTCACACTTTCTTCTGAGAAGAGATGCTGGGGATCCAATTTCCTCTTGAAGTGTTTTTCAATCACTGTTTGGATAATGTCCACTTCCTGTTGTTTTCTGACTCTTCCTGCTAGAAGCATAAATCCTAAGAAGAAAATGATAAACGTTACCTGGATACCACCCTAGTATGTTTAAAACCAGGAGTTCAAGATTTAAAAGATGAATGCTGAACTCTACAAAAACTACACGAGTTGAGATAAGAAGCAAAGTCTCTCACCATCATTTGATAAGTGCTGAAGCCAGTCATAATCCTTCTCGGTCTGCTCTGCTAACCTGTACCTTTCAGCCCAGCGAAAAAGATCCCGAAGCGTAATGAAGCCATACTTGCCAGCAAATACTGATGAACCCCTGCGGTAAGACTGGGGCAGAAGAAAAGAAATTTGGAATGTTAATCTTTAACCATAACCTCTGTAGCCACAGTTACTTTTTCATTAGCTTTACTGCACCCAGCAACTCTCTGTGTCTAGCAAGAAAGAAACAGTTGTGTGATTCTGGTACAGCATTTGAAAAGATACCTCTACTAGACCACTCATCATCATTGGCTGCAACTTGTATCCAAGAATGCATTTTTTTCCTGAAGCAGGAAAAATGCCACTGGCATGAATTTGTTTAAGGTGGATCCCAGCTTGCCATGAAGTGACCCACACACTATGATCACAGAGCCATTTCCTATGGCACCTATGAAAATAGACGTGCAGGATTTAACATCAGGACTGCAATGGACTGCTGCACCCTTGAGGATATGGACAAGGTGCTCCTTCACAGCCAGTCCATCTGGCATGGCCTCTTCCACCTCCATGACTGTTAGGAATCAGAGTTCCTCCTCCGCTCATTTTGCCATTGGCCCAATAAGATGGTTTCCAGTGAGGGGACCATCACCTCACCTAAAGGGACTCATCCACCCAAAGCAGTTGGCCTCTTTAGGGAGTCAGGTTAGTTAACCACTGCATGACACTCAGTGTTGAGTCACTGGCTGTACGGTCTTCATCAGGCTGAGCAATACACAGCTGGAGTTGGTACAGAACGTGGCCATGATCTTTGGATCCTCCATGCTTCTTCTGCATGACCCCCTTAATTCTGTAATATCCAATCTGATGAAGAATGAGGATTCATGTGGAGTTGATAGCTAGCTATCACCTACCTTTGCCTTCTGAATCTAACTCACTAAATCAGACCAACATCACATCTTGGTTCAATTATCAGAAAGATTCCAGTAGTTACTATAAACCTGCTATTGTCCAAGGCACCCTGGCAGGTATCCATCCACATATCACGCTGAGAAACACCAATATCAAACTTAGCTGGTCAACCTGCCTTTGGGCTGTGCCCTTTCTGGAGTAAAGAGCAACTCAAATTGAACAACTGGCACTTAACAAGGAGGCTCCTTCTGATTTGGTGTAACAGACCCACCTGATAGCTCAGGAAATACAAGGATCATACAGGCTAAGCTTTAACAGTAAGCTTGTTGTAATGAAAATCCTCCCCAATTAATCCCAAATTCTGAAGACATTTAAGTTGAGAAGTCTACAGTATGGAAGTGATTCAGACAAAGAAACATCCCACTCCAGTTGTGCCAGTGGTTCCCAAGAATTTTTTTTTGTGACACCCCACCTAAGCATCTCTACAATTCTAACCCCCCACCCCACCGCCCAGGGACATATAATTCTTACTATTCAAAAAGTAAGCTCCTATCACATGGAGGAAGCCTAAAAGGCCATTAACTTGGTCTAACTCATTCTTGAATTGCCCTTCTTAAAAATCAAATTGCCTCCCTGTGAGGTGTGTGCCTCATGTTGGGAACCACTGGTCTAGTTTAAGCTGCTATATAGGGAAGAGAGGACTTCACTTAAACTAACAGAGCTAACTTGATCATGCAGTGTCAGGAACAACAACCTCTGCATTAAAATACATCTTAAACACAATGATTTTTATAGAACATATTTTGGAAACAAAGGTGCACATTCCCTCAGACAGCTTCGGGGGCCATATGGGCCATTTTGCCCTTCCTCCGCCACATGGCACTTCCTGGTGTGGTGGAGGTGGGGCCATAAGGAATGGTGCCATGAGCCGCATCTGGCCCATGGGCCACAGGTTGGGAATCCCTGCTCTAAACTTTACAAAAGCAACAGTGAAACCTCTCCTGTTCCTAGATTCCACATGGTTTCAGCCATCACAAAATGGCATTACTCTCTAACCTTTTTACTAAATTCCCCAAACTCAACCTCCCACAGACTATCACAAACCCATGCTCTTCTTTCATTAGACACTCCTATTCACATTTCTCTCTCCAAAACAATCCATAAAATAGCCAACTCCTCTTTACTGGCTAGAACAGGGGTGCCCAAACTTTTTGGGCCCCGGGCCAGTCACATGGTTCAGGGGACTGGCTGGATGAATTGGCATCAGGGGGTGCATTTGGGCCCCGGGCTGCAGTTTCGGCACCCCTGGGCTAGAATAATATTTTTACTAGGGTAGGAATATTTCAGAAATAAAATGTTCAACAAAAACCATGAACCAATCTACAAACACCTGTTATTTTTTTAAAAAAACTACTTTGGTTAAAGACACAATTTGAATTTTTAAAAAAGTAAAAAAGAAGAATCACACCAGTACCTGCAACTCTCGCATGACTTTGACAAGCCTACTACAATAGGAGGGAGGAAGCTGGCATCTTCTGTGCAAGATGGTTTCTAATTCTGCACTTGGGAGTTCGTCAAAATGTAGCTCCACAAATCTATTTCTGAAGGCTCTAGACAACACCTAAAAAATTTTTAGAAAAGGAACTGAAATATTTCAATTGTTAATTATATAACTGAAAACAAGACTTCTATGGTTTCTTGTTGGTTGCTCGCAAGAAATTAAGAAGCCTGACATTGTCGGCATTTAGACATGTTTTTGTGGCTACTACGCAAGAAGGCAAACATAAGATAGCATACTTCAAGCATCAACTTTAATTTAATCCTTTTGCAGCTATTTAGTTGGGTTCATGCTACTTGATGTTAAGCAAAAAGGTAGTAAAATACTAAACCCAACCAAGACCTGCAACAAAATATTTCTGTGTAGAGGGCTTTTGATCAGGGTTTCAAGCAGCTATGCTCTTTTCCAGGATACTCCATTACATTCCCATCCTCTCCACCTGTCAGTCAGAATTCCATTGGTTTGGGAGTACCTGGTGTCAGGAAATGGCATCATTTTCCTAATGCTCACAAAGCTTGATTAAATACTAGTTTGAAATAGGCCTCAGAAAAAAATCCATTTTTCTCTCTGAGCCTCAAGGCTGTGTAACAGCATGTTTTCAACCATGTTTTCAGTGTCAGTGTACCCGTGTTATCTTTCTAGCCGGCCTAGCCAGCAGAACCTAGCCATATTGTGTCTTTACATAAATGTAAACAACTATTGTTGTGAGAAAGTTTTCTTTGTTACGTGATTGGCTAAGCTAAACCACCTGACTGCAAATTCTCCATTTTGGAGAGAAGAAAGAGTTCGTATTTGCTTCTCCATGAGTTAAGACCTGTTTTTGATTAGACCTGCTTTTGTTTCTGGATCTCAATGGGCTAACATTCTTTAGCCTAGGAGCTATGCATTTTTGCTCCTTAAAAATGGTTACCTAGATTTGCCTGTGGACTTTATTAGACTGACCTGTGCTACTGACTTTTATGCTTTATGAACCTGATCAATAAATCTTCATCATTTTTCTGAATAACTTGTCTTCATTGGACTAATAGGGTAAGAGCAGCATTGCATTTCACACACCAACATTTGAACGCTACCAAATTAAAAACCCCTTAAGAGCTGATAAGCAGCTGAGAGTTGTATCTCTATTCTAATTAGCCGTCCAGCCCGCCTCGGTTGTTTTGATTTTGGTTTCCAGGGGTTTTCCAGAAGTGTGGGAGCCGGCTGGATCGTGACACCTGGGTTCTCACCGTGGGCCAGAATAATGGCCCGCAGGTCGGAGGTTGAGAACCACTGCTGTAGCGTATAATATACTCACAGAAGAAATCTGATTTCACCTTAGGATAGCAGGCAGAATCCTATTAGGGTAGGAATTAGGGTCGGGTCCTCCCGATTGGGGCGGGGTATTACATTTAAATAATAATAATAATAATAATAATAATAATAATAATAATAATAATAATAATAATAATAATAATAATAATAATAATAATAATAATAATAATAATAATAATAATAATAGATGCTCCTGATGGCATTAATTTCATAAGTATCACTCTCAGCTGTGAGCTAAGTTCAAAAATCAGCACAGACTTTTGCTGTTGCACACCAGACTTGGCATACAACAGCAGCTCAAAGATGAAATATAAATTGATGACATTGTATTACTGTAATTTTTCAATTTATTTATTTTCAATTTATTTTGGCCATTATATAATGGTTTACATACCTTTCTGCCTCCATAGACCCCCGGAGGATTCTGAGTGGCAAACAGCATGAATCTTGGGTGAGCTTTGACTGTTTCCTGGGTCTCTGTTATAAACAGCTCTCTGTTATCATCTAACAATCGGTTCAGTGCTTCCAAAACATCTGTGGGTGCCAAGTTCAGTTCATCTAGGATTATCCAGTAGCCCTTTCGCATAGCATCAATGAGGATTCCTTTGAAAATTTTATAGAAAAATTATATTGAAAGTGTAATGTGCTTTCAGCTTATATTGTAGCAAAGCAAGAATTGGGAAATCTTTGGAATCCATAAACCTTGATGGACTGCAATTCCCAGAATTCTGTAAGAATTTCCTAGACCAGTGATGGCACACCTTGATACTCTAGGTGTTCTTGAACTTCAATTCCCAGAAGCCCTGATCAGCCGGACTGCTGACTTGGGCTTCTGGTAATTGAAGTCAAAGAACACCTGGAGTGCCAAGGTTCGCCATCACTGCCCTAGGCACTGAGGATAACAGAAGTGAAGTTGGAGAAGAACCACTGTTGTAAGGAGAAAGACCAAGAGATTAACAATAGTTAAGTACTACCCTACCTTCTTTAAATATCAGCTTCCCAGACACATCTGATGTGTAACAGCCAATGTATTCTTGGATGTCTGTGTGTTCATGATTGTTAATCCGAACACAATGGTTTCCGCTTGCAGCAGCCAACCAACGAATTAAACTGGTTTTACCAATGGAAGTACTTCCTTGAATCAGCACTGGATAAATCCTTGGAAAATCAAACAGACAACAAACTTAGATGTGACATATTTTAGGATGGCTAAGAACTCAAAGCTGGAGACAATGGTTGTTGGCAGTCCAATGTAGTCACTGCCCTGTAGCCTCTCACAAATTTCATGATTGCTAGGCCCAAACATGTCAAGATTTAATACATGGTTCAGATATGGGAACAATGTTTAAATAAATAAACGTTTACAGCATGACCACAAGTTTGATGTATTAAATGGTGTAACAGAATGAAGTATACCCTGTGCTTTAGCCTCATTCAATATGGTGATTTCAAATCAGAGGGAAAGAGACAATATGTAAACATCCTTGCCTCATGAGTTGCCTCGTAGTTTTAGTGCAGAAGTGCCCAAACTTTTTGGGCCATGGGCCAATCATGTGGTTCAGGAAGCTGGTCACGAAGGCCCGGGGACCGGGTGCAACCCCCAACGCCAATTCATCCGGCCCGCGAAGCCCCGGTACGGGTGCGTTTTACTTCCGCTTCCAGGAGCGACAAGGGCTTCGCGGGCCGGATGAATTAGCCTTAGTTTGGGCACCACTGTTTTAGTGAAATGAAACCTAATGTGTGATTGACATGTCATACTGTAAGATCATTGGTTGGAATCCTTAAGGGGGAGGGCCAAAAGTGAGAGGAGACATGGAAACAACCTGTGGAATGCTGTGCTTTTAAACTGCAATCATGTAGCCTACTTAGCCAGAAAGGGGGCCATAGGTTGTCCCTTAAAGGACCAGTCTGCTTTATTTCCTTGCTTTGAAACGCTTCCTGGGCTTTTGATGGACTGTATCCTGTATTTTGCTCTGCTTTCAATACCTCGGATAACGCTAAGACTTGGTTCCACAAGTCTTGGTGTTATCTGATTTTTATTGTTATGCGATCCATGTTAAAATCCTATGGGATGGATCGGATAACATTAAAGCTCCATAGAGATACATTGTAACCAAACAGGCTTTAGCAGTTGTTATCTGATCCATCCCATAGGACCTTAACATTATTTGATCCAATTCTCCTCCCCAGATTACTTAACGTTATGCGATTTTAGCGTTATCCAAGGTAAACGTTATCCGAGGTATTACTGTACTTTTAAAATGCCTGAAGAGGACTGGAGTAGTTATTTGGCTCGAAGCTACCTCATCTGCCCATATTAAGATGCCTGGGTTGTCCAGCCAGGGAGCTGCAACTCAGAAGAATGATCGTGCCTACTCAAGAGTAAAGCACTGTATTGCTACACATAATGGTAACAAAGTTCTAATCAGGCTTTTTGCATAGCATTTGAAACACAAGATTATGGATGAAAACAACATAAATGGTAATTTTAAAAAAGCATATTTCTGTGGCCTTATTGGAAACAATTTCAGTCACACTGATATCAAAGGACATAAAAAGATACAATTAAACTCCAACATACCCAGCTGACACAACTCTGACGATATCTCTGAGGTTAAGCTTGACGGAAGGTGTGAGGACATAAGTCTCATCCACAATAGGTTCGTTATCACCAACTGAAATCCAGTATCCCTCTACTTTAACCATTCTTCCTTTTTTAGGTTCTGGTAAGGGCTAAAAAAAAAAGTAAGATATTTGAGAAACAAGACAAGCTTAAGCTATAAACAATGGACTGCAGAAAAGGGTACTCTCTGCTTTCTAAAGCAACACACCCTCTCAGAAGATCATGGCAGGGTATTTTCCAAGCATTTAGTGAAGGACACCAATGCTTTTAGCTTACAGTGCCAATGCTTTTTGCTTCTGTCCAAATACAACCTTTCTATGTCTTCTTAACAGTGAGCTCTGACTAAAACTGAAAAATATTTTGGGATTTTATGCAACTTTATGTAAACTCATGACGTGCAACAAACATGCTGATAACACTCCCAGCACCTCATAAATTAGCTGTGGCAACCTGCAACCTTGTATAGGATTGCATGCCTTCAATATGAAAGCCCACCGGGATTTTGGCATTCATACTCGATTTCAGATTCAGAGGTTGTTGATTTTTCTAAAAATTAGCAACAATTGATGTTAGCCGAAGTTATCTACAGTACATGACCTGACAAACAAATGTTAACATAACATACTTCTCACACCTCCCTTCGATATAACACAAAGCTAACAAGATACTTTAATGGCCCTTCATATCCAGCCAAGATGATAACATACTGTATGATCAATTCAAATTAAGGCTTCCTTTTTTGCTCAGTATTTTGCTTCAGTATTTCTACTAAAGACAAGCTTTCTCACTAACACAGTTTATGCTCCTTTCCACAAAAGAATTCTACTAATTGTTCCTGGGAAGACCACATTATTTAGCAAAACTAAATGTCTGCCGTGTGAACTCAAGAAGAGACTAGAAGACAGAATCTAATAAATAATAAATAGGAAGTGTGGGATCAATTAAATAAACAAAAATAACCATTTTACATGAATACTCGCCTGCTTAAGAAGGTTCTTTGTGTTACCAGACAAAATATGCTGGCATATCAATTCTTGAACAACTGGGTAAGACGCTCTATCCAGCTGTGTAAGAAACCCCAAACAAAAGCCCTAATAAAAAGGAAACAATTTTTTCGTTTCAGAGAGCCATTTTAATATTGTTAATTTATTTCCCCAAAATACAACTGTTTCTTTATTAAGTGATAAGAAACAAGAAGTCACCTCATAAAGGGAGCGTTGTATGTTGTTACATGGATTGGACGAGGCAAATCTCAAAGCTCTACAGAGAGTACGAAGGCTGTAGTGAGGCCTGTGGCCTGTCCCATCCACTAGATTTCTTTCACATTCCTTTCTCACAGACAAATAGAAGCTGCAGAAGAGATGACGAAGCATTTATTTTATCATTTTGGCCTAATATCTAAATCTGCTGCAGAGGTTTTCATCCTGAACGAATACTGTGTGTGCCCTTCACGCTGGTAACAGTGCAAAAAGACACTATTAAAAGTGAAGGCGAACCTTGGCACTCCAGGTGTTCTTCGACTTCAATTCCCAGAAGCCCAAGTCAGCACTCCTGCTGATCCGGGCTTCTGGGAATGGAAGTTCAAGAACACCTGGAGTGCCAAGGTTAGCCATCACTGCCCTATAAGGATCTTTCACTTCACACTTTGCTGCCCATCTATCCCATATAACTTTCAGCCTAAGCAGCAAGGGGAGGGGAACTGGCTGCAATACCCAACAACCCAAGCCACCATAACTAGCTTTATAAACAAATGTCTCTTCTTCTTCTGCCAGATTTGAATCCAAATACTGGTGATCATCACGGTGATCAGCCATGAAGACCCCGAGAATATAATGCAGTTGGCTTTCATCTGCCTTCCGCATCGCAGCATGACACCTGTGCTAATGATCCAGTTCTATGAGTCACTTTCTGGTCCTGAACCCTTTTGGCACCCAAAGTCCTCATCATCATCCTAGGCCAGTATTGATGAAGGTGCTGCCCTCCATCAAGATGGATTCAAGTGGGATTTAATCCACTTGGGGACCATCACCCTTCCCTGTGGACTTTGCCACCCAAGGCCATTAGTCCTCAGGGTTGCCAGGTTAGTTAACCGCCGCCTGACACGAGTTGCTGGCAATATGGTCTACTCTATCACCATAGCAAGATAGCCTGAGACATAGAAACACATACATGCAACAAATAAATAATAGACAATGTCTGACTTACTTTATGATCCCTTGCACTATGTTTTTGCTCACATTCAGTCCTTTCAAATAATCCATGACAAGTATCTGCAAGTCTTCTTCATTCTGTATTTCTTCTACGTACAGCTCAGTAAACCTGGAGGACGACGTTACAATGTAAATGATGTGTCTGCTTACCAACACTGAAGGCTGAAATGTCCTTATGCCTCCAGCGGTAGCCCTAGTATAGGACATGAGCACTAAACACCAAAATGACTTTCCCATCATGTAGGGAAAATACTAAATAAATGAATCACACGAAAGTTTATTATTTATTTATTTATTTTACAGACTTATATGCCGCCCTCCTCAAAGAGACTCCAGGGCGGCTAACAAAAGCTTAAAAAGATACATAAAAACACAATTATAAAATCCAATTTAAAAATTATTAAAATATTAAAACTGAACATGTTAAAAGATTAAAAATGCATACAATGAATTTAGATTTGTCACTATAAATGTAGAATATAGTGCTTAATAAACCCTCAGCAAGCTTATGACGTGCCATGTTTGCTGGCTATAGAACCTCCTGCCAAGTGAGTTACGTCTCCAGACGGAGCTGCTGCCCTTTAGGAAGGAGATTAAGACCTGGTTGGCAGGGCATGTGTGGGGTATGGGCCAGACAGTTGCCTCAGTCTGTTGGCTCATCTAACCCCTCCCTCTCTCTGTGTGACTTGTTTAATCATTTTTAATTTTTGTAACTTTTTAATCCTGTTTAATACTGGTTTTAGACCACGTTTTTACTGTGTTTTAAAAGTTTGTTAGCCGCCCTGGGTCTTTGTGAGGAGGGTGACATAAAAGTTTGATTAAATAAATAAATAAAATAAATATAAGTTGCATGTTGTTTATTACCAAAATGGCCCACTAGAGACCACTATATACAGTGAATACCATATTTGCCAGCGCCCAAGACGCATTCCATGTTTCTGGTGTATTTTAAGAGGAGAAGTGTGCCTCATACACAGGCAAATACAATAATTCGTCATACCGGTAGATACTTCTCTAACTAATTCATAATGTACATGCTATGAGGGATCAACAAGCTTGAATAGAATATCAAAACTCATTTCCCACACTGTAGTGCCTGTGCAGATTAGATACAGCATGATAGAAGGGTGTTTACATTGTGTCATGCAAACTAGATAAACCCATTTAAGGACATCAGAGAGTAAACAAAACAAAAAAGACAAAAACCGTTATGGCACTTTAAAGACTAACTGCTGTATTTTGATGTTAGCTTTCCTGGATCAAGTCCACTTCGTCACAGAACATTATCCTCAATACATGAGAAATGGTACAGTTACAATTCTCAGTTTTGTAAAAACCAAAAACCATCGGTTCTTTTTCTACCTGTTCCGTATTCCTGGAGGTAGATTTCTTTTCCCAACATCAGTAGCTGGATTCATACAGGCAAACAACCGAAAGCTGTGATGGCGTACCAATGGCTCTAAAAGAAAAACATTTTTTAAAACCTACTTTCAGTTACTTGCACTAAGAGAACTTTTGAGTACTTAAAAACATAATGTTGTAATGGTCAGTTATTTTCCTCTTGCCCACCTTGTCTACTATGTAAACCTATGGTTTATTTTTCTGAACAGCCTTTACACGTTTTGGAGTTCTGCTATTTTATGAATACAGTACAATATGCCTTCACATTAACAAGCTGATGCAAAAGAATCTCTGGGTTCATTCCTTGGAACATAAACAGCAAAACATCCACACAGAAATAATAACACAGATGTCCTGATGTAATTAATAATGCCAGATGCCACAAAAAAAGCACAAAAGGACCACATCCTTGAGACTTTTCAAACTATCACCAATCTGGTTTAATTTACCATTTATGCATAAAAATTATCATTAATAATTTCACAACCATTTAAAGGTTGGTAATAACCACACTTAGCATTCTAGGAATGCCCTATGGCCAAGGTTCTAGTTTTACAACAGACTCCGTCTTCATCCCACTCAAGAGAGGTTGTTATTGAATATTAATTCCCAAATGTTTCCTAAATACTCGCAGACAAGTTGAAAGAAATCCTATGTTATAGGAAAAGCTTTTAATAGCATTTGGATGAATATCATTGGGTAGGCTTTAATCCTTTTCAATAGTTGCTTTAAATATAACGAGAAGTATATTTAGTGAATAAAAAAATGGGTTTCTTTTAAATTTTAAAATCCAATCTGCTGTTAACAGTTATAATAGTTTACATTAGTAAAATAACAACAGAAACATTAAATACCTGTGTCTCCTCTGTCTAGCAATACTAATGAACCAGATAAATCTTCAAGTAAACCACTTAGACATTCTAAAGTTTCTGCTGCAGCCAAGTTAATTTCATCTAGAAGAATCCATTCTCCTTTCTTCACTGCCTGTGCTAGGGTGCCCTTTAAAAAAAGCAGAAAATATTTGAGAATTAAAAATCTGACATTGGATCAAGAAACTTTTTGTCCAAGACTGGCCAAGGAGGAGACCACCGCACCCACACTGAGGTCAGACCATTGTTTAACAGGGATGGCGACACTAAGAGAAAGAGTAAATGAAAAGAAAAAGAACAAGCTTTCATTCTAAGCTAGCAGAGAAAAGCAATCTCTCTCTTTATCTCAGATAGTGTTATCCATTTTTTAATGGATAACATCTCAGCGTTATCCGGTTTTTAACGTTGTGCGATGCATACATTGCACAACATAAAAAAAGGGAACAGGGGGTCAATCCGCCTGCCTCTTTGGAAATCCCCACTGCCCTTTCCAAAGAGACAGGCGGATCGAGCCAAGCGGCGGTTTGGTTGCGGTAAGGGTGCGAAAGCCTGGTCTACCCGTTCTCATCCCCAAACACGCCTCCTCTGTGCGCTTTGCCGCGGCGGCATGGCTGGGAAGCAGTTCAGGGGCTCCTGGTTCTGCTTACTAGCTACGCCACTGCGAAGCGCACAGCGATGGCGTGGCTGGGAAGCAGAACGGGTCAGCTTCCCAGCCACGCCGCCGCTACGAACGATTACCCGAGATAACACTAAAATATTGTTATCCAATGCACAATTTTAATCAAAATTTTGCATCGTTATCCGATTTTAGCGTTATCTAATGTAATTGTTATATGAGGTTCCACTGTACAAGCAAATATCAATTCTTCTCAACCTAGCCACACCTTTCCTCAGTCCTGTCGATTCCCCTCTCCAGATTCAGCCCTCTGAAACCCACAAGTCTTTGTAAATGACTCCATAAAGGTCAGAAGTGCCACTTTAAGAGAAACAAAGGAATGTACTATGGAAGAGAACAAAGAAAAGTCCCACTTCTAAAATACAGATTCACATCATTTTTGTTTCTTCACAAGAAAAATACAATAAAGCCCTTTACAGTATCCTGTGTCAACATCAGGAATGTTATGCCGCTAAACCATGCGCTACTGGTGTGGGTGTGGAATAATTTCATAAGCAGACACTCATCTATAACAAAATGATTTTACAATTGTAAGTTTTTAAAGGTCTATATATAAAGCAGTCACATACAAAACGATTACCTCAACAAATGCAAAGATTAGAGCATTTTCTGTCATCTTCATCTGCTGTTGGGCATGGTTCAATCGGAGACCAAATTCTTCCCATTTCCCCTTCAAGAGCGAGCCTACAAATTCAAAGACAAGTTAAACTGAAAAGAATGGATAAGAATGTATGTAGTATGAAACCACAGAAATCCATCAGTACAGTAAAAAAAGCTCAAAATTGAATCCAAAACAAAAGCAACTATGTAAGCTTTTCAAATCATATAAGAGACTAAAAGCAACCACAGAATAATTTACACTGTGGTCAAAATGCATTCATCTGAATAAGCATTCTATAATTAACAGAACTCTTACCACAGGCATTTTCTTTAGCTTCCTTGTTAATAGCTGATTTGAGAACATGCTGCATCAATTTGAGAAGATCATGCCATCGCTTTTGCCTATAGCATGTCTGGATATGGCCTAAGAAGGTCTGGTTTTGCTTTCTGGAAAATGTTTGTGCAAAAAGCTCTTCAAAAGACTCTCGCAAGGGCAGCCAAATCAACCTGTTGTCGACTGGCTTATAGCTGTAAAAAGTACAGATAAAAACAAGAATTAACCATAACTTCCTGCATATGGCAAAATATAACAAAACAAAAGCATCACCGAGGTCAAATCTGAGCTCTAGAAAATCATAATTCAGTTTGAAGAAAGGATCAAGATGTGATTGGTGAACTTTTCTTTAATATGCTTCATCCTTTTATTATTATTATTTATTTACACTTATATCTTGCCCCTCTAGAGAAAAAAAATCATCCCTACTCAGGGTGGCTAACATCATAAAACCAGTCATAAAGTTAAAAATTACACACACTAAAACTCCCAAAAATTATCCATTTTTAGGCACACAGACAATGGAGCAAAAATGGAGTCTGTTTGCTGCCACCTACAGACATATCAGTGTTTATTTCCACTTTCTGCCAGTCCATACATTCTTATCCTTCTTTCCTGCTACCACAACTTTATTCTATTTGCCACACAAACTGGCTGTTGCTTCTACAATAATTTCTCAAAAACAATAAACCAGCTCCTCCTTCCATTTAGATAGATTAAGAACATAACATTCCTAATGCTCCTACAAAGTAAAATACAATTTCAGACAAGCACCAAAGAAGTAGTCCACTTGCAAAGCCAATAAAAGAAGATTGATAGGGGACTTTTTTCCTTCTTCCCTTCAACTACCCACACCATACCTGGAATTTTTTTTATATAGAACCACTGCCACAACATAGCTGGAAAACAGCTGTAAAAAACGGATCCTAAATGATAAGGAAGCATTTTTCACTGAATCACCAACTAACATAACATTTCTATCAGTAGGGAAATATATGGTAGGAAAACCCAGAAAAAACTTGCACAAACCAACTCTGGCTCATGCAATAGAATGCATCTTTCCTTCCCTTCCCCCGGATCCCTCTTTCAAAATTAACTCAAAAGGGTCCCTTAGAACTCAGGGTGGGGGGAATGAAAGGGAAGACCCAGAAGTGAACAGAATTGCTGCTTTCCTGTTCTACTGCCAGAAGAACCGACTGGATCCCCCTAAGCAAAAACTGTGAGCTCGTGAAACTATGACAAAAATGGCACACTGCAGCAATTTCCAAAAGCAATTTGCAGAGTTGTTCGCCACTCACCCTCCCAGAAGATCTGCAGTATCACTCTGCTGGTTCATATTGACAACCCTCAACCGTTTTCCTTGAAACAAGAAACAGAGCATATTTAATTACTTCATCAATAACTTCTTGAATCTTGGTTGAAGAAGCCAGAATACATTTACATTTTACCTGTGATGTGGGCCAAATACTGAACGGTGGATGTTTTGCCTGTCCCTGTTTCACCCACCAGTAATATAGGTTCGCCTTTATCAACACACACAGCAAGCTGCTCAATTAATACTGAGGACAGACGCGTTGGTGCAAAGGTCAACCTTTTCCTGCCAATAAATGAAAAATCTTCAATTATATGTAAAAAAACAATAGCCACATCTATTTCATACACTAATTCTGTAAATACAGCTCTCTCTCTCTCTCTCTCACTCTCTCTCTCTCTCTCTCTCTCACACACACATACACAGGTTCAGTATTCATGATTTCAGTTATTCACAGGACTGGTACAGAATTTTACATTACAAATATATTATTACACTACCATATAAGCTGAAACATCGTGCTCAGTAAGCAAGGGTGTAGGTGCCTTTTCTCATTTTCTTTACTCCAGAGTAAGCAAATTGCACACCCCCACACAGATCAGTTCCGTAACACCTAGGTATGTGATGGCGAACCTTGGAACTCCAGCTGTTCTTGAACTTCAATTCCCAGAAGCCCAACTCTCTGTAAATCCACATGAATGGGTTTACTGCATGTACGCACTGTGGATTCACAGAGCATGGGATGCGTACGCATGTGGATTCACAACGACTTGGGCTTCTGGGAATTGAAGCCCAAGAACAGCTGGAGTGCCAAGATTCGCCATCATGGATCTAGGTTTAATTCCTTTATCTTAAAAGCTCCCCATGTTTTACACCAGCCCAGCACACAAAGTAAGGGAAAGGGTGCCTCATTTTCTTTAACTGCTCCATGAGGCAAATAGGAAGTTCAGGAAGAAAAAAGCTGGGGAAAACTCAAACCTCTCCTTTTCATGTGCAATAGGAGGGGTGTACATTCAACTTAAAGAAGAAAGAGTGGAACCTTGCCGTCAAGTCAAAATTTAGAACAGTGATGGCTAACCTTGGCACTTCAGATGATCTTGAACTTCAATTTCCAGAAGCCCTAATCAGCAGGAGTACTGACATGGGCTTCTGGCAATTGAAATCCAAGAACACCTGGAGTGCCAAGGTTCGCCAACACCGGTTTAGAAGATTATAAAGTCACCCATACCGTTGTGTAAGTAGTGTGTGTGTTTGCTTCCGAAAGAGTTGGACTCTTCCCACTGAGATTTCTTGCTCCCCTAATACAATCTCTGGCTTATAAAGCTGACAGTAGTATTCAGCCTACAAAAAAGAGAGAATGCATATCAAACAAAGTACAAGATTTAGTCCTATATATGTGGATTTTTTGGTACAGTGATTCAGAAATAATTTCTGGGAATCAAAGGACTACTTTGGATTAGCCCAGGAGAGTTTTTGGCCTCAACAAACGATTTCTACATCTCATTAAAACTGCTTGTCAGATCAAATTAAATGCTATACAACAGTGATGGCAAACCTTTTAGAAACCAAGTGCCCAAACAGAGGGGTGGGGTGAACTCTGTGCTGGGGGGAGGAAGCACTCCTATTGGACTGCTGAGCAGAGGGGCGGGGTGAACTCTGTGCTGGGGCAATGACATGCCAACATAGAGGGGTCTGAGTGCTACTTCTGGCACGGATGCCATAGGTTCACCACCACTGCTATATAAGGAGGACAACAATATGGTAAGTGAAATGGGTTAGAAATGCCCAATTATTATAGTATATGAAGGGGAAGTGTGAACAAAGTTCCAGTGAAAATGGTGGGAATAGCCTTGACAACCCAGATGGTAACATTTATGTCTAAAAAGATGGTTGTGGGAAACAGGTAGTGTTTATGTCTGGAAGAGATAACCTTGATAGACCAGGTGCTGCTTACTGTTGAAGAAACATCCCAAAGAAATAGATGCTATTTGTGTTTGGAGGGACTGACCATGAGAAGCCAGATGCAGATGTTTGGTGGAAAGTGAAAAGAAAAACAAACAGTTTGTATGTTGTGTCTAAGTTGGTCTGTTAGCCAGAAAGGGAACAAATGACATTCTGAGACACATAACAATCACAAGGAGGATACAGTAAAACACCGGATAACGACTGGATCGGATAACGCTAAAATCGCATAATGTTGGGGAATTTGAGGCAAACATTTGGATCGGATAACATTATGTTAACCATTATGTTAACGTTATCCGATCCATCAAATAACCAAACTATTTCTGAGGCTAATGTTTGCCTCAAATTCCCTGAGGTGTGGCTGTGACTCACCAGTTTCTCTTGGGGAAAAGGGAGGGGGCTGCCTGCTCTCAAGCTTGCAACATTTGAATAACAAAAGCTTGCAAAACCAGTCTGACTAGTTTAGCAAAGCAAAGCAAAGCAAAGCAAAAGCAGACATGGGAGGGGGGGGGACTCTTTCAATATGTCCTGACTCCAATTTAAAGCATGCAGAGTTTCCATATGGAAACTGCCTGTGGGCCAGATATGGCATCCAATGCCAATTCATCCATCCCACCCCATGCTCGTCGATCCCAGAAGCAGAGATTGGGTGTTTTACTCCTGCTTCTGGGAGCAACGAGGTTGGAACGGGCCAGATGAATTGGTGTCAGAGTCAGATATGGCACACAGGCTGTAGTTTGGTCACCCATGAACCACGTGACTGGCCCGTGGCCTGAAAAGTTTAGGCACCCCTGCTGTTAGCAAGGCTTCTGGGCCGGATCTGGCCCATGACACCAATCCATCTGGCCCACACCACCCTCATCACTCCTGGGAGGTTGAAGTGAGCTGGATGTTTGGTGTCAGGGCCGGATTTGGCTCATAGGGAGTAGTTGGGGCACCCAGGAACCACATGACTGGCCAGTGGCCTGAAACGTTTGGGCACCCCTACTGTTAACGGTGACTAAACGTTTCAGGCCACTGACCAGTCATGTGGTTCCTGGATTTTGCAAGCTTTTGTAATGTATTTACCCGTTAGACAAAGGTTCCAGCAGGTTTCCTTGGCTTTCCCTTGAAGCCTCTGTTGCTTATCTCTATGGAGTTAACATTATCTGATCCATTTTGGAATTGGATGTTGGAGTTATCTCAGGAGTCTTAGATGGCATTCCTGGGGTTTCACACACAGTCCACCAGCTACATGTTGTCCACCCCAAGTCTAATTCTTAGGCATTAATTTTGAGCCATTTTTCCCATAGCAAAGATAATTCGGCAAAAACAGAAAACTGTTCAAATCTTACTGATCATCTTCTTCCGTGTTTAGGCCAGACATGAAACTGCCAAAATGAAGGCACCTTTTGGCGAGTTCATTCTGCAGTTCCCTTCACCTGGCCTAGTGTGAGAAAGATCAGCCAGCAACACAAGGTTGTCGTTAGCATGGTACACCCAATTGTGTTTCGAAAATACCACCCTCTTTGAGGAGGCTCTTTCTGTGAAAAACAAACACCTAAGAGCAACTTCAGAAAAGGACCTCCCTGCCTCCTCTGCTTGTTAGCCATCATTCTACCAGACAAGCCATTGTTTGTGTGACTGGATGCAGGGGAGAGCAATGGATGGCAATGCAAAGAGGTAAAACTGCTTCAGCCACTGTGAAAAGGAGTAGAATCCTACCTAATGAACAAACGCACCTTGTGTCTGGAAATGTTCAACTTGCTTCCAATGATTTCTGCCATTTTCATTCTACTGTCTGGTTTGGACAGCATAGCTGTGAAGCAGTCTAAGGCCTGTCAGTGAAAAGGAAGGAGAAAAGCATAGCTCCAGTTAATACGATTTTATTCAAGGTGTTGGTTATTACCTTTAAAGCCCTACATGGTAGTGGGCCAGGATACTTAAGAGACCATGTCACCCTGAGAACATCTGTCCGTCCCACCAGAGCAGACCGGAGAGGCTCTCTAATTGTGCCATCTGCTAGGGAGGCTTGTCTCTCTAGCACCAGAAGGATAGCCTTCTCTGTGTCTGCTCTGGCCCTATGGAACCTCCTGCCAATTGAGCTATGACTCCAGATGGAGCTGCTGCCCTTCAGAAAAGAACTAAAAGCCTGGCTGCTGAAGCAGGTGTGGGGCATCGGTGAGGTGGTGAGCCCTGCCTAATGGCTGATAAAATAACAGCAACATCACTCCCTCTTTTAATCCTCTTTCTTTAACCCTCGGTCTTTTAATATTTGTAGTACAGTAAAACCTCATAT
The DNA here is from genome assembly GCA_030440675.1 of Furcifer pardalis. Classification (NCBI taxonomy): domain Eukaryota; kingdom Metazoa; phylum Chordata; class Lepidosauria; order Squamata; family Chamaeleonidae; genus Furcifer; species Furcifer pardalis. The sequence continues at coordinate 42,784,428 of CP126890.1, read as the reverse complement.
AACACTAAAACCTGGTTCCACAAGTCTTGGTGTTATATGATTTTTAGTGTTATCTGATGCATGTTAAAATCCTATGGGATCCATAGAGATACATTGTAACCACACAGGCTTTAGCGGTTGTTATCTGAAGCATCCCATAGGATCTTAATGTTATCTGATGCAATTCTTCCCCCCAGATTCCTTAATGTTATGCGATTTTAGTGTTATTCGATACTAATGTTATATGAGGTATTACTGTACTTTACATTGAGTTTTTATGGGTGTGGTTTTGATGGGGTTTTTTTTTTGTATTGTTGTACTGTTTTTAATGCTGTGACCCACCTCGAGTCATTTTGATTTTGGGCAGCTATACAAATTGGAAATTAAATTAAAATTAAAAAAAATCTACAACTTGACATTCCCTTCTTCTTCTTCTTCCATGTTTAGGCCAGACGGCAAACTGCCAAATGAAGGCACCTTTCAGTGGGTTCATTCTGCATTTCCAATCGCCTGACGTAGCGTGAGAAAGATTAGCTGGTAAAACAAAGTTGCCATTACCAGGGTATGCTTGGTGGTGGTTCAAAAAATACCACCGTCTACAAGGAGGCTATTTCTGTGTACCCCTTTACATTCCCTGAGGCCACTATAGTCACATTACACAGCTGAAGTGTCTACAAGTTATTGCTACTATGTCAGGGCAATTTAGATTGTTGTCATATGTTGGTTCTCTAGTGAGAAAGTCATGTGGAAATAGTAACTTTTGACCCAGCATTTCTCTATCAAAGCGACCTTATATTTGGGCGATTTGCACCATCACTTGCAAGAATCTTCTTCTTTCGTGTCTAGGTGAGATGTGAAACTGCCAAAATGAAGTCACCTTTTAGTGAATTCATTCTGTAGTTCCTTTCACCTGACCTAGTGAGAGAAAGAATAGCTTGCACAAGAAGGTGGCCATTGCACCCAATTGTGGGTCACAAATACAATTTTCTAGGAGGCTCTTGCATGAATCAATGTGAAGTACAATAAAACCCCAGTTTATGACTTCAATCCATTCTGACAGTTTTGTTGGAAACCGGATCAATCAGAAACCGAAGCACATTTTCCCATAGGGATCCACTTAAAATTTTAAAACAGTTCCCAACCTCCCAAAAAAAAAAATACTGGATGCATAGTAAAGAGGAATATAAATGAGGGAGCTAAGCTCTCTACCTTTCCCTACCTTGCTTGGTGTCCGGCACTTCTTCCTCAGTGTCGGTAGCAGCTGATTAAGAGGAACAGTTTGTCCGGCCACCAGGGCCGGCCATGTCCAGGGCTCCCCCACTGAAGACGCTGCAGCTGAGTGAGGTGAACCGCCTGCCTCTTCTCCCCCCCCCCTTCTGTGCCTGGGTCAGTGCTGCGAAGGTGGGAATGGTGATCACAGTGGGGTGACCTTGTATTGCACATTCACAGCGCCCCTTCCAGAGCCGTCGCTAAGGTGCCAGATTTAAGATATCCCATGCTTTAGAGACAACTCCGGAAGAGGCGCCATGAACACACAAGGCAAGGTCACCCCACTGTGAACATGCCACCCATAGAGTCCAAAATGGCTTCAGGTTATCTTATATGCCACCCAGGTGCAATGCACTCTGGGGAATTCCTGGTCGTAAATCGGAAAAATATTGTAAGCCAGGATGTCATTTTCAATGGATTTGCCATTATAAACTGCGGCAAACATAAACCAAGGCGGTCGTAAGCCTGGGCTTTACTATAACAACTCTAATTTGAACCCATGGGGTTAGATTGTTAAGGAATCTCTCAATTCTTAAGGAATCACTCTCTCAATTCAGCTTTTTTATCTTAAGGAAAATACAAAATTATCCTAGAAGCTGAGAACAGATTGAACAAGAACTCATACCTCATGAAAAATGTTCAGAGCAGTAGAGGAAGAAGTATCAAATTTGAAAGTAATCCGGTTGCACCAATTCAGCAAGTCCCTAAGTCAAGAAAAAAATGTGATGTGAACCTGCTCATTAACTGAACTTCTCTTTAATTCTTCCCATCTGCACGACAACAACTTCAACCCTCCTTAACTATCTAGCTGTCTGCCCAACCACCCCAAAGCAACAATTCATCATATTCCGATTCACTTAATGCTTTGTTGCAATTAAGAACAGAACAAAAGGGTTTCAGAACCCTGGGGAACATTTATATAACAATAATTTGTTTCCCCCAAACCTAAAATATCTATCAGCATATGAAAATACCTCAGAGATAACTCTCTGCCCTCTAAACTTGGCATTTTGTTTGGTGTAAAGTACGGTGTGCTTCCTGTTACGTTCTCATCTGCTGCACCGTGGCTTTCAGATAAATGTTTATCACCAGTAAGCTCAATGTAGATGTCTAAGAGGCAATCCATTACTGCTGAAAGTCTGGGGTAATTCCTCTGAAGAATCTAAAAAGGAAACAGTGAAAAATGTTATTTTCCAATGTTTTGAAGGTAAATGCAATTCATTGTTTTATCCACTTTAAGCACGATGTGACAACAAAAATCCTCTTAACTATTCCAGAGTGTGGGACACATAACAAAAAGCTCAAGATAAAATCTTCTAGGTATAGGTTTGGCAGATGGACTCCTTAGAGAGTAGTAGCACCACTTCACAAAGTCTGGTTTCCACTGCTCCGACCGCCTTACCTCTTTCAGTTCAGCTTTTGGCATGTTATCTAGTCGAATTTTTGTCCAGTATTTGTCCAGAAGGGCAGCATGGCTGTTTTGCTGCTTGTACCAGCCGCCGCCATAACTGAAGACTCTAAATAAATGGAATCACAGTTTAAGGTTGATACTATCACAGCATTGGAAGGTTTAGAGCAGTGATGTCAAACACAGAGGGGCAGGGCAAACTCTGTGATGGAGGGAGAGGAAGGAAGCGCTCCCATTGCTGGGCAGAAGGACGGGGGGTGGACTCTATGCTGGGGGAGGGAGGAAGTGCTCCCATTGGGCTGCTGGGCAGAATGAACTCTGTGCTGGGGCGATGGTGCGTGTTCCCACAAAAAGAGCTCTGAGTGACTCCCTCCAGCACACATGCAATAGGTTCGTCACCACTGGTCTATAGTTTAAACCAGGGGTGCCCAAACTTTTCGGGCTGTGGGCCGATCATGTGGTTCAGGGAGCCAGTCACTAAGGCCCGGGGGCTGGATGCAACCCCGACACCAATTCATCTGGGTGTGTTTTACTTCTGCTTCCAGGAGTGATTAGGGCTTTGCGGGCCGGATGAATTGGTGTCAGGGGCCGCATCTGGCCCCCAGGCCTTAGGTTGGGCACTCTTGGTTTAAACCAAACAGGTTCAACAGTTTAAGGCAGGGGTTCGCAACCTAAGGCCCGTGGGCCAGACCCCACCCCTGATGCCATTCCATCTGGCCTGCAGTAGCAGCCCCCAAAGCATAAACGTTTACAACAGCCATAAATGTGCCCACGCATATGCAAATGTGCCCACCATGGTTTACAGCAGCGTTTGCAGCATGGGGAAACCACATGTCCAGCCCACTCAGCTGTCAGAGGGGAAGTTGTCTGGCCTGTGACACGGTAAGGTTGAGAACTCCTGGTTTAAAGCTTCGCTTGAGTTCTGCAAAGAACTCACATTGCAGCCGAGATGAATACAGTCCCAACGTTAAAATACAAAAGCTTGAAGTTATCTGTAACAGGGTCACTCCTGTGGCCAAGGTGGGGTGTTTGATCTCACCCCATACCTCCTAGAGGCCCCAATGGAAACTCCAGCACCCCAGGGGGTCAGGAAGGTGCAGACAAAAAATGGCAGGCTCCAAATGCAGAAAAGTTGCTGAGAGATGACAGTCCCACCTGGATGAGGAGGAAAGAGCTCTGCTGAATTGACAGAGACCAGAGATAAAAGAGTTGGATCCAGGAGGAGGAGGCTCCAGCTTGACACAGTCAGAAGAGTGCGGAGAAGAAGACAAGCTGGACAACATCTTCAAGCCTCTGGGGAGGTGGACTATTCCTTGGTGCAGAACCCTTGGACAGGGAGCTAGATGGAGCTCCTCATGACCAAAGGGAGAGGACACAGTAGAGATTCAGCAGATCATCAGCCTACTGGAATCTGTTTCCGGTATCCACGCTATGGAAAACTCAGCAACCAATAGGTACACCTCCAATCCAATGAAGGTGCTGAAGATGCATAACTAGGAGCAGCACCAAAGGAGCCAGAGAAATCCAGACTTTGGTGAGCAACCGATGTGACAAACCCTACCAAAACGGTGTGGGCTGGCTCATGACTGTGCTCAAGACCTGAGGCCACCAGCAGACTCTGGCTAGCCCATCCAGAATTCAAAGTTGGGTAGAGACTGGGCTTGATGGGGAAGCTAGGAAAGTCAACTCAGCACCCACCACTGGTGAGCCAGTAGGACTGAGTGTGGCTGGCCTTTCTTTTCTTGTATTTATTTATTTATTTGCTCATATTTCTCCACCACCCTTCTCACCAAAGTGACTCAGGGCAGTTTACAAGTAATTTAAAAAAACCCATGACAATAAAACACAAACACTACCTAAAAACCTCAAAACGGTTAAAATTAAAATCTAAACTTAAAATCTAAAAAAGATTAAAAGCATACCAAATGCTACATCTTACTAATTAAAAAGTAGAGGGAGAGAGGGGCTCAGATCATCCAGCGAGCTGGAGTCATTATACCTCCCTCACCCCATACCTGCCCCGCCAGCCATGTTTTTAGATTCTTCCTAAAGTACTCTATTCCCAAGTTCTAACATAATAACTTTCTAGGAGTCTGAACTGAGGAGGGCCTCCCTGCCACCCCCATCATCACATAAGAACTCCTCACAAGTAAAAGTTGTGCAAAATAGCACGCCCAGACCTCAACCCATTCAAAGATGCTTTTTCATATAAACAAACTTAGATATGCATACAATTGAAATGTGGATTTTCCACTTCCATCTTTATGAATCTAACCCGTGGTCAGCACCAAAAGCATCTATCAAAATGTCAGCAATTCCACATAGCTTACCTTCTTGTTGCAAAGAGATGGAAGCCAGGAGCAATTTGTATAGAGTCACTCCGCCCAGGAATCATCAGTTCTCCATTTTCCAAAAGAGGAATTAATACAGAAATCTAAGAAACACAAAATCACAAGGTGTCATTCAAAAGGGCAGAAATGCAAGCATGACAGTAACATTTTTGCTGAAAGCACAGGATTTTCAGAATTGATCTTTCCCAATGCAGCTCCTGGCACCCACACAGATACTTCAAGAGCTACCCTGGAGGATTAAAGGACCCTCAGAAATAGTGGTCGCCCTCAAACCTTTTCCATGTACCATAGAAGCACTTTGATCTGCACCAAGGAGAGTTCTGTCTGCTTCCTCAAGAAGCTAATCAACTTTCCTCACATTAAAAAATGAACTGCATCCTATTGGGTGTTTGAAAACAAGCCTCTCATCTCAGTGCATGAGCACAACCTTCTCAGGAAACATGTGCAGTACTAACAAACACAGCTGTAGATTGATCCCCATGAACAGAATGGTTTCAGTAAAGAAAATCTTCTCATTCTAAATTATTAGCTTGAGCAAGGGTCTAATAAGACAGACACTATATTAAGATTGTAAATATCTTTGTCACAGTTTCCCAGAGCTACTACAACAAACAGAAGTCTTTTGAAGAAAGCAGTCCTCTCGCTGAAATTACTGAGATAGAACACTTCTACAAGACATGGGTGCTTACCACATCGAGAGGTGCATAATCAATATCTTCCAGGAGTATCCAGTACCCTTTGCTGACTGCTTGGGTCAAAGTCCCTGGTTGCCACACAAATTCCCCAGGGATATCTGTACACCGATACATGCCCAATAAAGTCTACATAAAAAGAAGGACAGGCAAATTGAAGAATTTGTTGTAGCACTGTTTTCTCTTTCAAAATGTTTATGCAGCATGAAGACTTCAGAAGGCATCATTCATGATTAGGCTAGTTGCTGTAATCTTGAATGCTCCTGAGACCTAGCTTTAGAACAGTTTTTTAACCAAGTATAACAAGTTACACTAGTTTAAAAAATTATACAATCTGATATTCCAACTGAATACGTTCATTAAGACACAGCACGCTATCCTTTCTTTAACAATCAAGCATCCTTGAATAACAAAACAAGCTGGTGAGCACTCAGAAATCAAAGTTTTATTAAATGCGTTTCAACTTTTGGGAAACAAAATGGCATCTCAACATTACAGCTAAATCCTGACAACGATTTAGCACCGGGACTGCAATGGACTGCCGCAACCTTGAGGATATTATCTAGCATTGTCTCTCCAGCCTCCATGACCACTGGCAATCAGAAAGTGGTTCCTCCTCTAATCATTTTGCCACTGGGCCCAATATGATGGTTTCCAGTGGCATTTCTTCCACTGAGAGGACCATTTGCCCCACCTAAAGAGGCTCATCAAACCGTAGCCGTTGGTCCCTTTAGGAAGTCAGGTTATTTACTGCCGCCCAACACTCAGCGTTGAGTCACTGGCTATACAGTCTAATCCATTACTGTAGCGGATATTTAAACTACATTTGAAGCATTTCAATTTTTAGATGTCACCTCTCGTTTTACTGTGCTGGTCATAGGCCGTAATAAAGTGATTCATTCATCTTTAATATTTCATGTTTGCAGCCTGACTGTTCCCAATAACACAACTTCCACTGACAACCTATCAAGAGCAAATTATCATTCTTTTAAAATGCTCAAATATTCTGCTTGATAAAACTACATGCCTGCTGCAAAACTCAGCCTGAGTAACTTGTTATTTAGTAAAACAGTTGAAATGTAGTTTCTATTACCTTACTATCAGTTTGATCTCCTAATTGGACTTTCAGAAGATGAGGTGGTTTTGTCCTTCCTGTAATTGCTGCCAAAAATTCAACTAGAGATGTTTTGCCACATCCTACTGGTCCTTCAAGTAATGCTGCATTTTGTGAAGATACAGCCATGGCCAACTTTTGAAGATTTGTGCAGGTAGATTTCACCAAAACAAATCGGTTCACAACATTCTCCTGCTAAGACAGACAAAGCAATGTTTTTAATTAAAGAAGCGGGAATTAAACATTTAAGCACAGAACATAAATAAACTTGTCAAATGACTATTTCTTCAAAATTGAGCAAACTCAATGATAGCATGGAATCACAGACAATGGAGACATCTGAATCAAGGCAATGGGGGGGGGGGGTAAAAAAGAATTTTATTCCTTTTGTTGTGTGTCATTTTTCCCCTCCTGATATTCCACATGTATCTACTGGTTTCCTATGCCATTTACTTCAGTGGCATCTTTAAGAAAAACAGATTTTGGGGGGGAAATCTAGATCATTCCACACTTCTTAAAATGGATAGCTTAAAATGAAAAAAAAAGAAGAAGAAGCTATGTGAAATATGGCATTTAACTCCCTCGTTGATAAATTTATAGGTTGGACAAAAGCAGTCCTGAAGAGACTGACATAGGAAAGAACAATCCAGTTCAAATGAATTATTATAATGCCAGTCAATAAACGGTTTATACTTTCACATACTAAACAAATGCACATATTTACTTGCAAACAACAGAGAACAAACATCAGTCACGTTCTAAAAGCATACAATGCTGAATGTGCAAAGCTACAATCATTCACCCTACAACAGACAGATGGAACAGAAATATTCTTCTACCAACATCCTCTCAGATGGCTGGGCTAATCTAGGAGATACAGAGGCCTTCCAGAAAACTACAAAAATATTTAAACTAAACACTTTAAAAGGCTTCCATCAAATTTCTGCCTGTTTTAAAAAACTTTTGTTGGTCTACTTCCAAATATCAGTGACAATGGTAATTTATTTTATTTCTATACCACTATAGATTACTGGTGGTAACTAGCTGCAAAGATATGGTGGTCTGATATTGGGGAGCTGAGCAGACTCAAAGGGCCACATGCTATTTCAAAACGTTTTCAAAACTTTCAGTTCACTTAATAAACTTAGTGACAGGGGTTTCCTCCAGATCTAATACTGGGAGACTACCTGCAAATCACAGCTATATCACTTTGAGTTCTTTGCTGAAAGAAAATTATTGAGTTAGAAAATAAAGAGATTAAGTAAATAAAATGTACACATGAATCTGTATTCTGAATGGCTTCTAAACCTGTGTGCTGTGGTGGTGAAGATGCTGAACTTGATGACTGGAAGGTCAGCAAGTCAGCAATTTGAGTCCCAAGTATTGCATGACAGAGTGAGCTCCCATCTCTGTCCCAGCTCCTGCCAACCTAGCAGGTTGAAAGCAAGAAATTGCAAGTAGATAAATAGGGACCACTTTGGTGGGAAAGTAAACGGCGTTCCATGTACTCCGATGTTGAGGTATGCCTGCCACATGTCCATGGAAACGTCTGCAAATGCAGATAGTGCTGGCTCTTTGGCTATAAACAGAGCTGAGTACTGAGTGATACGAATGGCATTCAAGCAAGGGGGACCAAGGGGGATACGAATGGCATTCAAGCAAGGGGGACCTTTACCTTTCTGCTTCCTACTGCTTGAGTGCCAAACTGACCTGCTGCTCTTTTGCTTCCTGCAGTCTAGTCAAGGTTTCCTTCACTCCCTAATCTTCCACTGAACCATTTCTTCACTTCCCAACTTCCACTGGGACATGTATTCCACCTAACCAGAGATGGAGCTTGAGTTTCACAACGTGGGGCCACGCCGTCATGTTTAAACCCATAATTTCCACTCAAAACTTGGTAGGGGAACAAAAAAGGTTTTGCCTTGTATTAAAACTGTCACAGCATCAGAGTAATTCACAAACCAGATGTGACACAAAGGTTGTGCACAAACACATTATATTCCTTGTCAGAGGACTCATTAAGCATGCTTCTGCTTGACAGCATAGGGCAGTGATGGCCAACCTTGGCACTCCAAGTGTTTTTGGATTTCAATTACCAAAAGCACAAGTCAGCACTCCTGCTGATCAGGGCTTCTGGGAATTGAAGTTCAAGAACACCTGGAGTGCCAAGTTAACCGTCACTGGCATAGAGAGAGGAGTAAAAAGGGTACCAGTAGGAGTACCTGATTTTTAAAGATCACTCAGAAAAGCCCTAGAATTAAGCCATTGCTCTTTTACTTACACTTTCTCCAGACTCCAACTGTTGCCTAGGTAGCAGAACACCACAAACTGCTACCACTTTTGCAGAGAGGTCACCAGATACAAGATCTCCCTGAGTGTACCTCAACTCCTCTTCTTTATTCCAGAATGTTGTGTCCGGGTTGGCCAAGACAAGGGCACGCTCAATATTCTCCATCCGTGATTCTTCAAGTAGCCTGTTAAAGTTATAGGCATGTTTACCAGTGTTTCAAATTGACAAACAGAAGAAAAAACTACTAAAGCAGGGGTTCCCAATGACTGGCCCACGGCACCATTTCATGTGGCCCTCGCCGCCGCCACCACCACACCTAGAAGCGGACTGTGTACATCAGCAGTGATGGGATGTCACCGGTTCCAGACGGATCTCTGGAACCGGTAAGACCAATCCCGGAGGGTTCTCCGTGAGGGGAAGTCCACTTTTGGGGCGTCCGGTTCCGGACGCCTGACCGAAAGAAAAAAAAAATTAAAATCAGAGCAAAAATGGCTCTAATTGACTGCGCATGCGCAGAAACTCAATCTGACGCATTGCACATGCGTCAGATTGAGTTTCTGCGCATGCGCAGTCAATTAGAGCCATTTTCGCTCCGATTTTCAAAACATTTAGAACTTTCAGGGCAGCGGCGGCGGCAGCAGCCCTCTGAGGGGGGCGCCTCCCCGCGGCACGTTGAGGGCTGCCTCGGCCGTCCGCTGCTGACAAGCCCCATGCCCTGGGGACGCCCGGCGGGGTACACCGCTGCCGCCGCCTCCGCCGGGCGCCTGTGGGCCGGGTGCCTGCACCCGCCGTCCACAGCCGCCGCCCGCCGCCGCCGGAGCTGCCGCTGCCTGAATCCCTGTGGACTCCTTCTTGGGTCGGTCCCTTTTGAGCTCGGCTGCCGCGCGCTGCGGAGGAGGAAGATGTAGGCGGCGGCGGTGCGGCATGGGGACGGCCCAGGGAGGCGCGGCAGCCGCAGCTGCCCGTCACCCCTCGCCATGGCCGGAGCCGGGCTAAAAAGGTACCGGCCCAAGGAGGACGCCACAGGGGTGCAGGCAGCTCCGGCGGCGGCGGCGGCTGTGGACAGCAATCGGGGTGCCGGGTCCCAAGAAAGGTAAGCGAGGGGTTTTTATTTGGGGTGGGTGGGTAATTTATTTGTGTTTTGGGTGGGTGGTTGTTTTTATTTTATTTATTTATTTGTGTCTGGGTGGGTGGGCTGAGAGGGAGGGGTGTGTGTGTATGTTTATTTTTATTATTTATTTATTTTTATTTTGGCCCCGCCCACAACGTCATGACGTCATGACGTCGGCCGTGACGTCATGACGTCATGCCATTGGCCACGCCCATGACGTCCGTGACGTCATGGCGTGGTAGTAGAATTTTTGTCATCCCATCACTGTACATCAGCCATAAAATGCACCCGCGTATGCATAAACGTGCCCGCAACTGTCGTAAATGCAGAAGTGGCAGCATTTACCAAAGGTGTAAATGTGCTCACTTCTGATTCTGGGGGACGTGTGGTTCAGCCCACTCAGCTGTCCAGGGGACATGGTCAGGCTCACGGAGTAAAAAAATTGAGAACCCCTGTGCTAAAGGATTAAATTAATCCACACACTTACTTAAGTCTGAAATGTATTAACTCTTCTGGGTTAAAGATCTTCTTCAGGAAGGATAATCGATGTTCATCATTCATACATGTAACCAGAGCAAGACAACTAGCGGTATACCTAAGAAACAAAAGGTCGCACAGGCAATATTCTAATTTTTACATTTATAAAACTAGTTTGTTTTAGAAAAAAACAGGCCATAATATCCACAGAGGTCTTTTTAGTTTCTCTAGACTAAGGGCTGCCAGGTGCAAACACAAACACCCATCAGTTCCTGATAACATAGCCCAGTGATGGCAAACCTTGGCACTCACTCCAGCTGTTCTTGATCTTCAATTCCCAGAAGCCCTGGTCAGCAGGAGTGTTGACTTGGGCTTCTGGTAATTGAAGTCCAAGAACACCTGGAATGCCAAGGTTCGCCATCTTAGGCATAGCCAGTAATGAGGAATCATAGGAATAATCATAGGAATAATCATTAATCAACACTAAGAGAGGCATGGATTCCTCACATTTGTGCTAGCCTACTGGTTTTTCAAGAAAAATTACTGTATTATTCCAGTTGATGGTAAGCTGCCTTGAGTTCCATATGGGGGAATTTTTTTAAGGGTTTCTATAGTTTAAACATTGGGGATTTTATGTATGCTGCTCAGAGTCACATGTCAATTGGGGCGACTATACAAGTTGAATAAATAAATAAATATATAAATAAGAACAACACAAGTACAATACAGTGGCAGCATGAAAAGCTCAGTTACTCCAGTAATTCTTTCATGGGCTTTAAAGCCCATCTCAGCCATGACTAACTAATTCTCTGCCCCAATTTATAAGCTACCTACTGCATGGAGAGGTAGTTAAAGATTCCTAGGTAAAGGTAAAGGTCACCCCTGCTCAAAAGCCAGTCATATCCGACTCTAGGGTTCAGTGCTCATCTGTTTCAAAGCCAAAGAGCAAGCGCTGTCTGCTTATGCAGACATTTCCCTGGTCATGTGGCAGGCATGACTAGATACCAGAGCACACGGAACGCTGTTTACTTTCCCACCGAAGTGGTCCCTATTTATTTATCTACTTGCAATGTCTTGCTTTCGAACCACAAGATTGGCAGGAACATTCCTAAGTCATAGTAAAAAAATAAGTATAAGTGAATAAAAGTGAAAATTACCAACGGACTAAAGTATCATGACTTCTTAGTAAGGGAACACAAACACTCCAGTCCCACAACTCTCTGAATACAGACTGTTCTTTTTGGAGAAATTTGTAGGCTGCCTCCATGAGATCCCTCAACTTCATCCTTCGGCGCCCATATCGAACTATGTTTGTATCTGAGCTCTCCAAGAAGAGCCTCTGGAACACTGGTGAAGTATCCTTAAAATATCTCAAGGCAAACCTGGCAGGAAAAATAAGACAATGAAAGTAATCACAACACAGCCTAACTTGGGGGGGGGGGGGAGATCAGGCTTCAGTTATTTTGACAAAGCAGGTTCTTGCGCCAATAAAACTGCTAATCTTTCTCGAATTTGGGAAGAAATTACTTACAGTATCACATCTGGATGATCTCCGATGAGCTTGCTCATCGCTACACAGAGTCGCTCATGAAGATCATGGTTGATTTGGCCACCCGATTTAATTATTTCTGCATTTCTTTCCAGTAAATCCAACAAAATTGGACGAAACTGTCGACCAATCAAAAGTGTGCATTCTTTATCCAACAATAATTGTGCTAAGGCACTGAGGATGCACTGACGGTCCTGTGGAGTCCAGATCTAAAAACAGAATAAATATCAAATAATAAGATGGGGGGGGGGGGTTCTGACAGAGGAAGTGTCAAGACCTCAAAAGAAAATTGAGTTAAAGCTAAGAGAAAGAATTGGGAAAAAATCTAGAAAATAAGATAGAGAACAGCTTTTGACCCAAACATTTTTGCCCCTCTCCCTTTACTCATTCTCTAAAAGAGTCCTAGAAGCTTGTTTAAAATGAATGCCAGGCATTTTCATCTCACCTTGTCCCTTCACTGAGATGCTTTCTACGAGTGCTTAGAACTTATAGACAAGAACTACAGTGGACCCTTGATTTGACTTCAATTATTAACACAATTTCTGGATCTGGTGGTGGCTGTAATGATGTGTGTGCACACGCATGTGTGCAAAAATGCACACCCCACTAGGCAGCTAAAGCTGCCCATCCTTAATGTGATACATGGCATAACAGACTGAATGGTGAAAAATCAATTTCTCAATTGTTGTACATGCCAATATCCAAGTAAAGATTATAATGGTACCTGTTAAGTTTATTCTTTAAAATCTTAGATTTTGAAAGTAATACAAAAGTAATTCAAAATTCTGGGTTCTGAAGGGAAAGGGAAATCTGGCATAAAAAATGCATGGTGTAACCTGTTCTTTACAAAATATTTTTCAGTTCCTACTCTGCTTCTACGAAATTCTGGCCTGGGGATCTCTAACAGCAGTAGTTAATACATATCTTGTTTTCTTCTTCTGCTGCTGCTGCATCCAAATCTAGGCAATCATCATGGCGATCAGCCATGAAGACTATCCTGAGAACATAATGCAGTGGCCTTTCATCTGCCTTCCACATTGAAGCATGACATCTGTATCATTGATCCAGTTCTGTGCGTCGCTTTCTGGTCCTGGGCCCTTCTGGCATGTAAAATCCTCCTCAGACTCATGCCAGTATTGATGAAGCTGCTGTCTCCCGTCAAGATGGATTCAAGTGGGATTTAATCCACTTGGGGACCATCACCCTTCCCTGTGGACTTCACCATCCAAAGGCTGTTAGTCCTCATGGTTGACTGGCCATTGACTCACTGGCAGTAGAGTCTATACTACTGTTGTTGTTGTTGTTCAGTCGCACAGTTGATTCCGACCCTTTGCGACCCCATGGACCACTGCCCACCAGGCACCTCTGTCCTCCACCATCCTCCTCAACTCACTCAGTTCTGTGCCTACTGTGTCTACAATACCATCTAGCCATCTCATTTTTGGCTACCCCCTTTTTCTTTTGCCCTCCACCTTTCCAAGCATCAAGGCTTTCTCAAGTGAATCCTCTCTTCTCATTTGATGTCCAAAGTACTTTAGCTTCATTTACTTTACTATTTGACCTTCTAAGGAGCAGTCAGGGTTGATTTCTTCTAAGATTGACCTATTTGTTCTCCTCGCTGTCCAGGGGACTCTCAAAACTCACAAGATAACCTGGCCAGACTAGTATATCTTGTTTTGGGGGAGAGATAGGAAAGTAGTTATCTGGCCAAGTGATTTCCAGGAGATCAAAAAGGGACTACTCCATTTCAACTGTTTTAACATCAACAACATTTTTTTTAAAAAACCTCACACTTTAAATGAAAGTATGTAGTAATAAGGAATGGATTTCTGAATGGAAGGATCATAAAATCCATGTAGTTGTAGCACAGTATGCATCCAGTGCTTCAATAACCAGTGCTTCCTCCTCCCCCAGGAGGGGTGCGTGTCAACAAAGCATGTTAAATAACCACAATGTTTTCAGAAAAAGATGCATATTTTTATTTCATGCTTTTACAAAACCTACAAACACCTCTCTGACTTTGCAAACCATTTCTAACTTACAGGGTTATTTTCTTAGGAAACAAGAGGCATAATAAATCAGCAACGTAGTACAGATTTGACAAAAGATTTTGTATCCAAGTCACATCGGAGAATAAACAAAACAAAAATGCTGTAGCATTTGAAGACTAACTGTTAAATTTCAATGTGAGCTTTCATGGATCAAGTCCACTTTATCAGACATGGGAGTAAGACTTCATGGCATTTCCATTCTACACTTAAATCAAAGCAAAGCAATCACACTTATATACCAGCCCATAATGCTTAATGCACTCTCTGGGCAGTTCACAAGTCAATTAGCATTAGCAAATCACAGTAGAACATGGCTACTGAAAAGCAAAAGAATTTGAAACAAAAGAACAGCAATTTGTGCTAATGCTAACCAACACCCATCCATTTCCATTGATATGGACACCTTGTGATCAATGTCCATGTCAACACCTTGTGTCCACATCAACAGGCTAAGACAGTGATGGCGAACCTTTTAGAGACCAGGTGGCCAAACTGCAACCCAAAACTCACTTATTTATTGCAAAGTGCCAACACAGCAACAGGAGAGAAAGGAAACGCTCCCATTGGGCTGCTGGACAGAGAGGCGGGGTGAACTCTGTGCTGAGGGGAAGACGGAAGCGCTCCCATTGGACTGAGCAAACCCTGTGCTGGGGTGACTGCATGGGGGCCCACAGACAGGGCTCAGACTGCCACCTCTGGCATGTGTGCCATAGATTTGCTACCACTGGGCTAAGAGCTGGAGATGCTTCACACAAGATAGGCCTATAGATGTGCTTGGTTTTTAAAAGCTTCAAAACAGCCCTAGGTAGTATTCTTTGTGAGATTACAAAGCACTTTCCTTTCAGGGAGTTGTTTACAAGAAATACCCTGGACTTTTTAATGTTAGTTTGTGTTTCAAACATATCAGAGAGTAAAGAAAATAAAAAGACAAAAAATGTTATGGCAAGGAACCGTGTCTTCCTTCTTAATAATTGTCTGACAAAGCGGACTTGATTTACAAAAGCTAACATCTAAATACAGCAGAGAATAAACAAAACAAAACAGGAAAAAATGTTGTAGCACCTTAAAGACTAACACCTGTATTTAAATGTGAGCTTTCCTGGATAAAAATACAGCAGTTAGTCTTTAAAGTGCCACAATGTTTGTTGTCTTTTTGTTTTGTTTACTCTCTGATATTTTTAATTATTGTGAACTATGGCAAACATTTGTGGCAGAAAGGGGCTTCAGCTTTCCTAAGGCAATGAAAAGCTGCATTCCGTCTATTACAGTGAGCAGCTGGAGAAACAGTGAAGTACTGTATAGACACTTTTTGTTGTTGTTGTTCAGTCGCACAGTCGATTCCGACCCTCTGCGACCCCATGGACCACCGTCCGCCAGGCACTCCTGTCCTCCACCATCCCCCTCAACTCGCTCAGCTCTGTGCCCACTGCCTCCACGATACCATCTAGCCATCTCATCTTGGGCCGTCCCCTTCTTCTTTTGCCCTCGACCCTTCCAAGCATCAAGGCTTTCTCAAGTGAATCCTCTCTTCTCATTTGATGTCCAAAGTACTTTAGCTTCATCTTTATTATTTGACCTTCTAAGGAGCAGTCAGGTTTGATTTCTTCTAGACCTCTAAAACTAGGGAAGTATAAGTTGGGGGTGGAAAATGCAGCAGCTGCTAGTGAGTTTCAATAATTAAAATACATGAAAAAATGTGATAAAATTAATTAATTTAGGCATTTGTGTGGGTTTGTTTTTGAATTTTTATGGTAGTGTTAGCGCTTTTTTAAAAATGTGTTTCTGAATTTACAACACCTCGTTCTGGGACGCTCGGAGTTGCTGACCCGAGTATAAGTCAAGTCCCTTTTTTGGACCTCATTTTAGGGGCTAAAAAACCAGACTTATACTCGAGTATATACAGTATGAGTGGTGAGAGAGAAAGAGAACAGTGATATGCTGATCTAACCAGGAGGATCCTCCTGTGCAACAAGCCAAAATTAAAGGGCCGGCTGTTTCTTGTAGTTAAAAAGAAAGACACACAGTGGTTTGGCAAAGTGTGCTTTTCTTCTGGGTCAGTCCAAGCAGATTTCATTTGATAGCAATACCTGGGCATGGGGGGGGGGGGGGAGGGACCCTTTCAATGTTTCCCAACCTTTAGTCTTTTGGACTTCAATTCCCAGAAGCCTAAGTCAGTTCCCCAAAGCACTGATCAACTAACGGACTGACTTAGGACTCTAGGAACTGAAGTCCCCCTGTGGGGTCTCGGCCCCACGTTGGGAAACACTGCTTTAACTGCCCCATCGGAGCTCCGGCACAGGCGTGTCAACAGGAGACCGTGTGGAAAGCGGCGCCCGCCAAGCCTCCTCCCTGCCCAACACAAAAGAAAGCGAGGCACCGCTTGCAAGCCGAGGCCAATCCCCTCCCCAGGGCGGTGGAGGGAGCGTGAAGGCGAGGGTTAAGATGGATGGTCAGCCCGGAGCCACCACCACCCCTTCCCCCCCCCTCTGCTCCGGCTATTGTTGCTCGGCTTCCCTTCTCCCCACCTGTTTGGCCAGGAATCGGCTCAGCTCGCCGCCGCTCCTCTCGTTCCTCTGCGCCACCAGCTGCAGCGGGGCCGCCAGGCTGAGCCGCAGGTGCTCCATCTCTTGGGGATCCCCCACCACCACCACCACCCCTTTGCGGGAATCAGGGACTGGCCCGGACCCGACCAGCCCTCGCCGCCTGCGAAGACCGCGACACGTGGGGGGACGAGAGCGACTTTCGTTTTCCTCCCCGGACGCCTCGCGTCATCTCTCCGCGACAAGGGGGTGTGCGCGTCTCTCGGGCACAAGAGGGAGGGGAGAAAACTACTCATCCCATCGTCCCCTGCGACAACCCCCTTCGCCATGGCTAGGAACGTGATTGGCTGGGCGGGGAGTCTGAGGTCAGCCCCAGGCTCCGTGGCTGCTAGTTTTGTAATAATAATCATCATCATCATCATCATCATCATCATTAGATTTATATGCCCCTCTACTCATCTCACTGAGGCGACTCAGAGGGGCTCACATAACATAAGCAACATATACAGTATCACAATCTCAAATATAAATACAGCATAATATAAAAAATATAACAACAGGTGCAACACAGATAATACAATCAATAAATTTTACATAAAAAGAAAAAAAAATACAATAAAATACAGTGTAAAAATACAATACAGTCAAGAGAGACAGCAAGGTCTTTATGGCTGAGCTAGCTGGTCCACACAGTTGGCCCTCATTCATTCCCCCTCTCCAACAGGCAGGGAGAGTTCTGTGATGTTCCTGTTTGTTTATCTAGCTGAAGTGGCTCAGTGGTTAAGAAGTTCTCCTTGTTAGCTGGAAGGCCGGCGTTCGGCAGTTCGAGACCCGGGTACTGCATGACGGATTGAGCAGCCGTCTCTGCCCCAGCTCTTGGGGACATGAAAGGAGCCTCATTCCCTGAGCAGAGTTTCTCCAGCAAAAATCCTTTCAACCCAGAATAATTCCTGACACCAAATTATTATTATCTGGCCCTCCCCGCAGAACCCCCAGGGATGTTCCATAAACAAAGGCAGCTGTGTGATCCATACATGAAACAATTGCAGGAGGAAGGCGATAGCTTTTTATTATTGGATCACTTTTTTTAAAAAAAAGCAACCCTCAAACATTGTGCTTTCGGTGATTAAATATTACATCCTCGGGCATGCATCACTTTCTTGTGGATAAGGAAGGAAAATTAAAAATGAAAGTCCCAAAAGGTTCATGGCAAGATGTTCGGCTAGGTGTTGTTTCTTGTAGAAAAAAGCGGAAGGTGGAATCTTTTCTCCTCCCCCAGTCAAGAGGAATATTGTTTTCAAAGATATTTTAGCATGTTTTAAAAATAAGGAGGAATAGGTTGTGGTCCATTGATTTCATGTTCGGTGCTCATCTCTGTTTATAGCCAAAGAACCAGTAATGTCTGCATCTGCAGATGTTTCCATGGACATGTGGCAGGCATGGAGTGCCCAGAGCACTGTGTACCTTCCACTGAAGTGGTACCTATCTATCTATTATTCTACAGTACATACTTGCTTTCGAACGCAGGTTGATACTGTATGTATAAATTGATGCCGTGAAGCCTCAATCCTATATCTGACAAGTGGACTTGATCCACGAAAGGTAACATTTTGTTTACTCTCTGATATGCTTGTGTTGGCTTAAAAATGACCCCTCTCTTTTCTCTGGACACCAAAAAGACATTCTGCCAGTTTACGGCAGAACTAGCATCACTGAAAGATGAAGGGGGCAAAAATTAGCTCTTAATATCCACTAGCAGGTTTTGAACAGAGGGCTTGGGAAGAAAATGAGGCTTAAGATGCGGTAAAATAGAAAATGTCTTTATTTTCAAATCAAAGTGTGCACTCCTCAACCTATCCTATCCCAGAGCAAATGACCTAACCAGCAATAGATGGAAATTGCTATTCAGGCCCCAATTTGGCAACAACTGGAACTTTTATACCTTACTGACAGTGGTGGGCAGCCACTGTGGGCAGATCCAACACTGTGGGCAGAGCCAATGCCATGATGTCATGGGTGGAGCCAGTGATGTGGGCGGAGCCAATGTAAAAAACCATAGACATAAGTACACATAAAAATACAAATTAAATAGACATAAAATACACATAAAAACACATAAAATACACATTAAAACAAATATACATAAAATAGACATAAAAACACAAATTAAATACACATAAAACACATAAAGTACACATTAAAATAAATACAAATTAAATACACATAAAACACATAAAAGTACAAATTAAATACACATAAAACACATAAAAATAACATTTAAAATAAATACACATTAAAATACACCCACCCACCCCATACCCAAAGGTGAGTCACTTACCCTGGGGAGCAGGCCATAGGGAGCTTCAGGCTAGCAGCTTCTCTTCCTCCTCCCTTGGGAAGACAGCAAGGAGGTAGCGCATGCGCACCAATCGCTGTAGGTGTGCATGCACACCAAGCACTTGGTGCACATGTGCAGTGGGGGAACCAGTGAAAAGGTAAGCCCCCAAGGTGGTTCCCCCCAAAAGCCGCTACCGGTTATCCGGGACACTGGGAAAAGTTACTATCAGTTCTGGCAAACTGGTGCAAACCTGTTGCTGCCCATCACTGCTTATTAGTGATAAAGAAAGGGGAGCGACCGAGGTATCACTGTACTTACTTCAGGGCACAAATAAATATGCAAATATTAGAAATGTCAAGTTTATAGTTGTGGCTATTGAAAAGAGAATTTTTTAAATTGATTAGATCATAGGGGTTGTATGCAAAGGTGAATTTTGCTGAGGAAATTTTATCTCGTTTTATTGTGATTGTATCATTCTACTTTTAATGTTTTTATTCTGCCTTGTAATCATATTTTAACTAGCATATTTTACCACATTTTTAACCTGATATGATCAGATGACTACTCAGTTAATAAAGAAATGTTTGAAGTGGTAGCCGTTTTAGTCTGTGTAAGCATATCAGAGAGTAAACAAAACAAAAAGACAAAAAAACGTTGTGGCACCTTAAAAACTAACTCCTATATTTTAATGTTTTGTTTACTGATAAATTTATTTATTTATTTATTTACTTAGATTTGTATCCCGCTCTCCTCAGTAGTAAATGGCATAGGTTGCGCTGACTGGTGAATTTTGGGAGTTATAATGCTACTTTCTCTCCCTTCCCCTTTCCGTGCTTTGGCTATTACTGTACAGTACTTGAAATTAATGCTGGTTCATGGATGACATCAAAGGGTTGCCTATTGTATTTTTAGTTTGCATTTGTGTTTATGG
This sequence comes from Furcifer pardalis, assembly GCA_030440675.1. Classification (NCBI taxonomy): domain Eukaryota; kingdom Metazoa; phylum Chordata; class Lepidosauria; order Squamata; family Chamaeleonidae; genus Furcifer; species Furcifer pardalis. The sequence continues at coordinate 42,764,328 of CP126890.1, read as the reverse complement.
TCTTTTTTTTATTATTTCTGGATTTCCCTTTGTTACAGATGTGTTTCTCTTGTTGTTATCCGTTCAGAGTAACTGTTCAGTTGCAGTGGCTCAAGTCACTAAGACGCTGACTGGGAGGCAGAAGGTCAGCAGTTCAATTCCCGAGTACTGCAGGATGGAATGAGCTCCCGTCTCTGTCCCAGCTCCTGCCAACCTAGCAGTTCGAAAGCAAGAAATTACAAGCAGATAAATAGGGACCACTTCGGTGGGAAGGTAACAGCGTTCCGTGCGCTCCGGTGTCTAGTCATGCCTGCCACATGACCACGGAAACATCTGCAGAAGCAGACAACGCTGGCTCTTCGGCTTAGAAACAGAGATGAGCACTGACCCCTAGAGTCGGATACGACTGGCTTTCGAGCAAGGGAAAACCTTTACTATAAAAATCCAATCCAATCCAATCCAATCAATCAATAAATAAAATCAAGTTAATAAAGGATCAATCAATCAATCAATCAATAAAATCAAGTTAATAAAGGATCAATCAATCAATCAATAAAATCAAGTTAATAAAGGATCCTGGAATAAAGGTTACTGGCTTAAGACCTCCCATTTAACCGCCCCAAGCGAAGCCACCCGGAGGGAAGAAGGTGGCAAGGGAAGGCGCTCTCCCTCCAAGGAGCCCCCAAACCAGGTGGGGTTGCGTCGCTGCCTTTTGGCGCCAAATTTTTTTCGGCCAGAGGCGGGAGCTGGTGACGTTGAGGCAAGAGACGTGATGGAGCGTCCCCGGTGATTGGGTGCCTTCCTTCTGGCTCCGCCCCATCTGTTTGGCCTGCTACTGGGGAAGCCGAGAAGTGGAGGAAGAGCGAGAAAGGGGCGGAAGGAGTGACAACATCGGCCGGAGAGTGGTTGGGGGGGGGGGGGTCCCGGGGCTGACCGAGCCGGGAGGCGACCCTGAGGCGGTGAGTGGCTCGTCGCCCCGGTTTGTGGAGCTGCAGGGTAGGCGAGTGGGAGGGGACCGGTGGTGGGAGTCGTGATGAGTACACGGGAGTCCAGGTTGGGGACTCAGAAGAACAGACACTTATACTGTCTACCGCCCCATAGCGCTTGGTGCGCTCTCTGGGGCAACAGTGCCCATCGTGGGGCTCACGCCCCACAAGGGGACCTCAATTCCCAGAAGCCTAAGTCAGTACATGGGCTGATCAGGGCTTTGGCTTAGATTTCTGGGAATTGAAGTCCAAAACAGTGCCGGTTCACAAGGTACAAGTAAAACCTCATATAACACTAAAACCTGGTTCCATAAGTCTTGGTGTTATATGATTTTTAGTGTTATCTGATGCATGTTAAAATCCTATGGGATCCATAGAGATACATTGTAACCACACAGGCTTTAGCGGTTGTTATCCGAAGCATCCCATAGGATCTTAATGTTATTCGATGCAATTCTCCCCCCCAGATTCCTTAATGTTATGCGATTTTAGTGTTATTCGATACTAATGTTATATGAGGTATTACTGTAATTAGCATTTCGCCCCCAGCATGCTGGGTCTTTGTTTTACCGACCTCGGACAGACGGAAGGCTGAGTCGACCTTGAGCCCTGGCCAGGATCGAACTCACAAGCTTTGGGCTGCAGTGCAGCAGGTTAACCACTTCACCAACAGGGCTCCTAACCAGAAGCGTAGGGTGCCTTGGCGGGGCCCGTATAAAAATTTGTTTGGGAGCCCTTGTGAAATAAAAAAAAAAATTGGGAAGTTTTTATTAATTTTTGCTTACGCACGTTGGGCCCCCCCGTATAATTGATACGGCAGATACGGCGGTAGCTACGCCCCTGCTCGTAACACCTGTTTGCAGCTTCTGCCCCATAGAGCAGCTTCTCCCTGCCAACAGCAATCGCCCCCATGGGACCCGCCATTTGGGCAGCTTCTTCCCCCTCCACATCCACTTCTCCTTCCCATCGTAGCCCCCCTGCCTGATCCCATCGACTTCCTCTGCCCCCCACAGCTTGTAAAGTGTGACTCCCCTCAAATCTTCCCCCTCACCCCACTTTCCACAAGAGGCGACACGACCCACTTGCCTTTGGTTCTAGAAAGTCCAAGTGGTGGAATTTCTGAAGCGACAAAACGAAGGAGGGCACAAATCATGGATCTGAAAGTAAGGTAAAGGTCTCCCTTTCTTGAAAGCCAGTCATGTCTGACTCTAGGTGCCCAAACATTTTGGGCCATGGGCCGATCATGTAGTTCAGGAAGCCGGTCACTAAGGCCTGGGGGCCGGGTGTGGCCCCCGATGCCAATTCATCCGGCCCGCGAAGCCCTCGTCGCTCCTGGAAGCAGAAGTAAAACGCGCCCGTACGGGCGCGTTTTACTTCTGCTTCCAGGAGCGACGAGGGCTTCGCGGGCCGGATGAATTGGCATCGGGGGCCACATCTGGCCCCTGGGCCTTAGTTTGGGCACCACTGCTCTAGGGGGTTTGTGCCCATCTCCATTTACAGCCAAAAGACAGTCTGCCAATTTACAGCAGAATTAGCATCACTGAGAGATGAAGGGGACAAAAATTAGCTCTTAATATCCACTAGCAGGTTTTGAACAGAGGGCTTTGGGGAAAAAATGAGGCTTAAGATGTGGTAAAATAGAAAAAGTCTACATCAGTGCTGTCTACATCTGGAGATGTTTCTGTGGTCACGTGGCAGACATGATTAGATGCTGGAGCATACTGAATGCTGTTACCTTTTCCGATGAAGTAGTACCTATTCACCTTCTTGCAATTTCTTGCTTTCAGATTGCTAGGTTTGCAGGACCTGGGACAGGCAACAGGCACTCACTCTATCACACAGCACTTGGGTCTTAAACTGCTCACCTAACAACTTTCTGGTTGTCAAGCTCAGCATTTAAAACCCATTTCCCCCAACATCAGAGTGTGGAAACCACCTTGCTAGATTCTTGGGGCTGCAACCTCCATCATCCCTTAGCATTCGCTGTGCTAACTGGAGCCTGAAGTTGGTCCACAGGCTGGAGAGCCAGGGGCAGTTTATAATTGTGTTGTAGAGGGGCCCTCCATAGGAAAGAAAAGTCCCTCTTCATTTTGAAAGCTGGTACAAGAGGGTAACAGGTGGTCTAAAACATTTTTCCTTCCATGACACTTCCAGGAAGCATTTTGAAAACCAAATTCCTTACAGCAGTTTGGATTTCTCTCACCTATATTGTTCCATTCATCTTCTATCCTAGGTTAGGCTTTAAACTGCCAAAATGTAGCCACCTTTTGTAGTTCCTTTCTGTAGTTCCTTTCACCTGACCTAGTGTATGAAAGATTAGCCAGCACAACAAGGTTGCCATTGCCCGGGGTACGCCTGATTGTGGTTTAAAAATACCACAGTCTTTGAGGAGGCTCTTTCTGTGTACCCCATAATGTTCCATGATGATAGTCAATATTCAGAATGGATATGGCACTTGAAGAAGAAGACTATTGTTCCTGCTTGGCCTTTTAGTCTGTTTCATCTGGATGGTTTTTTTTTCTTTTCCAGTCCATTAGCAGAGTGTCTTGCCAATGAGTAATGGAGATGCACTCCATCCATATGAGGATATAGCCAGAGCTATAGTATCCTGAGACCATCTTTGGTGGCCTTTCTCTTGGCTCATCTGCCAAGTGAACTGCAATGGGTAAGTTACTGCAGAAGGGACCTTTTTAGTGATAGCAACCTGGCATTATTTTGCTGAAATTGTGGGCTATTTTAAACCACCCACTGGAGATAATTTATTTTGCAGTGATACAAACATGTCTCTGTGTATATAGTGTCTCTTAGGTCTGCTGTGGTGACAGGGGTGGCAACAGCAAGGGACACAGAAGAGCCAGTACACAGGAGGACAATGTGAAATAGGAAGAGTTATCAACATGAAGGGGGCTTTTTCCTCCCTTCTTGCTCAGTGCTCCTCCTGCAGCAGGAGGAGAGAGGAATGCCCTACTGTTGTGTACCTAGTTTGGTTCCACTGTAACATCTCTGCTTCTTCTCAACTGGCTAGATCAGGGGTCAGCAAACATGGATCTCCAGGTGTTCTCTTCAATTCCCAGAAGCCCAAGTCAGTACACCTGCTGATCAGGGCTTCTGGGAATTGGAAGTCCAAGAACATCTGGAGAGCCAAGATTGCTGACCCCTGAGCAAGATAGACCCTCCTTCCTCTAAGCTCTGGCTGCCTCTTATAGTATGCATGCACATACTAATTCATGAGTACCTGATGTGAAATGGGGGGGGGGGGGGTTAAACTCCAATTCCAGTGACGTGTTTTTAGTCAGTTAAGATGTACCCTCTAGGTTTTTGCTGTCACTCTTCCCTTTCCTCCCATATAACTATTATTTTCCTTTACCTGTTCCTTCACTTCATGTTCACTCATGTGTATCTTTTAGCTTGAAACACTTTGATATGCCCATTTTTCTACACTTGTCCTATTCCCCAATACACTAGAGCAGTGTTCCCCAACCTTTGGGTTTTGGACTTCAATTCCCAGAAGCCTAAGTCAATACATTGGGTGATCAGTGCTTTGGGGAAATGACTTAGGCTTCTGGGAACTGAAATCCAGAACCCAAAGGTTGGGGAACACTGCACTAGAAAACATTAGGTCTGAATAAATGGCTTCTTTTCTGGGTGAGAAATGCTTATTAATTAATGCAGGTAAATGTACAGTATAAAATCTACAAATTCTGTTAATCTTACTCAGTTGTGACTGTTCACCCATGTCTACCTATCCAGGAACAATTTTGGGCCAAAATTGAAAGGTAACGGTAAAGGTCACCCTTGCTCACTCGAACTGCTGGGTTGGCAGGAGCTGGGACAGAGACGGGAGCTCACTCCGTCATGCAGTGCCTGGGAATCGAACTCTGACCTTCCAGTCAGCGAGTTCAGCATCTTAACCACTGGAGCCACCACAGTCCCAAACTGAAAGATGAACTCTTAAAACAAACCGTGAATACTATATTGCAGTCGCAGTTACTATAGCACTAATTTTAAAACAGATTTTATTCTATTTCTTTTAACTTTGAATGGATATGTTTTTTAAATAATATATTTTAACTACATTCTAAACAATTAAATTGAATTTGTTTACCTTTTTTACTGTGCTAGTCATAATATTCTTTAAAATATATTGATTTTTTTTAAAAAATTATTAATGTGTATGTTGTTGCTTAGGCTAATATATTGACTTTTCTTCTGCCAAACAGAGATGGGACATACCTAGGAAGACATTACAATGGCAGCTAGTGATGATGAAATGACATTTTCTAATCGTCCATTTGGTAGTAAGTTTTTCAATGGGTTATTTTGAAAAATTATGAATAAAGAAATGTCCATATTATAATGGTTGATAAATAATACTTGCAAAATACTATATAACGTATTCTAAGAGTTCAGAAAGTAGAGTGCCTTGTAAAGCACTGCTCCATATATTTTATTGTGTCTGGAGCTGCTCTTGTCTCTCTTCAAATTGTTGTAACACAGCTTGTTTTTGTTTTGTGTTTGGTTTTCTGTTATTGGTTTTGCTGAAGACAAAATAACATTACTTCCACAATAGGATGGATATATCCATTCTGAAGTCTATTTGGGTTGTGTTTGAGGTAAAGCATGGTTGACAATAGCAGTGTGTCACAAAACTATGTCACCCAGACTTGGAGAGTTTCTGGCTTTCAAAATCAGTTTGGGTTATCAAAATCCCAGCTGGAAAAATTATAAGATGTGATCATATCAAGCCAGCAATTTTTCAAATCTTTCCACTTCAAATCCCTGACAAATACAGTCCATTTTAACACTGAATTCTGTGGTGAAGGCAACCTCTTTCCTTTTTTTATTTACTAAACCTAGTTTGTTTCCTATTAAGAAGTAGGTGAAAGTTCTTTTGCTGGAACTGTGGTGGCTTAGTGGTTAAGATGCTGAACTAGATGACTGGAAAGTTGGCAGGTCAGAAGTTCAAGATCAGAGTGCTGTATGAAATTGCAAGTAGATAAATAGGGACTGCTTTGGTGGGAAGGTAAACAGCATTCCATGTACTCCAGTATCTAGTCCTGCCTGCCACATGGCCATGGAAACATCTGTAGATGCAGACAGTGCCGGCACTTTGACTGTAAATGGAGATGAGCAACTGTATCCTAGAGTCAGATACGACTGGCTTTCAAGCAAGGGTGACCTTTACCTTTAAAAGTTCTTTCTCCAAGTTCTGATACTGTAGAGTGATTTTTCCCCTTTATTATATATTTCACCATTACTGGATATGAACATGTCTAACTTGCATAATCCATTTATCTTTTTCTCTTTTCTATATTTGCAGTTTCTCCTTGTCAAGGAAAAGATGATGATGAGAGTTCAATAGATATATACGATGGCTTAGACAGCACTCCAGTTGTTTCAAGTATGTTCATGACTATTTGATTAGATGTGAAGCTTCTCTTTCATTTTATGAATGGCACAATCAGCTTTTCCTCCAAGGAGCTCAAGGCAACCCATATGATTCTTCCCCTCCCATTTTATCTCCATAAGAGCCTTATGAGAGAGGGTTTAAGCTGAAAGATAGGGACTGGTTTAGAGGGTTTCTTTGCCAAATCTTCCCTGTATGGTGGTTCTTCTCCTGTGTCTAGGTCAGACATGAAATTGCCAAAATGAAGCCACCTTTTGGTGAATCCATTTTATAGTCACTTTCACTTGACCTAGTGTGAGAAAGATAACACAGCACAACAGGGTGGCCATTGTCAGGATATGCCTGATTGTGGTTCAGAAATACCATAATTTTCAAGAAGGCTCTTTCTGTGTACCCCTGTATGGTTTTGAACCTGGATCTGCTGTTATATTGGAGTCAAAACATACCTAAATTGTTTCAAGCAGATCAGATTCCTTGCTGTTCCAGTAATAACATGGGACAGTATCAGTTATTTGTGTTTCTAAAATAAAGCACAGCCAATAAGATATTTTTGTGGATAACCTATGAGATGTTTGGCTTTGGTTTAATATGCACCCTGGATTTAAAAGGAACTTCACAGAAGGGATATTAGTATATACTGTACTGAGGTGTATAAAAGCAGCAGCAATATTACAAGACTGTAACATTAATTACAGCTATAATTTAGCTTATGCTAAAAGTTACAAAACAAAATCTTTAACTTGTTTTTAAAGTTAATTTTTTTAATTAGCAAGGTTATAGCATCCATAGTGTCAGAAGCATGTCATGGTTTCATTTAGATTGGCTATAGGCCTATAATTGTCAACATTGTTTATAGCTAAATTTGCCTTTGGAAGTGGGCAAATAGCTGTTCCTTTTAAGCAAGAAAGCATAATGCTCTTTGAAGAGGTGAATTAATCTGCCCAGCCTACTCTCAAGTTGCATTGGCCGATTTTACAAGCCATGATGGGCAAGGACCACTCTGCTTATGGAGAGGTGGTGGCTTTGCAGCATGCAAGCACCCAATTGTTTGGGCTAGACCAGGGGTGCCCAAACCATGGCCCGGGACCAGATCCGGCCCCCAATGCCAATTCATCCGGCCCATGAAGCCCTCGTCACTCCTGTACGAGCATGTTTTGCTTCTGGGAACTACGAGGGCTTTGTGGGACGGATGAATTGGAGTCGGGCTGGATCTGGCCCCCAGGCCATACTCTCAAGTTGCATTAGCCAGCCCCCTGAACCATGTGACCAGCCTGCAGCCCAAAATGTTTGGGCACCCCTGGGCTAGACAGTGCATTGGAAGTCAACTTGATCTATGGAACTAAGTGTGAAATCAAGGCCCCATTGGATGACCTAAGAAGTTGCGCTTCCTGGTTTGACACCTCATGAATCTGATGAGCTTTGTAGGTCTTCCTTGCTCTTCTAATATGCAATAGATATTCAATAGTTGGTTTCTTTATTAAGGCCAAATTATAATCTGAAGGAGTTTGTCTCCACCTGTTGTCTAGCTTTCTCCATTGCTGCTTCATTGTTCAAAGCTCCTCCGTGAACCACAGGTCCAGACAAGCTCAACAGCAGAGAGGTCATTTAGGTGCAATCATGTCCACTGCCCGGGTGACCTCTGGTAACAGGAGCACCAACCAATTAAAGTGGAAACCCTTCCAAGGGTGCTTGTAAACCAATTGTGTCCAGTAACCTCCAAGGACAAGGCAGTGGATATAAGGTCCTCCACCTTCAACTCATAACCTCCACAGACCCTTGAGAAAATCAGGTTGAGGGGATGGTCCACCACATGTGTGGAACCACTAACATGTTGAGACACTCACCTCTTGTGGATGTTGTCCTCCAGAAGCAACAGTCGGAGAGCCATGGAAGGGAGAGAACTAGGTCATAAGGCGCTCGGTACGCTAGTACTTGATATTGAATATTTGTTTAAGGCAGTACTGTATTCTTGTAAGTAAAAATAAAATACAGTACTTGAAGTAAAACTCTTTCTCACCCTATCTAGTTAGCAATTCTGCAGACGTGACCCTGGCTACAACTGGTTTAAATTTGTTTGATGAGATCCTGATTGAAGAAGGAACAGCAAAGGAAGCTACTTACAAAGATGTATGTACTTAAAATTGGTAATCTGATTCTGAAATGTGTTGCAGTTAACTAAGCAGTGTTGTGTTGCAAGTTCATGGATTTTATACTTTAATCTAGTAAGCTACAACAGTTGTTCTAGCAATGTATTTAAAGAACAATCTATTAAGCAACTTTTAAAAGTTTGAAATAATCAGTACGTAATAATAAAGATCGTTCTAGCATTTTAGGTTAGACTCCATAATTTGCTGTGCCTGTGATGATCAAGAATTTACTATAGTAAATTAATTCTAGCAATATTTTTTAATTGATGTGATAGGACAGCGATGTCGAACCTTGGCACTCCAGGTGTTCTGGAACTTCAATTCCCAGAAGCCCTGATCAGCAGGAATGCTGACTTGGGCTTTGGGGAATTGCAGTCCAAGAACACCTGGAGTGCCAAGGGTCGCCGTCATGGTGATAGGACATGAGCAGAAAGTATTGGTGACAAACAACCTACATGTTGAGAAAACATTGAATGACTAGAATTTTGTAGTACAGTTTTCTTTTTCTCTTTTTAATAGTTTAAGAGGTAGCAAATAAACAGCAGCTAGACTTAAAAGGTTTGATGATTCCCTAAGACAGAGATTCTCAACCTGCGGCCTGTGGGCTGGATGCAGCCTGCAGCACCATTTCATGTGGTCCACCTCCACCACACCAGGAAGTGCCATGTGGTGGAGGGTGGACAAAATGGCCGTCTGGCCCTCAAAGCTGTCTGAGGGAGCATGACCTGGCCCCTAACTTTAAAAGGTTGAGAACTCCTTCCCTAAGAACATAAGAGCCCTGTTATGGCAGACCGCTAGCAGACCGCATGTTCAATGTCTGGTTTCTGGAAATGGCTCATCAGATGCTTGTGGGAAACTCATAAGCAGGCTGTTAGTGTAATAACCCTCTCCTGCTCATGGTCTCTAGCAGCTGGTATTCAGATACACCTTTATGAGACATGTAAGTTTTCTTACAACTCACAGTTTCTTTTTCCACGTATATACCAGTAGTTATATTTCTAACTATAAATTTCAATTGCATGTGCTTGTTTAAACCAGATGATCATAGTGTAGAACTAGAGGAAAAGTATATTTTACATTGTACAAAATAGTTCCAGTTTTCCATAGATGTTGCAGATTGTTTTAGTATAGTGGGAAAGAGTTTGCTCATAAAGCTTTCTTGAATTTTATTTAACATTGGCTGAAATCCCGTTGCTTAGCGTGACAAATCACACTAGAGTAGGCCTGCTGAATCATTGAGCATTTGGTTAGTCAGTTCATCATTTCTTTGCTTTAAAGCTGGGGTTCTCAACCTTTTCAAGCCAAGGGCAAGGTAACACTCTCTCAGACCAGCATTGAGGGCCGGATGGCCATTTTGCCCTGCCTGCCACACATAGCACTTCCAGGTGTGGTGGAGGGCCACATGAAATGGTATTGCAGGCCACTTCTGGACCGTTGGTTGAGAACCCCTGGTTTAAAGGGACCTCCTCTAGTTGAAATGTTTGAAGTGGTAGCCATGTTAGTCTGTGTAAGCAAATCTGAGAGTAAATAAAACCAAACAGCAAAAAGAGAGAGAGGCAAAAAATGTTGTGGCACCTTAAAGACTAACCCCTGTACCTGTATTTACTTTAGTGCAATAAATTGCAACTAGAGTAGTCCCATTTGAATTAAAGGAACTTATGGAGAAGTTGACTCACCCAATCCCCACTGCTTGAATGGGCTTTCTGTAGTGCAGTGTACTACATTAAGTGATAGGATTTCAGTCATTGTGAAACCAGAATACATATACTCTTTGTTTTAATAGCTAAGTGTAGCTATTAGTGTAGTTCAGTATAAAGCTTTGGCTTTCTTGCACTTTGATCCTTATTAGCATGATTTTATCATGTTGCAGTGAAACATGGAGGCTTATTGTCCTAAAGCCCTCTTTGATGTTAGTGTATAAAGCCAACAACTGACTTGTATGCAAGGTTTTTCTTCTGCTGCCAAGTGAAGTTAATATTCCAACATAACGTTTAATAATATATCTAGAAAAGACTGGATTCTTTTAAATACCAAAACTAACCTTCTTGTTGTTGTTTATTGTCTCTAATTCAATTCCTGTCTCAATAGTTGCAGGCTGAACATGAAAAATGTCAGCAACAACTTCAAGACTTGACAAAAAAGTTTAAAGAGATACAGGAGCAGGTACTGTAGTGTTTTGTATCCCAAAACTGAACCTATACTATAACTTTCTATCTGTTTTACTTGGTAATTTTCAATTAGTGTGGACTGATTAGGGCAACGTAGTGTTGATAATTACAGTTAAAGGAGGATTAGATGTACAGTGGTACCTCGCTTAAAGAGCATAATGCGTTCCACAGGATTGCTCTTTAAGTGAGTTTACTCTTTAAGCGAAACACCATTGGAAGTGACCAATTGTGGGGGGGATTGTGAACCCCAATTTATTTGTTAAGCGAGTTTTTGGTTGGTTTTATTTGTTAAGCGAAGCGACCATTCAGAGAAAATTCTGCTCTTTAAGCGAGTTACTCTTTAAGCGAAATGCTCTTTATGCGGAGGTTTGACTGTATGATGCTAATTAGATAATGTGCCTGGAAGAATTTGTGACTAGTTTTTCAGTGTTTTCACTGAAAAGCTAATTTTGAGGCTGCTTATTGTGAGCTCTAAAGCATGGATCCAGAGACCCTGGTTTCTTAATGGGGAGATGCGTCTGTTAAGCCACTCAAGACTTTCCAGCTCTCCCACAGCAGAATGTAAGGTGTGTAGAGGGGCGTGGGCTTGAAGGAGAGTTTTCTGTCTTCTTTCCTGTCTTGTGTTTATTCATACGTGCAGATCCATGTGTGTAACATGCCACTGCTGGTGTCTATTCTTTTAAAATTAGAATTCCACTCTCCAAAATGAAAATCAGTCCCTTAAGAAGAATATTTCGGCTCTTATCAAAACAGCCAGAGTGGAAATTAATCGAAAGGATGAAGAAATTAGCAGTCTCCAGCGAAGGTACTGGTCTTGAAAATCATCTTACTAAATGAATATTCCTTGTTACTTACTTGTTAGAGGAGGAGCCAGACATAGTTAACTAAAATAGAAAAGATGCATTCTAAGTACATGTTTACATATATAAACAATGAACTTTTGAATCTTTTTGGCATACGTTTTGGTGTCTGAGTATACCTCCTTTGATGTCGTTCTTTAATATTTGTGCTAAACAAAATGTTGGTGTTTAAGATGCCACCAGATTCTTTTCTTGTTTTTATTTTTTGCTACGGCAGAAATTCAACTCCCCTCCCAGTTCATTGAGACAGAGGCCAGAATCCTATTGGTTAGTTATGTGTAAGTGAAGTGGCCTAAACTGCAGCAGAAAATTGCTTTTATTTAACCAATCACTCCATATATCCCTTATGGCACACTTGTATCTTTCAACATGGAAGTTAGTGTGTGATCAAGGCAGTGGTGGGCAGCAAAATTTTTCGCTACCACAACATGGGCGGAGGTTACATTGTGGGCTGAGCCTATGTCGTGGGTGGAGCCTACGTTGTGGGCAATCTAGTCATGCCTGCCATGTGGCCATGTATACATCTGCAAACACAGACAGCACTGGCTCTTTGGCTGTAAATGGAGATGAGCACTGCACCCTAGAGTTGGATATGACTGGCTTTTGAGCAAAGGATACCTTGAACCACTTGCAGGGACAAAACTTGATGGGGCTGGGCAGGGAGGTGGGCGTGGCCACCCAATTTTCCTCCCCCCGGAAGGCCACCCAGTTTCACTCACACCCTTCCCAGAGGACACCCAATTTTGCCACCCCTCCCGGGGGTTGCGAACCTGTTGCTGCCCACCACTGGACCAAGGTTATAACTCCTAACTTGTCAACTAGTGGTAATTTACTGCTGAAATTTGTCTTTATACTTATGCTGGCATAACTCATCAATAACATTCTGACCCTACATTCATAAATATCAAGCTGATTTTTAATCTTATAATCATGTAGTTGTCTTATTAGAATTTTCTTCTAAAATTTGGAGAATTTATTAAAATAAGAAAATTTAAAATATCTTCAATTATTGAAGCCTGTGTTTATGCTATCTGAATAATAAGATCATTGATGCACTTGAGCATAATACTTAAATGTATTATAATAAACTGTAATTTGCCAACAGGAAGGAATTGAAAGTTTCTGTTTTCGGTCAACCACACTTTCCATATCATCCAAAGCACAGCAAACTGTGCTTAATTTTGTCAGTGGTTTATTGACACAAGCCAGTTTAATAATCACGGTCAATATCTTATAATCTTCTTTTGTGCCCCTATCAAACCCTGAACTGCCAAAATGAAGCCAATTTCTTGGCTTTGTCAGCCAACCTTAATTCCTCGTCGGTGATTGTTTCTGGTAGTAATTGGCAGACCAGCAAATGAGCTGGATTCTCTTTCCACATTCACACAGTGTGTTGTTGTCTGCCAGTAGCCCCCACTTGAGCATTTTGGTCTTGCATTTAGGGACTCCAACCCTCAGCCTATTCAGAGTCCTTCAAATGATGTCGGTCAGGTTGACTTCCTCAGCTATATTCTCCTATCATGTTTTTCCCTGTCCAATGAACTCTTTCCTCCATGTTTTCAGTATTGATTGTTCCTGTTAATGCAGCTGATATTGTACTGAAACCAGGACTAACAAAAATTGCACTCCTGTACTGGCCATGTGGTCTCTCAAACACTAGTTCCATTCCAGCCATTTTGGGTCTGTACTTTGCTGTCCCTGATATGTTTCCTGGAGCAGAAGTTGGTCACATTTGTATTTACTGCATATGCCTGCTAGTAGGATCCTATTACTCGAAAGTCTCTCAATATTTATTGAGATCATTGTTACGTCTGGTCTTGACAAAGACCTTTCTGGTGGATTCGTTCTTCAGTTCCTTTAGTTTTATCCGGTGTCAGAAAGATTAGCTGGCAAGGTTGTCACCCAGGGTACCCCTAATTGTATTCACAATTTTTGAGGAGGCTCTTTCTGTATACCTCAACATCTTATAATTGGTCAAGTGACTAAGACGCTGACTGGGAGGAGGAAGGTCAGCAGTTCGATTCCCAAATACTGCAGGATGGAATGAGCTCCCATCTTTGTCCCAGCTCCTGCCAACCTAGCAGTTCAAAAGCAAGAAATTGCAAGTAGATAAATAGGGACCACTTCGATGGGAAGGTAACAGCATTCTGTGCACTCCGGTGTCTAGTCATTCCTGCCGCATGACCACGGAAATGTTTGCAGAAGCAGACCGCCCTGGCTCTTCATCTTCGAAACAGAGATGAACACTGAACCCTAGAGTCGGATACGACTGGCTTTCGAGCAAGGGAAACCTTTACTTTTAGAAAGCCCCACTGGCATATTTTGCAGGCCCTTGGGAAAGTTGAATCTCTAAGCAGTAGCTGAATGAGTGCAGATTGTTCCAGCGCAGTAAAGCTCAGTGGCATCTTCTATGACTGTCCTGGCTCACAGGGAGGAGTGGGGTGGACCCATAGGTAGCAAAGATAGGGCCACTTCTGCAAGAAAGTAGTGGAAGGCTCTTTATGTAAACTTGCCGAAGATAGAACCACTCAATCAATGTCTGAGCATAATAATGTTAATGAATCTTGTTCTAGATCAGTGGTTCCCAACAAGGGGTACACAGCCCACTAGTGGACTTCTGGGAATTGAAGTCCAAACACCAGCATTTGGGAAACACTGTTCTAGATCATTGTGCGGGCATTTACTACCTTCAGCTTAAATATTTGAGAGGAATGATGTACATATTTGTTTAACGTGTGTAATGTCTGTCTGGTTTGGGCAATTCAGACTTTAGTAGGATGTGAAGGCCCCTTTGAAATCTTGGGTTGCTTTTTGAAACACAGCTCATTAAAACTGTTATTTTTTAATAAACAGGTTGGCAGAAGTTCCATTTCTTCAGAAGAACCGTGCTCAAACATCCTTCCCAGGCTCAGCTAGTAACCCAAGACACTTTGAAGGATCAAAATCAAAAAATAAATTAAAAGATGTACTTCCAGGTCACATTTCAAAAACAGATCCAAGAAATCAACAAGCCGTAGCTCCAGACTTATCTCGGAATACAGAAAATAAGAAATTTAATTCAGGAACAAGAAGCATAACACATATACCCTGTTCTGATCAAGAACAGCTTTTCGCTGGCAATGCTTATGCAAGATTGGGTGATATTAGTGGCTCTTGTAATGAAGAAAAGAAAAAAGGAGTGAAAACCAATGAGCATCAGAGCAGAGAGAATGACGGCAGATGTGAATCAAAAGCACACAAAATGCCAGATGAAATATTGGATACTCAGAGGAAGTTGCAGGTTAACTCACATAAAACAGATAGAAATGGTCTGTGGAAAAATAACAAGGACCTAAAGCTCAAAAACAATTTGTGTACAGAAAAACAAACTGATAAAGTCTCTTTTACTGGGGAGAAACCACTAGTGCCTAAGGACAGATTGTTGCCTGAAAAGGGACATCTTGGTGATGATAGGGGCAAAAAAACACAAAACATAAATCACAAGAGCTTCAAAACACAAATCAAAGAGGAAAGCATTAATGCACAAAAAAACAGGCAACCTGATAAGTGTATAGAACAACAAATAACTGGCACAGTTGTTAATCTCTCTGAAAGGCATACAATTGTCAGTAGTCCTCAGAAATTAAGTAAACACTATGTGGAAGACAGAAAGATAAAAGATTCTGATGGTAGAAGAAGCAGAGGAGCAAGCAGTCATGGATTCCCAGAAGGCAAGACATCACCACCACTATGCCTTGTGTCTGCTAGAGAGCCAAAACATGGACAGTCCAGAGAAGATGAGAAAAAACATGAACACACACATTCAAAATCAAATAAACATCGAACTGAAGAAAAGAGGAAAAACAAAGGCAAGCCTATAGATGATAAGAATCCTCAAACCGAGAGAGATTCTAAGAAAACATCACAAAAAATAGAAAGAGGGACCACTAAAACAAAAAACAGCGTAAAAGAAGAGAAGAAATCTTCTCAGGTGGAACAAGATGCCAAGATAGTTGGTGGTCTAGAGGAACCCATCCCTGTCAAAGCTGCAAAGGATGAGGAACAGTCGAAAAGCAAAGACTTAAAACTGAGCTTTATGCAGAAACTAAATTTAACACTCTCCCCTGCTAAAAAGCAAACAGACAAACTCAAGTCTGGGGCAAAATCAACCAGCAAGGATGATGCCGAGGGCCCAAGTCAGGATATAGCATGTGTACAATCTGACCTTCACGGTGATGGCACTGAAGAAACAAAACCATCACTGTTGTTGGTCAATGACAATCTTGGTCAGACTAATGTGGATAGAATAACCTTTGCTTCTAAGATCAAATTGCAGATAAGAAATGGTGGCCTGGCTGAAACCTTGAACGCAGACCTTCCTAAAACTTCATGCCAACAGAACATAGCACAACCTGATGCCAAAACAGAGACAGAGGAAGTTAATGAAACCCTTGTGACTCCTGGATCGGGGAGTCCTGGGAGTCAACACACCCTTCCAGACGGTTCTTCCAGTGACTTAGAGACTATAAGTTCAGTGGATTTTGATACCTTTCGTGTCATAGATGAGATCAATGGCTCAGATTCAGACTCCTCAGTGGATGAAGGAGAGGCAAGTAATGGTGCCGATAAAGACGTCTTGGTGGCTCCTGAAAAAGGAGGCAAACCTACCCCTGAGGAGGCTGCTGTGGAAGAAGCCAAGATGCTCAGTACTGATGTGCAAGAAACCAAACCAAAAGTTCATAACTTAAAGCCAAGTTTTTCTGACCACGGAACTCATTCGGGAACATGGTGTAGCCAAGGTTTAAACCCTACGCCTGAACCAAGAGACTCAAATCCAGTTTTGGTTGACGATGAGAGCTCTATACTGAGCGTTGATCTCAATCAGATGAGGTGTATTCCAAAGGCAATCAGCCCCCTGAACAGTCCAATGAGGCCCTTGCCTAAAGCCCTCAAAATGGAAAGCCCTTATAAAGGACCTGTGAAAAGTTACAATATAGGTATGTTTTAAATGAAGATTCTGCTTTTTAGGTACAGTTGTACCTCGCTTAAAGAGCATAATGCGTTCCACAGGATTGCTCTTTAAGCGAGTTTGCTCTTTAAGCGAAACACCATTGTAAGTGACCAATTGTGGGGGGGATTGTGAACCACGATTTATTTGTTAAGCGAGTTTTTGATTGGTTTTATTTGTTAAGCGAAGCGAACATTCAGAGAAAATTCTGCTCTTTAAGCGAGTTACTCTCTAAGCGAGACACTCTTTATGCGAGGTTTGACTGTAATTGTTTTTAAATGAGGAACTTGTAGTGAAAGATGAAAACATTTCGTGTTAGTCTGTGCAAGCATAACAAAGATTAAACAAAACAGAAAGAAAGAAAAAACGTGGCACCTTAAAAACCAGCTGCTGTATTTAAATGTGAGCTTTTGTGGACCAAGTCTGATGGAGTGGACTTGACCCATGAAAGCTCACGTTTAAATACAGTACTTCGTCTTTGAGGTGCTACAAAGTTTTTTGTCTTTTTTTTTTTTTTGCTCTTTTGTTTACTCTCTGATATACTTTGATCTTAGTTTTCAACCCTGATTTTCAAGGTATGTTCCAGACACAACTTCTTGCTCCAGATGTCACAGCAGAATATGAATTAATTGGACAAGAAAGACTTGATTTAAATCACAAAGGGGATAGAGCAGGCGCTCTCAACCTTTTTAAGCCAGGGGCTGGGTGACACTCCCTCAGACAGCTTTGGGGGCTGGATGGCCATTTTTCCCTTCCTCAACCATGTGGCACTCCCTGGTGTGGTAGAGGCAGTGGTGGGGACACATGAAATGGTGCCGTAGGCCGCATTTGGCTAAGAATCGTTGGGATAGAGCCAAGCTCTGAAAACTTGTCTTATTTCCAGTTCTTCAAATCATTGTCTAAATGTAAGTCTTTGATGTGCAGAATAGATGCCATTTTTAAAAAGAGTTGTAATAATCCTGTACTGCTTGGCATTTTGTCCATGAAACTTCCAAGACATTCTGACACTTCCAAGTACAGTCAAACCTCGCATAAAGAGCGACTCGCTTAAAGAGTAACTCACTTAAAGAGCAGAGTTTTCTCTGAATGTTCGCTTCGCTTAACAAATAAAACCAATCAAAAACTCGCTTAACAAATAAATCAGGTTTCTCAATTCCCCCCACAATTGGTCATTTACAATGGTGTTTCGCTTAAAGAGCAAACTCGCTTAAAGAGCAATCCTGTGAAACACATTATGCTCTTTAAGCGAGGTATGACTGTATTACATAAGTAATCTAGCTTGGTCTGGGGAACTCAGTAATGGCAGGCTTCTGCTACACTATGTTTTTATTATTATTATTCTGGAGCAGGTGGGGAATGCTATAAGAGAAATAGTGGAAAGGCAGATTTTCTTTTGTACCTACCTGTGTTTATCAATTTTCTACATCAGACATGAAGAAAATGATGCTTCTAATCTAAGTAATAGAAAATTCTATTCAGTTAGAGAGATAACGTTCATAACTTGCATAATCAAGATGCTCTTTTTCAAGGCTTTTATCAGTTAGCAAAGCTAAACTACCTTTTACATTTTAAATTCTCTAATCTTCATACTTAGTTAAACTATTGATTTTTAAAACAATTACTGGGTATCTTTAATGAAAAGGCGAGCTAAGAGATTTGTTGTATGCTGCCATCTGGGCTAAAATGTACATCTTAAGAGGAATATGGCAAATATATTGGTTGCAAAACATATTACAGCCAAACCAGCCCTCAAAAGTATTTAATCTGATAGGTTTTTTTAAACTTCAATAAAAATTTGAACTTTGATTGTCTACACATATCTATGTATGGTTGTAAGACACGCACAGTAGGTCTTACTTAAAGTAATCAAAGATCGTACAATAGTAATCCATAGCCTCTTTTTTAAAAACTCAAGATACTTATTCAAATTAAAAGGGACCATAAAGAAGGCTTAAACTATTGTAAAGTTATATTTATTGTGAAGTGAATCTTCTGGATTTAGACAGATATGTAGATAAAAATTGATTATGTTTTGCAACCAATATATTTGCCATATTCCTCTTAAGATGTACATTTTAGCCCAGATGGCAGCATACAACAAAATCTCTTAGCTCGCCTTCCCATCCACTGGCTTTTAAGGAAATGATCCTTAAAATGTCATTGCAGTTTATATCAATATAGTTAAGTTACTGTGGTACTTTGTTCCGTACCATTTCCATTCCAAAGATTGGCTTCATTTTAATCAAGCTTTTCTGCCAAAGAGTTTATAGTGACAAAGTCATCTTGCAGTTTAAAACAGCTAAGCATGTTATTCCAAATAGAAATGAATCACTCTGTTCCTGACATTTTTTGGAATAGTAGCCGTGTTAGTCTGTGGTTCAGGCATATCAGAAAACAAAATAAAATAAAAAACACTGTAGCACTTTAAAGACTAACTGCTATATTTGTATTGTTAGCTTTCGTGGATCAAGTCCACTTCTTCAGAAAAAAGTGAAACTTACAAGCAAGGTTTTTATACACCAAATTTTTTTGGGGGGGAGAAGGGTGTGGTCAAGCAAGATGACAGACAAGCAAGAACAACAATACAGTTTCCCACAGCCATTAGCAACAATAGATTATTCAGATTAGCTCTAAATGACTCCCTTTCAATCTCAAGGTTGTTGAGAAAGCCCATTCTGGTCTCTGATCAACTTTTGACCTGCATGTCAGAAAACAAACAAAAACACTGTACCTGGTTACTTTCTGTTTTGCTAAAGAGAATTGGCAGGAAAGTTGTAATATAAAATCATATAGCAATCTGTGTATCAAATTTGATAATATCCCAGAAACCCTTCGCTAATATTTAGTCCCCTGCAATGGGTGTCTAACAGATGGATGTATTTGATTTCTGCTATCTTTAAAGCAGTTAGTCTTTAAAGTGCTGCAGTGTTTTTTATTTTATTTTTGTTTTGTTTATTTTGTTTTGTTTTCTGATATGTCTGTTCCTGACACTGACTATTGTGTTTTTACGTGATATGTTTAGTTAACTATTCTGTTGTTCCTGTGTCATCCCCCTTCCCTGTCCCTCCCAGAGAGCACAGTTGCCTGTCCTGGAAGAACCCAGTCTAACGAAATTAACAAGGAAAATCAAAAGCCACTTTGCATTGATCAGAAAGTCTTAGAAAAATTTCAGCTAAGCACATCTTCAGATGAATTAGAAGAAGGGGAAATTGTAAGTGATGATGGTGAAGCAAAAACTGAACTGAACTCTGAGCACAGTAAAAAAATAAGAAAAAATACATCTCATGTTAGATCCGATTTGTCCAGTAGTACATCTAATCACAAAGCCAAGTCAACTCCTTCTACTGAAGATTCTAGAAAAAGAAGTAAAGAGAAACACCATGAAGGAACTGTAAGACCTTCCAAAGAAATGAAGAAAAATCAGGTTCTGAGCATTGACTGCCTTGAAAAAATAGTTCAAATTATCATCGAACCTTCTACTATACATGAGTTTATGCACATGATGAGAGCTATAAGAAAACAAATACGGAGAAACTATATGAAATTTAAGATACACTTTCCAATACAGCACTTTCATAGAATTATTGATTCAGCAGGTCTAAATTTTACATCACTTGTAAAATGTCTAAACTTCTCTAAAATGACTAAATCAAACGAGACCTTAAAGATGAATCTTTGTGAAGTCATAGAATCTAAACTTAATCAAATCAAAAAGAATAATGCAATAGAGCATCTATTTAAACACCAACAATCAGACATGAAGAAAAAGTTGTGGAAACTTGTTGATGAGCAACTTGACCACCTTTTTGATAAAATTATAAATATTCTTCTCAAGCTGTGTTACTTGAAAAGTTTGGGAAATGAGAGTGGTGAAAGAAAGCTTGAGAAAAGAATGAAAGCAGGCCCTAAATGCCTTGTAAATCATAAAAGTGAAAGCAGAAATCAAAAGCAGAAATCAAAGAAACCTGCTCTGAGTAATATTATTAAAAAGCCTGAAAATTGTACCTTTTCAAAGCCAGTACCAGGTAACCAGCTGCTCAAAAGAGATCACAGAGAGGCATATGAATTACACACACACACAAGTATGGCTAAAAAATCTAAATGGTCCTATACTGACAATACAAAATATTCTAGGATAAAACCTGGGCTTCCTAAGGAAAAGTCTATAGAGGATATCTCTTTGAAAGCTGGAAGATATGAAAAAGAAAAATCACAGATGGTTGGAGACCCTCACAAACCTGATATTAGCTGTGGCCCTCTTACAGAACAGCAGATGTCTGGCCTGACATTCAACCTGGTCAGTGATGCTCAGATGGGCGAAATGTTCAAAAGCTTGTTACAAGGCTCAGACCTTTCAGAAAAGAATGTTGATTTTATTGATGAACATCAGTGGGAGTTTAGGACACCAGAAAAACACATACCAGAAGATCAGAGCTGTGAGGATGATCCTGTGTATGAGGCAGAAGAACCAATTCCAAAGGAGAACCAAGTAGAGTCAAAAGTACTAGATGGTATTAAATGGCCCACAGTTTCACCTGAAAGAGATTCAACTTTTTTAGCTAGACTGCATATGCCAATTGATCCAGATATTCTAGATGAAAGCTGTATGTTTGAGATTCCTACTAGTCCAGCTTTGAAGAAAAGTGAGGTCTGCATTTCAGAGAAACCAAAATCTCTCATTTCTTCTGTTCTTCTGGAAGACCTAGCAGTGTCATTGACAATCCCATCTCCCTTGAAGTCAGATGCTCATCTCAGTTTCTTGAAACCTGATGTATTTGGCTCAGTTCCAGAGGATGTTTTAAGTGCTCACTTCAGTGAAGATGCTCACCTTGAGGAGGAGGATGTTTCTGAGCAGGACATCCATTTGGCTTTGGAATCTGATAATTCAAGCAGTAAATCAAGCTGTTCCTCATCATGGGCAGGTACGTCTGCAGCCCCTGGATTTCAGTATTGCCCAAGCCTACCCATGCAGGCAGTAATAATGGAGAAATCAAACGATCACTTCATTGTTAAGATAAGGCGTGCTGCACCATCTACTTCACCAATCCTTGACCAATCCACAGATGAAGCACTAGCCTCTTTTGCTGAGAGTGGTAGTAATGAAATTGTGTCTCAAGAAAAATGTCATACTTTGGAGTCTAAAAACATACCAGTGGGAGACAACACAACTTCTGAGAATAATGTAAACATTGTTGACTCTGAGGGGAAAAGTCCTATTGGGAAAAAGCAACTTCCCAGTTCACCAGAATTAGTGAAGGAAACATCAGTTCATCCACAGAATGATCAGCAACCTGTTCAGTCTGAACCTAGGGTTCTTGATGATGTGCTTGTATCTGTAGAGACATGGTGTAGTGAGCCCATTCAAAAGCAATCTTGTAATATGCTTGAGTTCCTTAAGGAGCCATATAGCAATACCAGACAAATACAAGGTCTTCATTTGCTTGAGTCCCATCGGGTGTTGCAAAGTGATGCCGTCCAAGAAATAACCTGTGGCTTGCAAGATTGCATTCAAGGGCTGGAAGGATCTTTTGGTGCTTTGAAAGAATCCTCAAGTAAAACTACCCAGCACAAAGAGACTCCTGAAGTTTTTAAACTACCTCAAACACACTCGGTAAACGTGTTTGGCAAAAGAGATGCATCCACTGCTAAGGAAAATTGTACAGTTGGCTCAAAGGCAGTTCAACTTGTAGAAGAGTTGTCCTCTGTTAGGCATATTGATATATGTACAAACATGACTGTTGAAACTCTCATGGAAAACAAAGTTGGGTCATGGGATCTTACAGGGCAAACTACTTTAGATGATATGCCAAGAAGATTATATAAAGAGGAACATAAGACAGAGGACTATGGTGATGTGTGTCATCTTTCAGAGCAAGTTGTAAATTTAAGAGAAGATCTCCCTGACAAGCCTAAAGTATTTGAAAATGTTGAATCAAAAACTTTTACAAATGACAATGCTCAGGGATGTGAAACAAACCTTGATAAAGAAAGCAAGAAAAGGAAAAAGGATACAGAAGGAACATCCAGTCCAAAAAGGCAAAGAAAGGAAAGTAATCAATTGGCTTGCAAGAAAAACAGCAAAAGTAGTAAAAAGTCTAAAGAAGTTACTTCGGAAGGAATAAGTGCTTTAAATAAAAAGGCTGCACTATCACCGTTGTCTAAGTCATTATCAAGTCTGTATGCTAAAAATGTTGTTAAGAAGAAAGGAGAAGTTGTAATTTCATGGACAAGGTAAGAATGTAAATGTGGGCTGAAAGCTTAAATAGGAGAGGATTAGATATTTGTGGCAGGTATAGGTTGATTTATGCATTTCTGCATTCTGTAGTGTGAGTTTCAGTTTGACAACCTTATTTGAAGAGTAGGAGATGTCTCTGAATAAGAGTACAGAGCCATGTGTGTAGCTAACCCCTCTGCAGACTCAACTTCCTTGTTTTGGGTTACATATGTAGCATATTTTCTATTTCTTGGAGATGAAGTTAGCTTTCTATAATTGGGACTTTCACTTGGTAGGAGAGAACACAGAAGCTTTACTGAGCATATGGTGTCTTAAATTGTGACCTTTGTGTGTAATAGTGATGTATGCAGCCTCTCTCTGTGTGTAGTTAGATATTCAGCTGACATATTCTGTTTAAGACAGGGGTGCCCAAACTACGGCCCGGGGCCGGATCCAGCCCCCGATGCCAATCCATCCAGCCTGCAAAGTCCTCATTGCTCCTGGAAGCAGAAGTAAAACACACCCATACAGGCACGTTTTACTTCCGTTTCCTAGAGCAACGAGGGGTTCGCAGGTTGGATGAATTGGTGTTGGGGCTGGATCAGGCCCCTGGGCCATAGTGACCAGCTCCCTGAACCACATGACCAGCCATAGAAGTTTGGGCACCCCTGGTTTAAGATATGCACCACATACATGTTGAGCCAGCTGTCAACCAGAAATCAAAAGTAACCAGTGAATGCTGATGACACTGGTTTAAATCCAGAAGAAAGTTGCAACTAGAATAGGCCTATTGAATCTGTGGGACTTAAAGATGAGTTGTTTCACTAAATCCCACTGATTGTCCAGGAGCAAGTTGCAACTTACTCCTGGATTTCAGCTACTGGTAAATATTGGTGCTTTGATTATTAATGCTTTTGTGCTGGCAAAACAAATTAACAATTTAAAGGCAATTCTAAAAATAAGGGGAGCCCAGACAAAAATATATCACTTTTAAACTGGGCTTCAGATCAGCATCAAATTTTGCACAATTGTAACAGACAGCCTGCTCTTCCTTTCTGCCACATTTGGGCAAAGGTTTTTGAATTTTGATTTAAAAAAAAATTAAATCTGATTTCCTCCCCTCCCAAATGTTTCCAGATGTAAAATAGCTGACATAAATTGAAAAGACCAATCTTACTATACACATTTTTAAATTGGGATCAGTGTCGGCTGCAGGATCTAAAATGTTGATCCTCGAAAAAGGCTTTTTAAATGTGTGAAACAATTATTTTTATCACACTGCATTCAACAGGCTTGCTAGTGAGAGCTTCGCAAAGTAGATATATACTCGAGTATAAGCCAACTCAAATATAAGCTGAGGTACTCAATTTTGACCTGAGAAATCAGGAAAAATAGATTGACCCGAATATAAGCCGAGGGTGGCAAATGCAGCAGCTGCTAGTGAGTTTCAATAATCAAAATAAGGTACATGAAAATAAGATGCAGCAGAAAGGAGTTTTCTCCATGGCAGTTGAGATACGACGACAGGACGGGAGAAGTGGGTGGTGAAGGTTATTAGCTGCCGTCTTTTTCCATTGCACTCAGTGAGCCGCGTATAAGCCAAGTCCACTTTTTTGACCTCATTTTTAGGACTGAAAAACTAGGCTTATACTCGAGTATATATAGTACATAGTTGCACTTTGTTGGGTAGAGAAGGGAGATATTTGCAGAGCTGTGTAGGGCAATGAAAGCCACAGAAACATAGTCAAAAGGCTGGTTTTCTTTAAAGAATAAAACAAAAAACAAACTAGTCTTTAAAGTAATGGAGTGACAGTCTCCCAGAAATAGGGACATTTTGCCATTATTTTCAGAGAATTAGTTTACAGTTTTGTAAGGCCTATTCAAATCTTGTCACTATACTATTCAATTTGTCAAATTAAAAAACAGCCATGACAATTGTTTTGTTTGGCTGAGAAATGGTTAACTGACTAAAAAAAGGAGTCAGTGGGTTTTTCATTTGCTTGTTGTCATTTGTGAATGTAGTGAGCACAAGAGGATATTCTCTAGACCAGGGATCAGCAGACATGGTTCTCCAGGTGTTCTTTTCAATTCCCAGAAACCCAAGTCAGTACACCTGCTGATCAGGACTTCTGGGAATTGAAGTCCAAGATCACCTGGAGAGCCAAGTTTGTTGAGCCCTGCTCTAGACCAATGATGGTGAACCTTGCCACTCCAGGTGTTCTTGGACTTCAATTGACGGAAGCCCATGTCAGCACTCCTGTTGATCAGGGCTTCTGGGAATTGAAGTTCAAGAACAGCTAGAGTGCTAAGGTTCACCATCACTGCTCTAGATCATCTTGACTGATGTTGTTGGTGTTGTCAACATTCAGGTTTCCCTTTGCTATGTAAAGCTTGGCATTCCTTTTCCTGCAGGCAACACAGGCACAATATTGTGTAGCACTCAGCCATTTCTTGTCATTTTGGCACAATATCCCACATTCATAAACCAGAAGGTTTTTGAAGAATTGAATTATATTAAGTTGTGAGACATGAGTCCATTTGAAGATTTCTGAAAGACCTAATATAGCCCCATTGACCATGCTTTACTAAGAAATGGGGCTACTGCATACGCTTGACTATAAGTTGTCCTGAATATAAGTCAAGGTACCTAATTTGGACCTCTAAAACTAGGAAAATAGATTGGCCCAAGTTTAAGTCAGGGATGGAAAATGCAGCAACTGCTAGTGGGTTTCAATAATTAAAATACATGAAAATACGGTAAAATTAATTAATTTAGACATTTGTGTTGGTATGTTTTTTGTTTTTGCAGTCGAGTTAGTTTTTTTTTATATGTATGTTTGAATTTGCACCACCTCATTTTGGGATCCTCTGGATCATTGACCTGTATAAGTCGAATCCCCTTTTTGGTCCTTATTTTGGGGACTAAAAAACTAGACTTGTACTTGAGTATGCAGTCAAACCTTACATAAAGAGCATTTGGCTTAAAGAGTAACTCACTTAAAGAGCAGAATTTTCTCTGAATGGTCGCTTCGCTTAACAAATAAAACTAACCAAAAACTCGCTTAACAAATAAATCGGGGTTCACAATCTCCCCCCACAATTGGTCACTTACAATGGTGTTTCGCTTAAAGAGTAAACTCGCTTAAAGAGCAATCCTGTGGAACGCATTATGGTCTTTAAGTGAGGTACAACTGTATACAGTATCTAATTCTGACAAACCTGTAGGGATTTTTAATGTGTTTGAACAAAACCCAAGAGTGAGCAATAGAAAAACCTGCTCTTAAAATCAGCCATTCTGTTCTGGCCATAGCTTTAATTGAATTGCAGGTAACAGTTTCTGGACCATGGCTCTGAACAAGCTTCAGAGTGATGTGAAAATGCTGTAATCTTGTCTAGGGAGGAGAAAAGTGGATGGGATTGTCTTTCTCCTTGAGTTTTCAAAATGTGTTTGCAATATTGTTCTGAAGTGTTAATGTGGGCAGACTAATAGTAATTGGGTTTCCATCAAATGATAAAGCAAGCTGAGGTTGAAATTTCCCTTGCATGTTTGTTACAGAAATGATGACAGAGAGATTCTGCTGGAATGTCAGAAAAAAGGACCTTCCGGGAAAACCTTTACTTTGGTTGCTACCAAATTAAATAAAAGTCCGTCTCAGGTATGTTTTTGGGTAAATCAGTCTTGCTTAATCCATTTCACAGGCATTTGTGTGCTGTCTGCACAATTTATATCCTCAATAATATCACTCCGTAATGTATTACTATGTGGTATTGATTTAGGTATCTGAGAGAGAAAAAAAATGAGTGAGTGAAGGGAAGTGTGTGATTAAATAGCAGATTGGTCTCTAAACGAATGGAATGGTTGGTGGAAAGGAATCAAGTTGACACTGTTTACATGGACTTTATATGTGGCATTTTGTGTGTTAGGCAAAAGTCTTTTTCCACTGGCATGTGCTTAAATCTAGATCCAGCTTATTGTGTGAAAGAGGCCTTTCTTCTCAAACTGTAGACTGCCTTTTCTACTTCAGCACTGAAATATATATTTTTCTTTCTTCTGCAGGTTGAGGAACGATTCAGACAGCTAGTGAAGTTATTTAAGATGTCAAACTGCAGTTAGCAGTGGTACTAATGCTCTGAATGGCGGACTGCTTTGAACATATGCGCTGCGTGAATGTGAGAGAGTGCCTGTATTCCAAGTCAGGATAGCGGTCTCTTGGTAATCCTCCTATCAGTAGGTCAGATTCCCTGCTTTGTGAATGATAAAGACCTTACTATATGAATTAGTAACTAGTTCTTGTAGAAGGCGTTTAATTTTGTAGAACTCGGAGCTGACTCTGAGCAGCTTATAGCACACAGAGGCAGCATTAAGGCTTCGACCATAATAAGATTATTGTTTGATCTATTAACTGCACAATGAAAGTGTGGCATCTCTCTTTAGTATTCTGCTTCGGATGGCAAAGAAAGGTTACAAGAAATACAAGAGCAAAGCATTTCTCCTCCTTCTCCACACTCCACAATTGTCAGAGTTACACTTGTATTAAAGTTTTGTGAGCAAACATAAGGCCAGTTTCTGATAATGTAGAAGCACTGTTGTCGGTTTTAGCTGGAACACCTGGTTTGTTTATTGCTATTGGGGGGGGGGGGGGGGAGGGAAATCACACGTATAATATGTTTTCCTTTAGAAGACGTGAGAAAGCAAAATGGTAGTTAAAGAGGAAACTCCCTTTATCTCTTGCTTTCAAAACCCATGGACACAAACTGAATATTTCCAATAGATTATAAGCCTCTATGGTCAAAGGTATATAGTCCATTTATTTTACTGTATTGTTAGAATTATTTATTTTGCACCTGAAATAACAATGTTTGCAAACTGCATTTCTCTGCTTTAAAAAAAGACTCTTCTTACAGTATGTCACACAGTTGTTTTTCAGAGGTTGTTTCTATTAAACGACACTTGCCATTTCATGCTAGTTTAAAACTCTTTCCTTTTGAAGTCATGGATGTCTACAAAATAGTTAAATATTCTATAGATAAAGCAAGTTGTCCAATCTGAATATGTAATTCCAGAGGTGCCTTAATTTAGAATTTCAGAATTCTATTTACAGACAAAATTATTTGGAGCTATACTGTATCCTAATACTCCCAGAACATTTCAGGATAAGGATTTTGGTTGGCAGCAATCTCCACGGAATATATGTGCCAGCATCCAAAGGGATTTTTCTCCAGTTATTGGGGGGGGGGATTATTATTCATTGCATTTTATTTGAGATGACAAATTTACATAAAGCCTTGAAAAATGAGTGAGCCTCTTATTTTAAAAAAGAAACAAAGACATTTCTTAATAATAATTTACTGCCATTCTGACCTGGAGAAGGTTGCTTGAGTGTGTGTGCAAGAGAGACAGAGTGTAAATTGTAAATGTTTACAATGTAATTCCAATGTACAGCGTTCTGCATTATGTAAAATATTCTGCTGAAGTAAGGTTTCTTTAAATGAACATTTTTATTACATAAAACAAGTTTTATTTTGTATAAATTAACTTCTGTACATTGTTATACGAACCCTAACTTGTGTAAAAAAGAATGCACTTAATGTTAATTAAAAGTTGACTTTGGAGTGTTTTTATACTGTGCTCTACAACTTTTCTCCAAGTAAGCAACATTTTATATGTAGTGTATTTTCGTACATACATTCAGCCCTGAATCTGATATGTGTTCCACTGAATTTGAATTTAATTTCCTCCGACTGTCCTGGTAGAACAAGAGTCATGAGTACTGTGTATACTCAAGTATAAGTCTGGTTTTTTATCCCTCAAAATGAGGTCCAAAAAGGGGGCTTGACTTATATTCGGGTTCCAAAGCCGCAGTGGTCCAAATTCAAACATACAGTTTAAAAAAATGTATGAACACTACTGTAAAAACTATAAAACATACCCCACAAATGTCTAAATTAATTAATTTTGCCGTATTTTAATTATTGAAACTTTTTTCCACCCCTAGCCTTATACTCAGGTCAATCTATTTTCCTAGTTTTAGAAGTCCAAATTATATTGGGACAATTTATAGTCGAGTATATATAGTAACAGATCTTCCCTTTCAGTTGTGAAAGGGAGACTTCACAAGAGATCATGGTGAACCCACATCTAGTACTTGAGCTTGCATAC
Organism: Furcifer pardalis; assembly: GCA_030440675.1. Lineage (NCBI taxonomy): Eukaryota > Metazoa > Chordata > Lepidosauria > Squamata > Chamaeleonidae > Furcifer > Furcifer pardalis. The sequence continues at coordinate 42,735,420 of CP126890.1, read as the reverse complement.
AACATCACCTGCTTAGTGAGAGGAGCAAGAGCTATGTACACTTTCTGGTCAGTGTTTTCTACTATGACATTGGTGATAGAGTTACTAAGTAAAGGCCTAAGATAAAAAAAGTTATCAGCATTGGTATCTCCCCATTAAAACCTTCCCATTCCTCCCTAATGCTGGGGAACCCCAGAGGTTGATGAGCTTAGGGGTCATTCAGATACAATGTGACCATTTTAGGGGGGGTTAGGGGGTTGACCAAAAGTCACGGGTAGGGGGTTCGGCATGAAGTCACATGACTCCAAAATTATTTGCTTTTCACATCCATCTGGCCGTAGATCTGTCTTCAAACCACATGATTGGGGGGTCAGTCAAAGGTCATGGAAAGTCACAGGGGGAGGGGGTTCAAAAAGTGGCCTATTTTAGGTCACATGGTATTTGAAAGAGCCCTTACCTCTTCTGTTAGTCATTCTCTCTAGAATTACAATCTTAGCTTAGTCCTAATGTTTACATACATGCATAGAAAATGTAAGGATAACAAAGCCTATTATCCCACTGCAATCAGGCTTGTTCCACCTGACAAGAGTCTTGCACTCATCCAGGAAGCCAGCATAAAACCTTTTGCTGCTTCAGAATACATGAGGTTCTGCTCTAGGCTGAAGAAATCTGATATGTTTCAACCACTGGCTGTATATGTTTACAAACCAGCCAGATCGGGTAGGAAATAGCAATGTAGATTAGGTAGCCATATGTAGCATTGCCAGTAAAGGAACTGGAATTCTACCAGCTTATGCTCTATATTAAAAGTACAGTGTCTTCTGTAACAAATCAGCATGTATTTGAAGGAAAAATAGGTCTTAAGTTCCCTTTCCTCTGGATAAAATAAAAGCATACCGTATTTCCTGGCATAGCCAGCTAACAAAATCAAGATTACATCTTTCTACTGTTCTCACAAGCAAGCATAGGTAACTCCTGTCTCCACAAGCTTTTGGAACATGGACACGAATGCATTTCTTTTTCTACATTCTAAGATAACCAAACCATATTTCTTCCTTTTTCCATCTCTTCGTCTCTGACACCCAATAAGACTTCCATTCTCATAATTTCGGTTTACAGTAAAATCTCGCATAAAGAGCGCCTCGCTTAGAGACTAACTCGGTTAAAGAGCAGCAGTGATGTTTGCATCACTGAATAGCTAAAACCAACCAAAAACTCACTTAACAAATAAATCTGGGTTCACAATCCCCCCCCTCCCGAAGTCACAATTGGTCACTTCTAATGGTGTTTCGCTTAAAGAGCAATCCCGTGGAATGCATTATGCTCTTTAAACTAGGTACCACTGTATTTTAAATTCCAATAACAAAGGAATTACCACCTGGTTCTGAAGGTCAGATTCTCAGTCTTTGCTCACTGGCAAAGAAACACACTAAAAGCAAAGGCTCCATTTCGATTCATTACAATATTGTGTACAATGAATGATGTGCTCCGGTCAGATTCCAGGATGAAACTTAAATTACATTTTGCTCTTATCTTGTGCAAGAGTCTGAATTATCTAGAGCCAGACTTGTGTGGGGAGAAAATGTCACACTGTAATGCCACTCCTTGTTCCTTGTGGCCATGATTTGGCATTGATTCCGGAAAGCATCAAAAACTACCCTAAAGTACTATGTGAAAAAGTCTGCACAAATAAGTCTAGAATCATGCTGAGGGGGTAGTTAATTATATTTATTTATTACACTCCTATACCATCCCTCTGGTCAAAGCCACCATGGATAGTTAACAGACATAAACTAAAACATTGACTGACAGAAGCACGAAATACATCTTAAAATTTTGAAATGATAGCTGTGTTAGTCTGTGCAAGTATATCAGAGAATAAACAAACTGATGCCATGAGGTTTTACTCTGACTGATGAAGCAGACTTGATCCATGAAAGCTCACATTTAAATAAAGGAGTTAGTCTTTAAGGTTCCACAACTGTTTTGTTTACTCTCTGGTATCATAAATTTAAGTATTCCAAACAGCAAGAATCCTTGCAGACAGGGTGTATATAACACACAATGATAGCCAAAACAAATACCTGAATGAGTAGACTTAAAGAGAATGTAGAATGCTAAACTCTCCCTATAAAGTCCAGCTTTTACCAATTTGAGGGAAGGGGGGAAGGGGCCAGGCATTTATAGGCTAGTGGTACTTTCCAGAGCAACAAGGCTACTGCCACTTTTGAATGCTATATGAACAGGTGGCTGTGATTCACCTGTCTGTGCCATCTATCTTCACATGGAGGTGTGTTTATATAACAGGGTACTACATTTTAAACACTGGTGTAGCTCTGAATTTCAATGTACAATGGTACCTCGCTTAAAGAGCATAATGCATTCATGGGATTGTTCTTTAAGCGAGTTTGGAAGTGAACCCCTATTTAGTTGTTAAGTGAGTTTTTGGTTGGTTTAGTTGTTAAGCAAGGCAACCATTCAGAGAAAATTCTGCTCTTTAAGCGAGTTAGTCTCTAAGCAAGATGCGAGGTTTTACTGTATATCCCAATACTGATGGGTAGGTGGAAGATGTTTTTTAAAAATATTTTTTAATTAATTTTCAAAGTAAAATACAAAATAAAATACAAACAAGACATTAAAAAATTACAAGAAATACATCCAATACAAATCATAATTACACTACAACACACTAAAATCATTTAATCCTTAGTAATCAATACAATAAGTAATTCTTGTTCTATGAATTTATTCTCATTATCTAAATGTTTATCTAAGTCTGAACTCATAACTATTTTTTAAATATGTGTACATATTTTCATTGTTTACTTATTTTTCTATCACAATACTGTACTATAGAACAAAAAAAGAAAAAACCAAAAAGAGACAAAATCATAATACACACCCCTGTTGTATATACATTGCCCTGAAGATTGTGGTGTATCACACTAATCTCTTACAGACATAGATAACATGAATATAGATAAGAGTAAAAAAGATTTATTATCTATAATATTAACAACTGGTAGACAATGTATTGCAAGCAATTGAAAAAATGATGTCATTAAAAATTGAAGATTGGTACAAGGAAATGTGGGAGATTGCTTTGAATGATAAGTTAGCATGGGAGTTGAATAAAAAGAAAGGTATTATTACTGAAAATAATTTTTGGAATATATGGCAACCATTTGTAGAACACACATTGCTTAAAGGTGAAGGTGGTAGGCCAGCACCTCATCAACTGAGTTCCTGGAAATAGGTGAAATATGTTTTCTACTGAAAATTTTAGAACTGTTCATTATGTGTACATCAGTTTAACATCTGTATACACAACATCTTATATTACAGATAAGATACTGAGCTAAAGATCACTAAGCCCATCAGGTGTGTGCATGTAAGATTGGCATGAGGAATTTAGTCTCGGAGACTAAAAACCATGGTAGGAATGGATAGATACATTGGTGCATATGCCAGAATCCTATTAGCAAATGTGACCATAAGGGATCCGTGAGCAGAGTGCTCTGCCTCTGCCCTGGTCATCTCTGGATTCTAACTACACAAATCAGGTATCATCCTACTGAAAACAATTTAGCTCAATAGTGGGTTGTTGTTTTTTAAAACACCAGTTTCAATGTCCAGGTTTCTTATCTGGAAAATTTGTCACATAAGCCAATCAATCCAGAAACATTCTGATCCTCAAAATATTCTGTTCTGGCAAGGCAATAGAAAGCTAACAATCCTATGATTGTCACAAGGCTATGCTATCGGATTGCTATGGCTATAGTTATGTACCCAAGCTGAAGCCCTTAATAGGATACTTAATGCAGGTCAAAATACAGTAAAAACTCGCATAAAGAGTGCTTAAAGAGCAGAATTTTCTCTGAATGGTCACCTCACTTAACTAAAACCAACCAAAAACTAGCTTACCAACTAAATCAAGGTACGCAATCCCCCTCCCCCACCAGAAGTCACAGTTGGTCACTTACAATAGTGTTTTGCTTAAAGAGCAAAGTTGCTTAAAGAGCAATCCCATGGAATGCATTATGCTTTTTAAGCGATGTACCACTGTACAATACAAAATAACTCAGTAGACTCTGAAGCCTAACGTTGCCAGTAAGAAATACTTTTGCAAAACAGCAATGGGAAGGCGCTTCATTCTAGAGGTGTAGGAGGCAGGGATCCCAATACAAAAAGTAGCTACAGTATTACTATTTGCAACGTGTCACGTCACGTGACTCACGTGATAGATAGGCTGTGTTTAAATGTAAACACTGTAGTAATATTAGGACAAACAAAGATCTGGAAAATTAAATTCCTAATTTCAGTTGCATTCTAGTTTATTGTGCTGCCTCATTCATCCCCTCCCCCTGAGTATTAATCTAAGCAGTCAGTGCCGCTAGGCAATAGACTATGAAATCGGACATGACCGATTGATCGCTGAGCATTGATTCACATGGAAACTAATGGAATGTAAAGAAAACACAAGAATCCAAAGCTGAGCGAAGAGACTGTTGGTTCATTTTACAAAATAAACTTGTTTACCAATTGGTGCAGAACGAAGGTTTAAGGTGTTTGGGTTGAAATGAAATTTGCAATGGCATTCCAAGGCAACGAATTATGCCTGGAACCCTCAGGGGATGATTTGGTGAGGCTGAAATAATTGTGTGATAATTCTGGCTACAGGCACTGTTCTGTTACCAGCCAGCTGATCAAATTGCCTACGTATTTTGGATTTGCTGATTGTACCGGCCACCAAACTATGAATTACATCATGACAACTGACAACTGTAAATTATATTTGAGTTTGCTTTAAAGAAAGGAAAGGAAGAAAGAGAAAGAAAAATCACTAAGATGCTTTTTTGGGCTATGTGATTCCAGGGCCAGAATTCATTTCTAATACTTGAAGAGACTTATGAGCAAGAGAATTACCATTAAGGTAAGCAGCCAATAATATCTGATCATATTTCAAAGTAAAGAGATGATTCTGTTGTAAAGCCAGGCTTTTTTTTTTTTTTTTTGCTGTGATTTTGGTATGGGACAGTAATGTTTCTGCTCATTTCCTCATCTATTTCTGTATCTTGAAATCTGAAATATAACTTTTGAATCTGATATTTTAAGTAATCAATTGCATAATGGAGGGAAGGATAAGAATACATAAATGAAAAGTTGGTAACAAATAGTTTCTATTGGTTTTCTATAGAATGTAACACGATGAAAAACACGAGAATCATTCATAGCGTTTAATCATTTAATAAACTGTGTGGATCCTCCTTCATGCTCCCAAAAGGAAGCCCCAGTTAATGGATTTATTTTTAATAGTATATTTTTCAGGCTGGCCAGAAACAAAGATGTTTAGAAATATGAATATTTTATGTGTCGTAGTTCTGTGAAAGACGAATGCCTGGCTCACTCGAACTATTGGGAACATTTCCGTCTTTTATAAGGAGCAGAAGTAAATGCAGCTTCTACACTAAGGGACATTCTTCATAGTCCAGATGATTAATTTTTAGAACTCACCACCAGAAGATAAACTAACGGCCATTGCCTTAGATTAGTTTAAAGCGGGATTAGTGACATGTGCCTAATCAGAGACTATTGACTATGATAGTTAAATAAACCGTGCGTTTATAGTGATTGAATATCTCTTAGTGCATGGATGTGAATACACACACAGATGACAGCTCCCAGAATTCTTCTCTCACCATAGGCATGGGGTCTGGAGAATTAAGGGATATGTACTCTTTCACAGTAGTTTTTCCACCTTTTGCACAGATGGAAGCTGGAAGTTATCACTTAATGTTCTGTTGAAAAATGAAAATGAATGTTGGATTGTATATATTTTATTCACATCAGTCAGACTAGCTCTTACATTCTTAATGCAGCCCCGATTTCCTCACCAGAAGGATGCCTTCCTCAAACCATTAAAATTTTCAGACTTGACTGGATTTGCCTGAAGTTTTGAATACATTTTTTAGAAGACAAATTCAGAAATCAGGCCATGCCTCCCATTTTTACTCTGATACACATGCTGAGAAAGATTTCTCAACAGAGTCACCAGCTTTTATAAGTTTCCTTGAAGTTAAAAAATGGGAAGTGTAATAATTAATACTTTTTGCACAGTGTAAGACATTCTATTACGATGGGAGTGAGTTAAATACTGACGAGAGATTTTTCTTTCTTTCTTTCTTTCTGCACATTTTAAGAAACCGGTGTGCTAGCTAAAAATTCAGCCCTGTGTGTTCATTTTCCTGTGTTGAGCCTCTACAAAATCCTCAGTTTTGAACATAAAGCATATCTGATTTCACAGCAATGCCCAGCTGCACGGTTATTTCAAATAGCAATAGTCCTTGCAACATACCAGAATGGCCATTTGATGCTTATTCTTGGAGGGATTACACACATGGTGGGACTAGTTTTCCAGTTATCCCTTTACTTGTGGAATACTGATAGAAGGTGATCATGCAAACTAAACGTACAGTATTGGACCTTAGAATGTGGATTTGGCCATATTTATACATCTCTTTCTAGAAGGTATATCAATGCCAGGTTTTCTTATGTGTGTCAATTCATGAGTGAAGAGGGAGGGAGATGCTCTTTGAAACCAGACTTAAATGTTTGGGGGTGAACTTTGATCTCTTGCTTATCTTGGGCATGCCCCCAAAAAACAATAGGGCTTCTTGCTCCAGGAAATGGCAGCCCTGTGATGCAGGCATTTGTTTTCTAAGGGGTCTGAGTAGTGAATCTTAGGAAATATAGTTCTCCCCCCACCCCCTCCCCACCATCTGCTCAGAAGAGCAGATGACCAAATTCTGAATAATTCATTCATCAAACACATAGTCCTAACATAACTGAAGACTTCCTTCTAATTATATATAAAGAAAATGGCCATTTCCCTATCTATGTTTGAGAAGATTTTTTAGGTAGTCCTTCTTCACAGGCAGAAATGTTCTTTCATGTATTCTTCCCAGGACTATACGTGCTAAAAGGAATTCAGAACAGTGTTACCGAAGATGGTTTGCAAAGTCTAATAACCATAGAAGTGCCATGGAGATCAACCATTTTCCCATTTACATTACATTGATATTTTGTTTCAGAGATGAACCCATGACTATGGGGGACTGGAACCTGCTGGGCAGCATCCTTGAAGAAGTGCACATTCATTCCACCATTGTGGGCAAAATCTGGCTCACCATCCTCTTCATATTCCGAATGTTGGTTTTGGGTGTAGCTGCAGAAGACGTCTGGGACGATGAGCAAGCAGAGTTTGTCTGCAACACGGAGCAGCCCGGCTGCAGCAATATCTGTTACGACAAAGCTTTCCCCATCTCCCTGATCCGCTATTGGGTGCTACAGGTCATTTTCGTCTCATCTCCTTCCCTTGTTTACATGGGCCATGCGTTGTATAGACTCCGGGCCCTGGAAAAAGAGAGGCAACGGAAGAAAGCCCACCTCAAAGCTCAGCTAGAGCAGATTGAGCCAATATTAGAAGAACACCGGAGGATTGAGAGGGAGATGAGGAAGTTGGATGAGCAAAAGAAGGTGAACAAGGCGCCATTGCAAGGTGCTTTGCTCTGTACCTATATTCTGCATATCCTGACCCGTTCCGTCTTAGAAGTGGGCTTTATGATAGGTCAGTATCTTTTATATGGATTTCAAATGCATCCTCTTTATAAATGCACTCGGGCCCCCTGCCCTAACACGGTGGATTGCTTTGTGTCAAGACCAACAGAGAAGACCATCTTCATGGTGTTCATGCATAGCATCGCAGCTGTTTCTCTCTTTCTGAACATCCTGGAGATTGCCCACTTGGGGATTAAGAAGATTAAAAACTCCCTTTGTGGAAAAGCCAGGGAGGGACTTATATCTCCTGATGAGGACGCTGACATTTCCAGCTCCAAGAAGAATTCAATGATACAGCAGGTTTGTATCATGTCTAACTCCTCTCCCAAGAGCAGTTTTAAATTGACATCAGACCAACCAGGTGGGTTGCCGGCTTGCTTGACTCCTGGAGAAAGATACACAGCTGCTGAACAAAACCGAAATGTGGAACAACATTGGGGTAGCAACCAGAGAAGCAGGCCCAATCAGCACCAAGACCAAAGCCACCATCTCCATAGACATGCAGAACATCCAAATGAGAGCAATCAGTATCATGACAGGTATTTCCCTAGGCACCCCTCTAATCTCACAGCTCAGCGACATGATTATCAATACCACAATGCATCTTCCAGTAGTGAGGATGTTCAGAAAACAAATCAGCAGAGCACCAATGGCTATCGGAAGAATGATCAGTATGCTCTGGAGCATGCTAAGAACCCTCAACATGCTGCCAGAGCGTCTGTCATCTCCAGTCATATGGAGAGCCCTCAAGCTGTTCTTAGGAAACATAGCCGAGCAGTTGGCTGCAAGGACATGGGAGATGACCACTGTGACTCTCCGGACAGTGGACATTATCAGAGCCGTAAGTCAAGCTTTTTGCCCATGGTGCTGTCACAGAGCCATCTGGAAACGGACTCAGAGACCTCAGAGTCACACAATGGTTCTGGCTCAGAAGCTAAACACAGGGATGACAGCAGCAGCCCACCAAACACACCTCCACTTCCTTCCACAACAGGACGCAGAATGTCAATGGCAAGTAGACTCAAGCGGCCTTCCTTCTATACACTGCTAGTGTGAGTTATTGATCCTTAGCATAACCTTGGCCCAGGGTTTGGGCTTTATTGGCTAGCCTGCTTTGGAATTGTGTTCAAATAAAGTGGAAAGGTATCTTGGGTTCGTTCAAGCCACAAACTGATGCCGCTACTGGAGGCGGCAAGGATTTGCCTTGCTTCCAATATCAAAGGGAGTATGCCCACAATACTGTTTGCTGGGAATCATCAGCAGGAGGGTATTATTGTACTAATCTCCTTTTTGTGGGCTTCCCATTGGATTTTGGTTGGCCACAGTGGGAAGATAACGCTGGGCTGGCTAGGACAGTGGCTCGATCTAATAAAACTGTTACGTTCTCAACCCAAGGTAAAAACAATTATTGTCAAACGTTGGTTTCTGGTGCACCAAAGCCAGCCAGGAATCAGTAATTATAAACCTTGGGAGTAGATGGGGAGAGAAGGAATAATTTGACTCAGCCTCCCATCCTTCCAAGGCCAGTAAAATGAGTAACCAGCAAGCACTATGGGGCAGTATAGAAGTGTCATTGCAATTGTTATTGGTCTCAGCTGTCACATGATGAATTAAGACTGCTGTTGTCCTGCCTTATAATTCCACAAGCCCATCACTGCTGCAATAGAGCTGGCTGTTTTCTCAAATGGGCTCAATGTCGGAAACAACAACATACTATTTAAAAACATCAAAAAAAAGGGGGGGGAATTGTTCAACCATTGTGTGTCTATGAATGGGATTCTATGATTTGTACTCAGCCATGCATTAAAAAATATAAGGCAGAAAATCTCTCTGAATTCTCAAAATACAATTTCTATTAATTTCAAATTAGAAACAGAGGCTGGAAGGACTATGAACTATAAATTAAACCCATGTCAGAGTAGATTTTTAAACTCTATGCTTGAAACTTAAAAAGAATTTGGTTTTTAATTTTTTTAAAATTAATAATATCAACAGGAAAAAATACATATAAACAGAAATACAACATTAAAATTAATAAAAACAACCTCAAAAGCATTTGTTATGAGCAGCTATATAAAACCGCAGACTCATTATAAACGTGCTGGGTAGCCTTAGATAAGTAATGCCCTCTCAGTTTTTGCTCCCATATTTAATACAGGTATGATGGTATTGCTTTAATCCAAGTGCTCTGCATTTTTAAACTTACTAGGTTTATGCCATACTTGTATGTATATGACATACTGACAAAGCACTTCTGATTTATAATAAACCTAATAGAGTTTTCTAGGTTTGTGAGATAATTAATGGGTTGTTTTATCCATCTAACCCTGTGTGGGGACTTGAGTCTAAGTTTTCTGAGCCTTACCCAGTCCTTTTCTCTACTATAGCAAACTGGTCTTTCGCCATACACACAACTACTATATTATCCTGCTCATGCCTAGTTGTCTTGTGTGTGTGTGTGTGTGTGTGTGTGTGTGTACGCGCGCATGTGTGTGTTCGTGTGTGCATGTGTGTGCGTGTGTTCATCTGTGCATGTGTGTGCTTGTGTGTGTGTGTGCACATGTGCATGTGCACGTGTGTGCACAAGCACATCCTCTGGATCTGAGAAGGGTAGATTATATCACAAAGCACCTGTGATTTTGGATGTGCGCACGCACACACACACACACACACACACACACACACACACACACACACACACACACACACACACACACACACACACACACACACACACACACCAATAAAACCTCAGAACTCTTCAGCCTTCTAAGGATTTAGGACAGGAGTTCTCAACCTTTTTAAGCCAAGGGCCGAGTCATGCTCCCTCAGATAGCTTTGGAGGCCCAACAGCCATTTTGCCCTTCCTCCACCACATGGCACTTCCTAGTGTGGTGGAGGCAGTGGGGAGGCACATCAAGTGGTACCGTGGGCCGCAGGTTGAGAATCCCTGATTTAGGACACCTGAATGATTTCTGTCGCAATAACATGAACAACTTTCAATAATCACAGATGTACGTGATCTCTTCAGCAAGGGACTCGTGAGCCCTACAGCCCAGGGGAAGCTTTAATACATTTTCTGGTGTCTCATAGACCAAAGGAAGACACTCGCCCCAAAATGGTGACAAAATGCCCTCCCTCCTCAATCCACAAGCCAGCTAGGCAACAGTAGGATGTGTAAACAGTAGAACAGGCTGGTGGATTTCCACCTAGGATTCTTAAAAAGCTGTATGACAACTGGTAGTCTGAGGCAAGCACAACCACATTCCTTTGGCTATTCTGTCAGAAAGGAAAGGGCATGTGTATGATAGTATTGGTTTCTGTCATAGAAGAGGCTACATGTACTCAGATAACCTGTGGTCAGAAAGGAGAAGGTTTTACAAGTTTTTACGTGGTTAATATGTGGTACATTGTTAGAATTCGTTTTAAGCACCACTTTCAACAGCCACTTAAGAGAAGATTGCTCTAAGGTGGTTGTGGGATAGGTATGGATGGACATGCTCTACTCACATCATGGTGCTGGGATGTGACCAGAGTTCTCACTTTCTTCTTTTTGTGACATCAGCAATAGATTAATTCCTGAAAATCACATACTTTCAAGGACCGTTATTCTAGTCCATATCCCAGTCACAGAAGGATAATTACACAAGCAGTTTTCAGATTTTGTTGTCTCTCTGTCATACGCCCAAACAGACAACCTGCACATGGCCACAGACATGACCAATAGCTAGCATGCGCATGCACACTATTGATGTGATTGTTGGTTGACATTTCCCAGTTTTAATAGGATTCTGGCCAAGGAAACGAACCAGTCTAATACAGTTGACCACATTTTAAACTGCTAGTGGAGTGTTGGATTCATCTTTGTTCTCTTCCCTGAATGAAGACGCAGGGGAAGAGAAGAAAGAAGACAACCAAGGTGAAAGTGGCAGCTCTAAAATGCAGACATAAATTCTAATACTATTTATGAAGGCATTCTGCTGCCAGCTTTTGCTGATAAGATCATGGGCTAATTTTGGAAAGCTGTGTGAATTAGCTGCCTGCTGAATATTGACTGTCGGGAAAGGTTGGTCACAGCTTTCTGTACTTTCTGATGAAGCAGATGGGTTCCAACCACTTTAGATCACAGTAAATCACTTTACCAAAACTATTAATTTAATCTAAACCATATACAGCAGTGTTTCCCAAATGTTGGGGTTGGGGCTTCAATTCCCAGAAGCCTAAGTCAGTACATTGGCTGGTCAGTGCTTTGGGGAATTGACTTAGGCTTCTGGGAATTGAAGTCCCAACCCCAACATTTGGGAAACACTGATATACAGTATTAACCTGACTTACATATTCCTCTATTTATGTAAAATAGGACTTATGTAAGTTTTTTTTTAATAAATCACGCCCCAATTTATGCAAAAAAAAATATCAAGTTTTTCCTGGTGTGTTTTGATTTTAAAAGGGTGGCACCACCATTTTAAAAGATAAAATTCCACCCGCGCCACCCACTTCACTGCTGAAAGTCACAAGACATCACTTACCGTGGTGGTGGGTGGAGGCAGCGGTGGAGGCAGTGGCAGTGGTAGTGATGATTTTCCGTAGCTCCTGCTTGCTTCTGCAGGGACTGGGAGAGTGCTGGGGAAGAAGAAGCCAGGACAGGTTGAGGACTTTGCTGCCCCTCCCCCTGAGCCCCCATCAACATATTGTATTGTAATGTAATGTATTTTTTGTAAACCGCCCTGAGTCGATACAACGAGTGGGTGGCAATATAAATTTGAACTAATAAATAACGATAAATATCCACTCCCTTCCGCTTTCGCATGAGGTTTCTCCGAGGTACGTGCTTTAGTTGTGAACATGCCTTGGAGAAGAGCTTAAAAAGGGGTGTGTGTGTGTGTGTGTGTGGCGAATGTCTGTCATTACCATCTTGGCCACTAGGGGTGCAAAGCGTGATTTTCCATAGGGATGCATTGAAAACCAATTTCAAGCCTGTTTTTTTTTTCAATGCATCCCTATGGAGATGCATCAATTTATGTAAAACCTCTATTTACGTAAGAAGATACAGAACGGACTTTTTACGTAAATTGGGGTTTTACTGTATATACAGTTATACCTCGCTTAAAGAGCATAATGCGTTCCACAGGATTGCTCTTTATGCGAGTTTGCTCTTTAAGCGAAACACCATTGGAAGTGACCAATTGTGACTTCTGGTGGGGGGATTGCAAACCCCGATTTATTTGTTAAGCGAGTTTTTGGTTGGATTTATTTATTTATTAAGCGAAGCAAACATTCAGAGAAAATTCTGCTCTTTAAGCGAGTTACTCTTTAAGCGAAACGCTCTTTATGCGAGGTTTGACTGTACATACAGTATGTACATCTAGGTTTGGCCAAGCTTGGGCAGAACCCTTCATCTTCTCTAATATGTTCATGATGGGAAAGTTGGGCGTGGTCATGTCCGTTTTGTACACTAGCTGCAGTTTTTCCATTCTAAATAAGCGACAGGGAAGCCTGTGGTCTTCCCTTTGAGCTCCTGGCAATGTGAACTCAAAGCTTGCCATGACAGATTCCCCTTACTGTTGTACTAGAGTTTAGCACTGCATCTACATGAGGACCAGAGTTCACTACTTAGGACATAAGGATGCCTATAGAACATGACTGATGTATCTAATGCAGATGTGGTTTTAAAATGCTGGATGTGGACCTTCACTGCTTCTAAAATGTACTTAATGAAATGCATAAGTAACAAGCTGGAGGTAAGAAATAAAGATCAGAAGACACACTTTAAAATTCTGCTGAATTTAGTGGAGTATGCTTGTTGAAATCAATTAGATATATAGCAAACCTTTAATTGTGGCTAGATGCCACCCCCTTTGTTATTTGTCACGAGCTGCACAGTTGATCTGTCATTAGTGGTACCAATGCAATGATATTAGTATTGGATGTATAAAAGAATGGGCTAAATTTATTGGAGAAAAGGAGCATCAGAGTTTAGCAAAGCTCCAGCACAATAAAAGCCAAGGTTTCCTATCTGTGTTGACTGAATATTTTAGATAAGCCTAAACTGAAATGAACACTTTCAGTCTTTCTCTGCAGTGTTGCAGTGCTGTTTACATGCTCATTTTTCTGGGAAAATGAAATCTTCCTTTTCACACAGGTATACAGACAAAGTTGTAGCACTGACTATGCTGTTAAGCTATAGTACTCAACTTTGGTTGTTTTTTTTTTAATACAGCAAGCATTATGGTGAATGACTGTGACCCTATATCACCCAGGCAACAGATTTCCCTCTTCCATGAAAGGAGCCCCCTAGTTTAACAAGCCAATTGCAAGACTGATTTAAGCAACAACCATGGAAGTATTGACCAGCATCATGGACTGTTTAGGACCACAAATGACAATAACTTCTTTTTATATAGAGAGCATCTCTTCACCCAAAGAGTAACTCTTGGCTTCATTTTGCCATGAATGGAAATGTGACACTCTTTGTGTCCAAGATGCACACAAAGGAAGCAATTAGCTGCTGGGATATGCCTAATTGCCAAGAGGTTCCACAAACAATACAAATGTGCAATTTATATAAGACCAAGTATTATAGCCCTTTCAATGACTATTCTGAAGAGGACAGCATATAAATCTTGATGATTGAACTGGACACTTGTATAGTAACGTAACACCTGAAAATATCAAAATGCTCACTTTCTAGGTGGCAATTTCAACAGCCATAGCAAATTTTGAGGCTATGATATGATGATGAAAATGGTGAAGCCATTATAAAATGGATGCCATTCAACGTATCTTATACATAATCCTAAACTATCCAATTCATTTAACAATAGGAGGTGACAGAGAGACTACAGTCCAGATTTATTTTTTTCTTAGCGAATTTATAGTTTAATAGTGCATTAAGATCATAGATGACCCAATCTCATAAACTCAACACAGACCCATTTGTATCCTATCCATTTAATTGGCAGCAATAATTAGAAGAAAGGTAACTGGAAAAAGCTTACAACAATACTAGACGCAGCTGTACTTCAGATTGCTCCTCAAACAGAAAACTAAGATCAGTTTGTAACGTCCATTTTAGAATATTCTCATGCCTCTATTTGAAGAGGGTGTTGAATCAATTATATCCCAGGTCTCAATCCAGAATCACATAGCAAATACTTAAGTTTATATCTCACACTGATATTATGTTATTCTAGCCCCTAAAATTGAACATCTAATTTCAGAACAGGTAAGGCTTTAAACCTGTCAAGAGCTGTATGGCTCAAATCTTAAATTTAACCCTGAATATAGAAGATGGTTATGAAAAACATAAAATAAGTGGAGCAGCATATGACAGTGTCCACCACAATTGCTGCTCAAAAGGCTTACTAGACATCATGGATTAATGGAAATTGTTGCTGTTCTATTCTCAAACTGATGATTCTTTGTTGAGTTCCAAGAGAGGCTCAATTGCTGGGGAAATGAATCAAGAGTTCCCCCACAGGGTGGCATCTTGGCACCATTACTTTTAACATTTACACAAATGGTCAACTGATATTCCCAAATGTCATGAGACAGCCTGGGGGAATCCTTTGTTTCCATCGAGCACCGGTTAACCCCAGTTAACCTTTGCCTGGGAAAATCTTTCCTTATGTTATTAAAAAAAACCCAGCTGAAACCAAGTCCTTTACAAACACAGGTCTGTGCTTTCTACTCAAAAGGCCAGAGAGGCAGAGAGGAGGCTCCAAGTTATCTGAGAATGCAAGGTTTTGGAACACTGTATTTGGGCATCACTCTGGATCAAACTCTTACCTTCAAAATAAATTGTCTAAACACCAAACAAAAAGTTGCCACTAACAATTCTGCACTTAGGAAACTGTCTGGTTCAGACTGGGTTGCAAATTCACAAACGGTAAGGACAACAGCTCTGTCCCTGTGCTACTCCATCTCAGAATATGCTACTGCCTTATGGCATAAATCAGCACATGCCAAACTATCCTAAAGAATCATGTAGGGTTATTACTGACTACCTGAAACCTACATCCCCCCATTCCCCCTGAAAAGGCCCATTATTTGCCTGGCATTGATGCTAATTTGTGTTTTATTATGTAAATTGTATCATTTTGTTGATGTATATTATGTTGAGGACATATTTGTAAACCGCCCAGAGTTGCACTTCGCGAGTAGGGTGGCATATAAGTCGAACATAATAATAATGATGATGATGATGATGATGATGATGATGATGATGATGATGATGATGATGATGATGATGATCCAGAAGTACATTGAGAAGCACTAGCAAATAATGAACAAAATAAGGTGGTACAGTGCCAAGCCTATTCATTTCATGGATATCAACCCCCAGACAATGGCTAAAATCAAAGAAAAGTTTTCTGCGTATCTCTCAAGCTCTAACTGGGATGAATGCTGAAGAGTGCCTCCCACCAAGACTGACTGAACCATCTAGAAGTCATTTAATAAACTTCAAAGTGAAGGCTCAATGAACAATCAAGTAAATGGGGTTAGATACAGAACAACTAACAATCAATGCAGCATTTATACTCAAAGGAAGATCTAGTACAGTGAAGGGGAACCTTTTAGAGACTGAGTGCCCAAACTGAACAGGCTTCTGTGCACGCCACTGAGAGGAGGGTCGAACTCTATACTGGGGGAGGGAGGAAGTGCTCCCATTGGCTTGCTGAGCAGAGGGGCGGGGCAAACTGTGTTAGGGCGCTGTACCGTGTGCCCACAGAGAAGGCTCTGAGTGCTCCCTCTGGCATGCATGCCATAGGTTCGCCACCACTGATTTAGTAAATGGCCACGGTAACCCTGTTGACCTAGTCAAAAATAGTCTAACAATATTGAGTGGTGTTCCACCAGCAAAAATCCTTTCAACCCAGAAAGCACCTTTGTGTTCTTCTGACATTATTTTTAAAAATTAACATTTTAATTTGTTTGATTTTATTATTATTATTTTTGTGATCATCCATAATTTTAAATTGAGCAACTCTCTAATATAAATAAAGAACTGAAATGTTTTTGTTTGGGAAGCAGGGTATAGCAAGATTGATCCTATAATCCTACTTGAAAAGTCTCTGCCCTTTCACTGTAAGCTAGCTGTCATGGTGAATGTATAATCTTATAGTGCACTTCTACAATTTCAACTCCAGAAGTCAGGATCACCCACTGAAATTCAACGTATGTGAGATTGTGTGCAGACTATGATAAATGCTACATTACTAAATATGAATGTCGGGAACCTGCTACCAGAATTCTCTCCAACCTTTATGGAGGAAAGGTCAATTAGGTATGTGTCTGAGCATGGAAACCTTATTGGAGAGTACTGCGACTTTTATAATTTCCCAGCTAACATTTTTGATAGTCCAAAAACAGTAACTTTTTGAAGCTGTAGCTATGATGACTTTGTCAAATCTTTGTATAATGCATCAAAATGTAGATGAATATCTGTTGCTTTGCAGGGGGAAATAGCAAGTCAGAACCATTAACTTGTGACTGTGTCAGGAAAGAAGATGCAGCATTAGATTTTTATACATGTTTTGGATCCATAATAAAGTTTCTTTTATTCTAAAAGGTGACACTTTAAATATGAAGTAGCATTGACTGATAGGATCTCCAGACCTATTTGGATGAAACATTGCACTCATGTTTTTCTTTCTCCTATAAACCGACTCAGCCTCTGTATTTTCTCTTTCAGAATGTGCTACTAGAACTGTCATCGATAATGAAAAAATGATGTTAGTTTAGAAGTGGTGCCAAAATAGAGCAGCGCAAGCCCTAATACCACTGCCATGCAACGGCTGGGAAGAATTGGGTCTCCTCTTTTCCTTCCTGAAGCTCTAGCTGAAGGTGGACAGTAGTTCACACGGAATCCATTACTTCAGGCTGTCGCGTGCTCTACCTGACAGTAGTTTTCTGATGATCCAAGAGTGTTTTATGAAGGTTTTTTCCCCTTGTGTGTATTGAGCAATACCTGGTTCGTCTGTACAGCTGCTGCCAAACAGCTTTCTGCTCCTAGAAGGAAACTACAGAAGGAACAGTTTGGTCTCTGGGACTGCTGTCTACTTTTCATTGGAAGCCCAATATATGGCTTTGACACTACCGTATGTCAAGGGACGCAAAAGACAAATGCCTTCGCTATCCAATGATATTCTACACCAAGGTGTTTGAGAAATAAATTAACAAAAAAGGTAGCATGCATGAACTGCAGATGGTAGTGCTACATGGTTCAAAATGGCCTACGTTGGCCATAATACCTGGATGCCTTCCCTTCAAGATTCATCACTGTTGTGCTCTTTAAAGATGGACAGTGTTATCATGTCACCAGCCTATCCCACGTCCAAATTTCCATATATGAGGCTCTATAGTTACCGCATATACTCGACTATAAGCTGACCCAAATATAAGACGAGGTACCTAATTTTGACCTGAACCCAGGAAAATATATTGACCCAAGTATAAGCCGAGGGTGGGAAATGCAGCAGCTGCTAGTGAGTTTCAACAATCAAAATACAGTCAAACCTCGCATAAAGAGCGTTTAGCAGAATTTTCTCTGAATGTTCGCTTCGCTTAACAAATAAAACCAATCAAAAACTCGCTTAACAAATAAATTGGGGTTCGCAATCCACCCCACAATTGGTCACTTACAATGGTGTTTCGCTTAAAGAGCAAACTTGCTTAAAGAGCAATTCTGTGGAACGCATTATGCTCTTTAAGTTTAAGCGAGGTATAACTGTACATGAAAATATGGTACAATTGATTAAATTGTTGACATATTTCAATCCAGCGCAGTCTTGGGACCCTTGTGGTCATAGACCCGAGTATAAACTGAGTCCCCTTTTAAAGGCTCATTATTGTGGCTAAAAAACTCGGCTTATACTCGAGTATATACAGTACTCAGAGTGAGTGATAGATTAGCTACAAAACAGGAACCTTCCCTCTTTTTTCTCATTTATTCACATAAAGCATTTTTAAGGCAACCATTTCACTTTTTCTACTTCAGCATTGACTGAATGAAAACCAAACCCAGTTCCATTGCCCCATTGCTTGAGGAAAGATGGGCTTTGCAGTGACATAATAGAAGGCTCTAAAGCTTAAAAAAAAAAACACTATTCATTCCATTGTATCCCCCCAAGTTTCTTAAATGAAAAGGGACACAGACATCTGTCATGTTAAGGGCTCTTCCTGTGTTTACCTGCCATTTCCTTCTTACTTTTTCTTGCTGGACATTGTGTTGATAAACTATAAATGGTGTAATAATACATTCTGAAGGGCAAGAGATCATCATGATGGCTCATACTGCCAGCCCAAGGAGAATGCATAGTACCACCCCCCGCATATAAAATTATATTATTGATATGAACTTTTATAATTTGGGATATGTGTGTGTGTGATGCTTTTTTATTATTTCTGCTAAAAAATTGCTAACATTCTGAATGTCTGTGTTTTATGATGGAGTTTAACCATAAGGTCTCCCTTGTTCAAAAGACAGTTGTTTCTGACTCTAGGGGGCAGTGCTAATCTCGGCTTACAGGCAAAGTGCATGGAACATTGTTACCTTTCCTCTCAAAGCAGTACCTCTTTATCTACTTGCAATTTTTGCTTTTGAACTGCTAGGTTGCCAGGAGCTCCGGTAGATGACAGGAGCTCAGAGCAGTCTCTTCCAGTCATCAAGCTCAGTAGCTTAACCACTAAATCACTACAGCCTGTTTTAACTAATCATACGCACTACTAATAAAAAATCTCTCAGATGTCCTCAGCAGCACTTTATTCTGGAAGAACACATTCAACTTGGAAAACACAAAGATTCAACAAATATTCTTCAGTTAGCTGAAATGGAGTCTTTTTGACTTTTATTAGGCATGGAAACAATCTTGTAAATAGGTGCTGCCACCCAAACTCCTATCATGCAGTAACCACAATGATGTCCCGCTAGCCAGAGAGGGTTTTTGCCCCAGTGGCAGATAAGCAATAGCAGTTACAGTGGAGCCATTCCACCTAGCAGTTGATCAGAGGGGGAGCTCCCTTGCCTATCTGGTGCTGTTTATCCAATGCTGGGGAGAGCCTCCAATCCACCCCTGCCAATTGACTGACTGCCGGTTAGAGGTCAGCTGATTGGCAGTGGCGTTCATGGCGGTGGTTATTACCCAAGTAGTGGATTGGCAGGGGCACAGGTATTGAGGAGTCAATCCTCCAATCACCTGCCTAGTGGACTGGGACCCCATAACTCTGCTGCGTAATCCCCCCTCCCCGAATGGTGCTGACATCACTGCTATCAGCTGATCAGCAGCAGCCTCTGAGCTGACCAGTAGCCAGCTGGTTGACAACTGCCCCTTTCCCGATTGCCAGCAGTCAGAGGAAGGAATTGTTTATTTTACTACTACTGTATTTTGATGATACTGTAGTTGTAAAGTAAAACGATTCCCAGTTGCTTCTCTCTCTCTTTTATCCTGCTTTCAGCACCAACATGTGCTAAGAATGAGATATAAGTGAGTGCTGGGGGGGAGCCCCCACCCCCGTGCCAACCTGGGTTCAGAAAGTAGTGCTTTGCTGTGAGTTTTTCAGCTCTGGCATCCAAGGGGTATAGATGTGAGAGGGGTGGTGGTGAAGCAAACCAACCTGCCACAAAAGAATGGGATTAACTAACCATACACACTAAGTGTAGAAGACAGACAATAAAACCTGCAAAAACCCAACTTGTTGACTAAGATCTTAAGAGCTGAGGTTAACTGCTAAAGGCCCAACTGAATTAAAAGATCTTTGCCTACCACCAAATGGAAAGGAGCAAACTTAGCCTTTCTTGGCAATAAATGAAAGCTGATGGTTTTTTACTATGCTTACTCTATTTCCTAAAGGCAGGTTGCTAAACAGGTTCTTGCTATTTTTTTAGCTTGAGGCCCATAATTATAAGATACAAAGGGTTTAGAGCCGTGGTTCCCAATGTGGGACACACGCCCAGTGATGGGATGACAAATTTTTTTTACTACCACTCCCTGACGTCACAGACATCATGGGTGTGGCCAATGTCATGATGTCATGGGCGGAGCCGATATCATGACATCATGACGTTGTGGGTGGGGCCTTAAAAATAAAAAAAAATAATAATTTAAAATTAAATTAAAATAAAATAAACACACACACACACACACACACACCCTAATAACCCCACGAAGAACCAATTCTGATGGGAGCTACTGGGTCGGTATTTTTTAAGGGGGGCCAATGTAAGAATGAGTTATTAACATATACAGTAATGGCTTTTTGGCTTCCTCCACGTAAATAGGAGTTCAGTTTTTGAATAAGAAGAATTATAAGTCATGGAAATGGGGGGGGGGGAATTAAGATTTTAGAGATACTCAATTAGGGCATGGGCCAAAAAAAGAAAAAAGGTTGGGAACCACTGATTTAGTGAACTACTGAAGAAAATTTAAAGAACGTTTTCCATCAGAGAAATAGCACACTTTTGTGCAAAGGCATAGCAGCTCCAGTCCCCCGAGAATTAGTGATAAGGCCTCCTTCCAACAAATCATTTCTGTGGCCTATTTATTTATTTCTAACCTTGTCCTGTTGGATCAGGTCTAAAATAGGTGGGGCTTAGTGGATGGTGCAAAACTTCCTGCAAAACCTCAGACTAGAGTTTGCAGGAAGTGCCAGGATTATCTTTCATTACCACTGCACATGGTTCTGCAGGTAGAAGCATTCACAAAATTGTCATGTGCCTCTCAGGGGACACCTCCCACTGGCAGCAACTCCTGCTGTTAAAAGCTATGCGCCACTCATGGGAACAGCTTCCTCTGCTATTCGAGACAGCCGATCAATGGTGAAAGGCATGTTGAACATTCCAGCCTGATTTAAAGCACGTGTGCATGTCCTTTTTTGAAAGATGTAAAAGAAAGATGTCTAGTGGGTGTTATTTTTCAATCCCACAACATCCCTCTCATTTCAAATGGGAAAAAAATAGTCAAAATTCAGAAACAAAAAGGGACATTCCAGTTCCTAATTCATTGACTTGGAGAAGTCCATTGCATTTCAATAGAATTTTTTTTTAAAACCCCAATATATATAAAAATTGACCCGCACAGCCTAATGCTGCTCAGAAATATGTCAGGTACTTTTGCAATTCTGAATTTCAGTCTGGAATAACATATACAGACTTTCCTCCCAATAGGAAATGTTTGCTTTAGAGCCACAACTGTATCTTATTATTCTGTTGTTAAATTATATTGTCTAGTTCCATGATGGCGAGTTTTGGCACTCCATGTTCTTGGACTTCAATTCCCAGAAGCCCAAGCACCCTGTGAATCCACACGAATGGGTTTACTGTGATTCATCCGGCCTGTGCCCAGATGGGCGCATTTTACTTCCGCTTCCAGGAGCAAGGAGGGTGGCGCGGGCCAGATGAATTGCAGTAAACCCATTCGTGTGGATTCACAGGGGGCTTGGGCTTCTGGGAATTGACGTCCAAGAACATCTGGAGGTGCCAAGGTTCGCCATCACGGGTCTAGTTAATCAGGGACGCGAAAACGGGGTATGCATTTCTCTCCTGATATTATTGTACTGCAATTTCAGTCAGGCTTGGTGAAGGCTACATAGTCAATGGAGGGGGATGATGTGAGTTGAAGCCCATCCACTTCTGCAATAAAGGGATCTAAAAACTGCTTTGTTGTTAAGGTTAAGAATACCACGTCCACTTCAACGCTTTGTCCATGCAATTGTAGTGTATTATATTATTCCAGGAAGTTCCCAATTATGTTATCTTTTTTGCAGCCGATTTGGACTATTTTGAATCGATTTCTCCAGTATTTGCATCCAGAAGTACGATGGCAACTATTGTTGGGTGTACTGGTATATAGTGTCCACCTATTTCTTGAACTGTCTCCCGCCCCCACCCCCAGGTTTTGCTTCCAACCTTTATTATCCTCCTTTTCCCTTTTTGTCTCCACCATAACTTTGCCCCGTTCACTTTCCTATCCTTGCTTCATTTATCCATACCACACTTGCATTACCACACTGTCCCCAAACCTTTAAAAGTTTTGCCTATCTATCAATTTTACTGTATCACAATATTCTCCCTTATTTAATTTTTTTAATGACATACTAGAGTGGTGGATTATTGGTTTTTTTTCTTGCCAGCAGCATGATTGCTACCGATAGCCACATTTGGTAAATAACTTTGTTGTTCAGTCGCACAGTCGAGTCCGACCCTTTGAGACCCCATGAACCACTGTCCGCCAGGCTCCTCTGTCATCTGCCATCCTCCATAATCTGCCCAGATTTACACCAATTGCGTCAATGAGGCCATCTAGCCATCTCCTCCTTTTGCCTTCAATCTTTCCCAGCATCAGGGCCTTCTTGAGTGAGTCCTCTCCTCTCATTTGGGGGCCAAAGTACTTGAGCTAAATAATAGTCTGCTGATCCTATTTTGGGCTTGTACCTGCCTTCACTGCCACATAAAACTGTGAATTTTGTAGCCTTTATCAAATCCCATCTCTTCTGTTGACAACAGGGCTCGCTCCCCTCCCGAGATCATTGGGAAATCAGTTACTTTTGCACCACCTCTGTGAAAAATCTCAGGGGATGCCCTTTCCAAAAAGTTTCCCTTTGCAGCACCTTGTTTGTTTTCTTAGGGAAAACATTAGTGTCATTTTTAAAAACAGTTGGTGATTTCATCCATACACAGCTCACTGCCTTCTTTGAATCATTGCAAAATGGCTGCCCTCCCCAAAAATAAAATAAAAATCAAGTCTTTGAAAAATGAGGGGTGAGCAGGCACCCAGTCCAACAAAAAGAGGACAAGATGCTGCCCGAGAAATTATCACATCTGTATCATTAAGCATAATGATAAACTATAAAGCAATTTGTTATGTTGCAAAAATGAGACATGAAAATGTAACACTACAGTGTTCTCCAGTGTTGGTCCTTTCCCTCATCATAAGATACCTCTGAAAGGAAAAGAGTTTATGGATATCAGTCCCATATATCCAGCTGCATTAGTGCCACATTTTGGCTCAGCTTTGAAATCAAGGTAACAACATTAAATTCGGAAGCAGGAGGCATTGCAATACATAATGATATGTCTTTATTTCATCAACAGAAATGGTGTCTAGACAAAATTCAGTTAACACTATCAATTCAAATGAATGGAAAAGGTTTTTCTTCTTCTTTGCACAATACTGTATTTACAATGAGTAAATGAAGTTTTAATTTCATTAGTTCATAGCAATGCTGTTCTTCCAAAAAGGTAAAAATTCTTAGTAACAAGGAATAAGCATCAAACAGCCATTTCATTTATACAATAAAAATCACAAGAAACCACAGTCACCTAGGGGAAAAAATAGACAAGCTTAAGAACTAGTACAATAAAATGATGCATTGAATTAAGTTACATTAATCGCATAGAATCTGTGTAAAAAGTATATAGAAAAACACCTGATGCAACTTGTTACAGTCATTGACCAGTTATGAGAGGTACAGAGGATTATACAGGTAGATATGTGTGAAAACTGTCCATACTGTCTGACCTGGGGAGGAAGAGAAGAGAGGTTGTATCCCCTTGCATACACTGATAAAAACCCTGTTTTGAATATGGCCTCTGAAGTTTGTAAGGCATATATAGTAGAGGTGCACTTGTATCCCACTGGTTCTGGAACAAACTCTTAGGGTATTCTCTACCCCTGAAATCAAAGCTGACTCTTGAACTCAATAGCAAAAATCAGGAATCCAAAGTTCTCCCAAGTGTTTGTAATAAGTAATGATAATTGGAGG
Source organism: Furcifer pardalis (assembly GCA_030440675.1). Classification (NCBI taxonomy): domain Eukaryota; kingdom Metazoa; phylum Chordata; class Lepidosauria; order Squamata; family Chamaeleonidae; genus Furcifer; species Furcifer pardalis. The sequence continues at coordinate 42,711,063 of CP126890.1, read as the reverse complement.
GATTCAGATACTTTCAGTCATACAAGAAGTGAATACCAGACTTTGAAGCATGCATTATTCTTTTTGGGATATTGTAAAAGTTCATAATCATTTGCAACAGAATGTCAAGTTTTAAGAGTAAAGGGTGGGGTGGGGGACCACAGGTGCTCAGCACTCTCCCTCCGTTCAAGTCCAAGCTGATCTGTTAAGATAGCATGTGAAGGAAAACCATAGGCTGAGCTTGTAGTTCCAGACATTTTAAGAACTTAATGGAACAGTAACTCCAGATTCTGAAGCTGAGCCCTGTGTTGCACTTTGAGCTGATAAAACTATGTGAGTTTTTTCAACTTATAATGCTGCAATCTTATGCATATTTTCCCAGGAATACGCGCCTTCCACGGAACTCAGTGGGGCTCAACTTTTGAGTAAACATACAAAGGATCAAGCTGCACAAATTGTAAAACCAATTACCGCACTGCATAGGTGTCTACAATGGTAGGTAACCCCAGATCTAAATAAAAAAAGAGTTCATATTTAGGAGGCGCTTGATAATAAAAGGTATTATCTAACTTTTTAAAAAGATTGAGATAGAAATTGGAATAATTGCTCGCCACTTAAAAAGTGGTTTCGATCGCAACAATGGTAGAACATTATAAGAACATTATAATTTTAAAAACAGGTATCACTAGTTTTAAATTGAGACATATAGAATATTGGTGGAGTGTAGGAAAATACTGTATTTTTTTTACATGGCAAGCAATGACATTCTAACTTCCAGAGAAAATTATAATTTATTAGTAGTCTACAATCCACCAAACTATAAATTTTTAATATACTGTACATAAAATTGTTTGAATGGATTTAATGTATATACATGTACAACTTTATGCTGTAGCATCATTTGATGCCTGAGTCACGAAATAATTCAAATATTATAAATATACATAGTATAAACAAGCAAAATTACACACACACTGATTTTATACTGTAGATAGAAATTAGCTACCACATTATTAGTAAGGTTTCCCTTAGGCTACATCAAGTCATTCCCCCCTATCCATCTTCTCTAAATGGATTTTTTTTTAAAAAGTACTAAACATTTAAACCAATGCCATGTAAATAACAAAACAAAGAAACAGAAAAGCTGTGTTATGTGCGTGTACGTGTGCGCACACACGTGTGAGAAGACTGCCTCTTGGAGTCCTTGGTCTGAGCTAGTTGGTGAGGAACTTGTGTTTGCATAGGCTTATCAAAACTACCTCTAAGGCCTGATATACAGGGGATGCCCCAGCTTCACAGGCTAAACCACAAGTGTGATTTCCTTTTTAAAGGAAAAATAGATAAGAACATATAAGGGAAATAGATTACCAGTTTCTAAAAAGAAGGTCACAATGGTTCTGGAATGAAATTACCTTATACTTCTATTAAAGGCTCCAAACGTCTATTTTAGAATTGTATTCTGACTCTGGTAGGTACACAAAAATCAAATACAGTACACAACAATTGTTGCAAGGGGTACTCTATTCCAGGAGTTCCCAACCTATGGCCCACGGCACCATTTTATGTGGCCCGCTGCCGCCGCCACACCCAGAAGTGGAAGCAGGCGTGTTTACAACAGCTGTAAGATGTGCCTGCGTAAACGCGGTTACGTCAGCTGACAAATGCATCCATGGCTGTCATAAACATGGAAGTGGATGCATTTTCTTCTGCTTTCAGGGGGCGTGGTCCAGTCCGCTCAGCTGTCGGGGGGGGGGGGGGCGTGGTCAGGCCCACGGCATAAAAAGGTTGGGAACCTCTGACGTATTCTATCCAGAACAGAAGTACTTTTTCTTTAAGAGAGCTGAGGCAAGACTGATGTTGAAAATGCATAACTATTCTCATCATAGTTCCTTAGTTTTAATGACTGAATCTCAATGTCCACAGCTCTTAGAGCAAAGAATCTATCAGGGATGATAAAAAACTAAATGAAAACATCACAGAAGTATCCCCTATACCAGGGGTGCCCAAACTACAGCCTGGGGGCCAGATCCTGCCCCTGATGCCAATTTCGGCCCACAAAGCCCTCGTTGCTCTTGGAAGTGGAAGCAAAACACGCCCCTGAATCACATGACCGGCCCACAGCCCAAAAAGTTTGGGCACCCCTGCCCTGTACAAATGTACTTCTAAGTTGTTGGGGTTTTTTTTATGGAAGCTTTCGAATTTACTAATTTGGCAATGAGTTGAGTGTAACCCTTTGCTATCATGTATGTTATCAGCAGCTGAATCTGTCTCATTAAGGTTATCTCACTCCCACTCTCCCCTTTACAGAGATGGCAGATAGAATACTAATCACAGTGGCTTACATATCCAATTAATCTTCTTTTCTTTTACTTCCTTGGGAACAAAAATGCATGGATTAGATCCATGAAAAAAAATTATATAGTGCATCTTCAAAAGCAGCATATATCCTTTAAAAGTCATTGAATAATTTACTTGTACAATATATAAAATAATAGTTTCACACTGCAGCATCAAACTCTGACGCCTGAGTCATCATTTGTTAGGCAAAGAAAATAACTATGGGATGTCTTAGTCACTTGATTGAGTCTTTTCTTTTCAACTAGCTCTTTGTTCCAGAATCAGGTTGCAATGAACTTCGGCTGTATTCAAGGCACCCCCAAGATAATGTAAATATATTACATAGTGTAATACTCACCTGACAAAAGCAGAATAAACCTAAATGAAATGAGGTTTTCTGGCAATAAGAAGTACAGCAAAGGCAAAGAAAAAGAAGAACTAGATAAAGGCTGGACAGGACCAAACGCATAATCCTTACATTCTCATTGTATCAGTGCAAAATCAGTTATTGTCTAGCACAAAAATGTCAAACCAAGCAGAATATTAATTCCTTTTTAGATTAAAGAATTAATTAATATCAATGAAAGATATAAGGATTTTGGTTTTTGTACCTTACTGAACAATGCAGACTTATTTTTAATTTAAAAATAGATCACTGGTCAGTTTTTTTCCTCCTCCAACCCAATGCAATGCATCTACCTGTATATCAGTTTCTGTCCAGTTCTGAATCTAGTTCTCCTCAATGTCTCCCTTGAAATTAACCCAAGAGCCACACGTGGTTCTAAAGAACCGTATGCTATATGTAGTCCAAGGAAGCAAAATACATAAATTCATCACTTCTAAATGGTGAAGAACCAAACTACATCTTAAGAAGCATGAAACAAGAGATGTTTCTGAGCAGTGGGTTTTTGTTTAAAGAGCCAGTTTCCCTTTAAAGAAAGAGAACAGGGCAAGAGGGGCGGAAAGGTAGCATGGCTCAGCGCCAATGAGAAAGCCAGGTCAATACAATAGCTGAAGAACAATATGTTCTGTCAACTACATTTAAACCACTGGAATGAGGTCAAAAGTACCAGTTGCACATGAGTTGGTGTGACAGTAATTTTCATGTCATAAAAATAGTTCAGACTTGGTTTAATATTCATTTTTTTAAAAAAAACAACTAACTGTTGGAGGTCACTTTAAAAAAAGGCAATAGAAAAAAAACATTTGAACAATACTGTCAATTAAACAACAACAACAACAGCAACACCACCACCAAAATCTCAAATGCCAAAACTCTATAATGCAATTCACATGTAGCTTTAAATCTTAGCTTTCAACACTGTCTTATCTCACAGAAGTTAAGATCTCTTTGCAAAGCACAAAAGGCCTCTGCAACGTCAAGTTATAAAATCTCTCTCTCTCTCTCTCTCTCTCTCTCTATTTGCAGCATAGGCAATGCTGCTTGGTTAGATGACAACTCCCCAAATCCTTCAGCCAGGATGGCCATGTTGGCTGAGGAATCCTGGGACTTGTAGTCCAAACAAGCAACATTTCCATCTGTTAATTTTCCTAGCACAAAATGGTTGCAAGCTTCCAATGTTCTTAAACAGCTATGCTTTCCAACCAAGCCAGGATGTCCATCCCTGGTGCCAATGCAGCATGCTACAGATTGAACTGGCATCCATATGACATGTATAAATATACAAATAATTAGAGATAAGCTTTTTAAATCTATCTTACAGAAATGGGTAATACTTAAATCATATATATAGTTAGATATATATATATACATATTTGTGTATAGCTTTACGACATAGGAAAAGGACATTTCCTCCTTCCCATTCAATATATGTGGCACATGCAATGGATATACCTCCTACTTGGCAGGCAGTCTGCAGTGGATTTGGAGTCAACAGCCATGACCAGACTGCCTATGTAAGCCAATAAAATTTTTTAAAGACACAGAGGATGCTAATTATTCCTCTGGAATTAAAAACAACAGCCACCCACAGCCAGTTCACTGAGTGTCACACACACACTCTCTCTCAAACACAAACACACACACACACACAGACCCAGTTCACTGAGTGTCACACTGCATAGTGTAAACATTAGCATGGAAGAACACAACTGTCAGAATGAATAGAAAAATTAGCTGTCTAGCTTCAGCCCTAGTTAAGTCATTCTGAAGTCTGAAAGTATTAGCATAGTTACAAGGGATGAATTAACTTTGCTTCCCTACCCGTGTCACTTTGACCATGCAAGCAGCATTAAATATGATGAACAGGGGATCTGGCTCTACACGTAAGCAAATCTGGCCCATCAGGTACATCCTGAGTAGGACTGCTCTTCCCTTTCAGCCTTACTGCTGCTTGCTTCAGCAGACAAAGAGGGAAGGAGGGGAAACTAACCTCTCCCATGTAGTAACACTGCTGTTGTCTGGATTTCGGAATAGGGCCTTACGGGCTGTGTTCCAATACAGCGTGACCCACAGTAAAGGTTAATAGTACCAATCTGTAAACCACAGACGTCAGCATAAAAATGTAGGTTGGAGCATGTCAGCCTAGGCAAAGTAGAAAGTCATGTAAAAAGTAAACAAAAACAAGAAAGACACAATTCTTCAGAGACTGGGTGGTGGTGTAAAAACCTGCTTAAAAGCTATGCAAGTTGTTCAAAACCATTATCTGTATGACAATCTGCACCCATCTGAATGGAGATAGAATAAAAAAGCTCCACCTGATCTATTCGCACTTAACTGACCAGTAAATGCTGTGCTTCCCACAATCTTTATGGTGTTAATTCTAGTGTTGCACTAGACCCAACGACTGGGATGGCTGAACTCCACTCCTCCTAAACCTACAGTCCTCTGCACTGGCCTGAAAGACAGATCTGGAGGGTTTTCTGTATCTTTGGAGCAGAATTTGGCACGGGAAGGAGGATTGTACCTCTCCCAGCCCAACTATGAGAAGCAGTTTTGCAACAAAAGGAGCCCTCTACACCAGGGGTCCCCAATCACCGAGTCATGGACCGGTGCCAGGCCATGGTCTGTGCCGAACTGGGCCGCAGGGGTGGGTGACACTTGGGAGCCCCGATGGCAGCCTTCTGCCCTCAACGTACTCCGTCGGGTCTGCCTGGCAAATGGAGCGAGAGCACGGGCTTCAGACACAGCAGATAGACCAGTGGCCAGGCCTCTCCTCCATGCTGCTTAACTACAGCGGGGCTCTGTCCCCTGCCTGTGTGCAGTGTGATATCTCACTGCCCTAGTCGAACAGTGTGGCTGGCAGGCAGCTGGGCCCCTCCTCTTTGTTTTTGAGCTACAGCAGGGCTCGTCCCCCCCCCCGGCCTGTGGACAGTGAGGTATCACACTGCCTATATTCAAGCTGTGGATGGCAGACAGGAGAATATTAAAAATCCCACCACCCCCATTTACCAGTCTGTGGAAAAATTGTTTGGCATGAAACTGGTCCGTGGTGCAGAAAAAGTTGGGGAGCCCTGCTCTACGCCCTGGCCTATGCTAGTTCCTTAAGTCTTCTAGATTAGCATAAGACTTTCCCCCCCGAGTCTCAGTGCTCTTGAAACTGCTGCCATAAAGTGTCCTTTGAGCCAAAACCTGCTCTGTGCTGATGAAAATAGTACGCATTATATTTCTGACTTGTGGGCACTACCGAAATGCATCCCTTTTTAATCCTTAGGTTTAGCCCTTGCTCTAAATAAGTCTCAGTGCATCTTTCTTATCCAGGGCATTTCTCTTATACCCAAGGGGAACACTCTAAACTGGGTCCAAGGTAAACAGGAAGCAAGTGTAAGGCGTCCAACACCTTACAAAACTGAATCCGGGATAGTGGGGCGGGGCCAACGTCATGACGTCATGGGCGGGGCCAACGTCATGACGTCATGGGCGGGGCCAAAAAATAAAGGAGCAAAAAATGGCTCCAATAAACTGTGCATGCGCAGAAACTCAATCTGATGCATTGCGCATGCATCAGATTGAGTTTCTGCGCATGCACAGTTTATTGGAAAATAAGCCATGTGCCAATTTTTGGGGGGCTCTAAAAATATAAGCCACCCCCCGAAAATAAGCCATCAGGCCATTTTTGGCCATTTTGGGGGGAAAAAAGAATATAAGCCATGGCTTATAATAGGCTATTATAAGCCATGGCTTATATTCTTCCCCCCCCAAAATGGCCAAAAATGGCCTGATGGCTTATTTTCGGGGGGTGGCTTATATTTCTATATACATAGAAATATAAGCCACCCCCCGAAAATAAGCAGGCAGCCTGCTCGGACACAGAGAATACACCCCCCAACTCTGCTTACCTTGAAGCTCTGCTTATTTTCTCTCCCAACTAACAGCTGATCAGACTCAGAGGCTTTTTTTAAAACTCCGGTAGGGAAACAAGGAAGGGGGAAAATTTCAGCGATGTGATTGGCTCTCTATGTCAGCTGACATAGAGATCCAATCACATCGCTGAATAGGTGTTTCCCCTATTCAGCGATGTGATTGGCTCTCTATGTCAGCTGACATAGAGATCCAATCACATCGCTGAATTGGTGTTTCCCCTATTCAGCGATGTGATTGGATCTCTATGTCAGCTGACATAGAGAGCCAATCACATCGCTGAATTTTTGGAGCCATTTTTTGCTCCTTTTTTTTTTTTAAATGCCTGCTGCCGAAGAGAAATCGGGACAGCCGGGACGTCATGGGGGAATTCCGTGACCATTTTCCTAAAAATGGTAACTTGGGATTCCCCCTCTCAAATCGGGACTGTCCCTGAGAATCCGTGACGGTTGGCCGCTATAAGGTAATAAAGCATGGCCTTTAACACTTGCATTGAAGCAGTGTTCGACAGAATTATACGCTGAGGCCTACCTTCCTGGGTTGAGGAGCACCAGCATAATTTAAGTAATTGCTGCAGTAGGAAGCTCACTTCAAATTTCTCTGAGAACCATGGAAAAGCATTCACTGATATAAAGACAGTAGAGCTTAAGCTACTGTCCTCAACACCAGCGATGGAACGTTAACCCCTGAACAGTTGTTAAGTTACTAAATATTGAACCACACTCAACAAATAACAAACACTCTTTAAGAAAGAAAGCAGCCATATTTGATTTGGGGAAGTTAAGGGGGAGAAGGGGATGGTTTCGGAGAAAAATACAGAAAATACGCAATTCACACTGTTTGGTGAATTCCATATTTGGCAAGATGCTATTTCTCCACATAAAATCTCCTGAGTGCTGGCTTTTATCTTCCTATTTTTACTTTTAAAAAAGGATACCAACAACAACAGCAACAATAATCATCATTTAAAAAATGAAAGCAAATAATACAGTATGTGAGAACTTGATTTAGGAAAAAAAAGTTTTCATCCAAAACTCAGTGCAAGTGGCAAAGTTGACCATCGCTGTACAGTATCTGTGAGAAAATTAGAGTGAACCCCACTTTGCTCAAACAAGCACCCATCCCACAAGAAAACAAACGACAGCTGTGGCACAAATGCTGTCCACATTAAATTTTCAAACAATTTCCCAATATTAAAACTTTATAAATAAGGTACAAACTGAATGATATTGCTGAACTGTGAACTGAGTGGTGGGAGGAAAGTATTAAAAACAGTTACAAACTACTCCTAGCATTGACAAAAAGAAAAGGAATGTTGGAATTCATTTTTACAATAGAAATAAAAAAAATTTCCAGTTGTTTTCATGAGAAAAAATTGAGGCATGCAGGGATTCTTTTTTTTTTTTGCATATGGATATAATATTTTTTTAATATATACTATATATAGTATGTACAGTTAAGCTATAAAACTGTGTAAAGAAGCTGTCTTCAATGAAAAATTGAACATTCAGAGGAAATTCCTGAGTTAGGGTTTTGTGACACGGGCCACTGAGAGAAGAAAAAGCTGTGTTTGGGTCCTCAGAGGTGTGATGTCCATCCCTGTTGAATATTGAAATTAAAATACAACAACAACAACAGTAACAACGATAGTAACAATTAAAAAAAACACCAACAGTGTTGCCACTGTTTTATTCCCCTGCCTGAGCAAGGGATAGCACCATAGTGAAGAAGATAAACTCCTGCTTGTAGAGAGGAGGGAATACTTTAAAAACAGTATTGCTGCTAAGACCACTGTAGTGTTGCACGAAATATGTTCTTCCATCTAAAACAAACAAACCGGCGTGGCCACTGGCTGACTGAAGAACACCTTGCTCTGCCCCGGTGTCAAAGCGACACAGCCACTAGGTGTATTCTTTCCTAGGCTGCTCATCTGTGGTACATTTATCAGTCATTTCCTGACAGAAGTCCACCGTCACCGTTTGGTTATTCTGCTCTAGCGGGAGCTCCTGCTCGGAGTAAGTACCGTGGTCGGCTCCATCCAGCACTCTCGCGCATTTGTCGGAAATGTTGTTGGGCAGCCAGCGGGCCCCCAGCTGCTGCTCAGGGCTCGGCTCTGAGCAGCACTGCAAGCCCTCCCCGACACACTGGGACACCCCTAGGCTTTGATCGATTCTCGTTGGCGAAGGGTTGATCCCGGCTGCGGTTGGAAGATCTACAGCCCTGAGAACGGGGCAGTATCGGTGCAGGTCCTGGATCTGTTCGGAGCTCTGCATATCCCTACATACTTCTTCGGAAAGACAAGAGAAATTATCTAATAGCTCTCCCATGCATGCTTTCAACTGGTTCCTTTCCGATAGGAGCTTCTCTTTCTCACATACCTGAACGGGAGGAAAGGAACAGCAAGGAAAGGCGACGTTAATTTCAAAGAGAAATATGGGGTGTATCAGACTTCACCTTTGAAAATGCAACAATAACTAGGCAGGAGTCAGCCATTTGAAGCAAGGGGGCAGAATCTGAGTTGGTACCGCTTCAGAGTAGAAATGGGAGTTAGGATCTGAAGCACAGAGGGGACTAACAACGCCATTGGGCCTGGCCATATTTTTGTGGAAAGAATCAAAACAGGCACAACTTCCTGTACCCAAGGCCCTAAATCAGTCTGCATTCCCTTCCCTTTGCTTTCTAAAGCTACTAGTCCTCTTTCTATGGGAAAACCATTTGTCTTGGATATATAAAGTGTTCTGCTACGCTATCAGCATCTTTAGGTAAAGGTCATCCTTGTTCAAAAGCCAGCTGTATCTGACTCTAGGGTTTGATGCTCATCTCCGTTTACACCCAAAAAGAGCCAGCACTGTCAGTGTCTGCAGACGTTTCTGTGGACAAGTGGCAGGCATGACTAGACACCAGAGCTCACAGAACACTGTTGCCTACCCACTGAAGTGGTACCTATTTATCTACTTGCAATCTCTTGCTTTCGAACTGCTAGGTTGGCTGGAGCTGGGACAGAGTCGGGAGTTCATTCTGTCGTGGATCACTCGGGACTTGGGTCTCAAACTGCCGACCTTCCAATGGTGAAGTTCAGCATCTTAATAACTAAGCCACTAATCGCAGTCACATCAGCATCTTTTGCTGACCCCCAAACATGACTTCCTTCATTTGAAGCTCAAACTCCCCCCCCCCCCAAAAAAAAAAAAATCATTCTGATAACCCTTGACTGCCTGTGGTATTAATCATCTTTCTCCTCAGGGAAGAGTAATGGGACAGTGGAAGCAAAGTGGAATAAGACAGACTTCTGCAAATACTCCTTGGGATGGCTGAAGATCCCCCTGCCCCCAGAGGACTTTTAAATGATTGATAGTACAATCAAACACCATTTTTTTTCCTGTGAGAACCAGTCTGCTTCTGCATCTTTGCTGTGGACTGCAATAGTGTATGTGGTTTTTGGGGGTAGGGGGTTTGATAATCACATAAACTTTCTCTCCACGAAGTGAAATTTCATGCCAGAAAGCAACTGTGTCAGTTTTCTCCTACTAGGATGCAAGGTGAGGTGTTCTATCTAACAGTGTGAAGTGCCCAGAATAGGGTTCATCACTAAATGAGGGGTACAGAAATGAAATGATTTCCTTCACTTGGAGCAGGCGTTCTTAACTTTTTAAAGGCGGGGGCTGAGTCACACTCACTCAGACAGCTTCAGGGGCCGGGCAGCCATTTTGTCCTTCTTCCACCACATGGCACTTCCTGATACGGTGGAGGTGGTGTGGGGGCCACATGAAATGGTGCCACAGGCTGCATCCAGCCCACAGGCCGCAGGTTGAGAATCCCAGATTTGGAGTCTGAGTCCATCCAAAGTTTTGCTACCACAATCGGTCAATTCATTTTGGACTTTTTCAGAATCCAAGACACAGCAGAGATAAAAACAGCTTGAGAATCCACTTGTTTTAAATCTGCCCTACTTTTCAGAACTAGGGAAAAGTAACTAGCAATATTGGTCCAATTATATGTTGTCACGAGCTTTGGATCCTTCTTCCAACAGAGCCACAGTCATAACAAAAACAATGAATTTGCTATGGATAGTTTTCACAAAACCAAATTAATTTTTTGTTTGCATTGTTATAACTGTCCCTCAGAGTTTCATTTTGGCACAATGCACACAACAATTTAGACTAACAATATTGGCATTTGTTTCAGCCACTGGCCTTGTTTCAGCTGTAGGCTGAGTCCCCCGCCACCTAGCCACAAGTTTAATCTTATTGTTAATCCTAAATACACCGGAATTCTCATCGGGTTAGAAAAGATGTCACTCAGTGCTAGCTGATTTAAAAAAATCTTGATGCATGAAGAAGATTTGGACAAACGGCCAGCTGGGTATAATGTTCTGCTTCTGTACATGGTCCTAGATTTTTTTTCTTACTCTTTAATAATACTAGAAGACAAGGTCATCTTCTGAAAATGAATGGTATGAGACTAGACACAGAAATAAGGAAGTACTTTCAGCCACTGTGTATAGCTAGCATAAGTTGAGCCATACCACTCATGATAGCTATATATTCCCTCTAGCATCAGAGGCTATATGCCTTACAATCACAGTTCCAGGGGGAAATGAGGAGGATGCTACTGCACTCATACTCTGCTTTTGGACTTCCTGTCATCATCTCCTTGGCCATGGTGGGAAAAGAATGCTGTACAAGATAAGTCTTTACTCTGATCTAACATAGTTTTCTTTTGCTTTCATTACTGTGATGGGGCCCAACGGCAAAATGAGTGGAGGAGGAACTCTGGTTCCCAATGATTATGGAGGTGGAAGAGACCACACCAGATGGACTGGCTGTGATGGCACACCTTGTCAATATCCTCAAGGCTGCGGCAGTCCATTGCAGTCCCAGTGTTAAATCCTACATGTCTTTTTTCATATGTATTGCAGGAGATGGCTCTGAGATCATAGTACGTGGGTCACTTCATGGCAAGCTGGGATCCACCTTAAACAAATTCACGCCAATGGCATTTTTCCTGTTTTATTTTCTATGGTAATAGGATAATGTAATAATTCTACTGAAGATGAAATAAACGGGAGCGTAATTTGAGAAACAATAAAGAAAAACATTATAAAGTAGACTAAGTACAGAAGGACAGCAGCAAGGATGATTGGGAGACTGGAAATTTGTGAGGAAAGACTAAACAAACCCTAGTAGTCTTGAGAAAAGGAGACTGAAGGGGCCTAGGATAACACACTTCAAATACTTGAAAAATTGTCATACAGACAGTGGTGGGCATCAGAAGGTTCGCACCAGTTCACCAGAACTGGTAACAGAAATTCTGGCTGGCCCCACCCATCCAAGTTTTGAAATAAAGTAGTCCTAATTCGGGTGCAACTCAGGGCTTTCCCCCTGGCTACACCCACCATACCATGCCCACAGTGTGGTAGGAAATTTTTTTGGAGCCCACCGCTGCATACAGAGAAAGGGTAGGATCTGTACTCAATCATCCCAGAGTCCACGGCATGTAATAATGGGCTCAAATTAGAAGATGCCAGATTTCATTTGAGTATCTGTTAAAGTAGTACAATAATAAGACCAATTATTTTGTGAAGTGGTGAGTCCTCTAACACTGGAGGCTTGAAAGAAAAATGAGACAACTATTTATCCGCTATACTTTTACTTGAATTCCAGTGCTGAGAAGGGGGTGGAATTATAGGCCCCTTCCAACTCCATTATTCTATTATTAGAATAGAATTATTATTCTAATAATTATTATTCTATTATTCTATTATTCTTATTATTATTAAGAGGAGCCTCCCTGGCCAGGGGAAGCCCGAAGAAACGCCGCCGCCGCGCCAGACGCCGCCGCCACCGCCGCACCCCCCCGGCCCCCGTCACCGACCGGGAGGAAGATAAGAGGAGCCTTCCTGGCCAGGGGAGGCCCGAAGAAATGCCGCTGCCGCCGCCGCGCAAGACGCTGCCGCCGCTCCCCTTTGTTGGACTTTGTTGGACTCTCCCTTAGCCATCCGGCCTCGAAGGGAGAGAACTTGGGGGTCTTGGGCGGCAATAGAGGACTTAATGGGGGGGGGGTTGGTGTGATTTTGTTATATTGTATTATATTGTTCTGTTTAGTATGGAAGCCGCCTAGAGTCAGGTTCGCCTGAGCGAGGCGGGGTATAAATTTGAAGAATAAATAAATAAATAAATAAATAAATATAAATTTTCTATGCTTTGTATGACTTTGCCCCTTTGAATAATTATTTGTGAATTTACTCAAATGTTTTTAGTGCAGGCAGAAAAGCCTATTCACTATGAAGAAAAACTCAATGGTAACTCACTGTGTGTTGTTTTGGATTTCATCACAGAATGAAATAATTTTAAAAATACAATTATGTCAGCAAAGTCAGTATTCCACTAAACTTACCAACTTGCGGATTTCACATTCTAAATTCTGAATACAGTCCAGTTTTCTCTTACGACAGCGCTGAGCTGCAATCCGATTTTTACTGCGCCGCCGAACGTCATGGATAAATTCCAACTGCTCTGAGGTTAATTTGTGCATTTTTATCATCATCTGGAAGTCATTCCTTGGAAGATCTGTGATCTGATCTACAGGAAATGGAAGTTTCACCTTGATAAAAAGAAAACAAGCAAGCAAAGGCAAATTGCTTAATTAGTCATTTAAAAGCCTTCACAGAGCAATACACTTTTATTTCAACATCAATTACATTTCAGGCAATTTGGGCAGCTTAGTAAATTTAAGTAGGAGACCATCCACCAGTGTAAGTTACTAAAATGTAATTAAAACAATAACACTACTTTAACTCTACATGATTGGTTTTTTTAAACTTATTACATTAATCCCGTTCTCAAACACGTTTAATGTCTGTTTATTTTTTCTATTAATCTCCATGTCTCACTCTCATGTCTGATGAAGTGGATTTGATCCACGAAAGCTAACATTAAAATACAGCAGTTAGTCTGTAAAGTGCCACAACATTTTCGTCTTTCTGTTCTGTTTATTCTCTGATATGCTTGAAACACAGAGTAACACAGCTACTGTTCAAAAATTTTGTTGCTTATGTCAGTGTTCATGCCAACCAGAAGGTGGCACCAGTCATTTAAACTACATACATGTTTAGGTTTGTGAAACAGAAAGAATAAAACTTGTACGTCTATGCATTAGTTCACATGTTTCTTAGAGAAACCTCCTTTTACACTTGAATGTGGATTTTAATGCCTTGCATGTGAATTCACCAGATATATGGAGATCTGTGCTCGTCATCGATCGTAATAAAGTGATTGATTGAGATATATGGAGATAAAAACTATTCCTGTATGAACAACTCCAGAAGTGTGCACGCACGCACACACACACACATTACAGCAAACATTGTAAAAACAAAACAATAATCACAAATAATTTGGCTTTTGTCACAATGTAGTATCTCTACACAGAAAACACCAAAATAAGTACTGTATATGCAGGCGTATAAGACTTCCCCCCCTGAAAAACATGCCTCCAAGTGGGGGTGTCGTCTTATACGCCGGGTGCACTTCAGTTGGCATAGACATAGCTGTCCATAGTGGCCTCCCGATGCTCCCCCGGTGCCCATAGTGGCCTCCCGATGCCCGCCTGGTGCCCATAGTGGCCTCCTGATGCCCGCCCTCCCACCTCATTCTACATACCATCCAGTATCGTGCGGTATCCAGCATGGCTGCGGCAAGCATCAGCAGCGAGACAGGGGTGCCAGCCTTTTCGGCATTCTGCTTGGCGGGAAGCAGCGGTGCTCCGCCCCGCCCCTTGTCTACGCAGAGCTCACACATGCGCACTTGTGCCGGCCACAGGGAGATGTTGAAATCAAATCTGATGTTCTTTTATGTTTTATTTGGTGTGTTGAAGGTGTGCGGAAGAGGAGGTAGTCTTATACGGCGAGTATATAACAAACTCTATATTTTGAGTGGAAATGTTGGGGGGTCGTCTTATATGCCCAGTCGTCTTATACGCCGGCATATAGTAATCATTTTCTTCTATTTATTTTCTTATGACATCTGAACAAACCTGTCATATAAATATACCATGTCTTTTCACATATTTTGTGCATGAGACCTAACTAAGGTGCCATATTCCAAAACCTACCAGATTAATTTGTGTATATAGATCTATTCTATTTATTCCCTTTGACAGGTTGAACAAGGCAACATAAATACACAGATGCTGGTTATTCTATCTAAAGCAATACTCAGTTTAGGTTGCCAGGGCAGGGGTTTAAAGACATGAATGGAGAAAGGAATTAGTCATGCAAGCTACATTGAGTCGCCTTCTACGGGAAGTTCCAGAGCCTGCAAACAGCCATGAAGAAATCCCTCTCTTTCATCCCTAACAAATCTGTTTCTAAGCATGGCAGGCTTGAGAGAAAGAACTAGGCAGACTCATATGGGAAAATGTACCTATCATGCAGGAGTTAAAATAAAGAACAATTATTAATAAGCACCATGCTGGGCCCCTATTCTCTGTGAAATTGCAGAACTAGCTCTCCATTTGGCTGTACCATGCTGCTCGCTCCAAGTGGAGGTGCACTTGGAGTAGTTTGAGAGATCTGCCACTGTGGACAGTTGTTCAATCCCATTCCACTGCCCAAAAGATAAATCTCTACCTTCAATGAGTTGGCCTCGTATCCTTCAAGCACTGCCCCTTAGCGCCTACTTAGCATCTACTCTAGGAACAGACAAGGCACGGGACCCTTGCCTGTCAGTCCTTTGGACTTTGTAACCTTCTTGTAGTATCTGTTGTGAGATGGATAATTTCAGGCTCTACCTATCAGACTCACTTCCTTTCTTTTCCAGACAGTCTGAAGATCAGGGGTGCCCAAACTATGACCTGTGGGCCAGATCCAGCCCCTGATGCCAATTCATCCGGCCCCCAATGCACTTGCCACTTCTGGAAGTGGAAGTAAAACATGCCCATACGGGGGTGTTTTACTTCCGCTTTCAGAAGTGGCAAGGGTGTCACAGCTGGATTAATTGGCATCAGGGGCCATATCTGGCCCACAGGCCATAGTTTGGGCACCTCTGCTGAAGAGCAAATATGTTATTGCTCATCTCCCACATGTCTCTTAAAGACACATATTGTATCTACCTAAATCAGAAAGATTAGCAACTTACTTAATAAAGGTTAATGGGTGTTTTTTTTTTACTGCTTTTACCTGTGGGACTAACAGCCCACTAACAATTTACACAGTTCTTATTCTGCCAATGAAAAAAACCTTAATAGTTTTTCTTTCTTTCTCACCTTGTGGACATTCGAAATACTTTGGAGATGGTAGCATGTCTCCAACCATATCCATGTGCTGCTGGCAGAGAAAGAAAGGCAATGGGCTGAGTCCACTCTGTTTGTTTCTTGGCTCTAGCTGGTTCTCTCAGAGCCAAGACAGATGAGAGGAACATCCAGAGAAATTGCCTTTGATGCATTTTCAAATGACTTTTCTGGACATCCTTCCCATCTGTCTTGGCTTTCTGAACATCCCTTAAAGCCATTAGGGAGAAACAGCAGGCTGTAACTCAAGCATACTGTTGTGCTAAGCTGCCTACACTTCCTCCGCCCGCCACCCCCTTTTCAACACATCAGGAAGGCTGTGAAGATGTGATCACCTCTGTTTTCAGAGGGTGTCTATCTTCTTGAGGGCTGGATTGTACAGTGAGATGCAGCAAAAACAAAGGGGTTGTTAGATCATGAGTCTTTGCCTAACCAGTTGGGCAGGATAATATATCAAGTTTAGTCCTTTAAGAGTACTGTACTGTGTCATGCTAGAGCAGGTTATGTGTGTTATCTCGTTAACTTGCTACTGCTGTGGATAAAAGGTGGTTTGTAGCTATAGTCACTTCAGCTTTGATGCTCAACACAGCTAAGGCTCAAGGTAGCTGAATGCTGAACACTGCCTGATGCTGTACTGTTGCTTGAAGTCCATCTGCTAGTTGCTCATCACATCACTTTGCTACTTTTGCTATTACAGTTTGTCTTCTGACTATTTGCATTGGACTGTTTTCCCCATGTTTTCTATGGACTGGTAAGAAGAAAGGAATACAGTACTTCTCTTTTGCTTTGGAACACCATTCTGCTGTTTGCTACTATCGTGTTTTGCTTGTACAAGACTTTGCCTTTGAACCTTTACTTTCAACATTTGCTTTGCCACTAGTAAACAACTCTTTTGCACACTACAGTATCTGTTTGATTGTTCACTGTACTCTCAGCCCTTTTGCTGCCACGCCTTTGCTAACCCAAGAAGGGCTACTCTCTTCAACCTAACAGGGGTAATGACATTTTGCCTCCTGCCTGAAGCAGAGAGTGTCTGGACCCCCCTATGAAATTCCCCTTCCTAAAGTATTATTAAAGGCACAGAAAATCTGCCCCTGCTTGCATTTGGTCACTCTTCCAGGAAGGCAGAAATGCAGGTTGTGGTCTGGGTGACCTAGTCGGGCCAGGTTATCCTGCTATGGTAATAGAGTAGACCAATCTGCCAGCAACTCAATGCAGAGGGTCAGGCGGTGGTTAACTAACCTGATAACCTTGAGGATTAGCGGCCTTGTTGAAGTCCACAGGGAAGAGTGATGGTCCCCAAGTGGATTAAACCAGTAGTGGGCATCAGCAGGTTTGCACCAGTTCGCCAGAACCAGTAGCGACAATTCTCAGAGCTAGCCAACCTCCATCTCCAAGAGTCCAAAACTGCAAGAAGCTGGATCATGGCCTTTTGTACAACTAATGGTTTTTCAATGCTCAAACCACCCTCAAATATGTAACATTATAACTGGGAATGTCCAATGTTTTCCCAGCTACTGTGAGCATTACAGCTGAGAAAAGAGGGTACACTAGTATCTCGGATAACGATGAGACTTGGTTCCACAAGTCTTGTCATTATCCGGTTTTTAACGTTGTGCGATGCATTGATCACACAACGTTAAATAAAGCCCTGTTTCCTTTCCAAAGAGGAAAGGCAAGAGGGGGGCAATCAGCCTGCCTCTTTGGAAAGGGCAGGGGGGATTCCATGAGTGGAATCCACCCTGCCCTTTCCAAAGAGACAGGCAGATCGCAGCATGGGATCGGCTGCTTGGGTTGGGGGTTGAACCAGGTGCGTGCCCGTTCAATCCCCCAACCCAAGCACCGATCGTATGCTGTGATCGCAGCGCCCGGGTAGGTCGAGAACAGCACGGATTGGTTCCCCTGACTCCCCTGCTGGCTCCAGGAAGGTTGGGGGACCCGATCCGTGCTACTTCCGAAGTTCCCCACCTCCCTGGAGACTGTAGCAAGCCAAAACATAGGGGTTCGAATCCCAACATTTTGGCTTACTGCAGCAGCCAGAGAGGTGGAGGAACTTCGGAAACAGCACAGATTGGGTCCTCCAACCCTCCCCTGGAGCCAGCAGGGGGGTCAGGGAGCCCCAAATGGGTGGAAAAAATTACATTTCCCCACCCATTTTGGGCTCTCTGACCCCCCTGCTGGCTCCGGGGTGGGGGGACCCAATCCACAGCTGCGGGGTGGCTGGGGAAGCCGACGGGGACTCCCCTTCGGCTTCCCTAGCCACTCACCCCTGCCTCCGCAGCTGTGGGGTGGCTGGGGAAGCCGATGGGGGAGCCCCCCGTCAGCTTACCAGCCACCCCACCCCTGCCTCCGCAGCTGCAGGGTGGCTGGGAAGCTGAACAGAGAATCCCATTCAGCTTTCCAGCCACCTTGCTGCTACGAACGTTTGCATCGGATGACGCTAACAGATCGTTATCTGATGCAAAATTTCTTCAGATTTTAGCATTATACGATGCAGTCGTTATCTGAGGTATTACTGTACAGGGAAACCTAATGGAAGTGGCAGACAATGGCATAATCTTGGCTGATTAACAAGTCCCCAGGATTTGATATGGTGAGCCCTGGCTCCATTATGCCACTGCATGCCTGTACCAAGTTACTGGTTTTAAGAGGAGTGTGGAGAAATGGCAGGGGAAGCAGAGGTGACATTGTTGAGGGGTAATTAATATGTTTGCTCCAGCTTCCCACCTGTGTTTTCCCACATGGATGGAAAGCCAACTAGCACAGAGCCTACTCCAACTCCTTTCTCATCCAAATCCAATGTATCAGGAAAATTGATACATTGGACTGGTCTGTATGATTACCTCTGATCTCCATGATAATACACTGGTAATTTCAGTCATTGGGTAAGACCAATGAATGAGAGGCACAACCCCCTTTCTGTCAAAACAATTGGGCAAACAGTGACTGCACATTTGGCTTCTTATCTCCAGTTGTACATGGACTACAGACTATTTTTAAAAAAGTAAAGTCTGGGATTTAGGGCAAGCTGATGATATAAATCAATACCGGGTGACACAGTTAGAATCTGGGCAAAACTTGCCCAATCTGTCAATATGATAATTCTAACCTTCACTTTTATACACTACCTGTGAAATCCAATGATGGCACCATATCAAAATACATAACACTACAGGTCAGTTTGTGTAGCATGAAAGACCAAAGGAACAATGCTGAAGAGAACAGTTCTTGGTAAAAATACACAGAAGCTAACTTTAGATAAAATGACATGGACAATCATGCTGGAAGGTAGCTAAAATGAGACAGGAAGAATTCAACATTTGATTTCTTTTTCATATAAGAATTATATGTCATGGGGGGAGGAATCAGGATTCTAGAGATGCTTAGGTGGGGCATGGCTACAAACAGGTTGGGAACCACAGGTATACAGCATCATTTGGGTTACCTCAAATTGCATACGGGTAAGGTGGAAATCCTTGATTGTTAGGAAAAGAAATATTGGTTATATCTGGAAAAATGAAATTTCAAATGTGATTTCAAAAGACACGAACATAATACATGACGAGACTTCTAGGGGCAGAAAACCACCAGCTCTCTTTGTCTTGGTGAACTAAAACTCTCATGACTGAAGCCAACAGTGAGGGGCATAGGGCAATTTATCCCTGGCTTGAAAGAAAAATCTATCTAAATATAGTTTTTTATTTAAGATACATTATAGTCCAAAGATTAGTTATCATGAAATAAGGATGTTTTTAATTATGCAGCATGAGGTAAATGAATTCCATCACTCCATTCACATTGTCATGTTGTTCCAGGAGTTTCTGTAAGATTACTGGACAACATTTAGAAGATATTATCTCAGATGCTTGGTTTTACAGTTCTCAAAAGCGTGAATTTGTTTCTATGGTGACCAGATGCCTCTTCTTTACAGCAAAAACATTATAAAATACAGAGTTAAGAAAATGACCCTAATCCCATTGTTTCTTTGAAAATCTATGTATACAGAATGAATTCCTTATCTCTTAAGTGCTAAGTTTAACCCTCCCCCCCCCCCCCCCCGCAATGAACAGAATGAGATTGCTGAGAGAGGAACAGATCTCTACAAGATGTTAAATTGGAATTAAAATCGCTGGGAGAAACATCAACAACTTGAGATATGCAGATGATACCATCTTAATGGCAGAAAGTGAGGAAGACCTAAAGAAGCTCTTCCTTAGGCTGAAAGAAGAGAGTGCAAACGCTGGCTTGTGACTCAACATCAAGAAAACCATGTTAATGGCAATGGGCCCCATCAGTCCCTGGAAATAGATGGGGAAGAAGTAGAAGCAGTGGCAGATTTTACATTCTTAGGATACAAGATCACTGCAGATGGAGATTGCAGCCATGAAATAAAAAGGCGATTGATTCTTGGGAAGCAAGCTATGAGAAATTTGGGCAACATAGTTAAAAGTAGAGACATCACCTTGCAAACAAAAGTCTGCATAGTAAAAGCAATGGTATTTCCAGTAGTGATGTATGGTTGTGAGAGCTGGACCATAAGGCTGAGCGCAGAAGAATAGTCGCCTTCAAGATGTGGTGCTGGAGAAGAATTTTGAGAGCACCCTGGACAGCAAAGAGAAGAAATAGGTTGATCTTAAAAGAAATCAACCCTGACTGCTCCTTCAGATATTGAAGATGAAATTAAAGTACTTTGGACATCAAATGAGAAGAAAGGATTTACTTGAGAAAGCCTTGATGCTGGGAAAGGTCAAGGGCAAAAGAAGAAGGGGGCAGCAGGGGATGAGAAGGCTGGATGGCATTGTTGATGCAATGGGCACAAAACTGTGCAGGTTGAGGAGGATGGTGGAGGATAGGGGTGCCTGGCGTGTGGTGGTCCATGGGGTCACGAAGGGTCAAAATCGACTAAGCAACTGAACAACAAAAAAGTGTAAGGATGGAAGGGCAAGCAGTAAAAATGAAAGTGAAATCTTTTGAGTCTTTATGAAGAAGGCTGTGATTTAAATCTAGTCTTACTGATGAGCGATTTAAATCTATTTGATTTAAAACAAATCCACCCTGCTTTGAAGGGAAACTGCCTCTCCCATTCCAAACAGCCCACTGGAGGATAAGCCTGCTCAGTTGCCATGGAAAATTGAGTGAGTTAGAAAAGAAAAGAGACAGACATCTGGCTTCTTGGGAACAGCTGGGGGAGAAGAAAGAATGGTTGAGATAGCCAGAAACTTCAAATAATCAAGTCACAAATGAGCAGGACTCCCAATCTGAGAGGGAGGGCAGAGTTCACAGGGAGAGAGAGAGAAAAGTGGAAAAAACAGTGGATAGTTATTTTTCTACCTCCTCTGCTGACCTTTGCTCAATCTCTCCCCTCCTGTTTTGTCCTGGGAGAAGACAATGATGATGATGTTGACAAAGAAAACATGCATACATATAAAGCAGGGGTGCCCAAACTATGGCCCGAGAGCCGGATCCAGCCCCTGACACAAATTCATTCAGCCCATGAAGCTCCTGGAAGCGGAAGTAAAACGTGCCCATATGGGCGTGTTTTACTTTCACTTCCAGGAGCGACAAGGGCTTTGTGGGCTGGGTGAGTTAGCATCGGGGGCCGGCCCTGGCCCCCAGGCTGTAGTGACCGGTTCCCTGAAACACGTGACCAGCCCGTGGCCTGAAAAGTTTGGGCACCCCTGATATAAAGGGCACAGAGGACACATTTTCAGGATAAGTTTGGCTGGTCTAAAACTATCGACTTCTCCTTACCTGCTCTGACATTTATTATCAACTCCTTTTATTGCCATACTGTAGGCTGGGCTAAAAATGCAGTATACAACAAGGGAGTATAGTACACTCTGCAGCCTGTGAGGATGGAACTCTGCTGAGAAAGAGTAGCTAACAGCAATCCTCAATGTCATCCACTCCCCATAGATCAGAGATGACAGAGCTGGATTAGATTCCCAATTTAAAATTACCCATACTTCTCAGATGGCAGCCAAGGACAACCTACCCGTTTTTGTTTTTTAAGACAGGCTTTGAGTCTTACAGATCTTGGAAGCGCCAGTAATTTCATTAAGCTCTGAATATATCAACACCTAGTTGTAATTCCCATGTCCTTTAGCCAGCATGCAAACAGACAATGTAAATGAATAAAGATTGTGTATATAGAAGTAGGCTACATATTGGAAACAGCCATTTATAGCATTCCAAGCCTCTTAAGTTTAGAACTCTTGTCTCTTAGTGAAAGGAAGTAAGAAAAGAAGAAAAAAGGAAGGGAAGACACTAGCGTTCATTATGATATGGCTGCATTATTGACTTTGTCCATTCTCACTGGGGTTGATGGGAGCCAGAGTTCAAAAACATATGGAAAGCAAAGTCTCCCTACTTCTTTGAAACAAACGTCCAAATATTGATTTAAAAAAGCAATTAAAAATGTCAAATCAAAAAGCAATATGAAGCTGTGAAAGTAATAAAACACTGAAAGAATCAACACAACTCCTAAGTGGATAAAGAAGCTCAAGCAAATTGAAAAGTATTAACCTGACATCTGAACCTCGATTCCAGAGTACTATTTGACGGAGTGCGTTCCCGTCTCTGTCCCAGCCCCTGCCAATCTAGTAGTTCAAAAGCAAAAAATTGTAAGTAGATAAATAGAGACCACTTCAGTGGGAAGGGAAACAGTGTTCCGTGTTGAGGCATGCTTGCAACATGACCATGGAAACGTCTGCAGATGTAGACAGTGCTGGCTCTTTGGCTATAAACAGAGATGAGCACTGAACCCTAGAGTCAGATACGACTAGCTTTTGAGCAAAGGCAATCTTTACCTAAATACAGTATCTCACTTAGGGGGAAGATTTGACAAGCAAGGCATAACCAAAACAACATGCACCTCACCTCCAGGACTCAGAATGTCACATATCAAATGGAAGTCATTGTGTTACTCATTACTTCTTGGCAACCAGGCAATCAATCAGGCAACTGCATGTTATTAATGCATTGCACTCTTTGGCAATAGGCCAGAAAAAGTAAAATATGTACTGTTTCCCTCTGGTGGTCAGTTCTGTTGTTGAGCCTGGCCTAATTGTGATACAAAGACAAAAACTTTTTGGTATCTGCTACGGCCCTGTGGAACCTCCTGCCGACCGAACTACACCTCCTGTCAGAGTGATTAGCTTTTAGAAAAGGCCTCAAAACTTGGCTGGTCCAGCGGGTATGGGGTGCTGCCTGTGGAGCAGCCCCTCCTCCTTCAATGGTTCATATGAATGGCCATCTGGGTTCTAGTTTTTAACTGTTGTGAATGTGGAGGGGTATTTTAATGGTTTTCAATGCTTTTATGATTTTAATTGTTATTGTGGGAATGTTTTTATATTTTAGTATTCTTATTGGTTAGACTGTAAGCCACCTGGAGTCACCTTGGCGAGGGGGCGGCGATAAAAGTCAAACAAAATAAGTAAGTAAGTAAATAAATAAATATAGAGTGCTCCAACTTGCTCTGCAAGGGATGATCCCTGGGAAGAGAAGCCCTAGACATAGACGGACTTTGTGGTTAAAAACCCGAGAGGCTGCTATAGGATGTTCATGGGAAAACTGTTCTGAGAATTTAAGAACAGGAAGACTATCGCCATGATGATAGCTAATATCTGGAATGGATATGGCACTTGAAGAAGAAGATTGCTTGGACAGGCACATGTGTGTTTGTTATTCTGATACAATTTTAAAAACAAAATTGTATTTTTATTGGCATGAATAGATTACTCTATGATACTTAAGTTGGCAAAATATGTTAAATAAGCTTTTAAAAGTAGGAAAGTTTTTATTTCTCTAGGTGATGCTTTTTGATTGCTATTGTGATATTTATACCTTTGAAATTGTGAAGAATTATGATAATGTTTATTATGAAAGTGTGTAACCTGTAAATGTATACTCTGTATCTCTGTTAGCCACCCAGAGTTGCTCTGCGAGTAGGGCGGCATAGAAGTCTAAAAATTAAATTAAATTAAAATTAAATTAAAGTATGTTTTAGAATTATTTTTAATTAACTATCTGCCAGAACATTTAGTATGCTTTGTAAATCTCATGTCTTGCTTAACCATTGTTTTTGTAATCTTCTCCCATTCTTTGTACTGTATATATATATTTTCTTTTCATGCAATGGTTAGCTCCTTCTTCATCTGTTTCTATTGTTTCGTTGGCATTTTTAAAAAGCCTGATCAGCTATTGCACAGCTATTGCACAATAATAATCTAAAGCTGATTCAAACATTAGAAGCTGGACTATGAAATGTTAAGTACAGTTTTAAGTTTGCACTCTTCGCTGATAAAGAGCTGAGTTATTTTTAGGATCAGGTCTTGCCTATTTAGTTATCACAGCCTGTACATGGATGCCTAGTTGTAATGCAACTTGACATAAATGCTTTTGGATTTGGTGCAACCTGACACAAAAGCTTCTGGATTAACAGCTCATAGCTGGTCTTCAAGATTTCCAGTAGGTCAACAGAATAATTTCACAGCCCTTCCTTTTGAAAAACAATTTACCGGACCCATTTAGAGGATACTCTCTTAAATATTAAATGAACGACATGGAAGAATATGATCCCCCTAAATATCAGCGATTCTTGTAAAGCAGATTGCTAATAATTTCTGCCTTTCTTTAATATTGTTTGTAACGCTCCTACCTTTAACTTGTATTAAGCTTAGATTTTATTTATAGAATTCCAAGGGGAATGCCACAAAAAGGCAAACATCAACCCATCTCTTTTAAAGTATACTTAGGGGAGAAAAACCAAAAAGGAAGCAGATTTTTACAGATCAGTTATGAATTTCTGTCTTATCTCAGCTTGTGAGCGTACAATGCATTCTCAAAGTATATAATATTTTCTATTACTGTACATTAATTCTATCATAAGTTTTCACAAGAGGTTTATCCAGGCAAGATATGTGAAGCCAACCTAAAACCTTTCACCTATTTAACAACATGCCAATTGAGACAGGGTCATTGTGCTCTGAAATGGACATCAGTCAGGACAATGTTCTTCTAAGTACTAAAATTGCTTTGGGCAAAATCCAAATTGTTCTAAAAGGCATATTTTCCTTATTCTGCAGCAGACAGCAATTCTGTTCTACTGCTAATATCCATGAACACAAAAATTGTTGACAACAGTCAGAGAAATTGATCAACAGCATGTCAAAAAACCTGTTACAGGTTCAATAAAGAGTCTAGTCCAGGGATTCTCAACCTGTGGCCCACACCACCTCCACCACACCAGGAAGTGCCAAGTGGTGGAAGAAGAGCAAAATGGCCCCTGAAGGTGTCTGAGGGAGTGGACATGGCCCCTGGCTTAAAAAGGTTGAGAACTCCTGCTCTAATCCATTGCAGGTCTCCTAATCACCAGTTTTCTTGCCATATCGCTATAGATTTTACTTCCAGACTGATTGGCTCTTCTCCACTCACCATTCCTTCTTCCTACCTGAACCAGAAATAGTAATGACAGACAGTTGGGTATGGGCCAGACAGTTGCCCCAGTCTGTTGGCTCATTTGATCCCACTCTCTCTGTTTGTCTTGTTTT
Source organism: Furcifer pardalis (assembly GCA_030440675.1). Taxonomy (NCBI): domain Eukaryota; kingdom Metazoa; phylum Chordata; class Lepidosauria; order Squamata; family Chamaeleonidae; genus Furcifer; species Furcifer pardalis. Next base: position 42,685,587 of record CP126890.1, on the reverse strand, counting down.
AGCTTTTTTAAATTTTTTAATCTTGATTTTATATTATGTTTTTATTGTGTTTTAGGTGTTGAGAGTTGTGTTAGCCGCCCTGGGTCTTTTTGAGGAGGATGACATAAAAGTTTGCTTAAACAAACAAACAAATAAATGCAAATACAAAGAGAAAGTCCAATTGAAGTAGAATGGAGGGATGTGCTCATCATTGACCCTAACTGGTCACATATCTACCAACACACCGAGAGAAGGATTTCTAAACATGTTGAAAACATTGAGGGAAAAACATATGGATATCATTTGGGTTTTTATTAAAAAAGAATGCCTCCTCACGGAATTACATAGATTTTTTTTTCTGGGATAAGGTGTGTGTCGTTAAGATGCTGAAACCATTAGCAGCATATCCTGTTTCTATATGCTGTTGGGGAGTGTGGTAAAACCTCTGCCTAAATTCTCTCCTCTTTCCCCCTCTCTCGCAGTTACTCGAGTACCCTACAGCAGCTATTCATGCAGATGGTACATATAATCCAGGCAACACTTACTGGTAAGAAGGGACTGATGTCAGCCATTTTAATGTAAAGCCAGACCTGCCACCCCCTTTCAGGTTAGTAAACCATGACTCATCAAGTCAAGTCCTCAGCATTTTAATCTGTATGAGATCAGGCGTTATTTATTTATGTATTTATTTATTTATTAAACCTATATTCCACCCCTCTAGGAAAAACTTTCCTACTCAGAGTAGCTAACAGCATAAAACTCAACATACAGAAACATCTAACAGATAGGCCAGGAATTCTCAACCTTTTAAAACCAGGGGCTGGGTCACGCTCCCTCAGATAGCTTTGGGGCCTGGATACCCTTCGTTCACCACATGGCACCTACTGATGTGGTGGTAGGGGGCACATGAAATGGTGTCGTGGGCTGCATACTGCCCACGGGCCACAGGGTGAGAATCCCTGACATAGGCTTTTAGGTTGCATGAAATTTGGGGCATGCACTACAGTCAAACCTCGCATAAAGAGCGCCTCGCTTAAAGAGTAACTCGCTTAAAGAGCAGAATTTTCTCTGAATGGTCGCTTCGCTTAACAAATAAAACCAACCAAAAACTCACTTAACAAATAAATTGAAGATTGCAATCCCCCCCACAATTGGTCAGTTACAATGGTGTTTCGCTTAAAGAGCAAACTCGCTTAAAGAGCAATCCTGTGGAACGCATTATGCTCTTTAAGCGAGGTACAACTGTATTTGGATATAGCTTTTGCCACTGGTATGGGAACATTAATAGCTATGATAGGAATCTGGTGGTAAAGAAATATAAGCAGCACAGAACAGTTTAACTATCTGGAAGGTCAAAATATTAACACACCACTGCAGCATGAGGTTGCAAATCACTTAGCTGCTTTGTCAGTTAATTTCTCAAGACAAATTATTAAAGTTCCCATGTATGGTGGATACCCAGCGTGATACAATGGACAGAGTGATGGACTAAGACTCATGTGACATGGGTCTGAAACCCTGCTTGGCCATATAAATTTGTGACAGACACTGTTAGAACCACTCCTTACATATGTCACTTACTGCACTTTAAAAGTCCTATTAGGGTTGCAGTTAAGTCACTTCCAACTTAGCAGCGTGCAACAACCACACCAAGACTTAGGCATCTTCTAAGGACGCGAGAAGAAACAAGCTGGATCACTCCAAAGGACAGTCTAATTTATTTTCTGTTAAATCCATGGTCAAATTTTTGCCTACATGAGCACAAGAACACCTACTCACTGATGCACACAAGTGCATAGGGAAAGGGCAGAAGTATTTAAGATGACAGTGGAGAGCTTTTCTAATCAAGAACCAGTTTCACCAACGGCAAGATTTATAGAACAAATAAAGACAGACCGCTTCCAAGACAATTTCTTAATTTTTGTTCTTCATCATTACCCTTCATAGTCTGCACTGTGCAAAATTGTCAGAGAAAATGTTGCTCTCTTATGTTACATACTGAGAAAAGTGCAAAGTCAAACAATACTGTTGCAAAGGGAGAATGCATTACTTGCATTATTACTGATTCAATAACTAGCCTCACGTTGGGATGTTTCTATCAAGAGGCAGTGCCTTGACACAAAACACCACCACTCAAAATTCAAAAAAGAACTGGACACGCCTGTTGGCCTTTGTTAAAAAAGGTTACAGATTGGCTTAAAGTCTACACATACCTATGTATCAGTACTGTATCAATGCTATACATACCCCTTTATACTTCTACTTTTGGACCTTTGCTCTTCACCCTCATCCTTTGTGTGAGACTGTCTGCTCACGTGCCAGAAAGAGCTTTTTACTGGATGTAGTAGCATTGCAGATGAGAAGTACAATCAGTTAATTGTTGCAAGGTCATATGGCTTTAGGCTAGGAAAGAGATCCGATGCAAGATAGCATAGCCTGATAAGATATAGATTAATTCTCTAGGGATCCAGAGACATGTTGTGGTTGTGCTCTGTGAACACGGATCCATCTCTCTGTTGTTGTTTTTTACCTCCCTATTCTACCCCCTACCATGTAAAAGTCCCCCAAAGCAGCCGTAGCTTAACAAAAATAGCAAATCCACCCTCACCCCCCACTCCAATTCTCACCGGTGACTCAATCACTTCTCCTCACCCATCTTACCCTTTATATACTGGCACTGCCTCTCATCCATTCAATTTATAGCTAACTATGATTAACATTAATAACTGTATACTATCAAGTTCATTCTGCCCTATGAACTCTTTCCTGAGTTTTCTAGGCATTACCATTCCCTTCTTCTGGGATTATCCTGAGATTGTTCAACTTGTTTACAACTACACAGGCTGCCTCTTCTCCCAGGAGGAACAGTGGGAAAGAAAACTTCCAACTTCTCCCTCTGCAGCAAGATACCTAAACCACTGAACTATCCAGCCAGTATAATTAGCATGACCAGAATGCTAATTCTGGCATAATGCTGGTGTACTGAATCACCACATGCCACAATTAACACTTAATCAGTTTGCAAAAGTAGTTAAAAGGAAGTTTTCAAAATGATAAGTTTAGGCCAGTGATGGCGAACCTTGGCACTCCAGCTGTTCTTGAACTTCAATTTCCAGAAGCCCTGATCAGCAGGAGGGATGACTTGGGCTTCTGGGAATTGAAGTCAAAGAACAGCTGGAGTGCCAAGATTCGCCATCACTGGTTTAGGCTAACTACACTTAGCAACATGCACATGACATAACTGCAATAAGTTTCTATGCCAAAAAGGAGGGGGAAATTCCCATGCACGACAGTAGAACACATGACAAAGGGGTGCTTCCAGACTGCCAACCATAATTAGGAGATTTAAGCAGAACTGGTCACCACTAAGCCTTTTTATCAGATGAACCATTTTATCACCCACAAACATTTTCTGCAAGTTTTCTTTGTCCTATCAACAGCGGATGAGATAACAGTGACCGGTTTCTGCTTCTGTATACAGAGGCCATTTAAGACAACAGTGGGCTCAGCGAATTTGTTACAAGAACCGTTAACAGGTGTACTTATCGCAAATCCCTACCTCATGTCCTCTGTCTTGCACAGGACATGACTCACTGTCTGCTTCAGAGAACGATCCAGACTCATCGCTAGAGTTTGTTCCATAGGAGGGCTCACATTTTATCTGGGGTCTGACTTGGTTGTACATTCCGTCTCCTATCATGCTCGGCTCCTGGTGCTCAGTGGCTGGGAATCGAGCCCCTTGGGAACAGGGGGAAGATGAAAACTCACACAGAGGGAGACTACAGGGAGAACCACCACTCCCATCCTCCGCATAAGAGTAAGAGGAACAGGAGCTAGAGGTCCTTGTTCGGGTTTCCAGAGGAGGAGAACGAGGGCAAACTTTAATTGGCACTGGGCAGCTGGTGTTAGGCCGCATCCGTCCTGGCAAATGATCCGCTGCCTGTCCAATGTGAGAGTAGGTCTGGCAACTGGGAAGAGATTGGCTACTTCCTGCCCACAGACCCTTTGGCACAGCTTCAGTGAGGTCTTTGTCCAAGCTGCTCATGCCAGAGTACGATGAATGCATTGAAGTGTTTACTTGGTCACAAACAGTTGAGGAAAAGATCACACTCCTTCTGTCCACCTCACCCTCCTGCTTACAGAGACCTTCAACAAAGCCAGGACCCCTGAGAGGCGATCCCACCGTAAAATTGGAAGCATCCTTCTGAACAGCTTGAGAGAGTCCATAATTCCCTGCAAAAGGGATGTAATCAGTTTTGTGGTCACCCTGAGTTGTCCCTTTGTCGAAAGGGCATCCTGGACTCCTGGCAAAGTGCTGTTGGGAAGTACTGGGGAAGCCAACTAAGTCTATGTTTTTTGTTCGGTTGAAGAAAGACCTTAGACAGGAAGGAGGGGAACCACTCTTCGACCTGTCTGCTCCAGTGGGACTTGGCTGCTTTCGGTCCATTTCAACATCTCCCTCTTTATCCCTGACGTCGGGTTCATCTCCAGAGAGGCAAAGTGTGATGTTCTCTTCATCGTTCTCCTCATTCCTAGGCTCACTTTTAATTTGGCCTGCAGCAAGCTCTGGTTTGAGGCTGTTACCAGAATCGTCTTCACTGAATGTGCTTGCAAAACCTGAGGTACTAACGTGTGATGTATTGTAGACATTCTTGGTACAAGCCAGCTGGTATTTCTTGTATCTGGGGTACCGTGTTACGTCTTCTTTATCCAAGCTATCCTTGCCATCATCTATGATCTCTGAGTCGGGCAGCATGCCTTCCTCTTTCTCAGTTCCTGAGCAGGCAGATTCAAAGTTAAAGGGCTCTGGGTGCGTTCTCTCCCTCGGGCAAGATAGCTTGGAAGTCTCCGAGTCCATTGTCTCTTCCTCTTCCCCTTCTGAGTTTTCGTCCTCATGCATCCGCTGACCGGTGCTATCCTTTTTGCACAAGAAGAGGCCATCTTCGTTATTCAGCAGTTGCGACTGAAGGAAGCTGAAACAGGAGTCCTCCAAGTTGTGCATACGTAGGAATTCTGCACAGTGGATGACCTCTTGTATGTTTTCTCTGCTGAGTAACAGCTTAGCAGTGTAGGCAAACTGTAACAATGGACCAAATCCCCTGGCAGTGACCTGCAAAAAAAACAGGGAAATTGCCAGTATTACCATCAGCACTGCTATTGTCCCAATCCCATCAAGTGTGGTTAGAAAACCTGACAGCTCTAATGTCCATAAATACCAGTGCATTTGTTAATCTTTTATTAAGTCAGCTGAGAAGCTACGTCCAATAATTAATGCTCCCTGCTCTCTTACTATTTGTATATGTCCTATGATAGGATCATCTATGCATTATTTCCAACAGATGACTCAGAAAGAGATGACATCTTTGGCACTTGCCAAATGGAATTTACTCTAGTAACAGATGTTTAACAAAGTCATGAATGCTACTGATTTTTTTCAATTGGTGCATAATCCCACCGATTTCACAATATTTTTATAATCTAGGCTATGTTTACTTTCTAATCAGAACAAAATATATCAGTCACTGAATCCCTCCCACCCCGTTTCGAAGACCTACAACAGTCTTTCCAAAACTAGTAACCATTCAAGGTGTGGAAGTCAGCTCCATCACCACTACCACTAATAATAATTTCACACCAGAAATTATTCTGGGTTGAAAGGATTTTTGCTGGAGAAGCTCCGCTCAAGGGACACCCGAATGAGGCACCTTTCATGCCCCCAAGATCTTTTCCCACCAAGCTGGTCCCTATTTATCCACTTGCAATTTCATGCTTTTGAACTGCTAGGTTGGCAGGAGCTGGGACAGAAATGGGCACCCAAATCATCATGTAGTGTCCGGGTCCCGAACTGCTGACTTGCCAGCCTTCCAGCTAACAAGGCGAGCTTCTTAAGCACTGAGCACAGCAACTACATTGGCTGGGAATGATTGGAGTTTCCACTGCTAGAACAACATAAATATTAAAGAGAACATCCAAACGTTACAAGCTAAAGAGAACATCCAAAAGTTGCAAGCTATTTGAAATAAGAAAAAAGTCTATATAAGGACTGTATACTTATCTCTTGGGATGGGCAGATAAATATTTAATTAATGATTTTAAAAATAAAAAATAAAGATGTAGATAATGAGAATTCGACTGCATTTTTTTTGCTATTACTTCACTCTATTTTTAGCAATACCTTATGCAAGGACTTTATACTTTCTCCAGTTAAATTAGATTTTCCAAATTAATAGGGACTGCCATTTCTCCAGAGGCATTTAGAACTACCATCCACTACATTTGCTTACCAATGGAAGAACATCTGCTGAGAATATATTCCCCTTCTCCCTTGCATCCCACATCTTTTCTGAAGGATCAAGGGACCTCCCACAACAGACATGGGGCTGCAGGGAAGGGAAAGTTTCCTCACGCAATGAGAAGTTTGCTCACGAGGCACTGAATCTAATTCTTAGAAAGTACATTTTCCACTAGTTCTATTAAAATTTCATGAAGATGTACATGCTGCGAGTTCTTATAAATTCAAAGTGCATAACTCAAAGAAGAATTAACACAGAGGTGGTTAGTAAACTTACTTATGACCTGACAGAAGAAATAAGTGTAATAAAACATCTTAATCTCTTGGACAGACAGCACAGTCCCTCAGAAATATGTATTATATGACTAATGTCTGCTTGACATGAACTTTAGCAAAACATCTGCAAGAGAAACCAACTAGCAAATATCTCTGAAACAGAAGGCATTTAAAAGATTGAGTAAGGAGCCCAGTTACCTATGAAAGGTATTTGGGATATGCTGGGAAAGTTACCATAGTGTTATTACAAAATAAGTAAATAAAAAGAATAAACCCTCCCAGGCTGTGGCACTTGGTTTATATTTTATCTGAGTTTAGCCTAGTGGTTCCCAACGTGGGGCACGCGCCCCACAAGGAGAATTCAATTCCCAGAAGCCTCAGTCAGTTCATTGGTTGATCAGTGCTTTGGGGAGTTGACTTACTGTATACACTCAAGTGTAAGTCTAGTTTTTTAGCCTCCAAAATTAGGTCCAAAAAGGGGACTCGACTTATACTTGGGTCAACTACCCTGAGGGTCCTAAAACTGAGGTGGTGCAAATTCAAACATACAGTTAAAAAAAAAGCACTAACACTACCATAAAAACTCAAAAACATACCCACACAAATATCTAAATTAATTAATTTTACTGTATTTTCATGTACAGTAATACCTCAGATAACGCTAAAATTGCATAATGTTAAGTAATCTGGGGTGGAGAATTGGATCGAATAACTTTAAGGTCCTATGGGATGGATCGGATAACAACCGCTAAAGCCTGTGCGGTTACAATGTATCTCTATGGAGCTTTAACGTTATCCGATCCATCCCATAGGATTTTAACATGCATCGGATAACACTAAAAATTGGATAACATCAAGACTTGTGGAACCAAGTCTTAGCATTATCCGAGGTATTATTGTATTTTAATTATTGAAACTCACTAGCAGCTGCTGCATTTTCCACCCCTGACTTATACTCGGACCAATCTAATTTTCCTAGTTTTAGAGGTCCAAATTAGGTACCTTGACTTATATTTGGGATGGCTTATAGTCAAGTATATATGGTAAGCTTTATAGTAATTGAAGTCCAAAACCCAAAGGTTGGGAAACACTGTTTTAGCCCAAGCTGTAGACTCGACACACTCTAAAGAAATAAATGAAATCATGGTAATTTCCAAACACAACCACTAGGTGGGAGAACTGCAAAACAAGTCGAGTCTCACCTAAACTGTACCAAAATGATGTTAACCCAGTCGGGTGTTTAGATGCAGCCTAGGCAAAATAAAATTTCACTGACTCAGAGCATTCCAGAGGGCATTCTTTCCCTCGAGCTGAGTCAAGACTTTCTGGCCCCCAGAGCATCCTGCATGCAGAACCACGTTTGGAGTAGTTGACATAATAAACAGTGTCTTGTTCTTAAAACAAAAACTGACCACTAGCACCCGAAAGAAAGGGGAAAACACCATCTACAACCGCGGGAAGGTAAGAAGACTGAACTGGTTCTGATCCTTTTTATACAGACAACATTCCTGTTATTATGGTAACAACACAGGACTAATTTACAACAGAAACTCCGTAGCAGTTCTATGTTTCTAAGAACTGTAGCAGGCTACTTGCAAACTTAAGATGTGCCCTTAGGGAGGAGTCTTAGAAGCATTTCAGAGCGGCATTAATGTTTCAAGTACATAAAATAGCAACTTTCATGAAGAATGTAAGCAAGGCTCCCTGGCAAGTGTGGAAGTCGGCAGAATCTCAGTCGCCTGAAGCTGTCTAAATATTGATTTGGCCTTTATTGTGGGTCCGCCATCACTCTGCCTATGGAATTGCTTCTATTTAATTCACTGTGACAAGAAAGCAGATATTCGGGGACTGTAAAGTGGTTATAAATATTGCACGTTTTAAAGATGAAGGTTTAAAAGCTGCATATATTACATTTACATGCTTGTTTCTGTGTATGTGGGCAAGTTCCCCCTCCACTTATAAGAGCAACATTAAGTAAGCTACAGTGACAGCATAACCAAGAGGATGCATAATGGATGCAGCAACATCTTGCCGTGTTTATGATGGAAGTAAAATAGTAGTTTATAAAAATGTATATAGAATGGGTAACAATATAAAGCCCACCTGCTTTTCACTCATACGAATATTTTATTCTAGTGCTGGAGACCTAAATTGTCGGCTCATAACTGGGATGCTGAAACACACGGCACTAGTCTCCTTAGTCACATCACTTTACTAAATCCCTCCTCTGAAACCAGTGACCTCAATTCTGACAAGCCACTGAGTGAGGAGGAAAAAAAACTCCACACACAGTATAACAACCACATTGAATGTGTTCTGTAAAAAGATGCAAACATTTCAGATCAGCTGTAATCTAGGCATCCAGCCCACTATTACAGACTGCTTTGTGTTAATCTGCAATTTTAAATCTGCAGTTTGTCCATATGGTTACATGCCTCTGTGTGCAACAACAGAGCATGTTGAGATCTGAAAGGTCAACGTTCAAATCCTTACTCAGGTCAAGAAGTTCACTTGTGAATCCTAAGTAAGTTACTTGCTCCCTGTCATTTTACAGGCCAGTTGAGGACTACAGTGAGGAAGGACATAAAGTGTGTCCTGCCAAAATGAATGTTGCTTGGGTCAGAATACAAATTTTCAAAACTAGAAAATTCTAACTAGTTGAAAAAAATATACTTCTTTTTCTATTCTTTCCAAACCTTCCAGATAGCCTGCAAAATGGGTGTCTGAATCTACTAAAAAAGTTCTTATTCAAGGGGAAGGAGAAATTTATCCTTCCGGTTTCTTCTCCCATCCAAGCAGGAGAAATAATTATTTTAAACATCTTATAGATCATTGCTAATGTGATGCCTCACTAAGTTTAAACCAGGGGTTCCCAACCTTTTCAAGCTGGGCACTGGGTCATGCGCTCTCAGTCAGCTTCGAGGGCCAGGTTGCCATTTTGCCCTGCCTGCAAGATTGGGGGTGGGTGGAGCATTCTGTCCCAAAAGTTTCAAAGGGGTGGCCATTTTGTTTTTTGAATGCCCTTGGAGGGATGGGGAGCCACATGAAATGGTGCTATGGGTGACATCTGGCCCACAGGCTTTAGGTTGGGAACCCCTGGTTTAAACTGGAAAAAAATCTTTGTGTATATGTGTATGTGTTGCCAGTCAAAACCATGTCTATGGTTAGCTGTTCAGCATATTGGATGTTTACACTGGAAATAGCTTTGATACCAAGTGGAATGTGTTAGTGGGGAGATTTGATACCTGCAAGGATCTCACAGATACTCTTTCCAGTATTCAAAGGGAACTGCATACATTGGATCATGGCAAAAAAGTTGAGTGCCCTGACTAGGGCTCAAAAGGCCCGTGTTACAGGCCACTGGGATTACCCCAGCATCCAACATCCAGGTGGAATGGGCTGGTAGGGCTATTGAAAGTTCATGGATGAGAGACAGATAAGAACCTTCTGTGCATTTGAATCCTCTTATCTGGAGTCCAATGAGACGCAATCTAACTAACAACTGGTCTTGGAATCAAACAGGCTCTTTAATTATTTTTGAAAATGGCTTTGAAAAACCCATTTCAAAAATGGGTAAAAGGAGGAACGCCCATCTATACTGGGCATGAACTTTTTGAGATAGGTAAACAAAAACATATTCAAAAAGCAAACTGGGTTGGTCTTTTCAGCAATAATTTTAAAAAAACCCACAGAAACAAAAGTATTATGGCACCTTTAAGATTAACATATTTATTTCAGTGTGGGGTTTTGTGCATACATTCCACTTCTTCCAATACAGATGTTTCTGAGGAAGTGGATTACAGTTCAGAACAGAGCATATTAAAATAAAGTATTAAAAGTGCACAACATGTTTGGTTTTGTTGTCATGTAAATAAATACAAAGTTAATCTTTAGTCATGGGCAAGCCACGTAGTCTCTGGATGCCTTCAGAAGAAGGGAATGATAAACCATGGTAAACCACTTCTGTGATGGACACTAATTTATTATTAAAATAATAAATATGTGGTTCAAGTGGTTAAGACACTGAAACTGATGACTGGAAGGTCAACAGTTTGAGACTCAAGAACTGCACGATGGAATATGCTCCCATCTCTGTCCCTGCTCCTGCCAACCTAGCAGTTTGAAAGCAAGAAATTGCAAGTAGATAAATAGGTACCACCCAGGTGGGAAGGTAAACAGTGTTCCGTGCATTCTGCTGCCTAGTCAAGCCTGCCACATGTCCATGGAAACGTCTGCCAGAGGCAGACAGCGCTGGCTCTTTGGTTGTAAACAGAGATGAGCACTGAACCCTAGAGTCAGATACAACTGGTTTTCGAACAAGGACAACCTTTATCTATTGTCTATCTAGAATTTACTATTACTGCTACAACAACCACAACAACAACAAGAAGTTGAAGGAAACACTTCACTTATTTTACATTTACTCTGCTTGTTCTAGTTGACTTTTATTGTCCCCCCTCCCTTTAAATTCTCATAGATTGCAATGGAAATTTTCAAACTGAAATATGGGATGTTAAGTATTTGTAATAAGTGCATATACAAATACATATTTCCATAAAAGCAGACTAAACTCTTACCATTTCAGGGACTATCACCCCTTCCTTTAATCCTTCTCTTTCCCTCTTTGCCCAACTATTTATGTGAATTATGAAGTGCTTAAGGCAATGGAGCATGTCCTCCCTTGGAATCTCTATAATATAGTATCTACTGGGATCTAAGTAATCCAATGCAGCACTGTATATTAGGAATTAAATCACCATCACTACACATAGGATGTGGGTTTGATCAGCATAAGGAACAGTACAAACAGTTGTAAACTCCACAGAAGCAGGGGTGGGTGGATGTTCCTGACTTTTTGTGCTGTAAATTGGACCAAGCATGTAGCACTAAACTTTGGTTCTTCAAGGGAGAGGCCTGATGCAGTCTATTAGGGCAACTTGCTTACTGTAATGCACTCTACATGGGGCTGCCCTTGGTGACCATTCGGAGGCTGCAGCTTGTCCAGAATGCAGCTGCTTGGGTTGTGATGGGGTGCGGGCATTATGCTCGTGCCTCACCACTGCTTTGAGAGCTGTACTGGCTTCCAATATGCCTCCGAGTGCAACTCAAAGTGCTGGTGATTACCTTTGAAGCCATACCTGGTAGTGGACCAGGATACTTAAAGAGACCGCATCGCCCCGAGGACATCTGTCCGTCCCATCAGAGCGGATCAGAGAGGCTCTCTGGTCATGCCATCAGCTAGAGAGGCTCACCTCTCTAGCACTAGAAGTAGAGCCTTTTCTGTGTCTGTTCTGGCCCTATGGAACCTCCTGCCAAGTGAGCTGTGCTTCCACACAGAGCTGCTGCCCTTCAGGAAGGGGGTAAAGACCTGGCTGGCGGGGCATGTGTGGGGTGCGGGCCGGACAGTCAGTTCGGCCTGCTGGCTCCTTTGAATAATCCCCACCTCTCTCCCTGATTTTTATCCTTTTAACCCTTTTAACTTTTTAAAATGTAACCAATGTGTTTTTAACTGTGTTCTTAATTTTGTAAGCTGCCCTGAGTCTTTGGATGAGGGCAGGATATAAATGTGATAAAATAAAATAAATAAACAGTTTAGGACAGTGTTAGATTTCAATTCCCAGAATCCTAAGTCAGTTCCCCAAAGCACTGATTATTGATTCTGGGAATTGAAGTCCAAAAACCAAAGGTTGGGAAACACTGGTTTAGGACATCTTATTTCCATCATTCCATCACTGTTGGTTAAGTTTTCTTTGGAACCATTAATTACACCCACTTATTTCCTTTGGTACTTATCTCATAAACTGGGTGCACCACTCCAAGAAACATGAATTATCCTGTTGCAGCACCATTTCCCATAGTGCCACTAGTACAGAATATTTAAATCTCTGCATTAATACAATTAACTAGAGTTCAGGGAGTTTGCACTCCCTCTGTCCCAATTCTCTATGTTTATGCATTAATCCCAGCTGACCAACTATGTTCAGTGAACAATTCTCCTGTTTCTCAGAGTAGGTTTGGGGGCATGAGTGAAAACAGTTGCAATATAATACAGAGCCAAAACAGAGGCAACAAGGGCCAATTTCAAAATCTCAGTTAATTTTTATGTTCTGCATAAGCCTCAATTCTCACTTGCCAAAAAGGAGTTTCTGTTTCCACAGCTAAAAGACATTTTCTTAGAGCTACAATTTAAAATAGAAGTATTTTCTAGAAATGGAAGATAAGGTTAGTGACTGCTAACTTGGTTTCTATCCCCCCTCAGCTTCAGAAACATCTCAAGGATTAAACATGACTTCTAATCTTGTTTGCTGTAATTAACAACTCATTTTTTTAAAAAAAATCTCCACTGTAACATCTCTGTATGTGTATGCACCTTTGTGAATGTGTGTGTGTATGTACACATACATGTGGACTCACTCACTCACACACCCCTTTGTATTTTAAAAACCTCTTGATGATTTTTGCAATAAAGCCATACCCAAATGCAGTTTTAATATACTGTACATGTTTTATACAGCAATCTTTGCATATTTTGGTTATTTGTTCTTCAAAGTATGCAGGGAACTGATACCTGATATCTGCTACATGATATGCCACTTAAGGTTGAAGAGGAGGAAAAGTATGTCAAGCAAATCATTTTGCTTTTAAGATTGGGGAAATAAGGCACAGTTCATTATATACCGCTACCTAATTAAAACTTAAATATAACACTTTATTTTTCATTCAAGGGCAATGACAAGTTCATGGAGCATTGCCTCCAGTTTTCAAACATATTTCGATGAATTATATTTTAAGGGATAATCAAATTGTTACACAGCCAAATTAAAGTAAGTTGATGCACATAAAAATAGCTCCCCTATCGCAAGCCTTTTCAACACAAGGATGAAGGGAAGATGGGTAGCCAATGATGCCACAAGACACAAATATCAGATGAATAAGCTTGAAGAGCGATACAGTAATACCCCGGATAACGCGAGTACCGTATAGCGTGAAAACCGCATAACGTTACAAGATTTTCGGAAAAATCTTATATCGAATAAAGCAATTTTTAGCGTTATCCGGAACAAGCGTATGCGTGGGGGGGGGGGGGGAGTTGGATTGGGTAGAACATCTACCCAATCCAACCACCCCCCAGGGCCCGCCCCCAAGATGTTTGGAACGGGTACGGGGATCCTTACCCTTTTGAAACTAAGGGTGAGCGGCACGCATCGGTGGGGGTTAGGGCAGGATACGGGGGAGACCTCCGTATCCTGCCCTAACCCCCACCGACACGCGCGCGCCTGCAAGCCACCCGATGGTCCGAAAGGGTAAGGATCCTTACCCTTTCGAAACTTTGGGTGAGCAGCGCGCGTCGGTGGGGGTTAGGGCAGGATACGGGGGAGACCTCCGTATCCTGCCCTAACCCCCACCGACGCGCGCACTCCTGCAAGCCACCTGATGTTCCGAAAGGGTAAGGATCCTTACCCTTTCAAAACTTTGGGTGAGCAGCGCGCGTCGGTGGGGGTTAGGGCAGGATACGGGGGAGACCTCCGTATCCTGCCCTAACCCCCACCGACGCGCGCACTCCTGCAAGCCACCTGATGTTCCGAAAGGGTAAGGATCCTTACCCTTTCGAAACTTCGGGCGAGCGGCATGCGTCGGTGGGGGTTAAGGCAGGATACGAGGGAGACCTCCGTATCCTGCCCTAACCCCCACTGATGTGCGCGCGCTTGCAAGCCACCCGATGTTCCGAAAGGGTAAGGATCCTTACCCTTTCGAAACTTCGGGCAAGCGGCGCGCGTCGGTGGGGGTTAGGGCAGGATACGGGGGAGACCTCCATATCCTGCCCTAACCCCCACCGACACGCGCATGCCTGCAAGCCACCCGATGTTCCGAAAGGGTAAGGATCCTTACCCTTTCGAAACTTTGGGCGAGCGGCGCACGTCGGTGGGGGTTAGGGCAGGACACGGGGGAGATATCCATATCCTGCCCTAACCCCCACCGATGCGCGTGCGCCTGCAAGCCACCCGATGTTCCGAAAGGGTAAGGATCATTACCCTTTCGGAACATCGGGAGAGGAGAGGTGCCTCTCCGCGGTTTCTCCCCGGCCTCGTAGCGGCTCGCTGCAAGGTCGGGGAGATCCAGGAGAGGCGCCTCTCCACGGGGTCTCCCCGGCCTCGTAGTGGCTTGCTGCGAGGTTGGGGAGATACAGGTGAGGAGAGGTGCCTCTCCGCGGGGTCTCCCCGGCTTGGGAAAGAGGCGGCTTGGCTGAAATTCCCTCCCCCTGCGCGGGGATGAGGATTTTGACCAAGCAGCCTCTTTCCCGGGCTCGCTATAGCAACGAGGATCACACATCAAGGCAAGGGATCAAAGCGGGGGGTGCCACCCCCCGCTTTGATCCCTTGTCTTGACATGCGATGCCCGTTTCGCGCGCCTGGGCAAGGGTCGGCTTTTCTGAATTCCCCCCTCCCCCGGGGGAGGGCGAGCGTGTGATCCCCGTTGCTATATCCGTTTGGTAGAAGAGGCTCCCGCTGGCGCGCCTTTTCGCGCGCGTGTGAGCACCTCTTCTCAGGGATTTTTTTAGCATTGTTCGATGTTACCCTGGACAACGCTAAAAACCGGACAACGTCATGACTTGTGGAACCATGTCATAACGTTATCCGGGGTACTAGTGTACTGGTGATTTCTAAGTGTACTGGTCTTGTATACTGATTTCACATGGTGATGGCTTAGCTTTTGCTTGTTTGTTTTAAACACACAAGAAAGAAATGTTAAGTTAAAAATGCAGGTTACAAAACTGCAGATAGGAGTAGAATGGGATACTGTTTTAATAAACTATTGTTATCACAGAATAAGGGACTGTGGTGGCTCAGTGGTTAAGAAGCTTGCCTTGCTAGCTGGAAGGTCAGCAGTTCAAGACCCAAGTATTGCATGATGGAGTGAATTCCCATCATCTGTCCCAGCTCCTGCCAACCTACCAGTTTGAAAGCAAGAAATTGCAAGTAGATAAATAGGGACCACTTTGGTGGGAAAATATCTTGGGGACATGAAAGGAGTCTCATTTGGACGTCCCTGAGTGGAGTTCCTCCAGCAACAATCCTTTCAACCCAGATAACAGCTTTGTGTGCTTCTGACATTATTTTTAAAAATCATAGAATAAATTGGGATAAAAGGGATTATAAGTCCATTGAGTCCAACACCCTTTTGAATGCCTCCAGCACTGGAGGGCTTACCCCCTTGCAATGTAATTTGTTCCATTGTCATACTGTTCTAACCAAAGTTATGTCTTGATATCTGGCCTATATCTGATTTCCTGAAGTTCGAGTACATTATTACATGTCCTACACTCTGGGATGATCGAGAACAGATGCTTCCCCTTCTCTTTATGACAATCCTTCAAGTATTTGAAGAGTGTTATTATTATCTCTGCCCCCGTCTCCTTTTCACAAGAGTAAACATGCCCAGTTCTTTCAGTCTTTCCCCATAGGGTTTGGTTGCAAGTTTCCTCATCATTCTCTTCTGAACTTGTTCCAGTTTGCCGGCATACAGTGGTACCTCGGTTAATGTAATTAATGCATTCTCCAGAACATTTCTTACAGTGAAAATTACTTTCACTGAATTTCCCATAGTAATGCATTGAATGCAATTTCCCATAGTAATGCATTGAAAACCAAAATACATTAACCAAAATGCAGTTTCCCATAGTAATGCATTGAAAACCTATTAATCTGTTCCAAAAAAAAAAAAAAAAAATTCGTAAACCGAGCCACTATTTTCTATAGATTTCCTTTTGTTATGAAATTTTTATGTTAACCAAGCTATTTGTTAATCGAGGTTATATTGTATTTCTTAAAGTGAAGTGCTCAGAAAAGGACACAATACTCTACATGTGGTCTGATTACTGCTGAATAGAGGGGGGACTAATATCTCATAGGTTCTGGGGACTACATTTCTGTTAATGCAGCCTAAAATAGCATTCGCCTTTTTAAAGCCACATTATACTGTGGACTCAAACTTAAACCTGTGATCTACAATTCCAAGATTCCTCTTACATGTAATATTACTGAGCCAAGTATCCTCCATCTTCTAACTGTGCACCTGTTTCTTTTTCCCTAGGTGTAGAACTATGCACTTATCCCTGTTAAATTTCATTCTGCTGGTTTCAGCCCAGTGTTCAAGCCTATCCAGATCTTTTTGAATTCTGTTCCTGCCTTCCAAGGTATTAGTTATTCCACCTAATTCTGTGTCATCTGCCAATTTGCTATGTATTCCCTGCACTCCCTCCTCCAAATCATGAACAAAAATGTTGAAGAGCAAAGGGCCCAGGCCTGATCCTTGTGGTACCCCACTTGTTACTCCCATCCAGTTTGAGAAGGAGTCATTAATAAGAGCTCTTGTTGGTGAGTTCTCTCTGGGTACAGCTTTAGGTCACTCTCCCTGGGGGTCTGTCTCAGGTTTATTTTTGTCATTTTTATGTTTTCTAAAGTAAACTGCTTTGGAGAGGCTTCTCCTCAGCTGATGGTGTAAAATTATTTAAAATGATGAATGAATGAACAAAGGCTTAATTGATGGGACCCACTGCTATTGGTGACATGAATGTTAATGGCTTTCATATAGCAACATTCCATCTACTCAGAACCATAGCTGTACATCTGACATGTAGGGAAGCATCATATCTTTCACATTTTAAAGAAAAGAAATCAGAATGCTTGGGAAATTGAATGCACATGCATCACAAGTGCAAGTTTTTGAATAGTGGTGGAACTGTGTAAATAAAAACACACATTTACTGCAGAAACCACACCCCTGCCATCACGACATATTGTACAGAAAAGGTGATTTGCGTCTCCATGCTTTCTTCTTCCCAAACAGAAGTCATTTATGCAAATATCTTGACAGCACTCTAAAAAAGCACTCTGGTATATTCTGCTGTGAAATTAAGCTTTCAGAGCAGGAGCCCTCCAGTCAGCATTTGCTGGTAAATGTTGCTGAGTCGGCTCGATGATACAGATTTGGGTTGACTTTTAGGAAAAATGACATTTAGTGAGTTTGTATCATACCAAGCTTATTAAGGAAGAAGCAGAAAATTAGATTACTATACAGGCCATTACAAAATGAGCTTACATGAAAAACAAAACAAAAAACCACCAACGACTTGAAAAAGCAACATGGAAATTGTTGATTGAATGTGCACTTTAACCCAGAAGGTCACATTTCCAACGATTGCAACATTTTATATTAGTGGAAGGCAGCATAAAGAAAAAGACTACAAGGAACAAGGCTCGATTCAAAAGGAAACTAGTTTTTATAAAGCAATATTCCAAATACAGTACAAGAAACTCCTATTGGGCTACATACAGAAGAAATGGACCATCAAAAGAAGATTTACTATTCCACTCGATTAGATAACAAGGCAATTAAAATCATTAACTGGTAGGCTGAAGCTGTGTATAAATGTCTTGTCTTCCCGTAGGCCCTTGTAACATTTAAAGCAGAAGCATTCAAGTGCTACATCAATAGCTTGCATTTCTACTTCAGCCTAGTGATTTTAGAGAGCTGGAAACACAAAGTCCATAGGTTCCAACTTCCTTCAACCACAAACTGGGCATAAGATTATTTTCACTCTGCTGTTTCTATTAAATCTCAGGAAACATAGTGGGTTGCTTTTTAACTCACTCCTTACTTGTACATCAGCACAGCACTAATGCAAAAAAGGAGGGAAGCCCTTAGTTTAGATAGGGGGAAATACATCTTGAGACAACAGATTATACAAAGGCTTCTTCTTCAAGTGTTGTATGTGATTCTGAATATTAGCTATCATCATGGCAATCAGCCATGAAGATTGTCCTGGTAACAATACAATGCAGTAGTCTTCCATTTGCCTTCCACATTACACTATAACACCTGTATCACTGATCCAGTTCCACTTTCTGGTCTTGCGCCCTTTTGGCATGCAAAGTCCTCATCAGCCTTAGGCCAGTATTGCTGAAGCTGCCCTCCAAGATGGATTCAAGTGGGATTTAATCAACTTGAGGATCACCACCCTTCCCTGTGGACTTCACCACCCACGGCCATTAGTCCTCAGGTTTGTTAGGTTAGTTAACTGCCGTCTGATGATTGGCGTTGAGTCACTGGCAGTATGGTCTACTTTCTTACTATAGCAGGATAACCTGGCCAGACTGGTATACATGCATAAAAGGCTACTTACTCTGTTACATACTAGCATATAATACAGTACAAGTAGAAGTTTCTCCATGGACATAAGGCATTATTTTGTGATTGTATTCATGAAGGTTTTATGAACAAATTGGTACATTGTGGGCTGTATAATGCTATTGTTCACTACATTTGTAACTAGTTGATGGATTGCACCCAAAGAGAGTTCATCAAGAGTGTCACCTGATTTACTGTAAGCTGTCTTGAATTCCAATTCTGGGAGAAAGTCAGAACATAAAATCAAACAGTCAATCAATCCTGGAGTGAAGCAGGGTCCTGCTGAGTTGTACTATGGGCCTGATACATTTGGGTAAAGAAGTGTTTTTTTTTTTGGTAGTTTATAAATTAAAAGTTGGCATGAAATCATTTACTGTATCCTCTAAAAAGTAATGTATGAGGCTTTGTTTATGGACCTACATATGTTGGCTAAAGCTAGAAATGTGCTGCTTAACCATGTAGTTGGGGGGAAACTACACATTTAGGCAGTGGAGGGGAAAAACCCCACAGATGCACAAACAAATCGGATGGGTGATTCCTGACTTGGCAGTAATACTTTTGGAAAAGATCCAGAGGCCTTAATAGACAACAAACTAAGCATGAATTAAAAATGTGACACACTGTCCAGAGGAAGACGACAACACTAACGAAAAATCTGGTAATAAAGCTGTTTGAGAAACAATTTGATGAAAAAAACCTGAGAGGTGATCCAACAGCCATCTTTAATTATCTGAAAGAAAATCATGTTGAAGCTAGAACAAGTTTCTTTTCTCTATCCCAAATGCACTCAAATTATAAGAAATGAGATTTGGATTTAACATTAGGAAGAATGTCTTGACAGCAAGGCCTGTTTGTCAATGGAACCAACTGTCTCAGAAGTGATGGATTCTTCTTCACTGGAAGCTCTTTAACAGACTAGTAATATGATAAATGGGGACCACTTCGGTGGGAAGGTAAACAGCTCTCTGTGTGCTCTGGTCTCTAGTCAGGCCTGCCACATGACCATGGAAACATCTGCAGAAGCAGACAGCAATGGCTCTTCGGCTATGAAACAGAGATGAGCACTGAACTCTAGAGTCAGATATGACTGGCTTTCGAGCAAGGGAAACCTAATCTGTCATCTGTTTTAGCTGTAATCTTAGCATACCAGCAATAGACTGAACTAGACAACTTTCTACAACTTTATTCTATTAGCTATTAGGAGCATAGTAATTTAATCACTAACTATAGCATGTGGATAGTCGCAGGTTGAGATCAGATTTTTCTCAGGGTCAACCAAACCATCCTTTTTCAACAACTGAGAAAGCACTTCAGTTCCATTTTACATGCTGAACAGCTTGATTCTGCCTCCCTTTTCCCAACAGTATGAATCCTGGTTCATCTGCATCATTTGTTGAGAATGTTTTGAGGCATGTGCCCCTTTCTTGCCATTCCATAGTCCAGCTATCTAAACTAATAGATATTTTGGACTACAACTCCTTGAATCTCATCTTGGGTGGATCAAAGCATCTGGAAGGCCAAGGTTCCCTAGGTTTTCCCCAGTCTAAACCAGTGTCTGGAATGGAAAAGATTTGTCAGTGGAAAACCTCAGGTCTTCTGAAAACTAGATTGCAATTTGTTCTTTGCAGTTCTATGGCTCTATGTGATAAAGAGTATAGCTGCAGTGTAATTCGGCATATTACATTATTGATTAATTACTACAGGAAGGAATGCATTTCTTTTATGTTTTGTATGGGCTTTAAACTGAAAGCCATAATGCTATTTTCATAAAGGAAATGAAATATGTGTGAAAATGAATATATGTGTGAACAAGCTTGGATTAAAAATGTTAAGTCAGGCTAAAGATCAGTTTGAATTTTATATTGCGATACTTTAATGCTAAAGCCTATAGTTCTGGCAGCCTGCATCACTACAGCTGTTCATCTTATTAGCAGCATAAATAAACTTGTACAGACACTCAAAGAAAATAACTGCAATTAGTGCTGTCTGAATAAAAGAACAAATAGCAAAATGTCCTGAGGGATGATTCATTTGCTTCCATACAATGAAAAGCATGACCTTTGGTATCCTGAATCATCTTCTATTTAGCAATTAGAAAATTAATATCATAGTTTAGTGGCCCTCAACTAAGATGAGATCCTCATCTGAAAAATTTAGTGGGTTAGTAATTTCTTTTCCTTTGTTAACAAAGAATTTTAATAACAATAATTGTGTGCTGTCAAGTAAATTCTGACTTATGATGATCCTTTCCAGGGTTTTCTAAGATGACAATACACAGAAGTGATTTACTGTTCGCTTCTTCTTGAGATGCCCTGGGACTGTGCAGCTGACCCAAGGCCACACAAGCTGGCTCTTCAAGGATTCTTCTTTTTCTGCTGTATCCAAATCCAAAATTGGTGATCATCATGGAAGTCAGTCATGAAGACTGTCTTGAGAATATAAAGCAGTGGCCTTTCATATGCATTTTGCATTGCAGCATGATATCCATACCACTGATCCAGTTCTATGAGTCACTTTTTGGTCCTGAGCCCTTTTGGCATACAAAGTCCTCCTCAGCTCCAGGCAAGGAATGCTGAAGTTGCTGCCCTCCATCAAGTGGGATTGAATCAGTGGCATAGGATGGGTTTAGGCGCCCAGGGCCCTAGGCCAAACTTGCTGCACCCCCCAGGCTCCCCCGCCACCTAGGTAGGAAAGTCCTACCTTGGGGGGGGGGGTGTTTGCCAGGCTAGGAGGTGGGGCGGCCATGCGCCTGGGATCCCGATGGCGCGGGCGAGGCCCAGGGTCTGGGGCAGTGGGGCATGGGACCAGGCCGCCCCCTCGCTACGCTTCTGGATTGAATCCACTTGGGGACCATCATCCTTCCCTGTGGACTTCAGCATCCAAGGCCTTTAGTTCTCAGGGCAGTCAGATTAGTTAACTGCCAGCTGACACTCAGTGTTGAGTTGCTGGCAGTATGGTCTACTCAATTACCATAGCAGGATAACGTGGCCAGACTGTGCAATGATGCACAGTGAGGAATTGAACTCTCAACTTCTGGCTCTTCAGCCAGATACTTAAACCACTGAGTTTCACAAACAAGTGTTTTCTGAAATGCATGGATGGATGGGCAACTGAACTCTGTTTCTGCAGCAAGATACTTAACCACTGAGCTATGAATACTGGTCATTATACCAAGCTCAAATCTTCTGGGATGGTGACTTTCCAAATTCAGTAACACTTATTATACATCTTATTAATCAGAGCTCAGTAACGAAAGGCAATTTGGGAGGAACACAGTTTGAATATTTTTAGATTCTCAGGTTTACATACTGAAAATGTGTGACTTCAGTGTGTTAGACATCTAATAATACTAATATAATCACATCCTGTTTCAGCATTCTAAAGTTTGAGAGATCTCACCAAAAATAAATTTTCTAAATTTAATTTAATTTTCCCATTTATATGCCGCCCACTCAGGAACCCGACTCAGGGCGGCTCACATAATAATTAAACAGTAAATACAAAATACGAAATTCAATATTATAATGATAATTTTAAAAAAAACACACATAAAAAGCCCCGACTAATATTAAAAAAAAGATTAAAAATTAAAAGAGGGAGCGAATATTTTTATTTATTTATTTAAATTTGTTTATCGCCCTTCTCCCCAAAGGGACCCAGGGCGATTCCCAACACATCAGCATATTAACAACAATTTAAAACCACTCCAGAAATTAAAAGTTTTAAAAGAAGCTTAAAAACTTAGCATTAAAAACTAGGCATTATAGCTAGGCATTGTAGCTAGGAGGCACTGAGTGTCAAACCATCCAGACGGCTAGGGAAATTGATCCATCCATTCCCCAGACCTGACCGGCCAGCCAGGTTTTCAACCCTTTCCTGAAGGACAGCAGCTCCGTCTGCAGGCGTAGTTCTAATGGGAGGAAGTTCCATAGGGCCGGAGCGAACACAGTGAAGGCCCTCTGTCTAGTGCCAGAGAGGTGCGCCTCTCTAGCCGATGGCACAACCAGAGAGCTTCTCTGGTCCGCTCTGGTGGGATGGACAGATGTCCTTGGGACGATGCGGTCTCTTAAGTATCCTGGCCCACTAACATGTAGTGCTTTAAAGGCAATAACCAGCACCTTGAATTGCACCCGGAGGCAAACTGGAAGCCAGTGCAGCTCCTTCAGCAGCAGTGAGGCACGGGCATAATGCCCGCACCCCAACACTACTTATGCAGCCGCATTAACAAGCAGGCTGGGGGCACCACATCACAGACTAGAGGTCTGTTTATCCACATGAGGTGGCGTGTAAGATCCCTAGCAACTTCTTTTAATGCTCTGTATCAATGACATCGTCTGCTTTTCACAAGGAACAAAACTGCAACCTATGCAGTTGGCATCGACCCTAAGTGTGACTGTGAAGCGAAGATGTCTTTGTTGAAGGAGAATGCTTCAGAGGAAGCTTCTTTTGACCTACTTAAGCTGCCAAAGAGAACTGTTAGTTAGAAAACAAGGGGAGCAAGGAAAGTGAAAGTCAAATGGAATGTGCAAAAGATAGTCGTTTCCACTGCAGAACATTCTACATGTTTGCAATAGGATTTGTGGAAGACTAGATGAGTCCTCCTTATCTTTATCTATAAGGTCGGACTCTGTTCTTTAGAATCTGTTTTCTCCTGCACTCTGGGGGTATTATCAAATAACTAGGACTTACAAGGACAAAATAAGACAAATTTTCAAAATTATGAGCTTAATCTCCCTTGCTGGATTTGTTTTTGTATTGCAATTATAAACTGCATCACTGTTATAAAAGGAGGTGACATTAAATTTTTGTGTCCATATTTCCTGTATTGTCTGTGATTGTGGATGATCATTAAAACTTTTCTTTTAAAAAAAGCTGATGGTGTCCTAAGACTTTTGCACAGTACTGTAAATCCTTGGATGAGACTAGCATTCAGGAAGCAAGGAACATGACACATAAACTTATAGGTATCCATGGCAGAAAAAAAATATTAATCTGGAAAACTCATTTGACCTTTAATAATTTAATTTTTTTTAATGTCACCTCCTTTTATAACAGTGATGCAGTTTATAATTGTAATATAAAAACAAATTAAGCAAACATAATTTTCAGAACAAAATGGCTTCTTCAGGTGAAAGTCTACAGTATTTACCATATATACTCAACTATAAGTCGTACCGAATACAAGTCGAGGTACCTAATTTCGACCTTTAAAACTAGGAAAATAGACTGACCCAAGTATAAGTCGAGGGTGGAAAATGCAACAGCTGCTACTGACTTTCAATAATTAAAATACATGGAAAATATGGTAAAATAAATTAATTTAGACATTTGTATGGGCATGTTTTTGAGTGTTTATGCTGACCCGAGTATAAGTTGAGTCCCATTTTGGACCTTATTTTGGGAGCTAAGAAACCCAGCTTATATCTGAGTATATATGGTCGTTCCCTTGGCTCTAAGCACATCTTGAACTCTTTTGGGGCAATTGTTCTGAATTGTTCTGAAGTAATCTTCTGGTATATTATACTAAGCTTTCCTTCAGCACTTCCCTGAGCTCCTCTTTAGATATAGACTGTATTTTATTTATTTCTCTGTCCATGTGATCTCATATGGCCTCTATAAAATTCATGCTTAGACTCTGTGGAGAACAATCCATGAGTGCTTGTATTTTATCAGCTGTTTTTCTCACTAAATATGATTTCATTGCAATAGCAGTGTGCCTATAACGTTGAAAAATAAAACCAATTCTAATCAGGTGCTTTCCAAAAGGAATGGCATGGTGAATTCAAACCTGTCTGTACTTTTCAGCATTCATGGTCCCATCAATAAGGACAATATCACCAACACCACTGGCAGAAAACATACCTCCCACCATATTTCAGTGAAGGTCTCAAGCACTCGTTCATCCATCTCTCTCCAACTCTTCTCACATATTGTTGACAAATGGACTCAAAAATTTCAAACTTGGATTCATCATTCTATAATACTCTTTCCCATGATCCTCATTCTAATTGATGTGAGCTTTAGCATTATCTTAACCTTTCCACCATGTTTCCCTAGCATAAGTGTTTTTTTGGCTACTTTGGCTTTCACAAAGATGATTCCTAATCAAGCTTCTTTGGTTTGTTGAAGGGTCAACTTGGCATCCTGATGAAGCTACTAGATGCTGAGCCACATCCTTGCTGGACTTCTTCCAGTCTCTCAAAGAAGAAACTCTGGGGAACTTCTCATGAGAATTTGAAAGTTTTCTTGGCCTTTTCTCTCTCCTTGATCTACCCTGACTTTTCAAATTTCTTGAAAAGTTTGAATACTGCATCTTGAGTATCCAGTTTGTTTGTTGATTTCCCCTTTGAAAGTGGCCTTGCTGATGAAAAAATATTATTTCATGTTTGTCAAATTCTGTGATCTTTGGCATTTTGATTGGAACAATGTGATTGAAAGTTGGTCTTATTACCAAGCTTCCAATGAATTACACTCATACAACATGTTTATGTACTGTATGAAAAGCTCAAGCCAGGGGCGTAGCTACCGCTGTATCTGCCATATCAATTATACGGGGGCCCCGGGCCACGGGGGCCCCCAACGTGCGTAAGCAAAAATTAATAAAAACTTCCCATTTTTTTTTATTTCACAAATGACAAAAGTCAAAAAAAGCAATTTCTTTTTTTCCCGCATAAAGCGTGCGTTCAAAAGTTGGCAACACCCTACATCGGATATCGCGGGCTGCGGGATTTCCCCGTTTAAGTCATTTACTTCAACGGGGGAATCCCACAATAATCGATGTACATACGATGAATAAATATTTCTTTTAATTTTATGCAATTTTTTTTTCTTTTGTGAGAAATCTTTACCCTTCCTAAGGGCCCCCAAACAAATTTTTATATGGGGCCCCGCCAAGGCATGCTACGCTTCTGGCTCAAGCGTGTCATGCACAAAACTGGTGTAAAAGACTATTCCACAGTAATCATTTTGCCATGTAATAGTAGGACATATACAGGTACTGTATTAGGGTTCAATTCCACATAGGTTTAAGGGAGCCAGGTGCCTGCTCTTGCTCAAGTGTAAGGCAGTCACACTAAATACTTGCCACTTTAGCCTATTGACCCTGTTTTTTCTGGTTTTGAATACTGCATACAAATTTCCTGTATCTTCTTGTTGTATTCCCGTGAAAAGACTGAGTACATATAGTCATTATACCATGGCTAAAATAATAAATCTAACAGTGGCCTAACATTTTTGCACAGTACTATAATTCTTCTGCACAGAATGAACTAGACTTTATATAGGCAATAGCTTCTCAGCAGAAGATAACTATGGGGATACTAATCTACAGAGAAAACTTAAAGAAATGATATTTAAGTGGGTAAGCTGCTTGGAAGATTGAGTAATACCTGTCAAGCTCTACCAGTACAACCACTGTCTCTTTTAAGGTTCAGATCTGCACTGTGAACTCAGACAACTTGGAAGTCATACCCAAGACATACTTGGCTCCATTTCCATCCCAAGAAAATTATATTTATTCATGTTACTTTAAAAATGTTATTTATATTTCATCATAAATGTGGTATACTTGCTTGATGTATTGTAAAAAGTAGAAGAGAAACGATAACTCTTGTGCCTTCCCTTTCCTAAAACCTTTCATTTTGATAGAGTGGAAACATCTCAGGACATACAACATTTGATTATACTTTCTGGAAATACCATGGTTGTGATTTGTGGGCATGGATGAGATTGGGTTGTAGGGCATTTGCAACCTATGGCCAGTGGGCCAGACTCAGCCCCCAAAGCCAATTTATCCAGCTGCCGACACTCTCGCCACTCCTGTAAGTGGAATAAAATGTGCACTGCGCATGCACAGAACACTGCTAAATTCATTCTGTGCATGTGTAGCATGAGTTTTACTCCCGCTTCTGGGTGGGAAGAACCACGCGACCGGCCTGATCAGCTGCCCAGGAGGCATGATCAGGCCCATGGCCTGAAAACGTTGAGAATAGCTATAAAACAACATAGAAAGAAAACATATGACAAATATCAGTAAATTTCTATAAGAGTTCTGCTTTTAAAGGCACATATTTTTACATGGCAGAAAAGGTGAAACACATGTAAACTGCCATGGTTCTTTTATCACTACAGTAATGCAGGTGAAATCTCCTTGAAAGAATTTCTAATAGAAAAATGTTCCTTGTGGAAGCCAGAATTGAAGAAGCAGTGCAGAGCATAAAGAATCACTGGAATAAAACCAGAGTTCATTTTAAAATCTGCGTACCATGTACAAATGCCTTCTTACAAATAAGATTATTTTATTTAAAACCTTAGATCTCCCTGGTCCCATTACCTCAAATGGAGCCTGACATTTTTTTACTTCATTATAAATCACGGTTATATTACAGCTTGTGCTAGGCAAAGCCACTGCTTAAACACAAAGCAAAAGCAGCATCTACAACAAATATACTTAAGCAGAATAACAAAAGAAAAAAAATTACACAGCAGCCGATAAATAGAGCAAAGTCACTGCGTTGCTCTGAAAGGCAAAAAGTCATCTTGCTAAATGAGGATCCAAGCTGTCCTGCATTAAGTCTGTTACTAATAAATAAAAGACCTCTGGGAAAAGTGCTGAGCATAAGTGGGATCTATTTTCAGCTAGCATCAGCAGCTGTTACCCCCAGGATCACATCTTTACGCATACCCCAACACCATATGTAATCACTCGAGTGCTGCAACCAGTAAGATAATGAAAGAGCGCAGCATAAATCTATACTTGAGTGGAATGCTAAATGAGGAAAATAATACAAAAAAGAGGGAAATAAACCACATTTTCAAGTCATTAGGAAGAAAGACTTTGACATATGAAGTGTTGCAGCCATTAATAGCACTTATCATATAGAGTAGAGACAAAGAGACAAATTAATCAATCTGACAGAACTGGGACATTTTATGCTAATGTAAGCTCCTGGGTTTTTCGTTTGTATTCCTCTGCATCAAGAAAACCAATGCCATTATAGGGCAGAAAAAAAAAGGAGGAACAACGTGCAACAGATCATAAAAATTCACACAGCACAGAAACATCGCCAAAAGCACTGTAAAATCAAGGCTAGGGACCCCTACAGAGGAACTACCTACAGTTAATGAATGCAAATAAGAACAGGAGTGTTTCCTATTTGTGCCTAACAATCAAATACTGGCTTTGACTCCCCAGTCTCCGCCATTGTAAGCAAAAAATGATGACTAGGGACCTGCTGGTCGAATCAGATTCTTACATGGTTTACTAAGAGGAACGTGAAAGGCAGAAGAAAATACACCTGCCTAGGTAAGGCCAATTTTCTGCCTACGACAGCAGCCACATTGCTAGGATTTAAACAGGTATGTAACAAAACACATTCTTGAAGAACTGGTACCGGTGGAAGGCGTGTGAGGCTACATTTTTGTCTGTATAAGAACTTAGCTTCAGTTGTTGGCATCAGGAGGTAGGGCTGTGATGGTGAACCTTAGCGTTCAAGGTGTTTGTGAGCTTCAATTCCCAGAAGCCCAAGTCATCCCTCCTGCTGATCAGGGCTTCTGGGAATTGAAGTTCAAGAACAGCTGGACTGCCAAGGTTTCCCATCACTGAGATAGGGCATAAAGCCTGCTCATTAGAATTCTTGGGGGTTGCTACAACCTCCAGCAGCCACATGTTTTGGATGCTAGAGCACTCCGACCTCACCCCAATGTGCTCCTTTTTAAAACTTTTCAGATACCTTATAACTTTTCAGCATATGAAAATGCTGGGAAGAGCATGTATGAGAGACTTGCAGTCCTCAAAGGCTGCTTCTGGTGTCAACATCCAGTATGTTCCTTCAACATATCAGATATTGCAATTAACACTTCTGCTCCTCTGTGGAAGGGTAGGGAAAGTGTAACTATTCCTTTTCATATCTGATTATTGTAGCACTTCATCAATTAGGAAAGCTAATCCCCCCCCCCCACTTCATTTGTCTCTGTAACAGTGATTGAAACTGCTGCTACAAGAAGCCCTACGTGGTAGTGGACCAGGATACCTCAGAGACCGTGTCACCCCAAGAACATCTGCCTGTCCCACCAGAGCAGACCAGAGAGGCTCTCTTGTGGTTCCATCTGCTAAATGGGCACCTCTCTCAAGCACAAAGAAGAGGGCCTTCTCAGTGTCTGTTCCGGCCCTATGGAACCTCCTGCCAATTGAACTACGCCTCCAGACAGAGTTGCTGCCCTTTAGGAAAGGGCTGAAGACTTGGCTGGCAGGACAGGTGTGGGGCACCAGTCCGTATAGGGACCCCAGCCCAATGGTTAATTTAGTAAAAAGTCTCTCCCCCTTCTCATCTTTTAATATCTTAAACTTTTAACTTTTTTATTTCTTGATATTTTATCTGTTAAATTTTAATATTGGTTAGTTTTTATAGGGCTTTATAATGTTCATAATAATGTTCAAATTTTTAATTCCATGATTTGTATAATCGTGATTGTTCAATTGATGTGAGCCGCTCTGAGTTGGGCTAAAAACCTGAGCGGTTGACATATAAACGCAAACATTAAATTAAATTAAAATGGCAGCACACAGAAAAATAAAGGATCCTCTGTTTTCCTATGTAGTGCTCCACTTATACACACACTCTCCTAACTGATGCAACACTACAACGATCAGATAGGAAGAAAAATAATTACATTTCCCCTATTCCTCTGTGGAAGAGCAGTGAAAATGTTTGTCTGTATTGGACTGTACAGTAGTGGCTTAGTAGTTAAGACACTGAACTTGATGACTGGAAGATTGGCAGGTCAGCAGTTCAAGATCCAAGGACCGCAAAATGGAGTAAGCTCCCATCTCTGTCAACCAGCTCCTGCCAACCTAGCAGTTTGAAAGCAAGAACTTGCAAGTAAATAAACAGGGACCACTTTGGTGGGAAGGTAAACAGTGTTCCGCACCCTCCGGTGTTTAGTCATGCCTGCCACATGTCCATGGAAATGTCTGCAAATGCAGACAGTGCTGTCTCTTTGGCTATAAACAGAGATGAGCACTGAGTCTGAGTCTGATACGACTGGCTTTTGAGCAAGGGCGACATTTACCTATTGTCCTGTGATTCATCAGCCACTTCACCTTACAAAGACCACTTCACCTTACAGACAAAAGCCACTTGTGTTTAGATGGGGAGAGTGGGCTAAATTTGATTCAGCTCCTCCTTCATCCTCAATCCTTTGATTGTACTGTGATATTGTATTGACGTGTAATGTGTAATGACCTACTAAATGGTATTTACTGTACTTTACTGTTTTGTATTTTTGTTTGCACTGTAATATTGATATTTCTGGACTCTGTAAGCCGTTCTGAGTCGGTTGCTACTGAGGAGAGCGGCGTACAAATCTAATAAATAAATAAATAAATAAATAAATAAATAAATAAATAAGCACCTTCAAAAACAGAGCTCTCAGACAGTCCAAGGGGCAGCATGGAAATGATCTGAGACTCCGGAGAGATGCTGCTGCTCAGTGCAAACAATGATGAACTTGATACATCAATTATCTACCTCAGTATAATGCAACTTCCTACTCCGGTTTCTAAAAGCAAGTGAACACATAAACATTCACAGTACTGTACACAGTAACACTGATGTCACTTGTTGAAGAAACAGAGGTATGAACTAAATAAAAGAGTATCTAACAGGGCATGCTATACATCTTGCTAAGACTGCTTACTTTCAAAGCTCATGAAGAACCTTGAATGGCACGAAGTGGTAACAACAGCAGAGGTAGCAACATCTGCTTCTTACAGTAATTTTACTCCTGTGTCAAAAGTTTCCACAGCCTTGTTATCGAATTTTGAAGAACAAGACCAAAGCTAAAGTTACCATACAAGATTGCAAGGAGTAAACTTACATTAAATCTGTACTACACTGTGATATCAGTTTGACACCACTTTAAGAGTTACAGATCTACTGTAAGGTTAACTAGGATTTGCAGTTTAGTGAGGTATTTCTAAACTTTTGCTAGTGAGCTGCAGTTGGTAAATACTTCACGAAACTACAATTCCCACAACTCCTTGGGGGGGCAGTCAAAGTAGTATCAAACTAATGTAAAAGTTATAGACACACCTGAGGAACCTTTCCCTGTCAGAAGGCCACATTAATTTAGTTGTAATCAAATACAGTAAGGCTGTATTAAGAAAAACCCAACAATTAGATATACTTTTAAAATTTACATTATTTTGTAAAACTATAACTAGGTAAAGGTCACCCTTGCTCGAAAGCCAGTCTTATGTGACTCTAGGGTTCAGTGCTCAACTGTTTATAGCTAAAGAAACAGCGCTGTCTGCATTTTCAGACGTTTCCATGGACATGTGGCAGGCATGACTAGACATTGAAGTCCATGGAATGCTGTTTACCTTCCCACCAAAGTGGTACCTATTTATCTACTTGCAATTTCTTGCTTTCGAACTGCTAGGTTGGCAGGAGCTGGGACAGAGATGGGCGCTCATTCCGTCATGCAGTACTCGGGTTTTGAACTGCTGACCTTCCGCATCCCAGTCAGCGTCTTAACCACTTGAGCCACTGCAGTCCTTAAAACTCTAACTACTATGTACTTAATAATTCCAACAACAACAAAAAGAAAAGTATTTGTTAATGTTAAAGTTACTAAATAAAAAAAGACAAATAAATTATTTGCTCTGTAAAATTTGAATTCAGTCAAAAGGACACACTTAAGGACCTAGAAGGCCACATGTGGCCTTAAGGCTGCAGGTTCCCCACCCCTGTTCAAAACAGTATTTTGAAGCATCAGTGGAATTTAGCCCTCTCAGAAAGGTGGTTTTAAGACATGAGTTCCACAGGCCTGCCACTTCATTACTACATGGCAATTCCTTTAGCCAGGGAGCATGAATGCATCAATTTTTAAGGGAGGGGCATCAAAACGTTTCAAATGGTTCTAGCAATATCTAGGGAAGAAGGCAAGAAGGATCCCAGATAAACCAGTTCAATCAGAGTCCTTACTCTCATTAACTCACCCCAGGAAGTTACAATTCTATCAGGATGAGGCAATGGAAGGCAGGCCATTATTTCTGCTGAGAGGTTTGCTGCTTTGGCTCCATCTCTCTTTGAAATGTTTTTATTTCAGTGCTAATTAAAAGTGAGACCCTGCACTTGCTTTTGTCTTGCTCTTTCCTCCCTATCTTCATTCCTTTTCTGCTGTGTTTTTTAGACAATATCCCCATCCCACCCTTGACAGCAGAAAATACTTTCCCCTTGCTCTTCTATTTCAAAAGAGATGCTGTGGAAGATGTAGGCTAACCAGTGTAATTTCTTTATCTATGTGTAAGGCTATTGAAAAGTCTTATATACTTAACCATGAATGAAAATTGGGGTCCCCACTCTACCAGCATTTTTCCATTTGTAAGAGACATTGAGACAATCCACAGAGATGAACTATCAAATAAGTGTTGCAAATACCAATGGACTATTATTTCTCTAGCACTTTTCCTATATGTGTTTTCTCTTCATGGTTTTGCAACCTTCATAATAGAATTTTTTAATGGATGTGTAAGTGCACTGCTGAAATAGACATTGTATAAAATGAAAACATAGGGCTAAACTTAGTCAAAATTCGTTGAAAAGAAACAAATGGAGAACCAAAATATATTAATGTGCAAGTGTATGTAATATTGGGTAGTGAATGTCACATCAACGCTAGTGAATGTAACATGTTCACACTGTATCATTAGCCTGACAGATTTTTTTCTACAGAGAAAGCTACCTGTCGAGGTATCACAAAACCCACCACCCAGCCTGGTATTTGATACCAATCCCACCTGCCTGCATTCCTTTACCCTGAATTCAGAGGGGGTTTCAAGGGATACATGGGGAAACTAAGAGCGGCTTCTTTTTGTAAACAAACAACAACAAGACACTGGCATCAGCACCTTTTTTTATCTTATTAAAAGCAAAAATCTTTAATAACCAATATTTATCCCAGTAGATTGTTGCCTGAATGGCGAAGGACCAGAATTAGTATAAGATTTCCCTTAACCAAATCCAGTTCCAAACACCTGAATGGATTTTATAGATTTTGTTAAAATGAAAGCTGAAATCAAAAAGCAGATGAAATATGTGTAAGGTAAAGGTCACCCTTGCCCGAAAGCCAGTCGCATCTGACTCTAGGGTTCAGTGCTCATCTCTGCTTATAGCCAAGGAGCCAGCGCTGTCTACGTTTGCAGACGTAAACGTGGACAGGCATACCTCAACACCGGAGTGCACAGAACGCTATTTCCCTTCCCACCGAAGTGGTACCTATTTATCTACTTGCAATTTCTTGCTTTCAAACTGCTAGGTTGGCAGGAGCCGAGGCAGAGACGGGAGCTCACTCCGTCATGCAGTACTCGGGAACTAAACTCCAACCACCCAGGCAGAGAGTTCAGAATCTTAACTACCGTATATGCCCCCCCCCACATTTCCACTCAAAATATAGTTTGTTATATACTCGTCGTATAAGACTACCCCCTCTTCCGCACACCTTCCACACACCAAATAAAACATAAAAGAACATCAGATTTGATTTCAACATCTCCCTGTGGCCGGCACTAGTGCGCAAGTGTGCATGTGCGAGCTCTGCGTAGACAAGGGGCGGGGCGGGGCGGAGCACCACTGCTTCCCGCCGAGCAGAACGGGCCAGTGACGCCGAAAAGGCTAGCACCCCTGTCTCGCTGCTGATGCTCGCCGCAGCTACGCTGGATACCGTGCGATACTGGATGGTATGTAGAATGAGGTGGGTGGGCATCGGGAGGCCACTATGGGCACCAGCCGGGCATCGGGAGGCCACTATGGGCACCAGCCGGGCATCGGGAGGCCACTATGGGCAGCTCTGTCTATCTCAGCTCTGTCTATCTCAACTGAAGTGCACCCAGCGTATAAGACGATCCCCCACTTGGAGACATGTTTTTCAGGGGGGGAAGTAGTCTTATACGCCAGCATATACAGTACTTGAGCCACTGCAATCCCTAAAATATGTGTAAAAAGTTGCAAAACTTCTACAAAAACACGCAGATGGAAAGTATACAGTAAGCACAAATGGAAAAAGCCAAACTTTTACTATTCTCATCTGCATTTTCTTTCATATAAGCCCTTAGACATGGAAGAAGAACTTATTAGAAATACAAATTTGCAGGGCTCTCTTTTGATATATTTCAAATGTAACATGTGTAACTATGAAACTAACCTTTTTCAGAAATACACCATTGTTTAGAGAAGAAAGGGGGAAAACATTAAAGATAATAGATGAAACCACACCACGAGAACACTCTGAGGCGTGTAGTCAAGAAAGTGTAGGAGACACAAAGAATTATATGATACAATCTGTTTCATTTGGGATTTTGTCTTAATTCTCTTTAATGTGTGCTGAATTCCTGCCTATCATGAAGCTCTTAAATGCAAGGTGAAATCATTCATTTTTTAAGAAAGAAAGAATAACACTTTAACAGTTCTTTGTTCTTTTATAAGTCACTTCAGAACAGAGATCAAATATGTTTTATATACGTTTTATATACAACACATATATAAGGAAGAGAGTTGTCCACAATGTTTGTTGCCTAAAAGAACAAAGATTATCAACCAGAAAATCACAGTGTATTTTAGAGCTCATGTAACACAACAATTTTGACACACACACCCTCCTACCCAATCATTGTCTTCTGGCTAATTCCCAACATTTCTCCCTTTTGCCAGTAGGCTGGTGAAGATGACTAACAGCTGCAAAGATTTCTCATTGTTGCCACTTAAGCAACACAGTCATGCTGGAGGCCTGACTTCATCCCACCCATGGTGCTGAATGAACAAGCTTTCTAAACACAGGTGGCTCTCATCCGCCTGGAAGCCTGAGTCAACAGTATGATGTGGGTCAAAGCAGCCAATGTAATTTGAGGCTATATCAACAGATGCACAAAATCCAGATAAAAGGAAGTACAGCAATAGCACCATTTTATTCTGCTTTGCACAGATCTCACTCTACATATGTAGAAAAGATGACAAGGGAGTTATCTATTCTATAGGGACAGTGCATCTTAATTTAACAAGGCTTCTGGAAAGGTTCTTGTGGTCATGTTAGTCAAATGAGGACTCATTAAATAGGTTTGTAGCAAGAAGAATCACAAGTTGGAATCAAAACTGCTGGGAGAAACATCAACAATTTGAGATATGCAGACAATACTACTCTAATGGCAGAAAGTGAGGAAGACCTACAGAAGCTCCTGATTAGGTTGAAGGAGGAGAGTGCAAAAGCTGGCTTGAGACTCAACAGAAAAAAACCCAAGATAATGACAACAGGCCCTATTACCCCCTGGGAAACAGATGGGGAAGAAGTAGAAGCAGTGAAAGACTTTATATTCTCAGGATCCAAGATCGCTGTATATGGTGATTGGAGCCATGAAATAAAAAGGTGACCGATTCTTGGAAGACAAGCTATGAGAAACCTGGGGAATATAGTTAAAAGTAGAGACATCACCTTGCAAACAAAAATTTTCATAGTCAAAGCAGTGGTATTCCTGGTGACCGTTTTATGGGTGTGAGACCTGGACCATAAGGAAAGCTGAGCACAGAAGAACAGACACCTTTGAAATGTGGTGTAGGAGGAGAGTTTTGAGTGTACTCTGGACAGCGAGGAGAACAAATAAGTTGATCTTAGAAGAAATCAACCCTGACTGCTCCTTGGAAGGTCAAATAGTGAAGATGAAGATAAAGTTCTTCGGACATCAAATGAGAAGAGAAGATTCGCTTGAGAAAGCCTTGATGCTGGGAAAGGTGGAGGGCAAAAGAAAAAGGGGGTGGCAGAAAATGAGATGGCTAGATGGTATTGTTGATGCAATAGGCACAGAGCTGGGTGGGTTGAGGAGGATTGCGGAGGACATAGGTGTCTGGCAGGCAATGGTCCATGGGGTTGCAAAGGGTTAGAATCGACTGTGCGACTGAACAACAACAAGCTGTTTAACAGGTTGTACCCAGAGAGAACTCACCAATGAGAGCTCTCATTAATGGCTCCTTCTCAAACTAGGAGGGAGTAACAAGTGGGGTACCACAAGGATCAGGCCTTTGCCCGGTGCTCTTCAACGTTTTTATTCATGACTTGGAGGAGGGGGTGCAAGGAATACTTCTCAAAACTGCAGAATTGGGTGGACTAGCTAATAACTTTGAAGACAGGAACAGAATTCAAAAAGATCTTGGTAGGCTTGAACACTGGGCTGAAACCAATAGAATGAAATTTAACACAGGTAAGTGCTAAGTTCTACATGGGTAGAGGGACAAATGCACAATTAGAAGATGGGGGATACTGTATTTGGCTCATTAATACTACAAATGAGAAGGATCTTGGAATTGTAGATCACAAGCTGAATATGAGTCAACAGTGTGATGTGGCGGGAAAAAAAAGCAAATGCTATTTTAGGCTGCATTAAGAGAAATATAGTCTCCAGTATATATAAGGTATTAGTCCCGCTCTATAAGAGGGACTGCGGTAGCTCAAGTAGTTAAGACACTGATTGGGAGGCGGAATTTCAGCAGTTCAAAACCTAAGTACTGTACTGCATGATGGAATGAGCTTCCATCTCTGTCCCAGCTCCTGCCAACCTAGCAGTTTGAAAGCAAGAAATTGCAAGTAGGTAAAAACGTACCACTTTGGTGGGAAGGTAAACAGCATTCCGTGCACTTTGGTGTCTAGACATGCCTGCCACATGTCTCTTCGGCTATAAACCGAGATGAGCACTGAACCCTAGAGTCGGATATGACTGGCTTTCAAACAAGGGTGACCTTTACCTATTTGGCAATAATCAGACCACATTTAGAGTATTGTGTCATTTTCTGGACACTGCACTTTAA
Organism: Furcifer pardalis; assembly: GCA_030440675.1. Taxonomy (NCBI): domain Eukaryota; kingdom Metazoa; phylum Chordata; class Lepidosauria; order Squamata; family Chamaeleonidae; genus Furcifer; species Furcifer pardalis. The sequence goes on along the minus strand of CP126890.1, from coordinate 42,648,999 downwards.
GAAGGATGCCAACAAACTGGAACAAGTTCAGAAGAGGGCAACAAGGAAGTTCAGGGGACTTGATACCAATCCCTATGGGGTGGTGATAAGACTGGGTTGTGAGAAGGAGACTGGGGGAGGGGCAATAACGATAACCTTCTTCAAATACTTGAAATATGATAAAGAAAAGGGTAAGGGTTTGTTCTTGATCAGCCCAGAGTGCAGGACATGTAATAATGTGCTCAAACTACAGTTAATCAGACATAGGCCAAATATAAGAAAAAAACTCCAAATGTTAGAACAGCATGACAATAGAACCAATTACCTAGCAAGGGAGTGAGTCCTCCAATGCTGGAGACATTAAAAAAAGATAACCATATATCAGATCGGGACTTCTGCATTGAGCTCAATGGCCTCACAGCTCCTCCAAATGCAGTGTTTTGTAATAAGTTGGATGGGATATAAATATAAATAAATAATAAGATGGCAAAAAGTACAATTGTATACTAGGTTGCATCAACAGAAATACAGTGTTCTGCTTAAGGGTAGCATTAGTACTACACTCAGTGATGGGATGTAACAGGTTCTCACCAGTTCTCCAGAACCGGTAGTAACTTTTCCCAGTGTCCCAGAGAACCTGTAGCAGCTTTTGGGGGGAACCACCTTCGGGGCTTACCTTCTCACTGGTTCCCCCACTGTACATGCATGCCAAGCACTTGGTGTGCATGCACGCCTAGTGGTTGGTGCATATGCACGGCCTCCTTGCTGTCCTCCCAAATGGGGAAGAGAAAGAGAAGCTGCTAGCCTGAAGCTCCCTATGGCCTGAAGCTCCCTATTTTTATTATTTTGTATTTTTTCTTTGGCTCCGCCCATGACATGACATCATGATGTTAGCTCCGCCCACACTTTGATGACATCACGGTGGGGTAGTAAAATTTTTGACATCCCACCACTGACTACACTACTCTGCTTTACAGCGTTCCATGCACTCTGGTATTGATGACATGCCTGTTACATGTCCACGGAAATGTCTGCACATGCAGACAGCACTGATTCTTTGGCTATAAACAGAGATGAGCACTGAACCTTAGAGTCGGATACATCTGGCTTTCGAGCAAGGGCAGCCTTTACCTTTACCCTCCTTTTAGAGATAGGAAACTGTGGCAAAAAGTTTTACAGAACCATATCTCAAGGTTTTAAAGAGGGAGAAATAGGTTCTCATATTTTGCAGTGGGCTAACCATGGTGTCCTGCCATAGACCCATCTTTCAAAGATTTAGCTGTCATATCTCTTATTTGTTTCTTCTCCATGCTAACGATGCCCAACTTCTTCAATCTTTCCTGATAGGATTTCTTTTCAAGGCCCTTCAACATTTTTGTCTCCTTTCTTTGGACATGTTCCCTGTTGTCAATATCATTTTAATTTGCTGTATACAGAACCTGAAGCACTATTCCAGGTGTGATGTGTGATCAAAATAGAACAATGCAGAACCATTAAATCTCATGATCTGGATAGAGTACGTCTCTTGACCCAATCCAAAATTGCCTTAGCCTTTGCTTATCACGATGCACTGCTGAACTCATTTTTCGCCTGTGTACAAAATTTTTAGAGCCTTTTAACGTCAACTGCTTTAAATCCAGGTGCTCCCCCACAGCCTATATCTGTAAACTCCTTATTCTCATTCTCCTATAAGCAGAATATTGCATTCATTCATATAAAATTAATTTTGCCTGTTCTGTCCTTGTTTTCCATCCTCTCAAGATCACACTGAACAACACTTCTGCCGAGGTATGAGCTATCCTGCTAGGTTTTATGTTACTAGCACATCTGACAAGCATCCCCTCTGTTCCTTTACTGGAGTAACTTCTAAGATATCATCACTGGGCCCAGGGCAGAATCCTAAGGCATGCACATTTCATTCCTCACAAGATGACGAGGAACTATTGATGAGCACTTGCTACATAGAGTCCATCCACAAGGTGCTATTCCACTTAACTGCAGCAGCATCTTATTCACATCATAGGATATCTTCTCAGAAATGTTGTTCACTTCTACATCCACTGTATACCCCCAAATCTTGGAAATTTTAATAACAAAGGAAAAAATTGTAAAAGCCATATTTACTATTAGTGATTAGACAGGTTTTTTCTCCTTATTGATTGCAGACTGACTAATCAGTACTTCTAGATCATTTTAAAGTATTAACATTAAGTCAATCACTTGGCAACCACATAGAATATCTTCTTTGATGAAGATAGGGATAGTTGTCTAATTTCAGTCTTGTGAAACACTTCAGTTGATTAACTTCCTTTAGATCAGTGATTCCCAACCTTTGGTTTTAGGGCTTCAATTCCCAGAAGCCTAAGTCAATTCCCCAAAACACTGATCAGCCAATGTACTGACATAGGCTTCTGAGAACTAAAGTCCCACTATGGAATGTGGACCCCATGTTGGCAACTAATGCTTTAGATGAACGACTATTTGTTAGCTGGTTTTTGCATGACAAAATAGGGAGTTTATAAAGGGATTAATTTCTGCACTTAAAACCTCAAATTATCAGGAACCGAGAGTGAGGAGAAACCTAATACTTTCTTTCCACTCGTTTTTCACCTTCAGATATGGCTACTGCAACTCTGCTTGAATTGGCAAAGAAAATAAATCAATTTTCTATATCATACACAATCCCAAATATTACTACAAGTGAAACCTCATACAACAATCTCCTCGTATAGCAATGAAATCATACAACAATTAGTTTTTTTTTGAGGGGGAGGCATCCCGCATAACAATTTTCCCTATGGAAAAAAATTGTAAAACAGTTTTTCAATGGGAAAAACCACTTAGCGAAAAAAATCATTGTACGATGCATCCCATAGGGAAAATCACTATACGATGCATGCATTGTATAGCAATTGTTTTGTACAACAACGAGCCCCGTGGAACGGATTAAAATTTTTGTATGAGGTACCACTGTATTTCTAAGTTAAAAGTATCAGGCTTTGTGAATGACTCAATCATTTTCCTAAGAGTTATTATTTGCAACAATGAAGCAATGTTAATTAGATAATGGCTTGCTGCCAGCTAATATTGGCATGACCTATAATACCCTTGGCTGACAGCCACCTATGTCTCTCTATCATGTTTTCTTTTTCTTTTTTTGAGGAGGGTTGTAATCTAGATGGGAAGTACCAAGCATTAAAATATTCCCAAGTGCAATTTAACTTCTTATCATGAATTAAAAGCTTAATGAAATGTCTTGTTAAAAAGAAGGAAGACAGGTTTCAATGATTAAATAAAGCCAAGAACAGTAGAAATAGGGATCAAACCAACTTTACAATATTAATCTGTTTCTTGGGAAATAACTGGTTGGGTTTAAATTTAACAAGAGCTGTTGAAAGAAGTACAAATAAAGAAATATCTTATTCCTGCTACTTCACAGACAAAAGGACAATAACAAACGGAGTCAATGTGCAACCAAACAGATAGAAGATTAATGATATTGAGCTTTTATGACAGGCCATCTTATACATCCTTATGAATAAGGCCCATTGATCTCACCTGAAAGTACTTCAGTTTTCCAGGAAGGTGGGGGTAGGAGTAGGAAGCTTTATTTCCCCCCCCCCCTCCATTCATCTCAATAGGGTGGAAACATTTAAACCAGGGGTGCCCAAACTTTTTGGGCTGCTGGCCGGTCATGTGGTTCAGGAGGCCTGTGGGCTGGATCCAGCCCTTGATGGCAATTCATCCAGCCTGCAAAGCTCTCGTTGCTCCTGGAAACAGAAGTAAAACATATGTTTTACTTCCACTTCCCGGAGAAACTAGGGCTTCGTAGGCCGGATGAATTGGTGTCAGGGGACGAATCTGGCCCTCAGACCGTAGTTTGGGCACCCCTGAATTAAACCACCCCCATAAACTAGTCTAGTATTCTCACACTACAACAAAGCAAGGGTTTTTTTTACTGGATTATACCTTAGCCAATATGTGATTGTGAACATGTTATGTGGCATCAAGTCAAAACTAACTTTCAATGTAACTGAAATATTTAAGGAGTGGTTTTACCACTTCCCATGGTTGACAGGCATCTGAATCAAAGCCTTCTGACTTCTAGCCCATTCGTCTATTAAACTTCCATCCCTGTCCAGCTTATATGAAAAGCTAAATGGGGCGCTTACTATGTCAAAGACATAGTTAATTAGTAGCCGATACCACCTCCCCCCTTCTCTCATCCCCTCAAGATGAACGAATCTCCATCTCATGAACAGATGGGAGGAATTCTGCTGTGGAATCAGTCCCCATCCTTGGGTCTGGGAAATATGAAAACAACAACAGCAACAACAACAGCAGCAGCAGCAACAATAACAACAAAAGTGTAATTCTAAGAATAGACAAAACCAGGAGGACTCGAATTATTATTATTTTTTAAAAATTGTAGTACAACAATATATTGACTGAAATATGAAATTTGAGATACTTAACAGCTATGTTCTAGCATTCAAGCAAGCTTGAAGGAATGTGCTTTCAATTATTCTCAAATATCATCTAAATAAGAAAGTCCCAGTTACATTGTCTTGACTCAGCCTGGTCTTTGAGACTTTTTTTAAACCAAGAAGCACACCTGGGGTTTGCAAAAAGGTCCACTGAGCACTCTGTTCTGTTACTTACTTTTTATTTAATATTTTGTCTCTCTTTGACTTTTTTAAGAGGACTGAATGAGACACTGTCTTTGCAGTGCTCAGTCCTGTTCATTCCGATCCTCTTTTTTACTTCCTCTTTTACATCTCCTTACCATTTTTTTATATTGTCTTGCCCTGTAGACTAGAAGGAGCCTTGCTTCACATCATTTCCTACAGTCTCCCTTAAGACTATCACTCACTCAGACAAAGAGGATATTCAGAGCAGGTATGTAGTCCATGCATTGAAGCTCTCAGGGCTTGGTCCTAACTCCAATGTCCATTTGTCATGTGTCCACCCCAGAAGAGTAGCGTGCCTTGGCGGGGCCCCGTATAAAAATCTTTTGGGGGCCCTTAGGAAGGGTAAAGATTTGTTTTGTTTACGCACGTTGGGGGCCCCCATGACCCAGGGGCCCCGTATAATTGATACGGCAGATACGGCGGTAGCTACGCCTCTGGTCCACCCCCATCCCTTGAGTGCTCCTTTCTGAACTGCCATCAGGTGATTCTACTTTTTTTACAATGCTCCAATATATGCTGTTTTCAGCATCTGAGACTCTGGGAATGGTGTATATGGGAGCTCTGAAGTCATCAAAGTCTGGTTCTGATATTAACATATGGTAAGCAGAACATACTAATAAGTCCATTCAGTAAACAAGATATTGCCATTAAACACTTCCCCTGCTCATCTGCAGAGAGGCATGGAAAGTATAATCATTTTCTCCTTTCCTTATTGACTATTGTACCATTGGATCATTTGGGAGGGTAAATATTTTTCTTCGTTTTTTCTTGTACAGTACCATCAATAAAGAAGCTGCTCACATATGCAGTTTCAACTGACACAACAAAAAAAATCAACCCTCCTAACTGATTCAGTGCTCCAATGTTCAGCTAGGAGAGGAAAAATTAATTACACTTTCTTTGCTCCTGCATTTCATTCATCTATTCCATTTGTCCTAAGGTAAAGTCAACCAACTTCACCAAACGGGCAAAGGTTGCCTGCATTATTTGGATGAGGGGAAGGAACAGGCTAAATGTGATTTAGCACTTCCCACATCCTGAAGAGACCACAAAAACAGTGACCCCACACTGCCTAACAAGCGACAGTATGAACATGTTAGGGTTTGTTCAAATACCACGTGACTATTTTAGGGGGGAGGGGGTCAACCAAAAGTCACAGGGGAGGGGGTTTGGCATGAAGTCATGTGACTCCAAAATTATCATTGCTTTTTGCATCCAGCTGGCCATAGAGCTATCTTCAAACCACAAGATTGGGAGGGGGGTGACATTGGTCAAAGGTCATGGAAAATCACAGAGGGGTGTGTGTCAAAAAGTGGCCTATTTTAGGTCACGTGGTATTTGAAAGAGCCCCTAAAAGTCAGACCTTATGAGGGACTATGAGATATATCTTTTCGAAAACTTCAAAGTTTCACCATTTCCCAACTAGCCTACCAAAATGTAAAAAGTAGGGACAGCCTTATTCTCACTCTCTATCTCTCTCTTGTCTCAGCAGAATGTTTTTGTTTGAAGAATGACAACATACTGTACCTCCTCTGGCAGGCTGACAACCAGGTCATTTTCCGTCTGCCCAACCAACACCTGCAAGAAGTATTCACTGCACGCAGCCAGCACAGCCCGGTGGGCTCGGAACTCTTTCCCCTCCACAATCAAAGTCACATCACAGAGAATATCCTGCTTCCGTTGGTCATTGAGGCACAGGAGGATATTGGTACAATGGACTGTTGACTCATACACATACATGGGGGATTCAGTCTTCTCATCCACAGACATTCCGTTCACACCCTAAAATAGAAACAACAAACAATAAGGGGGAGATACAGGGCCAGAGAGAGTTATCACAATGCTAGTAAAGAAAGGAAGATTACATCATGATTTCTCTGTCCTGCATGGTTTAGCCAGCTCTCTGCAAAACTGCTGATCAGCATTTTAATTCTTAGCTAGAACAAAAGAACTCAAGAAATCTCTCCCCCCTGAAAGACAACTATATTATGAGATTTCACTCTTACCGCTCTTACTTCCTCAAAATACTGAATGAAACATATGGATTTTTTTAATGTTGAAGGCTATCAATTTATACCGTTTTAACAGATTTTAAACTATTGAGAATGAAGAGCATGTAGCAGTATATTGTCAATATAAAAAAAGAAGTGGGACTGACTCTATACATGTGCTGGAACTGCTGGATCAGGATTGTACTGTTAGAATACAAAACACAAAATGATCACTTTAGTAAAATAAAAGTTGATTTATACCAGATCACACAACTAGCCATCCAGCTGCAGGTGAATTGGCAGTGTTTATCCAGTCTAAGACAGGATTCTTTCCCAGTTCTACCTGAAGAAGCCTTCTGTATGCAAAGCGCATATGCAGCCATTTAAAAAACAACAACCCAATGTGTATTCCCCAGCTTGATACCGTGGCTTGTAAATGGTTATTCCACTTGTTTCTGATACCACAATCTCATTATATCAGAGAGTAAACAAAAGACAAAAGTTTTGTGGCACCTCAGACTAACTCCTGTATATTAATGCTACCTTTCATGGATCAAGTTCACTTCATCAGACATTAGAGTGAGACTTCATGGTAGCCAAGATCACATCTTCAGGCATGCATTGCTTTTTGTGTGAATAGGACAGGAAGATTATTAATGAAAGTCCCAAACGTTCATAGCATGATGGTCTGCCAGGCTCCCTTTCTTAAAATTGAATGTGAAAAGGGCCCTGGAGTTTGCATTGGTTTTGTCTGGCCACAAAGGAAGCTACAGCTTCAAAAGATAATTTTTTCTTCTTGTTCTGCCATATCTGAATCCGAATATTGGCAATCCTCATGGCGATCAGCCATGAAGACTGTCCTGAGAATATAATGCCTTCCATTTGCCTTCCGCATCGCAGCTGACACCTGTACCACTAATTCAGTTCTGTGAATCACTTTCTGGTTCTGAGCCCTTTTGGCACGCAAACCCCCCCATCAGCCCCAGGCTAGTATTGATGAAGCTGCTGCCCTCCATAAAGATGGATTCAAGTGGGATTTAACCCACTTGGGGACCATCACCGTCCCCTGTGGACTTTGGCACCCAAGCCATTAGTCCTCAGGGTTGTCAGGTTGGTTAACCGCTGCCTGACACTCAGTGTTGAGTTGCAGGCAGTATGGTCTACTGCTCTGTTACCACAGGAGGATAACCTGGGCAGACAACTAAAGGAAATCCATAGAAAATAGTGGCTCGATTTACAGAATTTCTTTCCAGAACAGATTAATTGGTTTTCAATACATTTCTGTGGGAAGCCATGTTTGGTTAAAGTATTTTGGTTTTCATTGCATTCCTGTGGGAAATTGCATTCAATGCATTCCTATGGGAAATTTGGTTAAAGTAATTTTCGCTGTAAGAAATGTCCGGGAGAACGCATTAATTACGTTAACCGAGGTTCCAATGTATGATAAGACCGGGGGAGGGGGGGGGAATCTTGACCATTACAGTTCTCTAGTCTAATAAATCTTAAGGCAGGATTTAAATTGGACTATAAACATTGACATAACTACAGTAATAAGAATACAGATGATAACAGAAATCATTCCCTTATGTTACCATATGCCTTACCTAATTTACAAAGTGCCATTCAAACAGCATACCATACTGAAATGCTCTTCTCTAAAGTTTCTATTTGCCATGAAAGAGACAGAACAGGTGTATTGTGCTGATGTGACAAACTAAGCAAAATGTAGAGTAGAATATTTAATGCCAATAACAGCAAAACCCCTAAATCCTGGAACATTAAGTAATTGTGAAGTCACCAGCTATTGGAAAATATTAAAAAATCAAATTAATTACCAATTACAACATTAAAATACCAAACCTCACATTTCGAATACAGATAGAAGTAATAAAATGTAATTGTGCATTAGTATGATGATTCTTTAGCGGTTGCAAATATGATAGAAGACTGATCTAGATTAATAAACCATTCAGCAATAACATATCATGAAGAAAATAATTATATAGTACAACAATTCTCACGCTGGTTTCTGTAATTACAGATTACAACAGTGTTAGCAATTTAAAGAAGGTTAGGGAGCGGCAATAATTTGCCATGTCATACTCAGCCACATTAATATCTGCTTCTTGGAGAACTAAGGATAATTAGGAATACAATTGTAGGTCATGGAGGAACTGCATGTCTTAGCCTTTAATGTCTGTTGCATAAGTGTACTGCTGTAGATGTGGTCACAATCCATTCAAGTTGTTCTTACAGGTCTAAAGTCAACAGCTACTCACACCTAGAACATACCCATTAATCAATGAGATTTATACAAGTGTTCATTTACTTACCATTCAGCAACTGATTCAAAGGGTATATTCTAACTGGAACTATAATTTGTACACACAGGATAAAAGAGCAGCTTCCATGATTTGAATCAAAACTGGTGAAATGAAGATGAATGTTGGAAAATCTATTTTGGAATTGTCTCTTTTGAGTGGAGAAAATCACACTCAAAAAATCAGCTGGCAGGGATAGTTTAGATTTCTTCCAATTGGGTTTACATCCTTTTAATCCACTTTTTGCCAGTGCAATTATCAAATCTGATGTAAAGAGGCCCTTGTGGGGGCATCAGGTCTCCTTAACCAAACATCCTTTGAGTTCAAACTGTTTCTTTACAATTTTATTTATTATTTCAACTTATATCCCACCACTGGAACACAAGATTCCTAGGTCACTTAGGAGACTTAATATCAAGAAAACCAAGATAATGGCAACAGGCCCTATCAGTCCCTGGAAAATAGATGGGGAAGAAGTAGAAGCAGTGACAGATTTTACTTTCCTAGGATCAAAGCTCACTGCAGATGGTGATTGCACCCATGAAATAAAAAGGCGACTGATTCTTGGGAGGCAAGCGATGAGAAACCTGGGGAGCATAGTGAAAAGTAGAGACATCACACTGCAAACAAAAATTCATCAGTCAAAGCAATGGTATTCCCGGTGGCAATGTATGATTGTGAGAGCTGGAGCATTAGGAAAGTTGAGTGCAGAAGAATAGATGCCTTTGAGATGTGGTACTGGAGGAGAGTTTTGAGAGTCCCCTGGACAGCGAGGAGAACAAATAGGTCAATCTTAGAAGAAATCAACCCTGACTGCTCTCTTGAAAGTCAAATAGTAAAGATGAAGCTAAAGTACTTTGGACATCAAATGAGAAGAGAGGATTCACTTGAGAAAGCCTTGATGCTGGGAAAGGTGGAGGGCAAAAGAAAAAGGGGGTGGCCAAAAATGAGATGGCTAGATGGTATTGTAGAGACAATGGGCACAGAGCTGAGCAAGTTGAGGAGGATGGTGGAGGACAGAAGTGCCTGGCGGACAGTGGTCCATAGGGTTGGAATCGACTGTGCGACTGAACAAAATAATAATAATTTAGTGTCAGAAATTATTCTGAGTTGAAAGGTTTTTCTGTGGAAAAAACTCTTTTCACGGAACGCCCAAATGAGGCTCTTTTCATGTCCCCAAGAGCTGGGACAGAGACGGGCATTCAATCAGTCATGCAGTACCAGTTACCTAAGGGATAATGATAGAAAGGAGTGTGTCTTCTCTCATAAATCTTCATTTATTCTTCTACCAGGTAATAATAATGATCTCTGGAGGACTGCACCTCAATAGACAAAATGAAGATGAGGTGGACATCTCATCAGCATGAATTCTAGCTTTCCTCCAGAGGTACTCAACACACTGTTGGTAGTAGCCCCAAGAAATATGTTGCTCTAACATGAGGTTCTCGAAACAAACTGGGATGATCCATGTGTTCATTAGATGTCACAGCCCACTACAGATGCTGCGGACAAATTATTCAGTCACCTCCATGGTCCCGACTGAACGCTTATTTATAAAGAGAGAATACCAATTCTTTTGAGATAAGAGATGCAGAGGTTTCAGCAACTGACATCATTTCTAATTTTCTTCATTTATCCTACTTAGGCAGTCATACCAAGTACTGAAGTTTAAACTCTGATGATAAGTGATCTCAGTTTTACATCATAAACTATAAAATTTATTTCTGTCAGCAAGAAGTTTGTGTTGTTTTTAAACTTGAAGCACTCTCCTCCTGTAATTGTGAACCTATATTATATTTGCGAGGGGAGGGAGGATAACATATTTTAAGCATGCAAACATCTACATCAAGGCTACAAAATTAAAACCACTTACTCAAATTGCTTAATGTACATAAACACATCAGCACTTTATGTAATTCAAGTCTGATTTGTTTTTTTTTAAATACAAGAGCTGAAAAATTTAGCTCATGTCTTTCCTCATAAACCAGAGTAATAAACTAAGAATGAACAGGGACATACAACTTTGACTTCTTAGGGGGAGAAAAGCTAAAATATAGATCCTTATAAATGTTCAGATTTCCAGCAGAATATTTTTTTCTTGCTTCCTCACTTTTGCAACCACTGTGATATCTCATGGCATAAGAGACAACTCAGTTGCACTTGTACCAGGGCCATCTGAAGCCTTGTTATGGTTGCCTTAAGAGGAGTTTGACAGGAGTCTGCTTGGAGCAGGAACTTTATGGTGGACATCAACCCAATGGAATACCCTCCTCAGTGAGGCCTTTACTTCAGAACTTAACATGCATTTCATATGTAATTGTTAATATTTCAGGGCAGGTTGAAAATGTGGCTTTTCTGGAGGATTTTGGTATTGAGGGCCTATTGGGGAGATTTTTTTCCTCCTTCTCCTCTATTATTATTATGGTATTCCCAGTAGTAATGTATGGCTGTGAGAGCTGGACCATAAGGAAGGCTGAGAATAGATGCCTTTGAACTGTGGTGCTGGAGGAAACTCTTTGAGAGTCCCCTGGACTGTAAGGAGATCAAATCAGTCAATCATGAAGGAAATTAACCCAGACTCCTCCTTGGAAGGACAAATCTTGAAGCTGAAGCTCAAATACCTTGCCCACCAAATGAGAAGAGATGACTCACTGAGAAGACCCAGACTCTGAGAAAGATCAAAGGCAAAAGGAGAAGGGAGAGGTCGAGGATGAGGTAGCTGTATGGCATCGTTGATGCGATGGGTATAGAAATGTGTGGGCTGTGGAGAATGGCAGAGGACAGGGAAGCCTGGAGTGTGGTGGTCCATGGGGTTGCAAAGAGTCAGACACGACTGTGCGACTGAACAACAAATTATCTCACTGGTTGCTTGTTAGTACTTTCTGATTTTTTTTTATAGTCATGATGTGATGAAGTTGTAAACTTCTGGTAGCCATTTTGGATTTATTTCTATAAAGAAAGAAGGCAACATATTGTTAAACGGAATAAGTGAATGGAGCAAACATTGTTTCTGAACCCCTGTTTTAAGCAGCCAGGGATATACAAATTATTAGTTGCTGTTTGAATTTTCCATTTGGATAAATACTTTATGTATTACAAATGTATTTATCAATTAATAATTAACTAATAATGTGCCATCATGTCAATACTAACTTACGGTGACCTTTTTCTAGGTTTTCTAGGAAGACAGTACTCAGAAGTGGATTTATCCTTCTCTTCTTTCTGGGGATGCTGTAGGTCATACAAGCTGGCTCTTCTGGGATGCACAACAGAGAACCAGACTCCCAATCTCCAGCTTTTCAGTGGAACACTTATCTCAGTGATGGGGAACCTTGGCACTCCAGCTGTTCTGGAACTTCAATTCCCAGAAGCCCTGATCAGCAGGAGCGCTGACTTGGGCTCTTGGTAACTGAAGTTCAAGAATACCTAGAACATCAAGGTTCACCATCACTGACCTAACTCATCAAGTTGCTCAGCCACTTATTTATCTCTTACTTATTTATAGTTATATTGCACATGGAATCCAACAATAAAAAGATCATTCATCAAAATACTTTTTTTTAAGGCCTCAAATTCACAAACAGAAAATATTCCATTTAAAATTTCCAAATGATGGCCTGGAAAGAATTATTTTATACGTCAAAGTAGAATGGCATGAAACTTCCCAAGGAAGGGAATTCCAATGTTTCTGTGTGAACACTGAAAAGGCCTTTTCTTGCATTCTCTGATAATGGCTAGAGGAGAAAAAGAGGATGACAGGTTCCACAGTAGCAGGAAATGGAAAAATTACCTTTTAGATGACAGTTATTAAAATCCATTAGCAATCTTAGTACAAGCTAGCAAAACATTATTGAGTACTAAATTACCAAGAAACATTCAAATTGATGTTATACCCAGACAAATTTCACTCACTATTTGCAGTTAAGATGGAAAGATTAAACAGTGAACTAAACAGTTGTCAGGGACCTTGGAACTAAAACTTTGATGGTAAAAGCAAAGTCTGAATGGAAATCAACAATAATGTATAAGAGCTCATTATTTAATCCCTGACAGTCTTGAGAAAACAAAACCCTAGAGAGCTAGGCAAGGAAACTGCAGAAGGAGGCAAGAGACAGTGGCTAACCAACTAAAAAGCTACACATATTTTTAAATGCTTTAGAACAGGAGTGGCCAAACTACGGCCCATGGGCCAGATCCACCCCCCAATGCCAATTCATCCAGCCCGTGCCGCCCTCGTCACTCCTGGAAGCGGAAGTAAAAAGTGCCTGTAGATTGTAGTCGTTTTTGAACTGCAGAAGCCAATTGGTTATTTCAGAAGATCGCATATGAGATGCTTGAAATCTGTTGCGTGCTTTAATTGCCCTCTGGCTTGCCAGATACAAGGTGGCCTACTTAGCCAACATCGGAACTGTTCTGTTTGTTGACCAATGCCAAGTCTATCAAGAACGAGTCACAGTTGATCTGGGACTAGTTGTTGGAGGTACATCCTGACGTAGCATGTATAAAGGAGACCTGGGTGGGCGATGGGGACAGTGTTTCATTGTCCTTAATGTGCCCTCCAGGGTATTCTGTACAGCACCAGGGCAGAACTGGGAGAAGGGGTGGTGGTGAGGTTGCTGTCATTCATACAGATTCCATCACAGTCAGCAGAGTCTCTGCAGCCTTGAATGCAGGTTGGGAGGCCATCCATGTGTGTGTGTGGGGGGGGCAGGGATAGGCTGGGGATTGAGCTAGTGTACCAAGCTCCCCATGACCTGGTCCAATCCCTGGTGGGGCTGACATCCCACAAACTGGTCATTGGGGGACTTCAATATCCATGCGGAGGGGAGTCTGGTTGGGGCAGCTTTGGAATTTATGGATTCCATGATATCCATGGGCCTGTCTCAGCATGTGGCTGGCCATACTCTTGACTTGATAAACTCCTGACCTGATATTTTCTAGGGGCTGCGGAGACAATGATCTGAAGGTGGGGGAGGTTGTTCCCACCAGCCTATCATGGTCAGATCATGCACTATTGAAGTTTAAAATTATGACATCAACCCTCTCCCATGGTTGAACTACAGAATGAACTCACCCAAAAGGTGGTTTCATTTTGGCAGTTACACGTCTGGCCTAGACACAGAAGAAGAATCTATAGGACATAAGAGTTGGTCTAAAAGAGGAATATGAACAACCATGGCAGAATAAGTTTTGAAATCAGTCAAGATGAATGAAAGGAGGGAAAAGAGAACTGAAATAGCAGGCAGGAGGAAAAATGAGAAAGTTGAAAAGGAAAGCAGGAATGCAAACCAGGTCTCCCCCCCCCCCCCGGTCACTGTTTTATGACTGAGATATTAAGTGATGTAAAAAAAGATACCACCCACCAGTGTCTTTGGATTTTGCACAAGGACTATGCAACTTTTTTGTTATACACACAGAAACACAGGAAGATATTAAAAACATATTTGAGAAGCACAAAAGGATATGACAAAACAAAGGTCGGTTTAGGAAGAGAAAAGTTATATTCAGACATCATCAAACCAGTGACACTGAAGCAGTATGCAAGAACAGTTATTTTAAAATGTATACGGCGTAGCAAATTTGCAATAATGGAAGAAACAGAAGCAGCAGACAATGCTATGGTGGGATGGTAGTGATGGAGTACATTTTTCAAGGGGAGGGACCGTGTGGGAAGCAACAGAGAAAAATAGGTGTAAAGTAGGTAAAGCATTACTAAATGGATGGAAAAGAACAGAGAATTGAAATGGTGCCATCGCTGGGAAAATGTAGCCAATCGTGAAGAGGCAATGGCAGGAAGCAAGCAGTTCAGTGAACTGGCAAAGACCAAACAGAAACTGAGTCAGTCTGAGGGTAAGACAATGTCCCTGGAGGTTTAAAAAAACCCAACTGTATAAATAAACAGTATTTCTGCTGCAACTGAGTCCAAAGTAGACATGGCAGTGATAAGATGCTGATCCAGATAACCAAAAATGAAAAGGAAGCCTAGGAAGATGTCTAGCTACAGACATCATCTCAAAACACAAGACTCTGAATATAATAGTGTCCATAAGTTAAATTGCTTTGTTTCTACCTGCTTCTGAAACAGAAAAATAAAAAGGCTAATCAGTATTTTTAAAAGCTATTAAAAAAACTCTTTTGAGGCAACACAGACTGAAAACCATTCATCATGTTCTGTCACTTGAGACAAATCAAGGGGGGAAAGGTAGTCTTTGTTTTTACTCTAGCACTAACCATCTCTCCAAGCATTGTTTAATGACCACCTTCAAAGCAACTTTTGAAGTCACAAACTGAGAACAGATACAGAGTCAGAAAGCAAAACTGGTGATCTTACTTTCAGCATATTAATCAGACATCCAATGTTAAAACTGTCTATCTCATGAAAAACAGCTAATTATTTAATTTTTCATAAGTGGCAGTTGTTTGACAGAGAAATGGATATCTCTGTTAAACATCACTCATGCGCGGCACATATTTTTATTAATGATCCTTCATAATGAAAAGTGCAATTAATTGCTTGTCTTACATCCAATCCAAACTCTCAAATAAATGTGAGGGGGAAGAACCTACTGAAGTCAATATTCAGCTATTTCCAACAGTCATTTCCTATTTCAAAATCCTGGAACAGCCAAATCAGAACGCTTTCTAAGCACAGTGAGATGAGATATTACATCACTTTATTAGGATGACAGAAAACTGGTGAGGTTGATGTTACAAGCGCTGTCCATCAGGAAAGAGGGGTTAAAACCAAGAAGTTTCTTGACTGGTGCTATACAAAGCAAATGTTGTGACTGAAGTTTTTCCCCCTGCTCTGCAAACAGAAGGGACAGATTACTGACTCATACTCTATTAAAAAGATTTAAGAGAGTGCTATGCCTTGATGTCTTTTTCTGTGAAAGGTTATCTTACTACTCCATCGCAGGTGGTACAAAATGATAAGATTATTTGCAAAGATAGCAAGGAAAACATAAAAATTATCTCAAAATAGAGGCATCATTTAAAGTTAAGCCAGTAGTACCACATCACATTAGTATGGCTGAAATCTTGGGTGCAGTGGTACTGATTAGAGGTAATTTTGGAATGTCCATGACTCTAACATACTCTAAAATTCCCAAAGGAAGTTTTCAATCTGTGGCAATTTGCTGTGGCTTATGACATCACCTGCTGTACAACAGGATTTCAACCCACACATAAATTTATTTATTCACTAATAATATTGACTGGCCATTCAATACCAAAATTCCCAGTGCAGATATTGTTTTTGATGACAACTGCTGAGTTGGACTGTTCTTAACAATTACATAAACAATTGTTAACCATTATCCAGGATACCAATTGTATCCATCCTACTCATTTCATCATTAGCAGCTCACCCACAAACCAGAGGGCCAGTCTGACTCTATTTTGTGGTTTCCTGGTGAGCTGATGATTATAGAATGAGTAGGATGGAGGCTAGAAGGTTGATGGCAGAAAAATCAGAGTGAATCTGACAGAACCCGGGTTAGAGCTCATTGGAAATCCTACTCTGTGGCAGTGGTAATAATAATAATTTGTGTTAGAGATTACTCTGGGTTGAAAGGATTTTTGCTGGAGAAACTCCACTCTGGGGACACCCGAATGAGTCTCCTTTCCTGTCTCCAAGTGCAACCCTAGGGTCTCAAAACCATGATAACAAAGAAGTCATTCTTCTCTGCCACCATTACAGAGAATCTGTAATTCCATCTCCTGGAATTAAATGATTAACTAGAAGATTAAACACCAGTATTTTATTAAACATTTATTAAACATTGAATCTGTACCCTCTCTTTTTAGAAATTAGTAAACTGGGGAAAAGATGTCCATTTTGAAGTTCTGAACAGGTCTTCTTCCCCTACCAAAAGCTTTTGGTATATAGCTTAGTAAGTATACACCGCCAAGTATGCAGATGGTACATTGATAGATGGGTAAATGGACAAATTGAGCAATTTCCCAAATGTTAGGAAATCCCAATTAAATACATGGGCAATTGCACTCTACCCGACAAAACAGATCCTCTTGGGGTATGAAATTATGTTAATACTGTAATGACAAGCGCTTTAGTAAGAACCGTTTACACTAATGGATTTTCGAAGCAAGAAAAAAGCTGCTCTTCTGAAGACAGAGATACAGTAAAAGGGAACCTCACACAACGATAGTGGTGTGTACTTTACTCCATTTCACAAAATCTCACATAATTCAAATTTCTCTGTGCATATCACACATGAACAAATGACCTCATTGTTCAGAATGTGTCTTTGTACGAATATTACTGCTGTCAGCTGTCAGGGAACAGTACTATTCTCATCCAATGCTCCACTTAGTAAATGGGAACAAAAGTTTTTGGTTTTGAATTTTTAAGTGTGATTTTTGTGTCTCCATACAAATAGTTAAATTTTGCACATTAATTATCAGTTTAACAATACTATGTTAGTTTGTTTCTCAAACTTTTTAAAATGTGAAATTATGCTATACAGTAGAGCCCCATATAACGAATGCCTTGTACACCGAAAAAATGGAACGACGAAGAGGGTTTGAAAAATCCATTGTGCCCCGTATAACGAAAATTTTCATTATATGATGCAATGCATCTCTATGGGAAGAATCGTACAATGAAAATCTCTATGGAAAAAAATATTGTACGATTTTTCCCATAGGGATTTTTGTTATATGATGAATGCATCATGTCTTATCAGGAAGCAGATGAGTCTTGTATTACAGAATTCAGTATGCTTAAAATGTCATTTGATTCTGCATGTTTATCAGGAATGCAGTAAATAGAGAAGGAAAGAGAAATGGACAAATGAAATCACATCTAATGAAGGGTCCACTCTCTCACTCAGTCTACTTCTTTCTTAAAGTCTACCTTTTTCTTAGAGCAACATCCCTTCAACAAGATTCTGGAAAAACTTATTATTTCCTAAAACATTTCTCCCATGCTGACTTCTCCCTCCCTCCTTCCACAACAATTGCTAGTTCATTTGTTGACACATTTATCATTCTACCTTTCTTCGTTTCAGCAGCCATTATGACTTGACCATAACTTTTCCAATAAGGGGAGATTTTAAAAGATATGGCAGAATAAAGAAAACAGTAAGTTGAGCATGTCAATGTTCTATGGAATGCCATTTTATGTAGAGTTTCTTCTCTTTGCATAAGGACAGACTACAACACTGGGAAACATATAGGGTACATGCAGATGTATGTGTACTTGCCTGCATCCATATATACATATATATGTGCACTGAACTTCATGAATCTGAATGTTAATGAAAAACCTATGACTTTGTTCACACACACACAAAATATATTATTGCTTTTCAATAGTATTTCAGTATTTAGCACAAAACTGAGCGAGTTGAGGAGGATGGTGGAGGACAGAGGTGCCTGGCGGACAGTGGTCCATAGGGCCGCCAAGGGTCGGAATCGACTGTGCGACTGAACAATAAAAATACACTGTTAAGTTTAGCAGAAACCACTTTCAGTCCTGAACCAGATTTCTTCTAGAGATAGGCATCTCCAATTTTTGTCAGGCGAACAAGAGCTTCCACGAACCTCTACCAGCAAAAATAACAACAAATAGCCTCTTAACTCAAGCAGTAAATATATCATGACACATATAAATGTGCAAAAAAGAAATTAAAGTACTTTCACATTCTGGAAAGGCTTTAATGTGGTAAACTTCGGAAATGTACCCATTTCAAAACCCTGAAGCCAGTTGTTCTTTAATGTCTACTGCTTTATGCTGACAACCTCTCTTTCCCCCCTGTGCTCATAGAGACCCAATGCCTTCAGGTCTGTCTAAGTAATATAATTCACTGGAGTGGAATTCCCTCGATACCTGCTGCAGTACTCGGTGACAATATCATTTATACTCTACGCTGTCATGCCGTGACACTGATACATTGACTTTCATTCCTCATTCACTGCAGAATATGCAGTTTCACCTTCCACTGTGCCCTTTCACAGCACATGTGTACAAATTTACTCCACCCCCAATTACAGAGCTCAGTTGAAACGTCTTTACTGCATTTATATTCCACATTCCATATTGTATTTGAAGATTCCAGCCACAAGATTCCTCAAATGAGCATCTTAAGAGCTCTTCCAGAGAAAAAGAGACACCAAGCAAAAGGCATCATTAGTATGAATGGCTGCAGCAAAATGCTGTCTATTATTCAACTAGAGCTACAATGACCAGCTTGTGCTACAAACATCAAGTGCTATGCTGAGATTAGGTCACCCTCTGTAAGTGGGATGCATTTATAAAGCCATGCAGCTCTGCATACTGATGTGGGAAGAGGTTGCCAGTGCTTCTTTAGGTTATGATCCTTCATGGGTCCTTAAATATATATGGCAATAATAAAAACAAAGGGTTTGCGACACATGAAAGACTAACCAATTTATTTCAGTATGAGCTTTCCAGATCAGAATCCACTTCCTAAGTCTGAGGAAGTAGATTGCAACCCACAATGGCTTACACTGAAATGCATCAGTTGTCTGTAAGGTCCAAGAGCCACTTTATTTTTATTTTTGCTGAAAACTAATACAGTAAAGCACCGGATAACGATTGGATCGGATAACGCTAAAACAGCATAACATTAAGTAATCGGGGGAGGAGAATTGGATCGAATACAGGTAATGTTAAGGTCCTATGGGATGGATCGGATAACAACCGCTAACGCCTGTGCAGTTACAATGTATCTCTATGGAGCTTTAACATTATCCGATCCATCCCATAGGATTTTAACATGGATCGGATAACACTAAAAATCGGATAACACCAAGACTTGTGGAACCAAGTCTTAGCGTTATCCAGTGTTTTACTGTGTGTTTGGTTCTCCTGCTGGAAGGGTCTCAGATATTTATGTTGGTTTCTGCTTTGAATAATGTGGAGATAAAAAGTTAAAGTACTTTGACTGAACTGCTTTGGAAAGAATGAATTGTCAGCGCATACAGGACATCTTCTCCTTTATCCCTCTCTTTGTAGGTGAACAACATTTGATACAGCACAATATACTAGACCTGCAACAGAACCTTGAACTTCTCTCAGTCTTCAAACTTATAGAAAAAGCAGTGTACAAGAAACATACAAAGTTAAAAATTGTACTGTATCATATTAAGTGAAACCTGATGAAAAATTATACACAAGTCTAGGATCAATGTAACCCATTCAGAGGAGAAAAAATATTTGGGATTATAAATAAGTTCTATGACATCACAAGCTTAAATGCAAAGTACTGTAAATTAAACTGTGACCACTCTAACTTTTCATTTACTTGTTTTATTAAGAACTGTTTGATTAAGCCAGCTTCACAAACAGTAATAAGCCAAACTACGTCATAAACTGTGACATGAACAAGCTGTATGTCAGCATATACAGGTCATTCACTGCACAAACTACCAAAGGAAAGTTAAGTGTGAAATCTGAATCTGGAATCATGGTTAAATGTTCTCAAGGAAGGCAGGACATAAACCAACAACAAGCCCAGGTTTAAGGCTGATCTGGTCATCCACTTATGCAAAGCAGGGAGTAAATGGCTTGGGTACTCCAGCATGGCACCATTTCACACTGTGCTTCGTTAGACTATTCCCCCCTTAGATTTACATTTGTGTCTACAACACACAACATGAATGATCACTGAAGCACAGAAATGTCATTCGCTATCTATCTAAAGTGTTGCACTTTTCTAAAAAGCAATGGCACCTATAAATGTTATGTGGGATTCCTGTACATTCTCCCCAGGAGGGTAAATTGCCATTGGGAAGAATTTAGGTTTGGAAATAAAATGTTCCTGTACCCAAGCAAGAGGAGAGATGGAAAGAGAAAAGGGTTACCCCCTCCCCACTCCTCCGATCTAGCGCTGCTATTCCAAGAGAAAACAGAAGTTTTTATGACAGCTTCAGGACAGTCACTCATGAAATCCATGTCTTGCTTATCCTGACACAACAATACTCCTTTTCTAATTGTGACAAAGATATTATAAGTAATAGAGCAGAAGTTGTGTATTCTTATTTAGAACTAGCTTTATTTAGGATTTTATTTTCTAAATATGTAAATCAGTATACTGTAAAGGGGAAGAAGAAGAAAACCAAAGTGAAAATTACTCATGTAAGGCACGCACAAACACACTTCAGCTCTTCTAAGAGAAAAACCAAAGTCTGCCATCATATGAAGAACTGATAAGATCTTGCCATTTTCAAACCTCCACTGTATAGGCTCACTATAGTAGTGCTCCTATTCACTGCCTTATAAGGCAGTTTTCTTCTTCTTTAATGGCAAATTAATATTCCTTACAGGCAAATTAATATTTCTTACAATCTCACATTGTCCAAAATTTAAATGGTAGCACATCTACTTCCAACAATATTTGAAGAGACAAAACCTGCAGTCTTTGTGCCTCTTTGTTCCTAAGAGGCAGTAAATATGCTCATTTAAACAGACCTTGTCTTTCTTTATATGCTTCAATGCATTTTTTTTATCGTGCCAGAAGCACACAAAGGTGCTTTCTGGGTTGAAAGGATTTTTGCTGCAGAAACTCCGCTCAGGGGACTCCTGACTGAGGCTCCTTTCATGTCCCCAAGATCTTTTCCCACAGAAGTGGTCCCTATTTATCTACTTTCAATTTATTGCTTTTGAACTGATAGGTTGGCAGGAGAAGGAAACAGAGACAGGAGCTCATTCTGTCATGCAGAACTCGGGTCATGAACTGCTGACTTGCAGACCTTCCAGCTAACAAGGCAAACTTCTTAACCACTGAGCCATCACAGTCCCTCGCTTCAGTGTATGCAAGAGATACAATTATTATTTTTTAAAAACAGCACTGAAAATGATAGAATGGAAAATGAAACTCAGCAACAAAACCAATGTGAAAACTAAAAAAAAAAACCCAAGAGAAAAAACTGTAGTCAAGAAGAGGGATTTACAGTGCTAAATGAGGAGACATGACAGAACCAGTTCAATTAAATCAGAGACAACAACAGAATTTGAACCTTAAAGTTAGGGAGCTCCTATAAAATGCACCCAAAAGGAGAAACAGAGAGGTCTTTTTTTTCTTACTAAATCATCACAATAATTTTGCATTTCAGTTTCTTAAAACAAAAAGCATTTTGATTAACGCAGCAGTCCCTTGAGGAATGGGTTCTACTACCCCATTTCCCCCACAGAGTGCCAACAGACAGTGCTAACTGTTCTGCTAAGCTGATCATCAGCTGTTAAGATTGCCTTTGTTGACGGGCATCCTAAACAAGCAACAAAAACGAGCCCTCTTGAGCAACTGATCTGGGATTACTACTGCTCACAAGGCGGAAGTGGTACAGTAGGTTACTATCGCCTTTTATGAGAACGTTCATGGGAAGAAACTTTTAAAAAATCTTTCACTATTTTTAACATCCACAATCTTGCTTTCTCCTTTGTTTATACAAACACACCAAAGATAATGTGCTTATCTTGCAGGCTGAACAGTTGCAAAGAAACACACAACGGCCACTTGGAACAACAGTCTTGTATCAAGGCTGTCATGCCAGTATTTAGTGCAATTTATCATGGTATTATTGTGTGGCACACTTGCCCTTTCTGTGGTATACCCCAGAGACAAGGAAACACAAAGCACAGTGATGTGAAGCCATCACAGAAGGTGTCAGGGATATTGCTAACAAGGAGTGACCAGTTTCTGCAGCAGCTTCTTGGCTTTCCTAATGCTTTGTCTCCAGCCAGTCTGAGGCTGAGCTGTACAGCTGAGAAACACGCTTAAGAAAAGCAGACAACTGTCAACTGGCACTTATATACACATAACAGAGTTAAGAGAGGATGAGTGTAAGCCACCATAAGGATTGCTTACTAATGTGGAGGTGAGACAGAAACATAAACATTTGTAGTAATAACAGTAGTAAGTAATAGAGGTAATAGTAACAGTAACAACAGGAATAATCTTTGAAACATTACTTTTCTGGGCTGTTACAACTCCTATGCTTGCCCAGCCAGTACAAGACAGCAACCCAACATGTCATACTGTACCTCCAAAAGTTAAAAGATAATTAATTTAAAACTAAAAACAGACACTTTTGCACCTAGCTATTCCAAAGTCATAAGCACAATATACATTTTATCCTTATTTTGTTCTTTAGTCATTCTTTCATACAGCCTTAGCTATTATTAATCTGACATTCCCCCTGATTTCAACAAAAAACAGCCTCCCTCTAACGCAGGTACCAGTTCCAAAATAAAGTTCTTACCAGAGAGAGAAGTAGCAAGCAAGTTAACAGTGCGGATTTAACAGACTGACTGTACTTGGTCTGTGACTCTAGATTTTATGACTCTTTATTTTCAGTTGCTCACAAAAGGGCAATAGACGGAAAATTTTATCTAAAACGACTAATTTTTCTTGTCTGCCTACACTTCCAACACCTACAAGTCAAGTACAGTCCATAAATGCAACAATGTTTTTTTTAAAGAGAGCATTACAAGTGAGTGAATACAGTACAGTCAAACCTCGCATAAAGAGCACCTCGCTTAAAGAGTAACTCACTTAAAGAGCAGCATTTTCTCTGAATGTTCATTTCGCTTAACAAACAAAACCAACCAAAAACTCGCTTAACAAATAAATCGGGGTTCACAATCCTCCCACAATTGGTCACTTGCAATGGTGTTTCGCTTAAAGAGCAAACTCGCTTAAAGAGCAATCCTGTGGAACGCATTATGCTCTTTAAGCGAGGTACAACTGTACTTAAGATTTTGAAGTCAAACAGACATAACGGTGGCAAACGCCTACGTTTAAAGCAGAAATCTGTGGGTTTCTTTTGACAAATTTTAGTACCCCTTAGGTAACACTGCCCTTGGCCAAATTGATTGGAGGATCTCGGAAGCACAATTTCTTTGAATCCTAGTATAGATCTACTGTAAACTTGTGGTATCTGTTCTAAGTTAATGAGCAGGCTTGGGGGAGCTCAAAATAATCTTTTTTTGGTATCCATGAAGGTTTCTGCCACTCTTACAATTCCAGTACAGTACTAGGGAATTTTGCAGTTTTTGCATTCTAGATAGATATTTTACTCCTTAAACTGTGTCACTCAACCACCTCGTTTTTAAGAGTACTGGTGCATTCATGTATTTAAATGATGGAATGAACTCAACCTCCCCCATGTTACTTAGAGGACCTTGAATAGGCTGAGGGTTGGAGTCCCTAAATGCAAGACTAACATGTTCAAATGGGGGCTGTACGCGCATGACAACATGTGGTGTGAATGTGGAGAGATATAGATCTGGCCAGTGGTGGGCATCAGCAGGTTTGCACCAGTTCGCCAGAACTGGTAGCAGAGATTCTGGCTGGCCCCCCACATCCAAGTTTTGAAATAAAGTACTGTAGTCCTAATTCGGGTGCAACCCAGGGCTTTCCCCTGGCCATGCCCACCATACAATGCCAACAGTGTGGTAGTAAAAAAAAAAAATGGAGCCACCACTGGATCTGGCTCATTTACTGGTCTCCCGATGATAGCCAGACACATGCACCAATGAGGACTTAAGTTTGGGCAACGACAAAGCCAAGAAAGTGGTTTCATTTTGGCAGTCTAGAGTTTGGTCAGGACACGAAAGGAGAAGATCATATCATTAGATAATGGGGAGAGCATATTAAAGCACCACTAGCCTCCCTTCCCAACATGCCCACAGACAAAATAGCCATGCTGCCCAACCAAAAGTAACCATATTTAAATACCACTTATTTGAGTGGAATGCAATTCATTTCCTGATGAAACAGGTTAAAATAGGGCTTTATATTTACATCATGTATTCATTAACAACATCAAATCATACTAGTTGTCCAGATGTCCCTTTGCTATATAGTCTGATTGACTATACAGGGTCCAAGATAGATGTCTTTCTCCTCACCTGACTGTTTTACCTGGAGATGGCAAGGATTGCACTGGGACCTAAGTAGACAGAGTAGTTTCCCTATATGCCAGTGTAGGTGCACCTGTTGCACACAGAGCCTTATCTGTTGGCATGTGTGCTGTCACAGGCAAGCCCCACCCCATGCCACCAGCGCCAATGGCGGCAACGCTTTCCCACCCACCCCTCTCCCTCCACCAATAGGAAGGTGAAAAGAGAGGTGGGGATGAGGTGACATCCCCACCCACCCCTCCTAGGAGGCAGAAGAGGTGGTGGTGGGCGTACCTGGGGGAGGACGCACTCATGTGGGGTGCCTGCACCCATGTGAGGTTGGCGGTGTGCCCCACGTGTGACATTTCTAGAAGCGCACCAGTGATGTCACATGGGTGCATAGGCATGCGCTATGTCTGCCTCCATGCCTCCTCCTCCTTGGTCTCTAAAAGATATGCCATCACTGCCCTATGCTATAGTCCTCATATGGCACATCAAAGTGAGAAGAAAAATTCCACCAGTTTAATCATATCTGAAGATACGCAAACACTGTACACTCAAGCATATCAGGATTAAACACAGCACTTCAAAAACTGCTTTGCAAATTAGTCTACATTTTTATAGTTATGACACACAACAGCTTGTAACTCTTTCCCCATTTACCAGTCACATGCATACCTAATTTTTTCCTTCCCTGAAACCAAACATGCATTTCAAAGCACTAGGTTTTTTTTTTAGCATGGGCATGACTACCTGCACTTAAAGCTTTTCTCTTTTCTAGATAGAAGAAAGAAACCCATCTTGAGAGCAAAGTAACTAGATGCAGACAGTTCAGAAAGCCAGCTTCCTCCTTTCATCAAACTTGTTTCTGAAATTTCACATCGTTATACCTCCGAAAGCTTTCTGCTCTTCTTTTAACAAGCTCTCAGAAAGCCTCTAAAAATACACTTATAATTAGCATTTTCTTACTGAAAGCTTTGAAAAATATAGAAATATATATATTTATTACCCCAAAGGATTCTGAAAAATATTTCCAACACTTCTATCATTATCTCTGACAACACACCCAAGAAACTAAACACAGCACACATGACTCTACTCCTGGAATGCTCAACAGCAAAACAGTATAAGTACAAATATTTGAAATTCTGGAATTACATTTGATATATACAGCATCTCATGCTCATTTCTGTTCCTATAGTATGTATGTCTTGTACAGTCAAACCTCACATAAAGAGCGACTCACTTAAAGAGTAACTCGCTTAAAGAGCAGAATTTTCTCTGAATGTTCGCTTTGCTTAACAAATAAAACCAACCAAAAACTCACTTAAGAAATAAATCCGGGTTCGCAATCCCCCCTACAATTGGTCACTTACAATGGTGTTTCGCTTAAAGAGCAAACTCGCTTAAAGACCAAGCCTGTGGAACGCATTATGCTCTTTAAGCGAGGTACCACTGTATCTACAATTTAGACATTTTCTTATACAGTAATACCCCAGATAACGCGAGTACTGGATAGCGCTAAAACCGCATAACGTTACAAGATTTTTGGAAAAATCTTGTATTGAATAATGCGATTTTTAACGTTATCCGATACAGTTGTTCTTAGCAGCAGGGTGGCTGGAAAGCAGAGCGGGGTTCTCCATTCAGATTCCCAGCCACCCTGCAGCTACGGAGGCAGGGGTGGGGAGGCTGGAAACCTGATGGGGGGCTCCCCCGTCGGCTTCCCCAGCCACCCCACAGCTGCGGAGGCAAGGGCGGGTGGCTAGGGAAGCCGACAGGGAGTCCCCGTCAGCTTCCCCAGCCACCCTGCAGCTGTAGATCGGGTCCTCTGATCTCTCTGGAGCAGGCAGGGGACACGATCCAAGCTGTTTCTGGGCTTCCCCGACGTCCTCAGCCAGTGCAGCAAGCCAAAACGTCAGGGTTCGAATCCCAACATTCTGGCTTGCTGCAGCCTCAAAGAGGGTGGGGGAACTTCAAAATTAGTGCGCATTGGGTCTCCCGACCTCCCTAGAGCTGATGCGTGCTATTTTTGAAGTCCCCCCACCCTCTTTGAGGCTGCAGCAAGCCAGAATGTCGGGATTCGAACCCTGATGTTTTGGCTTGCTCCACTGGCTGAGGACGTCGGGGAAGCCCAGATACAGCTTGGATTGGGTCTCCCCACCTCCCTGGACCCAGCAGGGGGGTCAGAGACGCCAAAATTGGTAAAAAAAAAGTCCATTTT
The DNA here is from genome assembly GCA_030440675.1 of Furcifer pardalis. Lineage (NCBI taxonomy): Eukaryota > Metazoa > Chordata > Lepidosauria > Squamata > Chamaeleonidae > Furcifer > Furcifer pardalis. Next base: position 42,621,904 of record CP126890.1, on the reverse strand, counting down.
TTTTACCAATTTTGGCGTCTCTGACCCCCCTGCTGGGTCCAGGGAGGTGGGGAGACCCGATCCAAGCTGTTTCCAAAGTTCCCCCACCTCCCTGGAGGCTGCAGCAAGCCAAAATGTCAGGATTCAAATCCCGACGTTCTGGCTTGCTGCAGCCTCCAGGGAAACAGGGCTTTTTTAAACATTGTGTGATCAATGTATCGCACAACGTTAAAAACCGGATAACGACGAGACTTGTGGAACCAAGTCATAACGTTATCCGGGGTACTAGTGTATCTGTTTTCAGAACACAATGTGGTTATGTGTATTTTTGCCCTCTTTTATGCCCACAATCAGTAAGGTACTCTGGCTTTCTCATTGTTGTAGGGCAGTGATGGCGAACCTTTTAGAGACCGAGTGCCCAAACTGCAACCCGAAACTCACTTATTTATCAGAAAGTGCCAACATAGCAACAGGGGAGGAAGGAAATGCTCCCATTGGGCTGCTGGGCAGAGGGATGGGGTGAACTCTGTGCTAGGGTAACTGCTCAGGTGCCCACAGAGTGGGCTCCAAGTGCCACCTATGGCACGGGTGCCACAGGTTCGCCATCACTGTTGTAGGGACTGGGATGCACATGTACACACACTGAATATGCAGACCCCATCTATCAGGACCCTCCATCTGAAAACCAAGGCAAATCCCAGCACAAGGAAATGTCAAGGCTCCACTAGAGTTCTCTGGTGGGCCAGAACAACCCCCTCCCCCCAAAAAAAGTCACACACCTGATAATGGAAAGGAAATGTTAGATCCTGAAGATATGAGACCCTCAGGGCACAAGAGGCTTAACTCCAGGATCAAAGTGGCAACTAGCCAGCAAGAATACTGCACAAGCCAACCTAAATGCTCCCCAGCAAAGTCCTTGGCTACCACCAAAGACTCCTTGGGAGTAAAGACCCTTTCAAGAGCTAGGCTTTTCTTTCTCCCACCAGGCCAAGTGTCTATCCCTGAGCTCTGGGTGTGAACAGTTCAGCTGTATAAACCCTAGTCAATGGATGGAACATTATTACAGATACTGTAATGTCTTTCTTTGTTCTAGACCAGTGGTTCCCAATGTGGGGTTCATGCCCCACAAGGGGCCTTCAATTCCCAGAATCCTAAGCCAGTACCTTGGCTGATCAGTGCTTTGGGGAATTAACTTAGGCTTCTGGGAATTGGAAGTCCAAAAACTGAAGGTTGGAAAACACTGCTCTAGACTCTATCATCTAGAATTCTGGATTCTATTGCTCATTATGTTTAACTTTTAGGCTGCTTGATCAGACTTTTTGGATTCTCACTGTTTGCTCTCTGATACCAACATGATTTTGGGCCATTCATGAACTTTTGCTTTTGGACTGCCCCAACTTTGACTTATCTGATCTGCTAGTAGGGCTCTGTCTATTGCTGCAAAGCCCTCAGCAAGCCCTCAGGAACAGGATTGCAGCACAGGTTTCCCCTACCTATATCATTACTAAACTTGCTACCTCATATGTTACCATGGCACCACAATAGAACCTTCCATTACTGGGATACCACAACTCGCTCCATTCAGCGGTGCGTCTCCTTATTCTCCTTTCATCTCTTTACCTAAAGATAAAGGTTTCCCTTGCTCGAAAGCCAGTCGTATCTGACTCTAGGGTTTAGTGCTCATCTGTTTCAAAGCCGAAGAGGCAGCACTGTCTGTTTCTGCAGACGTTTCCGTGGTCATGTGGCAGGCATGACTAGACACTGGAGCACACGGAATACTGTTTACCTTCCCACCAAAGTGGTCCCTATTTATCTACTTGCAATTTCTTGCATTCAAGCTGCTAGGATGGCAGGATTTTTCTGTGTATACCCACGCTACTGATTCTCATGTTCTTCAGCAATTTCTTTACTTATCTAGGTTTAACCAGTCAGAAGTTGGAGAGAGTCTCTCCCACTGTCCTAATCACATTTCCTCATCTACTGAAAATTATCTTCTGCCCCCTTGTAGAGTATGAAATTAAGCAAAATTAGGGTATTAACAAAATACAGTAAAACCTCGCATAAAGAGCACCTTGCTTAGAGAGTTACTCACTAAAAGACAGAATTTTCTCTGAATGGTTGCTTCGCTTAACAAATAAAACAAACCAAAAACTCGCATAACAACTAAATCGGGGTCACAATACCCCCGCCAGAAGTCACAATTGGTCACTTACAATGGTGTTTCGCTTAAAGAGCAAAGTCGCTTAAAGAGCAATCCCGTGGAACTCATTATGCTCTTTAAGCAAGGTACCACTGTAAAGCATTTACAGTGCTATATAACAGATTGACAACAAGAGAAACATTTTCTAAGAACACTTCACATCGCAATAATTTTCAGTTTTTCTGGTTTTGTAGCATTTTTAAAAGTGTTACGAAAAATGGATCACATATTAGAACCACAACAGCCTCAGATCAGAGACTAAATGACTGTACAGTATAGGGCAAGAGCAGAAGGAAGTATAAACAGCAGTAAAATTATAACTTGTGTGGTAAGTAGTACAGTAGTTTAGTTTCATTGGGTAGAGTAAGAGAAAGTAGATTTCATTAATATTGTATTTTCAACTAAGTATTCACTGATGTAGTTTTGAAATAAATAATGAGTATTTGGTGTACTAAGTATTGTACTGGAAATTTTAATCTGTGATAGATTAAAAAACGACACAGAGGGAAATATTTATTGCCAAAGCACAATTTACAGAGTGTAAAACTGTCCTTCCCTCCCTGGTTTCACAAGACACAATAAGAAGTACAGTTTTTAAGTTTTTAAAAACCACTATAGCTGTCAAAATTTTACACCAGGGTTTCTCAAACTTTCCTCTCTTGGAAAGGACTGAAAACCGGCAGAATTGGTATTATTGGCTGCCAGTTACTTATGTACACCTCAACCTCTACTTATTCCCTAGTGATTGAGAGACCACATGACCAGTAAAGTAAAGGCCGCCCTTGCTCGAAAGCCAATCGTATCCAACTCTAGGGTTCAGTGCTCATTTCTGTTTATAGCCAACGAGCCAGCACTGTCTGCGTCTGCAGATGTTTCTGTGGACATGTGGCAGTCATGCCTCAACATCAAAAACAAAGAATTGTGGGGTTTGGATGGTGGGTAAATTTTCAAGAGCAGCTGAAAGTGTGGAGAAGATCACCCGCCCGCCCTCCCAAAAAAAATATCATGAATTTGTCCATCTTGTGAAAGTAATATCAAGGAAAAATATTCCAAGAGGATGCTGCACCCAGTAAATCCAGGGCCTGACTGATGACATCAAACCTCTGCTGAATAGGTCTTCTTCTTTCATGTCCCGATCAAAACCTGGCCTGCCAAAATGAAGCCACTTTTTTATCTTAAATCCTCATAAGTTCATGTTTCTAGCAGTAATCAACAGACTAGTAAATTAGCTGGATTCTGTGTCTTTCCACATTCACACAGCGTGTTGTTGTCCACCAGGAGTCTCCACTTGAGCGTGTTGGTCTTGAATTTAGGAACTCCAACCCTCAACCTATTCAGGGTCCTCCAAGTGATGTAGATGAGGCTGAGTTCCTCAACTTATATCCACCTTTAATGTTGTTCCCTGTCCAATGAACTCCTTTCTCCATCTTCTAATTTGGTTTTGTTCTTGTGTACTCTCAAGAATATTTGTTCTTGCCATAAAGCTCTTCCTGGATCTGAGCCAGCAGACTTGAGTCTCATATCCATTCAGAGGATGTCGAGGGTCATTCTCTTGTTTAGTTCTCTCACAGCTACTCCATAGCAGAATATGCTGGTGCTTTATGGTATAAATTGACACAAGTGATGTGCTTATGCTTATTGTATAAATCAACAAGTGACTGTAGCTGTTAATGATGCAGGATTATTATTGGCAGCCTGAAACCTACCCGCTTGGGGGAAAGTGTATTATTTAGGTGGCACTGCCTCTTAGGAAGTACGTAAATGTGCTAGCAAACAATGAATGGAAAAAGGTAATACAGCACCAACCCCATCTATTTCATGGACAAAAACCTTGAAGCAGACTAAAAGCAAGGAAAAGTTTTCATACCTCTCAAGCTCTAAATTTAAAACCAGAAGATGCTGGGCTAAACCTATGGATAGGAAAAACACAACACTTTGCCAAATGGATGAATGCTGAAGAGTGTCTCCCACCAGATCAAGATTTGGGCTGGACCATCTGGAAGTCGCTTAATAGATTTCAAAGCAAAATAGGAAGATCAAAGAATAATCAAGTAAAATGAAGCTACTTGGTTACAGGACAAATGTTCTGAAAATTAGTAAAAAATTCAATTAATGCAGCATTTATACATATGCAATTCATGTCTCACCACATGTAAAAAGAAGATCTAGCAAATGGTTGATAGGACACTACTGAAGCAGCCTGCTTCTTCTCAGAAACAGTCTAACTATTTTAACTTTATAATTTGTTTTGAATTTTATCTATACAGTAAAACCTCATATAACACTAAAACCTGGTTCCACAAGTCTTCGTGTTATATGATTTTTCGTGTTATCTGATTCTCTATGGGATTCATAGAGATACATTGTAACCACACAGGCTTTCGCGGTTGTTATCTGAAGCATCCCATAGGATCTTAATGTTATCTGATGCAATTCTTCCCCCCAGATTCCTTGATGTTATGCGATTTTCGTGTTATTCGATACTAATGTTATATGAGGTATTACTGTACTTCATACAATTCATAATTATCTATATTTCATATACAGTAATACCTCGGATAACACTAAGACTTGGTTCCACGAGTCTTGGTGTTATCCGATTTTTAGTGTTATCCGATCCATGTTAAAATCCTATGGGATGGATCGGATAAAGTTAAAGCTCCATAGAAATACATTGTAACTGCACAGGCTTTAGAGGTTGTTATCCGATCCATCCCATAGGACCTTAATGTTATTCGATCCAATTCTCCACCCCAAATTACCTAACGTTATGCGATTTTAGCGTTATCCGAGGTATTACTGTACATTCATAATTTTAAAATGTGCAATGCCAAGGAAGGAAGGAAGCCCTCAGAGGAAGCTCATCCTGCATAGACTCCACTCGAAGCTGCCTTGGGAAGCCATTTCTAGGGTCAAGACTATGTTGGGTCAACACCATATGTTGATTTGCAACACTGCTGTGGGACATACTGTAGCTGGTCTGCCTTTCTCTAAATAGTTTGTTTGATGCTCTGACATATTCTTGGATCAGATAATAAGTCTTTCTCTGAGACTGAATCAAGGATTGTTATCCTTATAATTACACACAATACTTTCCGATTTATAGAACCATATTGGAGATATTGGGATGTTTCAAATAGTATACATGTTAAAGCACGTATATGAGTCCCAGCCAAATATCATTTTTTTGCTGTTTCTACTGTAGTTCAGAAAGAGAAATTGCATAGCTATTCTGAATGTAATCATAGTTCTTAAAGAACATACATGAAGTATTTTACTTGTACTGTAGTTGTGAATAGTGTAATATGTGACAAGCTCTTCAAGAAAGTGGTGGTTTAAACTCTTGCCAGAAATACCATGAATGACAGATGTTCTTATACAAAACATTTCACAATCCAGAGCTTTGATCCAGTGCAATTTTCATTCTGTACATTCTTATCCTGTTAGAATTATTTAAACAGCTGCAAATAGCCACACAACATCTCTCCCCTCGCACACATACACACATGTGAACAGTGAACACTAAATGGGTGACTTAGCACCAGTTTTGCCTAAACTACCAGCATGCCCATACACCAAAAAGTTCCTATCTTATAAGACATTATGTGGCACTTTTCCTTATATACCGTATATGCCGGTGTACGAGGCGACTGGGTAGATAAGACGACCCCCCAACATTTCCACTCAAAATATAGAGTTTGTTATATACTCGCTATATAACACCACCCCCTCTTCCGCACACCTTCCACACACGCAAAAGAGTAAATACAAGAGTTACCGTAGTCTTTAAGGTGCCACAAGTTTTTTTGATGTTGTTTTGTTTAGTCTCTGATATGCTTTGCTCAGAAAATATTACGATATATTTTCGCGCAGGAAGACCTGTCCTTTCCCCTGATTGGGCGAAGGGGAGCTTGGGGCGGGATCTTCCCGAAGAGATGGAGGAGCCAATCAGGTTGCCGCGGGCGCGAGTTTAATGAGGGCAAGTTTGAATGCGGGTGAGTTTGAATGTGAGTTTGAACGCGGGCGAGTTTGAATGTGGTCGTGCGGGTGGTTGCCGCGGGCACGAGAAGCAGCCCCAGTCGTGTGGGCGGTTGCTCCGCCGCTGCACAAGAACCGCGACAAGAAGGTGGCGGGGAAGGACTCGATGGTCTCCCCGGAGCTACTGCCCAAGCCCTGGTAAGTATTTGGGAACCCAAATGACGTGCACCCGGTAGACAAGACGACCCCCCACTTGGGAGGCATTTTTTTGGGGGGTGAAAAAGTCATCCTGTATGCCGGCATATACGGTAAATGCTTTATAGTTCTCGAGTCATTACAAGCATACAAAATAAAAGGCATTTGTCCAGGGCCTCACAATTATTTTCATGGCAAGAAAAAAACCTGAATTTTCATCTTCCATTTTCAAACAATGATTAGAAGAGGACTGGAATCTTTCATCAGGTTGTTGTGAAGAGAAAAGTCTGCATCCCCTAAGGACGAACCTAGTCCGGCAGTGACAAGGTAAAAACTGTCTGGTGACTCTGTTTTTCATTACCAAAGAGCCCATGTGCCAAGACAGAAAGGTTGAAGTTCTGTGTCCACGCTGGGGGATACGTTTTGTCTAAAACAGTGGTGGCAAACCTATGGCACGCATGAACCCTCTCTGTGAGCAGGCATGCCATCACCCCAGCACAGAATATGCCCCACCAATCTGCCCAGCATCCCAATGGGAGTGCTTCCTCCCTCCCCTCAGCACAGAGTTTGCCCACCCCTCTGCCTAGCAGCCCAATGGGAGTGCTTCTTCCTTCCCCCTAGCACAGAGTTTGCCCCGCCCCATGGACGGCAGCCTGTTGAGTTTGGGCACTCGGTCTCTAAAATGTTTGCCACCACTGGTCTAAAATGAGAGACCTAAAGTTTCCAACTTTCTAGTTCTCATTTTTGGGCTAACCCAGGGAAAATCTAGCACCGCCAAATCACTCACTGAGACCCATTTCTTTGTCTGCAGCAATGCACCTACAACCTGAAACAACATGCAGACAAGGACTTAAGATAAGCCACTTTCTCTCTACCCCATCACCCCTTACTTACTTATAACATTTCATTTAACAATACTGTACTCTCAAAAGCCTGGATATTTTTTTCTGCCTCTGCACAGCTTTACATTCTTTTCTGCCTGACTTAAAAAGGTATCATTTCAATACAAAATATGGAATGTGATTTTGCCTCAGTAAGGTTATCATTGCTAGAATGAAGCATTGTTTGAAATTACACCAAAGGCTGATTTTTCTCTCCATCAAGTGAAAGATCTATCCAAAGGTTTTCTGGACAACTTAGGCCAGAGAGAGTGGATTTTAAACAACTCTGTGATGTTCTGGGTGGAGCCTTGATTTATGAAACAAGAGAGCCAAAATGAAAGTTATGTGAGTGTGAGACACTGTAACCTGTTTTGATTTTAGCATGAGAGGCACCTCTTGCAATTTACCATCTGATGTGTTTATAAGGTATATGAAAATCTGACCTGTGCCTATTTGGGATGGATTAAGACACAGCTAGTTTTGCTTCATATACACTCTTATCTGCACTATTATCTTGCTCAAAAACCAGTCGTATCCAATTCTAGGGTTCGGCGCTCTTCTCCATTTATAGCCAAAGAACCAGCACTGTCTGTGTCTGCAATGTTTCTGTGGACATGTGGCAGGCATGCCTAGACACCGGAGTACACGGAACGCTGTTTACCTTCCTACCAAAGCAGTATCTATATATCTACTTGCAATGTCTTGCTTTTGAACTACTAGTTTGGCAAGAGCTGGGACACAGACAGAAGCTCATTCCATCGTACAGCATTCAGGTCTTGAACTGCTGAGTTGCCGACCTTCTAGTCGTCATGTTCAGCATCTTAACCACTAAGCCACTACAGTCCCTCATAGTCACTGCCAAAAAGAAATCTGTCAAACAGCTGGCTCTGCAAGTGACATCTCTTAGAAACTTCAAAAAAACATTGTTTTTCCAAAAATCTTAATGGCTGAGGATGCTACTGTTGGTGATTGAAGTCTGCCCAAGAGTTTACTTATTTATTTATTGCATTTATATCCCACTTGCCTCCAATGAGTTTTCACTGAGGCACTTGAAGCTCATGGTTCTCTCTCTCTCCCCACCTTATTCTTACAACAGCCATGTGAGGTTGGTCAGGAAGAAAGACTGTGATTGGCCCAAGGTCACCTAGTGAGTTTCAAGGCCTACAGAGGATCTGAACCCAAATCATCTTTGTCATAGTCCAACACTCCAACCACTATTCTACTCTGGCTCTCATCTTCCAAACTGTGTGAAAGCTTGCATTGTCTTGGTTGATGTAATCTGCAGTCCATTGTTCGGAAAATTTAGAAAGCAATCTCATATTAGTTAGTATAACCTTTGTGGAACAATACAATTTAAAAAAAATCCCAAAGCAATGTAGTCTATTTGTGAGATAAATACTTAAGCTATTTATAAAGTACTTTGTGTCAAGTTTTCTGTGGTATGAGAAAAGTACTTAGGAATCCTGGAAAAAATGACAAAATTACATTCCCTGTTCAATTTTTAAGACGACAATAAAAGTACTTCAAGATCAGTTTATTCAGTCTAAAGTTATATAGTGAATTACAGCTTTTAGAATGCTTTAACAAGCACTACATGAATTGTCTGTCCCTCACATTACCAACAAGTCAGAAAAATCAGTATTTTTAAAAATTAAATAGAAACCAGAAGCAATACTCACATGTAACTTTCCCAGGACCTGTGCTGGCTAATATCCTCACGAGATGGGGAAGTGGATGAATGGTGAAATCAACAGGTTGCAGCAATCCATTAAGATATGTACCCCAGAAGAGTTTCTGGGCAAGCTTCTGGCACCTCAGTTTCACTGCTGGCAACCTAAAAAATATTTTTAAAAAATGACAATGCACTATTAAAAAACGAGGTCTCCATTGGTGTTTCTTCTTCTCTCCACTATGGAAAAACTCTCATAACGAGCTTTTCTAGGGGGAAAACTTGCATAACGAAAATTTTTCATTATGCGAGTTTTCACCATAGAAACGCTCGTTATGCGAGTTTTCTATAGGAAAAGTCACATAACAATTAGGTTTTGGGGGGAAATGGCGTCCCACACAACAATTTTCTGTAAGGGAAAAAAATCCATACAACAATTTTTCAATGGAAAAAACCACTTAGCAAATAAATAAATAAATCATGGTACGATGCATCCCATAGGGAAAATCACTATACGATGCATGCATCGTATAGCAATTGTTTTGTACAATAAAGAGCCCTGTGGAATAGATTAAAATTGTTGTATGACGTACCACTATATATCATATTGCATCATCAGACAGACTAGGATCGCCCATGTGACCAATACAGAGGAGAGGAAATAAGATGCAGAATCGTGTAAAGGAACAATGGCATTAAGAATGGATCACAAAGTTAAAGTGGTTTTCTTTTTTCTGTGCATAGCGAAATTGTTATTTTTGCCTAGAAAAATACACTGGAAAGTATTTCATACATGATGAGTATTCTAACCCACCCCCGGGGTCTTCCGAAGTCAATGCACAGCTAATTTACAATTAAATTACAGGAAAGAAAGCTGGATTTGGAACAGAAAGCTAAGCCACAAAAGAGGGAGTGGGGCGAAGCCTGCAAAACTCATATTCAACCAATTTAAAACATAAATTCTATCTGGATTGCTTCCTCTAACAATGGTACGGAATAATACATCTATACAATTTAAAACATATTGTTAAGAATAATGGAAGTTAACCTTCCAGCTTGTGTCATCTTGCAAAGATTTGTTATCAGGAGATTTTAATGGGGTACACAGAAAGAGCCTCCTCGAAGTTTGTGGTATTTCTGAACCACAATAGGACGTACCCCAGGCAATGGCCACTTTGTGTTGCTGGCTAATCTATTCTCAAAGAAAAACTAGCTTCATATGGCTTCTCAAAGCAGTTGGTTGTTTCTCTTGGTTCTGCTGGAGCAAAAGAGATAATACAGTGGTACCTCATTTAAAGAGCATAATGCGTTCCATGGGATTGCTCTTTAAGCGAGTTTGCTCTTTAAGCGAATTTGCTCTTTAAGCAAAACACCACTGTAAGTGACCAACTGCTTTAATTGATGTTTTATTTTGTAAAGGCCCTATGGCCACGAACAATAAAGATTGATTTTTGCCAGCTAATCTTTCTCACACTGGATCAGGCAAAAGGAACTACGGAATGAATTCATCAAAGGTGGCTTCATTTTGGCAGTTTCACGTTTGCCCTTTTGCTGCTCCTAGGCAATTTAAATTTTCAAGAAGAAATAACAATTGTTATGGAGTGTTCACAAGATGTGTTTGGGGACAACAGGATGAATACTGCCAGTCTATATCCAAATAATTACAAAATGGTATCCCCATATTTCAACTATGCCATTTCAACTTTTATGTTGGAGTTTACAAGGCTGACTGCTGTTTATTTATTTATTTATTTATTTATTTATTTAGATTTATTATCCCGCCCCAATCAGGCAAACCCAACCCTACACAAAAGAGGAGGTAGGTCTTGAGGCTTAACAAACTGATTACAAAGAAACTGGTACTTGTGTTTCACTTTCAGCACAACATGTAGCAAGCAGTGGCTTATTTTTTTGTTCTCCAGCTGAATTTGGTCTGCAAAAAATCACTCCCTTTGGCAACAATGGGTTCAACCCAATCAAACCTCTTACATTTTGTGGGGCTGGATGGGTGGATAGTTGAGTCAAACCTCGCATAAAGAGCGTCTCGCTTAAAGAGTAACTCACGTAAAGAGCAGAATTTTCTCTGAATGTTCGCTTTGCTTAACAAGTAAAACCAACCAAAACTCGCTTAACAAATAAATCAGGTTTCACAATCCCGCCTCCACCAGAAGTCACAGTTGATCACTTACAATGGTGTTTCGCTTAAAGAGCAAACTCACTTAAAAAGCAATTCTGTGGAACACATTACTTATTTTATTTATTTATTTATTTAAATTTGTTTATCGCTCTCCTCCCCGAAGGGACCCAGGGCAATTCCCAACACAACAGCATATTGACAACAATTTAAAACCAGTTCAGAAATTAAAAGTTTTAAAAGAAGCTTAAAAACTTAGCATTAAAAACTAGGCATTATGCTCTTTAAGCGAGGTACCACTGTACTGTATTTGGTTGCAATGCATATGCAAAGTGCAATGATGATTCTCTTTTCACTGCATACTTCATACAAGAAACTGGCCTTACCAAATGCCTCTTAATTAATGCTACACACTATGCCAGTGATGGCAAACCTTGGCACTTCAGGTGTTCTTGAACTTCAATTCCCAGAAGCCCTGATCAGCAGGAGTGCTGATTTGGGCTTCTGGTAGTAATAATAATAATTTCGTGTCAGAAATTATTGTGGGTTGAAAGGATTTTTGCGGAAGAAACTCCACTCAGGGAACGCCCAAATGAGGCTCCTTTCATGTCTCCAAGAGCTGGGACAGAGACAGGCGCTCAATGCATCATGAAGTACCCGGATCTTGAACTGCTGACTTGCCAGCCTTCTAGCTAACAAGGCAAGCTTCTTAACCACTGAGCCACTGCAGCCCTTTATGGTAATTACTCTTCTGGTAATTGAAGTCCAAGAACACCTGGAGTGCCAAGGTTCACCATCACTGCACTATGCCATAAACCTGAAAACACTGAGGAAGAAGATTCCCTCCTCATCTTCTCCCCGACTGGCAAGTTTTACATGTCATGCAACCAAGACATAGATTTAGCATCTTTGTGAGAATTTCTCCACCAGTGTTCTTAGAAGGTGTGATTGATGTTCACTGCTGTAAATGCATAGGGCTGCTTTCCAAACATGGCATTCCCTTTCTGCAAATCTCTCTCTCTGTGTATGTGTGTGTTCCCTAGATAGCCTTACGCTACAGTGAGTGAGCCAAAGCGTATCAAGTTTAACACATGATCTATAAAACGGAGGCAGGAATTTCTCTGCACACAGGGTCAAACTAGGGTAACTAGTAACCTAATCTTGTCCTAATGCACTGCTAAACATCTGCGTCTCATCCAAATCCACCCCATGCTTCTAATTTTATACACTCATTCTTACTCTGAAATGTGGGAATGACTAACACAAAATTATTTCCTTACACAAACTAAAAGCAAGCACACACAAGTAGAACCTATTTATGTTATCTAGCTTGTCATTTAATGCAAGATGCTCCAGTATATAAAAATTGTGTGTATTGTTGGTTTCATGCCGCAAACCACATAGTGGATTTGAATGCTCAGTTCACAGAGCTGCAACTGAATCCAACTGTACTCATGAACAAAAATGCATCTATAAGTCATAATGAGGCAGGTCCTGTGTGGAGAAACTTATGATATGTTCCCCAAATGTCCAAAGGGAACACATGTACTGTACTTATCTGGCATCCTTAAGGTACAGAAAAAGAAACAGTATTAGTTACCAAAGACATAAGTCAGGGATTTCAACCTGTGGACCGGATGTGGCCCACAACACCATTTCATGAGCCCACCACCACACCAGGAAGCGCCATGTGGTGGAGGAAGGGCAAAATGGCTATCCAGCCCCCAAGGATGTCTGAGGGAACATGACCCGGCCCCTGGTTTAAAAACGTTGAGAACTCCTGACATAAAGTATCTGTCCTGACTTAGAAGCAGATCTATCACCAGAGGAAGTCCGTTTTAGGAAAAGAAACTCTAGCAGAATAAGGAAAATTGCTTGGAACTGAATAGAGTTTCTGCATCCCAGAACCAGGCTATGAGGTTACAAACAGACTAAAAGAATCCAATATAGCAATCAAATTGGGGTATCCTGCAAGGGAGATTCATTTATTTGATTATGGATATGCATGTATTAATTGTTTACATCCCTTTTAAAAGAAGCTCAGGTATGTACGTATTGTATTTTTATGGTATTTTACTGTATTTCATTGTACTCCACTGTATCACACAGATTTTAATTCTTATATGTTATTGAAAAGGTCGTAAGACTAATCAATTAATAAACATTCATTCATACATACAGAATGGGAAATTCTGACACTCTTAGTGGTTAAGATGCTGAACTTGATGACTGGAAGGTCAGCAGGTCAAGACCCGAGTACTGGATGACAGAGTGAGCTCCCATCTCTGTCCCAGCTCTTGCCAACCTAGCAGTTCAAAAGCAAGAAATTGCAATTTGATAAATAGGTACCACTTTGGTGAGAAGGTAAACAGTGTTCCATGCACTCTGGTGTCTAGTCATGCCTGCCACATGTCCATGGAAACATCTGCAAATGCAGACAGTGCTGGCTCTTTGGGTTCCTAACCTATGGCCCGCAGGTTGAATCTGGCTCACAGCACCAGGCACCATTTCATGTGGCCTGTGCCACCGCTGCCACCACATGGGAATCAGATGTATTTATGAGAGCTGTAAATGCACCCTTATGACAGCCACAGATGCACTTTACAGCAGCGTTTACATTGGGGAAACCCACCAGTCCAGCCCGCTTAGCTGTCTGGTGGTTGTGGACCGGCCCATGGTGTAAAAAGGTTGGGAACCCCTGCTATAAGCAGAGATGAGCACTGAACCCTAGAGTGTGATATGACTGGCTTTCGAGCAAGGGTGACCTTTACCTTTACTACAGAGAAACATATGTCATGCTATTAGGTTCTTTCATACAATTCTTACCAGTATCAACCATTTTTAGATTTGGGACTATAGTCTGAACCTCTAAATGGCAGCACCAACAGTTTGCAACACCCAGTCAGCCAACACTCAATGTTCTTTTAATAAAGAAAATTCCTATTGTTATCCAATCTATGTTATCATGACCTAATCTTGTTCACATGAAAGCATCCTTGATCACAGAAGGCTAAGATGAAGGGCTTCTTGGATAGATTCACTGTACTTTGAAAGCCTGTATAAGATGGTTGTGTACACCATTTTTCTTCAATCTTCTGCCTTTAGGCATGACAGATGAAGGAATCTGATGACTGTACACTGGAGATCCTATGGTAATAAGTAGACCGTACAGCAAGCGACTCAACGCCAAGTGTTGGGTGGCAGTAAATAACCAATGGCTACGGGCAGATGAGCCCCTTTGGGTGGGATAATGGTCCCTTCAGTGGAGACAATGCCACTGGAAATCATCATATTGGGCCCAAAGGCAAAATGAGCAGAGGAGGAACCACTTCACTACTCTGATTTCCAACAGTCATGAAGGCAGAAGAGGCCATGCCAGATTGACTGGCTGTGAAGGCACACCTTGTCCATATCCTTAAGGCTGAGGCAGTCCTTTGCAGTCCCAGTGTTAAATCCTGCATGTCTCATTTCATACGTGACACAGGAGATGGCTCCATGATTCTAGTGTGTGGGTCACTTCATGGCAAGCTGCGATCCACCTTGAACAAATTCACGCCAGTGGCACTTTTCCTGTTTGTCATTCTTCTTTTAAGACACAGCCATCAACTGTGAAAATGATTTCCAGGAAAAAATATATACTCGGATGCAAGTAGCAGCCACCTCTGCTGACACAGGAGAGGATCTTCCAACGATTCCTCCTCTTATTTACAGAACCTATCACGTGCTGATCATGAAAGCCACCTAGCACAACATCAGAACTACTCGTTCTAAGTAACCAGCGCTATCTTCCAATCTGAGTAATGACTGGTGTTTCAGCCTGAATGGAAAGCTGAATTACAGAAGCATCAAGGGAGAATTAGTGAAGCAGAAATGAAGCACTTTAAAAACAAAACAAAACAAAACAGGGGATGGCTCCAGTAGAAGGTCTCTTCATGCAGCAACAAGAATTTGTATGAAGCATGTGTAGTAATGAAGGCATTTGACATGCATAATTTGAGTAAGTCTCAATGGCCCTCTGGGACAGATTAATTTTATTTTCTTCAATTTTAAGTTAACGCTGGTCCACAAGAATACTGGTGACTAGCACCAGTGATGGGCATCAGCAGGTTTGCACCAGTTTGCCAGAACCGATAACAGAAAATCTGGCTGGCCTCGCCCATCCAAGTTTTGAAATAAAGTAGTCCTAATTCAGGTGCAATGCAGGGCTTTCCCCCTGGCCACGCCCACCATACAACGCCCATAGTGTGGTAGTAAAAATTTTTTGGAGCTGACTAGCACTACAGCAATTTCTGAAAAAGTAGCATGTTGGCAAAATTAAAGAAGAAAATGGGAGAGGAAGGGAAAGGTGGGAGAAAAAATATTGTGTCACTTTGATGACGAATAGATGAGTTTCAGACAAGACTGGTGTCCAAAGAAGTGGATTCAATCCATGAAAGCTCACACTAATATATGTTAAGTCTTTGAAGTGTTGCAGTATTTTGTCTTTTGCCCCCTTTCCCTTTTAATTTTGTCAAGACTAGTGACTGAATTCCTGAAATGTCTTAAGTACAGACCTTAAGAACTGTTTCAGAAAACTTCAGCACACACACACACACACACAGTACTTTTGAATGCAATGCAACTTCTACATGTAGCCCTCCAGATGTTATGGGCCTGCAACACCCTTCACCATCGCTAATCATCGTCTCTAGGGTTCAATGCGAATGGATGCCAACAGTGAGCAGGCCAACAAGATCTACTTGTGACCACATGAAGCTAATCCTCAAATCTGCATGCCATTGTTTCTTTCTCATTTAGTTTCTCTAAGCCAGTGATGGCCAACCTTGGCACTCCAGGTGTTCTTGGACTTCAATTACCAGCAGCCCAAGTCAGCACTCCTGCTGATCAGGACTTCTGGGAACTGAAGTCCAAAAACATCTGGAGTGCCAAGGTCAGCCATCACTGCAGTCTAAACTGAGGTTAAGGAACTGGTTCTTAACTATTATGGGAGTGGCTTTTCCATAGCTTTAGCAGTAGAGATAATGCTTCAATTGCCTCAATTACATGTACTCAGATTCATTTCCATCTAACTTGAAGGAAGATGGATCACATCTATACTGTGAAATGCCCTTACCAGAAAGATGTGTCAGGGCAATTCCACTGAAACTCTCAGACAATTAGGGAAGAGATGTCTATTTCGCCAGATTTCTTCAGAGTGGCAGAGGACAGGTTTAGGGGGAGGACATTCTTGTTCGGCTGGTTAATGTAAGAATTTTAGCAGTGATTAACTCTTGAAGTTATTTTATGATACTGTTTCACCTGGTTTTGAATTTAACAAACTTTTTGTGTGTGGAAAATTAGCATACAGTACTGTATATCATTATTACTATAATAGGAGATTTTAGGAGGCCAGCCGTGACAGTTGGGGGAAAAATGACCTAGTGAATTTATGGCTGAGGGGATTTCCCGATTCACACTCTTAGTCACTTAGTCATCAGCGCTCACATTACCATAATTACATTAGGTATTCTTTTCACTCATCTGTATTTCCAAAACACTTCACTTCAAACTCTTATGCTTTATATTAAAATAAGCTTTCTGACTCAGAAAGGAAAAAATCTAAAGTTTGTCTCTTTACGCATTTAAAAGCAGTTCACAAAAGGAGTTAATGGTTTCTTTTGGTTCACTCAAAAAAAGGGAAACAACACGATTTTTGTGTTTTATCTTCACAGATCTTTTATTTTGAGGAAACAGCTGCAAAAGATGCTATAACGTCTAATCTACATAGCAATAGCAATTACACTTATATACTGCCCGATAGTGCTTAGAGCATTCTCTTGGCAGTTCAAAAGGTATTTAGTATTTTGCCCCCAACATGCTGGGTACTCATTTTACGGATCCTTGAAGGACGGAATGGTGAGTCTGCCTTGAGCCCTGTTGGGGTCCAACTCACAACATCAGCAGATTGGGCAGCTGGACAGCACTTTAACCACTGCGCCGCCATAGGAAACACTCAAATATCACTGGCTATGTAGCAGAGGAGTTGGTGTCTCACAACCCATGGCAGCTTCTGTCACCTAAAGGTGGGTTGGTGGCAACTGTCTTCCTTTTCTCCCTGCCAGTTTTGATGGAGGGAGGCTAGATTACAATGGAATTTAGTTGGTCACATTGTGGTATCCCCTCCACCATGGAAGGGCAAAGGCTGGACATTTGTGCAGCCCTGGGCTCAAAGGACTGCATCAAATCTGAGTCAGGGGTGGTGGTGATGGTGTCCTCTGCATGTGGGGGCATCTGTGTGTTTCCTTTTGCCTAGATTATGCAATGCTGCTGTTAATCATCTACAGTAAAACCTTGCATAAAGAACACTTCGCTTAGAGACTAATTTGATTAAAGAGCAGAATTTTCTCTGAATGGTTGCCTCGTTTAACAACTAAAACCAACCCACTAAAAACTTGCTTAACAACTAAATCGGGGTTTGCAATCCCCCCCCCCCGCCAGAAGTCACAATTGGTCACTTACAATGGTGTTTCGCTTAAAGAGCAAACTCGCTTAAAGAACAATCTTGTGGAACACATTATGGTCTTTAAGTAAGGTACCACTGTATGCCATAAACACTCTAAGGCAACAGAAACTTTTATGTTCTTATCAGTAGAGAAAGAACATAAACTCATTGGCATTCTGACTAGTGTAAAACTGCCAATTGGTGCACTCTATGACTCTTGGTTGTCTGGAATCAATCTAAACGTCAGAATCAATCTGCAATGTCAGAAAGGATGATAGTTTTCATAACTAAGTTTTTAAAAAGGAAATACTTCTGCTGTTCTCCTCCAGGAATACAATGGTAGGCAAAGGCTTGGTATCTTGAAAATAAAAAACTTACAGGAGTTCTTGTTCCACAAGACTTAGCAGGGCAGTTACATGAGAAACCCATGTTACCGTACATATGTGAGTGAACTTCAAAAAGACGTTCTTGCATTCCTGAAGCATGAGAACAGGGGGTGGGTAAAACACCATGGAAGTAGGTCCCCTAATTTCCAGCAAAAAGGGGTCAAGACTGCGCTCAGAAGGCAGCAGACACAAGGCAGCGAAAATGTCCAGAGCTTGCAGAATCCAGTCAGCCTTCTGCACATGTTTTGAAGGCTCAAGTTTGGCCAGAAGTTTGCCTGGGAAAGACAAATCAGGTGTTTCTCTCCTGGGAATGTGGCGGCTGCTTTCTGCCACAGCCTCCTTCTTCCAAGGGCTTCACAGCAACCAAAGAACGCTCACCTCCCTTGTTATGAGAACAGGCAAAGACTCTAGCTGCCTAATGGGGAAAATGGCACCTGTTTTGATAAGAGTTTGCAGTGCATTCAGGGCCATTCCCCAGGGAAAACATGTTTTCTCCCTTACGAAGTCCCACAGAAAACCAAAGGTCCCCCCGTTTGACTTTCAGAACCAGGGTGTCTCCATTCTGTGCTCACTCTGGGTCTTACAGTAAGTTTCGGTGCACATATATTGTCAAAAAGAAGGTGGTGCACTGCAGGCAAACTAATATATCTTACAACAGGGTTTACACTTACTGGCAAAATGACAAACTGGGGGATTTTTAATAAGCTGATTAATTAGCTATGAGCACATACCGAGTTTACTATGCTCTCTTTCTCTTTTTCTGTCTATAGACACATATATTAGTCCCAAGCTGTCTTCTATTTATTTGTCTACTATATAAAGTTGTTTAAAAAAAAAAGCTGTATAATTTCCAAAAACGTCTACTGAAAAATGCATATGGTGAGATTTCCAGGAACCATTGTAAATAGTCAGATCAAGAGGGGTGGTTTGTGCAAGTCTGACAACTCTCCTCTCCTCCAAATACATCTTAATTACTGTATATACTCGACTATAAGTCATCCCAAATATAAGTCGAGGTACCTAATTTGGACCTCTAAGATAAAGAAAATAGATTGACCCAAGTATAAATCAGGGGTGGAAAATACAGCAGCTGCTAGTGAGCTTTAATAGTTAAACTATACCGGTATGAAAATATGGTAAAACTAATTAATCTAGACATTTGTGTGGGTATGTTTTTGAGTTTTTATGGTAGTGCTAGGGTTTTTTTTTTAATGGAATGTTTGAATTTGAACCACCACAGTTTTGGGACCCTCAGGGTCGTTGACCCGAGTATAAGTCAAGTCCACTTTTTGGTCTTAATTTTGGGGGCTAAAAAACTAGACTTATACTTGAGTATATACAGTAGCAACTCATAAGTATTTGAAACAAA
This sequence comes from Furcifer pardalis, assembly GCA_030440675.1. Classification (NCBI taxonomy): domain Eukaryota; kingdom Metazoa; phylum Chordata; class Lepidosauria; order Squamata; family Chamaeleonidae; genus Furcifer; species Furcifer pardalis. Next base: position 42,602,632 of record CP126890.1, on the reverse strand, counting down.
AAGGTACCCAGCAACACGTTTTTAACCATAACATTAAAACTTCCACTGTTAAACAGAACTCTCAAAAAGTAAGTACACACATGAAATTACTGAGCGACTGAAGATCACTTCAAGGAAAGTAAGCACACAGCAGTGAGCATCACAAATCAACCTTCATCTAAAAAGTTTTGTGTTTCCCTTGCCATCAGCTTTATCCCAATTGGTACTCTTTGGGTATGTTGGGTGAGTTGTAAACCAGCACACATGGAGGGCAAGAAGTTAAGGAAAGCTGATTTACATCATCAACATTATGGTGACTTTACTTATAGTCTTATACTTCAGTGTTTCTATGTGATGAAAAAGAATGCAACGTTCTCAGCTTTGAAAACAAATCTTGCCAGCTACTATACTTGTACATTATGAGACTACTTTCTTTTTAAAGCACATCTCCATCTAGCCTACACATATAAGAAAAAAAAATCATCAGGCTCTATTACACATGTGCATTAAACACTTGGTTAGACCTTAATGACAACTAAAGCATATTTTTTGGTGCAGAGCATGATATAAAATAAGTTCTTTATATTATTTCATTATTAATTCTTGCATATTCAAGTATTTTTTTTTTGTTTAGAATCCAGATAAGATGCTTATAATTTTGCTATAAACCAGTTTTATAGTAACAGCTTTGTGTCTGATTAAATGTTCCTAGTTATAGAATGTATTTCTTCAGTGAAATGAGACAAAAACAGCAAGTTATACAGTATATTAAATAAAGAGAATGTGTGATTTGTTTGCTCTTAAAAGTGCTTATTTGCTATGGATACAAAATGCTTCAAAACATAGATGTTAACACCAGCAAAATATTGTCCACATAAATTGGAGCCATGCCATTTTAAGGTTCCTTTATTAGGAAGTACAGTATTAGCAGATAATACTGGGGTACACAAAAAGAGCCTCCTTGAAGATTGTGGTATTTTTGAACCACAATCGGGGGTTCCCTGGGCAACCGTTACCTCCTGCCGGCTAATCTTCCTCACACTAGATCAGGTGAAAGAAACTGCAGAATGAACTCATCAAAAGATGGCTTCATTTTGGCAGTTTTACATCTGGCCTAGACACAGCAGCAGCAGATAATACTTTGAATTTTAAGTTAATAGAAGTGGTTTCTTCCTTCATATTTTACCCAGATAAAAATGATCTCACATTTTAAGTTAGATGGAAGAAAATGCTCTTTCAAAGTACAGATGTACTATACAAATTAAATGTAAGGAAAAAATTGTGTCTGGAAATCTACAAATAAAGTAATATGGCGTGTTTCCTTTATTATAATTGTAGTTATTTAGGTAAAAATAGTGAGAGGTTTAACTGATGGCTAAACACTGGATAAAAGAGACCCCTCTACAAACTGTCAACGTGCCTGCAAAGTAGATAACATATTTCCCCTGTTCTGCTACTTCTCCGTATCTAGTGGAAATACAGTACAGTAAGTAGTAAATGTTTCTCATCATTTGGCAGGACATTATAGCTAAGTACTTACACATAGCATGTGTTGAGTTTTGATTTTGGTAGTAAAACAGCCATTTAGATTACTTTTTACTTACCAAAGTGGTTGATGACCTAAACTATATGTCGACTCAGAAGCCGGGTCTATATGTAACACTAAACTATGGTCTACTATTACATGCAAAAGAATTAAGAGCTTACAGTCCTCAACCCTCTCAGCCTTCTTTTCGAGTGCACCCAAGAGAAAAAGCAGAAGTTTACTTTCTGTGACCATCCACCCACAGTTACTAATTTTATCTGAATCTCTATGAATTTGCTTGATCTTAAAACAATCACATTTATATATTGTCCCATAGTGCTTAAGCAGTTCAGAAGTTAATTAGCATTTTGCCCCCAACATGCTAGGTACTCATTTTACCAACCTTGGAGTGGTGGAAGGCTGAGTCAATCTTGAGTCCTAGTCAGGATTGAACTCACAACCTTTTGATTACAGGACAGCATTTTAACCACTACACCACCAGGGCTCCTCTTAACTATGGTTGAGGAAAACAAGTTAGCTTCGGATGTGATTTATGTTCCTAGCTTGGTTAAATTACCACCAAAATTAGCCAATGATCTCATTCAGACAGCTACAGTAACTTCAGACTGCGCTTATTTGAACAGAAGCAAACACTTTTATATCTCCTATCTGTGCCTACTTGTTTTTCTAATGTTAAATCACAAACCAAACAGTCATATCCTAAATTATATCTAGGTACTGTAAGTAGCTAAATGAAGAAAACATGATGAAGCTACACTAAAGATAAGCAAATACAGTAAAACCTTGCATAAAGAGCACCTTGCTTAGAGAGTAACTCGCTTAAAGAGCAGAATTTTCTCTCAATGGTCGCGTCACTTAACAAATAAAACCAACCAAAAACTCACTTAACAAATAAATCGGGGTTTGCAATCTCCCCCGCTAGAAGTCTCAATTGGTCACTTACAATGGTGTTTCGCTTCTGCAGTGTACAACCAGCTCAGCGTTTGTGCATAAAACTTACAGTAGCATAATTTCATGCTCAATGGGATACAGTACTTGACTTAAGGCTTTGTGCTAAGAGAGTAGCTTAAGACCAGAACCATGAAAGTTGAGCATGCATTTAAAAACAAAGATTGTATTGCTTCAAATGAATGAAAATCCTGTTTTTGCAAATACTTCCAACAAATTCCATCAAAGGTTGTAACTGAGTTAAGACAACACTACAGGCAACAAAATCATTTACTAGGAATTTCCCTTCCTATCCAAATATTAGATGTGTCACACTTACAACTCCATTGATTCTGTATACCTTGAGGACTGAATATAGTTCACTGAGGGGAATCTATGTGTAACTACTGAAGTCCAGTATGTTTCTGAATAACCAAAGAATTAACAGTAAATAAAATGAATATTTTTTTACAGTTTTGTTTCTTTTTGTAAGTCAGTCAGGAAAGTATTTTGCACCTGATGTTCTGAGTCACCAATTTAGCATACACCCTGACTGAAATGACTAAGAATGACAAGTGATTAAACATAACACTTTGACTCAGAAGTTTCATTTACATAATTAAGCCATGAAAATATAGCCCCCACCCCAGTAGAGATGCTTCTTTTGTCTACTTAACATGATGTCCAGTGGGTTATACTAGTTTTATGACACAAATCTGAAGCAGTATTCTGCCCAAGCTATGATTGCTTTGCAATGAAAAAGTCAAAACTTACTTTAACCACCAATAAAAACTATTCCTAAAAGAACCAAACACGAAAATGAAATTCGGAAATTGCCATAGCTTTCAGAATATGAGTCAACAAGTACACCTCACCCCTAAGCTAATAATTAGCGCCAAATTAACCAGAATGAGAGCATTCAGAGTCAATATGCGGTTTTACGTTCTTCCTTTCTTCTCGCTTTTGTTGACATTTGCAAAAGTTGTGTAACTTTTGCCTCAGAAGATTGTTCTTATTACAAATCTTATTTTAAGTCACTGTTCAAAAAAAAAGAAAGACAACGCCAGCTATGATGACTGAGGCCTTTATTAAAAACTGATGCACAAACAAGTTTGTCTTTCTAAGAAAAAATAGGCTGAGAAAAGTTCACTGAAAAAATATGTCATGTCAATGAGGTGAACAGTACTTTCCATAGACCTACATTTAAATTTTCTTTGATCAGCAAGAGGCAAAAATTCAGAGGTTTATTTTAAGAAAGGAAAGATTGCATTTCATCCATCTCATGTTAACAGAAGCAGAAAAGAGGCCACTCAAGGAGATGCAATATAACAGATGAAAAAACCATTGAATCCAGGTGAGAAATAATACAGGATGCTAGACATGTGCTGTTGAAACAGAATCACAGTAGTTTCAGTCCACTGATCGCTGTATGAAACTGCACATCCCAGATAAGAATCTGTAGATGTATGTATCTCACTAGAAAATCAATGCTGTCAGTGTTGCAAAGCACTACTTGTATTAAACAAATTCCCTGGGAACATAATGTGTTCATACCTATTGGTCTGTTCCATGCAATAGTCATGGTAGAGGATTAGCTGCACATCACAAGCTTACCAGCCACCCTGCTGCTACGAAACGACTGCATCGGATAACGCTAACAGATCGTTATCCGATGCAAAATTTCTTTGGAAATTTTGCATCGTTATCCGATTTTAGCATTATCCGATGCAGTCGTTATCCGAGGTATTACTGTATTGTGATATATTGTGATTGCTGTTAGCCGCCCTGAGTCATGTAGCCGAATGGATGGCATACAAGTCCAATAAATCAAATCAAATCAAACTCTGTAAGAAACTCCCCCCCACACACAACAAAAATCCCTCTCATTGCCCTCCTCCTGCTTCTGACAGTAGACTGGTGAAAATCTAATAGGATTGCTTGAGGATCACATCAAATAGTGGACTGGGCCTCCTAGTACCCTATTCAGCTTAATTCAGCCTGCTCCAAAATGGGTGTGTAGACAAGCACATAGCGTCCTATATCAAAACAGTTAAGACAACCCAATAAAAACAACCTATTTCAAGCCTCCAAAATGTTTCACAGCATAATTGTACTGAGAAAGAACTACAGTAAAACCTCATATAACACTAAAACCTGGTTCCACAAGTCTTGGTGTTATATGATTTTTAGTGTTATCTGATCCTCTATGGGATCCATAGAGATACATTGTAACCACACAGGCTTTTGCGGTTGTTATCTGAAGCATCCCATAGGATCTTAATGTTATCTGATGCAATTCTTCCCCCCAGATTCCTTGATGTTATGCGATTTTAGTGTTATTCGATACTAATGTTATATGAGGTATTACTGTATTACTGTTTTATAACATGAGGAGGTATTCACATCACCTTCTGTGATACTGTACCAGTTTTACTGAAGCACGTGAGATCTTACTGAAAGTAAAACGTACAAGTCCCACTTCAGACATTTCAGTTATAGCAGAAGAAAGAAGTGTAAGATATTCACGCCTTCCATAAGTTTAACATCTTTGAAACTTGCAAATCAAGTGAAAGAAATAGGAAGAATGCATGACTAAGGAGAAGAAACATAACTGCTTTGTGCTGGCCACTGGGAACACATAAGCTGTAGGTTTCCAATGAATATTACACTAAGGTAAATGCAAGATGGCTTATAACAGTGATGGTGAACTTTGGCACTCCAGGTTTTCTTGGACTTCAATTCCCAGAAGACCAAGTCAGCATTACTGATCAGGGCTTCTGGGAACTGAAGTTCAAGAACACCTGGAGTCCCAAGGTTCGCCATCACTGGCTTTTAAGCACTAATAAGTAAAAGGTAAAGGTTTCCCTTGCTCGAAAGCCAGTCGTATCCGACTCTAGGGGTTAGTGCTCATCTGTTTCTAAGCCGAAGAGTCAGCGCTGTCTGCTTCTGCAGACGTTTCCATGGTCATGTGGCAGGCATGACTAGACACCGGAGCGCATGGAACGCTGTTACCTTCCCACCGAAGTGGTTCCTATTTATCTACTTGCAATTTCTTGCTTTCGAACTGCTAGGTTGGCAGGAGAAGCACTAATAGAGAAGCTAAATAATGAAAATCATATCAAACATTTGGCAGTTGAAACTACAGTAGTTAATTTTTCAACTTTTCTTAACGAGACAAAAGCAAAGGCAGATTTTTTAAAAATCAAAGCTCAGCTGTGTGAATTGACCGTTGAGCCCTGGTGGCACAGCAGTTAAACTGCTGTACTGCAACCAAACTGTTGTGAATTCAATCCTGACGTGGATCAAGGTGGACTCAGCCTTCCATCCTTCCAAGGTCAGTGAAATGAGCATAATTTATTTATTATATTTATACTCCGTCCATCTAGGAAATTTTCCTACTCTGGATGGCTAACAACAGAAAACTCACACATTTTTAGAAATACATTTTAAAAAGGGGCACCAGTTTAAAAAAAATACATATAAATATACTGTACCAGGAACAAATAAGCTATTGGCGATGGAGAGTGATAAAATAAAATACCTAACGGTCAGCCATTGGCAATGTATTCTTAAAAGCCTCTTTAAAAAGAAATGATTTTAACTATTTTTAAAAATCTAGGCAGGGACGGAACCTGGTGCAGCTCAACCATTAGAGTTCCTCAAAGTTGGTGCCGCCACCAAGAAGACTCTTCTCCAAGTCATAGCCTTTCTTGCCAGTCTTGGGATCGGCACCTGGAGCTGTGTCATCTGGGAGGAACAAGTGTTGCAGGCTGATGTCCCGAGGGGAAGACATTCGACCAGGTAGCAAGGTCCCAAACCCAGCATGTTGGCGGAAAAATGCTAATTAACTTGTTAAACACCCAGAGAGTTCACTGAGCACTATGGGATGGTATAGAAGTGTAATTGCTATTGCTTGCTATTGCTATATGTGTGAGAGAAATGATTTAGCAGGGTCCAGTGGTGAATGTCTGCTGTTAGAATGGCAGAATCCAATGAAATAAGATGGAGGCGATCAAACTTTCCTACTACTGAAACTGGCTATGGAAAGTTTAGAAATTCTAAAGACTGTTTTGTGACAAACACAGAGGCAAGAAGGAAGGTGGTTTCTGTTCATTCCACCAACAGAAATAGTTAACACAAAAGGACCAATGGCACCAGTCACCCTCACTGAACATGCTTTTGAGAACTTCAAGCATGTTACTTACCATGTTTGGATACTTTTTATGCAAAACTTGTGTTCTGACATTTAGCTATGGCAAGGTTTCCCAACCTTTTTACACTGTGGGCCTGACCACACATCCCGGACACTTGAGCAGGCCTGACCATGCCCCCCCCCCAAAAAAAGCGGGTGCGATTACAACAGGCGTGTGCTTGTTCTATGGCTGACGTAAACACATCTGCTTCCACTTCCAGGAGTGGCGAGGATGGCCGCAGGCCACATGATATAGTGCCGTGAGCTGGGGTTGGCCCGCAGGGAACCCCTGAGCTATGGGCTCTTTACTTGCATGTCTACAATTTGTTGCATGTGAGAAAGAGGGTCCAAACACAATGGTAGAGATTCCATGGTTCATTCCCTAGCAGCTCTAGTTACAGGTAGATATGGGAGATTTTTTAAAAATCAGAGTTTCACTCATTTATGACAGAGTTAGCAGAGAACTACCACTAGCCAGCTCTGTGTTGAACGAACAGTTTGACCTGGTTTAAAGCAGATTCCTGGTTTCCACTGAATCGGAGATACTACACCCTCTTGCCTTGATAATAGAAACATTACAAGTAAATAACTTTGTGCTATATAAATAAACATATACACCATACAAAGAGAGAGACACATATGACATGTGAAAAGGTCTACTGCAAAGTAGAAAGATTTAAAAATGCACTCCATGGATATGTCAATATGCCATTACTGTCTGTAGCTAGCATACTGCAACTATCTCCAGACTCCTTTTACAGAAATACTATTTTAAAATAGATTTCAGGAAGGTAGATGCTTGAATGAACATTCAAATGTGCATCCTAGCACAATTAATCGCAACATTAATACTATTTTCATGTCCAAGGAAAAATGGATAAAAATCTAAAGTTATAACTTTTTTTCCAAGAGCCATGGTGAGAAATGTTTGTGAGTTGATAGAAAAACAAAGAGTATACTATATCTTCAGAGACACAGAACCTAGGGCTGTTGGAACGGAAATCTATAATTCTCCAACTTGGCTCACAACTATTGCTTCTCTTGCAACACATCAAATGAACAACAAAACGGGACCTGCTCAGGAATGCAAAGAAAACCATATCCAAGAAAAAGAAAGTCTGTTCATTCAAAGGTGCCCCTGTGTCTCACATCTGGAATTATGAATGAGACATAATAAAGGACATATGGACATGTACAAATGCAAGTCACTCTTTGTATAGCTTACTAGAAAAGTTAGCAAAATATGTTTTTGTTCCCATCCATGTTGGAAGTTTTTAAGACAACTGCACACTCAGTTTTACTTACACTGAACTTACTAGAAAAATATGAACACTGCAGAGATATCTGAAGGAATTTTTTTGTTCAATCAGGCACATAGTAAGTGTAAATTTTCCAAAAGTGTTTACCAGTTTAAAATAATTTTTGTTGTTGTTGTTCAGTCGCACCCTCGATTCCGACCCTTTGCGACCCCATGGACCACTGTCCACCAGGCAATTCTGTCCTCCACCATCCTCCTCAACGCGCTCAGCCCTGTGCCCATTGCATCCACAATACCATCTAGCCATCTCATTTTGGGCCGCCCCCTTCTTCTCTTGCCCTCAACCTTCAACTGAATATTGCAATAAAATAAGGAGCTCTGTGTTTTTAGCTTTACGCTACACTTTCTCCAAAAACAGCAGCAAACATGTCTTCTGCTTCCATTGGTTCTTCACAATAATTATGAAACAGGCTCAGATACAGAAAATGGGATGAACATTTAATTACTGTATTTGCTGGCATATAAGACCCACTTTTTTCCTCTTAAAATACACTGGAAAATGGAGTGTGTCTTGTACTGTATATAGTGGCCTATAGTGGGCTAGTTTGATAATAACGGGGTGCATCTTATACTCCAATGTGTCTTATACACTGGCAAATATGGTATATTTATTCCTTCTTTCCTTCAACTTGTACACCAACTACCCAATAAAGGTTGGTTGATAAACAAATTAAACAAAGCATACACATATAATCCAACCCCATAAAAATAAAAGTATAGAATAAATTTCATCAAACAAATAGAGACATAGAAACCTACTAACAAACATAACTAAAAACACAAAGGTGGCAGCAGAAAACAAAATAGTATTTTCAGCAGAGGACAAGATCATTCTAGGGTCAAAATGTACTTAAATGACTCCTTATAACAGTGGTGGCGAACCTATGGCGTCCGTGCCAGGGGTGGCACTCAGAGCCCTCTGTGTGGGCACCCATGTGGTTGCCACAGCACAGAGTTTGTCCCACACCTCTGCCCAGAAGCCCAATGGGAGTGCTTCCTTCTTCCCCTCAGCAAAGAGTTTGTTCCACCTCTATGCCCTACGGCCCAATGGGAGAGTTTCTCCCTCCCCTGTTGTTGTGTTAGCACTTTGCAATAAATAAGTGGGTTTTAGGTTGCAGTTTGAGCAGTTTGAGCAGTTTGAGCACTTGGTCTCTAAAAGGTTCACCATCACTGCCTTATGAGCCTTTATGAGCTTGCAAAAGGTGTAAAAAGATGGCACCTGTCATACATGTGATGGTAGAGTGCCCCATACAATTGGGGGCACGGCTGATAAAGACTGGTTTCTAGTGGAAGTCTTTTGTGCTTCCCTTGAGGTGGGTACCTTAAGCCCAATTGCATGGGAGGACAGTGTTGTCCAGGATGGCAACTTATCCTGTAATTCTTATTTTGTAACTGTTTTTTTTAAGTTGTTCTTTCTGGAATTCTTCTACCTAGTCAAGATAAAATACCATTCACATGCTATAAGATCCATCTTGGTTCAGTCAGTGATCACATTTTTGTGAAAACATAGGTGCACAGCTTGGGTGTGCTTCTGGATGTGTCTCTGGGTCTGTTTCAGCAGTAACCAGGAATGCATCTACACCAGGGATTCTCAGCCTGCAGCCTGTGGGATGCATGCGGCCTACAACACCATTTCATGTGGCACCCCACTGCCTCCACCACACCAGGAAGGCTCCCATTTTAAAAGATGGAGAACTCCTGATCTACACAGTTAAAACTAATGTCAGCTACACCCATTCCTGGAGAGCTCTGATCTGGCCACAATGACACATGCCTTAATCACATCTCATTTGGGTTACTGAAACACACTCTACATGGAGCTGCCTTTGGAAAGTGTTTGGAAACTTGATTTGGTCCAAAACGCTAGTCAGATCGTTAACTGGGGTTGGTTGCATGGATCACATAACCCTCATTACAGCAACTCCACTGGTTGCTGATTCATTTCTGGGCAGAATTTAAAGTGCTGGTTTTAACCTATTTAGCCCTAAACAGCTTGAGCCCAAGCTATCAAGAAGAGCGCATCTCCCTTTATGAGCCTACCTGGCCTTCTCCATCACTGCTTCCAGGCTGGAACTGCTTCTCACAGGAGACCAAGATGGCCCCATCTCAAATGTCCTTCTGCAAGCAAGCTAAGACCTTTCTCTTCAGGCAGGCTTTCCCTCAGTGATTTACTGTCTAAGAGGGGGTTTCTTAAAATGGGATTGTTTTGACCTTGCTTTTAAATGTGCTTCTAGTATTGGTTTTATTCATTATTTTGAATATATTTGTTTAATTATCTTCTAATATTGTAATATTTGTTATTAATTTTTATATTCTTTTTTTAAACAATGTAAGATGCTTTGGATCCTTTATAGTAGAACTGTGGAGTGAAGATATTTGATATAAATAAATAAACAGACATTTTAAAAATTCTCTCTTTAGTTCAGTTTGTCCAGGGGCAGACTTCAATGCTAAGTTGCCCTCTACACACACATCTACACTCATCCAGGAAAAAAGGTCAAGCAGGGAACTGGAATTTTGAACGTTTTTGTAAACAACTTATTTTTACAATAGAGGTGGTGAAGTTCATTTGAGAGGTCAGAGCTTCCCAGTCAAAAGTACACAGTTAGGTTTCAGTTAGGTTCACACACACACACACAGAGAGAGAGAGAGAGAGAGAGAGAGAGAGAGAGAGAGAGAGAGAGAGAGAGAGAACTATGTGGAAAACTAAGGTAAAGGTCTCCCTTGCTCAAAAGCCAGTCGTATCCAACTCTAGGGTTCAGTGCTCATCTCTGTTTATAGCCAAAGAGCCAGCACTGTCCATGTCTACGGACGTTTCCATGGACATGCGGCAGGCATGACTAGACACCAGCATGGAATGCTGTATACCTTCCCATCAAACTGGTACCTATTTATCTACTTGCTATTTCTTGCTTTCAAACTGCTAGATTGGCAGGAGCTGGGACAGAGATGGTAGCTCACTCCATTGTGCAGTACTCAAGAATCAAACTCCGACCTTCCAGTCATCGAATTCAGCATCTTAACCACTTGAGCCACCATAGTAGCTATGTGGAAAACTACAATAGGGGATTTAATGTTTTTCACATTTTACGTTTTTTAAAAAAAGAATAGGACATGAATTGTGTTACTGGTAAGTCCCACATTCCTACATGGCTAACTAGGACAAACTGGGGTGAGAGCAGGACTTCAGCTCCTATATAGAAGAGCCCTATCTTGGCCATGGCCTCTTCTACTAGTGGCCTCTGTGAATCTTTCAATCAGGCTCCACCTATCACTGGCTTTCCCTCCATCTACCACTGGGTGCAGCATGCACTACCTAACATCTCATCCACCCACAGCCAAGATAAATCTTTTCTTAACATGTCCACTGTCACGTTATTTAGTGTTTATGCCTGCTCCAAGGACTCCTTTTCTGGCATTTTCCGGTGCCTGTCACAAAAGGGTGAATCAAGTCAATTGCCCATGCCACTGAAGCGCAAATCAAGTCAATTCCTTTCTGTAGTAGATTTCCTGCCTTTTGCTACAAAGTGGTTGCATTTGGACATCCTGATAAGGCAGAGTTCTTTAGAATTCTTGCTTCCTGTGAACAAGGCAGGATGTTGATGCTCAGTGCCCAGACACTTGCAAGTGTCAGTGTGAGCACCTAAACAAATCACAGGCAATTTTATCTATGGTTTATTTACCATGGTGTCTGAACCTGGCAGTCTGGCTTATTTCTCCCCTACTAAGCCAGAAAAATCAAGCAGGCTTTGTTCCTGGTTTATTTCTTTGGCTTTGCCAAATTGCTTGGGTTTTACCTAATAGTAAACAAACCACAGATGGAAGGTCTATGATTAGTTGATCTTGCATTGTGCCCACCCAACATGCCACCCCATGCTCAGTAAAAAAGCATTCTGGATTACTGCAACTTGTGAAGTCAGTTACATCTAGCTTCACATGCCGCTGCTGAATGATGCACACAAAATATTTCATGCCTCCTGATAAAATATATCAGTGGATGCAATAAATGTACAGTTACAAGGGAACCTGTCACACCAGGACTGGTGTCCAGCAACACTGCTATCCCATTTTGTATGCCCACAAAAGGGCTTCCCACTGCTGCAAACCCCACAAAACAGCCTGAAAGACAGCCCAAAACTGGCTGAAACTACGAAGAAAAGAACACAAAATTTCCTTCACTTCTGTGTCTGATTCAAGAACTTCCCCGTTATCAATAAGGAGCATGTATGTTGCTATAATTAGATTACTTCAAGATGTTCAACCCAGCTGTCGAAAAAGCCTTGCCCCACTGCCTACAGGCTTCCTAAACCGCAACAAATTTAAGATATGTTGCAAGACGTTTCCTTGGGGGGACAAGGAGAAATGAAAGAAAGGGACTTCACCATGACAGTTTGTGGTTCCTGCTTTGGAAATTTGGGGTGGGGGTGGGGGAGAAAAAACATAAGTCAGGCAAATACAGGATATAATGTGTTTACATTTGTCAAGACAAGTTTCCTGGAGACAGCGAGGTTTACTGCTGCTGAGCTGTCAGTTGCACTATTAAACTGCTGCCTCATTCAACAGGGAGGTCACTGACTGACCTACATTTCTGAGAGTAGGATTCATCTGCCAGTTCTGTAAACACACTCTCTTTTTAAAAGGCTAGTCAGCAGCACACCAAACTGATCTAAGGGAAGATCACACAGAATCTGTCTGGTGCTGGGGTTTGAATGCCCTCATTTTCCTTTCAATCCAGGGTAATCTCTGACACGAAATTATTATTATTTTCTGATTAACTTTTTAATGGGTTTAGGAAACCCATATGTGATTGCCCTTGTTTTTAATTCTGCAATCCTGAAGAGAATTATTGGTATTGCTATCACCACTATTTACCCGTCAAAACCAAACCACCCTCATTTCCTGAGCTAGTCTTGTTTTGTTGCATTTCTCTAAATATCACTTGCCTTTTTCTTCCCATCACTGGTGCGTGTGTGTGCGCGTGTGTGCATTCTAGATATTTACATTTTAAAGCACATAATGGTTTTGTGCAGTTTGTCTGAAAGCCAACTGAAAATCATAATCAACCCACATCCTGCCAAAAATAAAGTTAAAAAACTCCTTTAAAAAATTCTACAAGCAATCAGAAAGAAAATAAATGATTGATACAGTCGGGAAGCATACTGCATACAGAAAACGGTACCAATAAAATACCCACTTGCTTATGACATACAGTGGTACCACATATGATTTTAATCCATTCCACGGGCCTCATTGTTGTGTGAAACAATTGCTATACGATGCATGCATCATATAGCGATTTTCCCTATGGAATGCATCGTACAACAAATTTTTTGCTAAGTGTTTTTTTTCCATTGAAAAATTGTTGTACAATTTTTTCCAGAGGAAAAATTGTTATGCGGGATGCCATTTCCCCCCAAAACCTAATTGTTATATGATTTCGTTGCTTTACAGGCCAATTGTTGTGTGAGGTTCCACTGCACTATATTTAACAAAATAGCTAAGAGCCAAATATATATATTTTTTTTGCTTAGAGCTTCAATTTGTTCTCCCTCTTTCAGCCTACACTTATAATGTGTGACTTTGAAGGTTCAGAAATGAGAGGAAATATTTACGAGACAGCAAAGTTTTGCTGTTGGAATGGAATACTCAAAGTCTCTATGTGGCTTGTGTTTGCTTTTATTCTGAAGTAGCCTGTAGATCTGGTTCCCCCTTCCCCTGAGAACAATAGTGGTGATAGCACAAGACATATCCTTCTATATACTGTAACTTGGAATTCACAACAAGACACCACCATCATGACAAACTCTTTGCACTGTAAAAATCTGGAAGATCTGCCATTGATACTTAAGCTCTTCATAGGCAGAATGAACGAGACACAATATGGTGAACTAATGATAATTTCTCATTAATGATGATCTCATTAATAATTACATTAATAATGAGATCCCATCTCTTATTTCAAAAGATCCACCCTGTAGTACACATAATGTATGCCCTTTATTTCCACAGTTCCATAGAACCTGTTATGATTTTAATTTGGTTAAGACCTACTTTCCACGGATTTGTGCAGAATAAATATTTGTAGATTTAATATGCTTTATAAATAAATATTTCTGTCTCCAAATGTTTTAAACTGTGATAACATGTATAATGGGAGGATACTGCCGTAAAAACCGACAAACCACGTCAGGAAGTTTCCCAAGACAAGAGAACCCTATCGACCAAAAATTCGTACAGTCAAATCAATGGTATTCCCAGTGGCAATGTATGGTTGTCAGAGCTGGACCATTAGGAAAGCTGAGCGCAGAAGAATACAGTTATACTTCACTTAAAGAGCATAATGCGTTCCACAGGATTGCTCTTTAAGCGAGTTTGCTCTTTAAGCGAAACACCATTGTAAGTGACAAATTGTGTGTGGGGGGGGTTGCGAACCCCGATTTATTTGTTAAGCGAGTTTTTGGTTGGTTTTATTTGTTAAGCGAAGCGAACATTCACAGAAAATTCTGCTCTTTCAGCAAGTTACTCTTTATGCGAGGTTTGACTGTAGATACCTTTGAGATGTGGTGTTGGAGGAGAGTTTTGAGAGTCCCATGGACAGCGAGGAGAACAAATAGGTCAATCTTAGAAGAAATTAACCCTGACTGCTCCTTAGAAGGTCAAATAGTAAAGATGAAGCTAAAGTACTTTGGACATCAAATGAGAAGAGAGGATTTGCTTGAGAAAGCCTTGATGCTGGGAACGGTGGAGGGCAAAAGAAGAAGGGGTGGCCAAAAATGAGATGGCTAGATGGTATTGTAGACACAATGGGCACAAAGCTGAGCGAGTTGAGCAGGATGGTGGAGGACAGAAGTGCCTGGCGGACAGTGATCCATGGGGTCACAAAGGGTTGGAATTGACTGTGCGACTGAACAACAAAAATGTTTTTTGTTAAGTATGGTGGGATTTCACGATTTGTGTGGTGATTTTTTTAAAAAATTCCTGCAATAGATACCCTACGCTGCAGTTATCTGAGTGATCTGGCTGCTGAACTAGTACCTCTCTCATTGCAGGTTTATACTCCATGGAGGGTCAGTGTACGGGGGCCACATTGCGATGTGGAAGGCAGATGAAAGACCACTGTATTATATTCACAGAACAGTCTTCATGGCTGATTGCCAGGATGACTGCAATGTATTCGGAATTGGATATGACACAAGAAGAAGTAAGACCTCCATTAGAAGCTGAAGTCAGCTGATCTTTCAGACCCCAACAAAGTACAGCACAGGCCTCCTCTAACAAACTTTCCTGTGCTTAAGGAAGACCCTTACTCTAAAGCAGGGATTCTCAACCTGTGACCTGTTGGCCGGATGCTGCCTGTGGAACAATTTCATGCCCCCCCCACACCAGGAAGTGCCATGCGGTGGAGGAAGGGCAAAATGGATGTCTGGCCCCCTAAGTTGTCTGAGGGAGCATGACCCAGTCCCTGGCTTAGAAAGGTTGAGAACTGCTCCAAAGAGATCAGGATTGAATCACAGGACAAGCAGAATATAAAAAGAACTGATATTTCAGTGTCCAGAAATCAAGACTTAATGTTTGCATAGTTTTTGACTGAAAGAAAGCTGAAAGATGAGCACTTTCAGACCACATAATATGCTTTTCTTTTTGCTGTGGGGGTCACATCACAGGACATCTTACTGTCAAATTAGAGGGTACACAGAAAGAGCCTCTTTGAAGATTGTGGAATTTTTGAAGTACAATCGGGTGTACCTTGGTAACGGCCACTTTGTGTTGTTGGCTAATCTTTCTCTGGGTGACATACACAGTTAAAACCAATATAAAACAATAAAAAACTCTTTAAAACATAGCAATATTACCACCACTACCTCGCTGTGCCATTTACTATCTAAAAACAAATATAAAATCTACAAAACCTTAACATTAAAAAATTAATTACAGGAGGGGGGAGGCTCAGACGAGCCAGAAAGGGGAACTTGTTGACAATCCCAGTCCCCAGGCCCATTTTGCCAACCATGTCTTCAATTCTTTCTTAAATGGTAGCAACTGGGCCTGGAGGCATAGTTCTACCAGGAGAAGGTTCCATAGTGAGGGGGCTATGACCGAGAAGGGCCTTTTCCTTGTGCTGGAGAGGCGAACCTCCCCAACAGATGGTACCTGAAGGGTATCATCATTCCCTTCTTCTGAAGCTGCTTTGGGATTGTGCAGCTTGCCCATGGTTACACATGCTGGTTCTTTCTCCCTGGAGGCAAAGTGGGAAATTGAACTCCCAACCTCTGGTTCTACAATCAGATACCTAACCAGTGGTGGTATTCAGCAGGTTTGCCCCAGTTCTCCAGAACCAGTAGCAGAAATTCTGGCTGGCCCTGCCCATTCAAGTTTTGAAATAATGCAGGGCTTTCCCCCTGGCCACACCCACCATACCACGCCCACAGAGTAGGTAGTAATTTTTTTTTGAATCCCACCACTGTACCTAACCCACTGAGCTAACCAGCCATTGCTATGCATTTAACAACAACATTATGCTTAAAACAAATTATTTTCTATGTAGGGGCAAATTTTCTTGCATATAATATTGGTATAGCACTAATAATTTTAGAAGTGAATTGCTTCAAATGAAGAAATCATTTCTGAGTTGTGTGATGTTATCATCATACTGACATAACAAGAGAATTCTAGCAAACACCTAATTGATTTGATAAACAGTGTGTGTTCCTCTGGCTAAAATGATATTATGGTGTCTCTGAGCACGATTTATTCAAAACTGAATAAATGCCTAAAGTTAAAAAGATTAAAATCTAGTCAGTGCATAAGTGAAAATAGGCTGGGAATGTTACATATAATACTTTTAGTTCCATGATAGAAAGATGTGATATAAAGCTTGTGCAGAAAAAAGTGCAATATGATCTAAAACAGGAGTTCTCAATCCTTTAAAGCCAGGGGCCAGGTCATGCTCCCTCAGACAGTTTCAGGGGCCGGACATTCATTTTGCTTTTTATCCACCAAATGGCACCTCCTGGTGTGGTGGAGGCGGTGGGGGGGGGGGCACATGAAATGGTGCCGTGGCCCCATCTACCCCGCAGGTCGCAGGTTGAGAATCCTTGATCTAAAACATTTACTGAGAAACAACTAAGAAAAAGATTTACTCTCACACTTGTGTTCATATGACTGCAAACATATAAAAATACTGTAATTTACTCCCCTGTTGAATGGAACACAAGAAGTGGTTAATGACTAAAATGAAGTGTAGCACTACTTTTGTTTTCAAGTAATTAGCCATCTAATTACTTTGTAATTGCTTCAGACCCCTAAAATCATTGGAGATTAAAAACAGGTTTCTAAAAATTAAAGCCAGTACATATAACTATTAATTGCTCACAAACAAAATGTCGCAGATATCACTAGTAAAACCCTGCGAGTGTGTTCCATATTGTGGTATAAAAGAGGAAACATATATTTCATAAATATATGTAAGCACATACAATATATGAAAATTCTGTTTTTTGAAATAGTCCCCCTACATGCAAACCAGTACCAAGGACAGAGACCTACTCTGTCTCTCAGATGTAAATGTTCAACACAAAAGTTAGAAACTTTCAAGGTTTTCCTAGTAGTGATAAAGAGCTCGAAATAATACTACTAGGTTGTAGTTTAAAGGAAAGGAAGGCCACTCTCTATGATTCACCAAAGCACAGCATTTTTGTTCCTAATGATCCTTTGTTTCTAATCATATTTATTCACAGAATAATATTTCACTCCAATAAAACCAAGATGTAGTAACTTTGGGCGAATGGAAACTAGGGTCAAATAGTAAATACATACTTGGTTAATCTACCTTATTTTGCTTTGCTGTTAATTAAAATGCCCTCTCTTACTAATTATAAGGCTTCAGTTATACTCATTCACTTAAAGAGAAGTCCCATTAAGGCAGTGGATCCCAACGTGGGGCCCACACCCCACAGGGGGACTTCAATTCCCAGAAACCTAAGTTAGTACATTGGCTGATCAGTTCTTTGGGGAATTGACTTAGACTTTTGGGAATTGAAGTCCAAAAGCCAAAATTGGGAAGCAATGCATTAAATAGCATTCTCTTCTGAGATGATAAGAGGCAAAATTGCCTTATTAGCATCTCACATGAACTGTAAGAACATAAATATTATTTAATGGAAACTAATCGGTGGGTATTTTCCTTGAAATACACTGTTTATACTGTAGCAATCTTATGATCTTTTTTTTCTACGTAATTGAAATGCATGCAAACAGATGTAATATAACATGAATGAAAACCATTCATTTTGGCAAAGAGAGATACAGAGAATAGGACTGGGAGTCCAGCCAAAGAGAAGTGCTAAATATGTAGAGCCAGAAGTATTTGGGAAACTACTACTACAGTACAGACCTTGCTAAGATGATGTAGATACGAGATGTGTGAAATGTACAACAACAACAGTAAGCAAACAAGAGGAATTGCCAGTGATTCTGGAGATAAGTTTGCTTTTTTTTTAATATAAGACAGAAACTGATATTCTTCTAAAGATCACTTTCTTAAGTTCCCTCCCCATCACATTTTCTTTGTACATCTTGGTTTTACTAATTAAGTTTTCCTTCAAGACTCATAGGTGCTCACAATAAAGCCATTTTCACACCACATTATTAGAATCCATACAGTGCAGTGCGTAAGCCACAGGATTCCCAATAAAAACTCATTTGTTCATACTGAAATTATTATTTAAACCATGCCTATTCCTAATAAACAAATCACAGTTCTCCCTATAAATGCCAAGCTAACACCAGGTCAATGGTAACTGAGAGATCTGACCTGTAACATCAGTTAGCATCTAATTTTATTATTATTATTATCATCATCACCACCATGACCCTGCCTCTGCTAATCATTAAGCTCTTGACATATCAGACGGCACTAGGGGCATGTTGACCTATGAGACATAAGATAGTTTTGGCACAAATATAAAATCCACATCAGCTACAGCCCAAATCACTTCTGCTTTACTAAGGTATTCCATATCATGTGACTTATTTTTAAACTTTCCAAAACACATCCCATTGCATTTTCCTGTGGCACCCAAGCTACAGAACGGCCTATACTGCTTTGGAAAAAAACCATGCATAGTGGCACAAGACCCTGTCATTTTTAGCAAGACATGTGGCAAAGAAACAGTTTTCAAATGGTCAAAATGCAAACCAGGCAAAAAATACAGTGGTAGAATATTTTTTCATGAAGTTGTTCAAATTCATCTGCACAATTTTACAGTGTAAGATGGAATCCAAAGAACAGCTTTCTTAGGAAGAAGTCTCACTAAACCAATGGAACTTTCTTTGATATCAATATAGGCAGTGATGGGCTGCTACCGGTTTGGACCGGTTCTCCCAAACCGGTAGCGGCCATCCGGAGGGGATCGCCAGGGGGGTGGTTAATCCCTGGGTGACTGGTTCAGTTGCCTCTCCGGCCGCCCTCCAGATGTGTATTTCCGGGCAGCCAAAATGGCTGCCCGGAACTGCGCATGCGTCAAACCTCCATTTGATGCATGCACACTAAAAAATAGAAGTGCACATGCGTCAAATGGAGGTTTGACACATGCGCAGTTCCGGGCAGCCAAAGGGCACAGGGAATGCCTGGAGAAGTGGCGGCCTTTCCTTGCCGTGCCGCCAGGCTGCCGCAGCAGTTTGCCACCGCGGTCTCTGCCTGCCTAGTGCCTGCCTACCTGCCTAGTAGTGCCTGCTCTCTGGGTTGATTTGTGTTCAGGGTGGGTTGGTTGATTATTTTAATTTTAATGTGTATTTTTATTAATTTTATTTATTTTTTTATTTGGCTCTACCCACAATGTCATGACGTTGGCTCCACCCAGGACATCATGATGTTGGCTCCGCCCATTATGTCGGCTCCACCCACAGTGGGGTAGTACAATTTTTCACAGCCTACCGCTGAATATAGGTGCTCTATAACCAACCATGTCACTATGTTAGCGCAAGACCAGTTATACTACTGGTTGAGCACTGACAAAACTAGTAGAATAGTATCCAATGCTCATGTGTATGTGTTGCTTAAGTGTTGGGATTTAGTTCAGCTATGCTAGTAGTGAGTTCTATCTCATTTACAGTATGTTGGATTAAGGCCATGGTTGAGTTACAAAGACACCTTAGGAGTTTCCACTGAACACAGAGACCCATTTCCACTGTTGATGATACCTCTTTACACAAATACAGATAGAACCACTTGCTGTCATGCAATTCCATACTTCAGGAAAACATGTGTAAGATAATTTTGTGGCTATCAGTAGTGCTATGGACCTGGAACTTGCAGGGCTGAAGTCACAGAACTGTCGGAGTACTGAGGCCATAACATCCTCCCAACGATCATTCTTTTCAGGTTTCCCTGTTCCTCTGAGCTTAGGGACATTTCTCAGAGCAGCTGATAGAAAATTTGGGTTTCCCACACACATTATTTTGCTGAAAAATATTCCTGTTGTAATGCAAATTACTGTATTTGAAGATGGTTTGGTTTAAATGGGCAACAAAAAACAATTGTCCCCACCAAAGCCCTGTCATTTGTTTACAACAGGGATTCTCAACCTGCAGGCCATGAGCCAGATGCAGTCCACGGCACCATTTCATGTGCCCACCCCCACCCCCACTGCCGCCACTACACCAAGAAGTGCCATGTAGTGGAGGAAGGGCAAAATAGCCATCAGGCCCCTGAAGCTATCTGAGGGAGCATGATCCAGCCCCCGGCTTTAAAAGGTTGAGAACTCCTGTTTTACAACAACCAGTCTAGCTGCCCATACCTTTTAATTC
The DNA here is from genome assembly GCA_030440675.1 of Furcifer pardalis. Taxonomy (NCBI): domain Eukaryota; kingdom Metazoa; phylum Chordata; class Lepidosauria; order Squamata; family Chamaeleonidae; genus Furcifer; species Furcifer pardalis. Next base: position 42,581,863 of record CP126890.1, on the reverse strand, counting down.
TCCATATATGGTGGTGCTGGCCACAAAGATTTAAAAAAAAAAAGGCATCCACACTTTCCAATTTACAATGATACTATTGGTGGGGACTCCCATTCTGCTGAATTCTCAAAATGTCAAATGCATGCTCAGGTTAGCAGCTGCGTCCTCTAACACAATTCTTAGGCACAATCTTTTCCATTTATCACGTTTCTCCTTAGCTTTTACTGCACAAGTGTGAGCAAATCTGAAAGACTCAGCAAAATCTTTTAAAGAAGGCATTGGGTGGGTAGGACAGCTAAAAATATTTTTGTCAACATAAGTACGATTTCTGTGAATAGACAAAGCCCATTTTGCAACAGATTTATTTTCATAGCAGGTTCATCATCTACTTCTCTAACACAAGATCACCATACAAAAGATGAACAAATGGCTGCATATAGTTTCTGCTGTAAATAAGCAATTAATGACATTCCATCAAGGCCACTTTTTCTCTCTCGAATTGTATCATTAGCTGAATCCCTAAGAAACTGCTTGGTCAGCCTGAAACAAATGCAGAATATGTCTTGTCACACTTCCCACTATCACTATCAATGTTGTTTTCCATGAGTAAAAACACAAAACAGAAATTAATCCTGTGTTCCATGCTCAGCGGTACTGTAATTTATTTCCAAGGGATAAAAGATACAATCCTGCAGATGGTTAGTAGGGTTTTGACCAACCTAACAATTCACAGGTTTTCAGCCTTTTTGTCTTCATACACTATTAGCAATAGCAACTACAGTACACTTATATATTGCCCCATAGCGCTTAGTGGACTCTCTGGGTGGTTCACAAGTTAATTAGCATTTTGCCCCAAACATGCTGGGTACTCATTTAACCAACCTCGGAAGGAGGGAAGTCCCCATCAAGATCAAACTCACAACATTCTGGCTGCAGTACAGCACTTCAACCACTGTGCCACTATTCTCCTCCACACATTTACCCACAAGGTACAATGATTAACACAAAGATGTAAGACCCAGCTAGCTACAACACAAATGCAGTGCAGATAGACGTTCAACGCCATGCAGTTCAACATCAAAAGCAAAGCATTTACTGTCATCCAGTGTTCATTCAGTCTCTTGGTTTGTTAACACTAACAATAGACATGAAAGTCTGGAAAACCTTTGGCTATTTCCCCCTATTGAACCCTCACCTATCTAGGATTGTCAGTAGATCTCAGCTCTGCTATTGGAGACATGAAAGCAACAGATCAGTCTTGTTCTCTGAGATCCCTGTCTGTCTGCTCTTTTCCAAAGTTTGAGCCTAATTTAGAGATACAGGTACCCAGGATTTGAACGAACAAATGATAAAGTCAGGGCCGTGATCAGGGGGGCAAAAACCCTCCTGAGCTAACAGCCCGCCTGCCCCACCCCCATGATGCCAAAGTTATATATGTGAATATGGCACTGTTGACCTGTCTGCAAATTTTTTGCCCCTCCTGACCCCCCCCCCCATCTAGAATCCTGGCTACAGCCCTGCATAAAGTCATGCAACAGAAATAATACAGTAGCTATATACCTCAACAGCCCAAACTTCTATACACAATATCCCTCTCTTCTAAGTTATAGCAAGTCAAATGTTAATTTACTGACCTTGCTCTGCATGGCGCTAAACACTCATATGCCAGGAGTGGGTGATATTCATTTGGCTTTTTTGTTTTGGAAGTTTTCGCGATTAAGTCTCAATTTTCCATGCCAACCTTTTAACTTTCCGTAATTCACTGTTGAAAGTCACACTACCAATTTTATGCCAGTAAAAGTAACAAATAGGTTTCTGATCACTGTGTGAAGAGACAGACTCCTACCATAATGCTTTTAGAAATAGACCTCTTTGTTGAAAATAGCCTGGTGTTATGCTGGAAAACTGTCTTACTGCTTATCTTTTTTGCAGAGCTCTAGTAAACTGAACAGTAATTTGAAGACAATGGTCATTAACCATTAGAGCAGCAATCTGTGTGTCCTCAAATGTTGTTGTCCACACCTCCTACAATCACTCATCACCAGCAATTCTTGCCGTAATATTCTGGGAGCTGAGATCAAGTAACACCTAGGAGCTTCAGTTAGGGAACATCTACATTAAGTAGTTGTCAGCTGCAACTCATATCTGAGAATGCACTTTTTCCTGAAGCAGGAAAAATGCTGTTGCCGTGAATTTGTTTAAGGTGGATACCAGCTTGCCATGAAGTGACCCACACACTATAATCACAGAGCCATCTTCTGTGGCACATATGAAATGAGACATGCGGGATTTAACTGCAATGGACTGCCACAGCCTTAAGGATATTATCAAGATGTTCCTTCACAGCCAGTCCATCTGGGATGGCCTCCATGATGGTTGGGAATCAGAGTTCCTCCTCCGCTCATTTTTCCGCTGGGCCCAAAACATTAAGTGGTGATACTGCCATAAGAGTGTGCTTGGGAAAACTGTTATTACATTTCCTTCTGTCACACAATGATTAAGAACGTCAATTATGTGACAATCGCATGACCATCCAAGAGGTAAAAGGAAAGAGGCATATGACAATGTTAGCAATCTCCCTTTACCTGCATTAAAAAAGGCATCATTGTCATCACAAAGATATTGCTAGTCACAAGGACACATTCTGAGGACTTGAGGAGATTCAGACAAAAGCCATGGTAAATATTTTGTATGCCAAAAGTATAGGATCCCTAGCATCCTAAAGTAAGGGCTAATAAAAGAATCCTGCCTGGAACCCAGAGAGCCATTGCCAGTCACTGCCAACATTTCTCAGTTAGGAGAACTTAGGATTTGACAATGAATAAGGCAGCTTCCTTCATTTGATTATAGAACATACTAAGGCACAAAGCTTCTAACATGGGAGCAATCTAGACAGAAACATGGTTGGGTATAATCCAAGTATTTAAAAAATTACACGAATGAATCCATTTATTAGCCCCGCTAGAGCAGACCCAATAGACCAGTGGTTCTTTCGGAAGTCAATACTTATCTAGGTCCCATGGATTAGTTTATCTTTATTTACCATGGTCAGTCACGTAGCTCCCACAGTGACTACTGCACAACATGCTTTGTGGACAGCACTTCTGCCTTGCTGTGATTATTAGAATCACCCCTTGTGTTAACCAACAATGTGCACGTGTAGCTTTTCAACAAGATTTCAGTCAATAGGTCTGACCTAGTTGAGGCTAACAACTGGATCTGGCTCACAGTGCTTATTTTAATCAAGCAGCTCTTATAAAGTATATTTTTTAATACAGAACTAAATTACCACATTTTCTGGTGTACTGGAGTATAAGATGCATTCCGTTATTACCAACATAGCCCATTATATAAAGTACAAGACGCACTCCATTTTCCAGTGTATTTTAAGGAGGGGAGTGGGTCTTATACGTCAGCAAATATGGTGTCATTACTGCCAGTATCCTCACCACAATATTATATAGTTGTTCCTCTTAGCCCAGTCCCCAAAATAACTTGGAATGCTTAAGAAAGAGGTTACATGTCATTCCTGGCCTCAAACCTTTGTCCATAATTTTCTCTAGGACAGGATCTCTAACTGTAAAAAAGTTAAGGGCAGATTCCCTTAACGTTTACCTCAGATAACGCTTAAATCGCATAACGTTAAGCAATCTGGGGAGGAGAATTGCATCGAAGAACGTTAAGGTCCTATGGGATGGATTGGATAACAACTTTTAAAATCAGATGATGAACAGGAGTTTGAAGGCTCTTAAAGGGAAACTGTCACGCCAGCAAACTTGCTAGGAACTTGCCTGGCACTTGCTCTCTCCCTCTATTTGTTACCTTCCTTCTATCATTAACAGTTCCAGTTTGGTTAACAGATTAGAAAACAAACAGCATGGCAGCTCCCATAGGTTTATTGTTTCATTCAGCTTTAGTGAACTGTCTTTGGTGAATTAAGTTTAATAAACTTGCACTGTTTTATGTTTACTGTACATGTTTGATAACATACAGCCTTGTGACAGTTTTTCTGCATGTCATAAGCATTTGAATATAAATTAACATGTTGAAATCAAATCTGATGTTCTTTTATGTTTTATTTGGTGTGTGGAAGGTGTGCGGAAGAGGGGGTAGTCTTATACAGCGAGTATATAACAAACTCTATATTTTGAGTGGAAATGTTGGGGGGTCGTCTTAGACACCCAGTCGTCTTGTACACCGGCATATACGGTACTTACTCTCAAACCTTACTCTATTCCAGCATCTTCAGAGTGACAAGCTGCTGTTTGCTCCCGATGCAATTTTTTCTTTCTTCTCCTCACAATTTATGCAGGAAACCATATCCTATGCATCACTCATGCACACAGGGACTAATGGTCAGCCATTGCTCCTTAATTCTGGAGTTACATCTCTCTCTGTTATCTTTGCTTGCTTCCCTCATCTCCATCTGCACAAAATAATGACTTTGTGAGATAATAAATCTGCTTCTTTGCTGAAGAAAAAGCCATCATTAGCAAACGGCAATGGTCTGTTTTACTGCTGTACTCTGCTTCCCATTTCCCCCAAAGGCCCCAATCCATAAAGAGCTGGCACCAGAGAGGTTCACAGGATTCTCTGGGAACATTTGCTGAAACTTGCAGTTCAATATTTTTCTGCATTTTACATAATACAAGGAGTGTACCAAAAAAGCTAGAAGTCAAATCACAGTACAGGTAATTCTTTTAAATTAGCATAATTTCCCATTAGTTGTCTCTTCTCATTATGGAATGCACAAGGATATTCTTCTGCAATTTATTTTATTATAAAAGGTCAGGAAAGTGATGAGTCATAAAAATTGTGCTTCTATAAATAGGTCTGTTGTAAAGTAACTTTCTATGATAGATGTGACCTATTTATGTGCTTATTTATTCATCTGGGTAACAAGTAAAATAGATGCCTGCACAATAGTTAGCAGCAACCACAGCAGCATGGGACTTAATTTAACTAGTGTTTATAAATTACTTAATGGTGTAGACAATCATATAAGACTATGACACTTTACTGAATATTCTTTTATTGATGAGAACATTGAATTCGGAAGGAAGGAAAAACCAGAAGAGCAGATGTTGAAACTGATTAAAGAACAATTGTATATCTTGCTGAAGTAACAGGTGCCTCTTTCAAGTCACTGAAATGTGCTATGTAAATGTTAGGTATTATCTGTCTTTCCGCAGCTTAAACAACCACAACAGAACATTGTATATGTTTAAGCAATGGAACAGAGCTGCAGTGGCTCAGTTTTTAAGAAGCTTGCCTTGTTAGCTGGAAGGCCGGCAAGTCGACAGTTCGAGACCCAGGTACTTCATGATGGTTTGAGCGCCCGTCTCTGTCCCAGCTCCTGCCAACCGAGCAATTTAAAAGCAAGAAATTGCAAGTAGATAAATAGGGACTACTTCAGTGGGAAAAGATCTCGAGGACATGAAAGGAACCCCAGTCAGGCGTCCCCTAAGTGGGGACACCTGCGGCTCTGGGAGGAGGCCACCACCGCGTCCAGCCCCAGGACTCTCCCACCTGCTCCCAGAGGCTCCGCCCGGCTGAGGCTTAAAAACCGCAGCGGTGGCAGGTCTTTTGGTACTGTTCGTAATTTTCCTGTGTATTTGATGAGTTTTGTAATTTTGGACTGTTGTTTAAAACTGATGCCTACTGAATTTTTTGATGCTGTAGTGATGCTGTAATGATGTTGAGATGTTGTTGTTGTTTTTTTGGTATTAACACGGATTGCTTTTGATATGTATATGTTGTATTTATGAACTCGCTGTTTTTCTGTGTCTGTGAACCGCTCTGAGTCGGCCCAACCGAGTAGGGCGGTATAAAAATTGGAAAAATAAATAAATAAATAAATTTCTTCAGCAAAAATCCTTTCAGCCCAGAATAATTTCTGACATGAAATTATCTAATATAACACAGATACCAATAAGTAAAAGACATTCCAGCTTTTGGGATTTAGACTACATAAACCTTGTATGATCCACCTTCATAAAAATGCAACATTTGCTATGCAGTAGAGATCTAACTCTTCCTATAAAGATCCGAATAGTCAGATGTTACGTATTTCCAGGGTTGCTATATTGAGTCAAAGCTTGGACATTGACTAAAACATCTGAAAAGAGAATCGAAGCTTTTGAAATGTGGATCAACAGATGGCTGCTAGGGATATAATGGGTTGACCAGGTGAGTAATGTAGAAGTGTTACGCTAGATGGATAAAAAACAAGAACTCTTTAAGACCATTTAAACAAAAAAAGCTCCAATACTTTGGGCATATTATGAGGAATGACATAAAGTATAGAATATTCCAACTTGTTATGCAAGGGAAGATCCTTGGTAAGCGAGGCCCTAGCCATAGACAGACTTTGTGGCTGAACAGTGTTGAGGAGTTAAGAATAGGTAGGCTATTGCCATGATGACAGCCAATATTCGGAACGGATACGGCATTTAAAGAAGAAGAAAACCTTGCATAATGTTCAAACCTCTAAATAGAATTCCACTCAAAAGCTCCTCTTCACTAAAAAGATGGGAGACTTTGTTTGGTGATTCTTTTTTCCCTCCAGTCCACCTGCCTCAAGTGTCCTCTAAACAACCAGGAATGTATAAGAGATGGTATAAAAAACTACACGAGGGGTGATTAACTAAACCTGCACACATGCCCTAATGCAGGGGTGGACAACCTTGTGCTCAAGGTGTTCTTAGTCTTCAATCCCCAGAAGCCCTGATCATCAGGTGTACTGACTTGGGCTTCTGGGACCTGAAGTCCAAGAACATCTGGAGCACCAAGGTTGGCCACCCCTGCCCTAATTTATTATTTATTTATTTATTTAGATTTATTATCCCGCCCCAATCAGGCGAACCTGACTCTAGGCGGCTTGCAGAAAATTCATAAATTAAAACCTTGAGGTTCAAAATTACTTTAAAAAATCAATTAAAAAAGAATTAAACCGTGAATTTACAAAGATCTAAAAGATTTAAAAAGGTTAAAAAGTTTAAAAAGTTTTAAAAAGTTTAGAAGAGTGAGGGAGGGGTGGCTGTCCCATCAGATCAGCCACCCAACATGGGACCCCATATTCCTGGAGCCCCACACCTGCCCTGCCAGCCAGGTTTTTAGGCCCTTCCGAAAGGGCAGGAGCTCTGTCTATAGACGTAACTCAGTTGGCAGGAGGTTCCAAAGGGCCAGGGCGGCCACGGAGAAGGCCCTCCTTCTGGTGCTAGAGAGATGCGCCTCTCTAGCCGATGGAATGATAAGAGAGCCTCTCCGATCCGCCCTGGTGGGACGGACAGATGTCCTTGGGACGATGTGGTCTCTTAAGTATCCTGGCCCACTATCATGTAGGGCTTTAAAGGTAATAACCAACACCTTGAATTGCACCCGGAGACATACTGGCAACCAGTGCAGCTCCTGAAGCAGCGGTGAGGCACAAGCATAACGCCCGCACCCCATCACTACCCGAGCAGCCGCATTCTGGACCAGCTGCAGCCTCCGAATGGTCACCAAGGGCAGCCCCATGTAGAGCGCATCACAGTAATCAAGTCTGGAGGTGACCAAAGCATGTGTGATCATGAGCAAGGAATCCCGGTCTAGGAGTGGGCGTAGCTGGCATATTACACGAAGTTGTGCAAAAGCCCTCCTGGCCACGGCTGCCACCTGCTCCTCGAGCAGTAGTCGTGAGTCCAAGAGGACCCCCAGATTACACACCGGGTCTGTTTGGGGCAAAACTGCCCCATCCAGAACCAAAGATGGTAACTCCCGAGATAGCGCAGGACCCCTTACCCATAGCCACTCAGTCTTGCCGGGATTCAGTTGTAGCCCATTGTCCCCCATCCAGACCCTGACAGCCTCCAGGCACCTGGATAGGACTGCCACCGCATCAATTGGATCTCTACTAATGCTTTCATTAGTAGTTTTCCCAGTTTCTCCATGAATGAAGGAATCCTTCCATTAATAAAAGGGTGCATCTAGGCTAATATATCCAAATCTTTACTCACATGTAACACTATGTATATGTACAGAGTTATAATCAGGGTAAAATTAATAATAAATTTCCATACCACATATGTCAGTTAGTTTATCGATGTCAGGATATTTTGGATTAAAAACAATTGTTTTTGTGATTAGTTTTTTAAATTAGATTTTTATTAAAAGCACTGTAACAAAAAAAGGGGGGGGATAAAACCAGGTTATAATCACTGTTATTACAATCTTCACTGAACACAGTCTGCACTTTTCTGCATTTCACTTCCGCCTGTCGTCACAGTTTACAACCTCAAATTCTTTCTCTCCCCCTTTATGTTTCTATTTAAATATAAGTCAAGGCAAGGTGTCATGTATCTGACAAAATATGCTCTGGTTTACAGACACTTATGCTGTAATATATGTTAGCCATTGCCACAAGATTCTGTAGTTACACATAGTGTTGCTAGAAAAAGCTAGTAACAACATGGAGGCTTATTGGGAGTGGGGGGGATGACACCAACTCTACCCAAAAATACTTGCATGAGAAGGACACCATACAGGGCTGTAGCCAGGATTCTAGATGGGGGAGGGGGAGTTCCAGGAAGGTGAAAACAAAATTCAGGAGGGACAACAATGTCACACTCACAATAACATTGGCACCATGGATATGGGTTGGGGGGGCCGGGCTGTTAGCTCTCAAGGGTTTTTGCCACCCCCATCCCCCTGGGCTACGGCCCTGACACCATATCAAGTTCTTCTGAATACTTGAGATTCATCTTCTGAATAATCTTTTCACAAAATACTTGCAGAACCTCCTATTGATTACACATTACAGCATTTAATGCTCACTAGCCTATTAAGGTAACCAAGTCATAGAATCAAGAATTATTCCGACACTCTTTCAGCTCATCATTTTTGTAGGAAAGGGGAATTTGGCTAAATCTCCACTGGAAGAAGCAAACCCAAGGGAGCTGCCAGGAAAGGACAGCCCCAAGGAATATTTCTCACTGTTTTGCCTATTTGCATTTTCTTAAACTAGAGAAGGCAAAGACCAGGTGAGACCAGCTGTCAAGGTCTGGATGGGGGACAACGGGCTACAACTGAATCCTGGCAAGACTGAGTGGCTGTGGGTTGGGGGTCCTGTGTTATCTCAGGAACTACCACCTTGGTTCTGGACGGGGCAGTCCTGCCCCAAACAGACCCGGTGCGTAAGCTGGGGGTCCTCTTGGACTCATGACTACTGCTCGGGGAGCAGGTGGCAGCCATGGCCAGGAGGGCTTTTGCACAACTTCGTGTAATACGCCAGCTACGCCCACTCCTAGACCGGGATTCCTTGCTCATGATCACACATGCTTTGGTCACCTCCAGACTTGATTACTGTAATGCGCTCTACATGGGGCTGCCCTTGGTGACCATTCGGAGGCTGCAGCTGGTCCAGAATGCGGCTGCTCGGGTAGTGATGGGGTGCGGGCGTTATGCTTGTGCCTCACCGCTGCTTCAGGAGCTGCACTGGTTGCCAGTATGTCTCCGGGTGCAATTCAAGGTGTTGGTTATTACCCTTAAAGCCCTACATGGTAGTGGGCCAGGATACTTAAGAGACTGCATCGTCCCAAGGACATCTACCCGGCCTACCAAAGCGGACCGGAGAGGCTCTCTGGTTGTGCCATCAGCCAGAGAGGCACATCTCTCTGGCACTAGAAGGAGGGCCTTCTCGGTGTCCGCTCCGGCCCTGTAGAACCGCCTCCCGACAGAGCTACGCCTGCAGACGGAGTTGCTGTCCTTCAGGAAATGAGTGAAAACCTGGCTGGCAGGTGTGGTCTGGGGAGTGGATGGTTCAATTTCCCCAGCCAGTTGGATGGTTTGACCCCTAGTATGTCCAAGTTACAATACCTAGCTTTTAATTAAGTTTTTAAGCTTTTTTAAAGTTTTTAATTTTTTAAAGTGTTTTTAAAATTGTTGGAAATCGCCCTGGGTCCCTTCGGGGAGGAGGGCGATAAACAAATATAAATAAATAAACTGAGACTAGACAGCATGAATCAGTACCTCACCTGTCTCATGAATAACAAATTCCACAGAGAGGATAAAGCCACATGAAGATGCCATCTGTAGGAACATTCCCTTTCATTTCAGCCAAGGACCTGGTTTTCCTCAGCACAGGTCTTCCCTGGCTAAGAAAAGCAAGCATGGATTGACACTACAGTATGTCTCTGATCAAGGTGCCAACTAAAGTTGCTCCAGTTGATGTTTCAGCCAAGGACCCAATGACATCAAGGGCATAAAATACTCCTAATTTGATCCATTTTGCAAATTTACTTTAAGGTACTGCATATGGCTAATTATGACCTATGAATATCCACTGTAATGTAGCAGACAAAATGATAGGCTAGGACTCAGTAGGGCTAGATTCAAATCCCTACTAAACCATGAAGACTGACTAAGGATGTGAAGCTGGTAAAAAGCAAAACAGTCACACTTCTATACCACCCCATAGCACCAAGTGCGCTCTTTGGGTGGTTCACAAGTTAATTAGCATTTTGCCCCAAACATGCTGGGTACTCAGTTTACTGACCTCAGAAGGATGGAAGGCTGAGTCAGCCTTGAGCCCTGGTCAGGATCGAACGTACAACCTTCTGGTTGCAGTACAGCAACTTAACCACTGCACCACCAGGGCTCCTTAAGTATCTCATCAAATGAGAAGATTCACTTGAGAAAGCCTTGATGCTGGGAAAGATGGAGGGCAAAAGAAGAAGGGGGCGGCCAAAAATGAGATGGCTAGATGGTATTGTAGATGCAATGGGCACAAAGCTGGGCAGGCTGAGGAGGATGGTGGAAGACAGAGGTGCCTGGCAGGTATACCCTGGCATTTGAGAAACAAAATGGCTATCCCTTTGAAGCTGTTGGGACAAAATGGCTACCCCATCATGTAGGCAGGGCAGAATGGCCATCCAGCCCTCGAAGCTGACAGAGAGTGTGACCTGGCCTCCAGCTTGATGTAGGTAGACATTACATTTATTTTTTTAAAAAAATATTTAAATTATTTCTGATCACAACATGTTTCTTTTTATAATTCCAACACCAGCCCTCCACAAAACAGAGCAAATCCTTAGCTTCTAAGAGAGAGAATGTGACTTTGCTACAACCCTTTAACAAGGACACAGATTTTTGCAAATTCCGAATAAGAGCATAAAAAGAATGTCCCACCAGATAAGGGATTCCCAACTAGTGAAATCATAGAAGTGCAGCTTTGTCAACTTCTCTTCACTTAAATAAAATCCCTAAGACTCTAAGAAGCCATTCACCAGTTTTAAAAAAAATACATCCAAATTCTGGATTCAAGGTAGAAACAAGTGTTGAAGTGAAAGGGGGGGGGGAGTTGAGAGTAGAAATTACTAGTCATAGGCATCATCATTATCATGACCATAATTCCCCATTTTCATCAAAAGGGAAACATAGGAGAAGAAAAAAATATACTGCTATACAAAAACATGTCCATTTAAATTGCTGCCACGTCACATATAGCAGCAAAGCGGTGAGGCAAGCCCTAGAATAGGGGTGCCCAAACTTTTTTGAGCTGTGGGCGAGTAACATGGTTCCTCCCACTGGAAGTGGGAGTAAAACATGCATGTGCATGTGCATAATGCACCTGTGCATACACATAACACTCCCATAAATTACTCACAGCTGTCATTGACGTGTTTACAACAGCCGCGGGTCATTTACGGCATAATTATGCACATGCACAGGTGCGTTGTACACATGTGCATGCACGTTTTGCTTCTGCTTCTGGGAGCGGTGAGGGCAGCGAAGCCCAGATGATTTGCTGTCAGATACCAGATCCAGCCCACAGACCATAGTTTGGGCACCCCTGCCCTAAAATCTGATCCAATTTTAATTATTGAGGGGAAACCCCTTCAACTGAATGCGCCCACACAGAATTTTAAAAAAATGTGTGGGGACGGACGGACGGGAGGAGGTGATGGTTTGAGGTTTTAGTAACCTTTTAGATATATTCCATGCTGGCAAAGCCCCCACACTATGGTTTGCCATTTGGAAAGGAAATAATGACGAATCAATAGTATATTTCAAGTTTTTCTTATTCCCTTTTCATCTTGTCTTCCATCTCAAAACATACAGAAAGACACAATCTTTCCTTCCCCTACACACCAATCTCCCCCACCCCAAAGTTACACACAAAAACACCCCTTCTGCTCTACCTTGATTTTTAGTCATTTTCCTTCTCATTCAACCTCTTTATATGTGGTTGAATGTTGGGATCAGACAGGTCAACATCTGACACAACCAGGGGTGCTGTCATCACCCAATAGTCTAAAAGGAAGCAAATGGAAGATGGGAAAATCATTTTCAACCATCTCAAAAGTGACAGCAAGCGAATACTTCAAACGAAGAAGGCAAAAAGACGAAAAGACGATGTGATTAGCACAAACCTCTTCAAACTCAAGCAGTCTTCTACAATTCTGTTTCATGTTCAGATCTGGAGATACAAGGCATTCTTAACTCCCCACCCACCTCTGTCATCCTAATATGCATCTTTACTCTAGTGAACAAATAAAGTTAAGGATTCAATAGCAAACCAAGCTTCAACCTGTGATTCAGCAGATTCTAATGTCTCAGAAGTATGACAATCCATGTGCTATTGAAAGACAGATGCAGTCTAGTATGTGTATTGATTTGGAGCACTTTTGTCAGAACTAATGATGTTATCTCATTAAAAGAGATAAATGCCTTTCAGTTCTAGCAAAGCATCTGCTTTTTATTCCCTTTCACACTCAGTAGAGCCCTCCACTGTTGTACGTGCAGTTCCAACCAATATCCAACACATGCCTTTAAGAGTTGCTAACGAAGTCATTCCTTTCTAATTGAGTTACACTTTAATGTTATATAGTGTAAAGACATGTTGTGGGCAGATTATGGGGGGAAAGAGTATGAGTTATGAAGTTTAAGGAAACAATGATGAAAGAAGCCTCTGAAACAAATTAAAAAGGTGTCATTTGCAATTTCTGAACATTACTATTAACCAACTCCAGAATGAACAGTAACTATATAGTAGCAACTTTCATTAGAATAGGTGACATTTTAAAGAGCAGCAATTACTAAACTGTTTCCTATCCAACAATGCTACCCTATGCAATGCAATGTTTTCTACTTGTTAAATAAAAGGTAGTAATTTGCTATAATGACTGTTTATACATAATTTCTTTCAGTAAGAGACTTTTAAAGAACACATTATTTAAAAATACTGTATCTATTTACTAGCATTACCAACACTCCTCCAGGGCAGATTTTAAAATGGGAGAATACTGGTCTTAAAATTCCAGATGTTTTGCCCCATTTCCTCCTTGATTATCCACCTAAGTGTTAAAAACTTTTAGAACTCAATGCCATGATCTGCTACAGAAATGATTATAGGGGAACAGACTTTTGCGTGCAAACCTGCAGCTGTGAAAGATGGGAGTAGGGGAAGAATGCCAGAAGACAGAAACTACGGTAAGTAAAGCTGGAGTAGCTAACTTGGTTCCCTCGGGATAATTTGAACTACAGTTCCTGCTCGGAGGGAAGTGACTGTTTTGTATTGTAAGTGTTTTACGATATATGTACTGATGATATTAATGCATTGCTGTTTGTAATTGTAACTGGCCGTTAGGAGGGAAGTAATTGTAATTGTCTGCTTGGAGGGAAGTGACTGTAATTGTTTATATATATATATATATATATATATATATATATATATATATATATATATATATATATATATATATATATATATATATATATATATATATACATACACACACACATACACACACACAAAATATTGTTTATATATATAAACAAAGGGTACCCTCTCAGAACTTCGGGCGGCTTGGAGGCTTGCGCGCCGCGGCGCCGGTTAGGCGAGGATGCAGAAAAGACACCCGCATCCTCGCCTAACCGCTGCCGCGGCGCACGTGCACGCCCGCGGTTCCGAAGGGTACCCTCTCGGAACTTTGGGCGGCTTGGAGGATTGTGCGCCGCCGCGGCAGTTAGGCGAGGATGCAGAAAAGACCCCCACATCCTCGCCTAACCGCCGCCACGGCGTGCGTGCAGCGCGCGGTTTCGAAGGGATACCCTCTCGGAACTTGGAGGCTTGCACGCCATGGCGGTGGTTAGGCAAGGATGCGGAAAAGACCCCCGCATCCTCCCCTAACCGCTGCCGCAGCGCGCGTGCACGCCCGCGGTTCCGAAGGGGTACTCTCTCGGAACTTCGGGCGGCTTGGAGGCTTGCACGCTGCGGCGGCGGTTAGGTGAGGATGCAGAAAAGACCCTTGCATCCTCGCCTAACCGCTGCCGCAGTGCGCGTGCATGCCCGCGGTTCCGAAGGGGTACCCTCTCGGAACTTCGGGCGGCTTGGAGGCTTGCTCACCGCGGCGGCGGTTAGGCGAGGATGCGGGGGTCTTTTCCGCATCCTCACCTAACCGCCACTGCGGTGCACAAGCCTCCAAGCCGCCCGAAGTTCCAAGAGGGTACCCCTTCGAAACCGCGGGCGTGCATGCGCGCCGCGGCAGCGGTTAGGCGAGGATACAGGAAAGACCCCCGCATCCTCGCCTAACTGCCGCCGCGGCGCGCAAGCCTCCAAGCCGCCCGAAGTTGCGAAAGGGTAAAGATCCTTACACTTTCGCAACTTCGAGCGGCGGCGCATGTTGTTCGGGGTTAGGGCAGGATACGGGGGTCTTTTCCATATCCTGCCCTAACCCCAAACGACACGCACGCGCACGCTCGAAGTTGCGAAAGTGTAAGGATCTTTACCCTTTCGCAACTCGAAGTTTCGAAAGGGTAAGGATCCCCGTACCCTTTCCAAACATCGTGGGGGCAGGCGCTGGGGGGGGGGGGTTTGGATTGGGCAGATGTTCTACCCAATCCAACTCCCCCCCACGCATACGCTTGTTCCGAATACAGTAATACCTCGGATAACGTTTAGCTCGGATAATGCTAAAATCGCATAACGTTAAGTAATCTGGGGAGGAGAATTGGATCGAATAACGTTAAGGTCCTATGGGATGTATCGGATAACAACCGCTAAAGCCTGTGCGGTTACAATGTATCTCTATGGAGCTTTAAGTTATCCGATACATCCCATAGGATTTTAACATGGATCGGATAACACTAAAAATCGGATAACACCAAGACTTGTGGAACCAAGTCTTAGCGTTATCCGAGATATCACTGTAACGTGAAAATCGCGTTATTCGATACAAGATTTTTCCGAAAATCTTGTCACGTTATGCGTTTTTCACGCTATACGGTACTCGCGTTACCCGGGGTATTACTGTGCTGTTCACTGACAATGTTGATGTATCTGTCATTCTTTTGCTGTTTCATTGCATTGTATTATACTGTATTTTCTATTGTATTTAATCTCAAACATATTGTGATATATTGGGATTGCATAACATATTGTTGATTATACTGTTGATGTTTATGAGATGTTATATGTGTGGGTTTTGTGAGCCGCCCTGAGTCGGTTGCACCGAGTAGGGTGGCATATAAATTGAAATATAATAATAATATAATAATAATAATTAAAGGAGGATATAGCTAAATATCTCAATCTCCCCTATATCACTTGGAGGACCCTGAATAGGCTGGAGATTGGAGTCCCTAAATGCAAGACTAACATGCTCAAGTGGGGCCTGCTGGTGAACATGCTGTGTGACTGTGGAGAGAAACAGAATCCAGTTCACTTACTGATCTGCTGATTACTGCCAGAAACGCCAGCCGATGAGAACTTAAATCTGACCAATGGCACAGCCAAGAATGTGGTTTCATTTTGGCAGTCCAGGGTTTGATCAGGACTTGAAAGAAGAAGTAAACATGGCTCACAGCAACACAAGCACCTTCCATGCCAATCATGGTTACATAGAAGACTTGGCAAAGTAAAAGAAACAAGGTGAAGGTTTCATTGATATCAATTTTACACTTCCACCTTCTCAACCATATACACTCCTCAGTTTTATGAGATACCATCACAGATGACAGGCTGAACAGAGTTTTTATTTAGTCAAACTCTGCTTATCCAAATGCCTTAAATGTCCCAAAATTAGCTTTCCCCAACCTGGTGTTCTTGAGATGCATTGGACTAAAATTCTCATTATCCCTAAATAGTTAAAGCCACTAGCTGAGGATGACAGAAAATGTTATCCAGCACCTCCAGATGTCTGAAGATTGCCCTCCATGATTAAGATACCTATGGCTTCACTTTAAACTATCCCAGATTACACACTAATTATTTCCCCTTCCCCACATCTCCTGTTTCCCCAGGAGATCCGATAATTTGTTTAAAGAGTGTGCTATTTGAAACTTGATATAAAACTCCTAGTTGTTGTTTAAAAGCGGTGCAATTGAAACTTTTTGGAGCAGAAATGAACAATCATGTGTACAGTACCAACAATATAGTACTGCATCTAGTTACATGCACTTTGCAGTTAAGATCTTAAGACAGTACTATTCACTACAAGATTTCAGCATGGATGTGGTATAGTTTTCAATGTGGCAATAAATCTGTCTGAACCCCTCAGTGCATAATGGGAGGCCTATATAACAGGATGCCGCTCTACATGAAAGTGCTGCCTTATTGCAAACAGTTGTGTACCATGTGCAAGAATTTTCAAACAAAAATTATAAAGTCATTCCACCATGTGGCCCAAGGCTTGCCAACCAAATCCCCCAATCAGACATCTGTAGAGGCAGGTTCATTAACAGGTGAACTGAAAATCAAATATAAATCAGGAATCCAGGTCAAAGACAGAATTAGAATTCAAACAGTCCTGTTTTCTTGTTCTATTTAAGAAAAGAAAAAATCAAGGTATAAATGAGGTTGGGGCAAGAAAATCCATCAAAAAACCCTAAGAGACCATTCAAAGCAAAATACAGTATTGATTTCAGCATTCAATAATTTCAGAGAAACTATCACTATCTTTTCAGGGAAAAGGCTGAATAGAAATTTGGAAGGCAAGTTGAAATGCAAAATCACAAACCCCAATTTATTTATTTTTTTACCTACCGGTAAGTATGCTACCATTTCAACATGTGCCACCACTTCTGCATTTTACGTTTGGTGCACACCATCTGTTCAGAAAATGACTCTCACATATTTTGTTCTTACCCCAACTATAGAATCTGGCATATCTGTGATGCTTTAAAACCACATTTCTCCCAACACATGAAGTCAGTAAAAACAACTAATTACATCAGTAAAAACAGCCAGATGTTATACACCAGGATTTTGAACTCTATTTCATTACGATTTAAAATACAAAGGTGTCCATTGGTAATCTTTCCCACTCCTCCTTTCAAATCAATGTGGAGGCTTACAAAAGCAAACCTTTTTGAACATATCAGTGCTGTTTCCTTCCTTGATCGTGAAATTCATCCCGCTATATATCTTATTTTTGGGATTAACACCAAACCCCTCTCTTTCTTCATCCCACTCCAGTAACTCTATGAGTGGATTTGATGCACTAAAATTTTGCATGTTTCTCCACCCCAAGCTATCCTATTAAATAAATCTCTGGAAAGAAATGCCTGAGTAGCTCATGTTAAATTCCAGCTTTTCCTGTTACACCCCACCCACATCCAAGTCATGCTGGCATCAAGACAAAACAAGCTCCTATTGCATCACACAATGTGTGTGTGTGTGTGTGTGTGTGTGTGTGTGTGTGTGTGTGTGTGTGTGTGTGTGTGTGTGTGTGTGTGTGTGTGTGTGTGTCAAAACAAGCTCCTATTGCATCATACTGTGTGTGTGTGTGTGTGTGTGTGTGTGTGTGTGTGCGTGCGTGTGTGTGTGTGTGTGTGTGTGCGTGTGCGTGTGTGTGTGCATCCCCACTGCCATTCTGTGGATGCATATGATGTGGATTTAATTTTGTGGATAATCTGTTTCCAAGTGATACTTCCATCCCTGCTCCACCCTGTACTGTAAACTAGACATTACCTTATACAAGAATGCATCTGTTGCATTCTTCTGTCTAGCTGCCTTCAGAGAAGTTGTCTTACACTTGCCAGGGTCAACAGGACTGCACACTCCCCCACCCAACTTTCCCCTCTGCTCCCCATCTCATTCTCCCCCTTCCCACATTCACTCCCCCCCCCCTTGCTGTGTTTTTGTGTAAATGATCTCCCATGACTCAACAAATCCATCTGCCTCAAGCAGGCCAAGTTTGGAGCCTTCCCAGGAGGGAGGGAGGAAGAGAGAGAGGAGGGGGGAGAGACTTGCTTTGTGGAAGAGACCTGGAGTTTTGCCCTTTCTCTGGCTCAAATTACCCGCCTGTCAGGCCTGACAGATTTGGCTAAAAATAAAAGGAAGCGGGCCATAAAAAGCAGATGAATGAGCTCAGCAGTTCCTTAGATAATTATGGGACTAGTGTTGCCCAAAGCATCCAAAACAGGAACTTCAAATGGTGGACATGAAAACACAAGGCTGAAATCCAGGTAACTTCTCTGGTTGTAAAAAATGATCAGGGGTGGGTGGGACTGACCAATTAAACCGCGGTGGCCAACCTTTTTACATCATGGGGCTGGCCACACCCCCGGATGGCTGAGTGGGCTGGACCACACCCCCAGAAGCAGGCACATTTACATGTCATAAATGTGCCCACTTCCACATTTAAGACAGCCGTGGGTGCGTTTTCACATGTGTGTTTTACAACTGATGTAAATGTGCCCGATTCCACATCCAGGTGCAGCGGAGGCGGCAACAAGATGGATTGGGATGGCATTGGGGGTTGGCCCTCAGGCTGTAGTTTGGGAAACCCATGGATTAAACCAAAGGGAGATAAGGAATGTACAAGAAAGCGGACTGTGACTCAGGGTGTAAAGCATGCGAACACTTCAGCTTTTGCCATAGCAAAGAGAGGAGAGGAAAGTGGTGGTTTAAAAAAAAAAAGCTGGAAATGACATCAGCTTCTTGACTGATGCCAGAAAAGAGCTGAAAGTCATGTGTGCAAGTGTGTGCCCAGAGCCCGCAGTGGGCATTAAGCACTTAGCTTGGCAATGTAATGCCACACAGTAACAATCTGTAATGTGGAGTAGTCAGCAAAGCCCTGGCTCTGAGAGCTGTTTCTCCAAACTATTAACCATATGTTTGGCTCCTCAGCTATCAGAGCGGGTGTCCCAGCTAACCATCTGGTTCCCATCCACACAAGCAACTGTAAAGCACAGAGTTATTTCCCTCTGGAGTCGCATGTTTCTTTCTATGTCTGCTGGTGCTTCATTTTCTTCTTCTTCTTTTTAATACCCTTTAAAAAAAATCCCTCCTAGCAAGCATTCTTTTCATTTACCAGCCTAAAACAGGCTTTAGTTCACAGACTAGCGGCCAAGGTCTTTTACTATAATTATTCAAGAATGCAATGGTTGTACTGTAAACAAGGCAGGAAGAAGCATTCACGTTTGTATAAGGGATCTCTGAGTGTGTGTGCACATGTTTGTGTCTGTCCGTGTGTGTGCATGCATACACATACAAACACAGAGATTAAAATGGGCAATGCTGACACTTGATATAGAATGTTAAAAATAGGGTGCCTTCTCAACAGATCCAGGCGCCCTTCAGATGTACTCTGCTTTCTTGGAAATGGCGTTACAAAAAAAGCACAAAACAAGCACACACATTCACAAACTCAAACAAGATGAATGTGACTATATTATGGTAGATGAAGAATGGAATAAAAAACCTGTAAATCTCTCTCTCTCTCTCTCTCTCTCACACACACACACACACCCCTCCTTGCTTTTAACAGCAGCTTAATCCTATCCATTTATAACAGCCAGTTTAGGATAAAGCAAAGGCTGTCAGGTTTGTTTGCCTAACCTTATGTCAATCACAACTCAACATCTACTGACAGAAGCAAGTGGAAAACTCAGCAAATTCTGTGCTTGCAGCTCTAGAAATTTACATGATGTAATCAGCTGTTTGCAAAACTCTCAAAAGAAAGACACATGTTGGGGGGGGGGGCAGAAAGAAGTGCCTGTCTCTGACCTTATGCCTGGAAACAGTTTGGGAGAAGTAAGTACAGTACAGTACTGTATTTTATTAAAAGAGATTGTTTTAAAAGGTAGAGTGATACCTCATTCTTACCCATCCTCAATGAAATATTGGTCAAGTTCGAAATTGTTGCCCTTTTCCAACCAGGGTAGATCTTAGAATCTCAGGTGCATTGGCCTCCCACTGTCTTGGAAGCAATGATCTGGTCAACAAGATACGTAGTTAACCTTCTTCATCAGCAACTCAGCAGGAGTGAATTAATAAATAGGAGTTCTCTGGATAACCTCTCGAAACAGAAAGCACAAGGTAGAACACAACTATTTCCAAGTACTGTACAGTGGAACCCCGACATACAAACGGTTCAACTTACAAAAATATCGACATACAAATAGAAATCCTGGCTGGGGGAATAATTGATATACAAATTTTTAATAGGAAAAATTTGACATACAAAAAAATGCGGTGACATTTAGTGGCTTCTTCCAGTAATGCAATGTTTTTTCAGCGTACAATTTTTTCGACATACAAATAACCTCATGGAATGGGGGATCAGTCCTGAGGTGGTAATCAACCTTCACCTAATGGGAGCACCTGCTTTGTTGTCCAGTATGAGCTTACACATTAGGTAAGATCAGAAGCTACTCTTTTACTATGACCACTATATTTTTCCAATGAAATGTATATTTGGATTTCTTGGTCAAAAAGACTGAAGTATTTCCAGAAAATATAAATTCACAGGATTAACATGAAGTCACATATATGCACGCATGTCCAAATCCTACTTCTCAGTGAAATGCCACCCACACTTGAAATCCTGTACTAAACAGATTAGCAAATGTGCACATACTTGTTCTGTTCCAGTCAACAATAACCTCTTTCACTCCACCAATCATCTGTAAAAGCAGACAGAAATGTCATGGGAAAAGTTGGGAAATAACTGCTGAAAGGGGTTCAGAAAATGAAGGGGTAGAACTATTAATTTAAATTTGTATGAGGCACAAAAATAGAGAAGAAATTAAAAACCCTTTGTTTACTCCCCTCCAACATTATAGTAAAGAACATTTATTGTTCTCGTTGAGTTCTCAGAATAAGAAAGCAAAGAAATCTCAAGATTCAGAAGCCAATGTTACACTGCAAAATTAAATGTTCCACAGACATTACACTTCTTAATATAAAGAACTTACAGAGAGAGAAATCAGCTTTCCAAAATTAAATAGTGGCTTGAGAAAGAATGGTGCCAACACTAAAATTGTTGCATTTACAGGTAGGGAGAGAGAACAGATATCAATGTTTGACTTGATAGGTTGACATGAACGTGGCGTTTTTATGTTAATAATGACAGTCACAGCCCTGAAGTTTTTCCACTCTCACTTCTGTCCTGAACAAGACAACTGCATTAAGTTGAGCTGTGGATTTGACAGCATCCTTCTGACTGCAGCTTTGCAAGGAAGGAAAAAGTTCTCCCCAGCTCTGCTTTATTAGTAGAAGGCGAACTCAAGACTTCCTGCACATAAAATATCAATTTTAACAATGAGCCCATTATGCCCTCTCACATAAAGGGGTAATCTGTTTGATCTGCAAATCTGATGCGTTCCCAGAACTGAAAAAGGATATTATGCTAGCAAAAGGCAATTCTCTTATTCCCAAGAAGATCTCATAAGCAATTCATATTCATACGTAAATTGTTCTGTAAAAACCAGTGCAAAACAATTGTAGCTGTTCTTGTTCCACAAGAACAAAAATACATCTAAACTCCATAGATAATTAAATATGTTAGAACCAATTAAATTCCATAGCTGTGTGAGCCTGTGACTCTGTAGGCTGGGCTGAATATCCTACATCACCTCCAAACATGTTTCTGAACAAATGATATACCAAGGCATGATAGCAGCACAAAATTTTATATTAATCTACATCAGGAGTTCTCAACCTTTTTAAGCCAGGGGCTGAGTCACACTCCCTCAGACAGCTTTGGGAGCCGCATGTCTATTTTGCCCTTCCTTCATCACATGGCACTTCCTGGTGTGGTGGAGGCAGTGGGAGGCCACATGAAATGGCACCTTGGGCCACATTTGGCCTGTAGGCTGCAGAATGAGAATCCCTGATCTACATCTATGCACTGAGTTTCCCCACAGCATGTCATCCAGTCAAGTTTCAATTTTCACTCTCTGGGAACGGTTCACTATTGAAAAACTAGGGACTGCAAAATCATACTTTGCCTTCAAGTAGCTGGTGGAGGTGGGGAGAACAAAGAAAAACCTCTTCACCAGGGAATCCAAGAGAACAAACAAGCTACAACAGCTATCTTATTGTCGAGAGGTGAGAAGGGATTAAGTACAGTCAAACCTCAGATAAGAACGGCTCGACTTAAGAAAAACTCGAGATACATCCGGAAAGTTCAGAAATAATCAGGTTCAAGATGCAAAATTTTAATAGGATTTTTTCGAGATAAGAAATTCAATACATAGGTTTCATATAAGGTAGAACAAACAAATATTTAGCCCATCTACAAATGAGATTCTGTCTTGTTCAACAGAATATCGTTTAAACTAGCCATGGTTTTCTGGTATCTCATTATTATTATTATTAGTTCAAATTTATATTGCCGCCCACTCGCCGTGGCGACTCAAGGCAGCTTACAAAAAATTCATTACATTACAATATGTTGGTGTGGGCTCAGGGGGAGGGGCAGCAAAGTCCTCAACCTGCCCTGGCTTCTTCTTTCCCTGGCAGTTGGTATAGGCACAGGGTGAGGTATACTACTGAACTTGCAATACATTGCAACTTTACGGCAATTACTACCACATTTACTTGAGTATGCTATGGTTTTACTGACTGTGTTTGGCCAACAATAAAGCCAAGAAATTGGCTTCATCTTGGCAGTCCAAAGTTTGATCGGGACATGAAAGAAGAAGAGAAGAGGACTGATTATGTGATACAGCTGTCGTTCTCTCAACTCCAATGTCATTTCATTAAGGTTTTTATCTTCCAAATCACAATTGAGTAATCAATATTTCCTTACACTTCCACCTAATCATGGTATAAGATAGTTTAGTGTCTATCTTCTCATTGGTCCTTTGACCTAGCTGATAATGCTACTTGGAAAGCTGTGAAATGAGATTGGTTGAGGAAGAAGAAGCTGTGAGTTAAGAGTTTGAATTTTGGGGTTTTAGGGTAAGATCATAAAAGAGACTGAAGATAGTTATAGTGAGAGATTTGTGAGAATATAGGTGTGGTTTATAAAGAGAAAGGTAACTGGTACAGTTTTTTGGAGTCTGGTGTCATGATGACTGAAACTACAAGCGAAGTCAGGAAATATGCATGAACTGTAACAACTGTTTCAACTTGTGTAAGGTCTTTATCAGTGATGGGCATGAGGTGGATCAGACCAGTACGTGTGTACTGGTAGTAAAAATGGCTGGCCCCGCCCCTCCTCCTCTTAGAAGAGGCTTCGGAGGGGACTGGCTCCATTTGCCCCTTCGTCCAAGGCTTTTCCTGGGCTCCGTTGCACCCCAAAGCGCATCCTCAGCCACTCTGGAATGGTTGGCGAAGCACTTCGGGGTGAAACAAAGTCCTAAAAAAAGCCTTGGCAGAAGGGGGAAATGGATTCGGAGGGGGCTCTTCGCTATAAAGCTATGAAAATAGAAGAATGTATCACTCTATAGCGAATCTCTAAAGCCATTTCCTCCTTGTCCAAGGCTTTTCCTGGGCTCCGTTTTACCCCAAAGCACATCCCCATCCACCCTTGGACAAGAGGGAAATGGCTTCAGAGGTTCACTATAGAGTGATGAAAATAGAAGATGCTTCTGTTTTCATAGCTCTAGAGCAAAGAGCAGTCACATGGCCAACAGTCCACGCCCAACCAGTCACATGGCCACGCCCACAGTGTGGTAGGCATTTTAAAAAATGCCCACCACTGGTCTTTATGCTCATAATCTAGTAACATACTGGCAAATTAAAAAGGTGACATCCAACAATTGCTACAGCTGAGATAATGTCACTTCAGATTATCTTATATCCATTAAGAGAGTTGTAGAGATGAATGAGGCAAGTGTTGGCGTTGGACAGGGGATACTACAAGCATCACACCTCAAGAAAAGGAAAATATTCACACATGCACACAACCACAACTGTGTGTGTTTTAAGCTGCTCTGAGTGGTGCTTCTTTCAAAAGGGCAGAGTATAAATGTGACTAAATAAATAAATGTCTCAAAAGCACTACAGAAAATACTGTTTGCTTTTATTAGTTACATTTCTATTCCACCTTTCTATAACTAACAGGCTCAAAGCAATCAACAACATTAATAAAAACTAATTAAGCTATACAAGTATTAGAATAATAATTTAAAACCTAAAAAAACCCATTAAAATCAATAAACAAGAAACACAACAATTTAGAAGATTAGTCTGAAGGAAAGTGTTTTATATCCTTCATGAAAGCATGTAGATGACAGCTGATTTGGTCTCTGAGAGAAATACATCCCATAATCTGGGGGCGACAAAAGAAAAAAGCCCCTTTCATGTGCCCATCAAATGAGCATTAACAGTTTATTTACTCTTATTAAATTATAATGTTCAAATAGATTCAAAATGAGACAGACAATTCGTCAAGTAACCAGCCATTTGGGGCTTGAATGGTCAAAATCAGCTTTGAGATTTGGGCTCTCAAATCAACTAGAAACCAATACTGTACAAGTCTTTCACTATCAGAGTAATATGATCTTAATATCTTCTAGCACTTAGCAACTTTGCTGCCACATTTCCAAGAGACTCTTCAAACCCCAGGCGGAGCACACTACAGTAGTCAAGACAGGATACCACTAAAAGTCACTGACTGAAACAAGTCAGGTTATTTCAGAAACAAGGCAAATTGTTTTAGAAAAAGTCATAACGCTATTGTCTAAAAGCACTAAGTTGAGTTATCACAATCTCTGGCCTCTGAAATACAGGAGCACTTCAGAATGCACAACCATTCAAAATAACTAAAATCTTCACAGCACAATGGGAAGCTACAGGACATCAAAATGAGAACTGCCTCTCTCCAAAGCTGAATCCACAATTCACTCAGAGACTGATTGCGAGACCACAGCAATGAACTGAGCCACACACTCCAACTAACCCTTAATTTAAGTCTGAATTATTGTAGCCAATACTATCTTTTTGTTGTTGCTGCTGTTCAGTCACAAAGTCGAGTCCAACCCTTTGTGATTCCCCAGCATGGCAGACTCTTCTGTCATCTGCCATCTTACAGAGTCTAACCATCTCATCCCCTGCAACCCTCTTCTCCTTTTGCCGTCGATATTTCCTAGCATCAGAGCCTTCTCCAATGAGTCCTCTCTTCTCATTTTGTGGCCAAAGTACAGTAAAACCTCACACAAAGAGCACCTTGCTTTGAGACTAACTCACTTAAAGAGCAGAATTTTTTCTGAAAGGTCCCTCTTGCTTAACAACTAAAAAGGACTGGTTTCCTTATATCTGATCTCCAACAACACATCTATTCTTCTGTGCTCAGCCTTCCTTATGGTCCAGCTCTCACAGCCACACATTACTACTGGGAAGACCATTGCTTTAACTATGTGGATTTTGTTGGCAGAGTGATGTCTCTACTTTTATTATGCTGCCTAGGTTTGCCATGGCTTGCCTCCCAAGGAGTGTCTTTTTATTTCATGGTTGCAATCATCATCTGCAGCGACCTTAGATCCCAAGAAGATAAAATCTGTCACTGGTTCCATTTCTTCCCCTTCTACTTGGCAGGGAGTGATGGGGCTAGGTGTCATGATCTTGGTTTTTTGATGTTGAGTTCCAAGCAGCTTTTGCACTCTCCTCTTTCACCCTCATAAAGAGGCGCTTTAGATCTTCTTTACTTTCTGTCATTAGGGTAGTGTAATCTGCCCATCTCAGGTTGTTGATATTTCTCCTGGCAATCTTAATTCCAATTTCTGCTTCACTTAGCCCTGCATTTGCCATGATATACCCTCCATAGAAGTTAAATAAACAGGGTGACAATATACAGCCTTGTCGTACTCCTTTTCCTATTCTAAACCAATCAGTTGTTATGTATCCAGTCCTATCGCTTCTTGACCTGCATACAAGTTTTGCAAAAGACAGGTGGGGTGGTCTTACTCCCATTTATTTAAGGACTTGTCACAGTTTATTGTGATCCACACAATCAAAGGCTTAGGTGTAGTCAATGAAACAGAAGTAGACTTTTTTTAGTACAGTACTCCGTTGCTTTCTCCATGATCCAGTAAATGTTGGTAATTGGGTTCTCTAATTCTCGTGTCTCTTCGGAACCCAGCTTGTACTTCTGTTAGTTCTCAAGCCAAATACTGTACCATTTTAAGATTATCCTATTTCCAAGAATGTCCTGACATTTTCAGTAGAATCCTGTGGCTACAACTCTGTTCTGTAATAATTGACGTCTGACTTTTCCCACTCATTGCCAAGTCAGCAATAAAAAACATTGTGTAAATGTGAACGGTTTTCCAGTAATTTCATCCATCTGCCCATCCAGTTGCCTATTAACTTTCTTGAAACAAAGACATGGTTCTGTTCTGTTTTCAAATATAGAATTATGCTGAACATTAATCTAAAGAATTTATAACTGTATTTCTGTTTTTAACAGATTGAACAATTTTAAGGTTCTAGGAATTCATTAATACTAAAATTAAGAAGTGGGGGAAGCAGTGTTGGCTAGACATGCTTCAATATTTGTTACCATAGAAACAAGAAAGCAGGTTTAAGGTTTTTAGTTATGCACAGCAATAAAATATTAAAATTTCTTAATGCTTTCGCATATACTGTACATATTATGCCAAGACACAGTCAATCTCTGCAAAAGCTAAACATTGTTCAATTTTTAATGTAATCTAGCCATACTTTTTTGTCTCTTATAAATAAACTAATTTAAAATAAAACCAATCGCCTCAAATACTTTCTATGGTCCAGAGAAACATACTTAAAAATAAAAAGAGAAATGTAGATGTAAAATACTGCATACCAGACCTTATATACAGAAGATTGTATCTGGGATCTAAACAGTATAGTTTATAACTTGTTTTAAACTTAGAATCTTGAGGTAGACAACACATGGTTGAAAAATGAATTCTATAAATTGTATATCACAGCAACCATTATTGCACAGGAACAAGATTTACAGACTGTCTATGCTTCCTGTTTCCTACAACAATGTTATGGTTGAAAAACACAACATTTGTCTGTAAACGGAGATGAGCACTGTCCCCTAGAGTCAGACACAACTGGCTTTCAAGCAAGGGAAGTCTGCAATTTAGCTTCCAACAACAGTTTTTACTAACTAATGATCAGAACAGAGATGCATACTCGTGAAATCCACGCACAGGAGAAAAAGACATTAAAATCTGCATTCACTAATTTGAGCAACTTATTTTCAACAGGCCAATTTGTAATATACTGTACTGTACAGTAATATAATTGTGAGCCATCAGAGCAATTCACTGTTTTCTAGATAGAGAGTACTCAGAAGTGATTTACCATTCCCTTCTTCTGGAGGCCTCCCGGGACTATGCAGCTTGCCTAAAGCTACATAAGCAGGCTCTTTTGGGATTCATTGGGGGGGGGGGGACTCCCAAACTATAGCTCCACAGCCACATAAACTCACTGAGAAGGATCTCATTTTTCCTAGATTCCCAAATCCTTCATTCAAGAAGATTCTTACAGATACTTTAATACAGTACTCTCTCACACACACACACTTTCTGGTGAAATCAGTATTAGTCATGTATTACTTTGCTGACAATTACAGTGAAATTACTGTAGTTAATTGATACTGCATGTGGCATGACTCTTCGTACCAAGAACCCGCCAATTAAACTGTGACACTGTTCCAGTACACCAGAGATGAGACTTTTGATCTTCAGATTTTTAAAAATCTAACTCCTACCAGCTTTCAATAGCATGAAGAGTAATGGGGGACAGTGGGAGGTAGAAGCTATCATCTGGAAGGTCATAGGCCCCCAAACCTCAGACAGATGTTTTGTGCTAAGTATGGTATCAGCTTTCCTTATCATGTTGAACAAAATAACATTACATACTTTAAAAATATTCCACCTGTTTGGCTTCAACAGCTGGGCACTGTGAACATTTAAAGCATGTGCAGCCAGGGATGGGACTGTTGTATTGTTTGAACTACCCCACCCAGAATTCTGTTTCCTGAGAGGCACCCTGTACACAACATAATGGGCAGAGAGACTGCTGTTAGATACTATTGCTTGGTTATGTGAGACAGGGACTCAGTCCGTATGTTTCAAAATAGCAATAACAATTACACTTATATACTGCTCCATAGCGCTTAGTGCACTCTCTGGGCAGTTCTCAAGTTAATTAGCATTTTATCCCAAACATACTGGGTACTCATTTTACTGTCTTCAGAAGGATGAAAGGCTGAGTCAACTTTGATCCCTGTCAAGATCAAACTCACAATGTTTTGGCTGCAATACAGCCACAAATTAGCCAAAGTATGTACTGTGTATGTTACAATATTGAATTAATGGCATGATTTGGGCTGCAAGAACACTTGTAAAGTATGAGAACTTAGCCCTTGTGCAGAAAAACAGCTGTAAGAATACCACAGAAGCATTATCCATTTTGCACATGAAAGGATTACATTTAGACTATTAGCCAACATTGCTCTATGCTCTCCTAAAAATAATTTTATAATAAGTTTGGAATTCCTGAGAACAGTCCACATCTACCAACAAAGGTTCTCTATTCTATGTATCTATATTAGAGAGAACAGAACAGAATGTTGCATTTAAAACGTCATGAGGAACAAGAAATGTAGAGATTTAATGAGTGCTATTAGATGGAACATGTTTTTGTAACATGGACTTAATAAGCAATGTATACAGTGTGAAGCTTCACTGTATTCTCTCTACACCTTGGATTTTAAAAATGTTTTAATCTGTTTTTAAATAATGTTATTATGTATCTGTTTGGGACTCATGATGGACAGAAAAGCGATTCATAAATGCTTTGTATAAATCAATAAATGCAAGAAAATTGTGGACATCAATACTTACTTTATGCGTGAGGG
This sequence comes from Furcifer pardalis, assembly GCA_030440675.1. Lineage (NCBI taxonomy): Eukaryota > Metazoa > Chordata > Lepidosauria > Squamata > Chamaeleonidae > Furcifer > Furcifer pardalis. The sequence goes on along the minus strand of CP126890.1, from coordinate 42,552,815 downwards.
AGTCATGGCAGTGGATGCCTGGAGAGGGAAGTATGTGTGAGTGTGTGCAAGCCCATTAATATAGCTCAATGAACCTGGATTTGTTCCTCACATGTCTACACTCTAATGCCAAAACACTTGTGTTTAAAACAGCTGGAAGCAAGATGCAAATGGATTGACATTACTTGGTTTGGCAGAGTTGACACACAAAGTGAAGCTCACAATCAAGTTATTCAGTTTCCCTGGAACAATAAAACCACAACTCGCTATGTTTATTTAGAATACAGGTATCTACATTCATTTTCTATTGTATAGTAATAAAAAAGTGTAATTTTTAATATACAAAATCCAGCCATGTGACCCATCAGAAATTCAAACAAATGCTGGAGACGATACCTATTTCAGGTCACTGTAAAATTCAAAACTTAGCAAACTTAGCAAGCTTTCGTAGTTCATGACTACTTCTTCAGGTTAATGTGGCATGGAGTGTGCACTGTGTTTCCCAGAAAATAAAACACACCCATAAAATAAGCCATAGCAGGATTTCTCAGCAGTTACGCAATAAAAGCCACACCCCAAAAATGAGACATAGCGATAGGTGTGGCTATGCAGCATCCTGGCATGGAGCGGTAAAAAAAGATGAGCAACCAGTGGCATAATAAAAATAAGACATCCCCTGAAAATAAGCCATAGTGTGTCTTCTTGAGGAAAAATGCATATAAGATACAGGTAGTGTCTTATTTTCGGGAAAACATGGTAGTCCAGCCAGGCTCATTCTTAGATGTAAAATGAGAGAACAGCAGAAAGAAACAGCATTTTTTTACAAGTTAGAAGCAGGAAACCAGGGTTTGTATATTCCCCTCCCCAGGCATGGGCTGGACCACCGGGACAGAGGGATTCATCCCGGTACACCCTTGCCTCTGGCGCCCTGGGGCGCAAATAATAATTTTATTATTATTTTATGCACCTGATGTGCTGCACTTTAGATTAAGCCATTGCTCCAAGCTCCCTCCTTCAGCAGTGACCAAGTGGTTCCCGGGGGCAGCCTTCTCCCCCATTCTTTAGTCATCGTTCCTCGCTTGCTCCGCCCAGCGTGAGACACTTTAGATTAAGCCATTGCTCCAAGCTCCCTCCTTCAGCTTAGAGCAATGGTTTATTCTAAAGTGCTGCATGCCAGGTAGAGCAAGTGAGGGGCAGTGACCAAGCGGTTCCGGGGTCAGCCTTCTCCCCAGTCCCTTTGTCACCACCCCTTGCCCCTGTCCAGTGCCTTCCCATGGTGCCCAGCACACACTTGCCCCCCCCCCCGGCTGTCCCCAGAGCTGTACTTTGCCCTCCTACTGAGATAGCCTATCCCCAAGGGGACTGTGCGACTGAACAACAACAAAAAGCCTGAATAGATTAGTTTCTTGGACTACAATTCCCTCAATTTGCAAGCCAGCAAAAAGTAACTCCTGCAAACTCTGACTAGAATCCTCTTTTGAACTGAATAATTGTCGAGTCAACCTTTTCAAAGGTCTACAATAAGCAACGAATTTTTCTTCCTGAATACATAACACTTTTGTACTTGGAGAAAGTGAGTGCAACAGACTGCAACAATTTACACACCTCTGACTGAGTATAGCTGTTCTATTGAGGAACATGTACCTGGATTAGTTTATGGTTCTCTAGTGTAAATGACTGTTACATCTTCAAAATACTGCTAACAGAACTATTTGCCAAATTCCCCATTTCATTTTATATACAGTATTGGAATCTATTCAATCAGCATAACAAAATATGTTCCTTTACTCTTGTATTAATCACCATTTTGCAAGGTTTTCACAACTAGTTATCAACACCATGATATATAAACTGATTATATACTGAAGAAGTTAAATAAAATTCTAGAAGACTTGACAACTCCTTTAAAAACCAGCACATGTAGTTTTTCAAATTTCAGATGTGATATTGTGAATTCTAATAAGCACCCAAGGAAGCTAGATTATAACTTCTGCCTCAGTTTTCCATGTTCCTGTTCTTTGGCTGCAACTTCCACCTACAGAGCTACCGTATGTTTCCAAACTAACCACAGGATAAATGGCAAATTCAGCTGGACATATCTGACTAGCAGGGCTTCATTATTTATTGCTGTGGCGGCTCAGTGGTTAAGAAGCTCGCCTTGTTAGCTGGAAGGCTGGCAAATTGGCAGTTCGAGACCTGGGTACTGCATGACGGATTGAGCACCTGTCTCTGTCCCAGCTCTTAGAGATGTGAAAGGAGCCTCATTTGGACGTGCCCCGAGCGGAGTTTCTTCCGCAGAATTCCTTTCAGCCCAGAATAATTTCTGACATGAGATTATTATTATTAACCATAATAAAGTTTATCTATCTATCATACCAACAAATAAAAAATTTCCATAAAAAGAACCGTAAACAGGATTCATGGAATGTAATGATACACAATAGGTGAATAGAATAAGCACCTTAGAGCTGAATGCCAACACTTTGGCACTCCTGAAATAATAGGTTAAAAGCTTCTGGACTGAGAATGAGCAGCCACTTTCAAGTCACTCAGCACTTGCCATGTGGACTAGTTGGAAACAGAATCGGAGGAAAATTCCTGATGAGAGAAGGCTTGTTCATGTTTGATGTTTGTTCTAAGACTAAAAAAGGCTTGGAATATGCTCATTATTTCAGCATGATAAAGGAGGATCCTGTACCACAGTCTCACTGGCTGACAGCACTACAGAACACAGATTAGGCAAGCTACAGAAGGCTCTGTTATTTTCCACCACATTTATCCAGCATAATATACATAGACTGTCAAAAGAGATGACTGAAATTTGGGATAAGAGAAGACTGCATGTTATCCATATGTAAATATGGACTTAAAAGACTGGTTTTTATTTTTATTCTGTACATCATGTTTTTATTTTCCATGAAAAAAAGTGGGTTAGGAATGTGGATTCAACACTGAATGGTAAGACTGGTTATGATTTTTTTACAGTCTTTTAAAGCTAAAAATCTGAAATTTTTCTTAATGTAAAATGCCTTCAACATTAAAAGTGTTACTCAGAATGTCATGTCTTTAACATATAAATTATTTATATATATATATATTGTCTATAAACCAAATGCTATGAATCACCGTATTTATGCGTATAAGACATATTGGAGTATAAGACACACCCTGTTATTACCAAAATAGCCCACCTTAGGCCACTATATACAGTACAAGATGCACCCCATTTTTCCAGTGTATTTTAAGGGGGGAGTGGATCTTCTATGCCAGCAAATAGGGTATTTATTTCATTGTTTATATTATTCATTCATTCTTACAAAATTACAAAATCCTACCTTTCCTCTAAAACAGGTGTGCCCACACTTTTTGGGCCGTGGGTGGGACACGTGGGTGGGACACATGGTTCAGCAGGCCGGCCACGTGGTTCCTTCGACTGAAAGCAGAAGTAAAATGTGCCTTGCAATCTGTTTTGCAACAGATTGAGATAGATTTTAGGTTGCCATTTTCTCTGCTTAAACCAGGGGTGCCCAAACTACGGCCCATGGGCCAAATCCAGCCCCTGATACCAATTAATCCGCCCAGTGCTGCCCTTGTTGCTCCTGGAAGCGGAAGTAAAACGTGCTACAGGTGTGTTTTACTTCTGTTTCCAGGAGTGATGAGGATGGTGTGGGCTGGATGAATTGGCATCGTGGGCCGGATCTGGCCCATGGCCCATAGTTTGGGCACCCTTGCTCTAAGAGAATTCAAGTTCTAATGCAAAATAAAAATATTTTAAAGACTCTCGAAAACTGGACAGGGCCACAATAGGGGGGGAAACTATTACATCTAATAAAAATAGAGCAGAATATAAGCTAAATGTAAATCATTTGATGCCTCAAAGACTTCCTTAAAAGGGGAGGAGGAGGAATTCACTTCCCCAGTATATACAAATAAAAACTTGGGAAAACACCATCAGAAGCCAGTAATTACAGTAATACCTCATATAACATTAGTATCGAATAACACGAAAATCGCATAACATCAAGGAATCTGAGGGGAAGAATTGCATCAGATAACATTAAGATCCTATGGGATGCTTCAGATAACAACCGCGAAAGCCTGTGTGGTTACAATGTATCTCTATGGATCCCATAGAGGATCAGATAACACGAAAAATCATATAACACGAAGACTTGTGGAACCAGGTTTTAGTGTTATATGAGGTTTTACGGTATCTGCATCAGGGAATTGGTCAGTTCTAGTGAAGCTACTTCCTGGAAGGAGCGTGATAATCTAGGGTGGGCAATGGGTTTAGTTCTTCCTCTTTCTCTGTAGCCCTTTAGGCTCCATGTTCCAAGCCAAATATATTTTACTCTTGTACAATCAGACAGTTCTTAGCATGGCTTCTCAACATTCAATACACTTCAGAATAACAGCTCTTCTCTAACTTTTCAGTAATGTCATTTTAACCACTTCTATCTTCCTAATTAAACAAAATCAAGAACAATTTTTTAAAAGATACAAGTTTTTTCCATATGAATAAATGAAAACACTGTTTTACCACCTACACTGACTACAAATAAAAAACAGACATTTAAAGCCTATTTAACAGCCCTTAGAAGTATAAACAACATCCTCTTTTCGTTTACAGTCTCTCAAGAATATTTTACCCATGGATCCCTACACTGGCAACAGCTGGAGTAGAAGATCTTTGGTATTTCTACCAACTCTACAGTTCTATGATCCCTGAAATTGCAAACTGAATCGTCTAATTTGCTAAGAAGTCAAAGTTCCAATGTGCTTCTCTTCACTTATCCAGAAGATAGCTTTTATGTGCTTTGTGAATTATATAAAACATCACACACACCAGATTCAATCACACGTAAAGCCTGAGAAAACCATTTGCGCGAAGCATCAATATCTCTTTAAGTGAAGCGTTAACATATAATTCATAATTACTAGCTGAGAATATAGCTATTTATCAGTCTGAGAGAGCATACTAAAGCAGTGCCTCTGTTACATTCCCATAATACTTCCTTATCAAAAAAAAATTTTAAACTTCGAGAAGAGTAACAGAGTCATTCTTTTGCAGCAAAGAGCCTAAAAGATTAGCAAGCACTATTGCAGCATAAACTTTAATAGACTCGTGGTATCATCAAGTGTATGGAATTCAGCAATGGGATTCAGCAGGTTCGCACCAGTTTGTCAGAACTGGTAGCAGAAATACTGGCTGCCCTGACCATCCAAGTTTTGAAATAAAGTACAGTTGTACCTCACTTAAAGAGCATAATGCGTTCCACAGGATTGCTCTTTAAGCGAGTTTGCTCTTTAAGCGAAACACCATTGTAAGTGACCAATTGTGACTTCTAGCGGGTGGAATTGCGAACCCCGATTTATTTGTTAAGCGAGTTTTTGGTTGGTTTTAGTTGTTAAGCGAAGCAAACATTCAGAGAAAATTCTGCTATTTAAGCAAGTTACTCTCTAAGCGAGGCGCTCTTTATGCGAGTTTTATTGTAGTCCTAATTCAGGTGCAACGGAGGGCTTTCCCCCTGACCACAACCACCATATCACGCCCACAGAATAGGTAGTAAAAAAATTTGAATACCACCACTGATGGAATTTGATAATCCATTCAGGTAAAGGAAGATGTCAAAAAGAGGATTTGAAAAGGTTAAGAGTTAAAGAGAAAGGGAAGAAGAGTATGTGGTAACTCCATATAACAGCTAACACAATTTCATTTTATTGCATTCCGTAGATAGATTTGACTATCATGGACTGACTTGCATTCCATACAAGACAGTTTTCACCTGACACCTATCTTGAAAGGGGGGAAAGAGAATTATATGGCTCAAAGTATTCTATGAATCTCCCCACTTGAATTTTAAAATTGCTACACTTATCATTTAGTCTGTTCTTCATTGGCTTGAATAATTCCAGGAAGAAGAAAGAAAAAGAAGCCTGTTAGCCTAATACAGTTGTATCTCGCTTAAAGAGCATAATGCGTTCCACAGGATTGCTCTTTAAGCAAGTTTGCTCTTTAAGCGAAACACCATTGTAAGTGACTAATTGTGTGGGGGGGGGGGATTGCGAACCCCGATTTATTTGTTAAGCGAGTTTTGGATTGGTTTTATTTGTTAAGCGAAGCGAACATTCAGAGAAAATTCTGCTCTTTACGCGAGTTACTCTTTAAGCAAAGTGCTCTTTATGCGAGGTTTGACTGTACAGGTACATGAAGAATGCTATTGTGAGACTATCCAATTTCTCCAGTGAGTAACAGGTACAGTATCTTGAAAACATGCTAAAGGGAGGCTCAAATTTAAACATAGCTAATTTCAGAAGAAAAGATTATTGAAATAAAAGACTTAGCTCATTACTTCTTAACTCCTTGTTCCAAATCATCCTCATCCTCATCGCCTTGAACTTGGCCACAATCAACATTCCATACCCTGTCAAGGGTATCCATTTAAAAACAGGATTGAGAATCAATAAATCTCATGATGCTAGTAGCAAGAAACCAAACACGTTAGCTGCTAGGTCACACTACTGAGTCTATTACATACCAAATGACATTTAGACAGAATTTCACAGCCCTGTAAGAACCATCTTAGTGATGTAGTTCCAGCAGCCTGCATTTCCAAAAAGCACATTATCAAAACACACTCAAGTTACAAATGTGTAAAAATACTGAAATTCTTCAGTCAACATGCAAGCTCTGAGATACTAACACTTTTGCAGGTTATCATCAAGTGTATGGAATTTGATCATCCATTCAAGTAAAGGAAGATGTCAAAGGGAGGACTTGAAAAGGTTAAGTGTTAAAGAGAAAGGGAAGAAGAGTTTTTTGGCAAGTTCATAAAACTGCTAACACAACTTTATCATTGCTAAGTAAATACCTTTTAGGAGAACAGTGAGCTATTGTTGTTTTGCCACCTGCTACAATCCTATGAATCAATGGCCCTACAAAAGTTCCTGTTGTTAACAATCCTGCTTAGATTGTGAAACTCAAAGCTTAGGTTTTATTTATTGATTCTGTTTCAACCTGTCTTCCTCCTTTTCTATTACTTCAACTTTTCCTAGCATATTTTCTTTTACAATCAGACTTACCTTCTCATACTTTTACCAAAGTACAATAGCCCTAGTCATTTTTCCTTCTAGGTAAGCTAGAGTTTAGGCTTGATTCAATTTGTCCTTTTGGTGTTCCACAGCATCCATAAATACCCCTCTACCAACACTACATTTCCTTTGAGTTAATTTTCTTCTTGCCAGCTTTCCTCACTGGCCAGCTTTTGCATCTGCTCATAATAATCATCAGAATAGTATGAGTGTTCCTGGTCTCCGATGACATATAGTCTTTTTGTAGTCGTTCTTCTGATTCTCAATCTTTTTTGAAATTTCTTTGCTGCATTTTCCATTTGGATTCATGACTTAAAGAATATCTAACAATTCTGAAGTGTTTGTTCTCAAGTTTCAAGTTATGTAAATCTTCTGAAGTAATTTTTTTTCTTCTTAATTGTAATCCTGCTTTTGAACATCCTTCTTTCATCTTCAAGTTTCAAGTCATTGCTATTTTCTGCCAATAGCATGGCATCATCTGCATATCTTAAATTATGTTTTCCCCGCCAACTTTCATTCCTTCTTTATATGAATGTAATCTAGCTTTGCATATACAGTATGTTCTCCATATAAATTGAACAAACAAGGTGATAAAATGTACTGTTAGACACCTTTGCCTGAAAGAAACTGTTGTATTTCTCCATAGTCTGGTCTAGCAGGAGCTTCCTGTTCAGAGTACAGGCTTTGAATCAGGACCATCAAATATTCTGGCTCACCTATTTTACAAAAATCCGTATCTTCTAACGTTATCCGGTTTTTCTTTTAAAAAAGCCCTGTTCCCTTTCCACCCAAACCCAGGGCTGATCCCAAGCTGGCATCGGTGCTGAGGTTGGGAAGAATGGGCTTAGTGATTGAGGGGCATTCTGAAGAGAGGCTGAGGACCCTTTTCCCAGGCTCTCTTCAGAAGCCCCCCCCCCCGGGCCTGGATGGCTAAGCCCCTTAGCCATCCAGGCGGTGGCGGAGGAGGGCGTTCTGAAGAGAGACTAGGAAAAGTTTTTCCTAGCCTTTCTTCAGAAGCCCCTGTCTGGATCACTAAGGGGCTTAGTGATCCAGGCCAAGGGGCGTTCTGAAGAGAGACTGGGGACCTTTTCCCCAGCCTCTCTTCAGAAGCCCCCCCCCCCCCCCCGCTTGGATGGCTATGCCCCTTAGCAATCGGGGGGGGGGGTGTTCCTGGAAAGAAGCTGGTAAAAGTTTTTCCCAGCCTCTCTTCAGAAACCCCTGCCTGGATCATTGTTACCAGGAACATGCCCTGTTCTTTCCCCAACCCAGCCGGCCATCACACGCTGCAATAGGTGCTTGGGTTGGGGGAAAGAACTGGGGTGCGGGCACCCAACCCAAGCACCGATTGCAACAGCGTCACGTTTGGAAAGCCGGGGAGCCCCCATTCTGCTTCCAGCCACACTGCTGCTGCGAGCTTCGTAGCGCCTGTTTGGTTGGGAGGAGATTGGGCACGTGACTGATCTCCCCCCAAACAAACCAGTGATGTTTGCCTCGGTAGATCTCAGCCCCAAAGCGCGCAGGGCTGGTCTCCAGCCCTGCAGGCTTTGGGGCAGAGATCAACATTGGGGGGATTTGAGGCAAACATTTGCATCTCACAATGTTATGTTAATGTTGTGCGATTCAAATGTTTGCCTCAAATTCCCCGATGTTATCCAATTTTAGCGTTATCTGAGTCAAACGTTATCCGAGGTATTACTGTACAGTAATACCTCATATAACATTAGTATCGAATAACACTAAAATCGCATAACATTAAGGAATCTGGGGGGAAGAATTGCATCAGATAACATTAAGATCCTATGGGATGCTTCAGATAACAACCGCTAAAGCCTGTGTGGTTACAATGTATCTCTATGGATCCCATAGGATTTTAACATGCATCAGATAACACTAAAAATCATATAACACCAAGACTTGTGGAATCAGGTTTTAGTGTTATATGAGGTTTTACTTGTATTTGCATAGCATAACATTACATCCTATGGGATGCATCGGATAACATTAGCTAAAGCCTGGGCCAGTTACAATATATCTCTATGGAGTTTTAACATTATCCGATGCATCCCATAGGATTTTACGTTAAAATCTTATAACTAATTAAAAATAATTAAATATCGGATAACACTAAATAACAAAAAATAATTAAATATCGGATATAATTAAAAATCTGATAACACTAAGACTTGTGGAACCAAGTTTTAGTGTTATCTGAAGTTTTATTGTACTGCAATCACAAAACCGGTAGGCTCAGAACCACAGTAGCTCTTGTGAGGGCAGATTGTGGTGTACCTGTTTCCTTGCTTCTCTTCCTTACAGATGCCAGACTCATGTGAGCTAAACAACAGGGTGGCGAGGCCTGGGGTGACAAGATTGCTACCTGTTTTGGAGAAGTAATTAATCAGGCAGTTTTTAACAATATCAATCAGGGGTGCCGGACCCAGCCTGCAATGCCATTCCACCTGGGCCATCACCACCTCTGCTGCACCCGGAAGTGGAAGCAAGCGCGTTTATGTCAGTCATAAAATGTGCCCGCAGCTGTCGTAAACGCAAAAGTGGACACATTTATGAAGAGCCGTAAATGCGCCCACTTCCACTTCCAGGGATGTGGTCCTGCCCACTCAGCTGTCCAGGGGTGTAAAAAGGTTGGCCACCCCAATATAAACTATCAAACCAATCGTTAAATACAGTGCACCCTCCTAAAGAATGAATTGCAATGGATGACCTGGCAGCCCTTATCAAAACTCATCCTCAAGTACCATCCCACAGATCAGATAACTGTCCCCAACTAGTTCATTGAAATAATTAGAAATTTGAATAGAGAACTTTAAAGCAAGCACTTGACTTCTTCCCCGCTGGAATCTTCATCTTATTTGCACCTCTACTGCTATTTTGAACAGTTATATATCTCTTGGCTTGTCATGCTAGCAGAAAAATTAAAGACTCCTAACACCAAGATCCAAGTCTGCTTCCACCTGATTGAAGCAACACAACAGAAAATCTTAAATATTGGGAATGGCAAGGACTACTGTGTGTGTGTTTCAACCAAACATGGTTCTAATCATTCTATTTGTCTGCAATTTTTAACATAATCAGCAAACACTCTAGGCCTGTGATGGCAAACCCTGGCACTCCAGATGTTCTTGGACTTCAATTCCCAGAAGCCCAAGTCCCCATGAATCCGCACAAATGGGTTTACTGCGATTCATCCGGCCTGCGCCATCCTCATCGCTCCTGGAAGCAGAAGTAAAACGCGCCCATATGGGGCTTGGGCTTCTGGGAATTGAAGTCCAAAAACATCTGGAGTGCCAAGATTCGACATCACGGCTCTAGGCACACAGCAGTGTATACAATGCATATACGGTAAGTAGCTCCACCACCCCACGTTACAAACTGTTTTTGATTTCAAAGTTTACATAGCAGTTGTAGCAATGCAAAGATGTGTCTTGTCTACCTGAGACAAAACAGCAGCATGAATGTGCTGCTGAAGGGGTGGGGTCTACACAAGTGCTACTCTAGCTAATTAATTTACTTTATCATCTATTACACTAACTAACATCACATAATAGAAGTGCAGCTCCACACTGAAAATATGCTTCATCCTCAGCAGTTCATGCTGTGACTTACAAAACATAACACACCAGTTTTCTTTAAATGTCTACCCAGTGTTAGTTTCCTTTGGCTATCTGCAACTACTGTATAAACAAGTGATTTAATGCAATTATCCCCAAAGTAATGATAAGCAGACAGTCATGCAAATTTGCAACTTACTGATTTAAAGCATGAAGCTAAAACAAGCAAAATGAATCAAATAGAAGTGATTCAGAACCAGACCATGGTGGTGCTACGATGGAAGTATTATAAATGCAACATAATCTCGTTTAAAGAGGGTTGTACAACCTGTTTTACAAATATTTACCGACATTAATCTTGTTAACTCGCTTTTGAAAGTTTTATTCCCTAACAAGATACACTGCAGGAGTTTCCACTGACTTTCAGGACTAAAATGTCTGAATAATGCATTTGTTGCAGTTCGCTGGCTTATAGTCCGGAGCACAGGAAGGCAACACCTGCCAAGAAGACTTGACATGTTTCAGCCTTACCCATTTAATGGGGTCCAAAAGCCAACTAAAGACAGCATTTCATGCTTCCCTTGGGGTACACAGAGAAAGAGCCTCCTGAAAGATTGTGTTTAAAAATCACTTTCAGGTGTATCTTGGGGCAGCGGCACCTTTGTGCCGGTTAGTCTTTCTCACACTAAGTCAACTGAACGGAACTGCAGAAAAGGTGGCTTCATTTTGGCAGTTTCATGTTTGCCCTAGATGACAACGAAGGAGGAGGAGGCCTCTCTTTTCCATACATTCTGGCTATAGTCTAAAGTTACCATTTACTCCTTTCCAGAGTGGTCGAATGACAAATGAAGGATTAATCTAACGTTGTGCGAACAAGCCAATAGACTCAAATGTTGTATGAACATTATAAGTATGAACTATGATCAGCCATTATTTGAAATGAGAGTAATATATATTAATTAATCAAGAATGTGCTGTATTTACTTTCTTCTTTTCTTTTCTGTTCTCTTTATCTATAACTCATCCAGGGTTTCATTTGGAAAGTAAGCAAGATGCTGAAAAGAAATTAAGTCTTCCAGTGTGGATCCTAGTGTGGCTCACAGAGTTTGTGAACAGTGTTACAGAGGACGCTACCACTCATGCTCACTTTTGTCATTCGAAGTATGAAAGCTCACTTCCAGAAGAAGAGACAATGCGCACATGGGCATACAGAAAAATGGAATCCCTGTGGATTCTAGCCTTTTGTATCATGCATCATTTTCTTCTTTCTTTATTCAATATTCAGTTTATTTGGGTTTTCAGCATCAAACGTATCCCCAGAACCTATTCAAGTCATTGTTTCTCCTCTTGCTTTGTCCCTGGGTTTCAGAGCTTTCAAGCATTACTGTATTTCCAACAGCACACTAGAATACTTGGGCCAAAGTATTTCTGGTTTAAGAGCAAAGATGACAATCAAAGCCTTTACTACGGTATATTCTGGGAGTGGTAAACAGGGAGGAGTCGGAAAGTTTACAGATTATATCTCTGGGTGGCTGTCCCTACGAAATCATTAATCAAAATACATGACAAGTTGAAACAGCTGATATGTACATTTTGCAGGTACAGAATGACTACACAAGCAAACCAACTTATCAACCTCAGGGTGCTCCAGACAACATCTGTGAAAGCACAATTTTATTTTTAGATTTGTTTGGCTTATTATATCTTCTAAAGAAGCTACATGACCACAATGGCATCCCTCCAATTATCTTCTCCTCAGGAAGGATTCTGTGCAGGTTCCCTGTGTGTGGGCAATGAGAGTTCAAGCAGCCAGATACACAGTATTACTTACACAATCATGTAGTAAACAGGGAAGATCCACAGGAAAAGTCATTTTTGTGTGTAAAGCAAAGCAATCACACTTTTATACTGCCCCATAGCATTTAAAGCACTCTCTGGGCGGTTCACAAGTTAATTAGCATTTTGCACCCAACATGCTGGGTACTTATTTTACCATCCCCAAAAGGATGGAAGGCTGAGTCAACCTTGAACACTGGTCAGGATCAAACTCACAACCTTTTGGTTGCAGTACAGCAGGTTAAGCACTGCACCACCAAGGCATGAGCTGATATAGCACTAAAGAGAACATTTTGGGATATTAAGTCTCAGTTCACTATCTCAAAATCAGCAGCAAATACATTCAAAGAATATCTCTCCCACTCCACCAGCCTTGCTCCAATAAAAGCTGTTTTTTTAAGTCCACGATGAATTATCACTAGAGATAGTCAAGAGAAAATTAGACAACCATCTGTCAGATTGCTTGATTTGGATTCCTGGATTGATGGCCTCACAGGCTTCCACTTGACTCTTTAATTCTATGATCATCACTGGGAAATTAAGTGAAATTTTGCCACCACCATAGAACAAAGTTATTCAATGAAAGAAGACTCACATTATTATCATGGTATGAAAAACAATTTGCACACTATCTCAATGCAATAACTAAGGCTTATCCTTTAAAAAAATCAGTCAACATCAAGATTTGCCTATTATGGACTGACTTGCATTCCATATGACAGTTTTCACCCGACACCTATCTTGAGAAAGAGTTCTATGGTTAAAAGTATTCTATGAATCTCCCCACTTGAATTTTAAAATTGCCACACTTATCACTCAGCCTGTTCTTCGTTGGCTTGAATAATTCCGGGAAGAAGAAAGGAAAAGAAGCCTGTTAGCCTAATACAGGTACAGTACATGAAGAACGCTATTGTGAGACTATCCATTTTCTCCAGTGAGTAACAGGTAGCATATACTGTATAATCAAATGTAAGTCATCCCAAATACAAGTCAAGGTACAGTCAAACCTCGCATAAAGAGCGCCTCGCTTAAAGAGTAAGTCGCTTAAAGAGCAGAATTTTCTCTGAATGTTCGCTTCGCTTAACAAATAAAACCCACCAAAAACTCTCTTAACAAATAAATCGGGGTTTGCAATTCCCCCCCCCACACACACAATTGGTCATTTACAATGGTGTTTCACTTAAAGAGCAAACTCGCTTAAAAGAGCAATCCTGTGGAACGCATTATGCTCTTTAAGCGAGGTACAATTTGTACCTAATTTGGACCTCTAAAACTAGGGAAATAGATTGATCCAAGTATAAGATGGGGGTGGAAAATGCAGCTGCTGCTAGTGAACTTCAATAATTAAAATACTGTACAGGAAAATACAGGAAAATTGATTAATTTAGACATTTGTGTGGGTATGTTTTTGAGTTTTTACAGTAGTGTTAGTGCTTTTTTTTAACTTGATGTTTGAATTTGCACTACTGCAGTTTCGGGACTCTCTGGATCATTGACCCAAGTATAAGTTGAGTCCAGTGGTGGGCATCAGTAGGTACGCACCAGTTCACCAGAACCGGTAGCAGAAATTCTGGCTGGCTCTGCCCATCCAAGTTTTGAAATAAAATAGTCCTAATTTGGGTGCAATGCAGGGCTTTCCCCCTGGCAACGCCCACCAGATCACACCCACAGTGAGGTAGTAAAAAATTTTGGAGCCCACCACTGGTTGAGTCCCCTTTTTGGATCTAATTTGGGGGGCTAAAAAACTAGACTTATACTCGAATATATACAGTACAGTATCTTGAAAACATGTTCAAGGGAGGCTCAAACGTAAACATAGCTAATTTCAGAAGAAAAGACTATTGAAATAAAAGGCTTAGTTCATTACTTCTTCAACTCCTTTTTCCATATCATCATCAACATTGCCTTGAACTTAGCCATAATCAACATTCCATACTCTGGCAAGGGGTAGCCTTTTAAAAACAGGGTTAAGAATCAATAAATCTCATGATGCTAGTAACAAGAAACCAAATGTGTTAGCTGCTAGGTCATACCACTGAGTCTATTACATACCAAACAACATTTAGACAGAATTTCACAGGCCTCTAAGAACCATCTTATTGACATGGTTCCAGCAGCCTGAGTTTCCAAAAAGCACATTATCAAAACACACTCAAGTTACAAACGTACAAAAATACTGAAATTCTTCAGTCAACATGCGAGCTCTGAGATACTAAGACTTTTGCGGGTTCCTCCCAGCCAAAACCTCTGGAACTGGAGAAGAATCAACAGGCTTGACAACTGAGTTCCTGAGCTATTTTAGGAAAAGTATACCAGAGGAATTCCCAATTTAGCTATGCAGAGATTTCCTAGCCAACAACACTCTACTGCCTGGCATGGAATGGAGTGCTACCATCAGTTTTAGACTGAAAGTATGGCTGGCATCTTGGATTGATGTTTAGGGGCCAAAGGCATGTGCATTACCAAATATGTCTATTTAAGTAGGGACAACTTCTCCAAGCATTCTTCATTTATCTGAAGACAGGGAAGGGCAGCTACCAATTCTTAATTTTATAGGGCAGTCACCTTCTGTGCCCTTGATCTGAAGAATTCTGGCAACTGCGTCTAGGTGCCTTTTGGAGTTCCCATTGTGCCTGTGATATAGCAAATTCCAAGAAATTGTGGGAGTTTAAAAGAATATGTGATTCTAGCCATCCACTGTTTCTTAAAGTGCTGCTCTGATTGCATGGCTATTCTTCCAGAACTTACCAATGGATGGGGACCCATCATTGGCATTTTGCCCTTTCCCTTTCAATCCTAGATCTAATCCAGGATTCTGTAAGTAAATTAAAGATCAGGGTCAAGAGTGAATAAAAGATGGTGACATAGAAGAGATCTGTCTCCAACGGCTGGGATAAAATAAATAAAAAAATAAATAAGACTATGCCAGTGTGGCGAACCTATGACATATGTGCCAGAGGTGGCACTCAGAGTCCTCTCTGTGGGCACTTGTGCAGTCACCCCAGTACAGAGTTTGCCCTGCCCCTCGGCCCAACGGCCCAATGGGAGCACTTCATTCCTCTCCCCAGCACATAGTTCACCCTGCCCCTCTGCCCAGGAGCCCAATGGGAGTGTTTCCTTCCTCTCCTGTTGCTGTGTTGGCACTTTGAGATAAATAAGTGGGTTTTGGGTTGCAGTTTGGGCACTCGGTCTCTAAAAAGTTCATCATCCCTGGTCTATGCAACAGGGCTTTTCTACATTCCTCCCCATCAAAACATACTGAAGCTCTGAAAAAGATTCTCCTTGTGGTTAATTAGGAGACCCCATGAAACAGCAAGATGCAGCAACAGATAACTGCAGCAGGAAGGGAAGAATCAGCAGATTTCAGACAGCAACTAAAAATTACATCTGATGGCACAAAACGGTTTTGGATCATAGCAACTTGGGTGCTACGCCAAGTTTCTTTTGCCCAAATCCAGCCACCACATTGGATCAAAAAATTATTTAACTCAAAAATAGCACATTTACAATCAAAACCTCAAAGTCATAACAAAAGCAGCTAGCAGTGAAAGAAAAAAATAGAGATAAAACCTGCTCTAGTGTGAAGTACATGCCAAAACATGGTAGTGGTTCTTACAGTGCATGCCAAAGGATGTGGGTGTTGTGCTCTCTCCTCCTTACACAACACCCACATCTGGCCACCTGTGACTGTCTCAGAGGAAGCAGCAGGTCTCCCACGTAATTTCCAGCTGCACAGCAATAACCACAGAGTGCACACAGAGCTACGAACACCCATATTCAGGAACTACAAAAAGGGCATATCAATGTCACAAACATTTTTTGCTGCTCTTTAATTGAAAATAACTGTGTCACACCTTTTTAAAGAGCAGAACAGTGGGGGGACTGGTCTAAAGAAGATAATATCTCCTCCAGCAAAGGGCATTTCCTTCTGTAAAAGTTAAAGAACATAAGCATACAACCACATGAGAGGTTATGCTCTCCTGACAAGCGTTTTCCACTAGCTAAAACCTCCAGACTGGGGTGAAAAGAAGTAGGTACAAACAGATTCCCTTTTAACCTTCTGTACGATTCATAATACCCCCACCTTTCAAATGTTAGGGTCTTTGAAAGTTATCTTTTTCATCCACATTCAGGACTCTCAGCAATAAAGTACAGATCCCGTTGGGCCTTATAAGCCATTTCCTTCTCCTTTTCTGAGAAGTACTTCTGTCAGGCTCCATGTCAGAATTCTTCACAACAATGTCCCCTCCTTTTATTATTACTGGGAGAAAAAGCAGGTTTGGGGGAAATGGAGCAAGGGGAAAGAGGAAGAGGCTTGGCTCTGCACCAAGGAAGAGACCACACTGATCATATGCAAAAACGGGAGACATAAATACTTTCATATCTCTCCATCATAACACAGTGTCTTGTCAAGGGATGCCAAATATAGTTCTTCTCTGCTCTTCTTCCATTTAATAGTAATACATATAAAAACTAATATCACAAAGTTATAAATCAGTGCCACTGACATTTCAATAACTAAGAATTAAAAAGATTCTTCTGGATACCCAAATTGCTTTACCATTTCTACACTCCGAGTGAATTTCCATGTCTGAGGGGTGGGGTGGGGGTTGAAACCAGGTATCTGTAGTCCTAATCCATGGTGAACCTTGGCACTCCAGCTGTTCTTGGACTTCAATTCCCAGAAGCCCAAGTCTCTATGAATCCACATGAATGGGTTTACTGCACACACAGTAAATCCATTTGTGTGGATTCACAGAAATGGAAGTCCAAGAACAGCTGGAGTGCCAAGGTTCACCATCATGGTCCTAATCTGTCAAGCTAGCTACCACACCAGAGGTTCTCAACCTTGGGGCCCCAGGTGTTCTTGGACTTCAATTTCCAGAAGCCCAAGTCAGTACAACTGCTGATCAGGGCTTTTGGGAATTGAAGTCAAAGAATATCTGGGGGCCCAAGGTTGAGAACCCCTGATGTAGTGGCTAGCTTGAGAGATTAGGACTACTGAGACCTGGGTTCAAACCCCACCCCATCCCACAGACATGGAAACTCACTTGGTGTGTAGAACTGGTAAAGCAATTCCTTAAATAGGGTTGCTATGAGTCAGTTCCAACTTGACAGTGTGTAACAACAAAGAAAAAGATTCTTCAGGCATAGCACTAACATTGGTGTTATTTCACACAAAATGTAGATAGAATCTATAGCAGGTCCATTATTTATATAAAACTGAATAATCTAAGGATATTTCTTACACTGTTTAGTTTAATCTAAATAATTTAATCAATCTATTTAGGTTTCAAATGCCAAAGGATCTTCTCTACATAACTATAAAAATATTGTACAGGAAGAAAGCAGAGAACGTAAAAAGGGAAATTGAACATTGCTCAACTTCTATGTTTTACTTGAGCAATTATTTAAAGTAGTGGTTTATTTAACCGAATTGAACTACACCTGCTAAGTGGAACCTCTGAAAAGAAATGGCATTTTTTTAATCTGAATGCTTAAACATTACAGAGGCAACCACAAATTGATTTTTAAAAATGCTCCAAAATGCTAAAATGTATGCTTAACTGCTCAAAAGACATTCTAACCAATTATCTGTTCCCATGTATAGGTCATGGTAACCCAATTTAACAATCTGCGACAGAGATTTTTGCAACACATTAGTGATGAGAGAATGTTTATCACAAGAAGCACTTGTCATCCCAACTAACTATAAAAAATCTTCCACGGCTAAAAGCGTTTCTGAAACTCAAGTTAGAAAGTCATTCATGAGAAAAAACTTGAAAAATAACCTGTAGCCCTAGATTAGATCCAGACTTTCCTAAACAGAGTTCTGCTCACGGGACTCAACATATAGCATGGTCTTGACACTTACTAAACGAGACTGTTTGAATCCCCATTGACTTTGATCTTTACGCAAAAGGATTAATGGACACAAATCAGATATCCGGAATGGCAACACGGAGAAACCCGTCTCAAACCACTTCAATCTAACTGGACACTCTATCCAAGACCTGAAAGTTGCAATTCTGGAACAGAGAAATTACAAAACTAGGATTGAAAGGGAGACAGCAGAAACCAAATACATCCATCTGTTAGATACCCATCACAGGGGGCTAAATATTAGTGAAGGGTTTCTGGGATATTATCAAATTTGATGCAGAGATTGCTATATGATTTTATATTACAACTTTCCTGCCAATTCTGTTTAGTTAAAACAGAAAGAACCCAGGTACAGGAGTTTGTTTTGTTTTTCCCCTGACATGCAGGTCACAAGTTGATCAGATACCATAGTGGGTTTACTCAGCAACCTTGAGATTGAAAGGGAGTCTTTTACAGTTTATCTGAATAATCTCTTGTTGCTAATGGCTGTGTGAAACTGCATTCTTCTGCTTGCTTGTCTGTCATCTTGCTTGACACCAACCCTTCTCCCATCGACCTCCTGAATTTGGTATATAAGAATATGCCTGTAAGTTTCATTCCTTGTCTGATGAAGTGGACTTGATCCGCGAGAGCTAACAGTGTAAATATAGCAGTTAGTCTACTGTGTTTTTTATTTTTATTTTACTTTATTTTGTTTTGTTTTGTTTTCTGAGATGCCTGAACCACAGACTAACACGGCTACTATTCCAAAAAATTGACTTTGATGTTATAGTTGACAGAAAACCTAAGGCTGAAAATGTAGCCTCTATTCTCCCAATGTTAAAAGGTATTTTTCAATTTGTACACCTTAGTAATGGGAACAGGGTCTTTGGAGAAGTGACAACCACCACATGTTTGCTGGATTCTTGCCCACTGTGGCTCATGGGAACTGCCTTTCAGTGGGAGAACTGGCCAACTTGTTTAGGGGATTGGAGAATGGCTACCTACAGCAAGAAATGTGACTATACATGTGTGTAAACCGCCCTGAGTTGGCTCTGCCAAGTAGGGCGGTATAGAAACCCAAATATAATAATAATAATAATAATAATAATAATAAGAAATGACCCCAGCCTGCCTAATACAGACATTAGTAAGAACTTTGAAAAACTTTTTCTAAAATCCACCATACTACATAATTATTACCACTCTTCAGCAATTCATCCTTGAGCAAAGTACTGGAGTGTATGGTGGATTTTTAGCTTCAGAGGTGGGCTACATAGAAAGAGCCTCCTCAAAGATTATGGTATTTTGGAACCACAATCATGCATATCCCAGGCAACGGCAACCTTGTTGTGCTGGCTAATCTTTCTCACACAAGATCAGGAGAAATGAACTACAGAATGAATTCACCAAAAGGTAGCTTCATTTTTGCAGTTTAGAGTCTGACCTAGATGCGAGCAAATGAAGCAGCAGCTTCAGTGGCTCTTGAATAAAACAGATTACCTGAAAACCATTTCACTTTGGCTTCAGGCCAGGTTATAGGTCACTAGTAGCTGTGGCTACCTTGGTGTATGACAAACCAGAAAATGAAGGTGGGAGAAGTACATCTCTACCAGTACAAAAGAACTCCGCAGCAGCTTTTTGATACCACCAACTATGTTATCTTTCCAGACTTTCTCTGGGATGGAACATGGAGCCACTGTCTTGCAGTGACTCTGATCCTCCCTGGAGTGGTCAACCTTGACTTGTAGAGTCACTCACTTCATTTCATTTCATGATGCTATTTAACATAAATATGAAACTACTGAGAGAAACAGTCCAGAATGTTGGGGTTCAGTGCCACCAGTATGCTAATGAACCCAGTTCTACGTCCTTTTCAAAATGGCTACTTTGATTCAAAACCACTGACATTAGTGATTAACTGGATAAAGGACAAGAACTGTGATTCAACCTTTGTTAGAAGATATTATAATTCCCTTGAAAAGTCCCAAAATTTCAGCAGTAACTAGGAACTTGTACAGTTTAAAGATAGTGAATGAGCCACATCCATTCCTGGCAATGTTTGATCTGGCTCAAAGATATATGCCTTAGTTATATCCTGTTTGAATTACTGTAATGGGTTCTACACAATGCTGATTTAAAAGAATCTTCAGCTGATCGGGAATGCTGCAGCCACACTGCTGACTAGGACCTGTTATAGGAAGTACAGAATTTCCTTGCCACACATAGCAGCTGAAATCCTGATGCTTACATAGTAACTCACAATATAGTAGACTTAGTGGTGCTTTGAGGAGTCAACTCTGCTGTAAGTCTCACTGATTCAAATGGGCCCACTCTAGTTGCAACTTATTGTGCTAAAGTCACAACTAGAGTAGGCTGATTTCAATTAATGGAACTTAAACAGATGCTGATTCATCAAATCCCCATTGATTCAATGGGCTGGCTCTAGGGAAACTTACTACGCTAAGTACTGTAACAGGATTTCAGCCATGAAGCAAACACTTCAGCAACCTTTCTGCCTCTTGCTCAATTATTTTTACTTTTCCTCCAATAATTGCATAACCATTCTTGCTTCTTTATGTATTCTATCCCTGGCCAGCCAGCCAATGACTGAGATATTAGAAACCTTACCAGCAATTTTTGCTATCCTACATGTATACCTATGGATCATCTTTAATCTGCTTTGCCCGAATCCAGAAGAGTTCCAAAAGTCTCCACTGAAGATGCTGGGCCACACATGACCACTTCTGATTTGATTCATACAATCTGCAGCCAATCTTTAATCTTAAACTATCCAGCAGAAACGGGCAAACACAGGAGTGCCTCACTTAGAGAGTAACTCGCTTAAAGAGCAGAATTTTCTCTGAATGGTCGCCTCGCTTAGCAACTAAAACCAACCAAAACTCACTTAACAACTAAATCGGGGTTTGCAATTCCCACCACCAGAAGTCACAATTGGTTACTTACAAGGTGTTTTGTTTAAAGAGCAATCCCATGGAACACATTATGCTCTTTAAGCAAGGTACCACTGTACAGGTACTGTACTTGTATTTTTCCCAACCAAACCGGCTTGTCTGGAGGTAAATTTACATTAAGATAATACTACTCACCCAAGAGATTATCAGCATCATTATTATTCAACCTACAGTTCTCAAAATTGTAAGTGAGGCCTCCCTGCAGACTGCATGAACAGAGAGATAGTCTTCCCTCCTTCCTCATCAGATTGTTCATGAATTTTTTTAAAAGCCAGAAGTGCCTTAGACCTGTGGTCTGATCTTCCTGATTCTAAAGTGAGATTAGCCAATTTTAAATGAAGCAGTTATAAGAAATCTGCCTCCACATTTTCTTCTCTCCACCGCAGGTATGATGCAAACACGCACATTGAGGGATAAGCCTGTGAATCACTTGAAGATAAAAGCTTAATATGATGCCTTAATTACATCGTTGTGATGTTAAATAGCCAACACTGACATCAAACAGAGCCTTCAAATTAACTACCAAGACCAAACACAGTACTTTTGCATTTACAGTAATACCTCAGATAACATTTGCACCAGATAACGCTAAAACCGCATAATATTAAGCAATCTGGAAAAAAGACTGCATCCCATAACATCCTATAGGATGTATCTAGGGTTGCCATACATCCCGGAAAACCGCAATTGTCCCAGATTCAAGGTCGGAAAAGTTATCCCGGCCTGTTCAATAAAAATCATGTTAAAGTCCTGGATTTTTAAAACTTACTGATTGTGTATTATAACACACCTTTAAAATAAAGTCAAACTCTTGCCATCAAACAAGAGATTTCCTGCCACATTGGAGTCGGAGTATACCTTGAGACAAATCTTCATGTCCTCACCTCACACCACCACCCGATAAGTGTGAGCAGTGTGTTTCCTGGAACTGAGGACATTAAGAGTTGACCGTGACATGACTTCTCAGAAGTACAACAGATCATCTTACAGTAAGAATTAACGGTTGTAAATAAATTCATTTATTTATTGATATATTTAATGTGAAAGTGTTTTATAGCTGTCATTATATTACATTTGTTTTTAAAAAGGCTATTTTGTAGCTCCCCCAAAAAAAAATTTTTTGTCAAGCATACTTCTGTCCCAGTTTTATAGGAGAGAATTATGGCAACTTTAGATGCATAACGTTCACTGAAGCCTGTGCCGGTTACAATGTATCTCTATAGAGTCTTGACGTTATGTGATTCATCCCATAGGATCTTAACCTTATGAGATGCATGTATTGCATAAAATTAAAAATTGGATAAACACTAAGACTTGTGGAACAAAGTTTTAGCATTATCCAGGGTTCTACTGTATTCCCATTTATACACCGCGTGTTCGCATTACAAACCAAAGTTATACAGGAATCCTAAAACTATCTCAAGCAAATACAGTTGAACCTTGCTTAACAAACAGCTCAGTTAGCACAAAAAACACATAAAAGGAAAGCCATAGGAAATAGTGGCTCAGTTAACAATTTTTTTTCCAGAACAGATTAATTGGTTTTCAATGCATTCCTATGGGAAACCACATTTCGGTTAACAAATTTTGGTTTTCAATGCATTCCTATGGGAAATTGCACTCAATGCACTCCTATGGGATGTTTGCTTTACAGATTTTTCATAGTACAAAAAGTCTCAGAGAATACATTAAATTTTTCAACCGAGGTTCCACTGTACAACCATTTGCTCCCACTGACAGCAGAAACAACTAAATAAACAACAGAATTCTGCTCTGTGGGGTGGTTTATCACATCAACTCACAGCTTCCAGTCTCTGGTTTATTTATCTCCCAACAAACCAAAGAAAGAACAAACCCTGGATTCTCTTTTAGGCTTTGGGGGATGAAACAAAAATGGGATGCTGGCTGCTCCCAGAAAACAGAATAATCCACCCCCTGGAGCTTTAATCTGTAGTTGGTTCAGCCACATCTCTGGAAGTAGGATCAATTTACCAGCAGTCGCCAGCATATTGCTTGTTCATGATAAGCCAGCATTCTCAAAATCCTGGCTTCTTTTGTCCTAGTCATGAACCCAAGAGCATCCTGGGATGCTTGTTGGCCTTGCTACTTCCACTACTCCTAGCAAACATTGCCAATAGTGATGGAATACAGAAGCTGCATTCCAAAAATATCTGCAAGGTCACAGTTGCCAACTCCTGCCCTAAAACAGCTGTCCCCAACCTAATGTCCTCCAAATGTTTTACACTGCAACTTATCAGCCTCCACCTCTAAGGCCACTGATTAATATTGTCGAGTTGCAGCCCAAAACATTTAAAGGGCTCCAGGGACTGCAGTGGCTCAAGTCACTAAGACGCTGACTGGGAGGCGGAAGGTCAGCAGTTCAATTCCCAAGTACTGCAAGACGGAATGAGCTCCCGTCTCTGTCCCAGCTCCTGCCAACCTAGCAGTTTGAAAGCAAGAAATTGCAAGTAGATAAATAGGGACCACTTCGGTGGGAAGGTAACAGCATTCCATGGGCTCTGGTCTCTAGTCATGCCTGCCACATGACCATGGAAATGTCTGCAGAAGCAGATAGTGCTGGCTCTTCAGCTTAGAAACAGAGATGAGCACTGACCCCTAGAGTCGGATACAACTGGCTTTCGAGCAAGGGAAACCTTTACCTTTACCTTAGGATTGAGAAGGATGCCCTAAAACAGGGGTCCCCAAACGATGCCCCATGGGCCAGTTCCGGCACATGGCACCTAATAATCCAGCCCACACTGCTTCTGGGAACAGAAGTTAAATGCGCCCATGCATGTGCAAAATGCTGACGTAAATGCACCAGCAGCTGTCATAAACGCGTTTATGACAACTGCAGGTGCATTTACAGCAGTGTTTTGCACATGCACGGGCGCATTTAACTTGTTTCTGGTGACAGGAACCATGTGACAGGTCTGCTCAACCACATGACCAGTCCGCAGCCAGAAAAGTTTGGCCACCCCTGCCCTAAAACATAGGAATGCAGTCATATCAATACCTCATGCCCAGTTAGCGACTAAAAAGTGTAAAAGTGGACTTTCTGTTCCTTTTCCTTGGAAAGCAAAAGTAAGAAAAGTCAAGAGTCTACTCTTGCTCATTGAGCAGCTCTGTCCCACTCTTCTCCACTCCACTATCTCAAGGCCTGTAGTGGCTCAGTGGTTAAGAAGCTCACCTTTTTAGCTAGAAGGCTGGCAAGTCAACAGTTTGAGCCCCGGGTGCTGCATGACGGGTTAAGCGCCCATCTCTGTCACAGCTCTTGGGGACATGAAACTTGCTCTGTAAGCAAGTTAGTCTCTAAGGTGCTCTTTATGTGAGGTTTTACTGCACTGTATATCCTAAAGATGAATCTTATACAGGGCTTTACCTTTCTTTTTAAAAAAGAAAATCTGCTCAGTTTCTCTCTTTCAAAATCACAAGAACTCTCTATACACCTTCAACATCAATTCCAAAATACCAGCTGAAAATTTCATTGATGGAATTGTGAGAACAATCAATAGAAAACAGCTCAAATAAATAATAGGAATATCTTCTTTGAGACTTTTGATGTTAGCAAATACAACACACTTTAATCAATATGCTATCAGCAGAAATCTATATTTTAGAAAACCCTACTTCCAAACATCCTTTTTTGGTCTGGATAACCCAAATTCTTATGCCTCCAGATACACAATTTTAAATCTGTTCTATTAAACAACTGCAAAAAAATCAGTGAAATTTTACCCACAGGTTACTCACTGAAGAAAGAGGAGGAGGAAAAACAGTAGCAGCATAGCTAATGGTGGGCAGCAACAGGTTTGCACCCCCAGGATGGGGGTAGCAAAACTGGGTGGCCTCTGGGCAGGGGGGTGGCAAAATTGGGTGGCCTTCAGGCAGGGGGTTGTGAAATTGGGTGGTCACGCCCACCTCCCTGCCCTGCCCCATCAGGTTTTGTCCCTGCAAGTGGTTCAAGGTCTCCCTTGCTCAAAAGCCAGTCATATCTGACTCTAGGGTGCAGTGTTCATTTCCATTTACAGCTAAAGA
The DNA here is from genome assembly GCA_030440675.1 of Furcifer pardalis. NCBI lineage: Eukaryota > Metazoa > Chordata > Lepidosauria > Squamata > Chamaeleonidae > Furcifer > Furcifer pardalis. The sequence continues at coordinate 42,527,464 of CP126890.1, read as the reverse complement.
GCCAGTGCTGCTTGTGTTTTCAGATTTATACATGGCCATAATGCAGGCATGACTAGATCACCCATGATATAGGCTCCGCCCATGATGTAGGCTCCGCCCATGGTGTGGTAGTGAATTTTTTTGCTGCCCACCACTGAGCATAGCTCATTCTCCAAGTACAGTGAAACCTCTGAAAGTTGACCACTCAAGGGACAGAAGTGGTCAACATATGGAGCTGATCAACATACGGAACAACTGTACTGATATGTACACATTATTTTATTAGATAACATTATTTTATTAGATAACATAATACAGAAACACACATAGTGTGTTCTGTATGATATTCATACAGTACTGTATCATATAAATCATTCATGCAGTACTGTATCATACAAAATCAATGCATCTATATTAACATATTGTTTTCTCATGGTTTGATCATTCTTTCTGGCCGGAAGAGTCAATTTTAATGTTTCTTATTCTTTTTATGAAGGTAAGCAGACAAAACACTCTCAATGGTAGCTATACCACTTTCTTTATTTTCTTTCACAATCGTTAGATTCATTGTTAATTGTACGCTACTAATCACACAGTTCACATATGTCTGTGTTGTGTATTTGTTTCATTTTACCATTAGCCTTTTTTTATCAATCCTGAAAAAGGGGGGGAAATTAAGTGGGGGAAAATTAAGTTTTTGTGCAATTTATATTACAAAATGAATCCACAATTGGTTAAGCTGCCGAATCAAAGTAAAAATTATTGTATTCTTTGATGTTCTTCTTGAAAGAAATTCATAGCTACCAATTATGCATTTCACTTTTCTTGTCCTTTGTGCAGACTGGACTCAACTGGTCGAGTTATAGAGTAAATTACTACCATATGTCAAGGTCCAGGTAGTCAAGATGCAACTTACAGAGGTGGTCAATATACAGAGGTTGGCTTTCTATTGTGTACATATGGCGTAAGTCCGGTCTATGAAAATTAGGTCTACTTAGGGAAGTGGTCAACATAGGGAGATGGTCAACAAGAGAGGTTTTACTGTATTTTCTTTCCAGTTCACCCCCTTACTTTGATTTTAGTATTCCAGCTCACAAATAACATGTAATGTGGACACGCAAATGGCTTAATATCACTAGACCTCTTCTCATGTTTCATTTCCAACATTATTTCATTCCTACTTTTCCAAAGGAAAGCTGAAGCATTACTTGGAGCAGGCTTACTTGGGGTTATCCTTGAAATAGCTTGCACCCTTTCATTTCTCTCACTGGTACTGGAATACTGGAAATGTAATTTTAAAAAAGTCATTAACAACTCAATTTCAGTCACAAATAAATATTTATGATACTTTAGCAGTATCAATATGTGCCTTCCAGTCAATTTTGACAGATGGCAAACCTTTCCAGCGTTTTCTAGGTACAGAAGACACAGAAATGGTTTACCACTCCCTTCTTCTTACGGTACCCTGGGACGGTGCCGCTTGCACAGGCTGCCCCTTCTCCCAGGAGGTTCAGTGGGGAATCAAACTCCAAAGCAATGGCTCCATAGACAGATACTTAAACCATCAAGCTATCCAGCCAGCTTACCCAAAATTTCTGACTCATGGCAACCCTATGAATGAGAGATATCCAAAATATTGTTCTCAACAGTCTTTCTCAACTCCTACAAATTATAGTTTGTTGCTTCCCATAGGGCAGTGATGGTGAACCTTTTAGAGACTGCAACCCAAAACCCACTTATTTACGCAAAGTGCCAACATAGCAACAGGAGAGGAAGGAAATGCTCCCATTGGACTGCTGGGCAGAGGGGCGGGGTGAACTCTGTGCTGGAGGGAGGGAGGAAGTGCTCCCATTGGGCTGCTGGGCAGAGGGGCGGGGTGAACTCTGTGCTGGAGGGAAGGAGGAAGTGCTCCCATTGGGCTGCTAGGCAGAGGGGCGGGGTGAACTCTGTGCTGGGGTGACTGCATGGGTCCCCACAGAGAGGGCTCCAAGTGCCACTCTGGCACACATGCCATAGGTTTGCCATCATTGCCATAGGGAATCAATCCATCTTGCTTTTGGACTTTCTCACTTCCTGCTGCCTTCTACCTTTCTCAGCATTATTGTTTTTTCCAGAGAGCTTCAATTTCATCACTTTTGCCTCCAGAGACAGTTCAGACTTGAGTTGCTCTAGGACCCACTCGTTTGCCTTTTTCACAATCCAGGGTGTCTGCAAAGCTTTCTCCAGCACCACATTTCAAATGAAGCACTTTTCCCCCTATCAGCTTTCTTTACTGTCCAGCTTTCATGGAGGAAAGTGAATGAAGCAAAAGCAGAGCTGTAGAAAACAAACTAACAATAAGCAAAATGCTGGTGTTTCCAGTTCTGACTACTTTCCTTGTCACACAAGAGAAATCTGCTTTAAGCTACTGTTCCAAATAATATAGACTCCATTTTATCCCCTACTCTCCCTCTTATTGATTAGTTCACAGAATCAAATTTAAAATGCTGAACTTAATCTCTTCTGAAATAAAGACTTATGTGACATTTTAAGCCTACACATTTATTACAGCATGAACTGTAATTAACATTAGATAGCTTTATTAAATATATTATACAGAATTTCATTCATTTTACATACACACATAGCCTCAATGAACTGTATGGTTCTGCACAATGGGTGGGAAAATCCTAGGAAAAGTCTGAAATTCAAGATTTGAGTTAGGAAAGAGTAGGACAACTACACTGCAATTAATAAGAAAACTACAATTAAAAAGAAAGTTAATGTTTACAGTAATAGTTTTTTATTATTAATCGTAGTGTTGCATTCTGTTTATATGTATTTACATGTACAGTATCTGTAAATTATTATTTTAAAAAAAGAATAGAATAACTAGAGAAAGGAGCTGTTCTTCCAATGGAGGATAATAAAGCCCTTACCATCTCGGTATAAGTAGTAGAATTTCAGGATATTTGTTGCAGGAAGAGCACTGGAAGAGTGTAGTGACCTTATGAATTTATACCTGCATTTTATTTTAGGGTTTTAGAGACTATATATTTGGACCCAATCAATTTATGTTGAAGACATCCTACCTCAGTTGATAAATATACAGTAAAACCTCAGATAGCACTAAAACCTGGTTCCACAAGTCTTGGTGTTATACGATTTTTAGTGTTATCCGATGCATGTTAAAATCCTATGGGATCCATAGTGATACAATGTAACCACACAGGCTTTAGCGGTTGTTATCCGATGCATCCCATAGGATCTTAATGTTATCCGATGCAATTCTTCCCCCCAGATTGCTTAATGTTATGCGATTTTAGTGTTATTCGATACTAATGTTATCTGAGGTATTACTGTATTTGGCTTTTATTATCATTTGACTTCAAGGAGACATTTGAATTTTTCCTCTCTTTCTTTGGGCAACTCGCTCGGCTGCTGCTGAAAATAACTTGGGATGTAAAAATTGTAGCATCCAGTTTTGATATACTGTAAAACCTCGCATAAAGAGCACCTCGCTTAGAGAGTAACTCACTTAAAGAGCAGAATTTTCTCTGAATGGTTGCCTCGCTTAACAAATAAAACCAACCAAACCTCACTTAACAACTAAATCAGGGTTCACAAACAACCCCCCCCCCCAAGAAGTCACAATTGGTCACTTACAATGGTGTTTCACTTAATGAGCAAACTCGCTTAAAGAGCAATCCCATGGTATTTTATGTTTTTAATATGTATTTTTATGTCTATTTAATTTGTATTTTTATGTGTACTTATTTTATGGGTTTTTTTTACTTTGGCTCCGCCCAAGATGTTGGCTCCGCCCATTATGTCATAATGTTGGCTCCACTCATGACATTGGGTCCTCCCGCAGTGTGGTAGTAAAATTTTTGGCTGCCCACCACTGCAGATAGTACCTTAGTAACACTGGCCATTCACAAAACTGTTGGTGGTAGCACAAACATGTGTATTTGTGGTGGAATATAATCCTGACCCAAACCTTTGGAGATACAGTAGGACCTCCCAGGGAACTGAGCTGAACTCCATCTGAATGTATTTGTGGAGATGACCACAGAGGAGGAGGTGGCCTGTCGCCCCCTGTAGATAAGGGTCTGGACTCTAATTCCCCCGTCAACTGGGGTCATAATGATTTGGAGGGACCCAGGGATTTCACGGTAGCAGAGGAGAAGCAAGAAGAATCATGGCTGTGGAGACAGAAAGAAAAGGGTTGAAGGAGGTTCAAGACAAAATAGGGCAGCTGGGATTGGCAGAAGGAGGGAAGTGGGAAGGAGTGTGATATATAAAAGGGAAGGAGCAGCAAGAGGGGGGAGAAGAATGAACATTGACAGATGGACAAGGAGGACTAGCAGCTGCCACTGGGCTAAACCTTCATTTTTAAAGATCCCTGAATGGGTGGCCTAGTGCAGATTTTGGTGCTTGCTAGGTATGTGCCAAGATACCCTGCTATGGAATGAACTAGATTCCGGAGGTGCCTCAGGGAGATGCTTGGTTCAATGCTCACACTGCCACCAGCATGTGGTATGGCACTGAAGGACACTTGGGGAGTCTAATCAGTGAGGTAACTGTCATTCCCCTCCTCTGCTTGTAAATAGTTATGTAATCAATTGCCTCTGTGCCAGGCTAAGTTGAAATAAAGTCACAATTGTGTTGAACCGAACAAAACCTGTGCCAAGACTGACTCAGTGACAATGGATGAGGATGGACTGGATGCAATATGGCTATCTATTTAATCTCCCTCTGACCTCACAATCTGATCCCCAACTCTGTGCAATGTGTATGTATGTGGGATTCTATAAAACACTTGTGTCATCTTGTGAGATGATCCCCTGGGAACCACAGGGCTTTGGGTTGCCTTTGCCTAGCACAGAGGTTCCCAACCTTTTCAAGCTGGGGGCCAGGTCATGCTCTCTCAGTCAACTTCAAGGGCCAGATGGCCATTTTTCCCTGCCTGTGCGATGGGGGTGGTCATTTTGTTCCAACAGCTTCAAAGGGATGGCCATTTTATTTCTCAACTGCTCTTGGAGGGGGGGGCACATGAAATGGTGCCATGGGCCAGATCTAGCCCATGGGCCTTAAGTTGGAAATCCCTGGCCTAGCATACTACTGCACACACACCCCTCTGGTGACTGATGTAAAGCCATCTCCTCTGCAGGATTAGACAGAAGAAGTGCTAATGCACAAAGAAAAACTGAATTATCTAAGTAGAGCAAAAGATAATCCAATTCCTCAGAGATCTATTTCTGATATGCTTCTTTAGATTTTCATTGTTCACTTTATATTTCTTTTAGTTCCTTTGTTTTTGCAGATTTTGCACCGTGCTTTTCATGTTACCTAAAGCAGAGATAACCCTCTATAATCTTTTAGATCACACAAAACTCATGATACTAGTGTAGCATTTTGACTATTTTATTAAGTTAAATCTCAAGTCCAAGTAGCACAATCAAGTGTTTAGCTTCTTAAAAAAACATAATAGGAATAGAATTATTGACTGAATTGTAGACTGGAACTTACACAGCAAGAGGTGAACACATAGCTAATGAACTGTAAGCTTCCAATAGTTTATTAAATTGAATAGTGTTTGCTGGGAAATATGGCTTTATATATGATTACTAATAATCAGAGCTAAACAAAGCAATTAGTGTATGTTGTAACTCAGCTGGCAAGCTTCCCAAATTCTCTAGGGTTCAAAAACATGACGTGGTAAAACTGGATAGTTTGTTTTCTTGATGCTGGCATATCTCAGCTGGGAGTTTGGTGGTTACCCTTATTAAGCATTAGTCATTAGATTCCACCAAGTAGAAGGTAAACCTCAATTGGCAGATGAACAACTGAGACAGAATGAGTCACAGATCCAGTTTTAGTAGAACCCACAGGATTAAAAAAGGAAAAAGAAGAGGCAAACAAAGCAAGCCATCAAAGCAGTCTCTCTCTCTCTTTTTAAATGTTTTGTTCAGAGGTTTTTATTTTTGGGTCATATTAACTTTAAAGTCTAGCTACAGTGAACAAACAAAAAGCTGCAGTAACAGAATGTGGTAATTTCTACATCTTACAATGACAACATTTATTTTGGATCAGGCAACCTAGCTTAGATTTCACTCCATGTGACAAAATCGCTTCCCTCTGCAATTGGTTTACACAAGAAGTCCCAAATCTAGTCAATGGGTTCAAATGTGATCAAGGAAATCCAAGTAAAATCTTCAGTTTGGTCCCATGTGATGAAAGACTTGATCCCATGCGATGAAAAATCTTCAGTTTGGTTCCATGTGATGAAGAAACTTGAGGGACACTGGCTGAGGTAAACTTTCAGAGAGAAGTTGAGGAAAACTTTTAGAGAGGCTGAGGTAAACTTTCTAAGGAGAATCTGAAGAGATTCTGAGGAGAATCTGAAGAGATTCTGAGGAGAATCTGAAGAGATTCTGGGGAACTTTCTGAAAACTTTCTGAGGAGAATCTGAAGAGAATCTGAAGAGAACAAGCCAGAGAAGAATGAGAGAAAAGAAATCCTGCTATCTTCTAAGCTATAAGAATAAGCTATCACAATCTTCGGAGTTGGGAGGCAATACAAATTTAAAAAAACAAACAAATAAATAAAGACACCCAGCCTATTCCAGCCTATCTCATTTGGTAGAATACAAAAGGTGACATGCTTGCTTTTTCTTCAATACTGATAGAACAACCTTATCCAGTAAAATGTTTCAAACTTCTCAACATCTATTCACACAGAGACCTTGGGAAAAAAATTATAAACCAAAGCAGAGTAGCCTTTCTTTTCAACTCCAGGTTGAAAGAAAACAAAAGTTCTGACCAACAAATATTACTCTCTCTAAATAAATATCTTGCAGTTCTATGGTGAATGATGGGCTCTAATTTGGCTAATACTTTCTTCCTCCATTGCCTAGAATTAATTTGCTTCTAACACACCAATACTAAGCATAAGAAAAACTACTAATTTCTATGGGGGTTTCTTCCCATTAAGTACAATCTGGGTTTGACCAAAAGTCCAGAAACTATCCTAAAACCTGCCTTAAGCCACACAATGGCAAATGATGAAAGAATATACAATTACCTTCTCATTTTTTGTCTATTTCCACTATAAGTTGAAAATGGTGGTTGTCAACAACTCCTAGATGTGCCAGTGTTACTTTAACGTTACCTGGCACTAAACTCCCTCTGCCTCAGTCCTCTCCTTGTCCCCTCTTGGGTCTCCCAGACACAGGCAGCTCCAATTTGTGACTACTGAGACTCTGAGCCGTTTTCCATGGAGTGCTGGTCCACCAAAATATTACCTTTTTGCTGCAACCTTGAAGATCCACTCTAAAAGTGATCCCCAGACAAAGTAAAAAAGGAGAGAATGGTAGCTGTGTGGCATCTCCTGGCTTAAGATGGCTTTACTCTGTCCCCCTCTCTTCAATAATCATACAAGTTATCAAATGAATTGGGGGGGGGGGGTGTTCAAAAGGAATGTTAAAGATACATTGTTCATCTGTAGTTCTCACAATACAGATAACTATACAATACATACAACACTATTAAAAAATTCAGGAAAATGAACACCTTAGATCCCTCTCTCTCTCTCTCTCTCTCTCACTCACTCTCTCTCTCTCTCTCACTCTCTCTCACACACACACACACACGCACCAAATTTAAATTAATCTAACTCACTAGCTGCTTCTGATAGCTTAGAAGAGAGCAGGATTTCTTTTCTCTCATTCTTCTCTGGCTTGTTCTCTTCAGATTCTCCTTAGAATCTCTTCAGATTTTCCTCAGAAAGTTTACCTCAGCCTCTCTAAAAGTTTTCCTCATCCTCTCTCTGAAAGTTTACCTCAGCCAGTGTCCCTCAAGTTTTTTCTCCCTCAACTTCCTCATCAGAAAACCCTCTCTTTCCTTTTTATACCTCACCATCCCTCTTCTGCCTTATCCCATTTACAAGAAACAGTCAGATAGATCCCTGTATCTTCACTGTCCTCTGCCCAGGAACAGGGTATCAGAGTCCAGTACCTTCCCTCTCTGCTATATACATATAGAGATATAACAAAACCCAACTACCATATGGATTTTTAACTATTTTTTGTGTAACTTGTGAGCCCATGGTAAGCTCTACCATAACAGTGGTCTCTCACTTTTGCTCAAGTTTCCATTCTTAAGAGTTCACACTATGAAAAGTGGCTCAGTGATTCCTCTTCCTCTAAGATAGGGGTTCCCAACATTTTCCCACCAGGGGGCCAATTCCCACCCCCCATGCTCAGCTGTGGGAGGCGGGAAACATGGCTGTGCCCACAAGTTACGTTTTCGTTATCATCCGCAGCAGTGGTGGCGGTGGGAATCATGCAGTTTCTGCCACTTCGTGCACAGCCTCCACCACTTCTCACCATTGTGGGAGGCTTTTCAGAGCATGTTCGCTCCAGTTTGGTAATTTTCCGACGCTCCTCCACTGTGCTTTGGCAGCTAGAGCGGGACAGTGACCAACTTCCTGGTTCCGCACTTGGATCCCAGGTTCCTACGTAATCTCTGCCCGGCACCGGAAGTTGCTCAGCGTCCGGCTCTAGCTGCCAACGTGCAGCAGAGGAGCGTTGGAAAATTACCAAGCCGGAATGAACATGCTCCAAAAAGCCTCCCACTGCCCTGGGAAGCGGCAGAGGCTGTGCACAAAGGAGCAAAAACTGCACGATAACTGCCACCACCGTGGTAAGTGACATATTGCAACTACCAGCGTGGGGGAGGGGGGAGGTCTAGAGGCACCCGGGTGGCCACTGCAGGCCAAATTGATATGTGCAGGCCAGATTAGGCCCATGGGTAAGGGGTTGGGAACCCTTGCTCTAAGACCATGGAATTCAGGTCAGGATAAGGGACTTTAACAACAGGATAGTGTGATTTCTCTTATTTACATCTGATCAGTCATCACATTTCCACCAGTTCATATTTTACCTAGATTATGCTACTTCAGCAGAGTTACATGTCTGTATGAAGTTTTTATTACTAAACGATTATTTTGCATTTCTTCACGAGCCATCTATTTTTCTCAATCTGACCTAGATGTTCAGCTTTTCTACTCTCATTTTGTATCTAGTTTCCAGAGCGAGCAATTTAACAATGCACTCTGAAAGTTTATATGGGTCAGCGGCAAGTTCCAACCATAATGAATCACTGACTCTGCAATAACACATTGACTTGATTACAGTGTGCCATATCTCTTTCAAAGGAAGAATTTCCTTTCTTTTATTTCAGCAAGCATGGCATTGTATCCCAGGTAAACAGAAACCACAAATGCAGGGGACCCCTGCAATTAAGACTATGTTTAAAGTTTCTAGTACCATATTAGCAGCCCTGTACAGTATAAACTAAACATTTATTTTCTTAAGTATTATTGATAATAGTACAGTATAAACTAAACATTTATTTCCTTAAGTATTATTGATAACAGTACAATATAAACTAAACATTTATTTCCTTAAGTATTATTGATAATAGCACTTTTTCATCCATGTATCTTATCTTTATGATATCCTAATAATGCTTGCTATGCTGTAAACGTTGTTCTAATCTAGAATCTAGATAATTAAACAGAACAGTTCAAAGTACTCAGTATGCAATCTAGGACAAGAAGAAGGAGAGGTTTAATGGTTAAGTCAAGGAAATCTAAAGGACCAGACACAGCTATTTGGCAGCCTGACACACCAGACAGTAAGATTTTGAACAGTGTGTTCCCAACCTTTTTTTAAAATCACAATCCCTTTTTATAACAGTCAAGTAACCTGCAACTCCTCGCCACTACATTTGTATAAAAAGGCACTTTAACATGGTAAAGAAAAAATATTAAAAATATTTTTTTACTCCTAATGCAACAGCTTTGACATACAACCCACTTCAGAAAATGGTCGCATCTCCCTAAGCCAGGAGTTCCCAACCTGAGGCCATTGGGCCAGATCTAGCCCCCGGCGCTATTTCATGTGGGGCCCCCATCCCTCCAAGGGCATTTGAGAAACAAAATGGCATCCTCTTGAAGACATTGGGACAAAATGGCCACCTCCATCATGCAGGCATGGCAAAATGGCTGTCTGGCCCTCAAAACTGACTGAGAGAGCATGACCCGACCCATGGCTTGAAAAGGTTTGGAACCCCTAGTATAAGCGCCACTCCATCCCTGATTCTTTTAGCCTGCATAGTATAGCATAGGGACTGTAGTGGCTCAAGTCACTAAGACGCTGACTGGGAGGCGGAAGGTCAGCAGTTCGATTCCCGAGTACTGCAGGACGGAATGAGCTCCCATCTCTGTCCCAGCTCCTGCCAACCTAGCAGTTCGAAAGCAAGAAATTGTAAGTAGATAAATAGGAACCACTTCGGTGGGAAGGTAACAGCGTTCCTTGAGCTCCGGTGTCTAGTCATGCCTGCCACATGACCATGGAAACATCTGCAGAAGCAGACAGCGCTGGCTCTTTGGCTTAGAAACAGAGATGAGCACTGACCCCTAGAGTCGGATACGACTGGCTTTTGAGCAAGGGAAACCTTTACCTTAGTATAGCATAACTGGAGTGACTCCCCCTTGCCTACTGGAAAACACTTTGTAACCTCCTGGGAGGCCCAGCTCACAGTTTGGGAACCCTTGATTTAGAAAGACATTCAAGCTTCCTCTTCTCCAAAACAAGGTTATCTTTGTTTCTCTCCTCCCCTTTTTTTTTCCTTTAACAATGCAAGTAGCACCTGTAACCAACAGGGGGGAAACCCAAGAAAATAATCCCCCCCCCGTCGGTTATTTATTTTAAAAAAGGAAGTACTGTACTGTACAGCAGAAATGATGTAAAGTACGAGAAGTGATGTAAAGTACTAATCAATACAAAAATCAATGATTACACCATTAAAAAACTCAAAGAATATGCTACTTTGTATAAGGTTTTTCAACATTTTGCTATGGAGTCAGCACTTATACCACAGCTTTTAAAAGCCTTGCATAGATTTATTATTAGAATTAGAAAGCCTTCTGAAACCAGTGAGTCACACACATTGGTGGAAACCAAGAACACCCATTTCTTTCACATCTTCCACTGCACTCAGATTTTTTTTTTAAACCTCTTCCCACCCCAACCTCTATTTCATTAATAGCCAAGGAACTAATCAGAGTAGACTAGCTCTCTCCTTTGTTCTTAATATTGCCCATTCAGAGTAACAGATTTTGCTTATTCTGCTAGCCACACTAAATGTTTATTTGGTGGCTGGCAACCCTTCGAAGTTTAACTTTAGACAAAATCTAGCAAACTGTTCAATTATAAATTTTATATTCCATGCTGATGTTTCAATGTACTGTATTTCTGGATTGTCACATTCCAGCTGAGAACTTATAGATCTTATGCATGAATTGTTATTTCTGTATGTTGCTAATTTTATTAGAGAGCAATCCTATAGGTGAGGGGTGCTCAAACTATGACCCGCTCACAGAGCTATTCCAGCCACCCCTTGCTGCTCCCGGAAGCGAAAGTAAAATGTGCCCACGGATGCGCAAAAGCTGTCATAAATGACCAGCGGCTGTTGTAAACACAATACGACAGCTGAGGGTAAATTTACGGCAGGATTGTGCATATCCGTAGGTGCGTTTTAATTCCACTTCTGGTGGAACCATGTAACCGGCCTGTGGCCTGAAATGTTTGGACACCCCTGCTACAGGAAATAAGGAAGCTTCTCTTAAAAAATTTTCTGTAGCTTCGATTCCTTAATACTCAAGCCTCTTATAACCAACTTCATAGCATCTTATACCATTTCCTGTTTAACTTCTCCATTAACGTTAATATCCCATATGTGCTTCCATTCTGTCTCTAATTTATCAGCTATTTTATTATTAGTTAATAAATTTAAATCAAAACTCCATCTTGTTGTTTCCTTGTAATCACATTGGGTGGTAATTTGCATCTTTATCATAGTATGGTCTGAGACTTAGATCAAGCCTACATCAGTTTTTACTATCTTCCTTAGTACATTGCTTGAAACAAATATATAGTCTATCCTAGAGTAACTATTATGTACCTGTAAATAATATGTATATACTCTTTCTTATCTTTTTAACTCCCTTCATATATTTTTCAAATCAAACTTATTGACCAAATTATTTATTATAGTCAATCTAGAATTACTATACAGTAAAACACCGGATAACGACTGGATCGGATAACGCTAAAATCGCATAACATTAAGTAATCTGGGGAGGAGAATTGGATCAAATAACGTTAAGGTCCTATGGGATGGATCGGATAACAACCACTAAAGCCTGTGCGGTTACAATGTATCTCTATGGAGCTTTAATATTATCCGATCCATCCCATAGGATTTTAACATGCATCGGATAACACTAAAAATCGGATAACACCAAGACTTGTGGAACCAAGTTTTAGCGTCATCCGGTGTTTTACTGTACTGTATTTTTATAACACCCTATCTATACAGAACTTTATCCTTCACCAAATTCCAATCCCCAGCCATTATAAGCTTTTATTTATTTATTTATTTCCTGCAAACATCAGGACCTATCTTGTCAGGATTTAGTTCCAATTTCTTTGTTCTCGTCAATTCCATTATCGAGGCCAGGCAGTTATCAAGGCACTGGACTGCATCCACTGCAGAGGTTGAAAAAGATAGCGTTGGATGTCATCTGCATATTGGTGACACCAAACTCCTAATCTCTGGATCACACATTCAGGTAATGTTAAACAACACCAGGGATGTGAACGACCACTGGATGATCCATGAAACTGAAACAAACTCCCGATGTTGAATTCTCTGGGTCCAGCTATAAAGAAAGGACCAGGCCCAAAGGAAACTGGTGCCTTCGATTCCTAACCTCCACAGCTGTCCCAGGAGGATACCATGATCAACAGTATCAAAGAAAATTCGTTATGCAGGGTATACCCCATATAACAGGGGAAATGTATGTTATGTGGGGTATACCCCATATAATGAAAAAATGTTTTCGTTATGTTGGGTATCGCCAATAGCTCAAAAATGCTTCATTATACAATTTTTTCGTTATACGAAGCATTCGTTATGCGGGGTACCACTGTACTCTACTAAGGAATATAAACGGGAAAGAGACCATAACAACAAACAAAACTAAAAATAGAAATTTAGGGATGAAAGCAGTTCTGTCATATACTTCATGTCTGCATCCTCTCCTATGACAGAGGGCTTTAAGTGAAGGTAGCTTATGCTACAGCAGACATATGAGTCAGCAAGACCTGCCTGTAGGAAACTGCTGACATTTTAAAATGGCTCACACACAGTAAATGCAAGCGCGCGCGCACACGCACGCACGGACACACACCCCTCCTCCTCCTCCTCCCTCTATACACATAATTTAGCAGAACACCTAAAGCCAACAGTTGTTTTTCCTTCTTCAGACTTCAGAAGTATACATTAAATGTTAGCTTTAACTAGCAGCTGCCATCTACAAGGTGTGCCAAAAGTCACCATATATAACGGAAATGGGAAATTGTTGCTAAATGTACCTAATATTCATTTCAAATTTGTATGAAATATTTACAAACTATTCTCTACATCGGGGGTTCTCAACCTTTTCATGCTGCGGGCCTGACCATGCCCCAAAAGTGGAAGTGGGCACATTTACAACAGCTGTAAATGCGCTTACTTCCACGTTTACGGCAGGCACGGACGCGTTTACGTATGCGTGGGCATGTTTTACAGCTGACGTAAACGCGTCCACTTCCACTTCAGGGAGTGGCGAGGGTGGCTGCAGGCCACATGAAATGGTGTGGCAGGCTGGGGCCGGCCCATGGGTCTTAGGTTGGGAACCCCTGCTCTACACCAAGAATTTCCAACTTACAGCCTGCAGGCCAGCCCCAGCCCACCATACCATTTCATCTGGCCCATCGCTACCGCACCTGGAAGTTGAAGTGGACACATACACCAGCCATAAAATGTGCCCATGAATGTGTAAATGCACCTGCGGCTGTCACAAACGTGGAAGTGGGTGCATTAACGGCCATCGTAAACACGTCTGCTTCTGCTTCAGGAGGGCGTGGTCAGGCCTGCTCAGCTGATCACTGGGCGTGGTCAGGCTCATGGCACGAAAAGGTTGGCCACCCCTGCTCTACACATTGGCCACCTCTTTCTATTCACATATAAAGTCTTCTCTCCAACTCACAGCAAACACGTTCCAAGATATCTGTTGTTAAGCAATTTTGCCTATGAATGGAGACTTTGGGGACACCCTGTAGTCTAAAACATCAGTTTTAGGTGCGTGTGTTTTTTCCCTCCATACAAAAGCTTTGAGCTTCTTTTTAAAAAAAAAACTCTGAAATTATTCCCTCAAAGAGTATAACGTATTGCAATGGGACAGATGAACATGCACTTTTATTATTTGTTATAAGCATGTGATTCATTTTGAATGTAGAACTCTCAATGCATTATAAACTCCGGTCATGAACCTATGTGATGCACAAAAGCTAAAGACTGATTTGTATAAAAGGAGATTCTTGGACACTTGTAAATAAAATTTTCTGATATAGAAGACATTTCCTAATTGGTAAGTGATCAGAGAACGCATAACATTTGCATTTATTTAATGTGGAATATGTATGTGCAGAATTCCATTTTATTATTCCTTCATTTGAAAGGTTAACATTTCAGATCTGCAAGATGACAAATAACTAGGTTGCAGCAATCCATAATGCTGATAAGACTGTCCCTCTCAAACAGTAGGTTGTGTAGTGCACGATTTTATGCAACTCTGTGAAGTCTGCTTCTTCTTCTTCTGCCGTATCCAAATACTGATGATCCTTATGGCGATCAACTATGAAGACTGTCCTGAGAATATAATGCAGTGGGCTTTCACCCTCCTTGCACATCACAGTGTGACCCCCATACCAAGGATCCAGTTCCACAAGTCACTTTTCTGGTCCTGAGCCATTTTGGCATACAAAGTCTTCCTCAGCTCCAGGCCAGTATTGATGAAGTTGCTGCCCTCCATCAAGATGTATTCAAGTGGGATTAAATCCACTTGGGGACCATCATCCTCCCCTGTGGACTCTTAGCCACCCAAGCCATTAGTCCTCAGGGTTGTCAGGTGAGTTAGCCGCTGCCTGACACTCAGCATTGAGTCACTGGCAGTATGATCTACTCTATGACCATACCAGGATAACCTGGTCTGCTTCTGCATGGGCTGCCAAATTTGAACATCTTTCAGGATCATTTCTGTGCATATTTGTGGAATATTCTTTTTTAAAGCACAGTCAAACCTTGCATAACGAGTGTTTCGCTTAGCGAAAAACTCGCATAATGACCAAGTTTTTTGCTAAGCGGTCTGACTCGCCAAATGAAAATTTTCATTATGAGAGTCGGACTTTCCCTATGGAAAAACTCACATAATGAGCGTTTCTATGGGAAAAACTTGCATAGCGAATGTTTTCGCTATGTGAGTTTTCCCCCTTGAAATGCTCGTTATGCGAGTTTTTCCATAGGAATTTTGTTTGTTTCACATAGCGAGCAACCTCACATAGCGAGCAACCTTGGATAACGAATTAAATTCGGTATGTGAGGTATTATTGCATATGAAATCTGTACTTTTTGCATTCATTTTCCTTAAATAATAAAATGCTGCAGTGCACATACTTATACAGGTGGACTATCTTTGTATATTTTATAACAGGTTTATTCTTTTGCACAAAATCTTTAAATGAACATACTGCAAAAACAAGATTTCAGGAGAATTCAGATTTCTATTAGCAGTTCTAGTTGTAGCCCACCTCTTGGCCTATGGATTGCAGATTGATTATTTTTAAGTTAGAAGAGTAGAGATTTGTATTTTAGAGAGCTTCCCAAACTCCCTAGGCAGCTGTAAACTGTTCTACTCCAAAAACACTAATCTGCACACCTCTATTTTTTTTAATGGGGCTGCAGTGGCTTAGTAGTTAAGACACTGAGCTTGATGGCTGGAAGGTTGACAGGTCAGCAGTTCAAGACCCAAGTGCTGCACAATGTTGTGAGCTCCTATCACTGTCCCAGCTCCAGCCAACTTAGCAGTTCGAAAGTAAGAAATTGCAAGTAGATAAACAGATACTACTTTGGTGGAAAGATAAACGGCATCCCACGCACTCCAGTGTCTGCCAAATGTCCACGGAAACGTCTGCAGAGGTAGGCAGCGCTGGCCCTTTTGTTGTAAACAGAGGTGAGCACTGAAACCTAGAGTCAGATACAACTGCCTTTTGAGCAAGGGCAACCTTTACTATTTTTTTGACCAAAATGTGATTTCAGCAAAAATCTGACCCATCCATAATCTGAAATGTGTTCCATCATGTAAAATTGCTACTTTTCTATTTTTTGACATTTTTTATACTACAGGAGTTTACTGCAAATGCTCAGGACCAAATACAACTCAGTCCCAATAAGTGAATTCTTAAGAGTAAATGCAATGGATATTAGTAACATGGAGAGGGCAGTCTTTTGGTGGGGGTGGGGTGAGGGGTGGGCTACTTTATTTTTTCTAAAACTGCACTATTCTATATGACATTATACATGGATAAAAGATGCAACACAAGTTGCACTGGAGAGCTTCCAACTTTGATTAAAGCCTTTTCTGGAGACTTTTCATAGAACAAAGGAACACACTTGCACACAGTGTCTACACTTGCAAGCAGAGGTCCACACATAATTCAAAAACACTAAAATGAGATGGCGATCACGTTCAAGGGTGCTGGAAAGTTCTCTCCTCAAACTTTTTTTGGAAAATCTGCATCACAGTTAAATGCTATATTTGGTATGGACCAGGAAGCTGAAAATTAATCTTTTCCAGACACAAAGAATGTTGACTAAATCATTTTTTTTTCAGCCTAAAGAGAGCTAGATCATATGGTCACAGCAGTTCTTCCGCGGTTCAGTCGCACAGTCAATTCCGACCCTTTGTGACCCTATGGACCATTGCCCGCCAGGCACCTCTTCTTCCACCATCCTCCTCAGCCTGCCCAGCTCTGTGCCCACTGTGTCTACAATACCATCTAGCCATCTCATTTTTGGCCGCCCCCTTCTTCTTTTGCCCTCCACCTTTCCCAGCATCAAGGCTTTCTCAAGCGAATCCTCTCTTCTCATTTGATGTCCAAAGTATTTTACCTTCATCTTTACTATTTGACCTTCTAAGGAGCAGTCAGGGTTGATTTCTTCCAATATTGACCTATTTGTTCTCCTTGCTGTCCAGGGGACTGTACCTGATGTGTAATAAATCAATGTCATGAAGTCTCACTCTTATTTCTCACAAAATGGACGTGATCCATGAAACCTCACATTAAAAATACAGCAGTTAGTCTTTAAGGTGCCACAATGTTGTTGTTTTTTGTCTTTTTGTTTTGTTTACTCTCTGATAAAAGTTTACAAACATTATATTTCACTTATGTGCTTTACAAATTTGGTTAGGGTTTTTTAAAAAATTTATTTCCATTTTCTCTTCTGATTTACATGTACTATATTGTTCTTTCAACACTCTTCTGACAATGCTGATAATTGTTGTACTAAGCCAGTAGCTTCAATTTAAGCTCATTATTGATCACACAGATATTTATACACATTCCTTTGCTTGGTTGCTTGCTTGCTTGCATACATGCTTGCTTTAAAATTATATTTTTGACTCAAGCAGTGGTAGGCTAACTTTTAAATAGCCTACAAAAATGCTTCAGAATGACTAGAAAGCAAAAGGGGCATATTTCAACTCAGCTATTTTCATAAATTTTACATTTTCTTGAGGCAAGCTTCAAAATGAAAAGCTAATTTATGCAGCTGCTGTAAGGTTATTTTTGTATTTTTCACCTCATAACAGAAGAAACAGTGACCAAGTTTTGCAGAAGCTGAGTAAGCACTATTTGCATACTTGAAGCAACCATATACAAAGGGGGTTCTCAACCTATGGCCCATGGGCTGGATCTGGCCTCTGACCTCACTCCAGATGTGGATGGAACACGTTTACGACAGCCATAAATGCATCTGCGGCTGTTGTATACATGTTTATGACAGCCGCTGACACTTTTTATGGCAGGTGAAATCACCAGTCCGGCCTCCTCTATTGTCTGAGGGAGTGTGACCCAGCCCCAGATATAAAAAGGTTGAGAACCCCTGATATACAAATTCCAGAATTGAAATATAAGCAATGTAACTAATTACATTCCTGGGAAGGAACTCTATCTTGCTAGCATAGTAAGTTCTGTTATTTACCTCTGTAAAGCATGATATTTACTCTCTAAGGCTGCAGAGCAGTGATAAAAGAAGGCTGAGCCTGGAAAGTTACTTTTGAAAAGTAAATCTTTATCTAACTCATTATAAGCCCTTATTCCTGAGAAACTGATTGGTGTTCAGCTATACACAGATAGGCGTATGACTTGATAGTGACTCATAATATTTTCCACTGCTTTTACATCACTTTTGGCTCCTTTATTAAATAAAGAAGCCCATGTAAGAAGTAAGCAAATGACCTAAACTTTGAAGAATGGTGTACTCTCTCCCATCTGCAGCCCCCATGTATTCTAAAACCTGCTCCAGATGGCTAGAAAAACTGCAGCATGTTTTTGGAAGCATGGGAAACTTGTAGAAGGACAGTCAGGGAAAGTCCCAATTCCACCAATGTTGGGATATCAAAGCATATTGTTGCTACAACTGATACAAGCATGTGTTCATCAAAAGATGTACAGTATTGTACATATGTAATACCATAGAAATTATGCAGACAGATATTTAAGTATCAAACTAACAGTTGTTTCTGGGTCATTCTTAAATGGTAAGATATAAGTAGTAAGCTATAGCTATCCTTTAAGCCAGGGATGCCCAAACTTTTTGGGCCGCACGCCAGTCATGATCAGTGGGTTGGTCACATGGTTCCTCCCTTTGGAAGCAGAAGTAAAACACACACACCCCACACACACATGGACAGAAAGCTGCTGTAAATGCATCCCCGGATGTCATAAACGTGTTTAAGCCCACCCCCTGGCTTAAAAAGGTTGAGAACCCCTGATATAGGAGGATACAGGGAGTGTAAGATTCATTTTTCATTCACCACATGTCTTGACATCCTTCCAGCACTTGTTAATATTGAATCTCATGTTGTACTTATTATTGTAAGGTTGGTGGAAAGCTTCTATTCTAAGCTCACACATAGCCATATTGAAACATCAGATATGATCGTTAAACGAAGAGAAAACATTCCTTTTAGTAGCACTGAAGCTGAGATAGAATATGATTTTAGAAGCTGAACAATGAAATCAACAAAAGCATTCTGAGCAGAAGACATTTTTAAAGCCTAATGGGTAAACATAAAAGGTAGTGTAAAACCTGACAACTCTGCATTATTGTTTTAAGAAAACAAACATATGCTTTATTTATTTAAGATAATATCCTATTCCGTACTGGAAGTTCAACCTTTAACATCCTTTATGATAACCTTATGGCATATTTAAGAGCATGAAACAGTCATTCACATTCCACAGACACAAGTAGAAATATGAATTGCACCGTAGTTAGAAATCAATGTTCTATATAAATAGCTACAAAAAATACTATATTTCTACAGGTCTTGAAATGTTGAGAAAGTATTTATATTCTTAGCTGTGATACCTACTGTAGACATATCATGTAAAGGAACGGACACATACCTTTGTCTCCCCATAAACAACTGCATATCATATGAAACCATCATACTAAATTTGTTTATCTATTTAAAATATTTCTATTCTGGCTTTCACTTGTAAAGGACTCAAGGTGGCTTACATCAGTTAAAAAAAGTTTTTACATCAGTTAAAAACATATACAATATTAAAAGAGTCTTAAATAAATATCACATTGAAAATAGTGTATAAAACAATACTAAAAATACATTTAAAAGCAACAGGCACACACAAAAATCCCATTTCAAGAACCCTCTGTAAAGCAGCCTCTGTAAAGTCACTACTGAGGGAAAGCTTGCCTGAAGAGAAACCTCTTTGGTTGCTTGCAGGACGACACCAAAGATGGAGCCAGTTTCCTATTATAGTACCAAACCACAGCAACACTTGAACTCCTGTGTCTAAACATAATTTAATATGCTATCACATGCTGTCTGTACCTAATGATTTAGATTAACTTTCAGTTTGCTATTATCACACTTCTCTGAGCCATCAAGAAGGAATGGCAGTCATACCTAGATAATAGAAGCCACCGCCTTTGGCTTTATCCATGTTTACTGCTAATCTGAGGGATTAAAGGCTCTTTCATTAGCCACAGTTAAGATTCTTCAAGATCAAGAAAACAAACTAATTTGGCTTTACTTGGAATAGTACCTGAATAATCTTTTGCAGCATTTGGCCCAGCATCATATATATGGGGGGACGGGGGGGGGGATCCCTCCCAGGGGTAAGTTTTCATAACACTGAGTAAGAAAGATTCATGACCTAAAGGGGCATTCTGTATTCCTGTGACCCCTTCTGAGACACATCACTGAGAATACATTAAGGCCCCAAATGTAAATCTTGTTGGAGGTGGTGGTGACAATGATGCTTCAGTTTGATTAAGCTTTTGAAACAGCAATGGATCACTCTGCACCGAAACTCCTGAGAACTGTCAGAACCTAGAAAACAATACTGTACAGTATTCTGACAGGAACCCGCAATACTGGTACCCAAAGTGTGGCTGCTAATAACAGCTAAAGCAATAGACCACCTCAAAGTTTCTGCAGGAAGGAACTAAATCTGAACTTCAGAAAAGTTTGGACTTAAATCTCCAAAATGGATACCTATTTTGAACTCTTCCATCCCTAAATTTGCTGCAAAGTATTAAATGTTAAAACGAGAGGCATCAATACAGCCAAAAGGATTAAAACTGAGATCAAGGATTTGCTCTGGATATACAGGTACTCAACATCTTGCAATTGCCAATTAGAGTGATTTTGATGTTTTCCTTGAATTTGTGAATACTGTACCTTCCAAACACATAGCAATATCAATAAATGGGGATGGGGTGGGTTTCCATTGGTTATGTGACTTTCAAAAAAAACACTATTCCAAAACCAACTCTTTTGCAAGCGGAACTAATTGTGTGGTTCTTAGTGTACCAATTCAAGCATGCAACAGTTTCTTTATTGAAGTCGTATGCCATATACCAGGGGTTCCCAACCTTTTTACACCACAGGTATGATTATGCCCCCCCCCCCCGGACAGCTGAGCAGGCCAAGTTTACAATAGCCATGGGCGCATTTACGGTTGACATAACTGAATTTACGCATATGCGTTTTACAGCTGTTATAAATATATCTACTTCCATTTCCAGGTCCAGCAGCGGCAGGCCAGAAGGAATGGCACCACAGGCCAGGTCCAGCCGCCAGTTTGGGAACCCCTGCCATATACCAATGACTAAATATGTCCACATACATGAATGTAACACTGGTACACCAATAAAGCTTTTTAATGGTTCTCACTCACTCAGATTTCATGTCTCACTAATCAATTTACTATGAAACCTGAGTCTCACTAAAACAGAAAACAAAAAGCCTTCTATGACAAGTTAGGTTGGTAGAATATGGCCTGTCACATTTGCAGGAGGACAAGGGGATTGAAGGAGAGTGAATTCTTAGTAATGCTGTGGAAAGACTCTGTCCCATGCAGACTGCTTCTATGTTCCTCCCACCAAATGTGTACTATTGATTAAGAACCACTGCCCTTCAGGAATGTTTGCTATGCTTGGTCTTTGGATGAAAATGAAATTCTTTTTGCTACTTGTATGCACAGTCTCTCTACAACAGAAAAAGACCACCTCACGTGCACGTACGTGTCTAGTTAAAGCAAGGACATTAGGTTTGCTGATTCTATCACCAACTTACCTGGAAGCAATCAAGCACATACTGTTTTGCACCGAAAGTTTCCCACAAGACTATCCAGTGACAAGTTAAGTGATAGTGTGTAGTCATCCTTCCACACCTTAACCTGTCTCTCCAGCCTATGAATGCATACCTTCCAGAAGTTAATTATGGCTAGATTTTATCTATGTGTTGCTTGAACTTCCACAGTACTGCTCATCTAGAGCTCTTTACTGCTGTTGAAAACATCAATCATCTCCATAGCATTGCTACAGGCATTACCTGTGCAGTTTGAGAAAATGAAGCATGTCACAGAACAAGTTATCCTCAAAGTGGGAATACAGACATACAATCCCAACTCTCATTCCCACGCTTGAAATGCAGCAAGCAAATTAAAATTACTTCTTTTTTTCCCACTAGCAGGATTTTGACATCAGGTGGCCAGCATTTCCATGCCTCATTTTGGACAGTTGGCTGAGGAGGTAGTTACACTTGAAGCAGAAATTAAAACTTTTTAGAAGCTTGGCATTCATATTTTAAAATGTTTTCTGCCATATTCACTGCTATAGGCTAGCATAGGGTAAAATTTTTAGCAATTGTTGCTATTATTGTTTGTTAAATAAATAAATAAATAAATAAACAAATAAATAAATATGGGATTTCTTATATTGCCACCTGCAAATGACTATAGGTTGTTGTTTTTTTTGAAAGTCTCAATTGCAATCCATTGTCTCCAAGCACTGCACATTTTAGCCTCCTCTCAATGATAGTCAAATCTCGCATAAAGAGCGCCTTGCTTAAAGAGTAACTCGCTTAAAGAGCAGAATTTTCTCTGAATGTTTGCTTCGCTTAACAAATAAAACCAAACAAAAACTCGCTTAACAAATAAATTGGGGTTTGCAATCCGTCCCACAATTGGTCATTTACAATGGTGTTTCGCTTAAAGAGCAAACTCACTTAAAGAGCAATCCTGTGGAACGCATTATGCTCTTTAATCGAGGTACAACTGTAGTTTAACAGGCCAAATACTAAAAAAGGGGGGGGTGCAGAGGAAGAGATCATGGAAAGGCAACTAAAAGAGGTTGCAAGGTCTAGGTACAACTACAGAAATGACCTATGGCTGCTTTCCAGGCATGGAAGCTCATTTGCAGACAGAACACAAGTGACACCTCCTCAGGTAACCTTAGAAAGCAGGCTGGCTTACCTATTTACACAGCATTTCATATATACCCTTGTTGTCTCATTCCCTAAAAAACAATCTAGTCAGAGCTTAGAAACATTGCTTTTTAACTGGTTGGGTAGTTCTAAAAGTTGGATTATATAAAGGTAATATTTCAAAACCCTGACCAGTTTAGGTCAGGGGTTCCCAATCTATGGTCTACAGGCCAGGCCACCCCCTGATGCCATCCCATCCAGCCCATCGCTGCCTCTGCCACACCCAGAAGTAGAAGTGGATGTGTTTACATCAGCCGTAAAATGCACTCGTGCATGCACAAACATACCCATGGCTGTTGTATTTACGACAGCCGTAAATGTCTGCTTCCAGGGGCATGGTCAGGCCCAGGATGTAAAAAGGTTGCCCACCCCTGCTTTAGCTAGATCGACGCTATCCAAAATTACTGATGAGGGGATGGGTTTGTTGATACCTTCATCCTGTTTCACATACAATCTTAAACCAGGGCTTCCAAGACTCTTAGGCAGGCCTAGTCAACCCCCACTTTGAGCCTCCTGGCATTTTTTTTAAATGAAGATATACCAGAACGAGACTTGCAAAAACTATGGCATTTTTCAAATATTCACATTTAACAAAACACCCAATCTCCCAAACTCATTTTGAAAACATAAATTTGAAGACCTTTGTGAATGGGAGACCCTGCCCCAGAATAAATCTGGAATTTAAAATTATGTCTCCTGCCAACCTAGCAGTTCGAAAGCAAGAAATTGCAAATAGATAAATAGGGACCACTTTGGTGGGAAGGTAAACAGTGTTTTGTGCGTTCCGGTGTCTATCATGCCTGCAGAAACGTCTGCAGAAGCAGACAGCGCTAGCTCTTCAGCTATGAAACAGAGATGAGCACTGAACCCTAGACTAGGATATGACTGGCTTTTGAGCAAGGGAGACCTTTACCTTTTACTCCAGGATTGATGTCAAAGGGAAAAGATGATTGGAAATGTTTGTTCTGGTTTTTAAGGAAAGCAAACTTTTCCATTCTGTTTGAACTCCGGTTTATTTAAATTTTAAGCTTTTTTTTTTTTGTTCAGTCACACAGTCAATTCCAACCCTTTGCAACCCCATGGGTCATTGTCCACCAGGCACTTCTGTCCTCCACCATCCTCTTCAACCCACCCAGCTCTGTGCCTACTGCATCAACAATACCATATAGCCATCTCATTTTCTGCCACCCCTTCTTCTCTTGCCCTAAAGGCCTAAATCTTTCCCAGCATCAAGGCCTTCTCAAATGAATCATCTCTTTTCATTTGATGTCCAAAGTACTTTAGCTTCATCTTTACTATTTGATCTTCTAACAAGCAGTCAGGGTTGATTTCTTCTATGATCAACCTATTTGTTTTCCTCGCTGTCCAGGGTACTCTCAAAACTCTCCTCCAACACCACATCTCAAAGGCATCTATTCTTCTGCGCTCAGCTTTCCTCATGGAAAGCTATGCTAAACAAATTTGGCCATAGCTTGTTTCACCAACCACTGCTTAACCCCCATTAAAATATAAGAAGAAATTTCAGTTAGTTTAAAAACAGAAAAAGAAACTTCCAGACTCCTCTCTGTGGTTGCACCAAAGGAAGACAGAAGAGGGATGCCACACAAGTCAAAGGTAATGCGTGCATCGTCTTAAGGAAGATGGAATAGTATTAGGTCTCAAAAGGGGCAGTGGCTTGCCTATAGCTACCTACAACGTTTTATGACTGAAGCACAATTCAGACCAGGGACTAGGATTCATAGTTAATTCTCTCATGCCTTTATGTCAACAACTGTAGATAAAAACACAATTACTATATGCAAAGACTTTCTTCATAGCCAATGCATTGCACATTTAATAAAATCTACCGTAAGTCCAGCTGTGATTAGCCGACTCAGCTCTACGTAAGTGCACAAAGAGAATTCAAAAGCACACTTATTAGGGAGTTAATTTTCTTGAATTCAAGAGGGCTTTATTTTGAACCAACAGTATGGTGCTGGGATGCACATGGCAATGTATGGACTTTCATAGGACAGGGCTTGTTTGAAATACAGTGGTACCTCATACAACAAGTTTAATCTGTTCTACAGAGCTCTTTGTTGTATAAAACAATTGCTATACAATGCATGCATTGTACAGTACAGTATAGCGATTTTCCCTATGGGATGTATCGTACAGCATTTTTTTTTCGCTAAGTGTTTTTTCCCATTGAAAAAATGTTGTACAGTGTTTTTCCATAGGGAAATCTGTTATGCAGGACACCATTTCCCCCCAAAACCCTAATTGTTATACGATTTTGTTGTTATACGGGGCGATTGTTGTATGAGGTTCCACTTGTACTGAGGCTTTAGCCTGCAACTGTGAATACAGAAGGACCATAATGTAGCACTCTTTTCTTACTATAAATTCTTGAGCTGTTAAAAGATGTCATTTGTCATCACATTTATTACCTTATAAAAAGAAGTTTGTTCCACCTCTGCCCAAGCTTCAGTAATGAAAAGCCTGATGAGCTCACAACAACCAAAACGTTTTGAGAAAGACGCCTGCTGTATTACAAAAATAGCCTGTTCCACAAAAGGAGAGGCATGATTTCACACTTAGCTTGCTTTATGACAGGCAAAGCCTTTGCAGTTTAGCTGCCTGGTCTATAGGTTATGGTTTTAATAACCTGAGAACATCATTACCAGTGTTAACATCTCTCCCCAACTTTTTACCAAAGACAGAGTGCAGAAAAATGCAAAGTTTTTCATCATGCATTATCTCTTTCACTGAAATGCCACTAGGCAAACAAAATAGTCCGATGGCAATTACCCTCTGCTGTGCAATTCAACAGATTTAAAATGATAGAAACTACAGCATGTTCTAAAAACCACCTATTACAAGACAAGAAGAAAGCAACCTCCTGATGCTCATCAGAAAGAGTAATCATTTTAAAGGACAATTTCTGCAAGAATACTTATATAATACTTTTTAATAGTCATCAAATAATTTGGCATCCCAACTCGTACATCTAATGAACACGTTGAAGTGTAGCAATCCACTCAGATGTCTCAAGCATGTACTTTTACAAAGCCTGGTTATTATTGGGGGAGGGGGTACATCAAAGCAATTCATAGTAGGAGACAGAACCAAAAATAATAATCAGAAATTGGCTTTGAACAAGACAGGAACTTATACAGTAGCCTAACCTCCCCCAACTGTTTTCTTTGCAACCTGCCACAGGACTATCCCCACCAATGCTACCCAAAAAAAATAAAGGGGGAGAGGGAGGAAATAGCCTAAACGCTGACCACACTGGCATCACAATACACATTAAATTATGAATAGGAAACCCCAAAGGGAGAATTAGGGCAGCAGCAGCAGAGATAATGACCGCAGCTTCGTAAAGGCTCTTTGCCCACGCGGGATAGCTTTAATGGGTATCTGACAGGAGGCGTGCAGCTACTCCGATTGAACACACACACACACTCACACACAAAAAGAAACCACTCCGTGTCCAAAGCAATCCTCGCAGCAGCCGCCCCCCTCCCAAGGGAGAGATCTCTTAGCTCCCTTGAGCGACAACCTTCTTCCCTTCATCCCAAGTTGTCTCAAGGCATGCCAGATCCAGCCCAAGCTCCCACCACCACCACCACCATCTGAGAAAGACCAAGGGACTCCGGCTGAGCAGAGAAACCGAAGCGGACTTGATCCACGAAAGCTGACTTTAAGGTGGCCTTTAAGGTGCCACAACGGGGTTATTATTTTATTTTATTGTCTTTTTGTTTTATGTACGTACTCTCATAATGCATCGGAGATACATGGAGGGGGAGAAGGTGTTCTGAGGGCGGGAATATCTCTTTGCCGCCGCCACTCCAACACACACAGATTTACACACACACATACACTCCCGAGCGCCGCCACCCCCTTTTGCCAGCTCGTGCAAAAATGAAAAAGGCATCGCAATCTGACAGCTGCTGGCGGGGGGGGGGGGTTGTAGACTGAGATAAGTGGGGTCTCTCCCTCCACCTCCCCCCTTTTCTCTCCCACCCCACCCCCATAACCCCGTGTGGCTCCTCCTCTCACAGCTTCCCCAAAACACCCACCGCCGAGCATGTCCTGACCTAGGTAGTCCCCATAGTCCAAGCCCGGCGAGTTGGGACAGGGGAGCTTAATGCAGGTAAAGGCGACCCACGGGGGGGGGGGACGTTCCCGCTCGCCTGCCCCCCCCCACACACACACGGGGAGGGAGGGAGAGAGATGGTGTGTGTGTGTGTGTGCAATGAGCACGCGCGTAAATTGCAATAGCAATCACACTTACATACTGTCCCATAACGAATTAACGAATCATTTTGCCCCAACATGCTGGGTACTCATTTGACCGACATCAGAAGGCTGGATGGCTGAGTCCACCTTGAGTCCCCTCAGGATCGAACTCACAACCTTCTGGCTGCAGTACAGCAGTTGAACCACTGCGCCGCCCGGGCTCTGCAAGCGCGCGCGGAGCCCTCGGCCCGGAGAAGGGGGATTAAAACAACAACAACAACAACACACACACACACACCGGGCAACCCCCCCCCCCACCACCTTGCTCTCAGCTTGGCTCTTTCCCAGACTTCCCTAGCTGCGAATTGGGCAAGGCGCCGATCCGATTCAAGAGAGGAAGCCGGGGCGAGATGAGCCCGCGCCAAACTTCGTCTCCTTTGGCATCCTTCTGGGATGGAGGAAGCCGAGAAAACAACAACAACAACAACAACAACAATGCCCGAACGAGAGAGAGAGAAAGACTCACCTTTCAACTTATGGGGCCAGCTCCCTCCCGTGCTTGGCTTCCCGGGAAGGGTTTGGAAGGGGCGGGAAAAAATGTAGAGGGAATAGATGGAGAGACACATACACACAATCTTGGGGGTGGTGGTGGTGGGGGTGGTATTCTTGTGTTGGCTGAGGTTGCCCGTAGCAAAAAATAAAAATCTGCACCTAAAGAAGGCGCGCGTCACATGAAAATAAAATGAAATTTAAAAATAAGGAAAAAAATATATATACAAAATATATAGGAGGAGGAGCGGCCAAAAAAAGCAGCTGTCTTCCCGAAGCAAAGTCTTGCAAAGGAGATGAGGAAAAGGGGGTGGGGGTTGGAGGAAGAGAGGAAAACACATATAGGGTGAGGGGGAAATGGAAGAGGGAAGCTGGAAGAGGAGGAGGAGGCGGCGGTTGCACGAGGGATGGGGGGGGGGAGATAGGGGGATATTATGGGAGGGGGTGACACACACTCACAACTGTAACACACAAGGGGTGGGTGGGTTTGTCTGCAAAAGGCGGCGGCCGATCGGTGCTTCTCCGTCCGCTGCCCGTGGGCGTCGTATATATGGCTTCGGCTGCTGCTGGTGTTGCGCCTGCCGCCCGCCGTCCCCCCACCACCACCCCACCCCACCACCACCCACCCCCGGTATCCACCGGCTCTGCCCCCTCCGTGGCTCGCGCTCTCCCCAACGGAACGCCCGCCTACTACTACTCCCCTCAATCGCTACATTGTTGACATTCGCAGGCTGACATCATCCTCCTCCTCCCACCGCCGCCGCCGCCACTACCAACTACCATGCGCGCGCGCTCACTCTCTCTCTCTCTCTCTCTCTCACACACACACACACTCACATATACACGGACTTACAGGCCAGAGACCGAACACTCCGCCTCCTTTTCCTCCCATTCACAACAACGCTGCGCAAATGGCGTAGGCCAGGGCGCAAAGGGAGGCAGCTCTCCGGGCGTACCCCCCGCTCTGTGAATAGCGTTGGCATTCCTCGACGGAGAGCTCCTGCCCGCATGCGCACATCCTCCTCCTCCTCGGTACCTCCGGCGTTCCCTTCATTTTCATTCTTCTTTCCCTCCTGTGAGGGAGGGTCGAAAGGCACGCTGGGAATTGTAGTCCTTGCCCCCCCCTCACCCTCCCTTTCCCACTTCTGGGTGGGTCGCGGCGGGGGAGCGAAGAAGGAAGCCCTTCTTTAACGATGCCGCACTGTCCCAACGGAGTGATTAAAAACCGCCGCAGGGATCCATGAGGTCACTGTTGCTATGTGTGGAAAGAGACGGTGCGGCAGTCCCGGCTGCGGCGCTTTCCAGGGCTTTGAAAGGAAAAAGATTCCCTCACACCGTTAATAGTTATCACTATTCAAGATTTTTTAAAAAAAGGAACGATTAATACATAGATTCGAGGCTGCTTCGAGATTTACTGGTGGAGATAATTTTAAAAAGCTTAAATGCTTGTGTGTGGGGGGGATTAAAACAACAGGCATGAATGGGATATGTGTTGAACTATTAACTATTTGTAAGGCACCTTTGTAAGGTGTTACTCTAAGACAGGTTGGCAGTCTGCGGCCCGTGAGCCAAATCTGGCCCACGGTGCCAAATAATCCGGCCCTCACCTTCCAGCTGCTGCTGCCAGGAGCAGCTGTGGACACGTTTATAGCAGTGTTTACCGTGAGGGGACAGATCAGTCCGGCCCCTTTAACTATCTGAGGGAGCGTGATCCGGCCCCTGACTCCTGTGCTAAGAGGATAGTGATGTATACAGATGTACATTAACACATACGAATTTTTAGTATAGAGCTATAGATGTACAAGTGTGTGTGTATTCATCAGAAGCGTAGCGTGCCTTGGCGGGGCCGCGTATAAAAATTTGTTTGGGGGGCCTTAGGAAGGGTAAAGATTTCTCACAAAAGAAAAAAAAATTGCATAAAATTAAAAGAAATATTTATTCATCATAATTAAAATTTGGGAAGTTTTTATTAATTTTTGCTTACGCACGTTGGGGGCCCCCGTGGCCCAGGGGCCCCATATAATTGATACGGCAGATACAGCGGTAGCTACACCCCTGGTATTCATTCTCACTATAATAAACAAATCAAGAAGGAATATGCATGCCCTTTCCCAGGAGATGTGGTTGGCGCCAAACAATACTTCACACACTTACAATCACAATTCCCATCCAGTGTAAAGCACAGGTGGAGATGATACGGACTTCTAGACGTTTGCTAGATGCTCTCTCCTATCATTTCCAGCCAGCATTTTGAAAGTTTTGAGGTGTTAGGAGTTGTACTTCAATAAATGGAAGATCAAAGTTTCTGTTGACCTACTTTAAAGGATTAAGGCTAGGGACTCAGCAAGAAATTGTTCACCTGCAACTTTTTTGTTTTTCATGTAAGCACTTTAATTGTCTTAACTTTTTAATATACATAATTATGTGCTGTTAAGTCAATTATGATTTATGGTGACCCTTTCCAGGGTTGTTGTTGTTGTTGTTTTGTTGTTTTTTTTTTTTGGGGGGGGGGGTTAGTGAATGCACAGAATAGATTTACAATTCTATTCTTCTGGTGGCACCCTGGGACTGTGTAGCTTGCCCAAAGCCACACAGTCTGGATCTTCTCCTGGGAGGCACCCTGGAGAACTGAACTCCCAAGCTCTGCAACCAGATACTGTACCTAAATCACTGAATATTTAAACACAAACTAATATGGCTACTATTTCCAAAACATTCAACTAAATCACTGAGCTATCCAGCCATCTTCTTACATGGACATAATTACATTTCCTCTCTTATAATGCTTCTAAATGGGTTAGTTTTCTAATATTTATCAGTAATGTGTAAATGAAAAATATTTACAGGGGATAACATATGCAGGCTGCAGATTTAGAATTACTTTTGTTCTTATGCAGTATAAAGGCAATCACGGAGGGGGGGGGGTGGATCAAACATTGCATGAGCTTTTGTGATTCAAGACCACTTCATCAAGCATATATCAATCTTTTGTGGGTAGGCAGGGAAATTATCAATGAAAGTCCCCAATGTCGTGACGTGACAGGCTCTGTTGCTTAGGTGTGAGTTGGAAAAAAAACCCAGCAGGCTGCATCTGATATAAAGCAAAGCAATCACACTTATACCGTGCCATAGCACTGAGTGCACTCAGTCTGGAAGGTTCACAAGTTAATCAGCATTTTGCCCCCAACATGTTAGGTACTCATTTTACCAACCTAGGAAGGAAGGAAGGCTGAGTTAACCTTACTTTTGGTTGCAGTATAGCAGCTTAATCACTGTGCCCAGTAGCATAGCTGGGGCAGTGGGGGTGACCTGCCCTGGGCAGCACTTTGGGGGCGGGGGGCAGCAAAATTTCACAACAAATAATAATATCTTGTAATCTGACCTACAATTTGGACCAATTAAAATAAGCATGGAACTTTTTATTATTTAATCTGTGATGGAATTGGGGAATTCCCTTTCTTTAAATAAGTATAGTCATCTCGCTCACTCTAGCGACTGGCAACACTGTCTATACTAACCAGTTGCCTTGCGGTAATTACCCGTGTTTTATTTTGTGTTCGGATTGTTTACGAAGAATATTCAGTGAGAATTAATTATTTCATATAAAGAATAGAGTTCAATATTGTCTAATAACACCTGCAAATTAGGATATGGTCCAGGTAAGTCCCTTCGGGGAAGTCCGTCTATGATGGCAAATTTGGCCTATGCCCTGGGTGGCTGGAACCCACGCTACGCCACTGACTGTGCCCATTTGGCAAACACAGGAAACCAGGTTATCTGCACCCCCCTACCGCAGATAACCTTTTGAAACTTCAAGTTTCTCTGTGGCCAGAAGAAAGGGCAATGCAGAAGCCCAAAGCCCTTCATCAGGGAATTGGGATTAAATTTGGCTTGCTCAATTGTAGCCAATTGTAGCCAAATCAAAGTCAGGAATATTACTGAGTGGTTGGAAGTAGCTGTTTCCTTCAATTTGTAGTGCTGCTGTGCTGATGTTAAAAGTCCATGTAGAGTTCCACATGGTGCTGTAGGGTGGCTTTTTTGTGTTATCCTCAGTAATTCTGTAAACAAAAACAGCCGTCTGATCTACACACAAAACAAATGCAGGAGGAAGGCTTTACCTTTATTGGATCACTGAAAAACATCTGTTCTTATGTCTCTAAAAATTATTTTGTTCATTAGACAGACACTGAAGAAACAACAGTAGTCAAAGTGCTGCTTTCCAGATGTTACAGGACTGCTTCCATTAGTCCCTGAGGAAGTGGACAGGCTCCTGGGATCTGTCCGTGCCACCATTTGTTTTTCACATCCGTGCCCCGCCTGGCTAATAAAAACTGCCAGGACGGTTACAGGCAGTTGAATCGAAGCGATCATAAATGCATCATTGCGGGAGGGGGTCTTTCCGACCTCTTTAAAACATGCTTTAGTTCACCCCTTCCTAAAAAAGCCTTTGCTCGATCCTACAGTAGCATCTAATTACCGCCCTGTATCCAACCTGCCCTTTTTGGGTAAGGTCTTGGAGAAAGCGGTGGTGCAGCAGTTAGAGGGGATCTTGGATGAATCGGATTATCTGGACCCTTTCCAGTCATGGTTCAGGCCTGGATATGGTACTGAGACTGCATTGGTCGCACTGGTGGATGATCTCTGGTGTGAGCAGGACAGTGGTCATCCGACCGTCCTGACTCTTCTTGATCTCTCAGTGGTCTTCAATACCGTCGACCACGGTAACCTTCTCGGGTGGCTCCGAGGATTGGGGATCCAGGGCACTGTGTGGTCCTGGTTTGCCTCTTTTCTGACGGGCTGGACTCAGTCGGTATGGTTGGATGGGGAGAGGTCAAGCCCAAGGCCCCTCCCTTATGGGGTGCTTCAAGGCTCGGTTCTCTCATCTCTCCTATTTAACATCTACATGAAGCCCCTGGGTGAGATCATCCATTCCCACGGGATAAAGTATCATCCTGGTGATGCAGTCAAAGTCCTATCCAGGAGTCTAGAGGCTGTGAGGGTCTGAATGGGGGACAATGGGTTACAACTGAATCCTGGCAAAACTGAGTGGCTGTGGGTGGGGGCTCCCATGCCAACAAAGGAGTTACAGTGGTGGGCAGCCAAAATTTTTATTACCACACTGTGGGCAGGAAGTGTGCAGGAATTTACTACCAATGTCGTGCATGGGGCCAACATCATGACATTGTGACATAATGGGCAGAGCCAACATCATGACATCATGGGCAGAGCCAAAGTCATGACGTTGTGGGCGGAACCAAAGAAAAATAAAATAAAAATAAAATAAAGAATCAGTATACATAAAAATAAATAAAAACACACTACATAAAATACCCCACCACCACCCCGAAACACAAAGAAAACAAACCCTAGTTCCTTACCTTTATTGGGGCCAGGGACTCGGGGAGCAGTAGGTAAGTGGTGGTGGAGCGGCAGCACAGCGATACAGCCTAGCATGGCCTGGCCTAGCCAGGATCGGCAGTGCCGCCATGGGAGCAGCATTGGCGGTCGGCGATTAAGGAAAGGCTGCTCAGAAGTGTGCATGCGTCAAAATACCATTTGACGCATGCACACTTCTATTTTTCAGTGCTCATGCATCAAATGGTGTTTTGACGCATGCGCACTTCCAAGCAGCCATTTTGGGCTGCCCGGAAAAGGAATCTGGAGGGTGACCAGAGAAGCAACTGAACCAGTTGCCCGGGGGTTTACTACCCACCCACCCCCGGCGAACCCCTCGGGATTTCCGCTACTGTTTCAGCTGCACCAATCCGAACCGGTAGCTGCCCACCACTGAGTTACCAGCTTTGGTTCTGGATGGGGCTAGCTTGCCCCAAACAGACCCGGTGCACAATCTGGGGGTCCTCCTGGACTCACAACTCCTGCTTGATGAGCAGGTGGCAGTTGTGGCTAGGAGGGCTTTTGCACAGTTGCGTATAATTTGCCAGTTGTGCCCACTCCTTGACGGGGACGCCTTACTCATTATCACCCACGCTCTGGTCACCTCCAGATCAGATTATTGCAATGTGCTCTACATGGGGCTGCCCTTGATGACCATTTGGAGGCTGCAGCTGGTCCAGAATGTGACCGTCCAGGTGGTGTTGGGATGTGGGCGTTATTCCCATGCAT
Organism: Furcifer pardalis; assembly: GCA_030440675.1. Classification (NCBI taxonomy): domain Eukaryota; kingdom Metazoa; phylum Chordata; class Lepidosauria; order Squamata; family Chamaeleonidae; genus Furcifer; species Furcifer pardalis. The sequence goes on along the minus strand of CP126890.1, from coordinate 42,493,576 downwards.
CTCCACTACTTCAGGAGCTGCACTGGTTACCAGTTTGCCTCCGGGTGCAATTCAAGGTGCTGGTCATTACCTTTAAAGCCCTATATGGTAGTGGGCCAGAATACTTAAGAGACTGCATCTTCCCAAGGTTATCGGTCCGTCCCACCAGAGCAGACCGGAGAAGCTCCCTAGTTGTGCCATCAGCCAGAGAGGCTCGACTCTCTGGCACTATACGGAGGACCTTCTCCGTGTCCGCTCCGGCCCTGTGGAACCGCCTGCCTCTAGAGTTACATCTCCAGATGGAGCTGTTGGCTTTTAGGAAGGGAGTGAAGACCTGGCTAGCAGGACTGGTGTGGGGTATCGATGGTTCATTGACCACTCCCTGCTGGCTTATTTAACATCTTCCACTCACCCTCTCCCTCTGTTTTATTTAAGGGAGTACAGTTTTAAATGGTTTTTAGATTGTTTTTAGATTTTTAAAATTGTATTTTACTTGTTTGTTTGTTTGATCGATTGTAATCTGCCCTGAGTCGCTCTTGCGAGTAGAGTGGAATAAAAATTCAAATACAGTACTGTAAATAAATTAGCCCATATAACCAATGGGGAGGAATGATGCTGGTAACATCTGGAGTACAACACTTGGCAAACCAGTTTTCTAATCAAAAGCTATTTTTTTTTAAAAAGCATGAAAATAAAGGTAAAGGTTTCTTTTGCTAGAAAGCCAGTTGTATCCCACTCTAGGGTTAAGTGCTCATCTCTGTTTCAAAGCTGAAGAGCCAGTGCTGTCTGCTATAGTATCATAAAAATAGCAGCAACCGCCCCGGAGAGAGAAAGGGAAGTCTTCTCTTTATCCATGGGGGAAACACCTTTTCTGCTACAACATGTATGCATCATTTTATAGTGCCAGCAGGTGGCAGGCACCATCTTAAAAGAGGTACATGTGCACACACACACACACACGCGCGTGCGCACGCGCGCACACACACACACACACACACACACACACACACACACACCATGTGAACTTGGCTGTGTATTTATACATCCATGCACACATGTCCTCCCCCCCCTGCATCATTCATGAGGAGTATCAGAAAACATAAAAATAAAAACACTGCAGCACTTTACAGACGAATTGTTATATTTTTACTGTGAGCTTTCATGGATCAAGTCCACTTCTTCAGACAAAGGAGTAAAACTTCCAGGCATGGTTTATATACACCAGATGCAGGGGTCAAGATGTCAGTGAATAAAACCGATTCCTATATCTTAAGCAATGAGGTAAAGACTAATCAAGCAGAATGACAGACAAGCATGCATAGCAGTACAGCTTCCTACAATTGCAGTAACAAATGATTACGGTATTCAGATTCGTTTTAAATGTCCTCCTTTCAATCGTAAAAGTGTGAAGTTGCCAAGCAAACCATATGCTAATGAATTTAACCTCTTAATGGTTTAACCTCTTACTTGTGTGGGCACATCCTGTTGTGCTCATGTTGTAAAAGAGAATTTGCAGGAAGGTTAGTGAAAGGGATATAATACACCAAAATATAGACCAATACACCAAAAATGAGGAGGGGACACTGTCTATCGTATCCTCTTCCATTCCTCCTTGTTCTGTCATCTTTGCAAGGTCCAGACAATTTAGGGAGTCTTTCCTTTGAGTTCTCAAATTGGGACTTTGAGTTCTCAAATTGGGACTGCTCTTTCCAGACCCTCTAGCATGCGCACACATACTCACACATATACACATCGTGTACAGAATGAGGAAACAGTGACTCCAAAAGTGCCATATAATGAAGGTGAGTCTATGACATGCTATGCAGTATTCAAGGACATGTAAAGTAAAAAAAAATCCATTCGCAACAGTAATAATGTTTTAGAGGTTAAATTAGCTTAACCTAGAGCAGTGATGGCAAACCTTGGCACTCCAGGTGTTCTGGAACTTCAATTCCCAGAAGCCCTGATTAGCAGGAGTGTTGACTTGGGTTTCTGGTACCAGTAATTGCAGTCAAAGAACACCTGGAGAGCCAAGGTTCACTATCACAGAAGAGGATGGCCATGGGCTAAAACCAATGAATAAAGCTGCTGCTGCTTCTTCTTCTTCTTCTTCTTCTTCTTCTTCTTCTTCTTCTTCTTCTTCTTCTTGGTGGAGGAAGAGGAGTGGGTGGGGAAACGGGGCTGCCATTGGTGCTGGTGGGGTGGGGCTCCCCCCACTGGTGTAGTGTGGGGGGACAAGGGGGCAGCCCGTCCTGGGCGGCACTTTGCGGGGGGCGCCGCCACTGCCGCCTCAGATGTCTTGGCGGCTGGGGCAGGGACTCTGCCGTGGGGACGGGTGCCAGGACCCTCTGCCACTGCTGGCACCCTGGGCCCCACCCCGGGCTGGAGAGCACCAGAGAGTGTGGACCTGACTGCACAGTGGGGACCAGGGGGCACTTTTTCCTCTTCCTCCTCCTTCATCCTCCTCTTCTTCAGGCTTCTCTTCCTTACGACCAGCTCGTGCCACCTGGGGCCGCCCTCGGTCCTGGGTTGAGACCCAGAGGCTGAGGTGGTGCGGCAGAAGCCCAGCAAAGAGCCTGCCATCAGTGTCCCAGGCATGCAGGCGCCCCATCCCCGAGCCCAGCGGTGGCAGCTCCACCTTCAGTAGCAATGGCACACAGGAGGACAGGAAACAAGGCCGGTGGTCGTTGCAGCCCAGCACCTGCAGCCGGAGCAGCGCCGGCCAGGCCTTGCCGGGGAGGGGTCCTCAGCCTGGCCGAAGCTGCTCCGGCTGCAGGTGCTGGGCTGCAACAACCACTGACCTCACTTCCCACCCTCCCGTGCGCTGTTGCCACTGAAGGTGGAGCTGCCACAGTTTGGCTCAGAAATGGGGTGGCTGCGCACCAGGGACGCCGATGGCGGGCTCTTTGCTGGGCTTCCACCGCACTGCCTCAGCCTCTGGGTTTTGACCCAGGACCAAGGGCGGCCCTGGCCCCTGCGCAGCACCACCCGGTGCCACGAGCTGATTGTAAGGATGAGGAAGCCTGAAGAAGAGGAGGAGGAAGACGGAGGAGGAGGAAAAGGCACCACTTGTTCCCCACCAAGGTAGGATTTTCTTCTCATTTTGTGTGGGGGCCCCCGGCGAGCCTAGGTGGTGTGGGGCAGCGAGTTAGGCCTGTGCCCCGGGTGGCTGAAACCCACCTTACGCCACTGGCTTCCCCACGACAGCACACATGCCCACATAGAGGGCTCTGCATGCCACCTGTGGCACACGTGTCATAGGTTTGCCTTTACTGACCTAATACAATCCTTTGTGACTGCAGAGAAGAAAAGACAACTTCACACTGATACCAAGTGTACTCTGTGTCCCCTCAACTATATAAACTATATACTATGGAAGCTTTGATATTCATTCCAAAAATACTTCTGATGTTACCCATGAATGAGTGAAAATTATCTACTAATATTTATTAATTGTACTGTGGCGCTTTTGATATGCACACAAAAGAACAAAAATCCATAGATTTAAATGGTTCTGCTGTAACTGGAACGATGATTATATTGAGACCAATATCACATCTAAGCTGTTTTGTTTGAGTAGAGTGAGCTTTGCATAGAAATGAAAGAGACTTGGGAGTGGAACACTTGGTCCTTTAACATTTTTATTAGCTGCAGCTTAGTCTGAGTCACTTCTGGAAGAAATATAGAATTACTTTGCAATAAAGTGAACTTTTTGGAATAGTAGCTGTGTTAGTCTGTGGTTCAGCCATATCACAAAACAAACAAAACAAAACAAAAAACACTGTAGCACTTTAAAGACTAACTGCTATACTGTATTTTTATTGTTAGCTTTCGTGGGTCAAGTCTCTGACGAAGTGGACTTGATCAACAAAAGCTAACAATAAAATATAGCAGTTAGTCTTTCATGTGCTAGTGTTTTTTATTTTGTTTTGGTTATTTTGTTTTGTTTTCTGATTTGCAATAAAGTAGTATTATTGGCAACAATAATAAAAACCAAGGGTGCAATGTTAAGAAGTTGGCACCTGTTTCTATTTGTTTAGAATAGTGAGTTGCACTAGAGTATGCCTATTGATTCAGTGAGGATTTGGTGAGTCAACTCCTCTGTAAATTCCATTGATTCAAGAGGCCTATTCTAGTTGTGACTTAATGTAGTAAGCAATAGGATTTAAGCCAGAGTATAGTCTAATTGTCTTTCGTATCACATTACTTTTACAGTGACACCTGAGTTTGCATTACTGCATTCTGAGGCTGATGTTAAAGGAACTGCTTTTCAGCTTTTTTGTTGTTCACTTGCAGATGGCTAAGAGGTGTGGCTAGATGGCATTGTTGATGCAATGGGGGTAGAGCTGAGCGGGCTGCGGAAGATGGCGAAGCCTGGCATGCAGTGGTCCATGGGGTTGCAAAGGGTTGGACTCAACTATGCAACTGAAGCACAACAACAACAACAAAAGAGGAAGAGAAACAAACCCTCAGTCTCAATTGACACCTAAGTGTGTTAGCAGGAAAAAGTGACAGAACAGATTAAAATACATAAGAGACAGGTGGATGTAGATCATAGTACAACTTTTACCTCTATGCCAAAATCAGCAGCAATCCTATCTGTTGTCACCCCACAAACATGTGGTGAAATCCATTCACATGAGCAGAACTCAGGCCGTGGTGGATTAGTGGTTAAGATACTGAGCTTGATGACCAGAAGGTTGGCAGGTCAGCTGTTCAAGACTCGAATGCTGTGTGACGGAGTGAGCACCTGTAATCTGTCCCAGCTTCTGCCAAACTAGCAGTTTGAAAGCAAGAAATTGCAAGTAGATAAATAGGTACTGCTTCAACTGGAAAGGTAACAGCATTCTGTGCGCTTCCGTATCTAGTCATGCCTGCCACATGACTACAGAAATGTTTGCAGATGCAGGCATCACTGGCTCTTTGGCTGTAAATAGAGATGGGCACCACAGCATAGAGCAGGTATTCTCAACCTGCAGCCTGTGGACCGAATGTGGCACATTGCACCATTTCATGTGGCCTCACCACCATCACCACCACACCAGGAAGTGCCATGTGGCAGAGTAAGGGCCAGCAACCTAGTGTAGGGCTTCCCGGTGGGGGTGGCCCACACCGGTCAGCACTTTTTTGGGGTGGCAAAATTTCACAATAAATAGGACTTTGCCGCCACCCCCAGACTTCCTAGTGGCCGGGGTGAAGGGGCTGCTGTGGTGACTGGCGCCGCGACCCTCCACCGTCACGGCATCCTGGACCCTGCAATGGGCCAGGGCACAAAAGGCTGCTACAATGGTGGGACTTTGCCGCCACCCCTGGACTTCCTAACCAGTTGCCTTGCGGTAATTACCCGTGTTTTATTTTGTGCTCGGATTGTTCATGACAAATTTCTGTAAATTTTGGAGCCTTTGGATTTAAATACCTAAATAAGGGGGCGGCGAATTTGGCCTACACCCGGGGGGCTGAAACCCATGCTACGCCACTAGCAAGGGCAAAATGGCCATCTGACCCCCAAAGCTGTCTGAGGGAGCGTGACCCGGGCCCCGGCTTAAAAAGATTGAGAACTCCTGGCCTAGAGTAAGACATGACTGGCTTTTGAGCAAGGGAGACCTTTACTGCTTCTTACTCTGCTTTTCCCAGAAATTCTTATTTCCAAGAACTAAATAGATGTTATTCTCCAACCTCTATTAATATTGTTACTGTTTCATTTATGTAGGATAGTCTTATATCTCCACACTTTATTGTGGGTTATTGTTGGTTGTTTAAAAAACCCTAATTTAAAAAAAAAAAAAAAGGACAACTGTGCAAACAGACATGTACAGAGAAAACTTGTTGTGGTAGAGAAGGTTGGGAGGTAATAGAGGAGTTGTTCCTTTCCTCAGTCTCCACTTGCAGAAGAAAACTCCACTCTACACTGCTGGGTGGGAAACCATTGTGGGTAGCAAGTGGAAATCCTCTAGAAGAGAACATTTGGATAATACTACTAGGTCCAAAGTCTCAGAGATCCCACGAATGACCCTTTTTCCTCAAATAAAAGAGATGAAAACACCTCCCCTTTTGCTCCAGAGTAGAGGGGAGTCAGGCCAGCAGGGCTTGGGATGTGGAAGGACTGGGTCTGCTAGCAGGCTGAGTAAGGATCAAAGGCTCTTTGCTGGAGATATGGCAAACCATTTCAAGAGCCAGCCATTTCTCTCAATACTTGGCTCTGAGGAGTCCACAGAGGTAGGGCCCTATGAGTTGGATGATGCGGAAAATCATCTAGCCCGTGTGACTTTCCAGATTACCTGGTGTTTTGGCTCTGAGGGTGCTGCCCAGGCACTTATACTAACAGGTAAGTGATGGGTTTGTGTTTGGGGTGAGCGGGTGGGTGGGTTGATTTATGTTTGGGGTGGGTGGGTAGGTGTTTGGGTGTATTTTAATGTAAATTTTATTTATTTATTTAATTTATTTACGGGTTTGTGTTGTGGGTGGGTGGGTTGAGGGGTGTGTTTGTGTGTGCTTATTTTTTATTATTTTTTTGGCCCTGCCCATGACGTCATGACATCATGATGTTAGCTCTGCCCACACTGTGATGATGTCATGGTGGGGTAGTAAAATTTTTGACATCCCACCACTGAATGAGCCCCATGGAACAGATTAAAATCATTGTATGAGGTACCAATGTACTTTATTTCAAAACTTGGATGGGAGGGGACAGTCATAATTTCTGCTACTGGTTCTGGCGAACTGGTGCAAACCTGCTGATGGCCACCACTGTGTATACATTGTCTGTAGTGGAAAAGAATATTCTAGCAGGGGTTTCAGAACTGTATAGGTTCATAACTACTGTATATCACTTTCAGACCAAAATATTTCCAGGTGAAGTATTCAATTGAACTCCTGTCAATTGAATTTGAATTGCACTAGCTAGGGCTACAACAGTCTTCCCTGTCACCATGTATGGATGCAAAAGCTGGATAGTGGGGTTTTTTTTAAAAAAAATACCCTGATAGGAAACATTTTATTCATCTGAAATATGGTGCTGTGGGAGAGCTCTGTGAATACCCTGGACTGCCAGAAGGACAAACAAGTGGACCCTAGAGCAAAGCAAGCATGAAGTGTCTCAACTTAAGGCAAAAACGATGAAGTTGAGACCGTCCTATTTTGAGCACATTATGAGAAGGTCAGACTTTCTGGAAAAAACAATAATGCTGTGAATGGTGGAAGGCAGCCTGAAAAGATGAGATGGATTGAATCTCTGAGGGAACCCAAAGTCTTGGTTTATTAGAGTTAAGCAGGGTTGCTGAGGACAGGATGTTTTGGAGAGCTCTCCTTCATCCCAAACTTTGGCACAGGGGCCGAATGTGGCTCCCAACGCCAATTCATCTGGCCCACAAAGCCCTCATCATCACCCCATATGGGTGCATTTTACTTCTGCTTCCAGGAGCGACAAGGGCTTCACAAGCCTGGATGAATTGGCATCAGGGGCCGCATCTGGGTCCTGGGCCATAGTGACCAGCTCCTTGAACTGAGTGACCAGCCCGCGGCCTGAAAAGTTTGGGCACCCCTGCCATAGGTCATAACAAAAACAAGGCTACAGTTCCCTATAGATTTACATGTCAGTTAAACCTCCTTGAACTCAATGAGGCCTACATCTCATGTAAAAAAGTACTGTATAGGATTGAATCATCTGACAGACATCACAGAGAATTATGTCTTCAGATATATTTCTCTCTGCTGGGATCATAATTCGGCACCACCTTTGTTTTCAGCTTTGTTCTTCCCCCACATTGACAGGAGAGTAGACAATTCGCTGTGGTTATTGCTGCTTGAGCATGAAGAAATTTTTCTTGGTTGTTTTTGTTGTTATTCCAGTGATGAGTCACACAGGATATAGCAGATGGCATAGAAAGTGAAGCCACAAAGATATGAAAACACTAATGAGGTTGAGACAGAAGATTGGTGTAATGAGGCTGAGTGAGTGAAAGCCAATAAAAATGATGTAGGTCAGTGGAAGGAGGAAATCCAGCAGGCGTAGGATGACTGGACTTGTGCTGGCAAGATCAGAGAAACAAAGTGAATGGAAAGGGAGGGAGGAGGTAAAAGAAAAGGAATTTTCTCTCACACACTTATCTCATACACCTCCCTCCCTCCTAGTGTAAACATAGGAGACACTGAGTTGTCCAGAAGAAACTGTTCTACATTAGCAAAACAGAAGAGCAGCTTATAGTTTGTGTAGCTGAAATAGGCTTGAAGGATATATGAGCTGCTTCCAAGTAGAGAATTGTGTCACGGGGACAAAGGGCAAAAGGAAAACAGAACAGGTTAACTGCAAAAAGACTAAAAATGCTCTTGAGATATACCATATATTGCCCTTATTTGTTTGTTTGTTTGTAAGTTATGCTTGAATTTTATGCCACTCACTTTGAGTTTGTTGTACTGTGTGAGATTTCGCCTGGAGCCAAGAGATCTTTAGATGTGGTTCTTTTAAAGTTTGAAATGAACACACTGCCTGTTGTTGTGGCAATCTCTGTGTTAACTTTCCTCCACAGATATTGAGACAACCATTCGTGTCTACAGAAGAAAGTAAAGCTTATTTATCTAGCTGGGGGGAGAGTCTGTTTTGTGTTCCCTGCACAGGGCTGTAGTGGTAAATTTGAAAGTGCAAGGTGCTGATTGTGACAGATTCCATAGCCACTCAGCCCCATAAGGAAGGTTTCCATCTGTGTGTATAATCATGCCATCAAGTCATTCTTCCTTCCGCTTCTGCCCTTTTTCCTTCTGCAATACTCTCCCAGTTTTCTCACCCAAAATCCACTAGAAACATTCCTTCTTGGTATCCTTATGCAGGAAGAGTAAATCCACTTCCCTTTTGCTACTTGAAGCCATGTGGTCATGTTGCCCCTTAATGCCAGTGAAATGCTGCCATCATTATTTCATAGCTACTTTTTCTTCTTCCATATCTAGGCCAGATGTGAAACTGCCAAAATGAAGCCACCTTTTGGTGAGTTCATTCTGCAGTTCCTTTGGCTAGTAAACGGGGCAGGGGGCGGGGGGGGGGGGAGGACAGCAATTCACCCAGAAAGACTTTTGTGATTTACTCTTTCTTTTAGGAATAGATGGTGGCCCAGCTTAATGTATATGTGTTAAATCAACTTGGTTGACAACAACATATGCGTCATTTCTTACAGAGGTAGAATTTGTTGGGAATTTATTGCTGCCTTGTTTTAATTGATTTAGACATGGAGAAATGGGTATTTGTAATTCCTCACATAAAACACAATGCATCACTGAAATTTGCATCCGTCATTTGACTGCACAGCTCACTATGAAGAATTTGCACAACACTTTGTCAATGAAATCACTTAGCTCCATTCTGAGTTAGATGATACTCATCCTGTGACTGTAGCATTGATACTGCTTTCTCTATGTCAATGGATTTGTTACAATTCATGCAGGGCAGAGGAGAAACCAACCAATTATTGGGTACTCTCCAATATTCCATTTTTGGGCAAAGTGCTCTTAACGCCAGGAGTTGTTGGATGAATCAGATTAGCTAGATCCATTTCACTCTGGCTTCAGACCTGGTTATGGGACTGAGTCAGCTCTGGTTGCCTTGGCAGATGATATTTGCCAGGAAGTGGATGTATGGTGTGGTCCCCTTTTGGTTTTGCCAGACCTTTTGGTGACTTTCAGTACCATTTGCAGTGGTATCATTCTGGGCCACATCTCTGGGATGAACTGGAAGGTATGGTCTTGCAGTGGCCCCAAACTGGCAAATTTGGAAGGCAGTGCTGGGAGGCTCTTGTTCAATGCCCTGGATTTTGGCTTGTGGAATACTTTAGTGCAGGAGTTCTTAACCTTTTAAAGCTGGGGGTCGGGTCACTCTCCCTCAGACAGCTCCAGGGGCTGGATGGCCATTTTGCCCTTCCTTCACCACATGGCACTTTCTGATGTGGTGGAGGTGGTGGGGGAGTTTGCCAGATACAGTTTGCCTGTTTATTCCAACGCAAGTTTGTATCAATCTTTTTATCTTAAGATTACTGTACTCAGTTGCCAATTATGTGTTAAATGCATCATCTAGTTTGGCCATTTGTTTTGTGTTTGGTCAGATGGGACAGAATGCTAGTTTATTCACACATCCGATGTTTCTGAAAGAATTGCATGGCTAGAGGGATGGCACTGGAAGAGAATGAAAGATGTGTTTCCATATCTGGTCATAAGTGGTCCAAATCTGAAGAACTGTGAAACTTTCTGTCTCTCTGACAGAAGTTTTTCTGTCTGCCTGAAGTAGCAAGTGTAGTACTGTATGTGTTTCATGTAGCTCTTCAGTTTCTTTGAAACTGATTTGAGTTTCAAAAACAATCATTGATGTTGTATGCAAACTAGCTATTAAAAAGCCCACCCTCCTGAAACCACACTGTTCCTTAGAGTAACAGATTTCCTTAGAGTAACAAATGATTTAAATACATTCCTTCCTTCCTTCCATTGCAAAATTTGGACATGTTTGCCAAGACTCCATTCTTTGTTTAGAACGTAGAAAGTATATTGGATATATTTGCTCTGAAGACTGTTTTTGTAAAAGTGATGATAAAGAGCAATTAGTACATCCTGATTATGCAGGGGAATGCTATTTTGCTCCACAGTGATTTTAAAGAACAACCCTACACATAGGTGTGTGCATCTAAATCTGATGTAGCATTGTTCTAAATATAGTTCTCGGCAGCCCGCTGTATTCTTTGCAAAGCAAGGTTTTGACATTGTGTTCAGCCAGATGAAAAGAAATGAGGGGTAAGAAAGAGAGAGGGAGAAAGATTTTATTCTCAAAGAAAATATAGTCTTTAAATATATAACATAATCAGCCTTAGAATTTTCTTAGATACAATTCCAGAATTCAATATTTTGTCAAACAAGGTCCGTGCCTTTTTTCAGTCTTTAGAAATAACAATCCAGAGTGATAATATATAACAATAGAAATATATTCCACCATATTCGTCTGTTATATTATGGAGGAAGCAAACGAGGGTATCTTTTTCTAAAAGGTTTGATATTTGAGCATATTTTTCATTGCTGCTCACTAGGATAATAAAATTCCTTCAGGCAAAGATGAGCTACATCAAGGCAGCACTGTGTCAGGGCAGGCTTTGTTAGTACATGCCCTTCCACCTTCATTTCTGGTCCCTCCTTGCCTTTAATTTGTCAGGAAATACTAGCAAGTCAAGCTTTTTTATTGGGCCTACATCATCCATATAAATATATCAGAACTACACAAAGGACTTTGACATGAGTTCTTTGTAGCTGTAAATCGAATGGAATGGAACTCACAGCTTGGTAACCTACAAAGGCCATTGTTCATCCCTTTACATGCTCCTTGTGCTCTGTTACTTGAAACACAGGAAAAATAAGAATAGCTTCTAGATCAACAACAGTGGTAGGCAAACTGAATTGGGATGAATAAATCTGAACAGCACTTGGAAGCAAGTGCCACTGATTCCACTACCTGCAGCTTACTTTCAAAGTAACAAGTTTAGGCTTGTAAAACATTTCCATAAAACTTTATTAAGAATGGAGCAAAGCAAAAAACAATATCCTTCACAACAGCACCGTTGATTAATGTCAGTAAGATTTACTATTGAAATAGGCAATCATAGCTAACAGTGAGAAATGATGTCAGATGCAATATAGCCAATGATGTGGGGATGATGACTGCTACAATCCCATAATATCTAGAAGGCCAAAAATTGTGTATCCCTGAGAAACATTGACCAACATCAACTATGAGTATAGAAGGCAGGGTGCTTTCTTGGACAAGCATAAATCAACTACTGTACTTTATTCTCTTTGGGAATATGTATGTAAGTTTGGAGGGTTAGACAGACATATAAACACATCCTAAATTACTTTCACTCAGGAGAGCTGACTTGGCCTTTTGGCAGTGGTGGGCTGCTGCCGGTTCAGACTGGTTCAGCTGAACCAGTAGCAGAAATCCGGAGGGGATCGCCGGGGGGGGGGGGTAGTAAACCCCCAGGCAACTGGTTTGGTTGTCTCTCCGGCTGCCCTCTGGATATCTTTTCTGGGCAGCCCACAATGGCTGCTTTGAAGTGCGCATGCATCAAAACTCCATTTGACGCATGCATACTGAAAAATAGAAGTGCGCATTTGTCAAATGGTATTTTGCTGCTCCCACAGTGGCACTGCCGGGCCAGGCTGGGCCTGGCTGAACTACCGGGCCTGGCCAGGCCAGACTAGGCTGTGCCGCTGCTCCGCTGCCGCCTACCTACTGCTCCCCGAGTCCCCAATGGCCCGACCCCAGCAAAGGTAAGGTACTAGGGTTTGTTTTCTTTGTGTTTCGGGTGTGGGGGGTATTTTATGTAGTGTCTGTTTATGTTATTTTTATGTGTACTGTGTTTTTAATTTAATTTAATTTAATTTAATTTCTTTGGCTCCGCCCATAACATCATGACATCATGACATTGGCACTGCCCATGAAATCATGACGTTGGCTCCACTCCTGATAACATGATGTAATGACACTGGCACCACCCATGACGTTGGCCCACCCACAGTGTGGTAGTAAAAAAAAATGGCAGCCCACCACTGCCTTTTGGTGATTGAAGAACACCTGGAGTGCCAACACCTGGACCTTGTATGGCCATTTGGGTTGTCTCTTGGATTACAACTTCAGATTTCTTGTGATGAAATGTACAGTACCCATTTCACCTACTTCACCTTTTACCCTGGTGCGGGGCTTTACTGACCAGGAGCCTTGACTGCTTGATTCAGCATGGAGCAGGACAACTATCAGCTGAGGTGAGAGGAAAATCCTCTCACGGGCTATGTTAGGTTATGCTGCTGGCAAATGATATGTCCATCACAGGATAGCAGATCAAATCTGGAATCAAATTGCAGGCCAGCCAGGGAAATTTACTAAGGAATGGCAATTGTGAGCTGCTGTTTTAACATCTCACATACCTCAAATATTCTGTTAGGGTCACTAAAAGTTGGGAAGGGGTTGGTGGCACATGAAACCAATGTTTACTTATCTACAGCCTTCTTACTTATTTGTTTATGTTGCTATTTGGCTCTTCTTATTCCGAATTAGCTTAGGCAGGACAAAATATTTTCCACTGTTGATTTTGGCCCTAAATAGCTGCAACATTTTATTGGACATCCCTCATTTAACAAAGCAGTTCTATATAATAAACAAATAGAATTAAAACCATAAAACAACAATATTATTTGCTATGAAGTCGTATCATTTAGTCATCCTTTTAAGACAGGGATTCCCAGCCTAAGGCTCCCAGGCTGGATCTGCCCCCAGGCACAATTTTATGTGTCCCCCCTCCAAGGGCATTTGAGAAACAAAATGATCACCCCCTTTGAAGCTGTTGGGACAAAATGGCTGCCCCCATTGTGCAGACAGGGCAAAATGGCCATCTGGCCCTTGAAGCTGACTGAAAGAGTGTGACCTGGCCCCCAGCTTGAAAAGGTTGGGAACCCATGTTTAAAGACCAACAACCCTCAAGGAATAGCAGTGAAGTACAAGAATCCCTCATAGTGTCAAAATCTCCTTGCCTCCGCACCCCAAAATTAGTTAGACACATATTCTTGATGAACATTATCTCTGAACAACCATGCTGAGCAGCATCAAATGGAATAGCAGGCAAATACATTTGGATGATGCCATTGCCATGACAGCAGAGGCAACCCCTGGCAAGGATGGGACCTAGATATATTAATATTCCAGAGATCCACTAGCATAAAGTCCAAGAACACCTGGAGTGCCAAGGTTCATCATCATGGGATAGCAGATAGAGTTTCAGACCAAATCTGGAATCAAATTGCAAGCCAGCCAGGGAAACTTACTAATGAATGGCAATTGTAAGCTGCTGTTTTAACATCTCACATACCTTAAATACTCTGTTGGGTCACCAAAAGTTGGGAGGGGGTGGTGGCACATAAAACCAATATTTACCTATCTACAGCCTCCTTACTTATTTGTTTATGTTGCTAGTCAGCATAGAAAGTGCTGAGAGGATGGCTCCATGGGAAGGATCTGCATTATTGACCTTTCTTCAGATATTCTGATGTAACTTTGGCAAAATAGGAAGCATCCATGGCAATGGGACCAAATTTCAACATTTTCTTTACAGTACTAGTTTCCCCTTTGCTAGATCATCATTTTTGTGGACCACAAACGACTGTAGATGTACATTGCAACAAACCAACTGTTTAGTAGTCATTTCTCTATTGCCACACATGATTTTGGAAATCCAAACCCCTTAGTCTTGTGAAAAATACTATGTTATTGTTCTGTATCCTAGTACATAATCCTCAAAGCTGAAATTACACATTAGCCAAACTCCTGTTATGCAACTATACACAAGCATATCAAGGCGAGGTTGTGCTTGTGTTCATTGCAACAGCACTAAGATGAAGGTGAAATCAGCAAAAAGTTTCTGCCAATGAACTTCATAACTAGTCATGTTGGAGATGTGTGGCCTTTTGTGCAAGTGAATAGGACAATTCTTTGTTTTGTAATGCCCAGCAGATTTATACCAGCGTAATTTTACATCATGCCTACTAAATTTAACATAAAACACGACGACTCTTTCCAGAAAGGAACTATCACTTTACACACACACACACCATATACAAAAGCAAACATGGTACAAATAATTCTAAGTAAATTCAAAGGGGACAAAAAAAGAAAACCTATGAGTCACCCACTGATTGTGTGTTAACAACCTTTCATGCATTGGTAAGATCTAAGCTTGTTATAAAAGAGGCAGAGAAGCTAAACTTTGATTAGTGCTGATTTGGGGAAGACGTTACAGAGATGTGTCATTATTTAAGGAGCAAAATAAAATAAAAAAAATCTCTGTACCTGAAAGCCTGCTTAACATAATGTCTTTTGTTGTATCCTGTTAAAATATTATGAGGATAGTGCAAAGAGTTGGAGATGCATTCATGCAAAGGCAAGTTCAAGGTTTGTTTGTTTTTAGCATAATGAGCAATCATTTTGATACCAGCATATGCATTTTCCATGCATTTAATACAGTATATGACTTTAGATGTAGAATCTCTCTTCTCCACTTCCACCTACATGCACACAAACATTAATATATGAATTCTACACAAGATGCAAAATGCTCCTTTTTTATTACTTCCAGAACACCCCATCATGGCTGGAGAATTCTCAGAGTTTGAATCCAGAAAAGTAACTTTCCACATCTCTAAGATATCTCATACAATTCTGGGGCACTCTTTCACAGAGAGAGACTGATGAGATCTGTGATGGTGTACCTTGGCACTCCAGCTGTTCTTGGACTTCAGTTCCCAGAAGCCCAAGTCCCTGTGAATCCACACGAATGAGCTTAGTGCGGAATTGAAGTCCAATAACAGCTGGAGTGCCAAAGTTCACCATCACTGGACTAGATGGTTATTAGCTGTCAGGAAGCTACCCAGACTCCCTGCCTGGGGAATCCAGTCAAGGGCAAAACATACATCAGATCTGCATTCCTTGCAATGAAGTCGCTAATAACAATAATCCTCATTGGAGTGGATGGACACTGCTCCAACCCCTCCCCCCTCCCCCTCTGACCTCAGGCAAAATCTTTATCATGGCACATTAAATTGCCCACACCTAGATGGCAAGAAGATTTGCATCTGATACTTGCTCAGAGCACAAGTGGTTTGTGACTAGGGCAAGGGGATGCCCCCCCCCCAAGGAATGTTCAGGGGAAATGTCTGGTTTTTCCCCATGTCACAACTAGGTCACCCTTGCTCGAAAGCCAGTTGTATCTGACTCTAGAGTTCAGTGCTCATCTCTGTTAATAGTCAAAGAGCCAGTGCTGTCTGCGTCTGCAGGCATTTTCATTGACATGTGGCAGGCATGGAACACTGTTTACCTTCCCACCAAAGTGGTACCTATTTATCTACTTGCAATTTCCTGCTTTTGAACTGCTAGACTGGCAGGAGGTGGGACAGAGATGGGAGCTCACTTTGCCGTGCAGCATTTGGGACTTGAACTGCTGACCTGCCAATCTTCCAGTCATCAAGTTCAGTGTCTTAACCACTAAGCAACCGTAGTCATGTTGCAACTAGCAAGAAACAACATTGGAAAAGTTACTTTATTGAAGCACAAGTCTCAGATTGTCCCAGATTGCTGCCTGGAAGATTCAGAGTATTGTAGTTAATATATACATATACAGTTGTACTTCGCTTAAAGAGCATAATGTGTTCCACAGGATTGCTCTTTAAGCGAGTTTGCTCTTTAAGCGAAACACCATTGAAAGTGACCAGTTGTGGGAGGGATTGTGAACCCCAATTTATTTGTTAAGCGAGTTTTTGGTTGGTTTTATTTGTTAAGCGAAGCAAACATTCAGAGAAAATTCTGCTCTTTAAGCGAGTTACTCTTTAAGTGAGGCACTCTTTATGCGAGGTTTAACTGTACATATATGCACCTATGATATATATATATATAATTTCCATATATAAAATCTGGCTAGATTTAAAGCAAAAGGTTTGAGTAAATGCTTTCTTTTTCTTTTGGTTCATATGCTCCACCCTCTTCTGTTACTAACTTGAAAACCTATTGAAAGTCAGGCATAGTTATCGTTTCCCCCCTTCCACTGCCCAGTGCTGACTACCTGAATGTTTAATGACAAGACTGCTAAGACCTATAACAGTGTACTCTTTCTTTAAACAACCCTTTTTCATATGTATTCCCCAAGAAGAAGCAAGAAGACTGTTTGCAATGTTTATAGTACAGTACACTGTGCTCTACCTATTGTTAAAGTGACATATCACCTATGATACTTGTTCCATCTGTTTTCAATGTTTGTAAGAGAGAGAATGTCTGCTATTAGTTGGAAGCTACGACATGTTTTTATGGCAAAAAAAGCAGGAAGGAAGAAAAACAATTGAGGTGATGACGACGACAACGAAAATGAAGATGACAACAACAACAACCCCTCCCCCCCAAAACAGTACCATGTTGTCATGCAGGGGCTTCTGCATTCTAATTATTCTGGGAGCTATGCTGAACAGATACAACCATATCAGAAAGAGCTTAGCTGAAGAACCAGACTTCCACAACCCATGATGACTCCATCGTTGCCTGGATTAATGATTGTGTTGGATGTTATGGCTCCTGGGCATCCATTAAAAATGGGCTACAGGGCTAAACTTCTTTTGCTAGACAACCAGAGCATGGAGTTGATGAGTGACTCAAGATAATGAAGGAGGAGGAGGAAAAGAAGAGTGCAGTAAAGTCAACTCTGATTTGACCTTTTCAAGGGTTTTCTATGTAGAGAATACTCAAAAGTGCTTTCCTGTTCCCTTCTTCCAGGGGTGCCCTGGGACTGGGCAGTTTGCTCAAAGCCACACAAAATGGCTCTTTTGGGTTGCACAGTGGGCAATTGAATGTCTAACCTCAGTCTCTGCAGCCAGATACCTTACAATTTGAGCTATCCAGCCAGCCCAAAGTACAGAAAGGATGTTACTGGTCCAAAAACTGCTCCAGAATATGTTTTAGAATTTAATTGGAAGATATAAGTGGTGAAGGACTCATGCCAAAAGCACAGGTATGCTTTTGTATTTTGAATGCCAGTGAAACCATTAACCTCAACCCAGCCAGGTTCACCTGTACCTTGTGAGATGACTAATACTGGTATAGTGGCTAGAGTGCCGGGCTAAGACTTGGGAGAGCCTGTTAATCCCCACTTAGCCCTGAAGCTTGCTGGGTGACATTAAGTTACAATGTATAAACCTGCCTTATAAAGGTGTTGTGACAATAAAAACAGGAATTGGAAGATGACTATGGCCCTGAGAAAACTGTAGGGAGTGTGGGATAAAAATCTAAGAAAGAAAGAAAGAAATATGGGCAAAATTGTATTTGTGTTGAAACATATATGGAAAGTCACACATTAGGCTGCCCAGTCATGGTTGTTCTGGCTTGTGCATGACCATCTGTCTAATGGTCCAGTTGATGTATGGTTATCTCAGGTTTCCTTAACGCAGTAGCATCCAGTGTGTAGAAGAAAATTCCTTAACACACCATTTCCTTTCCATATCAATGCTCCAGTATCAAGTGGGTGTTTGTAACCATAGAAAAATGTTTCCCACATTCGAGCTCCAAATTGTGTGGTCAGATTATTTACAGCAGTGGGCAAGTCATTAATTAGCTGCATGCCACAAACAGTTCTTGATGCTGTGAATTTCCCACTGCCGTTGTGGATCTAGGGATGAGTGAGGAAACAGGAGGTCTCTGTGAAGACAGACGAATGTATTTTTGTGGTGAAGGGTGGTGGTGGGGGAAACACACTAGACTTTTTTAAAAAAAATCTTACCCGTGCAAAGCTACTATGCCTTTACAAATGCACCTTTGTTCTCCTAGAAAATGGGTTACAGAGCTAAGGAATCACAATAATAAATTATGAATGGTCCTCGTGAAGCTGTAATTGAAGGAACAACTCCATGTTACATTACATATGTCTTGAACAGAAGCTTGACAGTTGCTTTCCCTGTGTAAAAGCATATTCAGGAGGCAGCAGTTTTGAGCAGTGCACAGAAGGAATGGCATATCTCATGCTGTCCTCATCAAACAGAACTTACAAATTCGCTGGCTGGGCCAGATCAAAGCCCCTTCTCAGCTAGTGTCCTATTTTCCACTCTGCCCACATCTGTTACCTCTATGAAGAACTCCAGTGTTGTTCCCTAGTAACAAATATTTGAAGGCATGGTGCCAATGACATTTGCCTCTTTCCCCTTCCAAATCCCCTTAGTCGTACAGGCACAGGCGCATTACCTGTCAATTCACCAAAATCAGATATCTTTCTGTGAGGACTGGGCTATTTCCATAAAAGAAATCCATACTCACCCACCCATCCCTCACCACACCCCATATTTTATGTACTCTGTTACCTCATGGAAACAGGACATAGAGAAGGATGATTGACAGACTCACAGGCAATGCACAGACATGAATAAAATTGAAGGGTGGTGGTGGAAATAATTATTCAGCCTCTAAGGGAAAACGGTGCTGTAAAATTGTTATGCTGCCTTTCTATTTTATATCTTGCTATATCTTGAATAAAATAAATTCAATGCATTGTGTTCTATTTCACTATATAAATCATGCTACAGGCAATCAGCTCTGTACGTGGTCCCAGCTCTCATAGTGCCATTCACATTGATGAGGACTAGCACTTTTAATAACTTGTTTGCTAACTAAATTGCAGATGGGAAGAATGTGGTGGAAAAAAGATATAATATAGATCCTGGGTGCCCAATCTATCGCCCACGGGCCAGATCCAGCCCCCAATGTCATTTCATCTGGCCCAAACCGCCCTCATTGCTCCTGGAAGTGGAAGTAAAACACACCTGGGCTCATTTTACTTCCACTTCCTGGAGCAACAAGGGCAGTGTGGTCCAGATGAATTGGCATCAGGGGCCAGAGCTGGCCCACAGGCCATAGTTTGGGCACCCCGATATATATGCTGTTATAGTCTTGCATGGAGGGAGCAGTGTGACTCAGTCAACAGTTAGTACTGCTAATCTATACTACAAGATATGAACTCTCTGTGTGTAAAATGACTTAAAAACACTGTTTCACTTTCTACAGGGTTTGATTAGATTGGGTTTAGGATTTTTGATTTAGTGTTAAGGCAAAGCTGTTAAAAGAAGAAAAGAATTTGCTTGAAGGAGAGAAATCCAAGATGAAATATTCAGCTAGGAAATGTGAAATATGTTACTGATTAAAAGAAAAGATTATGTTTTCAACAGGGTTTGCTTAAAATGAAAAATATAGTTTCTCAGTCAATGGCAACCACACATCAGTAATATTTCATTTTAAAAGGAAGAGTTCGGGAAGGTTAGGAGGATATATCTATCAAGTTTTGCCAAAATTAAATTTATTCAGTGATCACAACTCAAAAATCCATTTGAAAATGAAAAACTGAAACATGGAATAAATTTGAAATTACAAAATGACTAATATCTTTAAGGGGTAGAGGAGACAAAATACAATAGTTTCTTTAAAGAGAGCAGTGCTTTCCCCCCTTAGTCTATAGGGGAAAGAATGTAGGATAAGCATCTGCTTTCTTTTTACACTGCATGTTCTTTCTTCCATGACTTTTCTTCTGTTCCATCTTTTTTTTATAATATAATTTGTATATCTGCCAAAAGTCTGTAATCTTAACACAAAGATGTGAATATGAAGTTCCCTACTGCTCTGAATTATATAATAAGACCTTTCTTCTGTTTAAAAGATAGAGACATTTTCCTTGAACTGTTATTTTGTGTTTTTTTCTTTACCACACTAGGCTCTCATATGGCTGAACATTATTTGAAAGCTGATGTTGAGAATTTCCTGAAGAAATTTCATGCTTCATTACCTCCTTTCTTATGTGAGCAGCAATATGAATTGCTGTAATGTCAGTTAATGTGATTAAAAGTACAGTACTCACATTTTAATAAAGAAAGCCTTGCTCTGATTTGAACCCTCCCAACAAGACTTCTGCTATCACCTGCCCATATGCATTCTCAAAGAAAAAAATGGGGCACTGCTCCTCAGTGAAATGAAGCATCGGAGTTCAAAAATTGAAATCCTCACCAGAAGAACCAGCCTGTATAGCTTTGGGTAAACTATATCCGATATCTGTCCCAAATCCTGCCAACCTAACAGTTCAAAAGCAGTAATTTGTAAGTAGATAAATAGGTACCACGTTAGTGGGAATGGTAACAGTGTTGCATGTCTAGTCATTCCTGCCACATGACCATGGAAACGTCTGAAAATACAGAGTGCTGGCTCGTTAGCTGTAAATGGAGATGAGCACTGAACCCTAGAGTCAGATATACCTGACTTTCGAGCAAGGGTGACATTTACCTTTACTTTTACCTACTCATGAGTTAGACTAAGAGATCTTTAAATTAGATAATTGATTGTTCAGTGAGGAGCTCAGAAAAGTTATAATTTTGAACTACTGTATAACTATTTGAATCTCTTACCAGCATAAAGCTATAATCCAAAGCAGTGACGTCGCGTGGGCTTCAGCTGCCTGTGGCGAAGGCCAAACTCGCTGCCCCTCCATCTAGGCTCACCCCCTTCCCACCCGTGGGACCCAGTTAACCCCTCGCTGCCTGTGCCAAAGCCCCTGGGGCCCGGACCCAGGGTGGGGAGAACCTCTGACTACCAGCTGGGTGGGCAGGAGGGGACGAGCAGGCTAGATGAGGCCAAGCCTGGGTGCCCACTACACCTCCAGCACCGGGGACGCGGCCAGGACATGGCGTGCAGCGGGGCGTGGTGGCGGCGGTGAGGACACATCCAACTCTGGGCTGCCTGTGCCAAATGTTGCAGGGAACAGCATGCTGGCTCCAGAGGAGGAGGCAGCAATGGCGGGAGGAGGAGAAAGAGGAGGAGGCAGAAGAAGAGGTGGAGGAGGACACGGGAAATGATCAGAGCGCCACTGCCGCCACTCTTCCTGCCCTGCTGCCACACCCAGGGTGACCCTCAACACGGCGGCCCCCAAGCCGGGTCTGCCTGCCTGCCTGCCTTCCTGGGCGAGGCTTGGGCAATGCCACCCTCCTGCCCATTGCCTGTTCTGCTCTGCTGGCTTCCGCAAAGTCCCAGTTGGCGCCCGTCAGGGGGAAGCAGAGGCAGCAGTGGAGCAGGGGCAGCCGCGGCTGACGGGAGGCAAAGAGGGGGCGGGCCATCTGCTGGCGCAGCAAAAGGCCCATCTTCTGCCTGGGAAGTCCAGCTCCCTCAGCCCAGGCAGAGGGAGGGCAAAGCAGTGGGGACATTTTGCCACCTCCTGAAAAGTGCCGCCCGGGGGCACCCGGCCCCCAGCCCCCCACGCTACGCTACTGATCCAAAGGGTAACATTTCCATCTCTAGTTCAGCTCAAACAGTCCCTTGGCCTTGAATGGAATAATTTAATTTAATTTAATATTCACATTTGTATGCTGCCCTACTTGCAGAGCGACTCAGGGCGGCTAACAGGGTATAGCAAAATATAACAAACAGAAATTCAAAACACAAAACAGCAAAACACATAACATCCTTGATGGAGCCTAGGGCTCAATGGTTCTCGACGGAGCCCGGGGCTCAACGCCTTCGATGGAGCCTGGGGCTCGAAGTCCTCGACAGAGCCTGGGCGATCAATGTCCTCCTCAGCCAAGCTTGCTAGGGGGAACATCCAGCGGCAGTGGTGGCAATGGCGGAGCGGTTTTTAAAGCCCCACCAGGCTGCTCAAATGTTCCATCTCCCCCTCCTCAACTGGCCTTGCAAGGGGAGTGCCCGGCCAACTGGGCTCAAGTTCTTTACCAACTAGGACTTGAGAGTGTTTCATATGCATGCAGAGTTTGTTTTCTCTCTGTGTTTGGATATTTTGAGAACTCTAAATTGCATCGACCCAATCTGCACACAACATTTTGATTTAGAAAGATCCCCAAGGCTTGAGTCTGGAAGCATATCATTCTAAACATGCTAGCCTTTATGCAAATATGATCTTTAACATGTGGATGCCCCGGGGCCAAAGCCAGCTGTTGTGATTGTAATCCTGTAACCAGATCACATGAAGAAAAGAGAAAGACTAAACCTGCATTCAAATTGTAATTGAAAACAGGCAACAAATAGCAAAAAGACTCCCTGTATATCAGTGATGGCAAACCTTTTAGAGACTGAGTGCCCAAACTCAATAGGCTGTCGTCCGCAATGCAGAGAGGCAGGGCAAACTCTGTGCTGGGGAAGGGAGGAAGCATTTCCATTGGGCTGCTGGGCAGAGGGGCTGGACAAACTCTGTGCTAAGGGAGGGAGGAAGCACTCCCTTTGGGCTGCTGGGCATTGGGGCAGGGCAAACTCTGTGTTGGGGCTCTGAGTGTCACCTCTGGCACGCATGCCATAGGTTAGCCACCACTGCTGTATATGAAGATAAGCATTTTGAATGTTTGTACGTATGAGTTTTCCCTTGAGTTACGCAGGTCATACAGATACTTGGAAGTCCTACCATGTTTTATAACAGAGTTTTGTTGGCCTAAAGTTGAGCCTGGGATGCCTGAACCAGACATTATCAAGAATACCACATGCAATTTTTTGGAAGGAGCAAGGCCACAACTTTATCTGTTGTTGTTGTTGTTGTTGTTGTTGTTGTTGTTGTTGTTGTTGTTGTTGTTGTTGTTGTTGTTGTTGTTGTTGTTGTTGTTGTTGTTGTTGTTGTTGTTGTTGTTGTTGTTGTTGTTGTTCTTCTTCTTCTTCTTCTTCTTCTTCTTCTTCTTCTTCTTCTTCTTCTTCTTCTTCTTCTTCTTCTTCTTCTTCTTCTTCTTCTTCTTCTTCGACTTGTATGCCGCCCCACTCGCAAAGCAACTCTGGGCGGCTAACAGAGATACAGATTGTCACAATTACAATTACAAGGTACCATATTATCATAATACAACAACATTTCAAAACACTTCAAAAGATCCCAATTACAATTACAAAATATCAAATGATCATGATACAAAAACACTTTAAAAAATACACAGAAAACATTGTAAACTCAGCCCCACCAACTATGTCCGAGGGAAAGTTTGGAGATGGAGTTGGCATCGGTGTCCTTGTGGCCGGCCAGACCACACAGCTGTTGCTCCTTCCCTCAGCCGGGCTGGTTGAGGGATAGTCTGGTAGAGATGTTGTTGTTGTCGTCATCGTTGTTCTTATGGCCGGCTGGGTCGCCCGCTGTTGGTCCTTCCCTCAGCCGGGCTGGCTGAGGGAGAGTTTGGTAGAGTCGTTGTTGTCATTATTATGGCAGGGCAGGCCGCACAGCTGTTGCTCCTTCTTTCAGCTGTGTTGGCTGAGGGAGAGTACGGTAGAGGTGGCGGCGACAGTTGCAGCAGCAGTTTGCCTGGGCTAGGGCTAAGAATGGATCCAGTGCACTGGGGGACCTAAATGGCTTTCAGTGGTCACCACCAACACATTTAGCAGCAGCTGAAGTTTCCTTGAGGAGTAACAGGCCTGTGGAGACTATATGGGTGTATGTCTTCATAACTCCCTGCCACCTGAAGGCAGTGTCAAGCCAATGGCCCCTGAGCAAGGACTCACCATGGTCCTACCCCCAGTTCCCCTTAAGGTGATTCCACCAACAGCCGGGTGAGTAGACTCCTGCTTGTCACCATCATACTGCCTGGATCCAACCCCAGTGCCTCCAAACTGCCAACAAAGTTGTGGCAAAGAAAACAAGACACTTAGTAATCTGTAATAATCGACTGATTATCCTTGCCTTCCCACTGTGCCTTAATCTCCAAATCCCCGAATAATAGCATTAGCCTTCATAAGCATACCACAACAGTAAAAATGCAGAATGGCTGGAATGGTCCTCTTGCTCAAATTTGATTGATTGATTGATTGATTGTAAACCACCCAATGTCTGGGCAGTTGACAACATATACATACAAATAAAACCATTACAACAAATTCAAACATAATATAATGTAATCATAAAATCCTAAATCTAAATCAATGGGCAAATAATAATAAATATTAAACAGCAGATAGTAAAAAAATTAAGAAAGCTAAGTACAGTACTGTACCTCCAGTAGGGAAGAATATCGGAAAAGCCTCTCTGAAAAGCCCTGATAGCACAGCAGTTAAACTGCTGTACTGCAACCAAAAGGTTGTGACCATGGCTCAAGGTTGACTCAGCCTTCCATCTTTCCAAGGTCGGTAAAATAAGTATCCAGAATGTTAGGGCAAAATGTTAATTAACTTGTGAACCGCCCAGAGAGTGCATTAAGCACTATGGGGTGGTATATAATTGTGTGATTGCTTTGCTTTGCATAGGAACTTTTTAATTTTAATTTTTTAAATTGTTTTATTAATATTACCAATAATAATAATAACAACAACTATACATTAGAACAAACCATAAAACAACAAAAACACAGCTACTACACTATACAATAATACTGTGTGCTCCCTTCACCCAGCAGGACAGCCTATACGCTTCTTTACTTTGTTGAATCTACAGTCTCTTTAATTTATAATTTATCCTTCTTTCCAAAATGATATGTACTCTTGATTTGGTTCCATACCTTTCCCTTTTACCAATGTATAATCCAAAAACTCTCCTCAGATTTCCTTCAAATCCAGTTTCTTTACAATTCCTTTTTTGACTCTTAATTCAATCTTACTATCAGATTTCCATTTCTTAGCTCTCGCTAGTCTCATCACAATTTCAATGATACTGATCATTTCTTTCTTTTCTTCAAAGATTTCCTAAATATTTGCAGAGAGGGGGCCAGATGGATTTCTAAAGGGAGATGGTTCCATAGTGAATGGACCATCACCGAGAAAGCTCTCTTCCTAGGATCATTTTCTCCTTGCTTCCTTTCCGATGGCCACCCTCAATAAGGTAGTCTGTGAGGACCTTGTAATATGGGTAGAATTTCTGTAAGAGGGTTGTTTTGATAGAAAGCAAGATCTGAAACCTGCTGGGCAGGTGGCCTGGACTGAAGCCTGCTGCCTTCCAGTCTGCCTGCCTCTAATCTTACCATTCGAACCACTGTTGACTTGTGGGAAGCTTTTGTGCAGCCAGCATCCCAAGCGCTATGCCGAGACCATATGGTACCCGCCATCCTACCCTGAGCTCTGGCCACAATTGAGGCACTCAGGCAACTCTTTAAAGGGATTTCCTTTTTCTTCTTCCATGTCTAGGCCAGACGTGAAACTGCCAAAGATTTCCTAATTCAACCCTTATGCATTTGGGGAAATAATTATATGAGTTCCTTCAATTCTTTTCAAACAACCAGATAGTAGATTTCAACATAGCTATAAGCTTGGATTCTTGACATCTATGATTGTTAATCGTTCCTGGAAAGAGAAGAGGAAAAGGAGGCTGTAGCGAAAAGAGAATAGAAATTGCCATTCTGATGTAGCAATAGGCAGCAGATGTTTTGGACTACAATTTCAGCCAGCACAGCCTAGAGATGGATGATGGGAATGCCAGGCTGTCCCACCCTGCCCTAGAATGGGGTAGAAATCATTTGAATGGGTGTTTGCTGCCTTCCGAACCATTTGCTGGCAAAGAAACCTTAAGGCCACTTTAAATGTTTACTCTTCCTAAGCAAAAGAGAACAATGAAGGTGCACATTTCGCCTCTGAAGATTCAGACTTTTTCACATTGAGAAGAAAGGTTTGCAATGGCACTGTTATAGTGTTCTGCTACATAGGGTGAAAGAGCGTTGCAAAACCCTACCAAGACTGCACTCGTGATCACACGTACCTGTTCTGACATAACTACAGCACCATTTCAGAGCTCCATTGTCAACGAGGAGGCATTTCAGTTAACCTTCGCACTTAGGAAAAACCTGAATGCCTAGATAATCTTCAGATAATCTTTATTTATTGCTTTTCCATCCCTTTTAGATTTCCCTGTTGTTACAAAACAGACAAAAAAAGAAGCAGCCACGTGTTTTGTGAATGGGTGGCAGGGTTAATAAACATTTCTTTCCTTTACCCAGAAGGTTTGCGAAAAACATATACACCTTCAAAGTCTGGTTGTTGAGGACAACGGGGTGCTCCCAGCCGCACAGAAGGACAGCAATCTCCTCTGAAAATTGCCAAGAGGGCAATTGCTAGAGAATCACAGGGGAATCATGAAAAATAAACCTAATAATTGTGCATTTAGCTGCTGCCTCTGCAAGATGATGACCTCAGTAATGTATGTTTACATTGAAAAAGTCTGTAGGTAACAAATCAAAACCTTGCATCCTGGGAACCATTTTAAACAGAGATTTACTTCCTAAAAGCATGCCTTAAGCCAGGAAGTAAGTCTATCAAAGCCTGTATTTGCTACATGGAACACATGTTTAACTCTGGGTGAAGTGATTTCACATGCTGTTAAAACTAATGCTGCAGCTTCAGGGCTTGAACTGAAAATATAGACAATATTTTTGGATTGGTTAATTTATTTATAGAAAGGCCCATCTTACTGTATAGAGGAAGCCCAAAGCGCTTAGTAGTTTGTTGTTATATTTAGGTCAAATCAATTTACACATATACATTCATATAGTTTGTAAAGAATGTCTCAGACCTGTGCTAATATGGGTAATATGGAACATGGGTAAAACCCCTAATTTATCTCCCAGGTGGCTTATTGAACAACTTTTATATTCCACCAGCTTGACTATCTAGGTACACAGAAAAAGCCTCCTTGAAGATTGTGGTATTTTTGAACCACAATTGGGTGTACCATGGTAACAGCAATCTTGTGTTGCTGGCTAATCTTTCTAACACTAGGTCAGGCGAAAGGAACTGCAGAATGAACTCACCAAAAGGTGCCTTCATTTTGGCAGTTTCACATCTGGCCTAGACATGGAAGAGCAAGAAGAAGAAGCCAGCCTACCTTACATAGTTGTTGTGAACATCAAATGGGGCCTGTCTGTATGCCAGAAGAGGAAAACTTCTTGAAGTCCAGAGACTGTACACAATGGTATACTTACTCCACTCCCACCACAACACCACAACCAAAATATCTGTCTATTTTTTTAATTGAAAAAAAATCCTTACTGGCCTTTTTGGAGGCAGGGGGAATTTAATTTTTTTAATGATTATGTGGAACTAGCAGAAGGAAAATGTCCTCTACTGGATATCCTAGTGCAGTGATAGTGAACCTTGGCACACTAGCTATTCTTGAACTTCAATTCCCAGAAACCCAGGTAAACCCATTTAAGTGGATTCACAGAGACTTGGGCTGCTGGGAACTGAAGTTCAAGGACAGCTGGAATGCCAAGGTTCGCCATCATGGTCCTAGTGAGTTTAAGTACCTGGCTGTGGAGCCATTGTAGTTGAGAGTTTCAATGCACCACTCTACCTCATGGGAGAAAAGCCAGCTTGTGTGGCGCTGGGCAAGTTGCAAAGTCCCAGAAGTGCCCCAGCAGACGGGAATGGTAAACCACTTCTGAGTAGTCTATGCCTAGAAAACCCTCGGCAGAATTACCATAAATCAGAACAGACTTTACAGCATGCAATTATTATTACATACTCTATACAAAGGGACTTTCTGAGCAGATTAAAATTGCGGGGAGGGGGGATAATGAAAAGGAGGGTGTGGAGCGCTGGGGGTTGCATTACAGCCTGGGTGGGGTTTCATTCTATGGGATATACTTTTCCAAGTTCTTCAGGATGTTCTGCTGAGAGCTGTGGAGGCTGGAATGGATCCCAATCGAGCTATTAAATTAAACATGGGCACATGCTTCATTTAAAGCACCATAAAAGGTTTAAAGCCCTCAACATTGAACAGTATGAAACATTGGCTGGAAGCAAATTCAATCATCAGATGTACCCTAAATTTAGGCTTAGTTTTTCAAGGCCAAACAGATTAGTTGGCTCATTTTACCAAACAACAATTAACAGTACTATCCTATACAAGTCCACTAAGATGTAAGTGCCCTTTCTTACAGTGAGACTTACTCTCAGACATGCAAGCATAGGATCCCAGCCTTAAAAATGGCTTAGGCTATTGGATTATGAAATTGGGTCTCCGCAGGACAAGAAACAGTTTCTGGTCCTCCAAATTTTTTAAATCATAAACCCTCTTATTTAATGCATGTTAAACACTTTGGTTGTTAGGCAAACAATGAAACTTCTGGATGGGCTTCCCTAGCTAGCCTTAAAATAGACTCACAGCTAGATACTGGTGGTTGGATATACTATCCCCAGTTAGACTCAAGTCTTATACTTCACTGGCTCCTGATTCAATTCCAGGACAGCAGAAGAATGAAAAGGGGATCACATGCTACCAAGAAACAGTCATGTGGGAAGCTGTGTTCATGTCTACTGATGTGCTTTCCCCCACATCCTGTGATGATATAGTAAAGATAAAAGTTGCCCTAGCTCAAAAGCCAGTTATATCTGACTATAGGGTTCAGTGCTCATCTCCATTTATAGCCAAAGAGAAAGCACTGTCTGCATCTGCAGACATTCCCATGGACATGTGGCAGCATGTCTCAACACCGAAGTGCACGGAATGCTGTTTACCTTCCCACTGAAGTGGTGCCTATTTATCTACTTGCAACTTCTTGCTTTCGAACTGCTTGGTTGGCAGGACCTGGGACAGAGACAGGAACTCATTCCGTCATGCAGTACTCGGGTCTTGAACTGCTGACCTGGCAACCTTCTAGTTGTCAAGTTCAGCGTCTTAACCACTTGAGACACCACAGTCTCTATGATGATATACAGTAACATAACAGTAACATAAAGTATCTAAAACTCAGAGTGTTGTGAAACCCCAAGATGAAGAGCTACCCTAAAAAGTAAAAATAAATACAAGCAGCACAGTGAAATAGGTGTGCCCTGGCATGGTTTAGATTTTAGATTTTAAAATACATTATTCTGATGTCTTTTTTCCATAATAGGAAGACTGAGTGGTAAGGGCATCTAGATTTTCTGGAAATGCAATCTTAGAAGAGGTACTGGACTGATTTTCCAAGTAATGAGCCCCCTCATTACTTGAGTATTTGTTTTAGGGTAGTAAAGAAAAATGTTTAAAGGTTAAGTGGCCATGGAACAAGTTGTTCTTCAAAGTCTACAGAGAATCTCTTACTGTAAAACAGTTATGATGTCATCAGTGGCACCAGTATCATTTTTAACCACATTTAGCTGCTCCATGTATTTTACATAAATAATTAACGTTGGTGACTGTCAGACAGCAAGATGCAAATGGAGAGTCTGGGTGCCATTCCTTAGAACCAAGAGACTTAAATGAGAAGCAGATACTCCATTATAGCTGATGGCTGAGAAATAATACCCTATGAGACTGAAAGTTGAAGGCACATGAATTTTGAAATTCTTATCTGTGGTCTTTCATTCCCATTGATTTTTTTTTAAAAAAATTATTTTAATTTTTTTAACACTGTATGACTGCAATACAAAAGGAATCATCTTTTTCCTCTTCTGTAGTGCTTATGTACCTTTCCCTGGCTCTATGGGGCTATCCATCTATACGTACCATTCCCTGGCTCTATGGGGCTATCCATCTATATATGAGTACTGCAAAGACAAACTGCACAAAAGTTGCAGAACAAAACATTTCTTTTGAAATGGTCAGAGGTGAATGTAATATAAACAACAGGACTTCAGCCATGCCAAAGTGAATCTGAGGACAGGTGATACCTTTATTAGACCACTAAAAAACCACAAGTACAAACTAACTTACACAGCTATTTTCTTTTTTTTCCCCTTTGGGCCCTGGCAAATGGATGCAAAGTACAGTACAGTAGTCTTCTGTGCAGCAAGGGGAGTAACAGAGAAGTAACCCTCTTTTATCCTCAGCTTGCATTATTCAGAGGACAAGGGCATTAGCCTTCCACACTGGGGTTCGATAGGTCTTGCTTGTCAAAGTGGGAAGCAGCAGTGGCATAAAAGCTGAGCAGTAGGCTCAGGACTGTTGTGAAAAATGCTCCTGTAAATCATGGGGTCCTCAGCTTGTGCTGCAGCTATAGATTGCTGCAGCATGTTATGTGTTGTGCTGCCCTTGAAGATAATAATAATTTTGTGCCAGAAATCATTCTGGGTTGAAGGATTTTTGCTGGAGAAACACCGCTCAGGGAGGCTCCTTTCATGGCCCCAAGATCTTTTTCCACTGAAATGGTACCTATTTATCTACTTGCAATTTCTTGCTTTTGAACTGCTAGGTTGTGGTAGCTTCAATTATTCACAATTCAGCAATTAGAATCCTGACTGGTTTCACCAGAAGGAACCATTTTATACACATTCTGAAAGGATTACTTTGGCAGACTTTTTTCTTTTCCTTCAGGTGTCTTCCCACCCCCCTCCTTAAAGCCACAATTCATGATGCTAGCATTTGACTTTAAAGACTTGAATGTCTTAGAACCTAAACACCTGAGGTGGCACCTCCTTCTGAAACATCTACCTGTCTTTGTAATTAACTTCTCCAGCCAGAGCATTTCTCAGAGTATTAGCAGTTAGGTCTTCCTTGCTTGAAAGCCATTTGTGTTCACCTGTAGGGGGCTAGGCTCATCTCAGCATCTGCAAGCGTTTCTATGGTCATGAGGCAGGCATGACTAGATTGCCGAAGCATACAGAACACTGTTAGCTTTCCCGGCAAAATGGTAGCTACTTAGTAAAGGTAAAGGTCGCCCTTGCTCGAAAGCCAGTCGTATCTAACTCTAGGGTTCAGTGTTCATCTCTGTTTATAGCCGAAGAGCCAGCGGTGTCTGCATCCGCAGACGTTTCCATGGACATGTGGCAGGCACGCCTATGCACCGGAGTGCATGGAACACTGTTTACTTTCCCACCAAAGTGGTCTCTATTTATCTACTTGTAATTTCTTGCTTTCAAACTGCTAGGTTGGCAGGAGCTGGGACAGAGATGGGAGCAAACTCTGTCATGCAGCACTTGGGCCTTGAACTACTGACCTGCTGACCTGCCAGTCGTGAAGCTCAGCATCTTTGAACCACTCAGCCACCACGGCCCTCATCAGCTACCATCAGTCAATGAGGTGTATTAGGCTTGTGCAAAGAAGAAGGTTTTTCCCATGCATTTTAAAGGTGATTTTATATCCCCAACCCTTTGTTTGGCTGGTCATTATATAATCTTGCTACTCTTTATTATCTATTAAATGTATGTTCTGCCTGCCTTTCCATTACAAATAGCACACAGGGAG
This sequence comes from Furcifer pardalis, assembly GCA_030440675.1. Classification (NCBI taxonomy): domain Eukaryota; kingdom Metazoa; phylum Chordata; class Lepidosauria; order Squamata; family Chamaeleonidae; genus Furcifer; species Furcifer pardalis. Next base: position 42,461,963 of record CP126890.1, on the reverse strand, counting down.
CTGACAATAATAAAATACAAGAAAAAAGAAGTATAATTAAAATAAAAGGAAATCAACTAGAAACATTTGAGGGGGAAATTTAAAGCATTATTGTTACTAAAAGTTGATTTGTGGCATTTGTTTTTGTAAGCTGCCCTGTGTTCTGACAGGTTGAAAGGAGCATTAGAGAATCTCTAAATAAATACATACATAGGTAATTAAACAAGATATAGCCTGAAATAATGCTGTTTCATTCAGTAATCTTAGCCACTCACCCACCAAAAAAAGGGAATTAAGTTCTACTCATAAACCGTTGTGCCAAATCTTATTTTTAGTTCTGCTCAGCTATGCTTAAGTGGACATACAGGCTAAGAAATGTAGGGAATGCAGCAGAATAAGTTTCAAAATGTGCTAATTACATACACAAAAATAACACTTGGAGACTCATCTATTGATTGCAATTAAGCTGAGTCTATTTTTGCGGTCTTGGCGAGATCTAAGAAAAGAAAGAGAGAACTTGCTAGTCAAGTGGATTTTCCTTGCTAAACTCTCTCAGCACGAATTAAAGATTATTTTTGTAAGACCAATGGGCAATCAGATTACCAGCAAAGAGATGAACCAAACCTATCCTACTAATTCTTGGGTACAATATACAGGTTTCATGGGGAGAAAAGTAAATACATTTGTAAGGTTTTCCTGCTGGAAAAGGTTAAGTCATCTACACTCCTTCCAATTTGAAATCTGAACAAGCCAAAGAGAAATGAAACCACACAAGATGGAGAGGAGGAAGTTATGGAGAAGGCTGGACCTGTGGATGCAGCCACTTTATCAGGGCTCCTAGCTAAGAACTTTGCTCTTTATTTCTTCACCATTTATATCTAGGTTCTCCCTGTCTCTGAGTTACAGTACTGTCAAGTCTAGTATAGTTCACCCACCCATGCTTAAATTAATTTGGAAGGAGAACTAAATAGGATATTAGGGAGATACAGAAGACTCTACATAGAATGAAGGTGTTGACTGTCTTCCTAAGTCTTCTCAGGTCAAAAACTTCCAGAAGGGATTTCATTGCATTCATTTTGCCTAGCTTGTAATTCTAAACATAGTCATAGTGAGTAAGATGCAGTGATGGGATTCTACCGGTTCACACTGGTTCACGCAAACTGATAGTAGAACTGGCTGGCTATGCCCATTTTATTTTTTTAAAAAATATTTTAAACTCACTCACTTGGTCAGTGCCACCATGTCGGCTTCCTCTGCTGCTGCTCTATCCCTTGCTGCCTATCATAGAGAGTTGGTTGGGTCCTGGGGGGGGGGGAGAGGAGGAAAAGGACCAAGTGAAGTGGGCACACACACCCTCAGCGGGTGTTTGGTGCAGTTTAGGTTCCACCAACCAAGAGACCTCATTCACTTCTCACCCTCTTGTTGCTGCCTGCTGCATCCTTGAGGATGTCGCAACCTTGGGATTTGAGACTCAAGGATGGTGGGGGTGGAGAGGCGAGAAGTGCAGCCCAAAGACCCCTTCTGTCCCTTCCACCTTCTCAGTACTGAGAGCTGAGAGAGAGAGAGAGAGAGATGGGGAGCAGCTTGTGGTGTTCGGCTATTGCTTCTGCATGTTTTCCAGGTATAGAATACAGTACAGTAAAACCTCATATAACACTAAAACCTGGTTCCACAAGTCTTGGTGTTATATGATTTTTAGTGTTATCTGATCCTCTATGAGATCCATAGAGATACATTGTAACCACACAGGCTTTAGCGGTTGTTATCTGAAGCATCCCATAGGATCTTAATGTTATCTGATCCAATTCTTCCCCCCAGATTCCTTAATGTTATGCGATTTTAGTGTTATTCGATACTAATGTTATATGAGGTATTACTGTACTCAGAAATGGTTTACTGTTTCCTTCTTCCGGTTGGCATCCTGGGGCTGGTTCTTCTCCTTGGAAGCACAGTTGGGAATTGAGCTTCCAACCTCTGCCTCCTCAACAAGATATCTAAACTACTGAGCTAAAGAGACCTGAGGATTAGCAGAAGGTAGGATCAAAGAAAGGGGGATTATGGGCTTTTCCATGGATCAAATTACATCAAGTTTAAGGAGCCAGCATGGAAAATGTATTTGGTAGTGGGCCAGGATATTTAAGATACCGTGTCTCCCCAAGAACATCTGTCTATCCCACCAGAGTGTACCGGAGAGGCTCTCTTATTGTGCCATCTGCTAGAGAGGCTCGCCTCTTTCAAGGAGAAGAACTGCCAAGAGACGCGGTCTCTTAAGGCTCTCCTCTCTAGCACCAGAAAGAGGGTCTTCTCTGTGTCTGCTCTGGCCCTATGGAACCTCCTGCCAATTGAGCTACGACTCCAGACAGAGTTGCTGCCCTTCAGGAAATAACTAAAAACCTGGTTGGCAAAGCAGGTGTGGGGCACTGGGGGTGGGGTGACCCCCGCCTGCTGGCTGATATAGTAATATCCAGTGATGGGATGTCCCCGGTTCCAGACGGTTCCCTGGAACCGGTAAGAACAATTTCGGAGGGTTCTCCGAGAGGGTAACCCATTTTTAAGGCGTCCGGTTCCGGACGCCTGAAAAAAAGAAAATTTTTTTTTTTTAAATTGGACCCAAAATGGCTCCAATTCAGTGCGCATGCGCAGAAGTCAATCTGACGCATGCGTGCTGCAATTTTAAATTGCGCATGCGTCAGATTCTGTTTCTGCGCATGCGCACTTGTTTTTGCCGGAGCCGGACCATTTTGAAGTGGCTCTGGCAGTGGCGGAGGGCTTAGGAGGAGGAGCCGTGCCTAGCCCGGCGGCCCAGCGCTCCCGGCCGCAACTCTCCACGGGCGCCCCAAGCCTCGGCGCTCGGCGGCGGGCCTAGCCGGGCGGACCAGCGCTCCCAGCCGCAACTCTCCACGGGCGCCCCAAGCCTCGGCGCTCGGCGGTGTGCCTAGCCGGGCGGCCCAGCGCTCCCGGCCGCAACTCTCCATGGGCAGCTCGGGGCCGCCCGGCTAGGCGCGCCGCCGGGCACCAAGGCTCGGGGCCGCCCATGGAGAGTTGCAGCCGGGAGCGCAGGGCCGCCCGGCTAGGCGCGCCGCCGGGCACCAAGGCTCGGGGCCAGCCCCAACGGTCCCCATTGTAAGAGGGGTTTGTGTTTGGGGTGGGTGGGTGTTTGGGTGTATTTTTATTTAATTATTATTTTATTTATTTATTTTATTAACGGTTTTGTGGGGGGGGGTTTGAGGGGTGTGTGTGTGTGTTTTATTTTTATTTTATTTATTTTATTTTTGGCCCCGCCTACAATGTCATGATGTCATGACGTTGGCTCCACCCATGACGTCATGACGTTAGCTCCGCCCCCACTGTGATGACGTCAGGGTGGGGTACTAAATTTTTTATCATCCCATCACTGGTAATATCACTCACTCACTCTTTTTAGTTGTTGAGCTAATTTTTTAATTGCACTGTATTCTTAATTGGGGTTTTTACTGGTTTTAAGTTTTTTATAGTTATCTAGTGGGATTTATGTAGTTTGTAATGTAATTGTTGTACACTGCCCAGAGTCACTTGCCGAGTGGGTGGCAATAAAAATGTGACAAATAAAAAAAATAAATTTTGAAACAATCTGTGGTCTTCATGTGATCATCTAGCTCCGTGGTCCCCAACATGGGGCACACACCCCACTGGGAGAAGTTTGTTTTTTAGGGGGTGGGGGCAATTTGAAAATGAATTATTAACAGCGAATTATTTGGAAGTTAATATCTTTTTAGGCTTCCTCTGCATGAATAGGAGTTTACTTTTTCAATAATAAGAATTATATGTCAGGGGGGGGGATCAGGGTTTTAGAGATGCTTAGGTGGGGCATGGCCAAAAATAGGTTGGGAACCACTGATCTAACCCAAATAGAAGCATAAAAGAGGCTGTGAATTAAGCAGCAGCAAAGTTGATTCACTCCGTTTTGGCTTGCCAGTGTGGTCACAGCCTTTTGTCTGACTCACCAATGTTTAGGATTGGTTTCTCTGTAATAACTTTGGGCTCGAAAATATTCCCCTAAAATGTAGTTATTTGTTCAGTCAGTCTTGCCTTCAGTTTGCTTTATTTAATGATAGCTTTGGGGTAAACAGAAAGAGCCTCCTTGAAGATTGTGGTATTCTTGAACCACGATTGGGCATAACATGGTAAGGGCAACCGTGTGTTACCAGCTAATCTTCCCTACAGTAGGTCAGGCAAAAGGAACTGCAGAATGAACTCACCAAACAATGCCTTCATTTTGGCAGTTTCATCTCTGGCCTAAACAAAGAAGAAGAAGGACTGCTTTCAAAGGTAGTTGCAATGTGAGCTGGAAGAACTGTCCATATACAGTAATACCTTGGATAAAGTTTACCTCAGTTAACGCTAAAATCACATAACATTAAGTAATCTGGGGAGGAGAATTGGATTGAATAACGTTAAAGTCTTATGGGATGGATCGGATAACAACCGCTAAACCCTGTGCGGTTACAATTTATCTCTATGGAGCTTTAACATTATCCGATCCATCCCATAGGATTTTAACATGCATCGGATAACACTAAAAATCGGATAACACCAAGACTTGTGGAACCAAGTTTTAGCGTTAAGCGAGGTTTTACTGTATTTAAAAAAAGGGGGTTCTCTATGCCACACACCTTAAAATGTCAGTCACAGCTGTGAAATTCATATGAAGGGCTGTAGATTTAGATTTTAAACTAACAACAAAAAACAGCATAACTATGTCAAATTGTCCTATTCATGAAGATAAATAAGATAGCTAATTAACTATTTTCTAAATCAAAAACACATCCTGATCTTGCTGTCATGGCCAAAATGCCAAGGCAAAACACACAACTTGGAAATGCGCCCATTGCTCTGAGTGAAACACAGTTCTTCCTGAGTCAGCCTAGAACACATGATAAACAGATGAGTTTCTTATATAAGCAAAGCTTCCAATTACACTTTAGGGAGCACGTTTAGTCAACAAGTAAATTGTTGTAAATTATCAGTACTGTATTACACAATGGTGGAAGGGAAAAGGTTACACTAGGTCAGCTGTTTTTGGTTGTGAAGTCTTGGTTGTGAAGTATTTTTGTTTTTCCTCACGGATGTGCAGGGTTACCTTTGTTTGTTTATTTGTTTGAAAGCGAAATCCCTGTGCTTCTCCACAACCATCTAGACAACACAGAAAGAATATTTCTGTAGTTCAGAAACCCAGCATCTGAAAGCCACAAAATAAAAGTGAAATACCACAATGGATAATATGTGAACTCCTCACTGCTGACTTGAAATCTTATTTCTGGGTTCTTCTTGAGTACTTGAGATAAGAATGCAAACTGAGAATAATCAAATTAGAATGAACGGATATGATTTAGGCTGCAACTTGTTTGTCGGTTACCAATAACAATCTTCTGGGCGGCCTGTTTTGAAGGCAGTTGATCTGATCCCATGAAACACAGCAAGAGGTCACTTGCATTTCATTGTGTACTTAGGAGGATATAATTTTGGAATTCTTGATCTCACAGGATTAATGCAGAGGTTCCTTAATGAATGATAATGACTTAGCTAACCTTTTGTGCCTGCCTCCATGTAAGAAGCTGGTCTTCTGTATTATCCAGTCAAGTGATGGGGATTTCTGACCTCACATTATAGAACAGTACTGGCAGGATGCTATCATTGTAGGCTGGGCTGTGTGTTCTAATCAGCAAAGGACAATCCTCTCATGAAAAGGCTGTATTTGAAGTCAAATCCTGTTGAAAGACCCTAAAACCTCAAAAAGAGAAACCAGGGATCTGATGTTGGCCATAGAATCATAAAATACTGTAACTGAGTTGGAATCAGTGATTAGTGCCTGGACAGAAGCAGACCGAGGAGGTTAGCTGGTCCCATTGCTCCTCGTTGTGGTGAAATGTGTTATATTTCTATTAGCATTATGCTAATTATTTCTCCATTAAAGGTAAAGGTTGCCCTTGGTCGAAAGCCAGTCATATCCAAAACTAGGGTACGATGGTCATCTTTTTTTACAGTCAAATAGCCAGAGCTGTCTGCATCTGCAGACATTTCTATGGTCATATGGCAGGCATGACTGGATACTGAAGTGAACTGAACACTGCTATCTTTCCCACTGAACCGGTACCTTTTTATCTACTTGCAAATTCTTGCTTTCTATCTGCTAGGTTGGCAGGAACTGGGACAGATGACAGGAACTCACTCTGTTGCACAGCACTCGGGTCTCGAACTGCTGACCTGCTGGCTTTCTGGTCATCAAGCTCAGCGTCTTATCCGCTAAGCCAGGAGTTCTCAACCTTTTAAAGCCAGGGGCCAGGCCGCGCTCCCTCAGACAGCTTGGGGGGGGGGTATGGCCATTTTGCCTTTCCTCCACCACATGGCACTTCCACAAGTGGTGCAGGGAGGGGGGGGCACATGAAATGGTGCCATAGGCCACATCCAGGCCACAGGTTGAGGATCCCTGCACTAAGCTATCACAGCCCTATTTCTTCATTAGCAACTATCATATAATGAAGAAGTTTGAAGAAGTGGACTTGATCCACGAAAGCTAACAATAAAAACATAGCAGTTAGTCTTTAAAGTGCTACAGTGTTTTTTATTTTATTTTGTTTATTTTGTTTTGTTTTCTGATATGCCTGAACCACAGACTAACATGGCTAATATTCCAAAAAATTATCATATAATGGTATATAGTTTATGCAAGCCTGTTTGTCCTTCTTTTTCTTCTCTTAAATGATGTGTTTGGTCTCTTCTGGCAGTAGGTAAGTAGCTACATCTTCCAAGTGATTACCTGTAACCTGAAACAAATTCTTAACTGGGAAATGTTGAGGCTGTATTTGCCTAATGATTTATGCTCAGAGACCACGCCTGATCCTGCTTCCTTTAAAGTAGCTTCTTCCCTTAGTTACATAAACAAAAGACACAGCTCCGTTCTCAGTGACAATGTAAAATTCAGTTGTAAGTCTAGTTTGCTAACGTGTGTCTGTCTGTCTGTCTGTGTGTGTCTGTCTGTGTGTGTCTGTATGTGTATCTCTATCTATCTATCTATCTATCTATCTATCTATCTATCTATCTATCTATCTATCTATCATGGCAATGATTTTAGTAGATATTTTGCTGCCTGATGCATATGCAGTGGTACCTCGAGTTACAAATTTAATGCATTTTTCATGTTATGAAAAATTTGTAACTTGAATTTCCCATAGGAATGCATTGAAAACCAAAATTCATAACTTGAAACATGGAATGAACTGAAAAACAATTAATTAGTTCTGGAAAAATTTGTATCTTGAGCCATTATTTTTAATTGATTTTCATTCGTATTGTGAAAATTACATTAGGGTGGGTGGGTAGGAATAGGACTATTTCCAAGATATTTTGCTGCCTGACGCAAAGGAAACATCATGTACGTTAGCAATCTGCCCTTCCTCCCCCCTCCTTCCACATACGTTAGCAAACTAGACTTACAACTGAATTTTATGTTGTCACTGAGAATGGACCCGTGTCTGTTGTTTATGCAGCTAAGGGAAGCAGCTACTTTAGACGAAGCAGGATCAGCCGTGTGTTACACAAAGGCCTCTCCAACCTAGAAGGGCGATCAACGGATGCAGGATGAGTAACGATTAGGTTGCTGTTGCAGCTGTCCTTTAACTTCAACTATCTGCAAGGGTGGAATGGGACATGCTAAAGAGGTTTTGTAGGAATATTTGATCTTATAGAGCTGCTTGTGGATCCTCAGCCCAGTGGTGTGCAAAGAGTGGGGGGCCGCTGTTTGGGTTTCAGCATCGGAACAAAGTTTTACTGAACTGCAGGAGTGGCAGCATCTATGGGATCTGAATTCTTCTGAACTGCAGGAAGCAAGCATGCACTGGCCTAGGAATTAGATAACTGAAAGCAATGAGTCATCCAGCAGCTATGTAACGTTTGCGGTTAAAAAGGCTGTGCCAGAAGATGACTAAACGCTGTTGGCAGCAGCTTGAAAAAAGAATTATGACTGGGCCTAAACTAGCCTATGCGTAAGTGAATTCTATTCAGCTTGTGGAAAGTCAGGGATGGGGGTGGTGGTGGTGGTGGAAATATCCCTGTTTACGTAGATTACTACAGCACTGTTGCAGCCTCGGGGCCTTTCCAACCACTCTTTTTAGTAGGGCTAGGCTGAGACTGATATTCCCTTGTTCAGGCTTGGCCCGGTGATCTTGTTCTCAAGGCCTCTGTTGCCAGTTCATGGATAGCCGAAGGGTGCTTATTCTTGACGCCATGCTCAGTGCACAGGGTGCGTGTGAAAGAACCCAGTTCCAGCACACAACTGTTCTACGTGCCTCACCTTTTCTCTCTAGGGCAGTGGTTCCCAACAGGCACATTCCCCACAGGGAGTCTTTAATTCCTAAAAGCCTAAGTCAGTACATTGGCTGATCAGTGCTTTGGGGAATTGACTCAAGCTTCTGGGAATTAAAGTCCGAAAACCAAAGGTTGGGAAACATTCCTCTAGGGCTGTGATGGTGAACCTTGGCACTCCAGATGTTCTTGTACTTCAATTCCCAGAAGCCCAAGCACCCTGTGAATCCACACAAATGGGTTTACTGCAATTCATCTGGCCCATGCTGTCCTCATCGCTCCCGCATTTAACTTCCGAGGGCAGCATGAGCCGGATGAATCGCAGTAAACCCATTTGTGTGGATTCACAGGGTGTTCGAGCTTCTGGGAATTGAAGTACAAGAACATCTGGAGTGCCAAGGTTCGCCATCATGGATCTAGGGGAAGAACAAAAGTAGAGGGGCAGGCTTTGTGCTCCAAGTCTGGACTGCGAATTAGTCTCAGTCTTTTCTTCTGGCCCATTGGGCATCCCACAGACAGCCTCTTATGCCATTTGTGTTGGGTTGTTGCTGAGCTCAGCTGGCCCTCTGGTGACCTGGCCTGGAAACCTAAAGGATGCAGGATGAATACAGCATTACAGCAGAATGACAGTATGTCTTTTACACACAGCAACGTATAGTTAACGTAATGGTTGGTAGCTTAAGCCACAGTTCGCTCGCCAGAACCGGTAGTAACTTTTTCCAGTGTCCCGGAGAACTGGTAGCAGCTTTTGGGGGGAACCACCTTTGGGGCTTACCTTTTCACTGGTTCCCCCACTGCGCATGCGCGCCAAGCACTTGGTGTGCATGCATGCCTACAGTGCTTGGCCCGTATGCATGACCTCCTTGCTGTCCTCCCAAGTGGGGAGGAGGAAGAGAAGCTGCCAGCCTGAAGCTCCCTATAGCCTGCTCCCCAGTGTAAGTGACTCACCTTTGGATGTGGTTGGGTCTGTGTGTATTTTAATGTGTATTTAATACCTTTACCTATATTGACAAACTACTACAGTTCCTAAAAAGGCCTAGCGGCCGGCAGGCCTGGCAGCTTGGCTTGGGGTTTTTAAGCTGGGTGGGTGGGTGGTTGTATTTTAATCTTATTTATTTAATTAATTAATTTACGGGTTTGTGTTGTGGGTGGGTGGGTTGGTTGAGGGGTGTGTTTGTGTGTGCTTATTATTATTATTATTATTATTATTATTATTATTATTATTATTATTATTATTATTATTATTATTATTATTATTATTATTATTATTATTATTATTATTATTATTATTATTATTATTATTTTATTTTGGCCCTGCCCACAACATCATGACATTAGCTCCGCTCACACTGTGATGACATCACGGTGGGGTAGTAAAAATTTTGACATCCCACCACTGCATGTTCAGTCTTTTTGCTTAGTCAACCTGGCCCACTCCATGCTTTTTGAGCTACAATTCTGACCAATTTATTGCTTCAAGGGACATATGTGGGTAGACATACACACCCTGCTATAAAGCAGAAATATTTGTTCCTCCAGATGTTTCTTACAGTGAGACTCCTGCAGTATGGGATTGATGGGAGTTATGTGAACCAAATAAAGGACGAATACTAGCAAAAACCTCTTAACAGAGCAGTAGGACAGTGGAATCTGCTGCCTCAAGGGGTGGTGAGCGCTCCAATACTGGAAGCATTCAAGAGAGAATTGGACAACCATCAGACATATCTCTTTTAATTCAGATTCCTGTGTTGAGAAGAGGGTTGGACTCGATGACCTAAAAGGCCCTTCCAACTCAGTTATTTTATGATTCTATGTGCTAAAACATGTGGACAACCGAAGGTTCCTCACCTCTGTTATCAATGATTTAGATTCTTGTTCCCCAGAATAATGGGTGGCACAATTAAGAGAGGCTAAACTCTAGCATGCCCAACATGAAGAAGAGTCCTGCTGAACTCAAAATCTTAGCTTTTAAAAAAAATACCATATATACTCAAGTACAGTCAAACCTCGCATAAAGAGCACCTCGCTTAGGGAGTAACTCGCTTAAAGAGCAGAATTTTTTCTGAATGTTTGCTTCACTTAACAAATAAAACCAACCAAAAACTCGCTTAACAAATAAATCGGGGTTTGCAATCTCCCCCACAATTGGTCACTTACAATGGTGTTTCGCTTAAAGAGCAAACTCGCTTAAAGAGCAATCCTGTGGAACGCATTATGCTCTTTAAGCGAGGTACAACTGTATAAGCTGACTCAAATATAAGCCAAAGTACCTAATTCTGACCTGAAAACCCAGGAAAATAGATTGACCCAAGTATAAGCCGAGGGTGGAAAATGCAGCAGCTGTTAGTGAGTTTAAATAATCAAAATACATGAAAATAAGGTAAAATTAATTAAATTGTCAGCACATCTCTATCTGGTATGGTCTTGGGACCCTCATAATTGACCTGAGTATAAGCCGTGTCTCCTTTTTGAGGCTCATTTTTGGGGCTAAAAAACTCGGCTTATACTCAAGTATTTGTATTTGTATTTTCGACTTATATGCCGCCCCACTCGCAGAGCGACTCTGGGCGGCTTACAGAAGAAACAGTTACAATTACATAGCACATTCCATAACATAAAAGCAATTACAGATATCACATAGTAAATTACAAATATCGCATATACCAGGTATATACGGTTTATATTTAAGAGGTTTACTAAGAGTAGCCTTATCCTTGTTTTGGATTTTGCACCTCTTTTGTCCACCCCCTCACCCCTCGGCTATGGAAAATACCTGAATAACCACCCTGGCCAGGATGTACAACCACAGGTAGTTCATCTGCCATCACCCAAGAAGGCCTGTGCCACACAGAGGACATTGTCATCCTCTGCTCATTGGGTGATACTCTGAATTGGGCTGATGCCCACCACTGCACTCCCATCTTGGGACTTGACTTTAGTTACACATCCTGGAGATGGGGTGCTTTTTGGATTTTTCTGCCACTCTCCCACCCCAGTTCTGCCTTTGAGGATACAATTCCTGTAAGATTGACATAGCAGCACTCAACTACAAGTACCCCCCCCCCCCCGGATGTTGTGGGAGGACTGCATGGCTGCTACCCTCACCCTTTCAAGTTCAAGCATACTAAGGCAGGATTTGTTCACAAGGACACATGGTGGTATTGTAGGTGTGCTTCTGGACTGCATATCTAAAATGATTTAGGAGGGAGGAACCATGCAGCAGCAAACTCTAGCACAGAGGTGCCCAAACTATGGCCCGGGGCCCAGATCCAGCCTCTGACACCAATTCATCCAACCTGCACCACCCTTGCCGATCCTGGAAGTGGAAGTAAAATGCACCCATACAGGCGTGTTTTACTTCCGCTTCCAGTAGCAGTAAGGGTGGCATGGGCCGGATGAATTGGTGTCAGGGGCCAGATCCACCCCCCGGGCCGTAGTTTGGGCACCCATGGTATAAGCAGGGAAAATTGCAGCCTATAAATCTATCTCATCCTGTTGCAAAATAGATTGCAAGGCACGTTTTACTTCCGCTTCTGGTGGGAGGAACCACGTGACCTGCTTGCTGAACCACATGACCTGCCCATGGCCCAAAAGGTTTGGGTACCCCTACTCTAACCAGTGATATTAACCAGGGCTTGGAAAAGTTACTTTTCTGGGCTACTGTTTATGCCAGTTGAGGGTTTCAGTGAGTAGTAAAAGTAACATTTTCAAAATTTGCCTTTTTTTTTTTACTATGACAGCTTAATAGAGCCTCCACATACAAAGGCAGTATATCTCTTGATGAAACATGATGAGGGCAGGCAGCTGGGAATCTCTACCTTTCATGCATTGCCTGTACGTTTTTCAAAGTCACCTATCCCGCTGACTCTTGTTTGTTGTGCAGTTTTTAAAGGAAGAACCACAGGATTTTTTTGTTCCAAAATCTGGATGAATTGGGCAACTGTACCATCAATGTAGTTATTTAGTTCTTCTGTACTCCAGAAAGCACATTTGTTGAGTCAACGGAAAAAATGTGCTTTATTTTGCATTGCTGTTGCTTACCAAAACAGCCTTCCAGAGAACCTGTTTTCTTTTGCTTCCTCTAATCTTAGGGTGGAGGGTGTGGAATGCTATTTGCAAACTTTTGTGGTAATCCCACAGCCTTGCTTTATGAAGTTATTCAATGCCAAACAACCTTTTAGCCACTGTTATCAACCTGGGTTTATTTTAAATTAATTTAGGCATTTGGAGAAGATTTTGCTGGATCAAGCGCTGTGGCGGTTAATCAACAGTGCAAGAACGCAGCCATTCATTGTGTGCAAAACACATATTTCCTCCCAGCCAAGAACAGAGCTGAGCCTTAGCTTCATTCAGAAAAGCTTTCCCACACCTGCTTTCAATTTCCTACATTTCTGGTAATGAGCATTGGACCCTGAACGACAAATTCCAAGTATAAAATGTCATCTATTTTTCTTCTCCTTTAAAAACCTACTGTGGTGGTGGATTTCCCCCCTCTCCTTTTCTTTTTCAGTCTTTGTTCATATAAAGTGTCAATGCACACCGCATAATTTCAGCATGCCCTTCTGGGCTCGGTGAATCATTTCACAGGGATTAACTGGCTGTGGAACCAGTTAATTTTGTCTCCTTGAACCAAACTCTAAGATGATGGGTTGTAGAGAGGTGAGCAAAAGGCCTCATTGCCAGGAGGGGAGGGAGGAGGGGGATGTGAGATGGGGAAGGAAAAAGGCTTTGTGCTGGAAAGATTGTGGCTTGGTCACATGATCTACAGTTTTGATTTATGGCTCTTCCCCATTCATTCCAGGTAAGTCGTGCGGGCTAAAAGTTGTTGAACTGTAGGCGGCAAAGGGCTAAGAGTGGTTAAACTGCAGTTTTTCAACGAGGAAAAAAATCAATATAAGGTGCGCCTTCTCAATTTCCTAGCTGAAAGAAGAGGGGGTGAAATGCTTACAACATTAATACATACTGATTGTGAAGTGTACAGAGTAAGGCAAGGTTTCCTGAACTGGATTTCCAGGATAAAAGAAGCAAAGCACATTTAAAAAAATTGTTGTCAAGATTGGGGCAGAAATGTGGGGTACGAAAAGGGCCCGAATGAGGAAAGAGAAAGGATTGAGGCAACTTAGAGGGAAGCGCTGTTGCCTGGGAAACTGGTCTAGAAAGAAATTAATTCACATCAAATAAACTCAAGTTGCAAAATATGTCTCATGTATGTGTAAAGAGTTTGTGAAGTGCACAATCTAACAATTTCTTTTAGGCAGAGAAGTGTCAGCACTCTCTTTGTGACTTCTAGACTTTTCTCCAGTGGAATCCAATAGAATAGAAGGGGTTTCTCAGATACATAAGTGAGAGGATTACTGGTAATCAACTTCCCCGTAATAACCCCACAATGTTCCCTAAAAGGGGACACTTGGTTTATGTGGGTAGTTATAATAGAATCATAGAATCACTGAGTTGGGAGGGGCCTTTGAGGCCATGGAGTCGAACCCCCTGTTCAATGCAGGAATACAGATCAAAGCAGAACTGACGGATGTTTGTCCAGTTCTCTCTTGAATGCTTCTAGTATTAAAGTGCTCACTACCGCCTGAGGTAATTGGTTCTGTTGTTGTACTGCTCTAACTATTAAAAAATGTTTACGACATTCTGTAGATGGAACCCTGTGAACTGTAGTTTTCAAAGTTGTTACAGAGCAGTGGTAGTTGTATTAGTTTGTGTATGCATATCAGACAAGAAGCAAAAAATAAAATATAATAATAATAATTTTGTGTCAGAGATTACTCTGGATTGAAAGGATTTTTGCTGGAGAAACTTTGCTCAGGGAACGCCCGAATGAGGCTCAGTTCATGTCCCCAAGTGCAGCCCTAGGGTATTGAAACCTAACCTTCAGGATCTTAACCACTAAGCCACTGGGGGAGCGGGAAGACAAAAATGTTAAGACTAATTGCTATATTTTAATGTGAGCTTTTGTGGATAAAATCCACTTCCTCAGATACACAAATAAATCTTTATGACAACAATTTATACAGAGCCCCATGACCAGTTTGGGATATGGAGGGACAATGGTTGGTTAGTACAGTTGACATATATTGCAAACTATGCCAGTCATACTTGATAATGACTGAAGACCCAAATTGTCATTCAGATCTATTCCTGTCAAGTTTTGTTCTATAAAGGTGCCAAATGGTTAGCAGATAGATGCAATATATAGTAATCCTTGTGGCATTAAATCCTTGTGACATTACACAGTAATAGATTACATTCAGTGGTGGGTTGTCAAAATTCCTGCTACCCCAACGTGACGTCATGGACGTCGTGGGCGTAGCCGATGTCATGACTTCATAACCTCGTGGGTGGACCAAAATAAAATAATGTCTGCGCAAGCGTCAAACTCCATTTGACGCATACACAGTTCTTTTTTTAAATGCGCATGCATCAAACCTCTATTTGATGCACACACACTAAAAAATAGAACTGCGCATGTGTCAAACGGAAATTTGACGCATGTGCAGTTTCAGGCAGCCATTTTGGCTGCCTGGAAATACATTTTTGGAGAGGACCGGAGAGGCGACTGAACCGGTTGCCCGGGGGTTTACCACAACCCCGGCGACCCCTCCTGATGGGGTGCTACTGGTTCGGGCAAACCGGTCCAAACTGGTAACATCCCATCACTGATTATGTTCTATAAAAAGGGGCCCTTGTGAACTCTGTTACTTAGGCCAATGGTGGGAATAGTGGAGCTTTTCAGATGTGGCTAGACTGTAATTTCCATCAGCCCTAGCTTACAGTGAGAACTACTCCCAGTGAGAGCTACTCACAGCGTCTGGACAGCCATACTTTACTCATCCTTGCTTTAAAATGTTCTACAAGACACAGAAAGAGCCCTAAGAAATTCTGTAGATAATTTGGGAAACAGTTTCTCTGCCATTGATGGTTTTAGCTTCTGGCTATTCAAAATATTTGATCTGTTTCAAAACTTTGAAAGGTGTTTTTCTGTGTGTGTGTGTGGTTTTTTTTTTTTGGCTCAAACTCTCAGAACTGCCTACTTGGCATGGTCAGTACTCCTTGAATAAAAGCCTGTGTTGATTTCATGCTATGAACATAGCTTCATTCTGTCATTTAGAAAAACTGTTCCAGATTATTTGGGTTAAATTACCAAATTGTTGTATCCAAAGCCTAAATAGCCGTGACGATGTCTAGTGCCTAACATTAGAGGAACAAGAAGCAGACTTACTCCGGTTTAGAATAGAAAGGAGTGCTTAGTTAAATTCCTGAATTATAGGAAACATTGTTTGTTCTTGAAGAAATAAGCACATCTTTTATATGTAAAACTTTTAAGAATTATCTTGTACTTTAATTACTTGGAGACATTTTGAAAGCTCTGGAAGTCTAAAAGTTTCTGAAAGTTGTATCCCATATGGTGTTCTTTTATCTTCCTCAGCTCAATTACCCCCTAATACTTCCATCTCTCTGGATCAAACTAAACTATTAATTACATTATTTGCAGAGGTGCTCCTCCAAGCAACGAAAGACATCTATTTGCCATAGCACATATTTTTCATTCTCTATCTTGCATTTTAGTCTGCTGTGCTTTGTGATTGGTTTTCAGATGTAAACATGCATTTTATTTGCAAGTTTGTTTGTTGAGGCTTAGTAAGTAAGGAAATCTCATTGTAGGAGTGGAACCCAGTTATTCAATTAATAATAGAGAATACTCATATAGTTCTTTGCTCATTGCAGAAGTAATCCAATGTTACTTCTTGGAATAGCAATTACACTTATATACCACCCGATAGTGTAGTGGTGACGAACCTATGGCATGCACTCAGAGCCCAGCACACAGTTTGCCCCGCCCTTCTGCCCAGCAGCCCAGTATGAGAGTTTCCTCCCTCCCCTGTTGCTGTGTTGGCACTTTGCAATAAATAATGTAAGTGGGTTTTGGGTTTTAGTTTCGGCACTAGGTCTCTAAAAGGTTCACCATCATTGCCGTAGTGCTTAGTGTACTCTCTGCACAGTTCACAAGGTAATTAGCATATTGTCTCTAACATGCTGGGTACTAATTTTACTGACCTCAGAAGGATAGAGGGCTTGGGATCTTGGCCAGTGAAATCTGAAGCTAAAGAAAATATGAGTGATGCTGCATGCGTCCAACTATTTTGTTCATTATGCCTTATGTCCCTTTGAAATCAATGAGCAGGATGTAAGAGTAATGCCTTACTTGGTGATTACCAGCAACTGGAATTATGAGGGATACTGGCCCTGAAAGCAAGAATACTTCCATCTTGTAAGACAAAAGAAAAGAACAGTTTGTTATTAGTGATCATTCAGGATATTATAAATGTTAAATTAAGTAGAGCAAGGTCCTTATTGGCTTAAAGACCTGACAGACTGGTTTCGATGTAGCCCACAGTAATTGCTTAGAGCTGTTGCATCCATAGTCCAGATATCTGTGAGGATGTCCAATGTCTAGGATGAGTAGAACAGAAAGAAGATGGGCCCTGGCTTAGGACAGAGGTAAATGCTTATGTCCATGGCTTCCTTCTGTCAACTATGGAAGTTGTTAGAGGACAACTCAGTGTTCTTCCTTTTCTGCTCTCAGCAGAGGAACCATGCTTGGGATAGATGGAAGGGTGGTCCTATCATGGGGCAGGTGGGAAGAAGCTACAGCATTAAGCCCCCAGCATCAACTTCTAAGCAGCAAGGAAGGGAAGTTGAATAGCAACATTCTACTACTTGTCTCTGCCTCTTGAGTGCTCTGCCCTCTGCCCCACCAGCGCCTGTGGGTATCAGACTGGGTGTGTGTTCTGTAGTCTTGCAAAACCTAGCTCCTTGCCTGCTCTTAACGTATATGGATGGAGTCTGGATGCATATTGATTTTCCTACTCAGACTATAGCCATCAGTCATTTTATATTACTGGAGAAACCATTAGCAATTAAAAAAAGAAAAGGATGAAAGGTTGTGGGCCCATTAGTATATGTATATGAGATGAGGGGAGCCAAAACAATTAAAAGAACATCAGCTTATAAACCTGCTGATACAGATATTAGCATATTGAATAAAATACCAAGGGAGACATGGCTCCACTTTGGTTCTTTCTTCATTTGCTCTTATGTGAAAGAGAATCCGGTGTGCTGTAACATGGCAGAATGGGAATAGTATGAACAGTTGTAGCAGTTTAGGCAGAAAAGCAATGACAACAACCGCAGAAGTAGAAGAAATATGGAACAATGCATGACTCTAGCAGCTTCTAGTTCAGGCATGGATGAGTTTCATGACTGTCTGGAGAAAACACGAACACAAAAATGTTGTAACATCCATGGAAAGTAAATTGTTTCCAGTCAATGGACAGAGATGCAGTTTGTGTTGTCCTGCGCTAAATTAATATTTTCCTGCTATTCCTCAGGTATAGCATAGTGACTGCTAAGAAGATAAGCTGTGAAGAGAAAAACCTTTCTTTCCAATCTCCCTTTAACCACTAAACCATTTTAAATCTACATTTTGGCAACATGATATGGTTTATTCTGCCAAGTTGAGGAGATGGCAGGTAGTCAATTACTTTGGAGAAGGCTGTAGTTCAGTGGAAGAAGATCTAGTTAATATGCAGAAGGAGCTGGGTTCATCCCTGTCTTCTTCATCTAAGTACTCCTGCCTGTCAGTAATAATGGCCTACCTTACAACACCTTCACAAGCATTGCTAAATGTTTAAGTGCATTCACTAATAGTGACAGTCGCTGTAGACATGCCGGGAGAGGGGGGAGAATGCAATTAACTCTCTTGATTCGTATCAACAAACCAGGTTTAGAAGGATTCATTACTATGACAAAGTCCTTTGTAAAGCTATAGGATCTGAATTATGCATTACTTCCAAACATAGTAAACAATATGTTCAGCAGGAGTTTACCATTACCCCCTATTGCTTAAAACTAACACAAGCTAGCTTGGTTGTAACTGCTGTTGCCTCCTCTGCCACTATCACCTTCAGCAACCAGTTGTTGACAGAGAATACATTTCCTTCAGCTACATTGAGAACTGCAGTTAGGATAAAGAGAAATACAGGTAAGTCTGGGAAAGGTAAAAGGTAATGTAATTATCCTTTTGGATTAAAAAAAGTCTTAAGTGTTTTTTGACCTTGTAAACTGATAACTAGAAATCTTTTTGTGCCCAGGTCTTTAAAGTCCTATTGGCTAAGCTTGGGTCACATGAGATTAGAATATGCAGGAATGTCCGAGTCGGAGCATGTTATGCCCATACTGTATTAGTTTCATGTAGAGTCCACATGTTTTACATTTCCTTTTGCCCAGGGAGAAACAGTTGTAGGTTATATACATGCTCAGTTCAGGTAGATTTGGCCCCTACTTGCCACAAATACCTTCCTCTCCTTAAAGTGCTATATCCAGTTCTGGATATTGGCTAATATCATGGTGATCAGTCATCAAGATTGTCCTGGGAACCATATAATACAGTGGCCTTCCATTTGCCTTCTGCGTTGCAACATGACACCTGTACCACTGATCCAGTTCTGTGAGTCACTTTCTGGTCCTGAGCCCTTTTGGCACACAGAGTCCTCATCAGCCCCAGGCCAGGATTGATGAAGCTGCTGCCCTCCATCAAGATGGATTCAAGTGGTATTTAATCCACTTGGGGACCATCACCCTTCTCTGTAGACTTTGCCACCCAAGGCCATTAGTCCCCAGGATTGTCAAGTTAATTAACCACTGCCTGATGATAAGCATTGAATCTCTGGCACTATGGTCTACTCCAGGGATTCACAACCTGTGGCCTGTGGGCTGGATGTGGCCCGTGGTGCTATGTCATGTGGGGGCCCCTCTGCCTCCACCACATAGGAAGTGCTATGTGGTGGAAGACAGGCAAAATGACCATCCGGGGCCTGAACCTGTCTGAGGGAGCGTGATCCGGCCCCCGGCTTGAAAAGGTTGAGAACTCCTGTTCTACTCTATTACCATAGCCAATTTTTGTCCCAGTTACACTTTTCTTACATGCTGTAGCTCCGCCATAACACATAATGAGAATTATAACTGCAGGAAAATATATTGTTCAGTTACCTGTTTGTTTTATCTAATAGCCTATGATCAGCATGTGTTTCTAAGCGCAAAGAAGGATGTGCTCCATTACTCATATTTCCCCCTTTCTTCACGGTGTGCAGAGTTTGTCATGAAAAAGGGAAAGGCAAGCATTCTTCATAAAGCTTTGATGTCTTTAAGAAAAGATGAAGAATGGCATATGCATTTTGTGGCCAGAGGGCAGGCATTCAGTATGAGAATCTCATGTGCCCACCTGTCTGTACATTTTCCCTTAGCCAGAGGAAAGAAGAGAGAAATGACTTGAGCAAGGAGTGTTTGGCTTATAACGCTTACTGTGCTTCTCTCTCAGGCCAGACAGAAATGCCTGCAAGGTAATCAAGAAGGAGTGCTGAGTGAGGAGATGCTGCTGAATTGCCTTTTGTTATTGTTGTGGATGTCGTTCTGACAAAAGGTTACACTCCAATTTACTCTCTCTCTCTCTCTCTCTCTCTCTCTCTCTCTCTCACACACACACACACACACACACACACACACACACACACACACACACACACACACACACACACACACACACAGAGGATATATGGGAAAGAACAAGGCTGAGTTGAAAATGTAAAAGCAGCTGATTTTTTATTTTATTCGCTTAGTCAGGAATATGGTCTATGACTTTTAAAATGTTGGTTCAATCATTGGTCACTATTATTCAAGGAGAGGGGGCAGAAAGCCCCAGATCATTTTGTAACATACATATATCCAAGCATTCTGATCACAGTGGGATGAGCGATTCTCAAGTAATTAAAATCTGTGGCTAAGAAATCCTTGTTCTAGTGGACACTTCAAATGAAGGATGTCTTTGGAAGGAAGATTGTTCTCTGGCAGTCCTTCAAATGGAGGACTGGCCTTCCAAAGAAAGGATGATCAGAGGACTGGAAAGCAAGCCATATGAGGAAAGACTAAAGGAACTGGCAGTGTTTAGCCTTGAGAGGGGATATGACAGCACTCTTCACATACTGTACCTGAAAGATAATCATAAAGAGGAAGGGAAGGATTTGTTCTCTATCATCCCAGAGTGCAGGACACGTAATAATGGACTGAAACTACAGGAAGCCAGATATAGGCTGAATATTAGGGAAAACTTCTTAATGGTTAGAGCAGGACAACAATGGAACCAACTGCCTCAATACGTGATGAGCACCCAACATTGGAAGCATTCAAGAGAGAATTGGACAACCATCTGTCATGTCTGCTTTGATTTGGATTCCTCCATTGGGGAGGGAGTTGGACTCAATGGCCTAAAAGACCCCTTCCAACTCGGTGATTTTATGATTCAATGAAAGAATGTGTGCGCGCGCACACATACATAAGTGGATGAGTGCACAAATGAACACATGTGCAAGGGGCCACACCACTTAGTGCTGCAGGGGTTCCAGCAATAAACACCTGGAGGATAAAAGTTTTTCCAGCCTTGATCCAAAAGTTGTGTAAAAGATTGGAGGTTAGACAGGTGTAATAGTCAAGTCAGGATTTGAAAAAAAAACCACAGCCATTAAAGGAACATAAAATGTGGGCTTTTCTCCCCACTTCTAGAGGAGAGGGGGCAGAAAACCCCATATGATTTTGTTGTCGCCTAGAAGTCTGAAGATGCAAAAACATAGGAAACGGCCTAATTCTGAGCCATGATTTTGGTCCAGCAATGTCAACTCTGATTGGCAGTGATTCTCCAATGTTGCAGGCAGGATTCAGACCCTCCTTCACCCTGAATCCCCTGCAGTGGTTGGGTCGGTTTCATCAGAGTACTAACTAGGTCTGAACTTGCTTAGCTTCTGAAATCAGGCGAACTCAGATATGTTCAGAATGGTAAAAAAGTATATAATATAAGCCAAAGAGAAAATGAGCTATCAGAAATGATAGGGTAGGGCATACTCTTGTGTAGCCTCCATCACAACTACAAGTTTATCCTGTTTATCACCTCATGCCATAAGGACAATAGAGTGCCAACAAAATCATTGGAGAGAGTGAGCTACCAACTTCCTCTTCATGGCAGAGAAAGCATTCATGAGAGCTAACACAGTAATTCAGTTGTGTATGTGATGCTTTTGGACTTTACAAATGACAGGCTGCGCTTGGCCTGCCCACCCTGGAGTGTGTGGGAGTGCCAAACCTGCTTGCTTCAGTGAAGTGTCTCATCTCTGCCTCGTTCAAGATTTTCACAGTCAATGGGGGTGGGGGAGATTGCACCCGTCAGCGCAAGACTTCAGGGGCTGCTGGCAAAGAGTAAGCGTCTCATTTTTTGCAATCAACTTGCACAAGAGGCCTGCCTGGAGATGGTCCATTAGCTCATCTCCCTGCATTGCGGCAATTCATGGAGCTGTCATTTCCCTCCCCGCCTTGATTTCCTGTCAATATATAAATATAGGCATTTGAAATGAAGACCCAGCCACATGCAGCATGTCCACTCAAGGCAGGCAGAATGAACTCAAGTTAATGAATGTCCCCGTTGGGGCACAATTACCTTTCTGTTGCTTCCGAATAACCACTCAGAACCTTTATCTTACTTCTAAGGCTAACATAACTTTGTAGAACAAACTACGCCTCTGATTACTATTGTAACTTCTCATAAAGAGTTGCTTCGTAGGCTCCATCCCCCCCCCCCCAAAAAAAAAAGAACACAAAACAAAAAAGATTGCAGGGCATCTCATATGTTCAGGTTTCACTGTAGCAGTACATTTGATTTTTGCGCTTATTCTTCGGGTACATCTGTGGTGTGTTCATGTTCTGGGTCCTTCTAAATTATTGCTTCTTCTAGAAGACAGATGAAATAAAAAATTTCCTTCAAGATATCTGGTTTACAATTCCCATCAGTCCTTCACCTAACATAGACCAAAGTTTTCCATTCTTGACAGCTCATTCCATCCTCTCAAACAAGTGGCTTTCATATTAGCCTCTGCAGTTTTCTCAAACTGTCCCACAACCAGCACCATAGTTCAGAAACAGAAGAATGGGCCTGCGCTATTCAGCAATATATATTTGACTGCTTACTAGGGCGTAGTCATGGTGTTTGTATGAAGACTCCTCTCCGCTACCTGATAATTGGAATTTTGGTTCTGGAATCTTTATCCCAGTTTGTGATCTCCTCCTCCCAAATTTATATTTTCAATCCCAAGACATTATTGATTTTAAACTTGATTTAATAAGTTTGCTTTTTTTCCCCACTTTTAAAAATTGGTGAGCTTTTTGGAATGCTATTTCCAGTATAAAATTTTTGTAGACAACACACATTTCTAAGTGAGGAAGACCTGGACAGAGACCTGGACAGAACAGTGTTCCTTCAGCTTTTCTGGCCCAAATCAGGGACATAAAAAAGAAATGTCTAAACAAAATGTTTCAGAGGAAGCTTCTTGCTCTTCCCTGAAAATGGGCTTCTTAGGACTTTGTGAACTTCAGGACGGAAGTACGTTTAATAGCTAAAAATTGTTGTTGGATCACCAATGGAGGTCCTCATCCCAGTGGCAGCAATCTAGTGGGGTTTTTTTTGTCTCCCTCTTCCAACATCCCCTAAGTATAAGGTTACATCCCTTGTGGGATGGTCACATCAGAAAGTTATGAGGTTGGAGGAGAAAGTGAAAATAATAATCAGAACAAATTTTTTTGAAGGAAACCCTCTTTCTCAAAAAAGAAAAGAAAAAGATATCGACAGATTCAAGATTCCCACACTCCTTCCAGACAAACTAGCCTAATATTTTCTGGAGACCACAGTCAGCCATCCAGCAAAGGGAACAGCCAGAGATGAGGGCAGCTATTTCGCTTCCCAGACCACTTACCATCTACTGCTCAAGGTGACTAACTTATTCTGCTCAATGGCTGTTGTTGTTATTCAGTTGAACAGTTGGGTCCGACCCTTTGTGATCCCATGGACCACCACACACCAGGCTCCTCTGCCATTTGCCATCCTCCATAGTCCGCCCAGATCTACACCCACTATGTCAACAATGCCATCTAGCTATCTAATCCTCTGCCTCCCCCTTCTCCTTTTGCCTTCTATCTTTCCTAGCATCAGGGCCTTCTCCAGTGAGTCCTCTCTTCTCATTTGGTGGCCAAAGTGCTTCAGCTTCAGCATCAGTTCTTCCAAATAGCAGTCAGGGTTGATTTCCGTTAGGATTGACTGATGGTTGGACCATCTCTATTATTTTTGGGTTTCCCATCATTTCCTGAAACAGGATTCATGGAAATATGCAAAAGGACTATGAAGGACAGTTGAGTTCATGCTCTGGAGCCAGGTGCTTAACTGGATAAAGGGCATACAGATCAGGGCTTCCCTCCATCTATTTAACCTGCTGTGCCCAAGATATGACCTGTGCACTTCTGGTTTTTTAAATACATTTCCATGAAGGGGAGAATGTAAATGGGAGAGGGGAAGGCTACACAGAACAGTGGGATCAGTCAACTCGAAGCTAATACAACAGTCTTTCTTTTACATCATGTACATTCAATTTTAATAGCACGCAATAATTCACTGAAGTTTAATAAACTAAGATAATGATAGAACAAGAAAAAGAATGCAAAAAGATGACGTAACGTTTAAACAGCAAAACATCTCTCTCGCTCTGTATCCTACAGCATCACAAAGTGAATGGTGGAGCAGTTCCAAGGGGGTATTTTCTCCTGTGGTGAATTTAATTTGGGTCTGATCCTGCCTTAGCATCACAGTGGTTAGAGCAGTGGTCCCCAAACTTTTTAAGCTGGGGGCTGATTCACACACCCCTCAGACTGTTGAGGGGCTGGACTGGTGCTGCTGCCCTGGCCGAATACAGTCCCTGGGAAAGATGCACACAGCCGCACTCCCCCCCCCCCGAAAGACGCATGCAACCGCCCACTTCTGCCACCACTGCCTCAATCCTTGCCCCCTCCGCTTGGGTTGGCATGTCCCTAACGGTGCTCCACAGCTGTAAACCTTACAACGTCCACCCTGCTATGGAGCGCTGTCAGGAACATGCCAAGCCAAGCGGAGGGGACAAGGATTAAGGCTGTGGCAGTGGAAGCAGCAGCTGGGGTGAGGGCACCGGTTGGATGATTTGGTGCCGTGTGCCAGATCCAGCCTGTATGCTGTAGTTTGGGGATGCCTGGGTTAGAGTGTCCAAGTGAGAGATCTTGATCATTTTTGAGGGGTTTAAATACCAATCACCTTTTCTGGCATCAGCAATTCAGAGGTGTACTACACAGGCTGTTTAACCCACTTGGAGTGTTGCAGGGAAAGGCTGGCACACTCTTAAAGAAGGCAATTGGAGGTCAATGCTAGAATGCACCAGTCTGCTCCCTCAGAGCATTCCTTTGTTGCCAGTGTGTGTAATTGGAGCCAATCATTCTAATCAAACCAAAGCGGCCCCCAGGAGATTGCTTCTGCTGCTAGTGTAGCAGCACCCTCAGTCCACTGTTCCTGTAGTACTTTCGCAATTCCTCCTTTTCTCTGGGCAAATTGCTAAGAATCTTTTTAACCCTATCAGTGTCAAATGGGATGCAAAGCACTTGCTGTAGTGCTCAGTGATGGGATTCAATTTTTTTTCTATCTATTCTGTGGGTGTGGTACGGTGGGCATGGCCAGCGGGAAAGTCCTGCATTTCACCCAAATTAGGGCTACTTTATTTCAAAATTTGGATAGGTGGGGCCAGCCAAAATTTCTGCTACCGGTTCTGGTGAACTGGTACGAACCTGCTGATGCCCACCACTTTACTTCGTCCTAGTGAAGACTTGGTCTTTGCTGTGCTGCATTGGCCCTCCAGAATCACACAAACACCCCCAATCTGGTCTGGTTTTGCACCATTGTCCAAGATAGTGTACATGACTAGTAATTACTTGTTATGTCTCCTTACCCTATGGCAAGATGATAACTATATTGGCCAGAATCCTGTTTCTCATGTCCTCTGAGCATTTGTTTGACTTTGTCTAACCGTTATCATGCCCTCATGATATGTTCTTTTTTGCTGTGCTGAGCTGTGCTTCTTTTGTGTGTGTTTCTGCTATTCAGTCTCCACACCACCATATCTTAATGCCACTCCCTCTAGCAAGTTTTGCTTAGTTCTCATGAGATATAAGCTGTTTTTCCTTTCTCCTTCTCCTCCTAATGTAGATTTAGTACTAAGGCACAAAGATGCTTGATTAAAAATACTGTATGTAATGGAAAATTAGCAACACACACTGCTTTATTTGTTTAGTTTTTATTGTTTCTGGGTTGTTTTTGGTCCAGTTTTCTTGGAATATCAGCTGTTCCTATCTTCAGATCCTTCCTTCCTTCTTTGCTAGCATAAATTTAATGCTAAGGTGCAAAGGAATTTATTTTAAAAATATCACAACACCACAATATGGTACAGTACAAAACAAAATCAACAACACCCCCATCTTTTTAGACTTGTGTTCCTCTTGTTTGTTTTCTTAGTGTGCATCAGCCCTCTGCTGTTTTCCTTCTGTTTCTACCAACTTCTCATATACATTTACTTGATTAAGGATTTTGTTTCCTTCCAAAAGCAGACATCAATTAAACAATGTAGAGCAAAATTCAAAAGCAAAGAGAGAGAGAGAGAGAGAGAGAAACATTCATGCAGTAAAATGGGTCAGTAGGTAAACAATATGAAGGTTTGAGAAGGGTAGGTGAGTAAACAAGAGGAGGAAAGTGAACTGGGAAGAAGATAGGCAAAGAAGATTGACAAAAAGGAAGGGCAAGCAGTTTGGAAGTGAAAGATGTTCTGGATGTTTTTGGACAGGTGGGTGGCACCAGAATGGCCCAATGGATCCCAGTGTATCCAGTAACAATTACCTTACCCATATCTGGATGCAATGCCAGGATGAACTTTTTATTTCTAAGGAGGAGGAACCCAGAATGAACTTGATCCACCCTAGAACTACTGGAGGACAACACGACTGGATGGATGAGCCCTGGCATAAGCAGTATAGATCATAGCAAGAAATTGCCTCAAGTTAAGGAGTAGGCACTTATGTTCACTGTAGCACGCCAAGTCATATATCTGATGTAGAATGAGGAATATAAGCATTGACTCTTTAACGAGCCACCATTTGACACTGCATTTTATACCATTTGACTTAAACAGGCATATACCCGTAATAGGATTATGGTCACCAGGGTCTGTCGGCACTGCATGGATGTAGCACTAGTCTGATGAGCAAAGTATCATCTCTGTTCTGTTCTTCCCTGAACTGTATGCTATTTTTGATGCTAGCTTGGAAGGGTGTAATAAAATGAAGCAATTTTGAAAGTACAAGTTCCATCCAATTCATTTTTAGTCACATCTCACATCATCTTGGTTCTTTCTCACCTTGAAACAGGTTCCACATACTTTTCTCATGTGTTTCACCTTGTGCATCAGCTTAAAAAAATCTGCCAGAGCAGATGATCAGTGAAGAGATAGGCAGCTTTGACAGTCCTCTTTAGCTTTTAAAATGTGCAGGCAATATGTCTGAAAGAACATGGAAATTGGCGGCAGTGTGTGGGAGAGTGAGTAGGCGGGTGGGTGCAAAAGCTGCTTTTAAAGCAAAGCAGTAAACTAGAAAACAAGAGCCTGGATTTAATTTTACTTTTCTGGTCTTAGATCAATGTTCAGTTTCTTTTATGGATGCTACACTACAGATGAAGAATCTATTTTTTTAAATATCTCTCCTCTTTCTCCTGGGCATGTCATGTCAGTTAATAGACAACCAGTCACAGGGCAAATCACAATTCTAGATTAATAATAAAAGTGACATTTCCAATTATAAATAAAGAATTCAAGTTCCAGTCCTGTACACACATTCTTTTAAGGAATAAGTTCTGTGACACAAAATGAGAGTCATGATGTGATTCTTCAGTTCTCTGTACAGTACTCCAGGATCCATTGGATCTTGTCCTTCAAAGAGGGAGGGAGGGAGAGAAACCCTTCAGTGAATCCCACCATCAGAGAGTTCTCATAGAAGCATTACTTGCCTTACCTCTCAGACATCAGAGCTCCAATGTCAGAAAATGCAGTGGTGGTGGAGAGCAGAGAAATGAAACTTTCAGGAAGCTAGACTCTGAGACAGCTTGCAAGGTGAAACAGATCGCTCCCTGACATTTTGGGGTGAGATGAACTCCTGTCATTGTCCACAGATGAAGGCTCACAGAAGTTGTGGATCTAAAAGAGCCTTAATTACCCCTGCTGAGCAGTGTTTCCAAAGCTATGTGGCATAGAGTATTTCTCTCCAATTTATTTGAGTAGAGGCAAAGAAAGAAAGAAAAAGAAAGAAAGAAAAAGATAGAGGAATATATCTCCTTCATGTTTTCCTTGTGAACATTAGTATTCCTGGAATGACATTGAATAGCTGAAGATTCTGGCACTCTTGGGTCCGTACTCAAAAAGCCACCGATTCTGTATCTACAAACAGACTTCTCCATCAACAATTGATCCATGCTACCATTACTTTAGTATCTAAGGCATAAAAATCTTGTCTAAGTTGTCTGCAAATATCCAAGATTTCTTAGGGCCTGAGAGATACAAGAAGAAAGGCTTCAGGATAAAACCTTTTGTAAAAACACAAAAGCAGATATTGTCCTTCCTGTACACTATTAAAAGTACCCTTGCCACCAGGTCCTTGGTAAAATTGTTTTATGACTTCATATTTGATCATCATGAGTAATTCAAAGGGAAATCTGAATCAATAATTCACTGGCTATAAATGAATAATTGACAGTGAATAATTTGCTCATTGAACGAAAACCCAATTACTTCTTATGGAATGTGTCTATATTGTTTTGATTCAGTTTCTTTTGTCTAATTCTTTCATAATCTTGTATTATGTGGATACATCTTAAAATACTAGTGGTGTCTTTTCAGTGGGTCTGCTATATTTCTCTGTTTTAAGAAGGTATCCACACCATATAGTTAAAACAATTTGATCTCACCTTACCTGCCATGGCTGTGTCCTACAGAACCTTTTAGAATTTTAATTTTGAGAGTTTTTTAAAAAAATAATTCTCCATCTAATTCAAGTGAGTATCACAGTGATCTCTAGAGGAGAGGTCTAAGTACTTAAAAATAATAATAGTGTGCTGCCAAATCAGTTCTGACTTACGGCAGTCCTTTCCAGGGTTTTCTAGGTAAAGAATAATCAGAAGTGGTTTACCATTCTCTTCTTCTGGGGATGTTCTGGGACTGAGCAACTTGCCTATGACTACACAGGTTGACTCTTCTCCCAGGAGCCAAAGTGTAGGGACTGGAAGCAGGTCTTCTTCATTACACTCTTTCCAGAAGCCCACCTCTGGCTCTGCAGCCTAACACCTAAACCACCGAGCTATACAGCAGAGGTGGCCAAACTTTTCGGGCTGCAGGCCAGTCATATGGTTCAGGGAGCCAGTCACTATGATACGGGGGCTGGATCTGGCCCCTGATAACAATTCATCTGGCCTACAAAGCCCTTGTTGCTCCTAGAAGCGGAATTAAAATGTACCTGTATGGGCACATTTTACTTCCTCTTCCAGGAGCAACGAGGGCTTTGCAGGCTGGATAAATTGGTGTCAGGGGCTGGATCCAGCCCCCAGGGCATAGTTTGGGCACCCCTGCTATACAGCCAGTAAATACTTTACTAAACTACAGATCCCATTGTTTCATTTGATGGAGCATTGGCAGTTGAAATAGCACTGAATGACCAAATGCATCCAACTGTATAAAATAAGAACACCCTAAGGCAGCATGGGATTGGAAAAAGTATGACAGTCACATCTGGAAAGAGTGTAATGAAAAAGACCTGCTTCCAGTCCCTACCTTACTCATTTTAGAATACAGAACATCCTAAACCAGAGTTCTGGTGGAGATCTTAGCAGTCAGACAAGTTCTCGTGGAAGCAGGCAGCCCAGAATGTCTAACTGCAGGCCATTCAGTCTTTTGTAAATCAACTCCATCAGACACAGAATAAGACAATCTGAATTCTGGTGTGTATTACACTTTTTACAGAAATTGGAAGGAAATTATAGGGTTATATATAGTAGGGAGCAAGTTTGATAGTTCAGCGAGGTATCTGGCTGTGGAGCCAGAGGCTGAGAGGAGATAATATGTTCTAGCCTTAACCTATGATATGACTCTCACGCTACCATCAAAAGCGGCACTGTGTCATTCTTCTGAAGGCAAAACCAGGCATTATTATAACCTGAGAAAAGAAAAGGAAAATCCTTAACTCTTGAAAGTGGCACAATAGGACCTACTTTCTTCTTCCAGAAGTATCCAGATTATTTCATCATGATTTAAACTCGGGTTTCCTTTGAAACCTGAGTTTCCAAAGCGTTTTAGTCACCTCTCTCCAACATGAACATGCTTTCATCTTTAACTGTGACACATCTCTATTGCCTGTGTCTTCTCTTGGTACATTAAAAAAATGCTTAGATGTTCCATTGATAGCTAAGAACTTTTCCTTTGCTAAGATCCCATGGTTGGTAGGTTAGGCTTTGGGCTTTGCGTCAGTGCATAGCTGGGGGAAATGGTTCTCCTTTTTTAAAAAAATGGCTTCTCTAACTGAGCTCATCAGTGTTTCATAAACCCCACAGATTCAGCCTCAAGTTTATATTTAACGTATCATATCCCTCAAGTCTGGGCTTCTCAGGAAAAGCAGGAAGGAGTCTAGAATGCCTCCAGATATTTTATTTTACAGTCAAACACTGTCTAGAGACGTCAAGTGGAAAACCCAAGTCAGCCGCAAAGAATTAAACATGTGGTGAGAATGTAGGTCCTTCTGGGCTATTCCACTTTCCCCCCTAGTCTTTGCCTTTCCTTTCTTATTTGCCAGCCTGCGCAAGAAGCAACAAATCTTTCTTCACCCTTGTCCAACCCCACAACTATGGAAGAGTTATACACTATTTTGCCCCTGCCCCCACCACTCCTGGTGCTGGTTGATGGAAGCAGGATCGTTGCAAGGAAGGAGAGAAAGGAGAGAGAAAGGACAGATTATCCATGACTCCAGCGAGTCAGAGCGATGTGTCATTCTGGCGGAGAGCCTAGTAAAGAGAAAGTCATGCTCTGGAATATGTTCAGCTTGGGATTTCTGAGAACTCTTTTATATCCTGTCATTATGTCTCTCACTATCTGGAAGGAGATGTTTGGGTTTGCTTTTGTGACACAGGCTTTAATTGTCCCCAGCCCCAGATCCTTCAGCCTAATGCAAAGCCAGGCTAGCAATTAACATTAAGTGCTGGGAAATGGATCAGTGACATGATAAACACTTAGCGTTGTCTTGAGAGTGCATCAGCTTCTCATTTAAGAGGCATCTTAGGGATTTCACAGTTAGGGGAAGCTCAGACCTAACATCATGAGCCTTAAGTCAGTCTCAGGAATAAAAGTGGGCAAAAGAATACAAAGCATGTATGAGTAGGAGTTTAGGTCCTTTCAGCAACATTTGCAAAATAATATCTAAGGAACTCCAAGAGAAGGAGGCTGAGGCTGGACTTTTGGAGCAACCTACTTGTGCTTCAAGACGGACCGATTGCAAAGCAGTTCAGATGGATCAAGAATGATAGCAGAAGGTAGGTTTTGATGAAGAAAGAGATTAACTGACACCAAGAACTGGGAAAGTTATTTTTCTGGACTACGTCTTCCAGAATTCCTCATTCAACACAGTTCCACGATTCTGGAAAGTGTAATGCAAAAAGTAATGTTAGCCAATAGACCTGCAACTGAGACTTCTAATGTAAAACTAGCCTGAGACTGAAGAATGAGGGAGTTTCTTCTTCAAAGGAGAAATCCTGTTAACAACACTACCTTTTTCATAAGTATTTTATCACACATTCAATAGACTTGGTGCAAATTTAGGTGCCTTCAGTGGAGTTGGTTAAAGTTAGCTCCCTCAGCTCATTCTCTTTATGGAGTTGTCTTTAGCCCCTGAAAATCCAACACAGAAAGCTGGGGTTCCTTGCTGGACGAGGTGAACTGCAGTGCAGGAAACTGAGTCGAGGCCTCATCTAATCGTGAGGAAGGCAGGTTCTGGATCAGAAGAGGCGTGAGATGATTGAACCTGGATAGCAGGATCCATAAATCTACAGGTGAATGATTGTATAGGGACCATTTTTATGTTCCTCCCATGGCAGTTCATATTCCTGAAATTTATATTTATTTTTATTTATATTTCACACTTGCTAACCCGCCCCAATCGGGCAAGCCCGACTCTGGGCGGCTTACAACCCAAGTTAAAACACATCAATAAAAAAAATTTAAAAATTCATAGACTAAAACAGTATCTGGGGGTGTCGTCAGAAGGGTAAAATCCTTAGACTAACCACCCCACATGGGATCCCACATCCCTGGAACCCCAATGGTGAGATTAGGCACTGCCGCGGCTTAGACTATGAGGCTCTAGTACACCGATGGCCAATCTCAGCACTCCAGGTGTTCTTGGGCTTCAATTCCCAGAAGCTCAAGTCAGCGCTCTTGATGATCAGAGCTTCTGGGAATTGCAGTTCAAGAACAGCTGGAGTGCCAAGGTTGGCCATCACTGCTCTAGTAGTTTCTCCCAGATGTCAAAAGTGTGCACAGGCCAAAGGGGAAGGCAGGAAGTGTGATTTGGCTCCCTTGCATATTTTGACTGACTACGTGGAGCAGAGTGTGGGAAGAGGAATTCTGTTATGCAACTACATCAAGTTACAGGAATATTCTCATTGGAATATAAATGTCTCATTAACACAGAATGAGCAAGCAGAGCAGAGAGCCTATAAATTACCTAAACTGACGTCTTTATGCTAATAAATCAAGAAGGTATTTTTGTTAGCTAATAAATATGATATAATTGTACCAACAAAACATTGGTTCAAGTCCCCAGTCAGCCATGAAGGATTCTGGGTGTTCTTAGGCCATTCTCTGCTTCCCCCACCTACAATACATGCAATAGTATGCTTCAGATTTGGAGCAGTACATCTCTCTCTTACTCACTATTTGGACTGCAGTGGTTCAAGTGGCTACGATGCTGACTGGAAGGCGGGAGGTCAGCATTTCAATTCCCAAATACTGCAGGACGGAATGAGCTCCCATCTCTGTCCCAGCTCCTGCCAACCTAGCAGTTCAAAAGCAAGAAATTGCAAGTAGATAAATAGGGACCACTTTGGTGGGAAGGTAAACAGCATTCTGTGCGCTCCGGTGTCTAGTCATGCCTGCCACATGACCACGGAAACGTCTGCAGAAGCAAACAGCGCTGGGTCTTCGGCTTTGAAAAAGAGATGATCACTGAACCCTAGAGTCAGCTACAACTGGATTTCAAGCAAAGGAAACCTTTACCTTCATTTGAATTGTTTTCCTTCCTTTATTTACAGATCAACAAGTATGCATGTATCAATTTCAATTTTTTTCCATCACAGCCCTGCGTTATATCTTAAAAGGCAAATCCTAAAAATAAGGGAAACCTGAGACAACATTGTGGCATAGCCAAAGCTCATTTATAAGAGACTTCAGTATGCAGAGCAATTTTAAGACTCACACCAAAATTGTAGAGGAATCATTGCCATGTGTGCACAAATCGCACACTGTGATGCTGACAGGAACTGTGTTAACAGCCTAGATTGTTAGACAACCAGATGGCATTACTTACAGATTGGAACAACATCCTTTCCTGAGAAGTTATTTCTGTTCCATAGCCTGCTTTTGATTTATTCTCGTCGCTAGAGCTACAAATAGAGGTCTCTGGGCTTCATTTTTATTTAGCAGCGCTTTTTGGATAGTGATTGCTGGTGGACTTGGTTTAACAAACAAGGTGACACTTTCTCCACATGAAAACTATCCAGGCATTCAAAACAACATCCGTCAGAATGTGAAACATTTCAATTTTTGCTTTTAAAAAAAGTGGTATAAAGGGATGCATGGTAGCTTATTTTGCATACCTGAAACATTAAGATGATATAGCCACAAACACAGCCTTTCCTGTCTCTGGATTGATGTCCAGAGAGAGAGTGAGTGAGTGAGTGATTGGTTAAGCAAGCACTACCAAGCTGATTCTGACTTACCTCAAAGGCATTTCTAGGTAGAAAAATCTAAACGGCAACACAGATTTTTGTCTTTGCAATACAGCTTTGCAAAATGTTTGGTAGAAAAGCTGCAGTGGGATACATATTCCATGTGGCCACCCCAGTCGGAGGTCTAGTGCCCAGTAGATGAAATGTCTGGGAAATCTCCTGGACTTTATTCTGGAGTTCATCTGTCACTCTCCGTCTCCTGCTACTGTGTCATATTTGCTTTCCCCATTTCTGAATCCAAATTGCTGACCTATGAATACAATTCTCAAAGTCCTTGAACAAGGAAACTTCCACGCCAGCATGGCAAAAGTAAAAGAGAAGGTGACTATGGCCTTAGTGGTGTGGGCCGGGCATCAGAGAAAGACTGCTAATGAGAAATGGTCTTCAGAACCAAGAAGACTGTGAGTTATGTGTGGTGCTATGTCACAGTGAAATTGTATCCTTTGAATAAAGAACACCAATTGCTCAATCTCAAGGGCTCTTGTAGACATTCAGTGTACAACATAAAAGATCAATGGCTCTGGGCCAGACTTTTGGTGGGACAGAAGGACACCCCCCCCCCCCCCAAACACACATACACAATTAATCCTTTTATGCCAGAGAGTGAAGGGGAAGGTTCCTGGCTACCTGCCTGACTTAAAGCTAGCTGACTAAGCATTATGAGATCTGTTCTTGTGGCAATGACATTAAGATATAGAAAGAAAAAGCCAACCACAAAAGGGTCCCCATCTGATGTTCTAATCTCTTGATCTGTGGGATATAGTGGTACCTCGCTTAAAGAGCATAAAGCACAGGTTTGCTCTTTAAGTGAGTTTGCTCTTTAAGTGAAACACCACTGTAAGTGACCAATTGTGACTTCTGGTGGGAGGGATTGCGACCCCGATTTAGTTGTTAAGTGAGTTTTTGGTTGGTTGTATTTGTTAAGCGAAGCGAACATTCAGAGAAAATTCTGCTCTTTAAGTGAGTTACTCTCTAAGCGAGGTGCTCTTTATGTGAGGTTTGACTGTACTTCCAAGATGTGACCCGTTTTTCACATCTGGGGGCAGAGATGGTAACTTGGTGTTTAGAAGGACATTTGAATTTTAACTAGCCTTTGGCTGTGCTGGCTGTGAGATTATGGGAATTGCAGTCTCCAAAACCAACTTTTCTAGGCTTTTGTGCAGCCGGGTAGTTCCCTTTAATTTAATTAGAGAAGGCACACAGTATGCCAATTAGGTAACAACTATGCATCCAACCATTTGGGACTTGGAATCCTGGCAGACGTCAGGATTCTTCCTCTGCCAGCCTTTTCAGGAACGGAAAAACAGAAGAGAGAAGGATCCTTTCTCCAAAGGATGAGAATGACTCCAACACAAATATAAGATGCAAATTACCCATGTACATAGGCAGAGACTGCATGGCTAACTTTATTTCCGACAGCAGGCTTTTTTCTCAGGAGGAAGAAAGGCAGCAGGAAAATGATACAGTCGTAACACCGCTTGATTCGTTAAGTGGGTGGGGATGAGGCGCTTGAAGAACAGATGTAAATCTTGTGAAAGCAGCTTTACGCATCTCCAGCTCCCTACAGTCTATAATTTATTATTAGTCTTGATAATTTCTAAGAGACTTTTCAGCATCTGAGTGCATGACAATTACATTCCCCCCCTTCTTAATCAGGTCTAAACCTCACAGAAAAGAACGTTTTGAAACATTTTCAAACAAGGCTTTTGCCTTCCAGAGAAGGGGGGGAGGGAGGGAGAGAGAGAGAGACTCTCTGAGTTCAACACATGAAAGCATGAGTCACACCAACAGATTGCAAATGAGAAAGAGAATAATCTGAGGCAATAGAAGCATTTATAAGCCTTGTAACCCTCCTTTCCTCCCTGCTAAGCTTTAAAAAGCCAAGCAAGGCCAAGGATCAAAGCGATGAAGTTGCAGAATGATCTCTGCTGAAACAATAACAAACTCCACTTCCTCAGACGTCAGCCGAGGCAGGTTTACAGACGGGATAGACTGATTATTATTGCAGTTATTTTGCAGCCACTGAAGGAGAACGAATACAATCACATGCATCGCAGATTGGAAGTTGAGCTCTAATGCCACCAAGTCTTATCACAGCTATAATGCAAGCCATGATTACAGGGGTCACCGGGAAAGTCTCAGAGGCAGAACGCCCGGGCAGAAGGGAGGAGGATTAAGTTGGGTGAAGGCAGAGTCCAGGAGTGGTTAGTTCACGCATCGCAGAAGCAATCCATAAGAGTCTTGCTGAGTTCTAGTCAAAGATATGCTAAAGTGAGCGATTTCATTCTTGGGAGGTCATCGCTCAGTAATACTTTCTATGTATTTATTCCTTATCTATCTGGCCTTGTTCCTCCTGACTTGAACACACAGCCACCCTATGAAGTAGGGTCAGCCGCAAAGAGTGTCACCCAACCAAAGTCACCTGCTGAGTCTTATATCCAGTTTTCTAGGCCAGAAAGATAAAAAAGAAAGAGCTAAATTGCTTCTCATATTGTAATGGGGCTAACTGCTCCCCTGATTTTGGATGCTACTCGTTAGGAAGAGAGGAAGGAAACATTGTTTAAGTGTATGTGTCCTCCCCAGCTGGCAGGCTATCTTTTGCACCACCAAAAACACTGGATGTGCAATTAGGTATAGTTTTGTGACCACTCACATCCATGACAGCCCATGGGAGGGGAAAAGCCATTCCACAAATGCCCGTGTGTGTCTGAATTTCCTTAATATCTTTCTGCTTATACAGTTGTACCTTGCTTAAAGAGCATAATGCGTTCCACAGAATTGCTCTTTAAGCAAGTTTGCTCTTTAAGTGAAACACCACTGTAAGTGACCAATGTGTGTGTGTGTGGGGGGGGGGATTGCGAACCCCGATTTATTTGTTAAGTGAGTTTATGGTTGGTTTTATTTGTTAAGCGAAGCGAACATTTAGAGAAAATTCTGCTCTTTAAGCGAGTTACTCTTTAAGCAAAGCACTCTTTATGCGAGGTTTGACTGTATTGGCTGATATTCTATTGATTAACACTATAGGCATAGTTGGTGATGGTGTCATTAGCTGTAGGGTTACCATTTAATTTAATTTACCCCCCACTCAGGTTCTGAGGCTCCCTAAGGATGCCTTTTGACAAGCAGAAACCTCAGGAAGGTGAGGGAGGGAGACTTTAGTACAGGCGTCCTCAAACTTTTTAAGCTGGGGGCCAGGTCACGCTCCCTCAGACAGCTTTGGGGGCCGGATGGCCATTTTGCCCTTCCTTCACCATGTGGCACTTCCTGGTGTAGTGGAGGTGGTGGTGGGCCACATGAAATGGTGCCACCGGTCGCATCTGGCCCACAGGCTGCAGGTTGAGAATCCCTGCTTTAATATCTGTCTGTCTCCCACTGCCAGGATCAAGATGGCTGCTGGTGATGATGTTCAGGTATTAAAGGCTCCACCTCCCCCTTTCTGAAAGCTTCTAAAGGCTCCCCCACATCAAAAGGGATCCCTGTGGAGCCTCAGAACCTGAACAGCGAAATTGCATAGGGAGCTCTGAAATTAATTTAAATTAAAAAGCGATGTTGCTGGCTGATGACATTATCACCACTTATGCCTGAATAGCTCTGCCATTCCTGACCATTGTACAGTTGTACCTCACTTAAAGAGCATAATGTGTTCCACAGGATTGCTCTTTAAGCGAGTTTGCTCTTTAAGCGAAACACCTTTGTAAGTGACCATTGTGTCTTCTGGTGTGGGAGTGGGGGATTGCAAACCCCGATTTATTTGTTAAGCAAATTTTTGGTTGGTTTTATTTGTTAAGCGAAGTGACTATTCAGACAAAATTCTGCTCTTTAAGCGAGTTACGCTTTAAGCAAGGCACTCTTTATGCGAAGTTTTACTGTATTTTATTGTGTACTGATAGTATATTTATTGTGATTTACATGTATCTGTTTTGTAACATTTTCATGAGCCATGCTGGGTTCCAATATTGGAAGAAAGGCAGGACAGAAATTAAATAATAATTTTTAAAAATAAAATAAAATAAATAAACCCACAGCGATTTGTGTTTGATAATTATCTGAAATGCCCTGTGTTTGTTACAGCTCAATGAGGAGTATATGTTGAAAATAAACATTTTTCTTGGCGTTTATACTGATGCTGTGTCCTTTTGTAAGGACAATAGCTCTATCGATCACTGTTATGCTGAATAAAGTTTAAAATGAAACTAATAAACCTTAGTCACTCTTCCCCTGCTTTAGAGATCATCAGAGAGAAATTGGTACCAAAATCCCACAGAGACGTCAACAAGACTTGACAAGTGTTACCATGGTAGATGAAAAACCACCACAATAAACTAGGAGGAAAAGTAACCTCACAAACAAAACATAGCTATGCCTTTTGAAATGGTAAACTGATTTTTTTTAACTTAATAAGGCAGTACTCTGTTGCCACCGTTATTCATCATAATCACTTGAAACTTATCAGAATAAACATAGCTTTGCAAGGAAACTTTGAGATAGTCACTAACCCCCAGAATGATGCATGAAAGCATCTGTTGCCACGAGTTATCTTTTCCCCCCTGTCAGATATTGAGGATGAAGAAGCCAGCTGTGATCCATTAATCATACTACAAATCTGCTCACTGTACTGTATTTCTAAATCAGGACTATCACCGCTGCTTTGCATTTTACTGTTTTCCTCTCTTTTCCTGTCATGCATTTCTGTCAGAAACAGCTAAATGAATCTAGAAGGAGCTGGATTTCCTGAATGACAGTGAAGAATGTCTTCCTTTCAGGAGTTCAAGCAAAGCTTCTGTAACAAGAAAGACTTTAACTGAAGCTTACCAGGGTTGTAGATCGGGCTGAATTATTTCCAGGGTTATTGACTGAATATGCCACAGTGGAATGTCATATCATAGATTATGCTTTGTTCAGTAGTTTTTGTCTCTTCTGCACAAAATACAAATTAAAAGTTTATTATTATGACTATGAAAGCCCTGTATTTTGGTATTTTTTACTTCAAAATGTGATGTGTTGCTCACTGCTCCTTTTGCTATAAATAAAATACAGCATTTTCAGGTGTTGAATTTTGTTTTTTAAATTAGATTTATACTGCTTTTGTGTTTCACCACTACAGTATATCCAAACTTTGCAATGTAATGTTACAACATATGTAACACATTACATTTTTCTGAACATTTATATTATTTTTTAGATGTATTACCTTCATTTTTTACTTGTTTATTTATCATTTTTTTTCTTGCATTTTGATTACCCTATATATTTGAGTACAGTAGTACCCCGGGTTGCGTTTGCACCACACAACACTAAAATGATAGAAGGGGAATTTGAGGCAAACTTTTGCACTGCACAACGTTAAGATAACGTTGTGCGATGCAAAAGTTTGCCTCAAATTCCTCTTCATTGATCTCTGCCCCAAAGCCTGCAGGGCTGGAGACAGGGCTTTGCGGCAGAAATCTCCACTCAGAGTGGTGGTTTGGTTGGGGGGAGGGCTGCACCCGAGAAAGCCCTGCTGCCTGCACCACCAGGCAGTCATTTTTTCGCTCTGGAGCAGGGAGAGAGAAAAATGACCTCTTCCACCAAAGACATGATGGGAGAAGCAGGCGATGAAGGCTTCCCTGTCCGGTGCACCAAGACACCCAATTGAGCTCGAAAGAGCCTCCTTGCCTGCATCGCCAGGCAGCTGGTTTTTCACTCTGGAGCCCACTTCTCCCATTGTGTTTTCAGTGTGAGTGATCGGCAGTTCTGCTGTTCTCTCTTCCTGCTCCAGAGCAAAAAACCGACTGCCTGACTGAGGGCAATGGGGCTCTCTCAAGTGCAGGGGGGCATTTTGGTACACCAGACAGGGAAGCCTTCACCACCTGCTTTTTCCCTTGCCACCATCTCAATCAGGTGCGGAGAAAAACAGCTTCTCCCAAGATGCAGCAGGAAAGCAGTTTTCTCTGTGCCTGATTGAGATGCATCCACTTTCTCTGTCCTGTCGTTGGCGCAATTGAGCTTACAACATCTGTCCTGTTACAGAGTGCCATTAGGGACATGCCAAGTCAAGCAGAGGGGACAAGGATTGAGGTGGCAGCGGTGGCAATGGAAGCAGAAGTGGTGGCTGGAGTGAGGGGGTGTGATTTGGTGTCATGCAGCTCTTCCATGCTGGTAAGCAGGGAAGCGGCATGTAGGGGAGTGGTGGGTGGTTCAAGGTGGTTGCTACTGACATCGGTGTCAGTGGGAGTGGAGTGGTGGGTGGTTTGGGGTGGTCATCACTGACGGCGGCAGCTTTGGGAGGGGTGGCTCGAGGTGGTCCTGCCACTGCTGCCTTTGGCAGTGGCATAGGTGGGACCACTCTGAGTCTGGGTCTGGTAGAGATGGTGGTAGGCCACATGAAATGGTGGTGTGGGCTGCATCTGGCCCATGGGCCAAAGGTTGAGAATCTGTGGTGTAGAGGATTGGGACCTATGACCTTTATTACAGCACTGTTTTACTCATCTCTCTGCCACCTTTCTGACTGATAGGTCCTGAGCAAACCAATAATTTGTTTGTTTGTTTGTTTATTCATATTTATATACCGCCCTACTTGGCAAGCTACTCAGGGCAGCTAACATGATAATAAAACAGACAGGTGTCACAGCCCTGTTACATCCCACATCTGACCCTAAAACATATTCAATTATTTAAAATTTATTTTTTTAAAAAATTGAATTAAAAAATTAAAAATCTAAAAGCAATAAGGTTAAAAGATTCAGCCACGAGAGGCTTGTTAAATGAGCCAATGGGGTGGGGTCACAGAACTACTAGTGCCTCACAACTGTCCAAGTCTTTACACTTTTCCTAAAGGGTAACAGCTCCGTCTGGAGACACAATTCAGTTGGCAGGAGGTTCCACAGGGCTGGAGTGGACACAGAGAAGGCCCTCCTTGTGCTAGAGAGATGCGCCTCTCTAGCTGATGGCACAATTAGAGAGCCTCTCTGGTCCGCTCTGGTGGGACAGACAGATATCCTTGGTCTCTTAAGCTGTGGGTGACAGCTCAGTAAAACCTCACCTGCAGAATTTGTCACACAGCAGTTAGAGAAAGAGTCATCCTGTCAGAGACAGGGGTTGATCCAGTTGTGTGGGTGTGTATATCAAGTCTTGCTTCAACATTCCCAGCGGCGTTCTGATTGGTTGATGTAACTTTATTTGCAGCAGGCCATCCTTTCTGAACACAACAATGACATAGCTTCAAGAAGACACACATACTGAATTGACTTCATTGGCAGACAAAGTGACCATACAATGTAATACTGTTATGGACTTTGGGCTCAAGTTATCATTTCACAAATGTAAGGAGAGAGAGAAAACCACCTACCAAGATCTTGAGGGACTGGGAACATTTAAGCATATAGTACCTCAGACACACAAGACTGTATTACCCAACAAAACATCTGTTAAGTGCTGTTTCATTACATCTGACTTGTGGTAAATCTCATACAATTTCTGGGGCATGTGACATGTTCAAGAAGAGATTATTATTGCCCATGCCCCTGGCACCCCATGGCTTAGCAAGGTTTTGAAATCAGTTCTCTCATCTCATACTTCTATCCATTATACCCAATTGGCTCCACAAAAATTTCCATTTGACCTTTTCAGTATATTTTAAAAAGATCCGGATTTCTACAAAACTGAAACTGCAGTCATTTAAGTAACAGATCTTGAAAATCTAAAATTTTGCTGGAATTGAAGCCTGATTAACAGGGACATATTTCAAATAAATGTACAATACTTTGCAGTCATTTTTAATTTTTCTAATTTTTAGGTCCGATAGTCGACCTTACTGAGAAATCCATGCTTACATCGCCATCTAGTGTTTAAAATATCTAAGGATGGAATTCTGGTGACTGAAAAAAAATGGCATATAAAAACAGGTTTAGAGTGCCTGATTGAACGTACATGTTTTAGAACTAAGCCTCATGAAATTCATGGTACCTGTACATGTGTATACTTTGTCTTTCACTATAACCTAATCTTCATTGTTTGCCTTACCATGCTTGGATCCCTTACATCAGGGATGCCCAAACCTTTTGGGCCGTGGGCCGATCACGTGGTTTAGGGGGCTGGTCACTATGCCCTGGGGGCTGGATCTGGCTCCAGAGGCCAATTCATCCAGCCCATGAAACCCTCGTTGCTCCCAGAAGTGGAAGTAACTTCCGCTTCCGGGAGTGACAAGGGCTTCACGGGCTGGATGAATTAGCGACGGGGGCCGGATCCAGCCCCTCGGTCGTAGTTTGGGCACTCCTGCCTTACATCCTTCTGAGGTCAGTAAAATGAGTATCCAGCATGTTTGGGGGCAAAATGCTAATTAACTTGTGAACCGCCCAGAGAGTGCACTAAGTGCTATGGGGCAGTACAGTATATAAGTGTGATTGCTATAAAGCCATCAATAACAACCCCCTGCTCAATGAAGGAATCCAAATCATAATAGACCTGTTAGATGGTTGTCCAGTTTTCTCTTGAATGCCTCCAGTGTTGGAGCACTCACCTCCAGAAGGTAACCAGTCCCATTATTGTACTGCTCTAACAGTTAAGTTTTTCCCTGATACTCCACTGAAATCTGTATTCCTGTAACTTGAACTCAATTATGACAACACATGCCATTGGGACTTTCTCTTCTGCAGTTGCAAGCAGGATATAGGTCACTAGGATTCAGAAATGATTAGTATAAGTTCAATTGTATGAAAGGGAATGGAAATAACCCCTTTGCCAAAAAACTGACTTATGAAGTAAGAGCAGGAAAGAATTCAAGATATACTAATAGATTTATTTATACATGGATCATTTTTATTCCGTTTGTTGATAGAAGTGTTAACTTAAGTGTGAAACCACCCACAACATATCTGGATGTTTGGCAGGGCTATAGTTGCTAAATGAAATTTTATATTATAATGTTAGTAATTACACAGGCATTGTGAGGGTTTTTTTTTGTAAGATTTTGAAGTTGAATGTATTTTGTGCTTTGTTTTAAATAGATGTATAGTCTCTAATAAGCTTAAAGTAAAAATAAAGTCCAATTGATTTCAACTGTCCACTCTAAGCATGAGATCGAAAGCCACTGTAGGTCCTCCAAGATCTTTACAAAGTAGCATGAACAAAAAGAAGAAGGGATTTACTCTCCAAACAAGGAAAAGGAAGGGGGAGACAGAAGAAATACTGGTGTGTGTGTGTGACAAATAACTTGAAATCCTGATGTTGATTTGAGATGGAGAATTTCTAGCAGTACCAATCGAAAGGTACACTAATACCCCGGATAACGCTAAAACTTGGTTCCACAAGTCTTAGTGTTATCTGGTTTTTAATGTTGTGTGATAGAGGAAAGGGAACAGGGGGTTGATCCGCCTGCCTCTTTGGCAGAGGCAGCGGGGATTCCATGTGTGGAATCCCCACTGCCCTTTCCAAAGAGGCAGGCGGATCGAGCTAAGTGCCGGTTTGGTTGGGGTGAGGGCGCATGCCCCCGGTCTCCCCCAACTAAACCGGCACTCTGAGCATCAGAGCAACGGTTTGGTGGGGGGGGTGGAGAATGGACGCACGTGCCCTCCCCACAACCA
This sequence comes from Furcifer pardalis, assembly GCA_030440675.1. Classification (NCBI taxonomy): domain Eukaryota; kingdom Metazoa; phylum Chordata; class Lepidosauria; order Squamata; family Chamaeleonidae; genus Furcifer; species Furcifer pardalis. The sequence goes on along the minus strand of CP126890.1, from coordinate 42,419,045 downwards.
AACCAGTGCTCTGAGCATCAGAGCATCGGTTTGGTTGGGAGGAGAACAGGGGGTGCACTCCCCCACAACAAAACCGGTGCTCTGAGCATCAGAGTGGTGGTTTGGTTGGGGGGGAGAACAGGCGCCTCCATAGACAGCCTCCGTAGACCCAAGTGTCGGATCACTGGTTTCCTTGGGGTGAGAGTGCGTGTGTACCACTCTGAGCATAGGATTGCTGGTTTCCTTGGGGTGAGAGCGCACACACGCTCTCATCCCGAGGAAACCAACGATCTGACGCTTGGGTGTACAGAGGCCCCCTTGCCCTCCCCCCCAGCAATGGGGTTTCCGGAGATTTCTGCCCCAAAGACTGCAGGGCTGGTCTCCAGCCCTGTGGGCTTTGGGGCAGAGCTCAACGTTGGGGAATTTAAAGCAAACTTTTGCATCGCACAACATCTTAACATTGTGTGGTGCAAAAGGTTTGCCGCAAATTCCCCAACATTATACGGTTTTAATGCTGTGCGGTGCACATGTTAACCGGGGTATTACTGTACTGATATTCCATGCTTTCACCTTGAAGTAACATTTTGTGGTAAGAAAAGAGGTGAAAGAAATGGTTAGAAAAACATAGGGAAATTGCTATGGAAGTTACCATTGTTTATGTCCCCATCCATCCTATAAAAATCTATGAATGAAGTAGGATATTTGCACAATGAAAGCATCTGGACACTTCCTTGGACTGCACCCTCACACACAGTTATGTAGGAGCAGGACCATCTGAACTCAGTGGATTTAATTTTGAGTAGAGATGAGTATAGCTGCTCCATTAGTATCTGGAGGGAGTAAGGAGAAGGCCAGAATTCCACACGACTCCTCTGATGAAAGTTCCTGGGGGCTTTAAACTTTCAAAATGGGCTATATAGATGTTTAGGAATGCACTACAGCAGGCAAGCTTGTGGGTGCCTTCAGCTTTTAAAATGATCTGAGCAACCAAAACACTACCTAGAAGAATGCTGATGCTACACAACTGGAATTTTCCAAAGCTTGCAGGTTCAGTTCTTATACATGAGTTGTGGGACTCATCCTAATCTGTTTCTTCACATTTCCGCAATTTAGAAAAGACATTTAAATTGCATTAAATACATACACACATACTAATGATTATTGCAAACTCAAGTGGAAAATACAAATGCACAATTTGGAATGAACTTGCAGAGCTACAAGGCATAAAGTCCATTAATGCATTACAATTTGTAATTCTTTACACAGTATGAGATTAGAAAGCTGTGATTAAAATTAATTAGGTTAAATAAAGTTTATTTCTCCCCCCCCCCTTCCCCTTGAGCACTGCTGTTTCAGGAAATGGATGAACAGCGGCTACTTCTGGAGCTGCAGGATGCAAAGATATCCAGCTTGACTAGACCACCAGGGGTACACAAACTACAGCTTGGGGGCTGGATCTTCCACTTCCAGGAGCAGCAAGGGTGTCACAGGCCAGATGAATTGTTGTCAGGGGCCAGATCTGGCCCATGGGTTGTAGTTTGGGCACCTCTGGTTTAAGCGGAGAGAAATGGCAGCCTAAAAATATATCTCATCCTGTTGCAAAACAGATTGCAAGGCATGTTTTACTTCCACTTCCAGTGGGAAGAACCATGTGACCGGCCCGCTGAACCATGTGACTGGTCCACGGCCCAAAAAGTTTGGCCATCCCTGGGCTAGACGTTCCACACTGCTGGTTTGGTAAGCCTTTCACACCATGTGCTCTCTTCCAAGAACTAATTTGACCTAAAGTGCTTACTGGCACCTTGCAAAAATTAGAGTGAGCACCCACAGTTTCTGGACATTGAGGAGACTAATCAAGGAAAAGCATCACCCATGCCACAATGTGGGGAGAGGCTTGGCTTGAAAGAACCATACCGCAAGCAATGCAGGCATATTATACATGTTATACAAGAGTCCTGGTGCCACAGAGGTCAAACTGCTGTGGACTCAGCCTTCCATCCTTCGAAGGTCAGTAAAATGAGTACACAGCATGTTGGGGGCAAAATGCTAATTAATTTGTGAACTGTCCAGATAGTGCACTAAGCGCTATGGGGTGGTATATACCGTATATACCTGAGTATAAGTCAGGTTTTTTAGCCCCCAAAATAAGGTCCAAAAATGGCCCTTGACTTATACTTGGGTCAATGTAAACACTCAAAAACATACCCACACAAGTGTCTAAATTAATTAATTTTACCATGTTTCCATGTATTTTAATTACTGAAACTCACTAGCAGCTGCTGTGTTTTCCACCCCGACTTATACTTGAGTCAATCTATCTTCCTAGTTTTAGAGGTCCAAATTAGGTACCTTGACTTACATTTGGGATGACTTACAGTCGAGTATATATCATCATACTTCTATGCCGCCCTCCTCACGAATGACTCAGGGTGGCTGACAACAAATAAAAAACATCAATTGTACAATCCCACAATAAGAACCCACCCATCACAAAAGATAATAAAAAGTTAAAATTTAAAAACCAGTAAAAACTAAAAAAAAAAGGCTAAAAACACCGGGGGGGGGGAATAGGGAGTCAAATGAGCAAGCCGTCCTGAGTGACCGTCTGGTCCAGACCCCATACCTGCCCCGCCAGCCAGGTCTTTACACCCTTTCTAAAGGACAACAATTCCTTCTGGAGACGCAGTTCTGTTGGCAGAAGGTTCCATAGGGCCGGAGAGGACACAGAGAAGGCTCTTCTTCTAGTGAAGAAGACGGGTAAGTGTAATAGTGAAGATATACGGGTAAGTGTAATTCCTATTGCTATGTTCAAAAGAATATATATATATATATATATATATTAGGAAAACTTTTAACAAATTGTGAAAGCTTAGTTTTCTGAGTACAAGTTGCATGATTTCCTTGTTAGGATGGTTTCTGACCATACTGGGTTGGGTCAGGGATGAAGTCCAGGAAAGGTTCCTTTTCTAAGCTGTGGAATTCATACCTCAGATAATGAAAGGTGCAAACAAATGCAGGAGGCTGGCTGAGGAGCAACATCAAAGAAGCTATGCAAGATAAGACAGTACAGTGGTACCTCACTTAAAGAGCATAATGCGTTCCACAGGATTGCTCTTTAAGCGAGTTTGCTCTTTAAGCGAAACACCATTGTAAGTGATCAATGGGGGGGGGGATTGCAAACCCTGATTTATTTGTTAAGCGAGAAAATTCTGCTCTTTAAGCAAGTTACTCTTTAAGCGAGGTGCTCTTTCTGCGAGGTTTGACTGTATATAGAAATGGTTTACCATGTCTTTCTTTTAAGGATATTTTTCTAAATGTGTGGCTTACCCAGGGCTGCAGAATCTGGCTCTTCCCTAGGGAGGCACAGAGGGGAACTGTGCTCCCAAATGGGCTGTATGGGACAGTTGTTCTGATTTAATAAGGCAATCTTTTTTTCAGTGAACTGGGACATACTAGCCTCTTCTTTGGAATGGAGGAGTATGATTTTGTTTTTCTTGTTATCCACTTCATTATCCCATTGAATTTTTCCTGTTCAGAAGGAAGATTCAAATGTTCTGAGTGATGTATCTATGTGTAAGGAGTAGGGTGTTTTTTCAATACAAGCCGCACAGCATCTTCTCCCCTCCCCTACTCTGCCTGTTGTGTCCCCACCAGAGACATGAAATATTATTTAATGGACATTGAGCAGAACTATGCTATGAAAGAACAGGCATTATATTGATTACAATGGGATAATTCTTTTAAAATGAAAGTTATCATGAACTATAGTGTCTAGACAGTTTTTCCAGATAATGATTAGCTGGCTATCATAGGGTGACCTGCTCAAGATCTTCTCAGACTTTGTCCTGTTGTACATGTTGTGACAGCGGTATGAGCAGTTGTAGTAATGGCGGGGATTTACAGAAACGGAATAGTATCCACATAGTTTGGGATGGAAGAGGTGATGATTTTGCTAGCATTTTTATAAGTTCTGTAAGGTGCTTCTTTTCTTTTGGCTATGAAGTGAGGGTAGCTGCCATACCAACAAAAATGCTTATTTAGAAAAACATTTCTCAGTATAGCGCTGGTTTTTGTTCAGTGATATTGGCATGTTCACCGTTCATGTGATCACTACCCTCACTCAAAATCACCTTTGTTTGCCCTTAACATTGCTGGGATGTAATCAAATTAGATTGCTGATGCAGTGTTTTGATCACACCTGCCTCCTGCTTTTGAATGCTGACCTAGAACAAAAGAGACATGAAAACAGGAAAATGGTGAAAGCAGTGATTGGTATCAAATATTTATGGTTTCTTAGGGGGTAGGTGTATCGTGCTCCATAAAAACGTCAGTTTTGACCCTTCATTTAGACAGGCCATGAAACATAGGAACGCAAAAGGAATGAGTTGGGGATCCAGATTAGGGACCTTTCAAATACCACGTGACCTAATTTAGGTCACCTTTCAACCCCCCTCCCCCTATGACTTTCTGTGACCTTTGACTGACCCCTCCCCCCAAATCACGTGGTTTTTCCATTCCCCTAATTTGATGAGAAATGGCAGAAGCATGGCCAACCCGGAGCCTGAAGACACCTGCCGCCCCACCTCTGGACTCCCACCTGGCTGGGGGGGGGTTTAAAAGCCACGCTGGGTTGAGCGGTGGAGGATGGTCCTGCCCGGAGCCTGAGGATGCTGGCTGCCCCACCCGCAGACTTCCACCTGGCCGGGGAGTTAAAATTTTGGAGTCAAGTGACTTCTTGCCACCACCACCACCCCGTGACTTTCCGTGACTTTTGGTCGACCCCCTCCCCCCCTAAAAAGGTCATGTGGTATTTGAAAGACCTCTTACTTTGTTCAGTGAGCAATTTGCAAAAACTTCCTGGGAAAAGGATCCCTTCTTCAACAACTGGATTAGTGATGGGTAACCAATCAAATCATTCCCTTCTTTCCTCCCCCTCTTCTCAGTTTGTGTCAGATCTTGTTTAATGAGGGGATGTAGCAATTTCAAAAGCTTGCAACAACAACAACACCCCATTATTGAGTTGGCCTGATAAAGGTATTGCCACAATATGGCTTTCAAAATTTGGTTTACTGCCAACTTGGCTATTGCTGGTTTTTTAATGACTTGGCCAACAGGGGGCAACAAACATGATACAGTGTGATACATTTGATTTGATTATCCTCATTACCCAGTAAGACTTTTCCTTAGGTTAATGAGATCTTCAGGGCCATGGCACTGTAGGTGAGATGGCTCTTGTCCAATGGAGCACATGCAGGACAGCCCTTTCGGTGCATCCTTAGTCTTGTCTCCTCTCTTCACAAGTTCTTGCCAATCAGCAATTTGTAGGTCTTCCTCCACCTCCCCTTGAAATAAATGGTTTCTGTTTTAATTCAGCTGCATATGTGCCTTCCTCCTCTACCTATTGGACTAAGCAGACTAATTGTGGACAACACCCATTCAGGAAATAGCTTTGGACCACCTGACATTTGGCGTGTGTGTCTTATACCCTTTGACTATTGTCTATGGTGGCTAAGATTTCTGCGTAGGGCAAAATGTCTGGAGGGGAGCTACGGCAAGCTGAATAACATCCAGTTGGCTCAGGCCTTTATCTCTTTAATGATTTTACCGTTTCTGTTCCTAATACTACTTTACATTTTACCGATGGTGGGATAGTATTGGTGGGTAGAATGTATTTATTTATTTATATCTCAGCCATCTGGGATATACTCTCACTATGGGTGGCGCACAGCAATTAAAAACCATCACAAATAAAATTATCTAATAACGATCAACAAAAACAAACAAAATGGCTGTGTCCAAAGATAGTGAATCAAAATTGAACAATAACAGGCCATTGTGTTATGTTGTGTTGCTTCGGACTCAATGGATCTGGGTTTAGACCCCTGTTTTATCCATGGAACTCAGCAAGTTACCTTGGGCCATCCATACTTGTTCAGCCTTACCTATTTCTCAGGGTTTTGTTATGCAGATATGGGAAGAAAAAGAGACATGTATGCTACCTTGGATCATTGAAGGAAAAGTGGATTATACATGTAATTGAGACATAAATATGTCCCTTTAGTATTATCTCATTAAATGTCTGTGTAACATTTTTCAAATGTTAGTGGTTTGACACAGGTGAATTTTTGAGTGAATTATGATTCAACAAACGAACATGTTCCATTGATAACCTGTAGTAGGCAGCTAATATAACTAGAGACAACAACCAGTGTAAGCCATAAATTGGAGTCTATGGGCAAAAAAGACTGTGTTTTCTTTTAGCACATATTGATGTACAGTATAAGCAAAACACTGAACTCATAACCTTAAATCATCTATGCTTCATGTAAATATCTCCATTGTGAGACATTCTCTATACAAAAGTATCCAAGCCATTCATCAGCTAAATACTAGCTATGAATGCTCGCACTCATATTGGCAGGGAAGAACCACCATCTCTGCTTGGGCTCAGGAAGATCCATATGTTGTATTGGCAACTAGATTTCAACATTTGCAAAAGTCGTTATAGCCACACATGCCAAATATGAAATAGAAAAAATAGCAAGATAAAAGAATGGCAGCTAGGCTCCCAAAGTGTAATTGGCAGGGGAAATAATGACAGTACAGTATTAGGAATGGCACAAGTTATTCAAAGCATTGATTGTTGCATACTGGACAAAGGAGGTCCCTTTGTGGTGCATCTACAGTCCTGTGCAAAACTCTTAGACCATTACCAGCTGGTTTGGGGAAAGTTCAATGAGTGATGGGGGGGGGGGAGCATAACCCAGACACCCTAACTCCAAACTTCACCAACCTTCGAAAGAGTTGAGAGGAGAGTCACTAGAAGACCTTCTCCAGTTTGGGTGTGTCACTATATGGCTTATGGGCTGACTTATGCCCTCACCCATCACCCATTGAATTTCTCCCAAACCAGCTGATGGTGGCCTAAGACCTTGCTACAGTACTGTATGTTCATTTTGCAATGGGGCTTTTATAATACATTTAACAATTGCAGAATCACTTTCAATTTGATCCATCTGGTATAATAATTCAGCAAAGAGGCAAACCTCGTTTGTCACCAAATGCTAACCTGAAGCCAATTCTGCCGAACAGTGAAGATCAATCCATTTGTGCTAGAGTTGCCAGCTAGCAATCCAAGGGCATCCCATTCCCTGTGAGATTTCAAGGTCAAACCTGACAGCTGTGGGAAGGACAAGTCCTTGTGATATCACAGGAATGGGTCTTGAGATGTCATAGAAGCAGGACAGGCAAGGGGTGGAGGAAGAATAGCCATGCATATACTCTCCTGTTTGAGCCTTGGTCTTCCCTGGGAATAGCAGGTACCTTCTGAGACACAAAAATTCAAGCTCTTTCCTCTTCCAGGACCACTTGCCCCTGAGGTTTGTCTCCCTGCTGGGAGACCTGGAGAAACATAATAGTTCTCTGAGGTTTTAGCCGGCGTCCTGAGGCCTGACATGTCTAACTGATGCACCTGCTTAAGGCATTTAAATAATCTCTTTCCTTTCAAAAATGATCAACGCTGGTTCTATTGACTTCTGAAAACAGTGTGCCCTTATCACTATTGTAGACCAGCCCATGGTTTTCTAAACGATAAATGGCAAATTGGACTAATGAGAAATATTTATAGTATTGAGTGCATATGTTCAGATACCCTCACTTCCTTCCCTCTTCACCTCCTGGGTCATTTGTTTTCCCACCCTTTCCCTGGATATTTCTTCAGCATTCTGTGATCAGTTATCATGCTTCATCCTCTTATTGGGCTATTTCTTTCTCCCCGTCCCTCAAGAATACTCAGTGAAGTATAGATACCCAATGTAGCATAGTGGACAGTGTGCTGGACTGAGGATGGAGGAGGCATGGGCCGGAATCCCTGCTTGACCATGGAAACTCACTGGTGGGATTAAATAGTTTAATGATTAATGTAGATTAAAGAGTTTCAGAATTTAAAAAGAGCAATTCAATCTACAGTGGTACCTCATACAACGATTTTAATCCATTCCATGGGATTTGCTGTTGTATGAAACAATTGCTATACGATGCATGCACTGTATAGTGATTTTCCCTATGGGATGCACCATACAACAATTTTTTCGCTAAGTGGTTTTTCCCATTGAAAAATTGTTGTATGGGTTTTTCCATAGGGAAAATTGTTATGCGGGACGCCATTTCCCTCCAAAACCTGATTGCTATGCGATTTTGTTGCTATACAGGGCAATTGTTGTATGAGGTTCCACTGTAATTCCTTTGACATAATAGATTTTCTTTGGACAGTGTGTCAAGGTGGACTGTCATGATGTGCACTTCCACATCAAATGTTTCCCATGAAAGAGCTGCGTTAAGTCTGTTTCAGCAAGTGTAGTTCTGAGGCGGAGACTACCTGTGCCCCTCACAAGCCATCTGCCTCACCTTGTGCCCCTGGGAAGGCCCAGAGGAGACCGTAGCTACCCCTCCCCAGAGGGCAGAGGCAAGAGAGGACAGCCAACAGGTGGTGATGTGGAAGAGAAAGAGACACTGCAGCACACCTGGGCAAGGTGATGGAGGCTGGGTGTCAGGAAGGACAGTTGAAGATAAAGGAAAAGAGGGTAAGAAATACACAGAAAACAAAGTAGAGTCAGGTGACAAGGAATGGAATAAACTAAGGAGGAGCTAGACCAGGAGTTCTCAACCTTTTAAAGCCTGGGGCCAGGTCACGCTTCCTCAGACAGCTTCAGGATCTGGGCATTTTGTCCTTCCTCTGCCACATGGCACTTCCGGGTGTGGAGGAGGCAGTTGGGGCCCCCCATGAAATGGTGCTGCAGGCCGCATCTGGCCCGTGGGCCACAGGTTAAGAATCCCTGAGCTAGACCCTACCTTGTGTGCTATTGGGGATCTGGACTATATATATGACCAGAAGCCTTGGACAGGGATCTGAGTGGATGTGCCAGTGGCCAAAGGGAGAGGATTTGGGGGAGGAACCTCCATCTCAGCCTATCAATGTCACCCACCTCAGCACTGACCCCATGGAGGCCTTGATATCTGGTGGGGCACCTGGACCTCTACAGACAGAAAGAAGCTACTGGAGGTGCATGTCAAAATGAGTGCCAGAGGCAACAGAAAAAAAAGGGCCTGGTAACTTGTTCCCATTTCTTAGCAGCTTGGCACTACAAGCCTCTCTAAAGGGCCTAGGGTGGCTTAGGATGGATGAAAACTCAGGGTTGGGAAGAGACTGGACTGGACTAAAGAGCTGCTGCTGGCAAATTGTAGGAACAAGGTGTGGCTAGTGCACATCTATACTTTTTCGGCTGGAATAAACTCTAGCTCAAGCAGTTCTGACAGCCTGAAGTGCATGGAGACTGTCACCAATGATCACCTGCTTGGTGCCACCGCTCTGGATGGGGATGGAAATGTTCATGCAATTTTTTCTTTTAAAAATGGCACAATATGTTGGCATCTCGAGGACAAACAGATTTATTTCAGTGTGAGTTTTCATGGATTACAGAGCATTTCTCAAAGCTGTGTCTGAGGGAGTGACTTGTAGTCCAGGAAAACTGTCATTGAAACAAATGGACTCCTCCTTAAGTTTCCAAAAGGCTGCTTCTTATTTCTGCAGGTCTTTGACATTTCTCTGCACCTGCTGCTCCCCCTCTTCCTCGACTGGTGCCAATCGTTGTTGATACAAGCTAAACAACACATGGAAAAATCACAATTAATCAAGAAAATGTTTTATATCCCATCAAGTGTCTTGCTCTGCCATTAATGTACTTTCTCAGTTGTGAAGAAAAACTACTTCCGGGGTATTTAATAGCAAGGGTGTTACTCTGAGTTTTGGACACATCTGCAAGAGCAACAGCTGTTCCTGTTTCCTTCGCTTTGTGGCTGGATGTAATAAAGCTGGACATTGTCACTGCTGCCGGGCTATTTGGCAAAGCCTTGCCCTTTGTGCCGATTACACAGATAGCTCCGTCAGAGGAGAGAAGATGTGATGTTGGCTTGACTTCAAGGCTGTCAAATTCCACCTTAAAGGCTTTTTATTTTCTTTGCTGCTAATGTGTAAAGGTTGGAAGTGGTTGCTAATGTGTGTATCAGAAAGATGTCTACCAGCCCTATGGATGTACTTCTCAAAATCACTTAGCTTGGAAGAGTGCCACCGACAGTAGCCTTAACTACTTGAGCCTTGGATCAGCTTCAGTAATGATCACTCCAAGCTGCAAATGGGCTTTCTTCAGCTATCAATTTCCTAATGTTTACTTTTACACTAAAGAGTGCTGAAGACCTTGCCTTTCATTGGCAGAGACTTTGTGATTATTTGAACTTCACTTTTAAACAGATTAGAGCAATTTCTGATTTCTGGGAGAGTACTGTATATACTCGACTATAAGTCGTCCTGAATATAGGTTGAGGTACCTAATTTGGACCTCTAAAACTAGGAAAATAGCTTGGCCCGAGTATAAGTCAGGGGTGGAAAATGCAGCAGCTGCTAGTGAGTTTCAATAATTAAAATACATAAAAATACGGTAAAATTAATTAATTTAGATATTTGTGTGGCTTTTTTGAGTTTTTATGGTCGTTTTAGTGTTTTTTTTTTTTACTGTATGTTCGAATTTGCACCACCACAGTTTTGGGACCCTCAGGGTAGTTGACCCGAGTATAAGTCGAGTCCCCTTTTTGGACCTCATTTTGGGGGCTAAAAAACTAGACTTATATGCAAGTATATAGAGTAGGTCTCCTTTGCAAGGTTACATTGCAAACCATCTGCATCAGGAAAAGGGGCGGGGCAGCCATATACCAAATGACTACCCTACATGAAGGGAAATAACAAACCCATTTCATTTTTAAATGCATTCGATGAGGTTCTCTATATCTATCTATCTGTCTGTCTGTCTGTCTGTCTATCTATCTGCTTGCCTGCCTGCCTGCCTGCCTAAAACTCACATAGAGATTAAGGTGGTAATGTTAACCTTTGGCCCACTCTTAAGACACAAGTAGTATTACGTAATGTTCAACTGCATGAGACAATGTGCATTGTTAGTGGGACAATATGCTCTATCCTGCATGTATTGGCTGCCTTTTCTGAGTCATATACTACCTCTGGATGTAAGATGGAAAAATGACCTCCTTCAAGAACATCAGAGGATTACTGATAATTCCCAGATGCCAGTATTGAACAATGTAGTCTGCCTGGAGCAAAACAGGCTAAGATCTAGACATCCAGCCATCTCAACTGCTAGAGCACTTGCAGAAGATGATGTTAACATTCATAATACTGTATGTGGAAATTTGGCTAGAAAATTACCTCCCCCCTAATGTCAAAGCTTGCTCTGCATCTCAGAGAAACCATCTGGATTTGAATGGCCCAATGATATGGACATTGAATAGAATTTACATGGGCCATGGTAGATGTACAGATGCACTTTATAAGTGAGGCAAAATAACATCACTGAATTGTGACTGTGGGGCTGAAAAATATACAATCCAACACATGGTGACAGAGTGCCAAAGCAGAGCCTACAAATGGAGATTTCCCTGATTTCTTGGCTGTGGCAAATGATGCAAAAAGTATATATTTGTAATCTAGATCTATAATTTTATACTTATTTTATAACTTGTATTTTCTCTCTGGTGGTTTTTCTTTTACTGAATTGTGATGTGAATGTGCTACATGATAAATATTTCCCATCTAAAGGAAACCCTACTGAATTAAACTGGACTTCCTGCTGGGTAGGTGTAAATAGGATTCCTGGCCAAGTGGTGAACATACTGTAAATTCATGTAGACATAAATTTGGATTAAAGCTCACTTCACAGATGGTGGGAGTTTTACACCAGGTTTGAGGCACAAATGCCAACAGACAAATGTATGCAGGTGGCATCTTACTTTATGTTTGCACTTCCTCACATCCATAACTCAGATCGATTCTGAGTTACAGCAACACTTTCCAGGGGTTTCGAGGTAGAGAATACACAGAAGTGGTTACCATTCTTTTCTTCTGTGAGTGCTCTGGGACTGTGCAGCTTGCCCAAGGCCACACAAGTTGGCTCTTCTGGGGTATGCAATCAAACTCCAAACCCTTGACTCCACAGCCAGATTCATAACTCACTCAACTATCCAGCCAGCTATTCATATCTTCTTAATTTACAAAAATAAACTCTTAGTACCATTCTTGCTACACGGCCAGCATAGCTCCCAGGGAAATTTTGTCATTTTAATGCACTGCGTTAGTTGCCGGTGATGTCAACCAGTCTCCTGAACATCCAGCATGTGACTGAAACTGACACAGGAAGCTGTAGTAGTAGAGTAAGATGCAGGTGGTTTGCCAGGTTAGCTTTTGGCTAAAGAAAGAACTACCCCCCAACTGTTACGTCTACATGCTTCTGATGCATACGTTTCAGCTGCGTCATTTGGCAAGCATTTGCTCTGAAATTGGTTGTCTTCAAGCATTTCAGAAGTGGCAGATGTGATAGAGTCCTATCTCGCAACAAGGGCTTTTGGTTTTCAAACACATACATGCATACGGATGTACACATAGGCAAGTACATTATACTATAATGTCATAGACCTTTGGACATTGTTGACCATAGCCAGTTAACGTCAGTAGAATATACATTGGAAAATAAAAATGACAAAACGAATAGGATTATTTTAGGTTTCATTTCCCTGTTTTCTTGGCGTTTCTCCAATTAGATTTTTGTTTATTTATTGCTTACATGTATGTCCCATCTTGAGCTGGCAGCAGTATTTGTCACTCTTCCCCTCCACGCTTCATTCTGCCAGGCTGCAAAACCGCACTGTGGATTGCAGAAAGCCCCCAAGCTGTTTCATGCACCTCAGAGATGCAGTATGTTATAATAATTCACAGCTGAAGATGCCTCTTTTCTAAAGCATTTGTTTTGCGACAGTGCCAAAAGAACAACTGTATTTATTATAATTTGTTCTGTGATGTTCACCTACCATGTACAAGTCCATTAATGTCAAAGACAGAGGAGCATATGTGTGCATATTCATTCTGAGAAAATGGATGTTAGATTAATAAGGAACAGGGGAATAAAACTGTGATCCTATACTCACCTTCTAGAGGATAAAACCCTTTGACCTGAATGAAGTTTACGTTTGAGTTGACATGCCTAAGACTCTACTTTTACATACATGCCTAGTTATGGCAGAAAATGAGCATTTCCTCTTTAAAAAATATCTATTACAGATTATCACTTACTAGAAGGATAAGGATGTTCTTTAAAATGATTCCATGTTTTTAATACAACAGACCTGTATGTCCAAATATCTTTTTATTGCAAACTGTAACAGGATTCTTTTGTCAATATTGTGACTACAACTTATGGCATAAAAATCAGAACCATTTGTTTACCCATGTTGCAACTGTTTATCCATGTTGCAATTGAGAAAAATACAGTACTGTGCAAAATTCTTAGGCCACCACCAATTTGAAGTTTTGCTCACTCATTGAATTTCCCCCAAACCAGCTGGCAATGTCTTAAGACCTGCATAGTATTGTAGATGAACCACAAATGGACCTACTTTATTCAGTATGCAAAGATCAATCCTTTGAATAACTTGTGCTATTCCTAATACTGTATTTTCCCTGCCAACTACACTTTGCTATAAATATGTGTGCCCTTAAGTTGATCCCAATATCAATTTCAGCCGGCTAATCAAATTATCTGCTTAGGTTTTGGGAATTATAACCCTCCCCTTTAAGCAAAATGAGTTTGGTTTTAACTCTCAGACCTTGGCAAGAGTAAGTTACTTTTAAAGTCAAGGTGACATGTTTCTGGAATACAGATGTTTAGTGTTGATAATCTTTCTGCACAGGTCTTAACAAGAGCAACTGGATTTATTCTAAGGTGTGTACATACATATACTTCAGAGGATGCTTTATTGAATGTACTTAGTCTTAATTATGAGCAGACAAATAAATAATTGACTGTAACTCCTAGGAGATCTCAACACTTCAGGATAGCTCCTGAACAGACTGATTTTCTGAAGTTTGTTTTACATCATAAAAGTACAGTAATACTTCGGATAACGTTTACCTCGGATAATGCTAAAATCGCATAACGTTAAGTAATCTGGGGAGGAGAATTGGATCAAATAACGTTAAGGTCCAATGGGATGGATAGGATAACAACCGCTAAAGCCTGTGCAGTTACAATGTATCTCTATGGAGCTTTAACGTTATCTGATCCATCCCATAGGATTTTAACATGCATCGGATAACACTAAAAAACGGATAACACAAAGACTTGTGGAACCAAGTATTAGCGTTATCCGAGGTTAAAATTACTGTATCTGCTTCCAATGGCTTATGATGGGGCTCTACATTTTTGGACATGTCTTTGTAAACCCCAACAAAAATGTTGAAGCAATCTGACAAACTGCACAGAGGTAAATCTATATCACAGCCCAAGTTGCTACAATGTTTTCATAGGACTCTTTTCTGTGATGCAAACTAATGAGATAGCAGCTCACATTTGATGATGAATCTGAGGATGTTTTGCTGAAAACATATTAACTTGTAGGAGAGTTCAAGTTTTTAAAATGCAAAGCTGCTAAAACATGCTTCATGAACAGTACTACTATGCTGTATTAGGGCTGCAATCCTAGGCATGTTTGCCCAGCATTGGTAGACTGGTTACTTACCTGTAACTGTGGCTCTTCAAGTGACCATCTGTGGAGTCACACAAAATGGGTTATTTTTGTGCCTGCACACAACTCCTTGGAATCTCCCAGAGCGGCAAAATTAGAGGCATGAAGCAGCCTCAGCCCACTGTACATGTTCATGAGTGACTAATGACTCCTTCTCAGTTCCCCATGTATGTTACTAGAAGAAAATTTCTAAACAGCATGACAGATGTGGGGAGGCTGGGAGGGATATATGAATCCACAGTTGACCACTCAAAAGAATTGTTAGAGGCAAGTGACACATCCTTCTTTGTCATAGTTTGGGTTTCAAACAAATGGGTGACTTCCAAGCTGACTCATTGATGGTGGATGTCACATAGGATATTCTGAATACCAACGCAAAGGTGAAGATATTACCGCTTTGCCAAATGCAGCCTCAGTCCTTGACCAGGCATCTAGCCTATAATGTTTGACAAAGGCTGGGACCAGGTGCCACTTTGCAAATGTCATGTAGATTTATCCTTCTTAGGTAGGCTGTAGAAGTTTGGACTGCTGTTGCTGAATGTCCCTTGATGGGTTTTGGGAATGGTGCTCTGTTTAATTGGGGCTTCACAGGGACCATAAAGAAGTGCAGGTTGCTTACCTGTAACTGTTGTTCTTCAAGTGGTCACCTGTGAAGCCACATTAACAGGTTAACTGCACACTTTTCCAGTCATTAGAGCTTTCTCAGAGTCATCAGATTCCATTCTTCACAACTAGCTTAAGGGGTCCCGCCCAAATTCCCTGTTTTCACACTCCCGCCGCCAGAGAGAAGGAGTGATCTAAATTGCAAAGGTGACAATAGTGTGGAGGCTGGACAGGAGCATGTGGATTCACAGGTGACCCCAAGAAGAACAACAGTTACAGGTAAACAACCTGCCCTTCTTCTTCATGGTTCCTGTGAAGCCACATAAATGGGCGATTAGTGAGCTGACTTACCAGGCTGGTGGGCTGTCACTGGAGAATCAAAGAAAATACCTGTCTCCAGAAAACAGCATCCTACTTTTGTCATACATCAATTCTATAATGTCTGATAAAGGTGTTAGGTTGCAACCATGTGGCTGCTTAGCAAATCAATGGTAGTGACACCCCAGCAGTGCATGTAGTGGAAGTTGACAAAGCTCTAGTAGAATGTGCTTTCAGATTTTCAGGAATTAGTTTTCTTGCAAGCTGATAAGTGAGTTTGATTGTTTCCACTATCCAGTAGGATAGCCTGAGAAAATAAGGCCCTGTCCTTGTTAGCCCCCAAGTTAGCAACAGATTGTTGTTGTTCAGTCGCATAGTTGAGTCCGACCCTTTTGCGACCCCATGGACCATCGCACACCAGGCACCACTGTCCTCCACCATCCTCCTCAACCTGCTCAGCTCTGTGACAATACTACCCAGCCATCTCATTCTCTGCTGCCCCCTTCTTCTTGTGCCTTCAACCTTTCCCAGCATCAAGGCCTTCTCAAATGAGTCTTCTCTTCTCATTTGATGTCCAAAGTACTTTAGCTTCATCTTCAATATTTGACCTTCCAAGAAGCAATTGGTGTTGATTTCTTTTTAAGACTGATCTATTAGTTCTCTTTGCTGTCCAGGGTACTCTTAAAATTAACAAATAATCTCTGGAAAAGTCAGAAAACCTTTGTTTTGTCTATATAAAATACTAGTGCTCTACGCACATCCAGTGTGTGTAGAGTCTTTTCCGTAAGAGTAGATGGTTTAGGGGGAAAAGTGGGTAGGACTATAATTTGGTTTAAATGGAATGAGGATACTACTTTAGGCAAGAATGACACATCAATATGGAGTGTCACTCTTTTAGGGAAGAACTGGGTAGAAGGTGCATTTGCTCTTAGGGCTACCATCTCACTAATTCTCCTGACAAATGTAATCACTAGAAGCAAAGCAGTCTTGTATGACAACAAATGCAGTGGTGCCAATGCTAGAGGTTCAAATGGTCCCTTAGCCAGTCATTGGAGTACTAGTGGGAGTGACCATTGTGCTACAGGATGTGTCCTATCTGGGTAAAGGTTGGAGAGTCCTTTTAGGAATAGGGTATTATTCCTAAAGAAGTGTTTACCCTCAGATCCAATTCATTGGTAAGCCACTAGTGCTGCCAGATATAATTTTAATGAAGACAACGTAAGTCCAGATTCCTTCAGATGTAACAAGAATTTTAGAGTTGTATGAAGGGATGCTGGAACTGCAAACTGATTCAATGTTGCAGCAAATAGCCTGAACTTATCCCAATTTTTGTTCATAACTAGCAATCATGGACAGTTTTCTGGATGCTTGTAACACTCCTCAGTGTGGGCGAATCAACCACGCAGTTAACTTCAATGTTGGAAAGTCTGCATGAAGGATGTTGGTGATCCCTCATTATGACGTTTGGCTGGAGGGGTAGAGTGATGCAATTGGCAGTGATGTTCAATAGTGTAAACCATGATTGCCTGGGGCCACCATGGAACAATGAGTATTGTCTGTGTTGGGCGGTGTCAGAGATTACTTTGTTGTGTAATGAAAATGGAGGGAATATGTACAGGAATCTTTGTGTCCAGTGCAGAAAAAAACACGTTTCCTAAGAATTGCCGGCCAGTCTACACTCGAGAGCAGTATTTTCGTGTACTTCTTGTTGTCATACGTCATGAGCAATTCTATTGCCAGAGATCCCCAATATTGTATCAGTGATTTGTAAACTGCGTTGCTGAGTTCCCACTTGTGCATTTGTGACACCATTCTGCTCAGTGTCAGCCTCAGTGTGCCATATTCCTGCAAGGCGAGCTGCAGTTGGAAAGGCATTGTGTTCCACGCACCAATTTCAAAGCCTATCGCAATGTTGAGGTGCATGACAGATCAAGTTCCTCCCTGCTTGTTCACATAAAACATTGCTGTGATATTGGCTGTTAAAATTTGTACCATATGATTGGAAATGAGGGGCTCAAATGATCTGCATTCCCTCCAAATTGCCAGTAATTCCATGTTGTTTATATGGAGATGACGCTTGTGTGGTAGCCATTGGGAGTTCATTTGCAGATCCATACAGTGTGCTCCCCAACAAAGGTGGATTGCATCCATGATTTGCATGGTGGGCATTATAGGCAGGGCTTGGTTTCTGGACATGGATACCACTAACCAGTTGCTGATGGAAGGATAGACTGTAATGCCGTATCCTGAGGTACATGGCCAATGGCCCCATGCATCTGGTGAATACCTGGGGGGGGGAGGCAGTGGATAGATCAGATGGGAGCAGAGCCTACTCAAAGATGTCTGTTCCCAAGGAGAAACAGAAGAACCGGTGGTAGCTTCTTTGATGGCAATGTTAGTACGCATCGTATGTCAGTAAAGCAACATCATCAATACAAAAGGGGTAGTTTGTTCTTGCTATTTTGGAGTTCAATACAGCTTCTACATAAGGCACCACTCTGCAATCTTGGGGTGGCAGTGGAAATGGCCACTCAGATGCATGAAGACCTATTTGGAAGAAAGGAGAAATTGGCAGGCAAAGATAGTGAGATGGCACTAATGTTGATGACACATGGTCAGCGTATCTCATTTTCTTGGGTCTTTTTATAGTGAAGCTGCATCATCTCAGGAGTCAAAGAAGGAGATGACACTAAAGACAGACCTTCCTCTGGACTGTCTTCAAAAGCAGAAATGTCCAAAATCAACTATTGGACTGACTGGCTCCACTGAGATGATTTGTTGAATGATGGGAACTGGGCTTGAATCAGTGCTCCTTTATTTTCCAAAGTGGGAGTCCAAACCGAGTCTGCTCCTTTCTGGATTGAGAGGATTTTCCAATTTTGATACTTTTGCGATAGTTTGATTTTAATTTTGTCTTTTGTGTACTTTTCACTTGGGATAAGACTCCGATAAAGTTGTACCTTTTTCTTATGGACAACAGTACTTTTGGGAGATGCAGCGGCTAGTCTACAGATCAAAGCTGATGGGGCTTCTTCCTCCCCAAGATTTGGAAACCACATGGGTGGCATGATTGTGCCTCGGGCTCCTCTCCTAGGCAATAAAGACACTTAGCATGGCTGTTGGAGAGGAGAATCTTGTTACTGCAGCTGATACACTTTTTGAAACGCCCTGAATAAGTCATAAAAATGGTAAAACAATTATTGTAGAAACATACTATTCTAAATCTAATCCTTCTCCTCTACTTCGTTTTAAGGTATAAATTATGGAGAGAGTGAACAACTGAGATGAACAAAGATAATAGGAAGGCGAGTGTCTAAGGGTAAGTAGAAATGGCAGGAAGATGAACTCTATACAAAGATTAAGCAAAGTCTTTTTTAAAAACTCACGAAAAGCTATAACAAAATGTGTGTGGGAAAGGTAAGAATATGGTTCTTACAAATTCTGCAGCCAACATTCAACAACTCGTCTCCTTCAATAAACAGGACTAAATATAGGCACATGTGTGTACATGTGTGCACTGTATTAGCAACATCTGGTTTTTGTAGTTCAAATGATTGACACAACTAAACATGCACTGCCAAAATTTAGCCTGCCAGCTTCAGAAAAAGCAGGCTTTTCATATAGAAAAACCTAAAGAAGTTGTTTTTTAAAGTAGACCTGCTGTTTCATCTTTTTGTTCCACAACTTAAAAAAAACCCTGTGTTTCATGAAAGCCACTTTCATATTTGGGTCAGTATACAGTGATATTATATGCTATTCTAGGAGAATAAAAAGACTGGAAAATGGCAATAAATACCAAGTCCTTAATCATGCTGTGGAGCTTGTTCAGTTATTAAAACAAAGCCGAGTTAGGGGAGCTTACCAACATCAGTGTTGGTATAGAATTTGCCCAATCCTAAAAATGAACATAGACTGAATTCAGTTAGATTCCGACTGTAGTGTAAGCTATAATGTTCTACTCACATGCCACCTGACTGACTACACACCCTCTCTCGCCCCTGGTCAGGCTATTAGGAACTAGACCCATCGGCAACCAGAGGGTCACAGATTCCCACTCCTGCTCAAACTATCTCAATGCAGGAGAGAAGACAGCAGCTCATTTGATCCCTTCCCTCCAGCGCTATCATAGCAATTACATTTCTATATTGCCTGCCCCATAGCAGTGCACTCCCTGGACGGTTGACAAGTTAATTAGCATCCCCTCCCCCGACATGCTGGGTTTTATTCATTTTACCGACCATGGGAGGATGGAAGGCTGAGTCAACTTTGATCCCCGTCAAGATCGAACTCACAACATTTTGGCTGCAGTACGGCCGTTTAACAACTGCGCCACCAGGGGCATCTGCCTGTCCCCTCACTGCAAACTGTGCATTGAACCTTGCTAGCGATAGCAGATTAGAAAATGGAGTATACAACTGAGCATAGCAGGGAGAAACAAGTTATTTTTTCCTCCCATTGCTTCAGGAAATAGAGTACAGTATGCCCAGTGCTTTAGTTGCCAGGTGAAAAACCCAAGGTGGATAGGAGCAATTCTAAATGTAATTAAATAACATAACCAGAACAATTTGGCTTAATGAATCTTTATCCTCACACTGCATAAATGGCCTTGACACTATACCCTTCCCAATCCTTGACCCTCAAATTAAAGAAAATATAAGGTTTTACGATTACAAAATGCAGAGTAACCAAGCACTCAACTAGTAATGATGACATCAGCTTAGACCTCTTATCTTTAATATTGAGGATGGAATTATTTAAAACAATTTATTGTTCAGCCCATACCATATTGTGAGGTTGAGTAAGGCTGAGTCTGGGAAATGGACAATTCTTGCAAACAGTCCAAGATGAGAGAAGAACAAAAAGGAAGTCTTAAAAAAATGGAAATTTTCTATATTGCTTCTATTGCATCAACACCAAAAGATCTTACAATTTAGCAGCCACTTAATTGTTTTTGGTAGGATAGCCAACACACCAGAGGCATGCAAACTGCTGGGAGTTCACTGCGTGTTGCTTTATGTTTAGTGCTGCTGATTATGCATGTAGCTGTTCTTACCTTTCTCAAAAAACTCAACGTTCACCCAAATAAAGATACTGAAACTGATGCTGGAAGAGCAGCAGGTATGTCTACGTATTCAGCACACATCAAGAAGGAAACACTCAGTTGTCCTATTACGTGATAATTTTTTAAAAAGGGAAAGTTTTTCTGTGCATCATTGTCAATGTGAAGTCTCTTTGAATCATGACGTCCCTTGCCGTTTTTGTTGCTGATTTCGGATGACCTCCAACTGTTTTTTGCATTGCTGGTAGTATGTGGAAAGGCTTTTATTTTCGTCTAAAAGCTTCTTATGTTCTTGTACCAGACGTGAAGTGTTTTGCTGGTCTTTTTCATCCTGGTCCAGTTCTGCTATTAGTTCTTTCCTGGATAAATGTAAACAAGCAAACAAACAAGATACAGTGAGATTCTAAGGAGAAAGAACAAGACGTGTCTCTTTGGATAGAATCTGCGCAGGCAGATTGAATCTCAAAAAACTACAATGTGTGATAGAGTGACTTGACACACGTCCCCCAAAAGGTGTAAGGGGAAGCCCTCTCACTCCCACTGCCTATGCGTGTCACATACAATGTGGCATGCATGTATATACACTTGTGCTTATACAGTATAATTGCCCCAGTAATAGCACTATTCATTTCTAACACATATGACCCCTGAGAAGTTGGTGGTTGGCTGGCAACACTGCAAATCAGTTTCAAATTAATTAATTCTATTATGAGGAGAGCATTATGTAGTCTCCTGCCAGATCTCTGATGAAGTACAGTGGAACCTCGAGTTATGAAGGGTTCGAGTTACAAAATTCTCATGATATGAATGAAAATCTATTGAAAATAATGCCTTGAGTTACAATTTCCCCCTGGAACGGATTAATTGGTTTTCAATGCATTCATATGGGAAATTGCATTCAATGCATTCCTATGGGAAATTTGAGTTATAAATTTTTTGTAACATGGAAAATCCTGAGGGATGCACTAATTTGTAACTTGAGGTTCCACTGCACATATTAGTCTTTTGTTAATAGCAGAGTTTAGTATACTTCAATAAGATCTGGGACGTTTTGTGCAGATTACTAAAGCTGAAACTTTCACTGGCTCAGTTCTGCTAATATTAAGAGAAGTAGTTTTGTATCTTTACCATTGATGTGTAGTTTCTGGATCAACATACTGCAGGAAGACTGCTATTCACGAACACAATGCGTTTATTGCTTTCATAATTAAGGAAGCTAGAACGAGACACTGAAGGCTCCCTTGTGGAATTTTAGCCAGGAGAATCACACTATCCGGGGAACTGCTAGTGACCTGACCAGATCTTGCCTAGCAATTAATGCCAGAAACAACATCTGGAGATTCTGGGAATGTTAGATATTTTTCATTAGTACATCCCAATTGGGGTTATGCAGCTCCCTCAGTGGCTTAGTGGTTAAGGCGCTGAGCTGGAGACTGGAAGGTCGGGTTTCAATACCCAAAAGCTACAAGTGGGGACATGAAAGGAGCCTCATTTGGGTGTCCCCTTAAAAATCCTTTCAACCCAGAGTAATCTCTGACACGAAATTATTATTATTGGGGCTATCATAAGCTAAAAAGTCATTGATCTCTGAAATACCTTCATTACTACCTATATACAAGCTTGAACGGATAAGTAATAAGTAATCAATTCAAACATTATCTCATTAGTGCCACCTTAACTGTGATGGGAAATCTGGTCTGCTACAAAAACACCTTCCATTCATATTCTCTCCTATTACCTCTTTGCATGAAGCTTTACCTCTCTGCAAAATGAAATCACCACATGCATTTCCTAGTTCTTTGAAATAGACAAGAATGCGCAGTAGGAATAGGAAAACACACAACACTGTTTAATGTGTGAGTGAAACTATGCGTTACAAGAGAAGGCAAACCCAGTGTGGTGGCCCATATTACTGGTGCCAATGCTGTGTCTGAGTTTAACCAAGCAGCCTCAAAATTTCTTTTACAACTTTAAAATTTGGGTGGCAGGGGTGGAGAGCCCTAGCTAAATATATACCATCAGATTATTCTAGGTTCAAAGACAGTTTGAATGGTCATTTTTACACTTTTCCTAAAATAGTGCATGTTCTATTTTAAGATGAACTCTTGCTAAAATAGGAGAAGTACAAGTCATACAGACTTTCCCCCTCATAACTGTCATTTTATTTAATCGATGAGATAAGCATTCTAAACACTTTCTGGCTCTAATTTTAGATGTCCAAATATCCTAATCAGATTTGCAGGGAATTGTTTTTCAATGTTCCCTTCTGGGTTCCTGGGCAGTGCGTGCTCTTTTTCTTTTTGAACAGGAGAGGTAAGCCATTCCACTCCCCCACACTGCCTTTTCAAGGGGTCACATCCTCTTGCTAGTCACTAGGGCCATAATGGTGAACCTTGGTGCTCCAGGGAAGGCAATTCCCAAAAGCCCAAGAACACCTGGAGTGCCAAGGTTTGCCATCATGGCCCCAGGGAAAGCACATGTTTTCTTTCCTTATGATCTTTTCTGCATGCCGTATCTCCCATAAGGGCTGCTCAGATTTCTGCACTAGTGGAGATATGGGGAACACACATACAAACTGGAGAGGCTCTATGTAACCTATAGCCCACACGTTACCCATCCCTCTTTCACACAGACCATCTGCCCTATCTGATCTTTAGAGACCTACTTGCAAAGAAAACCTAATTTCTGAATCCCCTATTCCAAGACACATAAAGACATTTATCCCCCAAAAGGACAACACACTGGGATTCATGAGTAGATAGCATTTCATTGCAAACTAACAGATTTGTTTCGGCATGAGCTTTTATGGATTATAATCTACTTTCTCAGACCCGAGGACCGTGTTTGAGGAAGCTGTCTGTAATCAGTGAAAGTTCACTCTAAATAAACCTGATTGTGTTAAGGTGCCAACTTTTTAATTTTATTTGGGTATTTGTGGCATTTACCACAATAATGGTGAAGAGACTGAATGGATTTATAGAATACATTAGACCTGATTGAGGGGGATTCATTAAAGGAAGACAAACATCAGATTTAGTAAGAGGGGTATTAAATATAATTGTTCATATAAATGAAAAGAAAGTAAATACAGGAGTAGTTGCTCTGGATATTATTTTCTAAAAAGCTTTTGATTCGGTAGAATGGCCAGCATTGAAAAGACTAATTCAGGTTATGGGATATGCTAAAACAAATTAGCATAGCTACTCCTCTGAAAAGCATCAACTGACCAACAGATAAGTTTCCTCTATGACACAGTATAGATGGCAAACAAAGATGTGCTCAATGACTTAGGACAGGAGGCCCATCCTGCCTGCCCAATCACAAAAATGGAATGAAGGGAGAAGCAGGAGGGGTTCCAGGTAGTCAGCAGCTTCCACCCAGGCTGAACTATATCCCCCAGCAGGGGAGGCTGCTGAAAAAAGGGCAACATATGTTTATCCAGTTCTACCAGAGACTAATCCTAGAATAGTGAAAGCCTGCCTTCCTGTAATTATACACACAGAATATTGAACTGACTCTAATCACACTGCCAATATGATGGAGCCATGAAAGCTTTCTAGAGTATCCCATGAACAGAGGACTGGATTAGACAAAAAGTATCTCACTCATTCTGCAGGCTGCAAAATATGATGTGCTACAACTATAAACACAATCTGTTATTCCAAGGGATTACTGAAGAGGATGGTGTGAGTTTAGTACATGACTCCATAATAAAGACACCATATTTTTACATCTCTTTACCTATTGGAATATGCCACTTTTCTTCCATCATTTAAGCTAATGAGAATGATGATAGAAACAGGAAAATGTTGTCATTCTTCAATCAGCATTGATGGTCACTACTTCATGCAATTTATCATCATCATCATCAATCATCATCATCACCACCACCACCACCACCACCACCACCACCACCACCACCACCACCACCACCACCACCACCACATAATTATTTGGAATAAAAATTAACTGCCAGCGATTAACAGATTTCTTAAACTTACTTTCTCTGCAACAGCAATGCGATTTCTGTTTGAACTTTCATATATTCTTGCGCCATTTTACAGTGCTGTTCAAATACAGCCATAGATTCTTTTGAGTTTGGACACGGGGCTAGAGGCTGAAAATAAAATTAAACACGTTAAAAACCAATTCTCCTATACACATCTTTATGAATATTAAAATGTTTCTGTAAGTCATGTCCTAAAAACATTTCAGCAAGTCTATTTAGACCCAAGATGTGAATTCCCTATTGGAAAAAAAACCTCTCATAATATCATCAAGGAACGCTATGTCAGATGGTGAAAAGTTTTTGGTTACCAAAGCCTGAGAAGCAGTCCGTCATACCTTCAGTGCCTTACTCTGATCAAACTGTAAGGCACTTCCAGACTAAAATCACCCCTCTAGCCTGACTAGGACACCATAGTCCCACTGAGGTTTCAGTCATTCCTCTAGTTACAAGTTTCATCCACTGACACCAAATTATGCAGATGGCAAGTTTAACTAACTACACGCAACCTTTGCCCATCTGGTACAGCTAGTAGATGAAATAGCCAATGGGCAGGAGGTTATGCTTTCCTTGAGCGAGGGAGTGGTACCATCTTTTAAAAACCAACACTAATCAAGCTACAGGAAGGAAACCTAATTTGGACCCAGACATGAAGTACAACTTTTGACTGGCTGGCATCACTTGCTTCTTGGGCAAGAGGCTTGAGCAAGTGGCTGCTGATCTGCTCCAGGGACTCCTTATGAACCCTGACTTTCTAAGTCCACTTCTATGTGGCTCTAAGCCCAATTTTGGGACACAAAGTGATTGTTGGCAAGAGACAGACAGAGACGTGCAATTCTGCTGACTCCCTGCTGCTCCTCCCCCTTTATTTAACTTTCCTACTGTCAATTGAGAGGAGTCTCTGGGGTGACTTACAATCCTAAACACTATTTAATATTACAATGCCTGGAACAGAATGGATAAAAGCAATTTTTATACTGTATTTAACACCTGGTGTCTAACTGAGGTTACTAGATGGGTTCTTCTTATGAGGGCATTCCACAGAGAGGGATCACAACAGAGAAAGCTTTGCCTTTGAAAATTTCTTACCCTGTCGATAAGTAACAGCCCACAAAGGACTTCAAAGAATCATCTCAACTGCTGGCTCAAAAACTAAGGAAGAAAGTGCTTGTTCAGGTTTTAAAAGATATCCTTCTGGATCAGCCATCTAACCTGAAAGTCCTGTTTTACAGTGTCTATATTCCTGGTTGGATAATTACTTCCAGAATGCAAAGCTGAAGAATTAATTCTGCTACAACACATTACAATTACATTTATATACTGCCCCATAGAACTTAGTGCACTCTCTAGGCGGTTTACACGGTAATGAGCATTTTGCCCCCCAACATGCTGGGTACATACAGTTGTACCTCGCTTAAAGAGCATAATGCGTTCCACAGGATTGCTCTTTAAGTGACTTTGCTATTTATTTATTTATTTATTTATTTATAGATTTGTATCCCGCTCTCCTCGGTTTCAACCGACTCAGAGCGGCTCACAGAGTCCCCTAATATCACTATTAAAGTGCAAACAAAAATACAATAGCATACAATATAACAGAACAGAACAGTAAAGTACAATAAATATCATATAGTACATCAGTACACATTACACATCAATACACATTACAGTACTATCAAAATTTGAAAAACATATGTTTGTATGTAAACAGCAGAATACCTTTATATTGAGATCTATATGCCCCTTTCAAAAAATGTTTCCCCTGGCACCTACAATCAGTATCAAAACACATCTAGTAACCAGTACCCCAAAACCTTCAAGAAAAAAGGAACATTAAACAGTATTCCACATTTTTACAACTCTACTTCAAGCTCTTGGTCAAATTAAAGCCTTTGCATAAGACTGTTATATTATAGCGTACACAAGCACTCTGAAACATCATAGTATCATTTGTTTAGCACACACTTGACTTTGATGATAAACATAAACAAAATCAATCTTACTGCTGCTATAACACATTTCCAACTGCATTTCAGAAAACTCAGCAGTTGGTATAGAATAGTCTTCCTCAATTTATGCCCTCCAGAAGTTTTGGATTTGCATTTCTATCAGCCCCAGCCGGTATGGCCAATGGCTAAGAATGATAGGAATTTTAGTCCAAAAAATCTGGTGGAGACAAAGTTGGAAAAACAGCAGCACACTTTAAAAAATGATTTGATGAATTGAAACATTAACCTGGAAACGTCTGGCATCTAGTACTATCATCTTAGGATTCACTGCGTTCTTGGAGCCTTCCTCATGCAAAGGTAAATGAGATGTAGTTAACTGGATGTTATACATACTGGCTAGAGAATTACTGAGCGAAACGCCATTGTAAATGACCAATTATGTGTGTGTGGGGGGGATTGCGAACCCCGATTGATTTGTTAAGCGAGTTTTTGGTTGGTTTTGTTAAGCGAAGCGAACATTCAGAGAAAATTCTGCTCTTTAAGCGAGTTACTCTTTAAGCGAGGCACTCTTTATGCGAGGTTTGACTGTATTTTACTGACCTCAGAAAGATGAGTCAACACTGAGTCCCTTCAAGACCTAACCAAGAATGTAAGCAGCTTTAGCTGCAATACAGCAATTTATCCTGTCAACCTGGCAGTTTGAAAGCAAGAAATTGCAAGTAGATAAACAGGTACCACTTTGGTAGGAAGGTAAACAGTCTTCTGTGTGCTTTCCTTGAGCAAGGGAGTGGTACCACCCTTTTAAAACCAACACTAATCAAGCTACAGGAAGTCATGCCTGCCTTATGACCATGGAAATGTCTAGTCATGTCTGCCTTATGACCATGGAAATGTCTGCAAATGCAGACGGCGCTGGCTCTTTGGATATGAAACAGAGATGAGCACTGAGCCCTAGAGTCAGATACGACTGGCTTTCAAGCAAGGGTGACCTTTACCTTTACAGCAGTTTAACCACTATGCCATGAGGGCTCTATTTCACCTCTCATTGCTTTTTCGTCATATGCTTAAAACTTGGGGAAGAAGCAATCTATGACTATGAGCTCTGGTGTCATCAACATGCAAATGACACCAGGCTTTACATCTTTTCCTCATATAATCCAGATAAAGCAGCAGATGTTCAGAATCACTCCCTGTCCAAGCTACTGGACTGAATGAAGGACAACATCCAGTTCAAGCAGGTTGAAGCAGGTAGTTCTTCAGCTAACTGTTTAGTTTGTTTTTTATGACAGCTATTAACACTTCAAATAATAGGTGCTAATATTGGGGATGCACTTAGGCAAAAGTAGCCTCTCTGGCACATTTTAGCACCTAAGAATTTTATATGAGTTTCAACACTGTTTATTATACCAAATAGCAGGCAATGGCCATTTATGTTCTGCTCAACTGCCGGGGAGATTACTCGAAAGTGCTACAACTTGGGATACATTTGATAATGGCTTGAGACTGCTTGATATACAACGACTGTAAGCAGCCAGTGTTTTCTCAACTGCACTGATTTCCTATTTAATTATAATTCAAAATGTTGATATTGATCTTTAAAGCTCTGAGGAAGCCAAGGTCAGTTTATCTCAAAAATGTCTTCTTATATGTACCTTGAAGTCATCTTAAGATGCCCTCCTCCAGGTGCCCCTTCTATGTCAAAAAAGATAAGTGAGGGCACTAATGTTGCTTTAACATAATACATGCCCACAATGACTTACTTGCAACTGGTGATCTAATGTAAGGTATGCCATTGGGATGGAGTTATCAGATCCATTGGTATCTGTTGGAAAAAAATAAACAGATTCTGAGTTCTGAATTTTTAACACGATCCCAAGACAAACTAAACATTAAGCACTTCACTAAAACACTGAACTTGCCATGAAATGACGGGCTATTACTACAGCTAAGCACCACATTATGTCTGACTGCATGATGCTGAATTTACAGCAACTATATTATCCTTATATTACACAGGGATACATTTACAGGGCCAATGCAGCCACATAGAAATGTACAGTAGCTGGAGTGTAGCAATATAAGATTCGCTACATAAATGGTCACTATTTTATTTACTTTTTATCTTTCCCTTGATAGTGGCTATCTGCTCCCTGGCAGGCCCAAAGTATGGATACTGGTTTCATGTTCTTCTTCCAAGAAGTCTGTGTCTATGAAGTCTTAGACTATTGTAGTAGACTCTTCCTCCAACTGAGTATCAACAAGACCAGGCAGACGGAAATTTCACACTGAGATCTAAGGTCTCTTCCCTCTACTGTGCATTACTATAAAGGGCTACTACATTGTGCTTGGTTGACTTGAGACCACCCAATGGTTTCTGCATAATGCAAAATTTCTGCAAAATACTGCATAATGACAAAAGCACAGTAGTCTGAAATCTGTTCAAAAGGAATGAAGGCAAAAAAGCAGGAACCATCTTAAAAGTGACTGAAATGAATAGAAAAAGAAATTAAATTACAGTATACACATTTTAAAATGGGTATCTTTTATATCAAGACCACTTTTGACACAAGGACCCAAGCTTTCAATTGTACATGTGTTGAACATGCAGTCAACAGGCAGAACTGAGACCTTCAATGGATTCGGATGTATGCACAGAATTATATGCATGCTCTAAAGCAGGCGTTCTCAACCTTTTTTTTTTCCAGATCGGGCCAGTCCCACCCCCAACATGCAGCTGTGGGCGCCGGAGGCGAGTTGATCCTGGTGTTTACCGTTTTGACATCATCCGTAATGTTGGCGATCATGCCTGTTTTGGCGCTCCTTCCACAGCCTCCGCTACTTCTCCTGGCAATGGCAGGCTATGCGGGGCAAGATCGCTGTGTTTGCAGGATTTTCTGAGGTCCCTCAGTGGCGTGCTGCAGCATGGAAAGTGCACCATTCTGTGCGCAGCCTAGAAGTGCCCGGGTTCTCACCATGGGACATATTAATGATATGTACGGGCCTGACTAGGTCCGCGGGCTGAGGTTGAGAACGCCTGCTCTAAAGCTTTCTTGCTTTCTTCAGTCAAGGTGAAATGAGGATGAAGTATTCTCTGGCATTGCAAATGGTGCTATGCCTGTGCATGCCATTTGCACACATCAAAGCATCAGAACTGGTAAAGATGCTGCCTTCCACCAACTGTCCTCTGGACAACCAGCTTCCAAACAAAAAAGAGGATTGGCCCAGGGCTCTATCTGAAGAGAAAGCAGCCAGAAAAAGAAGCAGGGGCTTTTCAGCATTCCCATCATGAGCTCTTTCTTCAAAGAAGTTTAATGAGTCAGATTTCTATTTGTTTATAGGAAATAAGGTAAAACATTTTTATCGCAAAAAGTGTCTGGAGGAAAAAAGCTGAATGAAAGCATGTGACATTTTACCAACTTGCTTTTCTTCTCTCAGATTTTGATTTTAACAACTGATGCTTGACATTTTGTTGCGTAGCTTTTGCGGTTGCTTTATCTATTGTTGGAAGGTGCCCTGAACCATGATGTAATTCCAGCCAAATAAAATCACAGCTGTGTTCCTCTAGGCTACGTGTCCATATCCATGGTTAACAGTGTTAAAAACATCCATGTACCCACAAGTGTAAGCTGTTCCCCAAACAGCATTCTATTCCTACGACGAATTCTCAAATCACATGTACAAAGCATCTGTTATCCAATATTAGGCATTTACTGTCATGACAGGTATTGGGCATTTACTGTCCGACAGAGCCAGTTTGGGTCACCTTGTTGGATGAGCTATGCTGGAAACCAGACAAGATTCTCTGGAAAATACTATAATTCTGAAAAAGGTTGAGAGAAGCAGAAGAAAAGCAAGACCAAAGATGAGATGGGTTGGCTTCATAAAGTAAGCCATTGGCTTGAGTTTGCAGGTACTAAGCAGGGCTTCTGGAGGTCTCACGTTCATAGGGTTGTCAAAAACCAGAGGCCACATAGTGGCATGTGACAACAGCAGCAACAGTGACTGGGGATTCTGGGAGTTATCAACCACCAAAGAAACTTTCACTTTTTAAGTGATAAGTGGGAGTTTCAGAAATGCTTTTTTCTATTACATTCTGAGATCTTAAAACTATTTTAAAGATTATTTAATTGCTTTTAATTGTGGTTTTTAATACTGTCATGTTCTATTGTTTTTAACATTTCTATTTTTTTAAAATGGTGATCATTGTGTAGTTTTAATTGACTTCAAGCAAACAGTATATTACCTACCTGCCTGCCTGCCTAACTTACTGGAATACCAGTTGTCTGTGTGATTGCCAGGTTGAAGCAATTCTTATTACTGTGTATTGTATGAAAATGCACAATTTACACTTGGACAGAAACAACTTTAAACAAATAAAGAACTAATCCCTATTTACCCCACCGTTCATAGACATGTACGCACACAATGCATTCAATAGCTGAAATGCTGTTGTGCAGTTACCCTAAAGTAGTAACATTTAGCAGCAGACTAACATAAGAAATCTGAATAGGAATTATCCATGGCACACCAAGTCATACAACTCAGTATGCAACAAATGACGCCTATAGAAATTTCTTAATAACTCACTGCTAAAAGTTATGCCTTATGTAAGACAATAGGATCTCAGCAAATAAATTACAAGTTGCTGTTTCATATCAAAGGAGCTTACAAAATATATTCTTCCATACCTAGTTTGTAAGAAAAAAGAATCCTGTGTATGTTCTGTCTAACAATGTTTGCTCAAGTGGTTTAGGGACATTGTGACTTAAAATATGAAGGCCTAACCACAATCCGCTGTCCAGCATCTCCGAAGGAAAATGAAGCACAAAAGCAAGTCTGTGATGCCTTCTGTGCAAGTAAGGGTTACTTCTAGCCTTCCCTTTTTTTGACTGCTGCAGCTGCTTTCTTGTGTTGTGCAAACAAGACTCAATGAGGAACTGAACCAGCCTCAACTTATGCAGATGCTCAATTCAGCCTGAATGGGTGTGTGGTTTCAAGTGGAGGGGGGGGGGTAGGGTGTACACTTTAGCCCTGCCATGTATGCCCTCACTCCACCTAGAACCGCGATGGTGACCCTTGGCACTCCAGATGTTTTTGGACTTCAATTGCCAGAAGCCCAAGTCCCTATGAATCCACACAAATGGGTACTGTGATTCTTCTGGCCCGTGCCACCCTAGTCACTCCTGAAAGCGGAAGTAAAATGCGCCTCTACAGGGCTTGGGCTCCTGGGAATTGAAGTCCAAGAACATCCAGAGTGCCAAGGTTCACCATCACAGACCTAGAATATCAGCACTTCCACTTGTTTATTTTATTTTTTTATTTATTTAACTTATATCCCGCCCTTCTAGGAAAAACTTTCCTACTCAGGGTGGCTTACAGCATAAAATTCAGAAATACAAACTGACACAAATGTTAAAAATGTTCATATAAAACCCCTCAAACCCCAAACACCCTAATAAGAAAGCCTATGTTGGAAGCAGTGGGGCAGAATAAAATGCCTAACAATCAATCGGCCGATGGTAAAATATTGCCAAAAACCTCTAAAAAAGGGACGTTTTCAATTGCTTTTTAAAAACATGGAAAGATGATACCAGGTGCAGCTCCACTGGGAGGGAATTCCACAGCATTGGTGCTGCCAT
The DNA here is from genome assembly GCA_030440675.1 of Furcifer pardalis. NCBI lineage: Eukaryota > Metazoa > Chordata > Lepidosauria > Squamata > Chamaeleonidae > Furcifer > Furcifer pardalis. Next base: position 42,386,852 of record CP126890.1, on the reverse strand, counting down.
GGAGAAGGCCCTCTTCCTAGTCATGGTCTTTCTAGCTAATTTCAGGGTCAGCACCTAAAGGTGCATCGTCATGGAGGAGCAACTGATGCGGACTGTTGTCCTGAGGGAAAGATGTTCCACCAGGTAGGAAAGTCCCAAACCATTTAGGACTTTGAACGTTAGGACTAACACCTTGTACCTGACATGGAAAATAATGGGAAGCTAGTGCAGCCCTACCAAGGCTGGGGAGATATGATCAAATTTTTTCATTCCCATAATCAGCCTGGCTGCTGCATTTTGAACTCGTTGGAGCCTCCGTAACAGGCACAGGGGAAGCTCCACATAGAGAGCATTACAGAAATCAATTCGTGAGACTATGAGTGAGATAATTAGTGTTATGAGAGACTGTCCGTCCAAGTAGGGATGCAACTGAGCAATTTGGTGCAGTTGGAAGAAAGCTCTGCATACAGCTGCGATTTGCACCTCAAGAGTGAAATGGGGATCTAAGGAGAAGTGTCGCCAGCTGTGGGCGGTTGGAGGTCACTCTCGCTCACCCCCTCCGGGGCCCGCCACCGACACCCAGAGGAGAAACGCCGCCAGCTGTGGGCGGTTGGAGGTTGCTCCCATCCACTCCCTCTGGGGCCCGCCACTGACACCCGGAGGAGAAGCACTGCCAGTTGTGGGTGGTGAGACCGGACTTTTCCCTCAGCCGGCCAGGGTCCAGGGAAGAAAGAACACCTGCGGGGCGCTGGTCCAGCTTCAAAAACACTGCCGTGGCCGCTCCCGCCACTGGACTTTTCCCTATCCCCTTGGCTGTGCTAACTCTATATTTATTTATGCTATCAAATGCTGTTTCCGATTGTATTTTGTATACTGTGTGATGTGATGTTGTTACTTTTTTATTCACTGTGTATTTTGGTTACTGTATATTGTTGGTTTGCTGTTTATATTACAGTAATACCTCGGATAACGCTAAGACTTGGTTCCACAAGTCTTGGTGTTATCTGATTTTTAGTGTTATCCGATGCATGTTAAAATCCTATGGGATGTATCGGATAACGTTAAAGCTCCATAGAGATACATTGTAACCGCACAGGCTTTAGCGGTTGTTATCCGATCCATCCCATAGGATCTTAACGTTATTCGATCCAATTCTCCTCCCCAGATCACTTAACATTATGCGATTTTAGCGTTATCCAAGGTAAACGTTATCCGAGGTATTACTGTACAGTATATTTATTGTGATTATGGAAGCCACCTAGAGTCAGGTTCTCCCGAGTGGGCCGGGATATAAATTTGAAAATTAAATTAAATATGACACCTAAGTTGCAAACCTTGTCCCTAGGAGTGAGAGCCATCACACACCCCAACCTAGGGGCTGGATCACACAGTCAGGTAGATGGACCCGCCAACATGAGAACCTCCATCAATACAAAGATCTCCATAGGCACTATAAGAATCCTGAACCGACTTCTACAATTGATAATCTTTCTGCAATTGGTAGGTAATCATGGACACACTGTCTATTCTGCTCCATATGCCTACAGTCCCTATGCTGACATCATGCAGAATGCAAAAAGATCTGCAGAACTTCTCAGAGGGGTGGGGATGTCAGTGGGGTGGGCTGGGACATGGCACCATTGGTGCTCCACACACTTTGAAACAGAATATGAAACTGAATACCTGAATAGGGTTGCTGACTTGCTCCAAGGCAGATGCTCATCACCAATGCTTATTACCGATGTCACGTGCCATATTTTAAGGACTAATTTCAGATACATGTAAATCACACATGTAAATCATGAAGTTAACGCCCAAACTTCTCAAAATCTTAAGACATATAAATATGATTTTAAAAATAGGCCAAAAGGAATTTTACCTGTAGAGTCATCAGGTGTCCATGGAAGACTGCGAGCTGGTTTTTCAGAGCTTGGTCCCGAGGTAGTGATCATTCTCACACTAGGACTAGATGACCTACTGCTGTTTCTACTTTCCTGTACCAAGAGGGGGGGGGGGGAGAATAGTATTATTATTACTAAAAATGCAGGGTTATTAAAATACCTTGTTCAAAGCGCAAATTTATTAGATGGCCGAAATCCTGTTGCTTTGTTATACATGTGGAAAGCAAATTGCATAACATTTAATTGCTTCTACTTGGTAACTATTGAGTCTCCATGAGGATTCTTGAGGATGTGCTACATTAGAAGGTGTGACTCTTTAATTGCAGCTAGAACCATAGAATAATGCAGTTGGAAAGTTTCACGAGGTCAATAGGTCCGGATTGTGGTTACAGCAAGCAAGAGCACACATTTGTGGGGGAATCAGGTGATAAAGAGTCATGTGAGCTCTTGAAGTTATTTGCCTATCAATTTGTCTCTAAAGTACAATTGAGATGCTTGCCTCCCTTCAAGTGGTGATACAATTCATGCATTCTGCATACTTTTCTTTTAGGATCATGAGCGTAAAGGTTGAGCCCAAGACTATTCAACCAAGGGACAAGTACTGCTGATCTCATACTGCAAATAATCTGTGTCCTCCTCCACAATTCATAGTGGGAGCATGAGAGTAGCAAACTACTAATGCACCTATTCCCACTGTGTCCCCATTCAGTAACCCACTTATTTTAAAAATAAGAAAATGCCAAAGACATAAATACTAGCACATTTTGATTAGCACTCAATTTGATTTGAACCCTGAGAGTAGGTTAATATTACATAATCAAAGAAGACTGTGTGGGACCATTAACAAGCCCTAACATCCTTAGTAAGCATAGAATGACATGCTGGACAAGGAAAGCATGAAAGGCATTTTGGGACAAGAATACTTGGCTAAGCAAGGCCATCGGTCCACATGCATCAGCCATTTCCACAAGCCCTTCTTTATTCGTAATCATCCCTTTGTTCCTAGAAAATGTACTACTTGCAGACTGATAATGCCTTCATTTGGACAGTTAGGGGAATTAAATCACCATCTGAAAAGAGAGCTGGGGCACTGGGTTGCAGATTCTGTAGCTGCTCTCCTTTTCAATGAATAATCAATGGCAGACTATGATCAGCAGGTCACTATGGGATGCAATAAACCCAAACTGCACACTGTGTTTGTACATATGTAGAGATGAGTTCCTTACGAAGTTATTACTGTTACTGCCATATTGACCGCTGTCTTCTCAGTATGGGTAGGGTAGGGGCAATGGCAAACAAGCATAATAACAATGGAGAATTCCATATGATACAGTTCCTGCTTTGCTGCTCAAAGTGGACATGGCTGCTATTATGTCACTGAAGATACAGCACAGAAGGATAACAGCATTTGAGATGAGTTGACTCTTGCCTATCTCAAATTAACTTAGATTCAGAATTGCTCAAAGAAGAACAACCATCTTTCTCTTTGCACTATGATTCAGTGTGGGTGCTGCACATTACTTCTCTTGTCTCAGAAAGGATTTTCTATAACACAGCCCAGTTTGATCTCTACTCCGCATCAATCTGAAATGTGTGCTGGAGTATCATTATGAATTATGAAGGGGACATCCAAAAGTTTCAGTAAACCTCTGGAAGAATGCATAGGGGCATTAAGTTACAGGCTACTTAAACATTAATCATACACTAAACATTGGCATTGAATGATAGTTGCAAGCAACTACAGTATTACTATAGTGTCAACATTGCTTCTTTACAGCAAGAGCTTCATTCCACCATCACCTCTTATATATCTATATCTATATCTATTTACTATAAATTAATAATTGTATTGACAAAGTATTGAGTCTGATGGTATCCACACACATTGCATGTCTTAAAGACCACTTTGTATAACTAGGCAAAATGCTGCATAGATCTGAGCATCTATATATGTCTCAGCAGTTGTGGTTTCCCAAACAATAACTTTATCAATGTTGACAAGTTTTGCAAGCAAGGAAGGAAATACGTCAACTAACCAAGAGTGAAATTTATGTACTGTATATACTTGAGTATAAGTCTAGGTTTTTTTAGCCCCCAAAATGAGATCCAAAAAAAGGGACTCGACTTATACTCGGGTCAACAACCCCAAGGGTCAAAAAACTGCAGTCATGCAAATTCAAACATACATTTTTTAAAAAGCACTAACACTACTGTAAAAACTCAAAAACATACCAACACAAATGTCTGAATAAATTAATTTTACCGTATTTTTATGTATTTTAATTAGTGAAACTCACTAGCATCTGCTGCATTTTTCACCCCGACATATTCAGGTCAATCTATTTTCCTAGTTTTAGAGTTCCAAATTAGATACCTTGATATATATTCGGGACGACTTATAGTCGAGTATATATGGTACATTTATTTGGTCTAAGTCTCACTGAGCACACTAACATTTACATCGACATATAAAAAACTGTACTTTAAGTTGCACATATGGAGGTTGATAAAAATGACTCCTCTGACCTTACCCAGATTCAAAGTATTATTCAGAACTGAAATAATTATTTTTTTTTAAAAAAATTAATGCACACAATTACATGACTTAAGAGTCTGTTTCTATACAAAGTTCACTTGGAAGCAATCTCTACTAATTGCTACGCCCATGAGTAAAGATATCAGGATTACAGACTTATAAGTTATTATTACGTTCCGAACAAACACAAGGCAAAGAAAAGACTACAGCAAAAGCTAACATAAAATACTAAGGATTTCATGGCTTAATGACCATAACACAGTACAGAGGCAGGAAAGTCTCTTTATAGCTACCTATCATACTTTCCTAATGCTACTAACTTTCAAGACTATGGGCCCAAACAATTTTCAAAAATAATTTTCATGCGGTTTTCCTTTCTTGCATGAGATGCAACCCTATTATTTACAAAACTCTGGTCATGATTTAATAAACTATTTATGAGTGTCAAAACGGATGTGATTTTTTTTACCTGGTTGGTTTCAGTTCCAGCAATACTAAGGTCTTGAATGGATCTGCGCCTTTGTTGTCCGTTGCCTGCTGAGAAGAAGGGGGAAGAAAAGTTGAAATACACTTCAACAAAATAAGAAGGGTGCGACTGTTGCAGAAAGTGCTTGGAATTTGTACTGATCCAGTGAGAGGGAGAGAAAGAGTGTGTTTGTACATGAGGAGGGAGGGAACGGCCAAGAGACAGCTGCAAAGTTTTAAGGGGGGAAAAAAGAAAGAAGCACCCTACACACTGGTGTGTCAACAGAAAGCATATCCTAAATACAATAACCACTCCTACCCCATGAATAGCTTCTGTCCTTTCCTTCACCATCTTCTGTCACATGTACGTTAACAAGCTTAGCAACGGGGGTGGGAGGACTGGCGCTGATGACGACATCTATTTCAAGAAGGTTACGTTATGGGGATTTCTAAAGGAAGGCTGCTAAGATAACAAGTTGCCAGGCTGTTTTACTTCTTTGGGTTAGTCAGCAGAATGATGAATCGACAGTACTGACCTCAATATGATCTGTGTAGCCCATCTCTCAGGAAATGCCAGTCCTGATCTCTATATCAATCATTCTGCTCCTAATGGTTTTGTTTGAGAATCAATTGCACTAGACACCAGAAGCACTAAAAGAGTGAATCTAAACATTTCATTTCCTTCTGGCCTCACCACTAAATGCCACCACTTTTTTTTTAATGAGCTGCATCTGATGACTACATAAAACTAAAACATGTTAGTCTTCAAATTAATCAAGGAACTTTTTATAGAAGACCACATTTTTTTGGCCTGTAGAATTTTCTGCAAACATTTTGGAATCACAGCAGTCAGTGTTTGTATTACCCCTGAGAGAAGAGATCAGCTGTCCAAAAGGAAACACTAACATGTTGCAATTAACAGCTGACACAATACTCAGGATTCTTAGTCTTTGAAGGTTGCATTACATAACTTTAAAAAAAAACACAGCCTAGTAGTAACACTTACTTAGTAAGCTCTCCAACAATGACAAGTACAGTCAAACCTCGCATAAAGAGCATTTCGCTTAAAGAGTAACTCGCTTAAAGAGCAGAATTTTCTCTGAATGTTCGCCTCGCTTAACAAATAAAACCAACCAAAAACTCGCTTAACAAATAAATCGGGGTTTGCAATCCCCCCCACAATTGGTCACTTACAATGGTGTTTCGCTTAAAGAGCAAACTCGCTTAAAGAGCAATCCTGTGGAACCCATTATGCTCTTTAAGCGAGGTACCACTGTATATGCATAAACATATAGTGTCTTTCAACTCATCATTTGAGCTTTTATAACATGCAGTCTGCTTGTAGTAAGATGTCTCAAATCCTATTTTGCTTTTCTAAAGACTGAATAAAAATCATCTTGGAACATTTCAATATCAGGTTAAACCAGTATTTCCCAACTTTTGGTTTTTAGACTTCAATTCCCAGACCCTAAGTCAGTCCCCCAAAAGACTGACCAGCCAATGTACTGACTTAGGCTTCTGGGAACTAAAGTACCCCTGTGGGGTGTGGACCCCACGTTAAACACTGGGTCAAACTAAGGAGGATAAAAGAAAAAGAATGGAAGCCCAAGCAGCATAAAGATTTAAGATTTCACTTTCTGAATACAGTTTTCCTTATTATCACGGTTTGTACAATCCAGTGACTCCACATAAGGGAAGGCAACTAGTACACATTGATGTTTTACTTCTACATTGCTGCCTTATGCTTGTTCAGTATTAGATCCAAATGTCTTTTGTGATGCAACATGCAGTCTGACAACTTTGTAATCTATTTCTCACAAGGGACTTTGATCCAAAAGTTCTTCAACTACACAAAGGGAAATCTTTACAGTTTTAGGATATACAGCTGTACCTCACTTAAAGAGCATAATGCGTTCCACAGGATTGCTCTTTAAGCGAGTTTGCTCTTTAAGTGAAACACCATTGTAAGTGACCAATTGTAGGGGGATTGCAAACTTGGATTTATTTGTTAAGCGAGTTTTTGGTTGGTTTTATTTGTTAAGCGAAGCGAACATTCAGAGAAAATTCTGCTCTTTAAGCAAGTTACTCTTTAAGCGAGTCGCTCTTTATGCGAGGTTTGACTGTAATTAGAACCTGACATGGGATTATTCTTTTCAGTTTTATTTTTAAAATTTGCATTTTCTTTATCTCGTTTCTTGCAACAGACAATATTTGATATTACTGATACTATGACTTTCAAAGTCTGGACAATTTCTGAAACGATGACTTTCAAAATCTGGACAACTTCTGAATTGTAGCAATTATGATATGCTGATTAAAAAAAGGATGTTTAACTACCATTTTAACTGCACAAACTCAAAGACATTGCCTTAGCAGTCCATTTAACTACTTAAGATACTTTAGATACATGGGAAAACTTGGTCTCATAAAAGATATTTTTTAAAAATTAAGAGTTTACAGTGGCAAAAAAAGGACAGGTTGCTTACCTGTAACTGTAGCTGAGTGGTCCCCTGCGAATCCACACTAATGGGTTAACGTTGCACATGCACGAAACAGTCAGAATCTTCTAGAGCTCTTAGGAGTTTGAAAACTTATCCCTTCATGCCTTGCGTCTGTGGTCCCACCCTAATTCCCCTTCAGTTTCCACTTTTTTTTTGCTGCCAGTTAAGTTTGGACAGCTACATATGACATTAAAGCTGAGAGGCATGGGTGAGTAGCAAGCTCACTTACCAGATAGTAGGATGTCATTGTAGGTCCACAGATAGTACTCTCCTAGGGGAATGTGGTCTGCTGAGATTATCTCACACCCAACCTATAGTGTCTGATAAAGGTGGATGGCTGCCTGACAGATGTTGAGGAGGTCAACTCCCTGAGCAAATGTGGAAGAGGTGAAGAAGGCTCTTGTGGAATGTGTTGTTAAGCTATCAAGAGGGTTTTGTTTGGCCATCTTGTGTGCCAGTGCAATCACTTCCACCAGCCACTTGGAAACAAGGTGGGATGATATAGATTGTCCTTTACTCCCTCTCCAGCATATGAGACTAAAAGTCTTGTTGATTTTCTAAAGTCTTTAATGTGTTACAGGTAAAAAGCAAGTGCCTATCAGAAGTCAAGTGTATGTAGTGACCTTTCCAGCTGTGAAGATGGGTTTGCAAAGAAGGTTGAGAGCATGATAGGCTGTTGCAGGTGGTACAGAGTCACCACCTTGTCACAAAAAAACCAGAGTATATGGTGGGTCTGTCCTGAGGGTTGCCAGCTTGTTCACCAGCTGTCTGGATGTTATGGCTAGCAGGAATATTGTTTTAAAGGTAAGTTGATGTAGTGAGGTTGTGGCCATAAAGTTCAAACAGTTTGGACACTAGTTGTTTTAATATTAACGGTAATGACCATTGAGGTTCAGGTCTCTGGACATCAGGATATATATTTGCCAACCTCTTGAGGAATCTTTTAACTGCAGGGTGTTTGAAATAGTGTTTTTCTGGTGTCTGAGGATGCTGGTATGATATTATGGCAGAAAGGTAGATCCATAGGGATGACATAATAAGGCCAGGTTCTTTCAGTTGAAGGAGAAACTTGAGTACTGTCAGTAATGAGGGAGGAGTAGGTGGATTTTCCTAGAGATGTAGTGAAGTCCTAAAATTTGGCCCACTTGTATGCATAATTCTTTTGTGTGGATGGTTTGCTTGACTCTCTCAGTATTCTGAGGAGTAATGGTGAATTCTACACACTGTCAGACAGAAGGTCTGCAGGTCTGGGTGGAGGAGTTTGTGTAGTACCAAAAGTTAGGGAGATGTCTGTGTTGTATTGACATTTGTAGAAGCATTGTGAACCATCTCTGCCTGGGCCACCATGGGGCAAGCAGGATGACATTGGTAGTTAGGTTGGTGAATGCTGCTATCAACCAGTTGAGGAGAGGAACTGGTGGGAATGCATACATATGAATAATAAAGAAATATAAATAAAATAAATACAGAAAGGCCTGCATCCAATTCAGGAGAAATGCATCTCCTAGGCAGGGTCCCCAAACTTTTTAAGCTGGGGGCTGGTTCACAGCCCCCTCAGACTGTTGAGGGGCCAGACTGGTGGTGCTGTCGCTGCCAATGACCACCCCAAAGCTCCCACTCCCTCCCACCACTTCCCTGCTTATTAGCCTGAAGGAGCTGCATGGCATGGGTGAAGGAGGGGTCAGACTGTCATTCTTGCCTGCGTCTGCCGGGAAAGCTGCACTCGGCCCTCGGGAAAGACATACATGGCTGCATATGGCCGCCACCATCTCAATCCTTGTCCCCTCCGCTTGGCTTGGTGTGTCCCTAATGAAGCTCCGTAGCAGGGTGGATGTTGTAAGGTTTACAACATCCGCCCTGGGCCTCCTGGCATCTACAATGGCAATTCTCTACTATACAAGGCTTCACATGCAACCATTGCAGTTGGTTCCTTTCAGTCTATGACCACCTCAATGAACCACAAACTAAGCATCTGTATCTCCCACCATACCTCATGACCCAACTGTCAAGGCCTTTGCATGAATGCACATTGGTTGTCTCATGAAAAAAGTTATCACACCAATCAACTAGAACTCCTAACCATCATCAAATTGAAGAAAAAGCAGAAATATCTATGGCATGAAGGAGGTTCTGAGAACACGACCATCTACAGTAGTGACAAAAAAGAAACTGAAGGGAAATTAGGGAAGGACCGCAGACGCAAGGCATGAAGGGAGGAGTTTTCAAACTCCTAATAGCTCTAGAAGTCTGACTGAGCTGTGCATGCGCAAAAAATAACCAATCTAAGTCTCAATAACATCAATTATTCATTATTATGTTGATGCAGTTGGTCCCCCCTCCATCAGCTAGCAATTTCAACAAGAACCTCTAGTTGCTCCTTGACTGATACAACAGTTATGGGCACATTTCATTCAAGAGCTCAATTCTAAAATTAACTCAGCTGAAATAAACTTGAAAAATATCTGGAATACTCATCCTCCTTTCAGCCTAGCAAGGTTTATTAATCTAAAGGACCCTACACGTGTTGCTGAAACATTATATCACTATCATAAAAGGAGACAAAATCATCAGATTGGGTTAGAATTAAGTATGAATATTACATGTGTGTGCACGCATGCATGTGCACATACACATGCCTGTTCTCATTAGCACTGTTTTAAATGAGAAACCACCCAATTAGTAGCAAGATGTTAAAGCAGCTATTAGGCTAAACATTTCCTTTGCTTTGAGCCTTCACCAGCATTTGACAAGCAGCTCAAGCACAGCCAAAGAAGCAAAATATTAATACTGTACAGTACATACTTGTTGCTCCTGAATCAGTAGCTTAGGAATCCAACCACAAAATGTAAACTTCCAGTATTATAATAAGTGAGCCTTGTTTACAATACGTTTGGAAGTGACTTTCACCAGTTTAATATTAGCATTGGGTGCCAAAATCCTAACAATACACAAAAAAAGTTGTACTGCAAAACTTAGAGAGTTCAATTTCAGTACAAGTGATTATGCAATTTAGAGACATCTGCCAGACAGTCTGATATACTCCAAAAAGCCTTTTTCTAGGGTTCTGAAGACTATCAGAGTCATTTCCCTTATTTTATCAGTAAAAATTATAGCTCTATACCTAAAAAAGAAGAAAGCCTCATTTTTAAAACATTTCTGTACACTGCCAGAAAATGTTGCTCCTGAAACTCAAAAGGATTTCAAGATTTGCCTTCAATGAAGCTGATGCAGGTCCTGAGGGACATTCTTGTCCTATCTTCCTACATGCTAGTGTCAATCACCATAGCCAAATCTAATGAGTACCTAAGACAGCTAAGTTGATTGTGGCCAGAACATATTGTGAAAATAGTGTGTGCAAAATATTTTATACCCCTGTAAAACACCAATTTCACATGAACATATTATTGAGGTGTATGTATAAACATGTACAGCAAAATCCCTTTACTGCTACTTAAGATGCTCCAATGCTCCAGCGTTTCAAATCATGACTGCTTCAGACACAAGGGATGTACAAAGAGGCTCTAAGCCACTTGTTGCCTGAAATTCCTTATCACTGAGGCAAGAGCAAGGGTGTTGGTTCTTGTATCTTGGCCAAGTTCTGGCCTAGGCATTATATATTGCCTATTTAGAATTCCTTTCAAAGCTTCCCTTGCCACATCCTGACAGAATGCATAGCATTCTCTTCGTTTTTTATTCACGATGTGGAGAATTTCTATGAAGTGAATGGTACAGGAAATGTACTCAACTATTTAGCTAGAAATTACCATTATATAAAGGTTGCTCATTAAAAGTGTTTCAACTGGCAAACCTAAACAAACAAACAAACAAATAAATAAAATATGGTAGTCTTCACAGGAGCATTACATATCCCATAAAATTCATTTCTGTGTAATGAAAAGTTACGAACATAGGTTTTGACCCGAAGGAATATCAAGAAGTTCACAGAAAAAAGTCTTCCACCTCTATTTCTCCACATTTTAATGGGTCTGAGGCCCCATTTTGTGTAGATACAACAAAGCATTCTGCTGGGTTATTCCAGGCATTTTCCTGTCTTAACCATATGTGGCCAAGTAAGAATAGAAATAGCTGGATGTAATGCATACCTTTTACACTGGCTATAGCTGGCAAGTTATGAAATGGCATATTGAACCATCTCACATCTTAAGTTTTATTTATGAAATATTCAGCATTACTTACACACTTCATGATTATGGCCTGAATTGCTAACTCTCAGCAAATCAAGAAACAAGATTTCCCTCCCAGCTGTTACCCCTTGCGCCCCTAAAACCTGTTCTGGGTTTCTGGGCTCTGCTGAAGGATGTGATGGAAAGGGGAGGGCAAGTAAGTTTTATCATACTGGCCCTTTGACAGCAGTGCAATGATGGTTTTCTACCTATGGATCTTTCTAAAACCAAAAATTATTTTGCCCTAAATACCTGAAAGAATGAATTATTATTTTTTAAATAATAGAAATGAAAGGTTTACAAAATGAAATAAATTTTAAAACTCAACAAGAAAATGTGAAAAGAAGTCAGGACTATCTAATAATGACTCTGAAAGATTTTTTTAAAATCAAATAAGTGAATCTTAAAAGGAGAATGGCTGTGCTATTTTATACTTTAGCATTTGTCTCTCCCCTGTGCTGCTTATGTTTAATGTCTTGGATGTTCAATTAAAAGAGAGAGGGAGGAATCAAGAAAAAAATGTGACATTCACATTTTGAATGATTTTTCCTCCTTTCATCTCCCAGAAATGTTTTTCTATGAGGAAATTAAGGGACACCCAAGTTCCCTGCCAACAACTATTTTTTGGAAGCACTTCTTATGAACCAGGCAGCTGTTTTCCAATGTATTACCCACTCAACTATTTGATGAAAAGTTAACTACTATAACATAGAATTAGGAGAAATCTATTCCCAGAATGAAAAGAACAGATTCAGAGTCCAGCAATTTAGTTTGGTGTAACTGAACAAGCCTGTAAAATTGAGAGACAATTTTATGTGCGAGTGGAACCTTTTAATCAAATGTCATGGAAATAAGCACAATATTAACATATATTTATGCTAAGTTATAATTTCTAGTACTGACTATCTTCATATGCGTGTACAATGTTTTATTCTTATTTGTCATTTATACTGTATATGGCACAGCTACTTCTTCTTTTTTTTGGAATCAAAAACATATGAATGCCTTCACTTTTTGTGGTTAGCAAAAATAGCCAAACTGCAATATGAGCAAGAGATACCGAAAAATTTCATTGCTCAGTCATCTGTGATAAGCTGGTGCTAGATAGTAATAATTCATAAACAGGAGCAAGAAGTATTTACAGATTTGATCATTCTTCCAGTATCAGTGTCAATGAACCCACACACAGCTGGTATGAGATACCTGTTTTGATGATCTCTGGAACATCCAAAATGTTGCCAAATGAAGCAGTTTTACGATGGCCTCGTTTAGGTTTGGAAAAGGCTGAAAAAACACACACACACAATACACATGCAACCAACTACAATGGTAACACAAAACATTCAGACTGAAAACTGCACTTTTAACTTAAGTTAGTCAAACAAGATTTCATGCAAACAGAACATGCAGACTGAACTGCATAGCTTTCTATTCATGCTTAAAATTGTAAAGCAATTGTTAAGAGCAACAATACATAACTAGGATCAACAAAATAACAGAACACAGTATTATTAGTTATAGTTAGAAACACAAACTTCAAATTAACAAAGGGCAATTAATAGTGATGGAGGAGAGGAAACCAAAGCCTAGACAAAAACAAACAAGGCAAACTAAAGTGCCCACCTATATGCCATTTCACTCATACTTTAAGAAAATTAATGCTTTATGCTGCAGTCTAAACACTCACCAAAGGTACTACTATCAAAGGAGATGCTTAATGTTTTACATAAATGCACTAATGTTTTCACATATTTTGATCTACTCATCCCAACACAGCATTCCTTTGCGTTTCAACTGCAGTCCTTTATTCTTTTGAAAAAGACCTAGATTCAGCCTGCTTCCATATTACTTACTCATACATATTAATAAAAGATAACTAGAAAAGAAATTTGTAATGTGAAGTTTTAGAATTACGTAGATGGATTAATGTTATCAATTAATACAAAAAACGATGATGATGGAGGTGGCAGTAGTATAATGGCTCAGGTTAGAAGCTGAGAATTACAATTGTGAAGGTATGCTAGTGCAGATAACTGTTCTAGATGAATTCTACCAGTACTGGCTGGGGTTTCACCACCACATGGCTGAGGCAATCCAAACGGAGGCTGCTAAAACAATATTTCTGGGTTTGAATGTGAGACTGACAAGCAGAACTGAACAAGGCAACATTTTCTGTGGTTTAAGATTTAAGATCTGTTTCTTTAGCAACTTTACTCCAAAGGTTATTCCCAAGATTGGCTCCTCCCACTGGTTTTATAATATAATGAACACCTCTGCTCCTAAAATGTTTCATTTATTCTAGGCATAATACCTTTGGATTACTTAGCAGCAGAATCTAACCATGCTACTTCCTAGACTTTGGTATTAAAGAAGCAAGTTTCCTATTAGAGTGATACAAACATTAGAAGATTGCCCATCTTGAAATTTCTGTTGGAATTATGCTATTGGTTTGACATTTTCAAAATAGCCTTCCTTGAACCAGAAGAGGGAAAGGACACCCAGACAAAAATCCTAAGAATAACCTATCACCTCTCATATTTCTCTCTATATATACTCTATTGATATCAAGAACCTAATTTAATATAAAAACCAGATGAGGAACCAACATTGGTTCCTCTATGCATATTTGTTGCATTTTACCTTAAAACACCATACTTTTAAAAAACTTTATTAATATACATAAAAGGAACTGATGTGTTGAGTAATTTTAGTTATTTAACAACAGTTATATACAAAGACATGGAATGTTGGGTTACTCTTACATTTAGATTAGAAAATAAGGTATCAAAGGCAGACATCTAGTCATCATATATGCATGTTGAAAGCTTAGTCTAATAGGCGTCTGGCCAATAGCTCACCAGAAATATGTAATAGAAAGGTTACTTTATAAATAACATGACTGCTTTACTCAGGCCACATTAACTGGGTAAGAATAGCAGTAATTATCCATCTAATGAAAGGCCCCACAATATACAAAATGATGAAGCAAAATGATGAAGCATTTTAATTAGACCAGTCTCAACTATGTTATTGTAGCCTATAAACTGAAGCCTAAATATGTCAAATTATGAATGGGCAACAAAGTTGCTTTGTTTCAATAAGCTAATATGACTAGTGTCCTGGAAATAGGTACATAAGCCAGAATCCAACTAGCAATCCTAGAGGGAGTAGGTTCATGTGCTGACTTGCTATTCAGAAGCTAATTAAATAAATCTACCTTTCATGCCACAATACTTATGTTGTTAGTTGAAGATCAAAAGTATTATGCTTTAAATGTATTAGTGTCCTAAAATGCTAGCACAGGTAAATGTATATAAGAACAAATACCTATGCTTAAACCTTAATTTGGGCAACTTCTAACTGAAAAGAAGTTAATTCAACTGAATTCCAGTTGCTGTATTTTATTCTGAATCTTCTTCCAAATGACAAAGGTAGACTTCTGATTTAATGGAAGGAATGCTGCTGCAAGAATAGAGATGTTCTTGTTGATTCTCTTTGTCACTATAGTATCATGTCCTCTCTCAATCGGCTGCAGATCTGGAGGACTATGGAAATCACATCCTCCTTTCTGTTGGCCCCAACCCCTATATTCTCTTGGGAGGGGGAGAGTAGTTTTATGCATTCCTACTGTCTAACTCAAGAAAGGCAGAAGAGCAATAGAAGCAGTAGATTTTCTTGGAAGATGGTGTGCACTGTGAAAATATGAATGTTCTGGTACAGTCTAGGCATTTTCTCCTGCTACTGTACAAAGATTAGTCCTTGGTAAATTCTTCCTACCCAGGCCCAACTGGTCCTGATATCAATCTTCTCTACTCTGGAGCAATAGGAAGTGATTTGCCAATTACAGTATTAAACTAAATGATTATGGAAACTTAATTATTACCATGATCTGTCACTCTTGGCAGAGAAGAACAGTTCTGTACTGTTTTTATTCTTAACATAGTATATTTCAATTGAACAGGAAAGATACTGGGTACTAAGGAAAATATCAGACATATTCTGGTGCTCCAGATTAAAATTTAGAGATGTGAAAACTGGGCAATGAAGAAAGTTAACAGGAAAAAGATTGATCTTTTCAAAATGCAGAGATGAAGGAGAGTTTTACTGATATTACAGCCTACCAGAAAGACAGATGTGGTTTCTAGATCAAATCAAGCTTCAATTCTCACCAGAGGCTAAAATGACTTAAACTGAGGCTATTGTATTTACAACATATTAGGAGTTCATCGGAAAAGACAGTAAGATTCAGTAAAATGGAAGGAAGTCTGAAAAGGCAACTTAACATGAGATGAATTGACTCAAGAAAGGAAGCCTTAGCCTTGGGTTTGCAAGACCTGAGTAACTGTTAATGATAGGATCTTTTGCAGCTAATTAATTCTGAATAATCATGGATAAGTGGGATAATCATAAGTGGGCTACTGCACAAAGATTGGTCTATGGTAAATTCTTCCTACCCATGATTTGACAGCATGGAGTCATAACAAGATCACTTGATCTCCTTTGTAATGCACTGTAATACAACTGCTGCTGTTGCTAAATGTTGTTAAGTGCATGGACACCCAATCTCTCCTCCACTCTCATCATATCCAATGCCTACAGGGTTCTGTAAGAAGCTCTGTTTGTAAATCTGTGCCAGACTGGCTTATTGATGATGGCTGGTAGAAATGCTCCCCAAATCCCCTTTACTTCCATCTTCTAAGGACAAGTGCAACAGTGAATATGTGACTTTCTACTCTGAACTGTAGCCACCGCTTAATATTTAGGGAATGATACCTTAAGAATTCATTAAAACAATGTTCATACAAAACACCACTCTTTATATTAATTTAAAAATAATGGAGACTAGCTTGAATACTGTACAAAGACAGCCCTATTATCTTTACTAATAAGGAATACAACAATTTTAGGGCCTTACTACTCTGAACTAAGAGATTCACTGATAGAGGAAGCAAGTATGTCTGCAAACATACTGTGTATTTAAATCAGATGGATGGTAAGGTTTTTCTTTACAAGTAAAATGCAAAGCTAGAATGAACGGATGACTATACAACTAATATTTCTTTCCTCTGCAATCTCTTCTTTGGAAAAATATTCCTGAATATTATATATTGTACTGCATGTGACAATGTTAGGCAAGAGAAAATGCACAAAAATGGGTGCTAACAAAATCCCACTGATACAAGGTGTCCCCACCTGAATGTGGATGATCATTACTATCTACTGAAGCCTCAGGAAGGCTTCTAGGTCTTTTAGAGGTCCTTTCCGGGAGAAGAGATATAAAAGGCTAAAGAAGGTTCAGAAACCTTCCAGTCATGCAAACAGTAGATCACAACTAATATGACCATCTTTAGAGTAACAATGAAGGCTGGATTTTCATGGAAGTACATACTGTTTTCTCCATGGTTCTCTCTTGATAACATTTTGAGCACACAATGTCTACTTGTTTAGCAGTATTTTTACCTGTAGTAGCAGCAATTCTAGCTTCAATTTCAGACATATCAGCACTCATTCGCTTGTTTTCTCCTGAAACAAGGGTGGACTGTGGTCGCCCACGAACATCTGACAAGCTCTCCACACTGCTACCATGGGATGGCGGTAAACTCAAACGGCCAGATTCTCCCTGCAGAAAAATCAATTCTTTGAGAGTATTCAAAAACTAATAGGTGAACAAACAAAAATGTGCATAAAAATTCATTTTCAATATTATTATTATTATTTACATTAAAGTGTTTTAAAATGACATGGAAATATATAATTATTGCTGCTCCACAGCAGGGAAATTGCAGCAAATACTTTTGTTAAGGTATAGAATATGATCAGTTAAGTCATGGGCCTAATTTTGTACACCTTTGTCAAAATCTTTCAACAGGTACTTACTGTGGGCATTTGAAAAATCACATGCAAAACAATTTAAAAAACAGGAAAGGACATTATACAGTTTCTGATTCTGAAGTAATTCTAATGTGAACTCTTTAACAAATTAGTTTTCATGTTCTTACCGGCTGTTTTCCTGAATTTTTCATCTGCTGAGCCAGTTTTGATTCTAAACGTTTAATGGTGTCATTAGTAGCAGTTCCTTGAAAGTCGTTTGGTTCCATGTTGGCATCGCTCTTGTTACTTGTATTTGTGGAAGTTATATCAATAAATGAGCCTATAAATATCAGACACATCTTTTTTTAACTATGAAGTCACTTCTGACTGTAAACCAGAGCTTGGAAATTATTTTAATAATAAAATGACCTGCTAACACCATCTGTAATTAAGCTGTAGGGTGATGCGCTCAGTCTGAGGACACTATCCAACCAATGCTTAATTACAGATCATTTTTCTGAAAATAACTTCCCAAGCCCCAGATTAGATTTAAAATAAAACTATTCTATTACTTTTGAAAAACATTTTTGCATCCTATTCTTTTAAAATATATATTACTGTGATGATACAAGTGTAGCATATTGCCTAGAACAGATAAATTTCAGCATCCCAAAATCAAATGTTATCATTCAATAAATCACTTGTGAAAGCGTCTTGTTTCAACACATAGCAGAGAATTTTAATGAAGCACAGCTCTCAGAATCCTTATACCTTTATGAGCTTATGTATCTTAAAGATCTTATATAAACCCTGGTTTCAGGATAGCAAAATCCTATATACTTGCAGCTTTTAAAATACAGATTGTAATGTTGCTACTGAAAATTTTCTGCATGTATGTAACAATTGGGGGAATGTTGTTAATAGTACTTTATGGGGAATAAAGGCAAACATATAGTCCTCATTCTATTCTTAGTATCTATTTTGGGGGTCTGGGAAATCCTCCAAGTCAGAACACTGAATGGAGCAAAGGACTAGGAACAGGGAGTGTGGGAAGGACAATATTCTGAGGTGAATACACAGAGGCTGCATGGGAAGAGAAACTGCCTCCTCTTCATTCTGCTGACAGGCCTTTTCCCACTATCAGATGTGCACAACTGAATCCTTGTCTAGGACATTATTATATGAGATGCAAAGCATTTCATAAGGAGAGTTTGCACTCTGCTGCACGCTTTAACCAAACTTGTTACTATCTCTGACTATTTTAAAGGTACAGTTAGTAACCTTTATACAATATTAATGGGACATGGAACTGCCCAGAGAACACTGAGAATGTGTTGCCAATGGCTGAACATTAGGCATTTAATTTGGTCTCTCTCTGTTGCCAATAGGGTTTTTTTGTATTTTTTTTTTAAAGTGTGACTGTTTTTAATGTGAGTTTCATGTTGTTAGCTGCCCAGAGTAGGAAAATCTCCTAGACGAGTGGGGTATAAGTATAAATAAATGAATAAATAAATAAATAAATATGGGAAGTGGAGGGGGAATGGAATAAAATTTGGAGCCAAAAAATTATGAAAGGCATGTCAACAAGAATCAAAGAATATTGCTAGAAGATACAATGGAGGTGGTCCATTACCCCAATTCAAATACATCACTATGACCCTGTTAGGGTAATAAGTATTCGCCTAACTTGTTGCGTAGGATATTATACACCACTATAATACTGTTGTATTGCTTTAAAAGGTTTGTGGCTGTAACAACACAGGTGTTACTGACTGAATGTGTAATCCCAAGACCTGTGTATAAATCAAGACACTTGTTCACACATGCTCAGCCTATGTGCTCACGAGAGCCTACATGCTCATAGGTGCCTTCATGCTTCCTGGAATCCATGCACAAGATACTGCTTGTATGCCAAGGACTCCTACTGGTCGCTACATCCTGGAAGAAGAAACTGCAGACTCACTGAGGATCATCTTGCCAAAGGAAAGAGTAAGAGTAAAACTAGCTGCCTTATTTGCTGAAGGTTTTTGGAACTGTTTCTGCTTGTGTATCCTGACTTATTGCTTTGTCACCATACCAAAGGACTTTACAACTTGCATTGTAAGCAGAACCAATCACTCAGCCAAAGATTGCTGTTTTGCTAAGCCGTGTAACTTTTAAGTTACAGACTGGTGTTATTTGTGCCACAATGAACTGAACTGCGTGCCACCAAAAGAGAAGTTATCTTATTTGAGTTATTGTTATATTTGTTAATGTAAATATTTGAAGCCTTTTGTTTTGCACCATAACTAAAGTAACTCTTTTACACAAAACAAGCTTCGATTGCTGCATTGATCAGAGTGCCCACACCTTCTGCTGCGCACCCTCTGCTACACCCCAACAGAGCCTAACTACAAGAAAAATTGCTGGAGATGCAATAAATATCCTGGGACATATTTTCACTTATGGTGGGAGTGCAAAGAGGTGAATAAAACTTGGATATATGTCTTTGAAAAAGTAAGCAAAATATTGTCACTTGAGATTGGATTATGTCCAAGGATTGCTTTGCTTAATGAGTTGGGAGGACCAAATGTGGAAAAATGCAAGAAATTGATGATGCTGATGATGATGATGATGATGATAGCAGCAAGAATGGTAACTGCTAAAAATTGGAAAACATATAGATATTTAGGATTGGAGAAGTAGTACAAAGAATTCTGGAATATGGTGATTAACAACATGTGGCTTAAAAGTTAAAAAAGGTATTATTAAGAAAAATGAGTTTGTTGACATTTGAGGATAATTTATTGAATTTGTGTTGGGAAAATCTAAAGGAACTAAACCTGGATATGATTATAGGAAATTTGGGAAGAATAAAGACTTATAGTCAAAGCAATGGTATTCCCAGTAGGAATGTAAGGCTGTGAGAGCTGGACCATAAGGAAGGCTGAGCGCAGAAGAATAGACTAAAGATGAAGTTAAAGTACTTTGGACACCAAAAGAGAAGAGAGGATTCACTTGAGAAGGTCTTGCTGAGAAAGATTGAGGGCAAAAGGAGAAGGGGATGGCTGAGGATGAGTTGGTTAGATGGAATTGTTGTTGCAATGGGCGTAGAGCTGAGTGGGTTGCGGAGGATGGTGGAGGATAGGGGTGCCTGGAATGCAGTGGTCTATGGGGTCGCAAAGGGTCAGACTTGACTGTGTGACTGAACAACAACAACAAACAAAGACATGCAATTTGTATAGTTGAGTTGATTTGTATAATTGAGTCTAGTTGAGTTAACTTAGAAAAAGAGGTACTGCCCCCAAGGTGATGTGTTCACACTGTATTGTAGTCATATATTATGTGTCTTTGCTTTTGTTGATGTATGTTTTTTTACAATATTTTTATTTTAAAATAAAATTAATTAATTAATATTTCAATCTTTGTCTTGCATAATGTATAATGGACAGATCCAGGGATGTGCCATTTTCTAGACAGCTAAAAAGAACTGGAAAATTCTATACCAGGAAGCCTTCTAGCCTCACCTTTCTCTAGGTGTGCATAGTCTAGCTAAGGGTCTGTCAGCTGAACTCCTAGAATTGCGAATTCTGGGATTTGGAGTCCAAAAATAAAGACTGCATTTGCCTATCCAGAACAGACTCTACAGTAGGTAGGGCAGTCCTAGCCTTAGTTCTTTGCATCTCCAAACAAGGACAGAAGAGTTTTTTCTTCAAAATTTTGAAAAGCCACAAAACACAGGCCAGTGGACAAGAGAAAACCAATGTCTCACTCAGTATAAAGTGCCTTATGGATCGTATGTTATCAGTTCTCAACAAATCTATTTGAAATAGTACACAAAGCATTTATTTTTATTATTACAAACAGTAGTTTTACAATGGTACACTACATTGCTGTATATTGTGATGCATTGGATGAACTGAGCCCCTCTCTTTTTCTACTTTTAAACTGGTAGTTGTAGCATCTGGTGTGTTTTTAATCTGTTTTTAATCTTTTTCAGATTTTAATTTTAAATTTTAAAAGTTTTAAGGTTTTTAAATGGAAGCTCCCACTTCCTAATCCTGGGTCCTATCTGCCCAGGGAAGGAAAAGACTAACGTCCTCTGGCCGGAAGGAGGAATGGATTTTAGCTGTTTGTGTTGTGTGTGTTGTTGTTGTTGTTTTGTTTTTTTCCTTATTGTAAACCGCCCTGACTTGCCACGGCGAGTGGGCGGTGATATAAATCTAAATAAATAAATAATAAATATTTTATTTACCTGTACTAGTAGCAGAGTTGCTTTGGCCTTCATCAGAATATTGGCATGGATATTGTAAAGATTCATCAGTCCCTGGAAAGTACTGGAAAAAAGAGGAGGAGCTTAATGATGAATTTTTTTTTTGATATATTTTTAAAACTGAGCCAACTTGAGAGTGAAAGAAAGGGCTATTACACAGAGTAAGACAGAGGTTCTCATCCTATGGCCCGCAGTACCATTTTATGTGGTCCACGTCGCCACCGCCACCAGAAGTGAACACATTTACAACAGCTGTAAATGTGTCTTCATTGTCGCAAACGTGTTTACAAAGCTGTGCACACATTTTACAGTAGTGTTTAGGGGGGGGGGACTACCAGTCTGTTCTGTTCCGCTGTCTGAGGGGGCATGGTCCAGCCCACGGCTTGAAAAGGTTGAGAACCCCTTGAGTAAGGCAGACAGTTGCTTTGTTTCCTGTGGTGTAGCTTGTTAGAGGAAACCAAGGACTACACTGAAAATATACACTCTCTTCCTGTCTCCTCATAGGGAATTGCATCAAAGGGAAATGGACGTGAAGTATACAAGCCTATCACTGCAGTTTATAAATCTGTGCAAAATGGGTCATGATCTAATAATTTAAATGGGGAAGAGGTGAAAATGTGATTAGTTCCCCATAAAAAGTAAAATTAACACGGTGGGGTTCTTTTTTACTTGTTCATGGTTTGGGGAAAAATTATATTTCTGAAAATGTTATTAAAAAGATCACCAAAAAGTGAGTATAAACTTAAGCTGGGTGTAACACAATGATTTCTTACAGCGAGGATGCCTTGATGCAACAGCATCTTGGTGGAACTTCTGATTGTCAGATATACTATTATATTTATTGTCCAGTGCTTGCCAGAGTTGCTATGTTTCCATCTATGTCCACCCACAACTTCCATGCCTTCCATCTTCTATATTTCCCCACAAGCCAAATTTCTCAGCATATTATAGCAACGTTTATAAATGTGAATGTTATACCTTCATCAAATGTGTCATTATCTTGACAATTTCTTCCATAGAAGGTCGTTGTGAAGGGTCTTTAGACCAACAACGTGTCATTAAACTCTCAATAGGTTTAGGTAAATTTTTTATCAATGGTGGCCGAGTACCTAAAAGTAAACAATTAAAATTGCTTCAATATATGGAATTGTAATGTAAACACAAAATGAAATTGCAAAGAATGATACTCTTTGCAAAATAATAATAAGTTTTGACTGTTTTAAACTGAATATCTCCGATAGTTCAGGAAAATAAACTAACACTGCTATCCTTCCACAAAATATCCCCAACCCCTTCTGCATAACGAAATATGTGATGATTGACTATAGGAAGTACAGGATGTTTTTTGCCCCTTCACTGCATTGTTTGTTGCAGAAGTGCAGCACAGTGTGAACTGGAAAAACGAATTCAGTATTGCAAAGGCATTTTATTTTTATTTTTTATTTTTACCCTACTCTTAAACTGAAAGGTTTCTCAGACTTGCTTATATTTCAGTTAAGGAAAATAGTAACAAAATAGTAGCAATATTTTAAATGAAAAAATGTTAGTTACAGTAATACCTCGGATAACGTTTACCTCGGATAACGCTAAAATCGCATAACGTTAAGTAATCTGGGGAGGAGAATTGGATCGAATAACATTAAGGTCCTATGGGATGGATCGGATAACAACTGTGCGGTTACAACGTGCGGTTACAATGTATCTCTATGGAGCTTTAACGTTATCCGATCCATCTCATAGGATTTTAACATGCATCGGATAACACTGAAAATTGAATAACACCAAGACTTGTGGAACCAAGTCTTAGCGTTATCCGAGGTATTACTGTATCCTAAATGTTTAGTGAAACAGCTACCCATGTTTCAAGATTAACAAGTTACTCAAGCATTCTGGAAAATTAATCAGGATTTACTCTCAATTTCATTATTATACACACTACTTTTCAGTTTAGATTGTTTACACAGTCTAAATGTTTTTCCAATAATTTAAACAACTAATCTGCAGAAAATAATACAAACTATAGAAAACCTACTTCACAGATACCTGCTAAATTACAAAATGTTTTTTCTGCATGAAACCAGTCCTGAGTAAACACAATGTAAAATGCATGTAAAACTACTAATCTGAACAAAAATATCAACTTTCTCAAGTAGACAGCAATACTGGAATGAATAGACATACTGTATTATCATTACTTAGAGTAAGAGAAATAATGGTGAAAAGAAACATGATGATAGATTTACACATCTAAATATGGATCTGTATTGTTTGTACAAGCAGAAAACATATTGTGCAGTGTTCACTCACAAGCTTCTTTTACTTTTTATCAGACCTTTCATTTTACTTTCTCAACTAAATTTTGATTAGTTTTAAAAGAAGATTGCTGCCAGAATGTCTAGTTTAGCCCTAAATGGCTATCAACACATCCGGCATCAAATTACTGCTCCAAACTCCAAAAACAGTAAAACCCTGGGTTATGGAATTAATCCATTTTGGAATGTTTTCTGTAAAGCAATTTTGCTGGAATGTGAAGCACAATTTCCCATAAGAATACATTGAAAATAAAAAAAGTTCCGGAGGTTAGAAAAGAGCCAAAAACAAACAAACCACCCCAACCATAATGTTTCTGTTCAACGCTCTTTTTAAAGTGGTGGAAACACTGAAAAATTCCAAAGTGCAATTTAGAGAGTTTGGAACAGAAAAAAAAGGGTTTTTTTTTTTTTGCTTTTAAGTGAGTTTCAGAGCTGAATTTTCATTTTATTTTCAAGGCATATTCATCAAATTTCCGTCAGCACCATCTAGTGGCCAGTACTGGTAATTGCAGGAAAAGTCCCTGACAAACAGCTGACCCGGGGGGGGGGGGAAGAGTTCCAGCACTTCCTGGTTGCAGGGAGAGCTTCTGCTGGAATCAAAAAGTTATGATTTTTTTTAAAAGCAGAAATGCTCCAAACACCCTCCTACCACCCTGGGAAGCGTCAGAACACCCCCCAAAAAAACCTTTCCGTGTCACAAGTTTTTTTCCGTAAATCAGGACGCCTTTGCTCAGAATTTCCTTCTGTAAGTTGAGTTTTCTGTTACCCGAGGCATCTGTAACTTGGGGTTTTACTGTAACGGCAAATGTACATCTATGTAGGAAATACTAGTCTGAACCCTATTGGCTAGTTATACTAGTGTAAGTGTTTCTAGTAATGAGTCAGTACATGTATTCCCTGTTGCTCACTGAGTCACATGATATTACAGCACAATGAACAAATGCAAGTGGCAACTTGATACTGTGATTACTGCCACTGCACTTATGCAAGAGTAAATAACCAAGAGGATTAAGATCATCATGTTTCAGTTAAACATGTCATCCCAGTAATGTTTCAACTTACCATTGTGAACTGCCCACATGATTCGAAAAGCAGGACCTCCGATTTCATCAAAAGGTTTTCTACGGGTAATCACTTCCCAGAGAATAATACCCCAGCTGAATACATCACATTTTTCACTATAATTGCTACCTGAAAAAGATTCATTTATATAATTTGCATCATTAAAAAATTATCTCTGAAGTTCAGTAACTAAAAATCTCATTTGACTATTAGTACCAAAATTTAACATGAGTTGCGAGTACGTCTGCAGTATAGGGACAGGCAAAGGACCCCTATGGTCAACATGCAAAAATCATCGAGAATTTGTATCCCTCCCCATACGTTTAAGGGAAATTAGCTGCATTTTTTCAAAAACAGAAATGATCGTCTGGTCACTTAGTTCTGAAAAGGGGGGCCTGTGCAGAGATGCTATGGAAAACTGGATTTATTTGGCTTCCGGGCCTTCTCTGGTTTTATATCCCTGATATATGGGATGCTTCCCTATACAGATAAAATGGGCTTCCCTTTCCATGCACTGGTACTATCCGGGGTGAACTGACTTTATGAACGCAAAAGATCATGGCAAGAATCCATGGCCTCTGACATATTCCTACAGAAAATGGCACAGAGGAGGCACTTTTAATATTTATTCATCCATGCAGTGGGCTCCACAGCATATTTACATAATGACCACATTTGCATGCAGCAAGAAGCCAGAACTCTCTAAGACAGTGGTTCCCAACCCTTCTTTGGTCATGCTCTACCTAAGCATCTCTAAAATCCTGATTCCCACCCCCACCCCTTAACATATATTTCTTAGTATTCAAAAAGTGAACTATTCACATGGAGGAAGCCTAAAAGGCCATTCACTGTTAATAACTCATTTTCAAATTGCCGCCCATAAAAATCAACACCCCCCCCCCCCATGGGGAACCCCTGATCAGCTTCTGGCAACTGAAGTACAAGAACACCTGGAGAGCCAAGTTTGAGGACCTATGTTCTAGAACAGTGGGTCCCAACGTGGGGCCAGTGCCCCACAGGGGGACTTCGATTTCCAGAAGCCTAAGTCAGTATATTGGCTGATCAGTGCATTGGGGAATTGACTTAGGCTTCATTTTGGCCCTCCAAGGTTTGATTGGGAAATAAAAAAGAATAAGGGTAAGAGTACAGTAAGGAGATAAATAGTGTGAATCTAAAATATTAGAAGTCCAGCTTTTGTAAAAAAAAGGTTTTTTTTAATGAGTTGCCTATTATGCTCCATAGCACATGCAAATATTGAACATTTACATAGAACTAGAAATTTTAACCTGCAATGACAGTTTACTACAAAAAGAAACAAACACTTATGCTTATAATATACACAAGAATATGCTCTATGTTTCAAATTATTTTGTTACCTTCAAAAACTTCCGGTGCCATCCATGCAGCACTTCCTTTGTTGTTGGTCATGTGTGTCTGAATATCACAAGCTGTACCAAAATCACAGATCTTTAATACTGTCCCCCCTGCCACCAAAAGCAAGCTGTCAAACAAACAGAATAGTTCACTCGTTTTGAGACTCCAAAAAAGCTGTTATTACACTGATGGACATTTTAAAATGTGCAATTTCAAGCTTTATGTTTGATATCCATTGATTTCAAAACACAAATCTGAAAAGCAAATAGAGCAGCAACTCATCTCTTTAAATAGAGCTGTATTTATTTAGAACTACAAAAAATGTATATGGGAGAGGAGCCATATACCAAAGGAAAAAAACAATGGATTCCACTTTGTCTATGCTGGTGAGGTTACCCAGGATCACAAGAGGGAAAGCACGATTTCGTTACTAAATACAGTATTCCACCCAGCTCATAATGTACAAATTGAAGCCACTTACCTAAAACACTGGGGAACAGTGATTTTGGTGCCTCACAATTTTCACCTATTTCTGGCTATATTTGGGTCACTGATTCAAAAAATGCTTTCAGATGCCCCATCAGCTCTAGTTTTTTAGATATGACTTATTCACATTAGGCCAATCTAACCATACTGGTTGCATATATATAAAGAGGTGTAGCAAGGGTGTAAGCCACCCAGGGCGGAGTGAAATTTTGCTGCCCCCCCAAAAAAAATATTTTTCCACCCACCCAACTTTTTTTTGCCCACTCAAATATTTTCCCACCCCCAAAAGATTTTTCCACCACCCCTCCCGCCTCCGGGAGCTTTCAATGCGCGCCTGGAGGCAAAAAAAATGTTTGAAAAAAAGGGGGGGAAATTGGGGGGGTTCAAAATGGCGCCTCCCTGGAGCACGCCACTCGGGGAATTTGCCCCCCCTGCCCCCTTCCTAATTCAAGTGTAGGCAAATACAAGTGTAGTCATAAGAACAATGTATAATGACATCTTAGATATCTCATGAACTAGAGCTGCTAGAACAAAATGGATGGCATTTTCGGAATCAGCTGCCCCAAAATGCCTAAAATAAGTTGAAAAATTTTAGGCACCAAGAAAAAAAATTTTTTTTTGTTCCCCAGTGTAATAGGAGACAACAAACAAATGAAATTTGAGGCACCCTTCAGTGAGTTTAAATCTACCCCTGTTCCCAGTCCCCGCCAACTTCAGTGCCTAGAAGGGAAACGTCTTGCTAATTCTTTATCCCAGTTTTGCAGATAATCTCCAGTCAAACTAACTCTATACAAATCAATAGGTGCCACCGAGAATGCAGCTGGAGGTATGTGTAAAGTTTCATCATGGACTGCATTTCTTCCTTTACTAGACAGAGCTTGAAAAATCAACAGAATCCAGGCACTGATATATATGTTATCAGCAGGAAATTCATTTCTTCCTAAGATCACATTTTAATCAGTTTACTAAGATCACATTCACTCAGAAGTGCAAAAATGAAATACACACAGCATATACAGACCAATATTAATTTTAAAGTCAATTCTTTGTTCCCAACCAATGTTTTAGCTGACTTTTAGCTTTTACATTTTTTCATTGTACTATACTGTGCTTTAATCATTTATTCTATGAGCAACCAGGGAACTTATACTATGCTATGGGGTGGCTATATATAATAATGAAAAAATGACTGGTACTATAGAATGGTGCAACAGTCAGAAAGTGAGTCTCATTAGGCAATCAATGTTGTAAACTACTGTCAATCAGATGACAGTATAAAGAACAGAACATTGTCGAGGGATTTCTTCTATAACACTGCACAACAATGATTTTGCTACTGAGAATAACACATGTGATTTACATGCTGATTCCAAATCTGAACTCAGAATCTGCCTATCACGTACATTTTTAAGGCATGCTATAGCTGTTCAAATGGTCAGCAATTGGGTAATGTTTTTTACTTGGGAACATTATAACAGTTGCAGCTACCACTATGCCTGCTACCGCCTCAGCTGAATCACATCCCCTGGTGGCATGCATGTTCCAGCAGCAGCTTGGCATCTCTGGGCAAGACAGTGAGCTGACGTCAGAATACGGCAAGATGGACTAAGGGCTTGTTTCTAGTGCCAAACCATCTTATTGGATAGTACAGTTAGGCCATAGTGAGTCTGTTTTAAGCTAAAGATGAGTAGGCACAGCTGTGTTAATAAACCGGACAATTTTTGCTACTTTTGTGGCAAATATACCCCATGTGATCAACACAAGAACCTAACCAAGATCCTAACTTAAGATCCTGACATCCTAGGAAGAATTGGACTTCAGATTTGGATTCAGTGCACTTGATTTACTGTACAACACATAGATTAGACCAAGTAGCAGACAATATTTGTGGGGGGGTTTTGTGATGCAGTGTAATTAGTAATACAGTACATACTTTATTTAAAGGCTTACCATTAGATCACTATTTCTAATGAACTAAGATGTTCTTGGAATTGACATCTATAATATTACAGTCATCTGTTCATACAATGAGTAGATGCACTCAATATATTCTTCAGTATTAATGCAAAGCACCATAATGTTGGCATAAAATTAAAGCAACTTATATTATATATAAAACTAGGGACTATATATAGCATCCTATAGCATGACTAGAAAATAGGTTGAATGACAGAAACTTTTATGATGGCTGAAAACCTACTTTGGTGGTTTTAGATCCCTGTGAATGAGAGCCTTCGGTTTCATGCTGTGAAGATATGCTACTCCTTGAGAACACTGTAAACACCAACTCATTGCATGTGCAGCAGTGTAGTAAGGCAGTGGCTCAGCACCATGTAGGACTGGAAAATAAAGGTACAAACTAAAAAGAACTTTATTGGACATTGCAGCAGATACAAGACAGGTAACCTATTTCTTTGCGTAAATTGTGAAATAAACAATTGTCATCTTTTCTGATTTTTAGAATTAAAAGGGGTTTGTAGCCTGTTTGTGGAAGCCATCCAGACTGAATACACTAATCTAAATTAGCCCTTATTTTCAATAGCACAGCCCTTTTTAAAATAAACTGCACCACTTCATAAAAACTTACTTTATTACTTGAACAACTATACTTATCTCAAGGTCAATGTGGCATAGAAGGCGTAAGCACTCAATACTGCTTGACTTCAACAGTATTTGTGGCATAGCAGATGGATATTTTTTTTAACCAATGTTAATTAAATCTGCATTTACAATGCTGCAACTGCGTGTTTTCAGTTTTTGTGATGACTTGACAGATTTAGTGTTGATCTGTGAATTGTGTTCTCACTGTAAAGAAGGGGTGCCCAAACTTTTTGGGCTGTGGGCCGGTCATGTGGTTCAGGGGGCCGGTCACTATGGCCCGGGGACTGGATCCAGCCCCCAACGCCAATTCATCTGGCCTGCAAAGCCTTCGTCACTCCCGGGGGTGATGAGGGCTTCATAGGCCAGATGAATTGGTGTTGTGGGCTGGGCCGGATTTGGCCCCTGGGCTGTAGTTTGGATAACCTTGCTGTAAAGCAAACACATAGCCACTTTATCCTAGCCAAGGCTTGGAAGTGATAAGTCACAGTTACTGTGACAGTTATTTTTGAAAGCTAATACAATGTAACAAAGTTAAATTTCAAAAGCAACATTGCCATTAGTTACAAAGTTATTTATTACTGTAACATGTTCTAGTTACTTTAAAATAAATTGGAACTGGCATTTTTCAACTTTTAAGCCATTCTGCTATCAATCCTGTGTAACAAGGGAGATATAACTTTATTTTTTGCATTTTTTATTCTCAATGTAAAATGTCAGAACTGGTCGATGAATCACCATGGAATATTTCCCTGCATATTTCAGTAGGGTTGGTAACTGACAATATAAAACCTAAGGAAAGACTCTTTTGGAGGGAATAATTTTAACAGAACTGATCATCTGACTGAGTCAAATGAATTCCTTATAAAAAAATTCCATTCCAAGCTACATTTCTATTATGGTTCACCACCAACTTCCTTCCTTCCTTAACCAATTTGGTTATGAATTAGCCTGTATTTCCAGCATTAATTATATATAAAGTTAAATTCTGCTGTTAAAAAGAATTTCCAATAAAAAATAATCAAACATTGATTTATTATTCAAACTACATTTTGTAAAGTAACTCTGTCACTTATATGACTGATTGTATAGATAGAACAAATGTGTAAATGTAACCTTACATTTTATGTAGTTCTATGCAATGGAATTCAAAAGACATACTCACCATTATATAGAGAACCCCCTTCAGCATATTCCATAACAAGACACACCTTAGTGGGAGGAAAGAATGTCATATTTTTTAAAAAATTGTTGTTTACGTTGTCACCAATGGCTTTGTGAATAGTCAGTGTTAAATGTAATCATGATGTTAACTGTCACTCTGACTTTACTGAATTTAATTTCTCCTTGAATTCATTGTCTGTAATCCACATGTACTGTATTTATACCTGAAATTCTGGATAAGCACTTCATCTATTTGACAAAGTGGACTATAGTTTAGGAAAACTTACAAAGACAAATAATAATAATAATAATACAGAGATAGCTTTAAAGATGCTACAGGTCTGTTGTTTTTGCATCCAGAGAATAACACTGTACTGTATAGTTATTTCTCTGCAAATGATTTGCGTGTGAAAGAAACTGTTTAAATCAGGTATTCAGAACATTTTCCCGCCAGGGGCCAGACCCGCCAGGGGCTGGCATGTCTGCTCCCTGGACTGTAATTATTGGCGGTTCGTGGCAGTGATCGTGCATTTCTTCAGGGCATTTCGACAGGTTCTGCTGCTTCCAAGGGTGGCAGGAGTCTTTGCGGAGCCCAACTGGTCCATTTTGAAAATTTTCTGCTACTTCCCC
This sequence comes from Furcifer pardalis, assembly GCA_030440675.1. Taxonomy (NCBI): domain Eukaryota; kingdom Metazoa; phylum Chordata; class Lepidosauria; order Squamata; family Chamaeleonidae; genus Furcifer; species Furcifer pardalis. The sequence goes on along the minus strand of CP126890.1, from coordinate 42,355,597 downwards.
GCTTGGTCCCAGCAGCTAATCCATGGCGCTTGGAAACTTCCATTGGTGCTCAGTGCTGACGTCACCGCCTGGTTTCTCGGTGCTGAACCAGGAAGTATCTAAGAGCTGGGAAACCAGGCACTGACGTCAGCACCGTGTACCAGCGGAAGTCTCCAAGCGCAGTGGATTAGCTGCTGGGACCAAGAGGGGAAACAAAATGGACTGATCAGACTTCACAAAGGCTCCTACTGCCCAGGGAAGCGGTGGAGCCTGTCCAAAAGCCCTGAAGAAATGCATGATTGTCACCACGGTGATGTATCGTGACTTCCAGCGGTGGGGGATGGGTGGGGAGTGGTCCTAGAGGTGGTCAGGTGGCCACTGCAGGCCAGATTAATGATATATGGGCCAGGGTGTGCAAATGGCTGGTTTAATTCATAGATGTTTAATTCTGCCCAAGTTAATTTCTTTCTGGATTTAGGTGATCCAAGTTACCTGATCTTGTCTATGCACCAGCAACAATTCAATTCATATTATACAAGAAACAAAAAGAAAGAAAGAAAAGAAAACCAACCAACCAACCAAAAAGATGACAAAAATGTTGTGGCACACTTTAAAGTTTACGGTAACTGCTATACAGTATTTTGATGTGAGCTTTCATAGATCAGCTCCACTTCTTCATATATACTCTAAGAGCAGGATTACAAGGCAATTATTTATACATGGCCTCAAACAAACAGACAGGAATCAGTTGGACATGGGCTGCAAACTGTGAGAGTTAATGGGAAATTTTCTGCCCAGTAATGACTTAACACCCTGGTTTGATATTCAGTCCTTTTCCAATGGAGAGTAGTTCAATAACAATGATAGGTGGATTTAGGAACCTCGGACAGCCTCCGAAGCTGTCTGAGGGAGCATGACCCAGCCCCCAGCTTTAAAAGGTTAAGAACTCCTGCTCTACAGGAAGGGAGGTGATCATCTTTTCAGTAAGAAAGTATTTGTTGAAGGACAAATTTGAATGACAGCAGAATGCTGGAATAAAGTGAATCCATGATACAACAGTGGGATAAATGCCAGAGAATCAGGTTAGTCTAAATACATGAGCATACTCTGATATATTAAAAAGAAAAAACCTCAATGCATAATGTGCAAATAAAGAGGAAAAAAACAACATTTAATAAAACATATTGCAATTTTTGAGCCCAAAACAAAACTATGTCAAACATCAAAACAGTTTTACTTACTGGGTTCAAACAAGCGCCATATAACTTGACAATATTAGGATGGTTCACACGTGATAACTGTCGAAGCTGAAATTAAGAAAAAAAGCAACGCATTTAAAAACTAAGTTCTTGGTCAAAGCTTGTCCTTTTCATAGTTTTTTTTAATACATCAGCTACTGCGCGAATACACAAAAGATATGGGAGAGGAGGAGTAGCATTCCAGATCTGATCAGGGTTCAAATCCCTACTTGGCTACAGAAACCCACTGAGGAATTAGAACCTCTCCTTAAATATTTCACCATGAAACCTATTAGAGTTGCCACAATTAACTAATATGACAGCATGTAATTAACTAAAACTATGAACATATCATAGCATTAATTAGTAAAAGAACAATTGCTAATTGTGTTTTTATACAGTTCAGCCTTCAGAGAGTGGAGTTATGGTGTTGTTTGGTGCCTTGAGTTTCAATACAACCTTAATATCTTCATTCTGGAAACAATGGGCTACCTGAGAGACTGAGCCAGAATAAAATGTTAACATGAAATTTTACCTCTACTATGAAGGCTTTTCGTTCAGATTCACTTTCTATTTGCTTAATGGCCACATCCTTCCCTCGCCATTTAGCTTTGCAAACCACTCCAAAGGCACCTCTTCCAACAACCTAAAGCAAAAGAAAATTGAAAACATTTACATGAATATTTCGAACACAGAGTCAGCACAGCTCACCCAAATAATTCTTAACAGGGCAGAATGACGTGACTTCATGTTCCTCAAAAGACTTGTACAACCTGTGATATCTCGAGATCTACACAATTGAGAAGCCATTTACTGTAGCCTGTTGAACACTCAGCAACTCTCTGTTCTTGCATCCCAGATGAGCAAATAAAATCATGAAGTTTAACCAAGGTTCTAGAAATCATCATATGCAGATAGTGGGCTACCTCACTTTCATTTGAGGAATCTTGTTGTTGTACTCACTTATTCTACTTTTTGTCTTCCAGTAAAAGAATTTTGTATACGTTTCTTTTTTTCATGAAAAAAAATCCATCTATAAATCAATCAGATTATCCAGTCCCTAGGAGTGTACTAGGGCCATGGTGGCTTTGTGGTTGCTGAGCTTGATGCCTGGAAGGTCAGCAGGTGTGTAGTTTGAGACTCAAATGCTGGATAATGGTGAGCTCCCATCGTGTGTTCCAGCTTCTGATAGCCTAGCAGTTCTAAAGGAAGAATTTGCAAGTAGATAAATAGGTACCACTTCAGCAAGAAAGGTAACAGCATTCCATGTGCTCTGGCATCCAGTTATGTCTGCCACATGGCCATGGAAACTTCTGCAAATGCAGGAAGCTCTGGCTCTTTGGCTATAAACAGAGATGAGCACCACACGCTAGAGTTAGATAGGACTGGCTTTCAAGCAAGGGAGAAGGAGTGTATTGCTGTGAGCAGGGGAAGTGAGGATGATAAAAATTAGAAACTGAACGCTGCCACTCATGCTCCTTCAACCACTTCCTCTTTCTGGCATTAGGTGATCAAATGAAAATTAGGTGATCTAAATAAATACTCTGGATGAAACAAATTAAATTATAGGATCCGGCAGATCTCATAATCGAGTACACATGGGATCACAATTCATTGACCGCATTGATAAGAACAGAAGAGATATGCAACCACATAGGACTAAAGTCTGTTCCTAATCTCCCCCTTCTTGGTAATGGTGAAACTGAATGGAAATATATTTCACCACTGGATAGCTGTTCAGTGGTTCCCAACAAGGGGTACACAGCCCACTAGTGGACTTCAATTCCTAGAAGCCTCAGTCAGTACATTGGCTGATCAGTGCTTTGGGGAAATGACTTAGGCTTCTGGGAATTGAAGTCCAAAAACCAGCATTTGGGAAACACTGCTTGTAGTTTATTGTGGAAACAAGCAGTATATAATTGAAAGTTTGCAATTCACCAAGGCACAATATCAAAAGGCCAGATATGGAAAGTCCCACTGAACTTGCATATATAGCTTTATGATAGGAGGGCTCTCAAACTTGAGAGAGCATTAATTAAAGTGCACCATCCTAAATATTCTTTGTTACCAGAGGCTAGAGTTCCCATCACTGATGGCACTATTGCATACCTGTCAGATATGGCACTGAGAACATCACTTCAAATAAACACACAGTCAACTTTACTTATACTAGCCTTATAACAATCCTACAATGAACGCAGGAAACTCTTCTTTTGGATGAGTTCAGTCAACAGTATTATCCATTCATTAATGATGGGAAAATGTCAATCTGAAGGTAGGAACTCTAATTGCCCAATATGTTAAGACTACCAGTTTACCGGTAGGTTTTTATTTTATTTATTAGTTTAAATTTATATTGCCGCCCACTTGCCGTAGCGACTCAGGGCAGCTTACAAACAATACATTACAATATAATATGTTGATGGGGGTGCAGGGGCGGCGAAGTCCTCAACCTGCCCTGGCTTCATCTTCCCCTGGCAGTTGGTGTGGGCTAGGAGGAGGGGTGGCAAAGGCCTCAACCTGCCCAGGCTTCTTCTCCCCCTGGCAGTTATAAGTAAGTTTGAGAATAATAGTTCCTCATACAGTAAAACCTCAGATAACACTAAAACCTGGTTCCACAAGTCTTGGTGTTATATGATTTTTAGTGTTATCTGATGCATGTTAAAATCCTATGGGATCCATAGAGATACATTGTAACCACACAGGCTTTAGCGGTTGTTATCCGAAGCATCCCATAGGATCTTAATGTTATCCGATGCAATTCTTCCCCCCAGATTCCTTAATGTTATGCGGTTTTAGTGTTATATGAGGTTTTACTGTATCTATCTATCTATCTATCTATGATATTTATACACATTGCAAGCCACCCTGAGCGGTGCTCATATCAAAAGGGTGGGGTATAAATGTAAAATAGATATTTGTTTTAGCATGTGTACCATTTCTACTGGCAATATGTATTTGGTGGTTTGTGACATTTCACAACTTTTCCTCCCTCCTAGCACCCATCTTCTGTTCCACTTGTTATTTCAGTCAAAACTAGCCTATCTGCCCACTAGGAAATGATTATAACTGAGGACAAGTGAGGACAGATGCAGAAACCCATCCTTTTACAGGCTTCCTCATGAGCCTTAAGGACAACAGTTCAGTTCTTCCTAAGGTCAGATGCTTTAGTGCTCCTGGCTCTTCAAAGCAAATCCAGTAATGAACCTAAGTGAGCTGCTGTCAAACCTGCACGCCACGTGGCATACACCAAGCAATAAAGGTGGTAAGTACTGCAGATGCAACAACACAGTGGCTAGTTTTCTGTCCATTTCATACCACTGTGTGCTTGAAGCTGTAATTTAACCAAATTTGTACTTGAGTTAGCCATTCCTAGTGCTTGGTTTTCCCCCTTTTCCCTTCCAGCTGAATATTGTTCCCAGTATGGTCTCAAATCTTTTCTTCTCCTGCTCATCAAAAGTACTGTATATACTCAAGTATAAGCCTAGTTTTTCAGTCCTAAAACTGAGGTCAAAAAAGTGGACTCAGCTTATACTCGGGTCACTGAGTGCGATGGGAAAAGGTGGCGGCAGCTCATAGCCTTCATGACCCACTTCTCCTGTAATGTCAGCGAAGCATCTCAATTGGCACGGAGAAAACTCCTTTCTGCTGCATTGTATTTTCATGTACCATATTTTGATTATTGAAACTCACTAAGCAGCTGCTGCATTTGCCACCCTCGGCTTATATTCGGGTCAATCTATTTTCCTGGTTTCTCAGCTCAAAATTAGATACCTCACCTTATATTTGGTTTGACTTATTGTTGTTGTTGTTGTTGTTGTTGTTCAGTCGCACAGTCGATTCCGACCCTTTGTGACCCCATGAACCACTGTCCGCCAGGCACTTCTGTCCTCCACCATTCTCCTCAACTCGCTCAGTTCTGTGCCCATTGTCTCTACAATACCATCTAGCCATCTCATTTTTGGCCACCCCCTTATTCTTTTGCCCTCCATCCTTCCCAGCATCAAAGCTTTCTCAAGCGAATCCTCTCTTCTCATTTGATGTCCAAAGTACTTTAGCTTCATCTTTACTATTTGACCTTCTAAGGAGCAGTCAGGGTTAATTTCTTCTAATATTGACCTATTTGTTCTCCTCGCTGTCCAGGGGAGTTATAGTCGAGTATATACAGTAAGCATTTTAAGGAACAAGATACCTCCAGACAACAGAGGACTCTTATATCAGAATATAAGAGCAGAAATCCAGAGAAGCAAATGCAGGAATAAGAAATTGCCTTCATTGGCTCACTAACAAAATCAAACATTACATGAGCTTTCGTGATTCAATCTCACTTCTTCAGACATCCACCAATTTCTTGTGGATAGTGCATGGAAAGTATTGATTATGAGTTCCAAAAGTTCATGGCAAGATGTTGTGCCAGGCTCTGTTTCTTAAAGGTGAGAGTTGCAGAGGAAATCAATATGCAATTTGAAAAATAATAATGAACATAACTGGGAGACGTAAGCTCATTTTGACATTGCAGATGGACAGGGGAAACATATGGCCCTCCAGAGTTATTCAAGCACAACCCCTATCGTCCTTCACTATTAGCTATGCTAACAAAGGAAAAACAATGTATGAACTGACATACAAGAAGTGGCAATTCAGTGCCACCCAAACCAATAAGTTCCAAACTTTACATACAAAACTTTTAAGAACACATTTCAAACTATAGCTCAAAAACAGCAATAAAATATCCTGTAAATGTTCACCTTTTTTGGAGGGGGAAGGGAACCCTGCAAGAACTTTTGTTTGTCCTGAGGTCCCCAAAGCAATCACGTATCTTTTCAGTACATTTAACCCTTGATATAAGCCGAATCTCAACAGGTCAGCCTTTGAAAGTGTCCAGACTAAGTCCCTGGTACTAATAAATTGTTTTGTGCATATTATCACTATTTCTAATTTTTAGTTCACCCTTTCCCCAGAGAAACTGAAGGCTGGTTTGCATGGCTCCTCCTTATTTAATCTTCATGGCAACTTACATTAAGAGGTCGAAACTGGCTCCATCAACTGAATAGGAATTTGAACTCAAGCTAACATCCTATAAAATTGTCATTTCTGCCATTATAGTACTGGTTCTCTTCTTTCTATAATAAGAGTACAGTTGTATCTCGCTTAAAGAGCATAATGTGAGCCACAGGATTGCTCTTTAAGCGAGTTTGCTCTTTAAGCGAAACACCAATGTAAGTGACCAATTGTGACTTGAAGGGGGGGGGATTGCGAACCCTGATTTATTTGTTAAGCGAGTTTTTGGTTGGTTTTATTTGTTAAGTGAAGTGAACATTCAGAGAAAATTCTGCTCTTTAAGCGAGGTGCTCTTTATGCGAGGTTTTACTGTATAATGAGCCTATTTATATTTCAAAATGGGTTAATGGGGTGAGAGGAAGGGGGAAAACCCAGCAACTTCCAAATAGCCTTGACATCTATTTTTTTTTTAATTGCCCTACAGTTCAATCCAAGTTTACCCAGAAGGAATAACTAAAGTAATCAAATTAGAGGCCCTGTACTATAATCACAGAGGACTGCAGTGGCTTAGTGGTTAAGACGCTGAACTTGACAACTGGAAGGTCTGCAAGACAGCAGTTTGAAAACCAAGTGCTACATGATGGAATGAGTTTGTTTCTCTATTAGTTGCTGCAAACCTAGCAGTTCGAACACAAGAAATTGCAAGGTAGATGAATAGGTGCCGCTTTGGCGGGAATATTAACAGCATTCCGGCATCTAGTCATGCTAGCCACATGACCACGGAAACATCTGCAGACAAGACAGTGCTGCCTCTTTGACTGTAAATGGAGATGAGCACCAACCCCTAGAGTCAGATATGACTCGCTTTCAATCAAGCCTTTTCTATAATGGCAGAAATGACAATTTTATAGATGTCAGCCCGTTTTATAGGATGTCAGCCAGAGTTCAAATTCTCATCCACCTGTTCCAATCCCTATCCAAGGTGGAGCCAGTTGCTACCTCTTAATGTAAAGGTGTTAGGTTGCCATGAAGATTAAAAAGAAGGATCCAGGAACACCACCTTGAGTTTCTCTGGGGAAAGGGTGCTGGTGGTTAAACATAAAAACAGCAATGCTATGCCCAAAACAATTTAATTAGTACCAGGAAGAGTACTATACTAATTAAATCAGAGGTACAAGATAACCTAACTGCCAACCTAGCAGTTAGAAAGCAAGAAATTGCAAGTAGATAAATAGGGACCACTTTGGTGGGAAAGTAAACAGAGTTCTGTGCACTTCAGTGTCTAGTCATGCCTGCCACATGTCCACGGAAATGTCTGCAAATGCAGACAGCACTGGTTCTTCGGCTATAAACAGAGATGAGCAATGAACCCTAGAGTCAGATACAACTGGCTTTCAAGCAAGGGTGACCTTTACCTTACAAGATAAATAGGGACCATTTCGGTGGGAAGGTAAACAACATTCTATGCACTCCAGTGTCATCATGCCTACCACATGACAGTCTGCAAACACCGACAGTGCTGGCTCTATAAACAGAGATGAGCACTGAAGCGTAGAGTCGGATACGACTGGCTTTTGAGCAAGGGTGACCTTTACCTTACAAGACTTCAGTGGTCCTGACGTCCAAGCACCACAGACGCGACCTATAAAGACTGGCCCCAGGGGTGGGATTGAACCCGGGGGTCTTTACACGGGCGTGGGGCTTACTCACGAACAGACCCGTTTGAGGCCCAAAAAACTCTCCCCCATGGGTGTGTGGGTGTGTCTCTCTCTCACCTCTTCCACCTCGATCTCCTTGTAGTCGATCTCCTCGAAGTTGAGCACTGGAGGGGTTTCAATCATGTCCACGGAGCTGGCCGAAGACATCCCTCCCCTGGCAAAAGGCGCCGGCTTCTCGACGGCAGGGAAAGGAGGGCGCCGAGGCAGGGGGAGCCCCGGGCTGGAGGGCTCAGCCAAGCCGCCCCTTCCCCTGGCCAGACTCCCCCACCCTCTCCGGATCCCGGCCCCTTCCCCTGCTCAGCAGGGCAAGGAGGGCCCGGCGGAGGCGCCTCCGGAGCCACGGAAAGGCCGCATAGGAGGAGGCTTTCTCCCCCCCCCCTCCCCGGGGCCGGGACCTGAATTCACTGGGGCCGCCGGCAAGCCCGGGCCGTGGGGGCCTGGCTCCCCATCTTCGCTGCGCCCCGCTCTTCTTGCCCTCCCCCCTCTCTCTCCTGGCGCCTGCAGGCCGCGGCCTCTCCTCCGGGGACAGAGCCTGGGACTCGGGTGGCCCGCGGGAGGGAAAGAGAAGCGGGAGCTGAACAGGCTAATAAGGCGCTCCTTCGGGGCCCGGTCCTCAAGCCAAGCGGGGGCGGGGGAACCCCCTTAAGCTCCGGACCCCCAGTCTTCCCCTACAGGGAAGGCCCGACCAGGGCCAGGGTCTGGCAGGAGAGGCAAGCCACGGCGGCCCACCCCTTCCTCCCTTCGCCGCCTCCCTCTTCCCGGAGCTGCTCCGCCTTCTTCCTCCCCGAGGCCGGGAGCTCAGGGCGCTTCCTTGCGGGCCTGGCTTGTCTCCAGCCAGGGGGACTCCTGGCGGGGCCAGGGCTTTCCTATACGAGGCACCCGGCCTCCAAGGAGAGCCTCCTCCTTCATCTGACGTATCCGATGCTGAATATTGGCATATCTGAGAGTAAACAAAACACAACAGCAACAAATACATGAATGAATCTTGGCCAGCAAGCCAGGGCTGTAGCCAGGCACCCCGAGTTAGCAGTTTGCCCACCCTGACAAAGCGCAGTTTCCCATAGGAATGCATTGAAAAGAGGCTTTATTATTGCCCATCCCTGAAAAAATATTTGCCCACCCACATCTAGAAGCCTGGCTATGGCCCTGATAATGACTATTATTATGGTGATCTGCCCTGAAGATTGTCCTGAAACAGTCTAATGCAGTGGCCTTCTGCATTGCAGCATGATGCCTGTACCACGGATCCAGTTCTGCGAGTCACTTTCTGATCCTGAGCCCTTTGGGCACACAAAGTCCTTATGCTCTCGTTGGCCTTCCAGGGGTCCTTGCCAAGGATACAGGGCGGATCTCTTCTTCGGGGAAATACCTCTGACAAAAGGCAGATTGGACTATAACAGGGATGGCGAACCTTTTAGAGGCTGAGTGGCCAAACTGCAACCCAAAACCCACATATTTATCGCAAAGTGCCAACACAGCAACAGGGGAGGAAGGAAACATTCCCATTGGGCTGCTGGGAAGAGGAGTGGGGTGAACTCTGTGCTGGGGGGAGGGAGGAAGTGCTCCCATTCGGCTGTTGCTGCAAACTGTGCTGGGATGACTGCATGGGTGCCCACAGAGAAGGCTCGGAGTGCCGCCTCTGGCACATGTGCCATAGGTTCGCCATTACTGGACTATAAGAAGCAGAAAGGAAAGGTAGTCCACCATGGAGCTTTCCCACTACAAAGGGATTTTTAAAAATGGAGGGATTTGCCCCATGCAGAAAGAAAAAGGACCATGGGACTATTGGCAAGAGGAAGAGGAAAGTTAGATGGAGATGTAGCAGGATCGTAGCCAAGATTCTAGATGTGAATGGGTGAATATTTTTTCAGGGTGGGCAACAATGTCATATACAGTATATATGTCACATATATAAGCAGTCAGGAGTTTGAGGGTGGGCAAACTGCTAACACCAGGTGGGTGACACCCACCCTGGCCACCCCCTGGCTACAGCCCTGAGATGTAGGGAGGGGTTTGATACCACTGTGTATCTTAGGTATGGTCAGTAGCATTTTTGCAGGTACTGTATTCTTTTTTTCTCTTTCATGAGTCCTACATTCTGCTTGTAGACCATTTTGGCTATGGGCTTTGCTGCTATTGAATGGTTTTGCTGGAAAAATTTTTCATCTAATTCATGTTCTTAGACCCTTTGAGATCTCTACCCTCTGACCCCAATGCCAAATGAGCATCTTCCCAAAAAGAGCACAATCAGGGTTCATTTATGGACCAGTTGTTGTTCAGTTGCAGAGTCCATTCTGACCCTTTGTGACCCCATGGATCACCGCCCTCTAGGCACTCCTGTCCTCCACCATTCTCCTCAACCCACCCATTGCGTCTACAATACCATCTAGCCATCTCATTCTCTGCCACCTCCTTCTCTTGCCCGCCACCTTTCCCAGCATTAAGGCTTTCTCAAGTGAATCCTCTCTTCTCATTTGATGTCCAAAGTACTTTAGCTTCATCTTTACTATTTGACCTTCTAAGGAGCAGTCAGGGTTGATTTTTTCTAAGATTAACCTATTTGTTCTTGCTGTCCAGGGGACTCTCAACACTCCTCCAACACCACATTTCAAAGGCGTCTATTCTTCTGTGCTCAGCTTTCCTAAATGTCCAGTTCTCACAACCATACATTACCACTGGGAATACCATTGCTTTGACTATGCAAATTTTTGTTTGCAAGGTGATGTCTCTACTTTTAACTATGTTCCTCATAGTTTGTCTTCTAAGAATCAGTTGCTTTTTTATTTCATGGCTGCAATCTCCATCTGCAGTGATCTTGAATGATCCTAAGAAAGTAAAATCTGTCACTGCTTCTACTTCTTCCCCATCTATTTTCCAGGGACTGATAGGGTCTGTTGCCATTATCTTGGTTTTCTTGATGCTGAGTCTCAAGCCAGCTTTTGCACTCTCTTCTTTCAACCTAAGCAGCAGCTTCTTTAGATCTTCCTCACTTTCTGCCATTAAGGTGGTATCATCTGTGCATATCTAATTGTTGATGTTTCTCCCAGCAATTTTAATTCCAAATTGTGATTCCTCTATCCCTGCACTGCACATTATGTGCTCTGTGTATAAGTTGAATAAGCAGGGTGATAAAATGCAGCCTTGTCTTACTCCTTTTCCTATTCCAAACCACTCCATCATTCTGTATTCTCTCTTAACTGTTGCCTCTTGACTCATGTACAGATTTCTCATGAGGCATATAAGGTGTTCTGGTATTCCCATCTCTTTAATTACTTGTCACATTTTGTTGTGGTCCACACAGCCAAAGGCCTTGGTTTAGTCAATGAAAATGAAACAGAAGTAGATTTGTTTCTGATATTCCTTTGTTTTCTCCATGATCCAATGTATGTTGGCAATGTGGTCTCTAGTTCCCCTGCCTCTTCGGAACCCAGCCTGCACTTCTGGTAATTCTCTCTCTACATGCTGCTGCAGTCTATCCTGTATTATCTTGAGCATCACCTTGCTAGCATGTGGGATGAGCGCAATTGTTCAATAATTTGAACATTCTTTGGCATTACTCTTTTTAGGGATTAGAACGTATCTTTTCCAATCCTGTGAGCACTGTTTTGTTTTCCAAATCAGCTGGCATATAGAATGCAATAATTTGATTCCATCATCTTTTAGGGCTTTGAACATTCAACTGGGATACCATCATCTCCACTAGCTTTGTTGTTTGCAGTGTTTTTAGGGGCTTTCTGACTTCACTCTCTAGGATGTCTGGCTCAAGTTCAATGTTCTCATCATTGTGATTATTAGGGGTGGTGAGGTCCTTTTTGTAGAGTTCCTGTGTGTACTCTTGCCATCTTTTCTTTATCTCTTTTGCACCAGCTAACTCCTTGCCATTTTTGTCCCTTATCATGGTCATTTTTACTTTAAACATTCCCTTGATTTCCCCAATTTTTTTGACAAGATCTCTAGTCCTACCCCTGATGTTGTTTTCTTCTATTTCTTTGCACTGTTCATTTAGGTAGGTTTCCTTATCTCTCCTTGCCGTTCTTTGAAATTCTGTATTCAATTGATTGAATTTTTTCCTTGCTGCCTCCTATATGATGTCCCATGCCTCTGTCCATAATTCTTCTGGCACTCTGTCTATCAAGTCTAAGCCATTAAATCTGTTCCACACCTCCACTGTGTATTCCTTAGGAATGCTGTCTAGGTCATTCCTGTCTGGCCAAATTGTTTCCCCTATTTTCTTGAGTCTAAGCCTGAATTTTGCAATAGTAGATTATAATCTGAGCCACAGTCTGCTCCAGGTCTCGTTTTTGCTGACTGTATGGAGGTTCTCCATCTTTGGCTGCAGAGTATATAATCAATCTGGTTTCGATGATGGCCATCTGGTGATGTCCATGTGTAAAGCCGCCTCTTGTGTTGCTGGAAGAGGGTGTTTGCTATGACCAGTGTGTTATCTTGACAGAACTCTATCTATCTTTCCCCTGCTTCATTCTGTGTTCCAAGACCAAACTTGCCTGTTATTCCATATACTTTTGGATTTCCTACATTGGCATTCCAATCTCCCTATGATAATGTGGACATGATTTCTTGGTGTTTGTTCTATGAAGTGTTCTAGGTCCTCATAGAACTGGTCAACTGTGGCTTCATCTGCACCAGTGGTTGGTGCGTAGACTTGAATTACAGTGATACTGTATAGTTTTTGTTGGATTCAGACTGAAATCATTCTGTCATTTTTAAGATTGTATCCCATTACTGTTTTTCTCACTTTTTTATTAACTATTATTGCAACTCCATTTCTTCTAAGATTTTCTTGTCCACAGTAGTAGATATGATGGTTTCCAGAGCTGAATTCACCCATCTCTGTCCATTTTAACTCACTGATTCCCAAGATGTCAATGCTTATTCTTTCCATTTCATTCTTTTACCACTTCCACCATCCCTTGAGTCATAGAGCTTACATTCCAAGTTCCTATACAGTATTGTTCTTTGCAACATCATATTTCTCTTCCCACTATCCTATCTCCTCCCCCATCTTCCGACCTGATGGGCTCAACATCCTGTTCCATCTATTTTGCCTTTTTGTTATCCCTTTTGCCCTTGTCCATGGAGTTTTCTTGGCAAAAATAATGATGTGGTTTGCCGATTTATACATTACTATTTACCTATCATACATTTTATCACAATTTAACGCAAAAAAGTAACAGATTAAAAAGTTAACTTGGTTAGTACTGGATATATGAAATAAGAAGTTATATATTTAAGTCAGAAGTATTTCAATAGTTATTTCAAAAATATATGTAAAGGAAAACCTTGGTATGAAAAGAAGAGTCCACTATATTAAGTCAATTATAAAGAATTCAACAAACTAGTGATGGGGTAATTCAGTTACTTATCACATACATGTATGCAGCTTGGAGTCTGTGATAAAAACAGGAAGGACACTGTGTTTTGATTCAGCTCATCCTGGGTATTTGAGCTGCATGATGGCAACCGTCCATGTGCTCTTGGTGGTGTTTTGGCTGATGTTCCTCCTTACTCTTCACTTCCTGGATGGCTTCTGCCAGGCCTCTCTTCCCTGGATGTCTTCTCCCTCTGGGGTGGAGGTGGGACCTTTTCAGGCTGGCCTCTCACCCTCCATGGCTTTTGCCAGGCTTTCCTTCCCTGGATGCCTTCTCCCTCTGGGGTGGGGCGGGGGCATTTGAGGTTGGCCTCTCACCCTTGATGGCTTTTGCCAGGCATTTCATCCCTGGATGCCTTCTCCCTCTGGGTGGGGCTGGAGCATTTGAGGTTGGCCTCTTAAGCTCAATGGCTTTTGTCACGTTTTTCATCCCTGGATGCCTTTTCCCTCTGGGGTGGGGGTGGGGCCTTTGAGGCTGGCCTCTTACCCTTGATAGCTTTTGCCAGGCTTTCCTTCCCAGGATGCCTCCTCCCTCTGGAGTTCGGGTGGGGCCCTTGAGGCTGGCCTGGCACCCCGAATGGCTTTTGCCAGGTTTTTCTTCCCTGGATGCCTTGCCACCCCAGCCCCCCCCTCCACAAAAAGACATAGACGACAACATGGAAAGAAAATGGCCACTTTATTAACTGACAAACTCTGTAAAGAAAATCCTAACAAAGGGGCCAAGAAAGCATGGGGGTAATCTCCGGGGGGAGATTCTGGACCACCTATTAACATAACACTGCCCCTGAAACCAAAACTCAACAAACCACGCCCAAAAACTCCCCCTCCCTTACCCAAAAATACCTTCACTCCCCCGTACTTTTCACCCTACCTGTACAATACTGTTGCCCCTTTAAACCTTACTCATCGACGTGAGGTAGGCCAAAACAGTCCCCAGCACGGACAATCAGCTGGGACCCAAGATTCCTACCCGGCCCGAAATATTGCAACCACATTAGCCACTTCGATTTTCAGGGTGGAAGGGCGGGTGACAAACTCCCAACCCACAAAGATCCTTCCAGAACATCCAGAACTGAACAAACAGTATGACACACACCCCCAAAACTTTCAACCGATCAAACTCTTCCACGCCACTGTCCAGCTCCTAACACCTCCCAAGGGTGGGGCGGGGCGGCAAAGACCCCTCGCCTGCAGCAGACACTGCATCGAAGGTACCCTTGCCACCCCAGGGCCACCCCTCCACAAAAAGACATAGATGATTTGGAAAGAAAATGGCCACTTTATTAAGTGACAAACTCTGTAAAGAAAATCCTAACGTAGTGGCCAAGAAAGCACGGGGGTAATATCCAGGGGGAGATTCTGGACCACCTATTAACATAACACCACCCCCAAACCCAAAACTCAACAAACCATGCCCAAAAACTCCCCCCTCTCTTACCCAAAAACCTTCACTTCCCCTGCTTTTCACCACACTCCGAGGTCTTGGAACGAGTCCAAGGACTCCCCCCCTCCAAAACCCCAATGCCCCTGCGTAAGTCTCTTATGAAAATGTCCAATCCTCTGTTGTTGAGCTGCTGCCAGCCTTCCTCAAAACACGACAAATCTCCTTTCAGGATAGCCGCATGGGAGATGACACCCCCCCTCCTTCTCCAGAAAACTTCCGAGAGACGGTAATTGAGGTACAACCGGGCATGTTCCTTGTTGTCAAATCCTGGCTCCAGCTCCTCTTCCCCGGACCAGTCCTCCATCATGGGCAGCACCTCAGAGAATAAACAAACGGTGCCGGGCCAAGCCGTCGCCAAGAAACTGACAGCTCGGTCCGCCCCATCAACAATTTCCTCAATACATTTGAGGCCCAATTCGTCTGTCCCCTCGATGTGCAGAACTATCACCCGTGGGGCACCATAAATACTCAGTGCCCCCATCTCCTCCCTCACATCCCCAAATTCAACCCTATCCAACCCCTGCCAGACCACAGAACACTGTGGAATATCCAATTGACACCCCCAAAAGGACCCCTCGGCCCAACTCTCCGCCCCTATCATGTACCGGTCCACGAGGATCCACACGGTTCCCCCGCCAATCCGACGGAAAACCTGCAAAACATGAAACTGTGAACAACATCAACATTAACTTTAACATCCCACCGGAAGGTCCCATATGTAAGCATGGAAGCGGGCCGATGTCCATCTCCCAGCCTGCTTTATATCCTCCTCCCTGTATCCCAAAGCAGCCAAGGTGTAGGCAGCCCCGATCCTGAAAGAGTGCAAAGCAAAATGCCACCCCACAATACCCGCCTCCACCAGTGCCCTGTCTACCACCGCCCGAAATTGAAACTTGGTCAGTGGTTCCCCATCCTCATGCACCAAGAATTTACCTGCCCCAGCGCCCCTGACCGCCAAGTAGTCTTGTACCCCCTTAACTGGGCACAGCTCACCTATGTGGCAGGTCCCCAGCACCAGACACTTACCTACACCTCCTTGATCCATCTTGGAGCAACGTACAAAGATATACAGCCTCCTGTCCGTTACAACCACATCCTCCAACAGCAAGGCCCTATTCAACCCGTCCTTCTTAGACCCTGTCACCAGTTCACTTACCCGTAACGCCCCGAAAAAAGCCAGGAGCGAAGCCGCCCTAAATAGCGCCGCCTCATAACCTGACAAACAGACCTTCTCCCATACCAAATCCAGCCTAACCAACACCCCTGGAGAGAAATGCGTCCTAGCGTCCACCCGACTCTCTGCCATTCTCTCCAAGCCTTCCAAAACCTTCCGCACCCGAAAATCCCCTGACTCATCCCGGAAACCTCTAGACTTAGCAAAAAATGCCACTGCCACTAGCTTTACTTTAATGGTGCGAACCACCAATCCCCTGTCATGCAGCCAAACATAAAACTGTAAAATATGATCTACCAGAACTGGCCAAACATCTCCCAAACCTGCGCTCCACCTGAACTCACAAAACTCCGCACAAGCCGCAGCATACGACCGCCTTGTCCTCTCTGCTATAGGGTTCCTAATTGCTTCCAATACTTGCAGTCTCCAAGCGCCCAGAACTCCTCCACAAACTGCACAGGCCACTTACTTGCTGCCAGCACCAACTCCCGGAACTTTTCCAATTGCTGTCGGGACAAAGCATCCGCAATGCAATTGTCAACGCCTGGAATGTGCTTAGTGACAAACAGAACATTCAGTTCCAAACATCGTCGCGTGAATGCCCTCACCAAGAACATAACTCTCCTGGATTTGGATGTCAAGCGGTTAATAACATTAACCACCGCCAAATTGTCACACCAGAAAAGAACCGTTCGGTTCCTTCAACGTCTGCCCCAAATCCACAGAGCCCCCACAATCGGAAGCAGCTCTAGGAAAGTGAGATCCCTGGTCACCCCTGCCTCAATCCATCTCCTCGGCCATGAGCCACAATACCACTCCCCTTTAAAGAAAAGCCCAAAACCGAGTGCTCCAGAAGCATCCGTATGCACTTGAAAATCCTCCCTCAACAACAGCTTGTCCCTCCAAAATGATACCCCATTAAACTGCGTCAGAAAATCTTGCCAAACTTGCAGGTCGGCCTTAATCCCAGCTGACAGGCGCCACCTATGGTGCAGCTTACGCAACCCCACCATGGTGTCACACAGTCGCGGCAGGAAGGCCCTGCCAGGGGCGACCACATGACATGCAAAATTCAAATGCCCAACCAAAACCTGCAACTCCAGTAATGGCGCCTTCCTCTTGCCCCTCATCTTTCTCACCCTTTCCAGCAAATTCGCTAGCTTATCGTCCGGTAACCGTGAGCACTGCAGCACTGTGTCCAATTCCATACCCAGGAAAGACAGCCTCTCCACCGGCCCCTCTGTCTTCTCATGCACCAGCGACACCCCTAGCTCCTCACACACCTCCTGAAACTGACCCAGGGGCTGTTTGCAATGTTTATCACCTTGCCCCAAGCAAATAAAGAAATCATCCAAATAATGGGTGACACTAAAGGCTCCCGACTTCTGAGTAAATGCCCACTGGATAAATGTACTAAAGCACTCAAACAACAAACAAGAAATCAAACACCCCATCGGCAAAGCCTTATCAACATAAAAACCTCCCTCGAAGAAAAATCCCAGGAAATGAAAGTCTGCTGGATGAATCGGCAGCAGCCGGAACGCTGCCTTCACATCGCACTTAGCTAAAAACGCCCCCTCCCACACTTACAAACCATGGCTACAACCGCATCCAGCAAAGCATACTTCACAGAACACAGCTCATCCGGGATGGCATCATTCATTGACCCCCCAACCGGATAGGAAAGATGGTGAATGAGCTGGCATTCCCCAGGAGTCTTCTTCGAGACAAAGCCAAGAGGGGAAAGATGGAGACCGGGAAAAGGCCAAAACCACCTCCTTCCTAATTTTTTCCTGCACCTTGTCCTCGTTCCCCTTGACCGAACTAAGGTTTCTACTCGCCAATGGGCCTACCCTACCAGCAACCAGAATGCGAAAACCAAAATGAAAACATTGCAGCAACAAATCCGCCTCCTCCCTCTTGGGTTACCCTGCCAACCATTTATCTAGGGCCACCACCTTAATTGGACTGGGGTAAATTGTTCCCAACAAGGCCAGGCCCTCCTGCCCGGCGCTGCCCGGGACCCTCTCTGATGCCCCCACCTCTACCCTTGGGACAAGAGGTAGTGGGATGCCCCCCCCCCCACATTACAAGCAGCCATGCCTGAATCTACACAGCTCTCCACAAGCAGAAGCCATGGGAATTGAACTCCCAACAGACAAGCTGGGCTTGAACCGATTGCCCCCCGCTAACTCAGGGACAACTGTTGAACTACCTCTCAAGACCAAATGACCACTATTGTGCCTATCTCCAGGCAAAGGCCTATCCAGCGTCATATACTGCAACTACAACAACGAATGGGGTTCCTCCCAATCTATCTCTAGTTCGTGCTGCACTCAAGAATGGAATAATTCGTCATTATACATCCATGCCCCCCCCCGCAAAACCCGTATATGCTCTGTCCATCAAGTTCAGATATTTCAGCAGTGAAACTGCCCTGTGCGGTTGCTCATAAACTATCATCCCCAGTATATAAAGTACGCCCAGTGGCGTAGCGTGGGGGGTGGCAGGGGGGCTGATGCCCTGGGCAGCGGCTTTCAGGGGGCGGCAAAATGTCCCCACCGCTTTGGCCTCCCTCTGCCTGGGCTTAGGGAGCAGGACTTTCCAGGCAGAAGGCGGCCCTTTTGCTGCGCCGGCAGCCAGACCGCCCCCTCTTTACCTCCTGCCGGCCGTGGCTGCCCTTGCTCTACCTCCTCCACCGCCTCCCTGACGGGCACCCTGCGCGCACACGCTGCTCACCTCCATCCGCCTACCCACCCAGCTAGCCGTCAGGGGCTCTCCCTGACGGGGGCTAGCTGCCTGCCTGCCTGTCCACTTCCCCCATCCTGCCCCCTCGGCTTCCCTCCCTCTCGTCGCTCCGGCCCATCACTTTGGCTCCAGAGTCGCTCTGGATTCATCTGCTGGTCTTGGAGAGACCCCAAAACACCCTCCTTCTCAGTTGCCGCCCAGGGGAACCGTGGACAGGCGGGGCTCTACGAGAGGTCCAGCCCCAGGGGCCTTGGAAAAGGTAGCGAAGGGTTAACTGGGTGGGGGTGGCAGCGGCGAGCCTAGATGGAGGGAGCGGCGAGTTTGGTCTTCACCCCGAGTGGCGGAAGCCCGTGCGACGCCACTGAGTACGCCAGCAACCAACTCCCCCAATTTCTAAGCGGCTTCTTCCTCTTAATCAGATCCTTCTCCCTCTTGTCTAGCTTTTCCACTTCCTTCACATCCATATCTCTGTTCAACAGCGAAAACAAATCCACAAACTCCCCTTTCAAAAAAATTTCTTTTGTCACCTTGGAAAGGTGCTCCCCAAAAGGGCACGGGCACTTCCGCGCAGGTAGAACCCCACTCCCCTTGGGAGTCCCGCACTCCTCACCCCCTGACTCCGTAGCCTTACCCCCGGAACCAACCGCCAAAACTTCTCCTCCTCCCTTACCTCCCGAGTGCCCCACCTGGGAAGAGCTCGCCCCAGCCGAGACCTCCCCTCCTGAGCCATCCTTTCCCACTGCACCAGATCTCTCCACCCTCTCCCTTCACATTCCCTGAGCCTGCTGCACCCACAGCTCCTAGCGCCACACCCTACATGCTTTGGGCCCCTGTACCTCCCACTCCCTCTGCCCCCTGTCGGGCGACCGGAGGCCCACCGCCAAGCCAAGGCCACATGGCCCCCAATCCCAATGGCCAAGGGGGAACTGACCCCATGCCTCGATCCCCCTCTGAAGAACCCAAAAGTGGCACTGGTGCCCCCCCAGGAGCCTCCTGCCCAGTGGTGGGATGTCAAAATTTTTACTACCCCACCGCGACATCATCTTAGTGGGTGGAGCTAACATCATGACATCACGACACCATGGGTGGAGCCAAAGAAATAAAATAAAATAAAAATAAGTACGCACACACACACACACACACACACACACACACACACACACACACACACATCCCTCAACCCACAACACAAGGACAGCAAGGAGGACAGCAAGGAGGCCATGCATAAGCGCCAAGCACTGTAAGCGTGCATGCACACCAAGTGCATGGCACACATGCACAGTGGGGGAACCAGTGAAAAGGTAAGCCCCGAAGGTGGTTCCCCCCAAAAGCTGCTACCGGTTCTCCGGGACACTGGGGAAAGTTACTACCGGTTCTGGCGAACTGGTGAGAACCTGTTACATCCCATCGCTCCTCCTGCCCCCAAGGGAAAACCCACGGCCATCCCCACAGGAAAGGAGGGGACTGTGACAAATGGAACCCATTACACTCACCACTTCTTGGTGTCCCCGCCATCGCCCCCACTGTATCGGAGCCTTCTGCTCTTCCTCCGCCACTCATACTTGCTTGTGCAGATTCCTCCTTGGCCTCTCCTCGACGGGCTCTGCTGGGGGGGAGGCCTCTCAGCCTCTGTTGGCCCCCCTCTTGCAGCTTCCCAGCCACCAAGAAGAACTTGCAAACTTTAACTATTTGTAAAGCTGCCCCACCTACTGCCTCAATCCTTGTCCCCTTCCTCCTCCGCTTGGCTTGGGATGTCCTTGCTGCCACTACATAGCAGGGCAGATGTTGTGAGGAGGCACTGCTGGCAGGGCTGGATGAGAGAGGCAAGCGTGCATTGTGGCGGTGGTGGCAGTGGTAGTGAGTAGTGGTGAGGCTGGGTGGGTGGAGGAGCCATCTGGCCAGGCCAGGTGAGGTCATAGGCACAGAAGGCCCTCACTCTCGCTGCAGCCTTCTCTGTGGGCACCTGTGCAGTCACCCCAGCACAGAGTTCACCCCGGCCCTCTGCCCAGCAGCCCAATGGGAGAGCTTCCTCTCTTCTCCCAGAACAGAGTTTGCCCCGCCCCTCTGCCCAGCAGCCCAATGGGAGCCTTTACGTCCTCTGTTGTTGTGTTGGCACTTTGTGATAAATAAGTGGGTTTTGGGTTGCAGTTTGGGCACTCGGTCTCTAAAAGGTTTGCCATCACTGACCTAGTTAAACACATTTTGGGCATACAGTTGTACCTCGCTTAAACAGCATAATGCGTTCCACAGGATTGTTCCTTAAGCGAGTTTGCTTTTTAAGCGAAACACCATTGTAAGTGACCAATGGGGGAGGGGATTGCGAACCCCGATTTATTTGTTAAGTGAGTTTTTGGTTGGTTTTATTTGTTAAGCGAAGCAAACATTCAGAGAAAATTGTGTTCTTTAAGCGGGTTACTCTTTAAGCGAGGCGCTCTTTATGCGAGGTTTGACTGTACTACTGAATTGATCAATGAGCAGAGACATGTGAGAGACCTGGATCAAAATTTATGGTATATGCTTATCTTTAACTCCAAAGGTCAAAGAGGTGGAATGCCAAATGCAGGCTGGACATTATGTGGCTTCCTGTTATTTTGTCCAGCAAGGAAGAGCTAGCTGTCAAACTCAGTTTTGGCCACAAGAGTGTAGTATAGGGTAAAATATACACTAGAAAGCATCTGGTGAGTGTGACAATTTTTTCCTTTCTCTTGCAAATATGCCTACCACTAACTTTAAACTGCACAAAATATTAGTCACCATAACTATAACACCATAACTCCCAACCATTTGCACTCTATTAGTGTACTATTATTATTATTTTGGATAATGCTTTATGAATCTGAAATATTTTGGCTAATGCAGATCTCTTAGACTTTACAGTGCCCCAGGACTCTTCATTTATTATTATTATTATTATTATTATTATTATTATTATTATTATTATTATTATTATTATTATTATTATTATTATTATTATTATTATTGCTGTTGTAGACTGCTTTGACTAGCCTTCTGGAAACCGTACACAGATTTTTGCACAGTGTAATATGTTTTATTTAGTGTAACATGTTAAGCGCATTGATTTATGGAAATCAATAGTGTCTGAAAAGCCACATAAACATGTTCTTGACTACTTCATGGACTTGATATTTTTTTTCTACATCTCATGAACATCACCACTCCAAGTGCCTCACAAACTGAGGTGTGGTGTGGTGAAGGCTTCTAAGGAGAGGACATTTTCATTACAGTACTACGTGCGAGGAGGAAAACTGCCACGGCCTGGCTATCCCAATGTCTTTTCCACCTCTCTGCACTCTTTATCCTGGGCTAGGAGGAATACACAGAGGATGAATGGGAGCTAAAACTGTTGACCAGTTGAAGGACTGTAGTTTCATTTTGAAAAAACTGCTGCCATTTCCTCTTTTCCTTAATCAAGGAAAAATATTCTAATAACCATTATCTGTTCCTGGTAGATTGTAACCAAAAGTCAAGGACTGGAAATAGTCCCTAAATTTCCCTTTGGAGTAACAAAACTGAGTTCCAAATGCTAGAATGGGTTTTGTAGATTTCATTGAAGAGAATGAAAGAAAACGAAGAGTACTGTATATCTGTAAAACATGAGCAAGATATGATCAATTGCTTCAAACGACAGATCAAACACAAGTAAAAAGAGTACAATCACACATTTGGATGCTATAGTCAAAGCCAGCACACACTGAAAATAAGAAACTCTATCTTTCCTCAGTCTAAAATTACTACAAAGTAAGCCCTTTTAGATGTCTTGGGAAGTAGAGAAACATAGGCCTCCCCTGCTCGAAAGCCAGTCATGTCTGACTCTAGGGGGATGTGTTCATCTCTGTTTTCACCCAAAGAGCCAGCGCTGTCTGCATCTGCAGATATTTCCATGATCATGTGGCAAACATGACTAGATGCTGAAGTGCATGGAACACTGTTACCTTTCCCACTGAACAGTACCTATTTATCTACTTGCAATTTCTTGCCTTCAAATTGCTAGACTGGCAGGAGCTGGGACAGACAATGGGGGCTCACGCCATCACACAGCACTCATGTTTAGAAGAGCTGAACCGCTGACCTGGTCATCAAGGTCAGCGTCATAACCACTAAGCCACTATGACCCTAGAGAAACATACCTGTCCCATTAAATGGATGGGACAGCTGTTCAGACTCCTCTTGATTCCCTGAAGAGGCATAAATGAAGACAACTCTCCTTTTCAGAGAATCCTTGCTCATCTGTCCAATGCAGGGGTGCCCAAACTATGGCCCAGGGCCCAGATCCAGCCTCTGATGCCAATTCATGCAGCCCATGAAGCCCTTATCATTCCTGGAAGCAGAAGTAAAACGCGCCTGTATGGGCGCATTTTACTTCTGCTTCCAGGAGTGACGAGGGCTTTGTGGGCCGGATGAATTGGCATGGGGGCTGGATCCGGCCCCCAGGCCATAGTGACTGGTTCCCTGAACCATGTGACTGGCCTGTGGCCTGAAAAGTTTGGGCACGCCTGGCCTAATGGGTCATACAGGTGAATGGATGGTCTGCAATAGCCCTTTGGTGTAGCTCTTCCCGGACTACATTGCTTGAAGGAATAAGCAAACTCTAGCCAGGAGTCAGGCCATTTCCCTCCTCTTTCCCTCTCCTTTTCAGATGTTAAATATATATTGGGGAATCCTGTTACTGGTAAGCCAGAAAGTTTATATTGCAAAGGTATGAAATCTCTTTTTATGATGTGTCTCACATTTTATCTGGATTGTTTTTTGACTGACCAACAGATTAACCCTTTCCATTTCCTGACACTTTAACTGCTAAATATTCTCCCCACAGACACTCATCATTCCCCTTTCTTGTGGTCCCTTCAGCACCATGTGAAGACATTTTAATTTTCCTGTCCCCTTTGAATAATAAAATTAAAGAGGTGTAACATTGTTTTGATAACAATACTGACACCGTGCTTGATAGTTAGGTTATTGTTTTTCCTTTCCACTGGAGGCATTTTAAATGCTGTATTTTATATTCTTAGTTATATAATTTATATGTACATTTTAATGTTTTTAGACTCTCTAGAAAGCCTGGTAGGATATAAGCGATGTTAGAAATAGATAAATGCACACATCCATACTGCAGAAGGAAAATAGCATCTGTATAAAAACTGTATCAAGAAAATAAGAAGTGAGAACAAAATTTACTGCTCATATGAAAAATACTTAGTTTTCACACCTGGACAGGAAAATAAACATTTAATGAGACTCAGAAAACACAGCTTTAATATTGCAGAGCTTAGGTAAAAAAAAACTTTTTTCAAATCTAAGTATCCTGGGTTGAGCTTAAGAGAAAATTTCCATTCACCACAGTTGGGATCACCTTTGGTCAGCTATGCTTGACATGCTGCCTGATTCCTCCTGGTCTATCACATGAAAACATCCTAAATATTTTCCTTATGTGAGGAGCCATTCTGTGTAGATAGAAGAAACTGGGACCCTTACATCATATTGTATGGCATGGGACAATGATACTCTGTGGAAAAAAAATCTCCATGAGTAGCTGCCAATAAATATTAGTCGGGCGGATGCAGGCCTTACAGGAGTTGGCAAAAAGACATGCAATAGGATAGTCTGAGAATTGTTCTTCGGAAGTAGAGAATTCCCTCTCTGGGATGCTGTTTTTGATTAGCATTAACATGTACTCCAGTTCCTGCAATTGTGAGTAATTGTACCTTATAAAGGCCAAACACCCACTTTCAACCACTAGGTCATATGGCTAATTGACTTTGATTTGGCTACAGTTGGTGCTACCTAGTGGATAAACCAATTTTAACCTCAATTCCCTGATGGAGGGCTCTGGGATCTTTTTATTGCCCTGTTTCCTGACCAAATAGAAGTTTACCATTTCAAAAGGTGTATGCACATGGCTATTAACTGATATTCTTCATTTAAGGAGCTGGGGAATAATATCCAACCAACAGCTACCTGAGGTGTATTTTGAAAACCATCCTTCCAATCAGTGATGGGATGTCCCCGGTTCCAGACGGTTCCCTGGAACCAGTAGGACCAATCCCGGAGGGTTCTCCGGGAGGGGAGTCCACTTTTGAGGCGTCTGATTCCGGACGCCTCACCGAAAGAATTTTTTTTAAAAAAAAATTGGAGCAAAAATGGCTCCAATTGACTGCGCATGCGCAGAAACTCAATCTGACGCATTGCGCATGCGTCAAATTGAGTTTCTGGTCATGCGCACTAAATTGGAGCCAAATGGCTCCAATTTTTTTTAAAAAAATTCTTCCGAAGCTGGAGCCACCCCTTTTTAGAGTGGCTCCGGCAGCAGCAGCGGCAGCCCTAAGAGAAGGGCACCTCCCCTAGCCGGCCACCGAGCTCCCGCGGGCACGTTGGTGACTGCACGGGCCATCTGCCGCCGCCGCGCCCTCCTAGGGACTTGGGCCCGACAAACCCCCATGCCCTGGGTAAGCCCGGCGGGGCTCACCACCGCCGCATCCTCCTCCGCCGGGCGCCTGCAGCTTCCTCGAGCCGGTACCTTTTCGGCCCGGCTCTGGCTGCGGCCACGGGCTGGAGCCGCCACCATACCCACTGGTGTCCGCAGGCCCTGGCCACCCGGCGGAGGAGGATGCAGCGGTGGCAAGCCCCACCGGGCTTGCCCAGGGCATGGGGGTTTGTCGGGCCCAAGTCCCTAGGAGGGCGCGGTGCGGGCGGACGGCCCGGGCAGGCACCAACGTGCCCGTGGGAGCTCGGTGGCCGGCCAGGGGCTGCAGGCAGCTGTGGCGGCCGTGGCCGGCGGCTGCAGGGCCGGTCGCGGCCTTCGTAGGAGGAAACGGCCGCAGTCGGGGGCAGCGTGTCTTGCTGGGTGGCCCCGGGCCACATGGAGGTTCGTCGGCGCCAAGGAAGGTAAGTGAGGCTTTTATATTTAGGGTGGGTGGGTGATTTATTTGTGTTTTGGGTGGGTGGTTGTACTTTTATTTAATTTTTATTTTATTTATTTCTTTATTTTATTTCTTTAAGTTATTTACAGGTCTGTGTGCATGTTTATTTTTTTATTTTTATTTTATTTTTGGCCTTGCCCACAACGTCATGATGTCATGACGTTGGCTCCGCCCATGACGTCATGACATCATGACATTGGCCACACCCATGACGTCCATGATGTCATGGCGTGGTAGTAGAATTTTTGACATCCCATCACTGCTTCCAATGCAGCCTGCATTTCCCCCCCTAACTCATCTCTAAGAAAAAGGGACTGGGATAGATACTTGCTATGAATTTTTGGGGTTTCTCATTTACAATTTTCCTGAACTATCCACAAGAAATTGGTGTATGCCTAGAACAGTGATGGCAAACCTCTGGCACGCATGCCAGAGGTGACACTTGAAGCCCTCTCTGTGGGCACCCATGCAGTCACCCCAGCATGGAGTTTGCCCCACCCCTCTGCCCAGCTGCCCAATGGGAGCTCTTCCTCCCTCCTCTATCACAGAGTTCATCCCGCCCCTCTGCCCAGCACTTGGATAGCACTTGGATAGCACTTGGAATCAATCAAGTTATTTTGGTGTGTGAGGTAAAAAGAAAATCCTACACAGTGCCTCCCCCTCTCTGGTGATAAAAAACTAAATGAAACAAAATAATAGGAAAAAGCAAATAAAATTGAATTCTCTAAACTCAAAATCTGCTTCCTGAAAAACTTAATTCTGCCTAATGGTAGGATTTTCACTGGTCCCAACTCATTTCCACAAAATGAGAGAGAAAGCAGATGCAAACCTATTTATCTTCTATAAAATTCTTTCCTGCTTCAGCAACTCCGCACACCATGGATGCCTGCCCTGATCCTGTCACATCACAGTCTTACATATACCTGGATCCCTGAAGAGACCAATAACAAGGCATCGTCATGTCTATGTCAAGCCCAGAGAACTTTCCAGTTAGTTCTGCCTACATCCCTCCCCTCCCCACAAACCTGTGAATTTTTTTTTAAAAGCCTGTGAAAAGCCAATGTGCAATTAATGGCATAGGTAATTTTGTCCTAAGTGGAATGATAGCAATAAAAGGCAGCTGAAGGAATTCAATTGCAAGAGTGCACGGCAGATTTTAATGGACGTTGCTTTCATGCTATAATGGACAACAACAAACACTAGATTCTGTGAAAGCTTGTGTTGCTATTTAATTTCTTTCTCAGAAGAGGCAGAGGCACAGGCAGGGTTTGACACATTATTTCCCAAGGAAGCAAATGGAAGTATGTATGTGCTTCAAAAGTCTATTACTATGTGTGTACTAAGCAAGCAAGCAGGATATCCATCTAAATAGACTGATTCACTGACTGGCTGATGCTGAGGGGAAATGCAGATCCTGAGCTGCCTTTGAACAAAACAGATCAACCAAAGACATCATCCCTTTTGCTCCTTCTCTGCTGAACCACTCTGTTCCTCCAGCACTAAATGTGTCCTCTTGTAAGTGTGACGGATGGCATTCTCTCTGCGATCTTGCCCTCTTGTCCTCTCCCCCATTGCAAACATGCTTTGACTTCTGTGACAAGTCAGACATCCAAGTCATTCTTTGGTGCTGTGATTTAACCTTTCTGCAACACAGCTATTGCTTAAAGACATGTACTTTTCTTGGGGTGGGGGGAGCAAACACCTCAGTGACCTTCATGGCCTTAGAGAATGAGACAGGATGACCCTCATGAGATCTGTCACACAAGTTCATTGGATGCTGGTGTGCTCTAAATCTGATTGAAAATGATTGTCAAATAATGAAAAGAAGCTCTTCCCTGGTTTATCTGTCTGGCAGTGAATTATCAAGCACTGTCATTCTCAGGGAAACATTGCATAACCACACAGTTAAGCTAAAGGCAAGATCACTGAGGTGATCTTTCAGTGGTTATTGCCACAAAAGAAGCTGGCACAGTCCCGCATGCAGTGGTGGGCATCAGCAGGTTCGCACCAGTTTGCCAGAACCAGTAGCTGAAATTCTGGCTGGCCCTGCCCATCCATGTTTTGAAATAAAGTAGTCCTAATTCAGGTGCAATGCAGGGGCTTTCCCCTGGCCATGCCCACCATACCATGCCCACAGTGTGGTAGTAAAAGTTTTTGGAGCCCACCACTGCCCACATGTCTTATGAAAGGTGTTACTCATAGACATAGACTGTAGCATAGGTGTTGCCAGACTTGGCCTCACTAGGCCCCAATCCTGAACTTCATTCCCAGTGCCCTGTGAAGGGATCAAGAAGACACGGAGTCAAGCCACTCTTCAGGGTGAGGTGTGCCCAGCTTTGTGGGAACGTCTCTTTTATTAGCTTTCTTATCACTAAGCAATACATGATTAGCTAAGGCCAGGGTGAGGCACGTGCTGTTATGATTGGCTAAGGCCAGGGTGAGGCACCTGCTGTTTTGCTAAGATGTGCTGTGTCATAGAGATAAGGGGGGGAAACGCCCAGGCGAGACATAAACAGGCTGCTTGTTGTGGGGCAGAAAGATAAGGGGGAAACGCCCAGGCAAGACATAAACAAGCTGCTTGTGTACCAGAGAGATAAGGAGGAAATGCCCAACCAAGATGTGGTTTGCCAGCATCTGAGGCAGAAGTTAATCATCCCTACATCTCCCCCTTTTTTGTTTTTAAGCAACTTGTGAGCATAATACACTTGTTTCTGGGTTGCACGAGGTTCAGCACGAAATCGTTGAAAACAAATAGCTAGCAGGAAAGGTATACATTGGGCAAAACAGCAGATTGAAACTAGACATGCGAGTGTGATTAAACCATACTAAAGGATAATTCTAAACCAAGCCCCATTGGGAAGCCAAGACCATAAGGCATTCCACCAGGAAGGAAGGACATCCCTTTTGATGTTGTACATTATGTCTTTTAGAGAGTTCAATTGATTCTGAATCTTGTTAGAGTTATCAGAGAGATTAAAGCAGCACATGTGCTGAACAGATTCACATCCTTGATGATGAAGCAACAGCAAATAATCAATTGCAGCTCGATTATCTAAGATAGCATTTCTTAATTGGAACTGCTCTTGGTTTAGCAACTGAATAGCCATAGAGGTATGATTGATAGCCTTGACAAAGGCGCAGGCAAGTTTACCCAGTTGTCGTGCATTTCCAGCAGCTAATCCAGGGACACCAATCAAGCTAACAGCAAGAGAAATATACTCAGCTTGGGATAGTATAGTAACAGAGCTGTCGCAATTGGGGGGGAGCTGCTCTACCGCTATATCGCGGCGATAGTGAATCAATCCAGGGGAAGCAATAGTAGTACGATTAGGCATTACCACTACCATGCGGCTAAGACAGCAAGTGGTATCAGATAAATTAGCAGGGATATAATTCCAGGTTTGAGGACCACAGGTCCAAAACCATCCAGTAGGCAGTATAATGTGTGCAAAGGAAGCTGGGATCTCCTCCAAATTGGCCCCCGTGCAGCTAAGACCCCCTACGCCTACTTTTAAGTATCGGCATTTGCCTTTCTTCTTAGAGGTGGGGTTACTGCAGTTAACTATCCTAGCACATTTGCTTACCTTGCTGGCGGCCACATTAGGAGTGTACAGGGACAATGCACCGGGAGGTAACTGTTTCACTATCTTTCCCCAAAAATAGTGAAGCTTATAGCTATTAGCGATGTTATCATTAAAATCGCTTACCTCATAGCCACCAGCTTGTCCTGTGCCTTTGATGTTTTCAGAGGAGTAGCAAACTGGTATAAGGCATGTACTAAGGAGATGATATGAGTCCATGCTTTGCTATAAGCAGAACTCTGTTTGGTTGGTAATGGCAGCTAACCGATATCAAATGTTGTATTCAAAGCGAGAAGAGAGGTCCCCATCAGTTTTCCCTCCCATCGGCATCATTATCAATATTAATGAGCATATAATGAGGACAGAATTGGCATTTAAGCAAGCAATAACAGCAACAACAAAGTTTTCGGGAGTCTTTTCCATTCCTGCTTTATCCAGGGATCGCTGGGCATCATCCGACAGTGCCTTCACCTGCCCCCAGGTTATCGGAGAGTTCTTCATTCCTCTTTTCCTTTCCCTGGTCTTTTTCCCATCTGGAACTTCCTGCAGATGGAGGTTGAAGTTTGGAATGGAGTTGCTCAGACCCTGATGCCACGCCATCCTTCCAAGGTCGGACCAGCTGTGCAGGGACCCAGAGAAGTCCTTGGTCAGTGGAGACAGCCGTGTAACCTCGGCCCCAGGTGATCAATGGAACAGGTCCTTTCCAAGCTGGATCCGGGAGGCGCTTGTATTGTACGAGGGGGGCAGGCAGGACCTCTAGTTGTCGATAGTGATGTTGAGCCCTGGATAAAAATTGAGAATTAAATTGAGAAAGGTTAAGGTGGTTGAGGGTAAAGAGTACGCTAGCAAGCCATTCCTCCTTCTCAGGAAGAGATAGGGGTACTCCCTCTTTTTGTTTTTGATGATCCAATGCCTCCTTGAGAGTACGGTTAGCACGTTCCACAATGGCTTGTCCTTGGGAATTGTAAGGTATCCCAAATGTATGGATAATTTGCCATCTAGTGCAAAACTCAGCCATAGCAGTGGAGCAATACACTGGACCATTGTCAGTCTTTAGCCTAGTAGGCTTTCCCATGACTGAGAAGCAGCGGACAAGATGGTTGCAAACATGTTTGGTCTTTTCCCCTTTGTGTGGGGTGACCCAAAGATAGCCTGAATATGTATCAATAGTAACATGAAGATATTTCCATGGAGAAAAAGGAGGAAAGTGAGTAACATCCATTTGCCAAAGCTGATTTGCACCCAAACCACGAGGGTTGACCCCGGTAGCAGGGTTTTGTGGTTGCTGAGCACATTACGGGCATTGTTGAATGATCGCTTTGGCCTCTGCCAAAGGAATATGAAACTCCTTGGCAATAGCTTTGGCATTCTAATGGTGTATTGCGTGACTCTCCATAGGGGAGCAGTACAGCACACACAGTTGTTCATCAGCCATGGTGTTACCCTTGGTGAGATTACCTGGAAAGGACTGATGACTGCGAATGTGGGCAATGAAAAAGGGTGCCCTTCGAGCGTGTAGTAACATTTGAAGGGATAGCATCAATGACAACAAATTAGAATCCATAGATGGAGAGACATAACTTCCAACAACATTAGTTACATATAAACTATCAGATATGAGGTTGACAGGCTGCTCTTTAAACAGATCAAAGGCCAAAATGACTGCCGCCAATTCAGCAAGTTGTGGTGAGCACTGCGGCAATGTGAATTGTGATTTCCATTGATCCTGCTCCTGCCATGCAACAACCCCCCGCTTAGGGCTACCATCAGTGTAGACTGTGGTGGCTTGAGTAAGTGGAACAGGGGAAAGTAAATGAAACAACTTAATGGGAATATGTTGAGCGACCTGCAGTCGTGGATCTTTTGGGGAATGATATAAAATCTGTCCCATGAAATCAGCGGTGGCAAACTGTAATTCAATTGAGGTATGCAAACCAGCTTCCCAAATCTGGAGAGGGACCGGTAGGATTATCTGGACTGGATCCATGGCGAATAGGGCATGGCAACGCTGGCACCCTTTGGAAATGATTTGGGCTAACATGGATAAAAAAGGGGTGATAGTATTTTTTGCAATATGTGATAAGTATAACCACTCAGGAATGATGAGCTTCCCTGAAATGGTTTCCTGACCGATCACAGCAAAAAGCTGTTTGATGTCTCCAAGGCATATCAATTCTGGTGGGCAATTTAGTTCCGCCCTGTCAACCCAGACCTTTACCATGGCAGCATTGACTTGCTGCTCAACTGCTTGTTGACCAGCAGTCAATACAATAGTATCAGACGGACTCTTGCCTGCCTTAAGGGCATCAAAAAGTGGGCTAAGGGTTGTAGTGGTCAATTTGTAATATGGGCGTAGCCAATTTATGGCCCCCAAAATTTGCTGCAAGGTGACATAGTTAATTGTGTCAGGAATCTCAATGCGGGGCAACACCAACATAGAGTACGCAGCCATCATGCGATGACCTAAGTAAGAGAATGGTTCAGTGAGCTGGAACTTCTCAGGTGCCACAAAAAGACCATATAGGGTGAGGTCTTGTTGCAAGATTTTTAGCCAGTCTAGAGGTAAGTGGACTCTCCCGACCAAGATGTCATCCATGTAATGATAGACAATCAATTCTGGGAACCATTTACGAAATGGTTCCAAGGCCACAGTTACATAAAATTGACACATGGTGGGGCTATTGAGCATTCCTTGGGGCAACATTTTCCAATGAAAACGGGTGGTGGGTTGAGAATTATCCAAAACAGGAACGGTGAAAGCAAAATATTTCCTGTCCTTTTCCTGCAGTGGGATAGTGTAGAAACAATCCGTGAGGTCAATGACTGCCGCTTCATAATCATGAGGTATAAGATTTGGGTTTGGGGTACCACATTGCAGAGGACCCATAGGTTCAATTATTTTATTAATTTCCCTCAGATCATGAAGTAGATGCCACTTCCCAGATTTTTTCTTTATGGTAAAAATGGGTGTATTATATGGACTACTGGTGGGTTCAATATGGCCTGCAGTCAACTGCTCCTGTACAAGTTGACGAAAAGCCTCCAATTTTTCCCTGGGAAGGGGCCATTGTTCAACCCAGACAGGCTGATCAGTCTTCCACATGAGCAGAAGAGCTCGATGAGGATTATTCATCGGCAATCAGGGTGGCTCCGACCTGTGCTAGCAGGTCCCTCCCCCACAAGTTGATGTCGATAGGCAATACACAAGGTCTAATATGAGCAATGTCCAATCTGTCCGCCTGTAGGCGTACTGGCAACCACTGAGAGCTCCTTCGTGAGGCCTGGCTACCGCTGAACCCCCAGACGGAGGGGGCGATTTCCATTGGCCATGAAGGGTCCCAGCGCGCAGAAGCTATCACGGAGAGATTGGGACCTGTACCAAGTAGCCCCTCCAATAACTTACCATTGAGCCAATACTTACGTGTCGGCTTACTCCGGCCAATCTGTTCTCTCAGAGCAGCAATCTGTGGATGATAATTATTGTCAACTGCACCAGGGCGAGTGGAGCCGAAGCCCCCTGTGCGTGAAATTTGTTCGGTGCCCCCTGGTGACTGATAAGGGATGATAACCAATTGGGCCCATGAATCTCCCTTTCGCAATTGCAAAGGGAGGTGACTCCAGAATTGGACATAGATTATACCTGTATAATCTGAGTCAATGACTCCAGGCACAATCATTATGCCCTGTTTTCCTGCTGATGTAAAGTTTATGCAGATTTCTCTCCTGAAGGCCTGAGCCCTTACTGTCTAGCAGTACTTCTGAGGTATAAGTATAAGTAGTAATAGTACCCAAAGTTTTTCTGAGGAGAAGATTCCATAGCCTAGCAGTGGCTGAGAACATCGCCGCCTCCTCTGGGCCCACAACAACAGCCTGAGGAGAAGACTCCATGGCCTGGCAGGCGGCTGAGGACCTTGCCCACTCCTCTGGGGCCACAACAACAGCCTGAGGGGAGTTAGTCTGTGTTCTGGTTTGGTTGTATTTTGTATTTTGTGAGGTTATATTTTATAATTTTTATTGTACTGTTGCTGTTTTGACTGTAAGCCGCCCTGAGTCACCTCGGTGAGTGGGCGGCAATAGAAATCTGAATAAATAAATAAATAAATTTTCTTCCCTTTTACTATTATACTTGCTACCAAATTTACTAGCGTATAAGATGGACCAGAGTATAACATGCACCCCGTTATCTCCAAAATAACCCACTATAGGCCTCTATATACAGTACAAGACAAACTCTATTTTCCAGTGTATTTTAAGGGGGTGTGGGGGAGTGGGTTTTATATGCCAGCAAATACAGAATATGTTTTCCTGGGGAAAGTAGAGATCTGGCCATACTGGATTATATGCTAATCACTACAAATTTAGTGATGTTGAAAAGTGCTAGAAAACTTTAGCTAATGTAAAATGTGGTGGCCAGATTATTATCTGTCATATCACAATAAAAGGTAAAATTATTGCATCTTAGTCCTTTTCATCAGGAGGAATTTATTTTATTCAATTTATTTGTTGCTAGTGGAGCATGAAGAACTGTGCAGATAAATACAACTGTGATTTGGATAATGTAATTAAAAGGCTATATTTGGTACATTTTGGAATCACAAGTTTGCCACCCTAATCTAAAATTTAAATGTCACTGGAGACAAAAGAGAGTATGACAGGGTATAATCAAGAATATACATTGCCCTGTGAGGCAACATGATCCAGTAGTCTCTTTGTGTTTATATCAGTATTAAATGAGAATGTTAATTATTAGATCCATTTACATTTCTCCCCTTAGATATCAGGGTAGGACATTTTATCCGCCAGAGTCAAATTCTGTTGCCGAATCCACAAAGAACTAGACAGTATACATTTTACGACATTATCACCTAAAGAGTTATAGAACAGCATTCTCTAGTTTCAACCACTATCCATGTAGAAGTGGCTTAAAAACAAACAGACAAAATAACTGAGACAAAATCATCCCAACCAATCTATTGCATCTTGTCGCTGGGTACTTTATATAAACAACAACAACCCAGCATAATATATTGGGAGAAAAAGAACCCACAGCATTAGTTCAACAAAACATGGTGCAGTTAAAAAGAAATGAAACCTGGTGAATAAGAATTAACTGCCCTATTTGTCATACAAGAGTCCTGACTGTAGGTGGCAAGTACAGTAATACCTCATATAACATTAGTATCGAATAACACGAAAATCGCATAACATCAAGGAATCTGGGGGGAAGAATTGCATCAGATAACATTAAGATCCTATGGGATGCTTCAGATAACAACCGCGAAAGCCTGTGTGGTTACAATGTATCTCTATGGATCCCATAGAGGATCAGATAACACGAAAAATCATATAACACGAAGACTTGTGGAACCAGGTTTTAGTGTTATATGAGGTTTTACTGTACTGGGAACAGGATGTTGGTCAGAATTATATGTCCATCAGCAGTAACAAGTCTGGCACAAAGCCCAACTATGGTATTAAAAACTTTCCAGTCTGTTTGCATGGAAAATAAACCTGCCCAATTGTAGTCATGTTACAGAATACAATTTTCTTCGGACCTTGGTTCTAAGATGATAAGTAAAAGCCAGGTGGTATGGTTTCTACAAGCAGTGAAAGTAGATAGGGCCCTCACCATTCTACTTCCAGAAACCAATTGGCCAGGCAGTTATACTGTTTTTTACTTCAACTTTGAAGACTGCATAGCATCCCCTGCTACCCGTGAGCTTGCAGATTAGACTGGGACAGGGAGGTTGGCAGGGTGTGGGGCCAGAGGGCTCAGCAACAGCATCCCAGGATGTATCAGTATTCCAGACTGCTACTTAGCAATAGCAATTACACTTATATACGGCCCCATAGTGCTTGGAGCACTCTCTGGGTGGTTCACAAAGTAACTAGCATTTTGCTCCCAACATGCTGGGTACTCATTTTACTGACCTTGGAAGGATGGAAGGCGGAGTCAACCTGGATTCCCATCAGGATTGAACTCAGAACAGCAGTTTTGGCTGCAGTACAGCAGTGTAACCACTGAGCCATCAGGCTTCTTTGAGGCCCATGGAAACTCTAGTTGTCTAGAGTTGATTGGACTTTACTGTGAATAAAAGTTTGCAAAGCTATTTTTATTCTAAAATAGATTGGCCACATGTCTTCGTTTTTCTCATTTTCGAGAAAAGAACACTGGACCGCAGGAATTAATATTCTTAGTGACATGAAACAGTGTAAAAGGAGGACACACTAGCATCTTATAAAAATTGAGAGCATATTAATATTGGCTAGCAAAGAAAAGAACTCAGAAGACAGAAAGCCTTCTATAGCTGAAGTTAACATGACTACCTAATTAACTACTTAATTATTATCAACAAACATACAATACTATAAAATAGCTTTATAAATTTATTTTGGAAGTCATAAGCTAGATAATAATAAATAAGTTCATCATTAATAATACAACCATCAAATTCTGTAGTTTATTAAACCTGCTGCATTTAAAGTGATGCAAGTCATAACAATAGCATATACAGTACTTGAAAGAAAATTGACATACAATGCATTATTCTGTGTTGATATGTATACAGTGGTGGGCAGCAACAGATTCACACACCTTCATGGAGGGGGGTAGCAAAATTGGGTGGCCTCTGGCCAGGAGGTGGTGAAATTGGGTGGCCTTTGGGCAGGGGGGAGGAGTGAAATTGGGTGACCACACCCACCTCCCTGCCCTGCCTCATCAGGTTTTGTCCCTGCAAGTGGTTCAAGGTCTCCCTTGCTCAAAACCCAGTCATATCCAACTCTAGGGTGCAGTGCGCATCTCCATTTACAGCCAAAGAGCCAGTGCTGCCTGTGTTTGCAGATGTATACATGGTCATATGGCAGGCATGACTAGATTGCCCATGATGTAGGCTCTGCCCATGACATAGGGTCCACCCACGATGTAGTCTCTGCCCATGATGTAGGCTGTATGTGGTAATTGAGACAAAATTTTTGCTACCACTGCATGCCCACCACTGCATGCTACCACTGCATGCCCACCACTGCATGTATATATGCAAACAGCATTAGCTCGGGCTTTCAGAACTTCCTTTCTGTGCCATCACAAAAATTTTAGCACAGATTAAGCGGAAGATTCAGCATGTATCTGCCAACTTTCTCATGGATGAATTGTGCCTCTTAGGACCCTACATATGTCTTGTAGGTGGAAGGAAGGAAGGAAGAGGGAGAAGGATGGTGATAGAGGGTTGCTGAGAATATAGAGGTGCACACTATAAAAAATAAATTGATTTGTC
Organism: Furcifer pardalis; assembly: GCA_030440675.1. Lineage (NCBI taxonomy): Eukaryota > Metazoa > Chordata > Lepidosauria > Squamata > Chamaeleonidae > Furcifer > Furcifer pardalis. Next base: position 42,319,113 of record CP126890.1, on the reverse strand, counting down.
AATCTAGTTTACTACCATCTATTCTGAATGGCAGAGGTTCTCCAGAGACTTTGACCAGAGACAATTCCTAAGCCTTTTCAAGATGTAATAGTATATTTATTTTAGAAGGCAGGTGAAGGGGACACATACCAGCCATGCAGAAATACTTTCCATAAGGATTGGGCCTAACATTTTTCACATTCTGAGTACAACCACAAAGAAGAGTTGGTAGCTAGTCGGTTATATTTGTAGGGGAGGATCATTGAAAACAACTCCTCTGTTATGTGGGCTCCTCACTGTGATTTCAATATTTATAGCCACTTAACACTGTAATGAGTGCCTTAGTACATGAGTAAGGATGCACTGGAAAGCCAAATTGGAACGGTTCAGCTTTGCTGTGATTTGAATAGAGTCAGTATTAACTTTGAAATCGAAATCAGCCTTTGTATTTTTCTGTCAGTAAAAAAATTTAATCGAATTCTCCCAATTCATAAGGGGAGCACATCACCTGGTTTTTGATAGTGTAGTCAGGCATTAAGTCCCAGCATTTGTGTCCGTGTTTCTGGGATGACATACTTTAAAAGGAGATACCGTCAAACCTCGCATAAAGAGCGCCTCGCTTAAAGAGTTACTCGCTTAAAGAGCAGAATTTTCTCTGAATGTTTGCTTCACTTAACAAATAAAAACAACCAAAAACTCGCTTAACAAATAAATCAGGGTTCGCAATTCCCCCCCCCCCCCCATTGGTCACTTACAATGATGTTTCGCTTAAAGAGCAATCCTGTGGAACGCATTATGCTCTTTAAGTGAGGTACAACTGTACTGTTCTGACAAAGTCCTGAGAACAATGGCTGTGTGTGCACCCATACCTTAAGACTGCACTTGTATGCTATTTCCCAGTGACCACAAGACTTACAGGGAAATGAGCTCCAGCCTGATCTGTGCTGAATCTTCTTGGTTTGGCTGTAGGGTTAATATTTTGGGGGCCAGGCTGGAGTAATTCCCCAGAAGATAGAAGGGTCATTTTAAGGGTGTTCACTTTCAACAAAATGACCCTTTCCCAATGCAATCAGACACACATCTTTTCCATGAAATGAATGGCTTGAACATAATTATTTGGTTGAGAAAGCATCCCATAAACATTTGCTCAGAAATAAATCTCCATGAATTTAGGGGAGCTTAATTTTAGGCAAAGTGAAATAAGATGACATTTCAAATCCGATAAATTGCAGTGGAACCAAGCTAAGGCTAAATTCCTCGGGGTGACATTGCACCTCCTATTTTTGCCTCCTTTTGCCATCCAAGAATAGAATTCCATCCATCAGAGCCTGCTGCATGTTAATTAATGTGCTTTTGTGATAAGCATAGGGACTTAATAAGGGGATTCCTTTAGAGACAGAGAACCTTGGCCAAGTGATTATAATTAAAAGAACAAAGAATGACTAGCTTAATGGTATCTGAAGGAATCTGAAGATTGCTATTGATATAAGAGTAGCAATTAAAAGCAGTATTTAACTATATCTGACTCGCAGAGCTAACAGCTCTGTTGGATCACGAGAACTGTAAAAAGGATACTCAAAGAAAACAGAGAAGCTCAAATAAAAACACTTTTTTTTTTTTTTTTGGAATTACTGTAGTTTTAAATTCAGCCCAAATTTTTGCCACAAGGAAGTTGCTGGAAGAGATTTAGCAAGGACAAAGTTGCTAAACCTGCTGAAACAGTTCCTTAACATTAAACATCAAAAGGGAGAGAATGGGTATGAGGTACTGTAATAGATAAACTAGTGGGGTGGGGTCAGTGAACCATAATCTCAAAGCATCATAAAAAAAACAGGACTGGTAAACCACATCCGATTACTTCAGAATCAGACATTTAACTGTTTTTCTTTCTCCAGTAAAGCAAATCTGAGCTTTAAATTTTGTGATGAAAGGAATGACTGGCACTTATATGTATGCAAACATATGCACACACATATTTCACAAGCAAAAGCACTCTTTCAAGATGTGCTTTACATTAGGAAACAAAAGGTTAGGTTTCCTTAGAATCTTTCCACACAACATAAAGATTAACCATTTGGAGCCTGGGATGTTTTGTAAAATTCACATTACTCATTTCCCCCTCTACAGAGATGCTCTTCTATTGAGCAAAAGACAATGCAAATATTGAACATGTGTAACTTTACAAGGAATAGAGATTGTATAAAACTGGGGGGGAAAACTGGGGTAGCATATCTGCAGCAGAGAAACACAGGGCAAAGGCAGATGTACAGAGAACATTCAGCTGTGCTCCCCATGTGGTATTGTAAGTTTGTGGGTGATATTGTACTGGCGCATACAGTGATGGGCAGCAAAAAAAATTTGATACCACACTGTGGGCAGAGCCTATGTCATGGGCGGAGCCTATGTCATGGGCAGAGCCTACATCATGGGCGGAGCTTACATCATGGACGATCTAGTCATGCCTGCCATATGGCCATGTATACATCTGCAAACACAGGCAGCACTAGCTCTTTGGCTGTAAATGGAGATGAACACTGTAAATGGAGTCGGATATGACTGGGTTTTGAGCAAGGGAGACCTTGAACCACTTGCAGGGACAAAACCTGACGGGGCGGGGCAGGGAGGTGGGAGTGGCCACCCAATTTCGCTACACTCCCCCTGCCCGAAGGCCTCCCAATTTCACCACCCCCCTGCCCAGAGGCCACCCAATTTTGCTACCCCCCTCCTGGGGGGTGAAAACCTGTTGCTTCCCCACCACTGGGCGCATACCTTCTGCTTAGTAACCTGACAATGATGTCTATAAATCAAAGCACAGTCCAGTTTTACCCCCACGTATGTTGGATTGTCTCAGTGGTTGAATTTGTGGACTCTCCAGGTTATGTTCAACTTTTTTCTTGCCTCTTTATTTCATAAACGGAATGCACATACTGTACAGTATTTGTGTTTTTTCTGAATTAGATGTCAGGTGATTGTTGTCATAATAGATAGCTAGTTCTTCAAGAGCAGGCACTAGTTTAGTCTCTATTTTCTTTACAAAGTCTTTGTAAAGTTTACTGAGTGAATATAGAAAAGCTGTTTTCTATGCTCAACGAACCAAAACCGAGGAAAATTACTTTTCTAGACTACCCCTCCCAGCATTCCACAGCCATCATGACTGCTCTTTGACCAGTCTTTATTCACCTTTATTTTTATTTAAAAGCCTATTACAGTACTTGCTCCTAATAGGAGTCTTCTCCTCACTACCAATTTCCTGTTGCTAAGGAAACCATTTCGTAAGGCAATGGCTATGCAAGAGATTAACAGTTTGTATTGTAACTGGACAATGAAAAAATAACTAGCAAAGACATAAGCATTCCTGGCCATTTAGCGTTCTACTGGCATTTCATTGAAAATGCACACAATCAGGTAGACACCTGGATCTGACCATTACAGAATAAAGAACAGTCAAGCACTCCAAAGTCATCAAGGCTTTCACAAATTATATTTTCTTTTTATACAAGTAGTACAAAAATGAAAACTACATAGGAAATGCTTTAGGGAATGGCGGCTTAGCATTTGTAGATAACAGCCCAATTGGAAGAAAATCTTCCTTGCATTCAGTTCTGGTACTGAACAAAAAGATGAATAGAAATGTCTATCATTTTTGAAAAGCACAAAAGAAGTCTGCATCAAGTTTTCCTTCAAGGCCAACTCCACCATCTTTCCTCATATCAAAACCCACTGAGAAGGGGTAGAATTTTCCACTGAAATTGCCAAGATGTTGATTTTTCAAGTGTTCTGCCCTTGTTACTTGGTGCAGCTAGGAACCCCTGTTTGTAATAATAATAATTTCGTGTCAGAGATTACTCTGCGTTGAAAGGATTTTTGCTGGAGAAACTCCACTCAGAAGATGCCCGAATGAGACACCTTTCATGTCCCCAAGTGCAGCTCTCAGGTACTGAAACCCAGCCTTCCAATCTCCAGCTCAGTGTCTTAACCACCAAGCTACCTGCTTATGACTCGAGCACTGCTTGGAGTAGTGAATTTGTTGCTTCCTGTGGATATCTATTAGATTATGAGAAGAAGATGTCAATGTGGCCTTCTAGAGGCCTTTTGCACTAGCCGAAAAGGCCTGTTATTATCAAAGGCCTCTCTTGGGTCATTCCTTTTCAACTAGTACAACAGCTGTGCCCTGCTGTGCCATGTAGTTTAGAGTGTAGAGCTTTGCGTAGTTTAGAGTACTTCCGCTTCTGGGAGCGATGAGGGCTTTGCGGGCTGGATGAATTGGTGTCAAGGGCCGGATCTGGCCCCTGGGCCATAGTGACTGTCTCCCTGAACCACGTGACCAGCCCACAGCCTGAAAAGTTTGTAAGATTTATATTTTTTGAATCTGTAATGATTTGTGATAATGCTACTGTATGTAGTATTATGATATTGTGGAACCTGTAACTGTATATTTTGTATCTCTGTTAGATGCCCAGAGTTGCTCTGTGAGTGGGGCGGCATACAATAATAATAATAATAATAATAATAATAATAATAATAATAATAATAATAATAATAATAATAATAATAATAATAATAATAATAATAATAATTTGGCTTTATAAATGGATTCACTATTTTCACGTAAAGGTTTTTTGGGAAGCTAATTTCAGGATACTGTCCAACTCTGCTATGTTGATGTGACACATGAATTGCCTATAAAGAAACAAAACAGAGTTATTATTTCCTTTTTTCCCATTTGATCACCACTTGTTAAAACCACATGATTTACAGAATCATATAAATACGTTCTGATATGATCCCATTATTACTTTATCAATATTCACTAAATCTGGTTACAGTTGTACCTCGCTTAAAGAGCATAATGCGTTCCACAGGATTGCTCTTTAAGCGAATTGGCTCTTTAAGCGAAACACCATTGTAAGTGACCAATTGTAGGGGGGATTGTGAACCCCGATTTATTTGTTAAGTGAGTTTTTGGTTGGTTTTATTTGTTAAGTGAAGTGAACATTGAGAGAAAATTCTGCTCTTTAAGAGAGTAACTCTTTAAGCGAAACGCTCTTTATGTGAGGTTTGACTGTAGTTAATATTTCTGCTCCTCTTCCCCTGGGCATACATTATGAAAATCTACCTAGGAAACCTGACAATAACATCAGTAATACTTTCTGTTCCAGTACTATCTGCATCCCGCTTTCTATATCTGGTATGAAATATTTGCTACTGGCAGCAAATTCCACATAAAATATCAACTGCCATTTCCTGAAACTGCTGACACTATAGGTCATGAAGTCACACATAGACGTTATAGCAGGGGTGCCCAAACTATGGCCCATGGGCCAGATCCAGCCCACACTGCTGTCATCGCTCCCAGAAGCAGAAGTAAAATGCACTCGCACGGATGAAGTAAACAGAAGTAAAACATGCCCCCACGAGGGCAGTGTGGGCCAGATGAATTGGTGTCAAGGGCTAGATCCAGCCCACAGGCCCTAGTTTGGGCACCCCTGCCTTATAGGTTTGGGTCTTAAATGGGCTAATTCAGATTGTTTTGATTTAGTCATTTAAGGTAGCTGAGTCCCTACAGACATTTTTTGTTTATTACACTGATGGGAGTTTTAGGGTTCAAACATCTGAAGAATACTGTTCTCCACCCTTAGTATTTGAAAGATTTATTTAATATGCCACACTTCCATTGGGATTTTCACATCCCCAGAGTAGTTTGCTTTTACATTGAATTGTAACTTACCATGGACCAAAAGCTTATCACCTGAAGGGCGCTTTACCCAAATATTCTGGTAAGAGAAACACATCCCAGATCTTGGGCACTCTGTTACCAGTGAACTTTAGAGGAAATGATATGGATTAAAACCCATTTGATCAACTTTGCAAAGATAGGCTCTTAAAGTTAACTTTTCTTTTCATGTACACCATGGCTATGAATAATGTATAATTATTGTCTAATGTAGAGGAAATGATGGTACTGCATTTCCTCTACATTAGACAATAATCATATGTTATTCATAGCCATGGTGTACATGATGGTATGCTGTTTTCCCCCTCATACTGAAACTACAGTAAGAAAACAATTAGACATGTCTTTATTTGATGAAGATGGCTTACTTCATGGAGTTCTTTCACTTGGTGATGTGCTGTTAGAATGCTTGCTCATGTGAAGCATTCTCTGGCTGACTGGCTGGCTCCCTCTAATCAACTATGTATGTGTGTGTGTGTGTGTGTGTGTGTGTGTGTGTGTGTGTGTGTGTGTGTGTGTGTGTGTTTGTGTGTTTGTTTGTTTATTTATTCAGATTTATATTGCCACTGATGTATGTATGCATGCAGTGGTGGGCAGATGTTGTTACCTCATAAGCCTCCTTTTCTCCTGTGTAACTGACCCAAAAAGCTAGTAAATATGGCTCTTTCTTTTCTGGTATACTGTATATTTTGTGTCATTCTCTTGCTGTGTCCTTCTGCTTGCTGTCACAATAAAATTTCTTTCCCTATGGTGTGGTTGCCCATCTTCCTCTCTTAAGAAGAATAAGATTCTGTTGCCTCTCAGGCTAAGAAATGATCCCACTCAATATGTTATGGGTACCTTTGAGGTCATCATGATATCTAACACTCTCTCCCCACCACCACCACCTTTTTCTACCACCTAGCCCAGGGGTGGCCAACTTTGGTGGTCCAGGTGTTCTAGAACTTCAATTACCAGAAGCTATGATCAGCTGGTGTGCTGACTTGGTCTTCTGGGAATTGAAGTCCAAAAAACACCTGGAGCATCAAGTTTGGCCACCTCTGCCTTAGCCTAACCAAGAGCTTTTGGGAACTCAAAACTTGTACACGTCATAACTTTTTAAATTGATCTTAAAGCCAACAAAATGTGTCACCAAGCAGTGGAGCAAGAAAAATACTTCACGTACCCTTTTCCAGTTGTGTGGTAAATAAGACTGAGATACAGAGGAAAAAGTTGGTCAGGATGCTGAGCAAAGTTTTTTTTTTAAAAAGTCTTTAGAGTGCAGGAGACGATAAACTTAAATTAGTTGTATTAGGTACAAAACAGATTTCAAGTAGCTAATGGAACATGGAATTCAAAACAGCTTGCTTCAGGTCACTTGGTGGTCACCCATCTAAGTACTGAATATTGAGAAATTTTCTTAGCTTCAACTGGACAATAATCCCCTAATCATTGACCATAATATGATGGGATGGTGGGATTTGTGATCCAACATGCCTCAGGTTGGAAAATCCTGACAGGCAAAGGACTGGTTTATTTCTTTTTTTAAAAAAAATGTATTTACTTTTAAAAAAAACTCAGCCATCTTTTCTGTAGAGGGATTTAAGGCAGCTTACAAATGAGGGTATGGTAGGAAAGTCCCAAAGTTGTCATGGTGACTGTGAACTTTTGAGCTTCTTTAGACTAGGCAACCTCAGAATAGCATCTAATATTTTATTTGTAACTGCCCTCCCCGCATTCTATAAATAACCCAAAGTTTCATCCTAGGTATTCTGAATACCACTATGGAGTCCACTTCTGTCAGTTGGCAGATGCCCAGAGAGAGAGAGAGAGAGAGAGAGTTATTTACATATACATATACATATACATATACATATACATATACATATACATATACATATACATATACATATACATATACATATACATATACATATACTGTACACACACACACCTGACCATTCTCACCACCATCACCTTGAGACTCAAGTAGACGCAGTCAATAGACATCCATTTCTCCCACTTTCCCACTGAGGCCTCAGTGCTGTACAGTACATGCTACAGCAGCCCTTTTACCCAGAATTACACCAGAGATAATTTAAATTTTATAAATAGTTCCAATTTGATGTCCATCAGCAACACTAAGTGTAAGCTCACCAGTGCCGTCTTAAACATCTTTTTAGTCAAAAGTTCCACTGAGCTCAATGAGTTACTTGCTCACTAGTAAGAGTGTTTAAGCCCAGGGGTTCCCAACCTAAGGCTTGTGGGCCAGATCTGGCACTTGGCACCATTTCATGTGTCCCCCACTTCTCCAAGGGCATTCATGAAACAAAATGGCCACCTCATTGAAGCTGTTGGGACAAAATGGCCACCCTACTGTGCAGGCAGGGCAAAATGGCTGTTTGGCCCTCAAAGCTGACTGAGAGAGCATAAAAAGGTTGGAAACACCTGGTTTAGCCTAATAATCAGTGGTGGCTGGTTTTCATATACAGTACTGTACAGTAACCAAAGCAGTTTCCCATAGGATCATAATAATGCCCCACAAGTGAACAGATGCAAAACTCAGCCTTGCTTGTTCAGGTCCAGGCTCAAAACTTACACTATTTTATGATCTTTGAATCACAAAAGCTTGCAATGTTTGATTTTTTAAAATGATCCTATAAAAGGTATCATCTTCCTCCTACATTTGTTTGATGTTATGTAAAGTATGTATTTTTGCTTATTGATCTGTTGAGGATACCACAAACAGCCACATCAATGAATTCTACAGGGACTTTGAACACCAGCATAGCAGTACCACAGATTTGATGGACTTCCACTAAGTAATATTTCTAACTGATGCTAATTTGGACTGATTTAGACTAATTTGGCTGCAATTGGCATGCCTGGTAGATAAAGTAAATTTGTTGCCCAATTCTGGAGGGCACTGGGAATCACCTCAGATGTTATGAGGGTGATAACTGAAATGAACAGTCACACCTCCTGAAGGACTTTGGTGTCTCATTCAGTGCCTTTTGGGAGAGGAACAATGAGGTAGGTTTGAAGGGCCACACAGCATTTTCAGACAACTGTCATGGAAATGGAAATGGGCCTGTGCGTTATTTGAATCTGTAATGGAGATTTCCAATGTGCTACCTTACTTAAAGCCGGGACTTAGGTCAAGACATGCGAGAAGGCAAGCTAAAATCCTGAATTGTTTAGCTGGAGGGCGTCAGTTCAGGTGCAGTCCCACTTCTGTGTAGCGCAAGGTTCTACTCGTGAGTAATGGGTCCATTACAACAACCATGTCTGCTGGATTGAATGTATGAATATAAAGCAATGGAATATGTGGACAAAGGGACATGTTTGTTGTTGCTCTTAATTTCTGTGAGTTTCAGCTTTTGTGTGTGGCTAATCATTTATTTGTGTCATTTTAGTGCCATCTTCCTCCCAGTAAAAAGCTTCAAGGCAACTCAAATTGTTAAAGAACAATTTAAAAAATAGATTACACTATTTTTAAAGCATAAAATTATATTAAAACCCATTACAGTACTAAATAGATCCAATCTTTGTGAAAGAGCTTCTGCTATCTGTTGTTTAGCTCACAGTGCTTTCCCCCAAACCTTCTTTCTTTGCCTTTTTCCCTTTCACTTTTGTCCCCACTGTCATTTAATTTTTGCTTGAATATAGTTTGGAATAGCAGAGTCACCTCAAGCAGATGCGCCAGGTTATGCTGCAGAAATAACAAACTATTATTTGGGTGCAAAGTTTTTACTTAGTTTCAAAAAATGAAGAAAATAAACTTGTAGGGTATATTCTCCGTGCAGAAAAACTATTTACAAAGTACAGTATTCACAGTCTCAAAGTATCCTGCCAGCTCAACAGAATATAAAGCCTTGAATTGCTGCCAAAAAGAGCCAGTTACTCACAAACAAATCCTTTGCTTATCTTCAGAAGTCCTTGGAGAGCAAAACAGAAGTTCAAGGCAAGATTTGTAGAAAATGTCCAGAATGCAGTTTTCAAGCGGTTTTCACAGCCGAAGTTTGTGCAGTATATTGGCAGTGATATCTCACGGCATCAACAGCAAAGATAAAGCGTGAGGTCAGTCCATTGGACTGGTGCTTCAGTCTGACTGACCCACCTCATGGTCTACAGCAGTGGTGCCCAAACTTTTTCCCCCGGGCTGGTCATGCCCCCAACATTTATTTATTTATTTATTTTTAACAGCAGAAGTTGGGAACCAAAGTTTCTTCTATGAGCAGAAGCAGCACGATGAATAGATCATTTTTAGATTCTCGAGAGCCATGCATGCTGCTCTGAACAAACTATAGGAAAGGCAATAGTCTGGTGTAACAAACCTCCCAATACATAAATACACATGGTAAGATATCCCTGTTGGGAAGCCCACTTTCAAAGACATGACATTATATTTGGGATGGCCTGCAATCATCCACTCTTCCTAGAACAGCCTCCAACTACTGTGAGGATTGCAGAGGAACCAAGAAGCCCAAGTAGTAGTACAAGGGTAAATCAGTAAGTCATGTGGTTGTGACTCTATGTGCCCTGGCTGCACCATAGCAATGGTTCTTCTTCTTCTTGTGTTTTTAAACTAATTTTTATTTAATCAATATTAAATGTTAATACTGTAAAGTCAAACCTCACATAAAGAGCACCTCGCTTAAAGAGTAACTCGCTTAAAGAGCAGAATTTTCTCTGAATGTTTGCTTTGCTTAACAAATGAAACCAACCAAAAACTTGTTTAACAAATAAATCGGGGTTTGCAAAGGTTTAACTGTATTTTAAAATCAGTAAATTGTTTTAATATAATTGCTTCACAAGATTTTGATTTGTAATTTAATGGATTGTTAAAATGCTGCTTGTTTTTCAAATACCAGTATATGTGGCAACCTGCCTGGCATCTCGCAAGGGATAAAGGCGAGGCATAAAATTAAACAAGCACTGACCAGTTGAGATCTTCAGGTTGTCACTTGTAATAAGAAGAAAATAAAACAATGGTTTTGTTGTTGTTCCTAGATTGCAAAATTGCAAAGGTCTAGAACAGGGATCAGCAAACCTGGCTCTCTAGATGTTCTTGGACTTCAGTTCCCAGAAGCCCTGATCAGCAGGTGTACTGACTTGGGCTTTGGGTAATTGAAGTCCAAGAACACCTAGAGAGCCATGTTTGCTGACTCCTGGTCTAGAACATGAACTGAGGACTGATCCCTTCTCACCCTTTCTAAAGGTGGAACTACTTTCATGAAAGGGTAGGCTCTCAAAATATCAAAACATTATATGTAAAGTAATTCATTGGGTTGTGTTTTCTGCTTTCTAAGTATATTATTGAAGAATCTCAATGTAAAGATTTTACTTAGCACAGCCTTCTCCCACCTGGGATCCATCAAAGTATTTGACTGTAATTCCCATCCTCCTCCTTGGAGATGATGGGAGTTATAGTCAAACATATCTACAGAACACCAGACATGAAACGCCTATGTTAATTGAGATCTGTTTGGGTGTCTTATAAAAAGAAGTCCAAAGGACATTTGGTGAAGGATTGGAAAGATACATTTTCTTCTCAGTTGTGGCTTTTTCTCAAACAGTACAGATAGCCTCCCGAAGTTTAACATTTATCTCAGCCTGTCTTCCAGAATATATTGCCTTTTTAAGATAAGAGGATCCATTTATTTGCAACTGGTGAGGGAGAAACTACTGTTAGTCTGTCAATGCCTGAGAAAAATTACACAGCAATTACAATACGCTGGCAGAGAATGAAAAATTCTGAATCTTATCATGTCCTGGCAAATGCTTGGCTGTAATTGGTGTTTGCTGAGCTACCCTTCAAAAAACCATCCTCGCTGAGAATGAAAGGAAAGGGATATTCAAATTAAGCCCTTCTGTTGCCTGAGTCTGTCTTCTTGATGCCTTAGGAAAACAGCCCTGAAATGCTGATACCGTACATGGAATCCTGAAACTTCCGTGACAAAGAATCAAACAAAAATTGATTCCTTTTTATGTGCAGACACCAACTTGGGTTCTTGACTTGGTGTATTCTGAAACCAAGCTGGGATGTATTTTTAGACTCCAGCTTCCTCCACCCAGCACTGCCATTGGTCTTCCTGGCTGGTGGATTCTGGGAGCTGTAATCCAAAATAATAATTTTCTCAAACTTTATTCTCATTTACAATGCTAAGGCAATGCTGACTTCTACTGTCAGGATTTGCAGCAGCTGCTCTGAGTCCTGCAAGGCTGGACTTCACTATGCTCATCTCCATTGTTTCCTTTCCTTTCCTAGGAGCAAGAGCGAAGAAACTTTATCCATGACAGTCAATTCTGGTGTCTAACTTTAACTCAATGGAGATTCCAGCAATGATGGCTAAACTGTATTCGATATCTGGCAATCACTTTAGAGCAAGGGTTCTCAACCTTTTCAAGCCACAGGCTGGACCATGGCCCCCTCAGACAGCTGAGTGGTCGGGACTGGTGGCTCCCTGTGCCATAAAATGTGTCTGTGTCTGTCGTAAATGCATTCCACTTCCAGTGGCAGCAGTGGTGATGCAGGCCACATGGAATGGTGCTGTGGGCCAGGACTGACCCGTGGGCTGTAGGTTGGGAACCCCTGCTTTAATGCATATAAACATTTTGTCTCCTCTGTTGTCTTTTGGCTGAAGTACGTGGTCGACCCACATGATTGCCTGAAACATTTCAAAAATTATTGCAATCCTGCATTACCCCTTCCTAGGTTTGTTAAGAAAAGTTTTCAGGCAGGCTATGAAAGCACAGCCACACAAACTACTTTCAGCTACACTCAAGAACTTGGGAGGCTAGCAATTATGACATAAAAGTCTTTATATTTCAATTGGCATTGTGCAGAATGGCAAGAGCTTCTATTAGCATCTACCCTGATTGTATCAGCGAATTCAGGAATTGAAAAGAAAAAAGGTAGACACAAAAGGGTTGAGTTCTGTCTCGCCTTCCTTTTCAAACATCATGCTGTGGGATCTTGGGAGGAAGGAAGGAAGGACCCATTTCATTGATAGATGCTGATTGTATAGTTTTATTTGAATATGGAAGCAGTAGAAGTGGTGATAGCAGAAGTTTCATAAGAGAAGCAAGTGAAAAGAAGAAGAGCTGCTATGTTTAACTCAAACTCCATAATGATAATAAGGCTTTTCTAGACATCACCTGAGGACTAATGGCCTTGGGTGGAGATGTCCACAGGAAAGGGTGATGACTGGATTAAATCCCAATTGAATCCATCTTGATGGAGGGCAGCAGGTTCATCAATGCTGGCCTGGGGCTGAAGAGGACTTTGTGTGCCAAAAGGGCTGAGGCCCAGAAAGTGACTCACAGAACTGGATCAGTGGTATGGGGGTCATGCTATGATGTGATAGGCAAATAGAAGACCGCATTATATTGATCCCAGGCAGTGGTGGGGTCCAAAAAAATTTACTACCACACTGTGGGCGTGGTATGGGGGCGTGGCCAGGGAAAAGCCCTGTGTTGTGCCCAAATTAAGACTACTTTATTGCAAAATTTGGATGGGTGGGGGCAGCCAGAATTTCTGCTACTGATTCTGGCAAACTGGTGCAAACCTGCTGATGCTCACCACTGATCCCAGGACAATAAACAAGGCGTTAGAGCCGAGCGCTGCTCACCATAACAATAGCCAATATTCAGAATCAGCTATGGCAGAAGACAGAGGAGGAGGCTTCTGCTGTCTTTTTATACAGTTTTACTTCACCCATATGGATATTATATTCCAGAGTGATAGTTCCCTGTAAATCTATTATGGCAAAATCCGCCAAAAAAAAATCTGGTGTAGGTATAGACAAAATATAATGGTGCAGGATATTTGCTAAAGTGGCGGGGGGGGGGGGAGAGGAACAGGGATATGCAAGGAGGGAAAGGGTTGAGGGAAATTGCTACTTTAAAATTAAATATTGATAGTTGTTTACAGCAAAACAATTTAAGATGTTCGTAAACATACATTTTATTGATAATAACTTTTTACAATACAGTATCATAATCATAAGGTTCAAAAACAATTTATCTCTTTTCAAACATTATTTTAACTTATGCTTTTCTAAATAATCAGCTCAGTATTAAAATTACAGTATCCAATCTCCTATAATTCTTAAAGTCATCCCTATATTCAAAGAGGTAATCGGTTTACAGTATTCTGAAATGTTCAAATTAAATCTAATAAGAAATACAAAGTGTTACATAACTTATATTTAAATCATGTTAAACAAAGATCTTAAGTCTTTATTTATGTCTGTTTCCACTCACTATTAACCAATTTTAATAGACTGTAACTGTATTGTTTATTTAGATGGCAAGACAATGTCAGGATCAGAGGGAGGGCTGGTATTTGCAGGATGAGTTTCTGGGAGGTAGCTTTGATGCTTGCAGTATTAGGGCCCCAGCCTGGAAGGCACCTCAAAAACTTGCAGGGTTAGTCCCTCACCCTGCTGTATCTGATAGACCCCACTTGAGAGCCCTGGGGAAGGTCCTGGACCATCATAAACTCCACCTGGTGGCCCTGGATGGCTCAGCTATATAAGAACCAGAAGCTGCCTCTGCAATGGTCAGTGCACTTGCTGTTGCTGGGCTCCTGTATCTTTTGCTTTGCTCCCAGTTCCTGCCTGTTAGATATTTGAATGTCCAGCGGCGGGAAAACCGCCACTCCCTATTGGTCAGTGGGCTGGGTCAAGCAAGGTATTTAATCCCCTGCTTACCCAGCCGTTTGTTGTTGTTGTCTCAAGGTGTTCACAATAAACTATTGTGTTCCTGGTTCACCTATAATGGCGTCCGTGTCCTCACTCCCGCGCCCGGATCTCCGGATCTAACACTGGTGACGAAGGTGGGATATTGAGGAACGGACCAGAACCAACGAGACTCCCTGAGCCATCTGAAAACGGCACCACGCCATGGCTGCTTACACTCCGCCGGCCCCCTTCCAGCCGAAGGACGAAAAATGGGGAAGCTACTTGGACCTGTTCGAGTTTTCCCTCATAGCTGCGGAGCTGGGAGAAATCTCCACGGAACAGAAGAAGGCGTTCTTCCTTACCCACTGTGGTCCCAAGGTATACGAGGTGGCTCAGTCCCTAGTGGCCCCAACGCCTATAATGGAGGTCTCATGGGAGACCCTACAAAGGGCTCTCAGAGACCACTTCTCGCCGGAGCCTTCCAAGTTCATTTTTCGCATTCACTTCAGGGATCGCTACCAGATGGCCGGAGAGCCCATCAGCAAATTCGTGGCCGCCCTGAGGACAGCAGCTATCCCGGCCACATTCGGGTCTTCTCTCGAGGACGCCCTGATTGAACAAATCATCCGAGGGGGCCGAGACAACAACCTCCGGAAGCGGCTCCTGGCTAGAAGAGATTTGACCCTGGCCACAGTGATAGACGAGGCGAGAGCATACGAAGTCTCAACATCAGCCGCAATCTCTGTCAACCGGGCCCCGTCGGCGCAGCATCAGGCCACCGCACATCACCAAGACATCGGCGACACATCGGAAAGGTATGCCGGGCAAAGCAAGCTGGAAATCAGGCTGACCGGCATGTTCAAAGTTTCCCGCCGGGCAAGATGGCCGCCAACCACCGATCAAATCATAAGCGCCAGGGAAACCACGGCGCCAAATTCGAAGAGGCGGAAACCCACACAATTACGATCAGCAATGCCACCACAGAGAAGGGAGAGAAGTTTTACACAACGGTCCAGATCGACAGAGCAGAGTGCCCGATGGAGGTCGATTCTGGTACCGCCGTATCCCTGATTTCCTGGAGGTGGATGAAGCGAGCCTTTCCATCCCTCAGGGAATCGGACTTGAAAGCCCAACGGATCCGGGTCAAGGACTGCCAGGGCAGATTCCTCCCCGTCGCAGGCCAGAAGTGGGTCCGAGTCAAGTACGGACGGAGAGAAGAGACCCTGCCGCTGACCATCGTCCGCGGCGACATTCCGACACTCCTGGGTACCAATTGGTTCCCAGCCCTGGGGCTGTCCATCGCGGGCATCCACAGTTCCTCCATCGACCAGCACGGAGACACCTCGCTACGGGATGACCTGATGGCAGAGTTCCAGGACGTTTTTGGGGAAGGACTGGGCAGGTACGTGGGGTCACCCATCTCCTTCTCTTTAAACCCGAATGTTGCCCCGATCCGCCTTAAGGCCCGGAGAGTTCCACTGGCCCTTAAGCCCAGGGTCGAGAAGGAACTAGACAAGCTAGTAGCCCAAGGAATCCTTGTCCCCGTCGACCACGCTCGGTGGGAGACCCCCATAGTCACCCCCATAAAACCGGATGGGTCAGTGCGCATCTGTGCAGATTACAAATGCACAATAAACAAGGCGTTAGAGCCGAGCGCATACCCGGTTCCCGTGATCGACCACCTCCTACACTCACTGGGCCCAGGGAAGATCTTTGCCAAGCTGGACCTGGCCCAGGCCTACCAACAGCTGCCGGTGGACGACGCAACGGCCGAGGCGCAGACCATCGTCACGCACCGTGGCGCATTCAAGTGTACCCGGTTACAGTTTGGGGTCAGCATTGCGCCGGGACTTTTCCAGAGCACGATGGAGAGACTCCTCCACGGCCTTCCGAGGTTGGTGCCCTATTTCGATGACGTCCTGATCATCGCGGGAGACCCCGGGCAGCTCAAGGACAGGGTCGCAGCCGTCCTCGCCAAGTTCAGGGCCGCCGGGCTAAGGGTGAAGTGAGACAAATGCCTGCTTGGGGTCCCCTCTGTGGAGTTTTTGGGGTTCCGGATTGACTCAAAAGGCATCCACCCGACCAGGAGCAAGGTGGAGGCAATTCGGAATGCTCCGGCCCCTAAGAACAAGCAGGAACTGCAGGCATTCCTGGGGCTCTTAAACTTCTATGCGGCATTCCTGAAAGGAAAGGCCACTGCCGCTGAGCCATTGCACAGACTGCTAGCGGCCAAGTCGGGATGGGTGTGGGGCCCAGAGCAAGAGTCGGCTTTTGAAGCAGTAAAGAATCTCCTATCACAGGACAGTTTCCTGATCCAATACAATGCCACCCTGCCACTGGTCCTCGCCTGCGACGCGTCTCCCTACGGCGTCGGCGCGGTCCTCGCCCACCGGCTCCCCAACGGTCTCGAGGCACCCATCGCCTACTACTCCAGAACTATGTCACCCACGGAGCGGAACTACGGGCAAATCGATAAGGAGGCGCTGGCGGCAGTGGCAGGGGTAAGGAAATTCCATGACTACCTGTATGGCCGGGACTTTGAACTGGTGACTGACCACAAACCCCTCTTGGGGCTCTTGGCCGGCGACCACCCCACACCTTCAGCCTTGTCCCCCCGGATGCAGCGCTGGGCCCTATTTTTGTCCGGGTACTCTTACACTATGGTCTATCGACCCGGGAAACACATGGGGAACGCGGACGCTTTGAGCAGGTGCCCCCTTCCGGATCAGGACGGGGCAGAGAGGGGGGAGGCATCGGTGCTCGCCCTGGACATTCTGGACTCTGCTCCCATCACCTTGGCTGAGGTTGCTAGGGCCCCGGCGAAGGACGCCGAACTCCGAACTGTCTCCAGCTGGGTCAAACGGGGTTGGCCGGACAAGGGGGAAGGGGAGTTCAAAACGTTTTTTGATAAGCGAAACGAACTGTGTTGTGCGGGGGGTTGTTTGCTGTGGGGAGACCAGGTGGTAATTCCCAGGAAACTTCGCCCAACAGTCCTAGAAACGCTTCACACCAGCCATCCGGGGGTAGTGAAGATGAAGGGGTTGGCCAGGAGTTATGTGTGGTGCCCCGGAATTGACAAGGATATCGAGGCGTGGGTAGGCAAATGCACACCTTGCCAATCATCCCGGCCCAATCCTCCAGCAGCCCCAGTCAGGGAGTGGGAACAACCCGCGGGTCCGTGGCAGAGGCTCCACATCGACCTAGCCGGCCCGTTCCACGGCCAAGTATTCCTAATTGTAGTGGATGCTTACTCCAAGTGGCTGGAGGTCCGACTCCTGAGTAGCACCACCGCCAGGGCAATTATTAGGGAGCTCAGGCAACTGTTTGCCATACACAGCATTCCGGACACACTGGTCTCCGATAACGGCCCACAGTTCACAGCCACAGAGTTCGAGCAGTACCTGGCGTCCTTAGGGACCAGGCACGCTCTCACCTCGCCGTTCAGGGCGCAAGGTAATGGGCAAGCCGAGAGGTTCGTGCGCAGCACGAAAGAAGCCTTGGGAAGGTTGGGGCCTGGAGACTGGCAGGAACGTATTGATACGTTCCTATTGGCACAACATAACCTCCCCTGTGCTGCCACGGGGAAAGCCCCTGCGGAGTTGCTGATGGGCAGGAGACTCCGCTGCCAACTGGATCGGCTGCACCCACAGTACTCCCCGGACAAGTACCGGGAAGGACAGTCGCGGGGCCGCACACTTCCCATAGACTCCCCCGTTTTTGCACGGAACTATGCACCTGGCGCACAGTGGGAAATAGGGGTCATCAGCGACATGCTAGGCCCCTACACATACAAGGTTCACCTCACTGATGGTCGAGTATGGAAACACCATATAGACCAGCTCAGGAGGCGGACGAGTTCCGACACGGAAAGCGGCTCAACCTTCGGAGCACAGACCACCCCAGAGCCAGACATATTCCCAATGGCTGAACCGGTCACCGACCCGGTTCAGCCTGACAACTTCCCCACACGAACGGCCCCGTCACCAGAGGACTTACCGTGCGAAGCAGGTCCAACCCCGGTTGCCGCAGAACCCGTCGCTCGTTCCCCGGATCAGGCCCCGGTCCAGCCAGGGCAGAGCGAGAGCGACAGGTCCGCTCGGCTCGATGCCCCGGCGCCGACTGAACTGCGCAGGTCAGGCAGAGCGCGGACACGCCCCCGTCACCTGGATGACTACATATGTAAATAGGGAAATAGTGCGTTCTGGGGGGAAGGGGTGTTAGATATTTGAATGTCCAGCGGCGGGAAAACCGCCGCTCCCTATTGGTCAGTGGGCTGGGTCAAGCAAGGTATTTAATCCCCTGCTTACCCAGCCGTTTGTTGTTGTTGTCTCAAGGTGTTCACAATAAACTATTGTGTTCCTGGTTCACCTATAATGGCGTCCGTGTCCTCACTCCCGCGCCCGGATCTCTGGATCTAACACTGCCTTTGAAGGTCTCTTGCTCTGTTCCTTATTCCTGCTTCTAAAGTCTTCCTGGCCTGTTCCTATGGGTGGTTGTTGTGCCTTACCTGGCTCCTTGAACTGCCTCCTTGCCCTGAAGGTACTCTACCTTGCCTTCTTTCTTGGTCAACAGACTTCCAGCTTGCTTGGACTATGCCCTGCTGTCCTGACTAATCCTGTATCCCTCTTTGCCTTGGGTTTAGCCACATGATGTCTGGCTTGACTTGGACTCTGGATTTTAATATGATGACTGTTTGGTCTGTTGCCTGGTTGCCCTCAGTCCTGGTGTTTGTGTTGACAGACAACTGTTACATTAAAAAGATCAAATATTTATCCTGACTATTATTGAATTATACAAATACTGTAGTGTCAAAATTCCCCACTTATTGTATTATGTTATTAGACATCTTAATTCTTTTCAAGACATGAATATAGGTATGGCATCTTTGATGATTTGGAAACTAAGCAGGATTGGCATGTTGCTGATTTGGTCAGGTGCTTTACTGGCTAGAACTTAAATTAAATTAAATTAAATTTTTGCACTTATATGCCGCCCACTCAGGAAACCCGACCCACTAAGGAAGAATTAGGATATCCAGATAGGGCACAGAAAGAGAATCCTGCCTGGAACTATGGAAAGCCACTGCTAGCATTCAGAGTTGACCACATAAATCTAGAAAGATCAATGTTCTGCCTAGGTATAAACTATTTTCTAATAAATAGCACATGAAAAGAATATTTTTATCTGCCTTTTAAAAAACAACAGGCAGTCAGTGGGTTTTGTTCTTTTGGTGTGTATTTGATTTGTTTTGTTGGCAAATGTGTCTGAAAGAAATCTTTTTTTGACATGTATGCATATGCACTGATGAGCAGAAATAGATGTAAACACACTGACATGGTTGATTTATTGCAGATCAGCAAGGTTTTTTGACTCCCAATTGTTTAAATATGAAATGACCCAATTACTCCAGATTGCACTGCTGACATTTCAGAGAACATGCCACTATGGGGCATCTAGACTGAAATTATTCATGTCATTCTAGGCTCCAAGGCCAAGGTTAAGAATCCAGGCTGAACAAAACATTGCAGTTATCTTCAAATGTACTGACAATGAAACAGCGTTTAATAACAGTGAAATGCAACATTTTATTATCACAAATGGCAAATATTTGAGACAATAAGCATAAAAGAAGTACAGTAATAGATGATTTTCAGAGAAATTACTTCACTAGGACTTACTTATAGGTGAGCATGTGCAGGATTTCTCTGTAAATCCATAGGGATGACAACTTGAACCTACTCAAATTAAGAGGACATCTTAACTAGATTGTGTTACATTTTACCAATATGCACATTTTGTACAATATTTTGCTTTTATGGGCTTTAAGAAGTCACCAACTAATTGCTTCTAGCAGCTTTTAAAGCTGACTGTTTAAAATAGAGATAAAGAGATATGAAAATCTTTATCTTTCTTGCAAAGATGTGACATTCTTCAGGGTATCCAATCATCTTTTGTGCTTTCTGGAAATGCTCCAGCTTGTTTCCATGATGTGAAAAGGTTCATAGGTATTCCCACTTTGCTTCCTTTGTAAAAACAACAGCATTTGCAAGTACTGTACTGTAACTGGTAGAACCTGATCTGAATTAGGGTGACGTCTGTCCTAATGTACAGAGGGCAAACATTTGTTTGAAAGGCTTTGTGAGGGCAGTCTGTAATTTAAGGTTTTCTTTTGTTGAAAGACTGACCAGATATAAAGAACTGTAAGGAGGAGAGAGTGGAGAAGTGGCTCCTTTAAGTTGCTGTTGATGGGTAACACATGGACAGCAGATGAAGCACCAATACATGTCACCTTGTCATAACTTTGTTCCAGATGCAACATTTGTTCCCCTATATGGAGTAGATAGCTTAATGGCTTAGATATCTGGCTGTAGGGCCAAAGATTGGTAGTTCAAGTCCCCATTATGCCTCCTGCGAGTAGTAGAACCACCTGGTGTGGCCCTAGGCCAGCTGCACAGTCCCAGGACACATCCAGTAGAAAGGAATGGTAAATCACTTCTGAGTATCTCTACCTGGAAAACCATGAAAAGGGTTTCCACAAGTCTGAATTGACTTGATGGCACATGAGCATTATAATTTGAGGAGTTAAATAATATTTAAATTATTCTTGTTTAAGCAGTAAGTGTGTATGCATACATAATTATGAGTGCATATGCTGCTTCTAGTCTCCTAAATGATACTAAATGTACCATAGTTCTTAGGCCAAAAACATCTCACATCTTTGCTTTGGAATTGGTTGTCAATTGATTGAACTATTTCTACCTGGTGCCCTGTTTTGCTCAGGCCTCAGTGGCAGCATCTTTCCTAATCAAAGCCCTTAACCTCTCTCCTTGTCATTGATGAAGCCATGGTGCCTGTCATGGAGTTAAGGTGTAAATTATCTCTCTTCACATGTCAGTGGTGCTCTGCTGTCAGTCTTCCATAGTGAAATGTCTAAATGCGGATCTGTTTTTCCTATCCTACAAAATGCCTTCATGCAATCCATTTCAATGCACAAAATTTTCATTATGCGAGTCAGATCGCTTTTTGAAAAACCTGCTCATTGTGCGAGTTTTTCGCGAAGCGAAACACTCGTTAAGCGAGGTTTGACTGTATTAGCTTTGGGGCAAATGTTGGGGTTTTAGGCACCTCACTGTAGCCAATGTCTGCCAAATGGACAAAGTAACTACAGAAAGTCACATGGGAAAAGCGCTGATGATATCAGATCCAGACTTGCATCCAACCTAGGATTTTTGCAAGAATAAAATATACTTCTTGAATAGGTCTGAGGCCAGAAACAGATGTTAGAGATGGCCCATAATTAAAGCTGAAAGCACACCTTAATACAGAGAGGTGATTCAGGTAGTCTTGCTAGATTTGTGATATCAGACTTCAGAGGAATCTTTAAAACCTTTCACCAAACAATGCAAGCTAATTTGCACAATCTCAGAAGTGAGAGAAGCTGATGTTGTGATATTCAAATGATGGCATTTGTTAAGGATTTTTCTTGGCCTCAAGCTGTCTCTAACATCTCTCTTTCTCTGGCCTGAGGTGAGGCCAAGGCAGGAAAAACAACAACTTGAAGAGATAATTTTGAGCATCCAAAAAGCATGAAGAGAAAAGGTTAAATTATCTGATTCTCAACTGACATTTGAAAGGCATTTCAAAATGTATAAGGAAAGGAAACACAAGTGAGAGATGCTTTTCTCTATTGAACTTGCAGAATTCCAGAGAAAACATGGCTGCTGGCTGGGAGATTTTAGGAATTGTAGCTTAAAAAGTAAAATTTCCAAGATTTGTGCAGGTGCGTGTAATGTGCAGCTTTCCTAGTTTGTTGGTAATTTTTGCTACTGTTGTTCCTCTTATACAGTCCCAGGAGGACTTAAGAAGGCAGAACAACTGGGGCTACCTCTCTGTGACAACTAGCTGTGTGTCTACTCTTGTCTCCTTTGCCAAGCATGGGGGCCCTACCATTGGATACAACAAGGCAAGTATCTCAGCAGATGCTGTGGCTCTCTCTCTCTCTTTCTTGTATTGTCAATCAAAAAACTGTTCATAGCCACAGCTTTAAGTGCTGATACAAGGAAAAAATGAAGTTTCTTTTAACCATCTAACTAATGCAGTGCTACAATGATCAGCTGAGGAGGGGATAAATAATTACACATTCCATGCCCCTCTGAAGAGGAACAGGGGAAGTGTTTAACTGAAACATTGGAAATGCTGAAAGGGTTTGGTAATCCCTTCAGCATAAAGGTAAAGGTTTCCCTTGCTCGAAAGCCAGTCGTTTCTAGGGTTCAGTGCTCATCTCTGCTTCAAAGCCGAAGAGCCGGAGCTATCTGCTTCTGCAGATGTTTCCATGGTCATGTGGCAGGCATGACTAGAGACCAGAGTGCACAGAATGCTGTTTACCTTCCCACCGATGTGGTCCCTATTTATATACTTGCAATTTCTTCCTTTCAAACTGCTTGGCTGGCAGGAGCTGGGACAATTAAGGGAGCTCATTCCATCCGAGAATTGAATTGCTGACCTCCTGCCTTCCAGTCAGCATCTTAGTCACTTGAGCCACTGCAGTCCCTTCAGCATACCCGATGTTTAATCTGGAAGCATATTTTGAAAACTGCAAAACTCCCATATATAACATTCACAGGTGCTGGGAATGGCATATATCCAAGTGCCACCAAAAGAAGAAGAAACCCCAGATGTGGGTTAAAAAAAGGACCGGGGGGGGTAGTTGGGAGGAGTCAGCATCCACAGAATGTGGACAGATCAATCCCAAAGAGCTCATAAGAGCAGGCAGCATATCCATCTGCACCTGCCCTATGTTGACACTAATGTAATTGTCAACTAGTTTGATAAACCATTAAACATAGATTAGAACCCATCAACAATTTTAAAGGTGGGTGTATTGTTGTCCACAATGTGCACACAAACTTCTTTGTCCCATTGAGATTCGTGGTAACACAAGTCTTGTAGGTTATTTATTAAAAGTCCTATAAAAACTTATTCAAAATGAGCAAACACACCATGAGCTCAACTTCATTTCTTTCAGCTTGCTGATGAATCTCCCTTTTTATTGTGTTTGCAGCCATACCGTTAACTGTCCATGCGTAAGAATCCATAATAGAGCAATGTAAAATGTCATACACCCATGGAATTTCTCAAATGCCATTAGATTTCACGCAAGGCTATTTAATATCTGATGTTAATCTCTTCTTGTTTCAGAACTCCTATTCTTTCCAAACAATGTTATCTGTAACACTGTTGGTTTTCTTTAATGCTGCACTGTTAACAATTTAATAGTCTTGCTTTGTTCTGGCTCCTTTGTTTCCAAGAAGCAGGGAATAATATGCTTTCTTTTTTAAAAAAAATTGTTTGTTCCATCAAATGTTCTTTCAAATTACCCACAGAAATTTCAGATTAAACCACACATTAATGAGCCAGAAATAACTACTCTGGAGGTTGTACACAATACAGTACTAACAAATGCATACATAACACTTTCTGTCCCATAAAAAAAATCATGTTGCAAACATTAATTATTTATTCTCTCATCTGTAGCCTGGTGTACCCATAAAGCAGAAAGAAAAATAAAATCAGAAATATGGAAAATAAGATAAAAATTAGCATGCACACACACATACAATGAATTCAGCTTCGTTTCTTACTGCCGTACAAACTTGCTCCCCACAAGCACTGTTAGGTGTGAGCAGGGCTGGATTTACATGAAAAGAGGCCCTAGGCTATTCCACTTATGTGGCCCTTTCACCTCCCATTTTTAAGTTTGTAAATTACATGAGAGATAATAAAATACATCATTACTGTGATATATATCAATATATAGGCCCCACTTGAGAAGGCATTGATGCTTGGAAAGGCTGAAGGCAAAAGAAGAAGGGGCAGCCAAGGATGAGATGGCTAGATGGTATTGTGGACGCAATGGGCACCGAGCTGAGCGAGTTGAGGGGGATGGTGGAGGACAGGAGTGCCTGGAGGACAGTGGTCCATGGGGTCGCAGAGGGTCGGAATCGACTGTGTGACTGAACAACAACAACTTGATCTTGAGGCCCTAGGCTGAAGCCTACTTAGCCTATAGGAAAATCCGGCCCTGGGTGTGAGGCACATAGGAGGTCTTCTGACAGCTTTACAGTGTAGCTAAGAGCACAGTGACATTGTCATTTGGACAACAACAAAGTAAAAAAAGGGGCTTCATTTTGGCAGCCCAGGGCTTGATCAGGACATGACAGAAGAAGACCGCCCCATAGCACTATGGGTAGCTCACAAGTTAATTAGCATTTTGCCACACACATGCTGGGTACTCATTTTACCAATCTCAGATGAATGGAAGGCTGAGTCAACCTTGAATCCTGGTCAGGATCAAACTCACAATCTTTTGGTTGCAGGACAGCAGGTTAACCACTGCGCCACCAGGGCACAGTGCCCAGCAAACTCAATCAAGGTTGACACTTGTTTTGCACCTGATCTTATACACAGTTCTTCATTTGATATTCGATCAACCCATCGTATACAATACACATCCAAACACAGATTTTGGTTATCAATAGAGGTCTAGTTCTGTTGTAAGTTCCTGGGTTTGATTGCGTTTGTAGTTAGTAAATACACTCTATAATGCTTGCAATTATTGATAAAGTAGGAGTAAGGAAAGTGTTGCCTATTCAAAATTTCGTATTGTCTGTTAAAGAAGCATGTTCATTATCTGATCATGAGCACCATATTTACATATCCGTAGCCACTGATGTCTCAATTTGGGGAGACCGGAGGGTTAAAAGGACAGCGCTTTTGCTGGCTCAAGAGCTCACCGCCTCTCCCCGCTGCCGACTCCATCGGCCGGGGATGGGAAGCAACTGCGGACGCTGTCGCTGCCCTCCGGCCCTGCCAGACAGGAGGGTTAAAAGTGTAACCCCAATTTTGAAATTATATATATACTTTTATTTTCAATAAAATATGCTTCTCTCATTCTTTTAATTTGCCATCCACTTCAAGGTTAGGTTTAAATGTCCACAAACACCACACTATTTCTCCACTTCCTTTTCATACCATATTTGGGGGTGCAGGAACTCTTCCTAGAAGATGCCCTAAAGCTTTGAGACTGATTATTTTCTCTGCTTGCTTGGCTCTTTCACGTTATTGTCTTAAGAGTCAGTGATAGACTAGCAATTAACATATTAACCTAGCTGGGTGGGGCTCTACTGGAATTCCTGACGCCTTGCAAATCATGAATGGGGCTCTTAAATTCCCCTTTATATATATGTTAATAAAAGGTTCTTTTTGATATTTCCCTTGCTCTGTAATATTTTGATCCATACGTGATTCTTAACATGTTCTGTTTGTATTTCTAAAGCAGAAAAACTCTAAAAGTATTTTCCTTCAAAAAAGGCCACCTGGACACTCCCACCCAGAAAACAATTAAACCAACCTCTCACCTAAAGCCAGGCTTCCTGAGACAAAAAACAATGGTCACACCTGGAAGGAATTGCCTAAGGATTATTCTCTGAGTTTTTCCCATTACATCTTTTGTCCCTGGAATCTGTATTTAACATATGTACACTGTAATAACAGCTATCCCTGCCACACAGAAGCTACCAGCCACATCACTGCCATTAAATTACTGTATTGAAATGGCACCCCACTCCTTCCCCCTTAGTATTTTCCTTCTCCCAATGTCATTATTTGCTTAAGTGCTTGTCATTGTATCTTGAATCTGAGGTGCTAAGAAACCATTGTAACTAAATTTGAATTATTTACTTATGAATGAAACCCCCACTGCTGGTCTTTTGTGTTATTGTATAAACTATATTATAGTAATGGATGTTAAAGATTAGCAGAAAAGTATAGCAGGTCCTGTGTTTGGAGGGCAAGTCAGCTCTCCCATCAAAATTTCATAGGGAAGCTCATCACGTAGATTTTTCTAGCAGACAAAAATGTGTTAGATATAGCTTTTTCTCCAGCAAAGGGGGGGGGGCCCTGTTGCTTAAATGCTACTTTTGTCTCAGTCTTGTTTTTGTCTGAGATTAAAATCTCTGTGGTTCTTGGGGGACTCCGCCAGCAGACGAACTTTTTAATTTTAAAACGCATCTCCACATTAAAAAGGGATAGCGATTTTTAGGTAACAAAAGGACGGTGCCTTTGCTGGCTCGGGACCTCGCCGCCTCTCCCCACTACCCTTTCCATCAGCCGGGGATGGGAGGCAACTGCCCTCCTGGCCTCGCCTGGCTGGAGGGTTGAGGCTACATTGGGGCTATTGGGATGCTCTTATTTCTTGTATCCCCTTTCTTGACTGGGTGGGGATAAAGAACTCTTGGGCCTCGTGGTGGGCTAATGACTGTTGTTGTTGCCACCACAGCTGCCCGAAGCCCTGCCCTCCCTTGGCTGAGACAGAGAGCCACCCTATTGTATTGTATTGCATTTTTCTTTCTTTCCCCCCCTTATGTTTAGGTATATTGATTGTATTAACTGTATTTTTTGTTGTTGTATCAAGGATTGTATTTGCTCTATTGAATGTGATGTAATTATTGTATTGACTATACTATGTATTTGCATTACCACTTGTATTTATGCTTTTGACTGTGAGCCGCCCTGAGTCAGGGGGCCCTGATTGGGCAGTGTAGAAATTAAATTAAATTATTAAATTAAATTAAATTATGTACTCAAAACCCAATTAGGAAAATGTATATATGAACTGCTTTTTATTGAAAGTCCAGTATGATCAGCAAATAATTTAGTAATTAAAAAAATTGAATCTCTTTATGAAATATTAAAAGATGTCAATAAAAACCAGAGAAAAAGTCTTTTGAATTAGAGTGCTTATCTCAAGGGAGGTGTCTTAATGTACTTGCGCTGGTCTATTGCTATAATGTAAAGAGGCACAGAAGATTGAAGGAGGAATTCCATCTGCTTGATGGAATTTGTCGTTCTGCTGACAAAGGTACATAATGGAATATCATTCCCCTTTGGAGTTGCTTTGCTGGCAAGGGAATTCCAACGGTTGGAGTCCAAAAGTAATTTCTTCCTGGCATTGCGTACTAATGCTTACAACCAATATGAGACTTTATAGTCTATAAGTTCACTTAGACTACAGCTACACCAGCAAGTCATGATACACAGTCTATTTTACATTTCTATACAGATTGAGTGAACACACGAAAATTGCAGATTATTTTAGTGCCAGTGTCCACATTGGGCCCTCATCCGATGCACACTCTTCTTCCTTTGAGCTAGCCCTGTACTGATCACTTTTATAAGCACTCCTTTTATGGTTCATTGTAAAACCAATGGGCTTTTTAAATGCTGCACAGAGTTAGGGAAAATTGAAAGTTTTTCATATCTGAAAGTAAACAAAACAGAACAGCAAAAAAGACAAAGAATGTTGTGGCACCTTAAAGACTAACTCCTGTATTTAAATGTGAACTTTTGTTGACTAAGTCACAGTGATAAGGTTTCCAGAACTAAGCATTTAGTTCTGAAATGTTATATGTGTGGGGTTTGTGAGCCAACCTGAGTCGGTTGCACTGAGTAGGGCAGCATATAAATTGAAATAACAAACAAACAAACAAACAAACAAACAAACAGCTAGCTATGAAGAATAAGGCCTCTGAAACAACAGCAGCTACCAGTCAAATACAGTGGAACCTCATACAACAATCACCCCGCATAGCAACCCGCATAGCAAAGAAATCACATAACAATTAGGTTTGGGCAGGGGGGGGGGATGGTGTCCTGCATAACAATTTTCGCTATGGAAAAAATCGTACAACAATTTTTCAATGGGAAAAACCACTTAGCAAAAAATAAATAAATCATTGTACGATGCATCCCATAGGGAAAATCACTATACGATGGATGCATCGTTTGGCAATTGTTTCACACAACAACAAGCTCCGATTAAAATCGTTGTACAAGGTACCACTGTACTTTACTTCTGATACTTCTAATGGAAGGGGTGGTCCTGTTTTCTGGTTTGGTTTCTTTCTTTTTTAAAAAAAATCTGTAGGCTCTAGCTCCTAGCTTCTCCTGTATCAGTGGTGGCTAACCTTGGCACTCCAGCTGTTCATGGACTTCAATTCCCAGAAGCCCTGATCACCGGGTGTGCTGACTTGGGCTTCTGGGAATTGAAGCGCAGGAACAAATAGAGTGCCAAGGTTAGCCACCACTGTCCTACATGGCGCTTGAATGTAAGATCCTGAATCTCTCTCTCTCTGTCTCTCTCTGTCTCTCTCTCTCTCTCTCTGAGTCTACTTTCTTCTCACTATCACCACTAACTGCTCCTCTTCTTATCATTACTACCACTTGCTGGCTGGCTAGGAAGAGACGCAATGAGGAAGCAAGTTGCAGCATCACCTATTCACACCACAATCACCTTCTGGGCAAAAGGGAAAGGCTGACAAACCAGCAGCTTTCAGTGATCCAGAGAGAACCAGGCCCAATGGATCCTTGCTAGTTGGCTCCTGACATAAAGTGAGCTCTCGGCAGTTGCCTGACCACACTGACTTTTGATGCCTGTCCTAATGCATAACACACATTTCTTTCTCCCCCCCCCCCCCAAATGCTGCATTCCCCATTAACCATCTGTACATGATAAGCCTTCTAAGGCACTCGTGGCATTAAGTCTTTATTGTTGCTGAAAGAATGTAAGGTCATTGGGGCTCTGACTGGAAGGTGGGAGGTCAGCAGTTCGATTCCCGAGTACTGCAGGATGGAATGAGCTTCCATCTTTGTCCCAGCTCCTGCCAACCTAGCAGTTTGAAAGCAAGAAATTGCAAGTAGATAAATAGAAACCACCTCGGTGGGAAGGTAAACAGTGTTCCGTGCACTTTGGTGTCTAATCAAGTTTGCCACATGACCACGGAAACGTCTGCAGAAGCAGACAGTGCTGGCTCTTTGCCTTTGAAACAGAGATGAGCACTGAACCCTAGAGTCAGCTATGGCTGGCTTTTGAGCAAGGAAACCTTTACCTTTACTATAGCAATAGCAACTACACGTATATACCATCCCATAGTGTTTAGTGCACTCTTTGAGCACTTTACAGGTAATTAGCGTTTTGCTCCCAACATGCTGAGTACTCATTTTACTGACCTTGGAAGGATAGAATGTTGAGTTAACATTGTGCTCCGCCAGGATGGAACTCACAACATTTTGGCTGCAGTACAGCAGTTTAACCACTGCAGCACCAGGGTCCTTCCTTATAGCCTCTCTTCTTAGGCAACAAGTGAGAAGACACTCCTAATGGTTTAGTTTTATTATTTTACATGCTGCTAGTCCACTTTTCTTCAGGACTACAGATAAATGTATACAGAAAACCAGAGATGAGCTTGTTCCCTATATTCAGGCATGTATGCACTATTGGTTGCCATAACTACCAAGCATAACACTCCTTCCAATAAAAATAGAATAGCTTTCCATTGTATGGTTTTTATTTTTCACACACCATATTGCTGCTCCTATCCTGCAGTGTGTACGACATTTCCAGAATAACTCACAGGGGAAATGAATAAATAAAAATAAAGCAAACAAAAATATCATATCACAATTTAAAAATCCCCAGCATAATTAGATGGTTAATACAAACAAACAGCGGAGGGGAATAAAACAGCTAACTGATAAACCTTTAGAAACCTAGTGAAAATTAAAGTTCTTTGCTTTTGTACCTGATGAGCCCCCTTTAAAAATAATAATAAAGAAACTGTATCAGGACACTATTCATCTTTTCTTCAATGAAAAAAAAAAGACTCAAGGGAAAGTCTCCCAGAGATTCAACATGTGGGAGCAGGCAGTCTTTAAGAGAGCTTTGTGTTCTACATATTGTACTTTACAGTCCAGTCTGATGTAAAGTACAGTACTGAAGGGTTCAAAAACTTGCATGTCTTCTGCATTTACTGTCGATCCTAATGAAGATGTTGTCTACTTGTGGGTTTTAGACCTTGGATTTACTCCTAGGATCCAGATGGCCTCATTTTTAAAAATGGGGCAGGGATGTTTCCCAAAACATTCTATCACTGTTGATGTCAAAAAACTGACCTTCAGCTCTCTTGTTGGGATTTTGCATTGTTTGATGTGTGGGGTATTTTCTGACAAGAAGTTCCATTGTGTGTTTATGTATGCCGTAATGAGTCTACTCTGCTCAAAAACCCAGAGCCTGAAAATAGAGGGTGGAACAGAAATAACTATTAATTCAGGTAAAATAAAGAAGAATTTATGCTTTGTGTATTGTGGGTGATTTCCTAACTTCAATGAATCCTAAACCTGCCTCCCACTGGGATTTCCACAGATGTATCTCTGTTAGTCTGTTGTATCAACTGTACATTCAGCAGAACAAAAGGACCATGTGGTACCTGTGAAACTAACAGACGTGTTATAGCATGTTGTGAAAAGGTAATCAAGGTGGCTAATAGGGACAGGGGGAGACAGGCTCTCAAGTCCTTATTGTCTGCATGCTGTTAATGAACTTCCTAGTTCTGAATAAATCTGTGCTAGAGGGGTGAAATGAAACACCACAGTATTACCGGATGAGACCCATCTCTTTGGTTGGAGCAACTGCCCAATATTGTTTTCTGTGACTACATGCAGATAATAATAAGTAAGATCAATGTTCTACTGCTAGGCTCAACTAAAATACTGTAGCCCAGATGAATGAAAGTCTCTTTCCCTTTGATCCTGTCTTGCTCACTTTTTATGGGACTGCGGTGGCTTAAGTGGTTAAGATGCTGAACTCGCTGACTGGAAGGTCAGAGACTGATTCCCAGGTACTGCACGACAGACTGAGCTCCCATCTCTGTCCTAGCTCCTGCCAACCTAGCAGTTTGAAAGCAAGAAATTGCAAATAAATAAATAGGTACCACTTCGGTGGGAAGGTAAACAGCATTCTGTGCACTCCAGTGTTGAGGCATGTCTGCCACATGTCCACAGAAACGTTTGCAGACGCAGACAGTGCTGGCTCTTTGGCTATAAACCGAGATGAGCAGTGAACCTTAGAGTCAGATATGACTGGCTTTTGAGCAAGGGCAACCTGCTCACTTTTTAAAATATTGGCCAAATTGTGAAAGGAATATTCGCTTGAAAGCAATTTCTGCTTACCCCCTCACCAATTGCATAATATCCAAAGTCAGGTGCGCAATGCTCCAAGCAAGCACCTCTTTCCTGAAAAAATTAATACAGTACTGATCTCCCACCAAAAGTGCCACAATGTGAATGGGCATTGCAGTCATGGTGCCAAGGATGCCAGGAACTATATCTTGTCCCATTATGATGTGCAGTGGTTGGCGGAAGGATTGGGCACATTCCGGTGCGTGAGCCTGTCCTTGGCTCATTCTAGTCTTTCTGCCCATGCCAGAGTTACAGCAGACATATTTTAGAAGTAAATCAAGGGGTTTTTATCCTTCTAAAAAATTTCTACATCTTATGGATGTAACAAACAAGGCATCTGTTTTCCAAAGCACGAAGAGAGACAATAATTTTAAATTTTAAAAAAAGGATGAAAATGGAAGAAGGTTTAATTTTAACCAATAGGAGAGGGAAAGCTTTCCAAAATTACCCAGGAGTGTAATTTAGTCATGTAAGATTTATGATGAAAATTAAAGGAAAGAAGAAACACTACACTGACCAGGAGGAGAAGGAAAAAATCTAATTCAAAGCTGTCCCTACTGGTTTGCTGAATGAGATGTTTCCTAGCAGAAGGGCTGCAAATGGTCAGTTATTTAATTTGGGTGGATTGTGCTTTTACTGGCAGAAAATAGGAAGAGATGTTAGCAAGATCTTCTACTTTAGGTCCAAAATTTATGGGGTCTAAATATTCAGAGGTAGAGGGAGCACCATTGCAAACTTGTATTAAAATATCTTGATCTATTCCTCATCTAATGACAGAAAGGCTAATCATAATAAAATAAAATATTGTAGATGCAATGGGCACAGAGCTGGGCGGGTTGTGGAGGATGGTGGAAGACAGAGGTGCCTGGAGGGCGGTGGTCCATGGGGTCACGAAGGGTTGGAATCGACTGTGCAGCTGAACAACAACAACAACAACAATAAAATAGTACTAAGGGAGAAATGAGAAGAAAATGAACCAAGTTTGGTTTGTATTTCAGACCAGAAAACAAGTTGGTGAAAGGCTGTTGAGATTCCAAAATGGTGCCCAAGGCTAGCATTTTACAGACTATGGTGAGCTGTTTGTCAGGCTATCTCTCTCTGCCAACAGGCTTGTTTGATTTTTGATCTTACAAGCAAGTGAACTGAGTGACTCTGGATTCTTGGCCTCTTCCTCTGATTGGTGGGTGGGGGACAGGCATGTGGGTAAAAGAAAGACGACAGTGGACAGTGAGAATGAGATGGAAGGGACATTCTGATACTGGCAACCCTACCAAAACAGCCATTTTGAGCTTGCACCTATGCCTCTTTGAATGAATGCCAGATCTTTGAGTTTCTAATGTGAAAAAACAGAGGAGTCCAAAAAAGTCTGTTTTTAAACAAAGAAACCAAAAGAGGCAAAAGAACCCTACTGGAGATGGCTTGTTAGCAGTGATGGGATGTAACAGGTTCGCACCAGTTCACCAGAACCAGTAGTAACTTTTCCAGTGTCCTGGAGAACCGGTAGCAGCGTTTGGGGGGAACCACCTTCAGGGCTTACTTTTTCACTGGTTCCCCCACTTGGTGTGCATGCACGCCTACAGTGCTTGGCGCATATGCACGGCCTCCTTGCTGTTCTCCCAAGTGGGGAGGAGGAAGAGAAGCTGCTAGCCTGAAGCTCCCTATAGCCTGCTCCCCATGGTAAGTGACTCACCTTTGGATGTGGTGTGTCTGTGTGTATTTTAATGTGTATTTAATACCTTTACCTATATTGACGTACTACCACAGTTCCTAAAAAGGCCTGGCGGCCTTGCTTGGGGTTTTTAAGCAAAGTCTTGGAGTTACCTCATCAATAAGCTACACCTGTGCTGTTCCAGTTGGAGAACTCTTAAGGAGGTACAGCTGTTTTACATTTACATTAAGGCATATTATCCTAGAGAACTGGTTAGGCAAAGAATTAGTACCTAACTTATTTAACTGTTGAGAAGTGGTGAGTTCATTCTGTAGTTCCTTCCATCTGACCTAGTGTGAGAAAGATTAGCCAGAATAAGCTTTAAGCTCTGGTTTAAAAGCTCTGGTTGATTTGTGCTTGGGATGGGTGGGTGGATGTATTTTAATGTATTTTTATTTAATTTATTTATTTAATTTATTTATGGGTTTGTGTTGTGGGTGGGTGGGTGGGTTGAGGTGTGTGTGTGTGCGTGTGCTTATTTTTATTTTATTATTATTTTTTATTTGGCCCCGCCCACAACATCATGATGTCATGATGTTGGCTCCGCCCATGACATCATGATGTCATGACATTAGCTCCGCCCACACTGTGATGACGTCACGGTGGGGTAGTAAAATTTTTGACATCCCACCACTGCTTGTTATTTCCCATCTTGAAAAAAAGGGCAAAGGAGGCATATTAAGAAAATTTGCGAATGGCAGTAATGCTTGGTGTTACCTGTGGTGAAGGAGGAGCATAAGGGAGCTTTTGTACTAGATGTCCGGGATGTTGTACATGGATGCACCTTTTCTCTCTACATAGTTCTAAGTACAAAAACTTCTTGAAGGCAACGTATCATCTAGCCCAGGGGTCAGCACACTTTGCTCTCCAGAGGTTCTTGGACTTCAATTCCCAGAAGCCCTGATGTACTGAATTGGACTTCTGGGAATTGAAGTCCTAGAACAGCTAAGTTCGCTGACTTCTGATCTATCCTATATCTAAGCTGATAGCCAGTGTTGGGAGGCTTCCAGGCTACCTCAGCCCTGCCCAATTAGCATTGGGGGGGGGGGGGCAGTAATTGGCTCCATTTTTGCTGCATTAAAACAGGACATCTATTTGGAGTGGTTTCTCTTCAGTTTGAAATTCAGTTGAAGTTTAAAAAAAACAAGCATATGCAAATCGGTAGTTTCTACCCTAGGGAAAAAAGCAAATAATTTGTGTTTTGATGTGTAAGGTGAAATGAAAGATTATGAGGGGGGGCATGATAACCCTCTGTTCTCTAATTCTTTTGCCAGGATACTTGTAACTTTGGGCATGGGAAAAGCTTGGAGCTCCTAGGCTAGTAGACTACAAAACATTGAATCAGAATGTGTAGAAATGCTATAGTCTCATAGCAACTGGATGCTAGGATAAGACATGAGGAGGATTCCATTGATCATTCAGCTCTGGTAACCACGTAATTCAGCATTTCTAAGGAGAGAAGTTTGAATTAATTGCATTTAAGACCTGCATCAGCCACTTGGCATCTGTTGTACCACTTGTCATGAAAAGTGGGATCACCAGTGCACATTATCAGAGCTCTGTTGTCTAAATAATAGGAACCTGAGAACCTGTTACTACCATTGCTGACTGCTAATAAAGGTGTGTGGTGGGCTGCCCACTGCTCCATTTCTCATCTGAGGAATGATGTGCTTTTCCCCAGATACTGTACCTTTATCCCCTGGCATGTAGAGCTCAATGCTTTACCTATTTAACACATGAAGCTCACTCTAGATGGTGCTATTCACAACTAGTTGACCCTTTGGAGGCTTTTATAATGCCCCATTGTTGAACCTCATATCAAAGAGCAAATTGGTCACCGAAGTAATCTGTGAGAGCAGTCAAGTAAAACCTGAATAATAATACAGTATTTACTAAAAATACATGGTAGGAGTCTGGGGTGGGGGTGTTCTTGTCCATTTTCCAGGTATTTTCTGATCAGCTGCTAATCTGCCACATGTGAAAATGTTTGGGATAGATTCTCACATTGTCCCTAGAGTATCCCTTGAAAGCCTGTACAGTGAGGTAAGATTGTTTAATTAAGAGCAGTTGTTGATTTTGCATGGGAGGGGTTTACCTTGATTCAGCTATTCCTTTCTGCAGATTCCTCAGAGACATCAGCCTTTGAAGTTATGTGCTTTTAGTTGGCTAATTCACCTACCTACTCATTTTGTTTCTCTTTGTCAGTGTGGGAGGGTGGGAAACTATTAAAGCTTTCTGTCTTTTCTAGATGCATCTTAAGATGATATGGATACAGGAATCCAAACTTCACCAGTGTATGGACCTCCTTCATATTTTGAAAACAAAAACAAAATCAAGACCAGTGCTTCATAATCAGGCATGGATGGTGTATAGTAAGCACAACTGTAATTTCTCTTTAAAAAATACTGAAGAAAAAGACAGGTCCCTCACTCCTCCTTTCTTCTTATGGCCCCAGCCTGTTCAAGGTGGAATTGCACAGTCTTCGCCTGGGGGAACCGAGGGTGGGTGTGGGTCGGCTTATTGCAGTGGAGAAGTGGTGAGCCAGTTGTGGAGAAAGGATGGAGCAGGGGAAGTGGGAAAAGGTGTGGTGAGGGGGGATAGGCAACCTGCTTTGGGCTCTGGTGTGTCAGTGACAGAGATGGGGGTGTTATGGGCTCCAGAGTGGGAACTACAAAACAGTTGGGGTCGTTCATGGGGCTGTTGGGATGTCAGACAAGAGTCCAGTGTTTGGGGGAGTTGAGGTTCTTGGTGCACCAGAAGACGGTCTTGGGGGGAAAGGTGGTGGCGGCAGCTGGGGGGCCAGATAGCATTCTCACACCTGCAGGATGTTTGGCCTGGAGTGCTCTTTATATTTTCAGAAATTCTACCCTGTTTGAAGAGTGCAGAGGAGTACGGAGCATTGGTCTTGGCATTTGGAGACATGGAGAGGTTGCGGCTGATGGTGAAGAGTCGTATTTTGGAGTGCGCATCGGCCAGAGGAAGTCGAGTCATCTCTCATCCCGCAATTCAGAAGAGCAACAACAAGTCATAGTTTAGCAAGGTTGGGAGGAGCCTCAGTGCAAAAGGGAGAGAGGTTCTGGTCCGTGATTTCTGCAGGAGCATCTCTGCTTGTTTATGTGTGTGTATGTTGGGGGGCACATCAGGCCTTAGTTGTCCCTCTGGCTTTGGCAGGAAGTACGGAAAATGTATTTTGGGAGCCTGGTGGGAGGGGTAGGAGTGCCCCCTGATTGGTCATCTGGGAGATGGGTCAATTTGATAATCACGCCCTGTGGATGTGGTTTGGGTGAGGTGTACCCCTATGTTGCTCTTCTGAATTGCGGGATGAGAGATGACTCGACTTCCTCTGGCCAATTGGTTGGTTTGACCCCAGTATGCCTGTGTTGTAATTTTAGGCTTTTAATACCAAGTTTTTAAAAAGTTTTTAGAGTTTTTAACTTTTAAAAGTGATTTTATTGTTGTTGTAAATCGCCCTGGGTCCCTTTTGGGAGGAGGGTGATAAACAAATTTAAATAAATAAATAAATTTTCAGCCAAGGTTGGTGTCCCACCAGGTAGGTTGGTAGAGCTTTTGGGTAGGTTCTCCGCACTTTGATGCCGTTTGGAAGGTTAGATAGTTCTTTTTTCTTTAACAGTTAATAAAGTGGCCCAATTTTTAATTCCACACCATTGTATGTCTTGTCTTTGGTATGAAGTGGCAAGGGTAGCTTTTGGGCATGTGCATACACAGTTCGAGACGTCTTTGCCACGCCTTCCAATTTGAAAATCGCACCAGTATTGTGGAAGATGGGGATTGGTAGAGACAGAGTAGGAGGAGTTTGCATGTTTGTAACAGTTTTGGTGTTTCTCTTTCATTTTGTGGGAGTGTAGGTTTCAACGACCCTCCCTTCTGCCCTGAAATTTGATGTAAGAGAGCTGGTCGCAGTTTCTTGTCGCAGTTTTTTTGGCTCCAAGTGATTGGCACAGCTTGGAGTCTTTTGTGCCCATTCTGCATAGAATAGTATGGGTCAAGGGCAATTGTTTAGGGTTGGTAGGTCACTTTTAGGTGGGAAGTACAGAGAATGTATTTTGGGAGCCTGGTGGGAGGGATAGGAGTGCCCCCTGATTGGTCACCTGGTGAAGGGTCAGTTTGATAAGCACACCCCATGGGCATGGCTTGGGTGAGGGTGTACCCCTCCATTCAGGGAAGGTTGGTTTCCCACCAGATAGGTTGGTACAGCTTTTGAGTAGGCTCTCTGTACTTCGATGCCCTGTGGAAGGTTAGATCATTCTTTGTTCTGTAACAGTTAATAAAGTGGCCCATCTTTTAATTCCACACCGTTGTATGTCTTTTCTTTGGGATGGAGTGGCAAGGCTTATTTCTACCTGTAACATTTAACTTGGAAGCTAACTTTGTAGGTGAACAATTGATTGATTTATTGGATTCGTATGCTGACTCAGGGCGGCTTACAAAAATCACAACGTATCAAACAGTACAGTACAATAAAATATAACAATACAATAAAAGGTAACAGTACAATAAAACATAAAAGACCAACACATACATTGACAACTGTGGCAAAGGGACCATCAACGAAATAACTGCAGTTTTCTTAAATGACTAAATACTGATTAAAATGTGATAAGCACCACCCTCTTGATCAGTAAAAATCTGTTTTATTCTGACATGGGAATTTGTAAGTATTTTACTAGGCTACGAAGTGGCCCTCTATTGTGTTCAGGGTAGACAGTTTTAGGGCCAGGACTGCAGCCAATCTATAACAAAACCGTAACCCTACTAGTAGTAACTTTGAAATCACATCTATATTTATAAGCGAATTACATACCAGTACATATAGGGGAAGTGGGAGTGGTTCTGTTGTAGCCAAATTGTGTTTACAAAGAAATTTCTTGGAACAGCTGTGCAGTATGTACCACAAAGGCTGCCTATATGCTAAGCCTTGGAACCTATCCAGTGCTACTGTTCTCCAGTTAATCCTTCAGAAATGCCAGCGTTAGAGTAGATCTAGCAGATGATTGAGTCTGTCAGTAATATATAACTTCTACCTCTCAGCTGAAAAATGGTTAGTGGCTAAACCTTTGACATCTCATAGATAACTAAATACTGGCAACTTCGCATCTTCAGTAGTGATAACACCATCATCAAGTGCAAATTGCTGCAGATTAAAGCCTTTACCATTAAAGAAAAACTGCTGGTGATTAAAGGTAATTTTGGGGGTGTAGACAATTTGTACACAATGCAAGAATGCTGCATGTGCCCTGTGGTTCCTAATGTTTACATTGAGAAGTGTTTCATTCATTTGGACAAGTATAATTTTCCAGCTAGTGCATACCGGTAGGGAGTATTACCTTTCTCTAGGAGGAACTCATCTGCTAAGGAAATAACTATCAGCACAAATGGATTCATCTTGGGTCTCAAAGTCAGACACATTCAGGGCCTGCCCATTCCATTTGCTGCCTGAGTTAAAAAATCAGTGGTCCATTTCTGGTAGATGGGGAGTCTTAGTGTGAAGCCACTGCAACCTCCATGGACTTTTTGATTCAACCCAATAGGTGGGGAAATTCTAGGAAAGGGCGGTGATTCAACTGAACTCCAAATGTTTGTACAAAATATTAATCCCAAATTTTTACATAATGGTCAAATAATAAAGATGAAGCTAAAGTACTTTGGACATCAAATGAGAAGAGAGGATTCACTTGAGAAAGCCTTGATCCTTGGAAGGGTCGAGGGCAAAAGAAGAAGGGGACGGCCCAAGATGAGATGGCTAGATGGTATTGTAGAGACAATGGGCACAGAGCTGAGCGAGTTGAGGAGGATGGTGGA
Source organism: Furcifer pardalis (assembly GCA_030440675.1). Classification (NCBI taxonomy): domain Eukaryota; kingdom Metazoa; phylum Chordata; class Lepidosauria; order Squamata; family Chamaeleonidae; genus Furcifer; species Furcifer pardalis. The sequence goes on along the minus strand of CP126890.1, from coordinate 42,280,133 downwards.
GGACAGGATTGCCTGGCGGACAGTGGTCCATGGGGTCGCAGAGGGTCGGAATCGACTGTGCGACTGAACAACAAAAATGTTGGCCACCTCTTTTTACACACACACAGATCTGTTGTTATGCAATTTTGCCTATATATGGAGACTTTTGGGACATCATGTAGAAGGTGAGGACAGGATATGTTCATAATGGAAAAGCAGTGGAGACCTGGAATGTTTTATACAGTAGAACACTGAAAATGAATCTTTGGTGCTCTAGGACAGGAGTTCTCAACCTTTTAAAGCTGGGGGCCAGATCACACTCCCTCAGACATCTTCGGGGGCTGGATGGCCATTTTGCCCTTCCTACACCAAATGGCACTTCCTGGTGCGGTGGAGGCAGTGAGCCCCCCACATGAAATGGCCCCATGGGCTGCATCCAGCCCACGGGCCACAGGTTGAGAATCCATGCTCTAGGGGTTCTGGACTACTACTTCTAGTATTCCTTGCATTGGCCGTTCTGGGCCAGAATTTCCTCAAAACTATGCTAGAGTTTAAAGTTGTCCTCACTGTTCAAGCAAGGCTCAATTGCAAAAGGAAGTTCTCTATACTCTTTCCTATTCAGGTAAAGCCTATGATCAGTCAGCCCCATCTGGAAGAGTCTTCCCAAAGGACTGAACTTCACACTATGTTAAAATACATAGTGTTACCTGAATTTTAAGATCAAACATCACTGTTTCATTTAATTTGTTTTAAATAAAGTTACAACCAGAGAATCACTGTACACACAGGCCAAGGTGTAAAATACCTGGAGAAAACATCACAACCTTGGAGGGAAAAACCAGAGCTTAATATACAGCAATATAAAGTTTAATTTATTTGGAGCTTGATATCAAAATCTATCTGAAAACTTTTGCAAAGGGACTTGATTAAAAGTGGAATCCAGCAATCACGTACCAAGAATGTAAGCAATTACAGTAGATTAAGAACCGGTTTTTCTTCTCCAAGAGTTCCAATGAGTCACCCAGCTGAGGATGGGCTGGAAACAATGGCGCTAATCTCTCCCTTTATCTATCCTTTGTCAAAGCTCCAGAGATGACACAAGCCCTCCACAGCAATTTCCTAGCCTGCAAACAGTTCAACGGAGCCCTCACCTCAGATTGACACCAAGAGCCTCCCACCTTCTACGAACCGAGCACTGCCATTGGAGGAGAATGCAGAGCCCAGCTCCCCATTGGCTAAAGCGCGCCTGGCTTTCTACTATCCGACTAGCCTTTCATTCATTCACAGTTTCAGAAAGGAAACAATGTGACAATTTACAAACTGCAATTTGACTGATAAGGGACACTTTGTATCAGAGCTTGCCTAAAGAAGATTTCCTCATCCAGCAAACAAAGACTTTTACAGCATTTCGCCATTAACCTTTGTATTTGTAAAAATGTCAATGTGTAACTTCGGAAATTACTTTTGTACTGTTTAATTAAGAAGTGTAAAAGACTCATTTAATTGCCCCCATTTTAGTAAAACAGCATTTACAACTGCCATCACTAATCCAGGATTAATTGTCGACCAGTAAAATGTATAAAAATGTTGGGGAATGGGAGGGACTTCAGCTCATTCCTAGAATAGCTGGAATTGGGCTCACGAGGGTGATTTTTGCCAGAACGGGTGAGGTATTGGGATTTCTTTCTCATAGATTGGCCACTATGAATTAGAATTCTGTTTAAAATACCAATAAACCAATGTTTTGTTCTGATTAAAATCATGCCTTGGTGTCAGTTTTTGGGGTTAATCACTTCTCCACCAGGAAACAGACCACGTCCTGATTTTTCAGCTTTCAATAGCATACAGTTCATAATGAGTTTTATTTCTGCTCTGAAGCAATCATGGAGCCCATGGAGCCGAGAGTTCACACGTCTTCAATACTGGCTTTCTTTTGAAAATTCCTTTCTGAACCCTGATGAATTCAGACTTCTGTGAATGTGCACTGTAAATTATTATGCATCATCATTACATGCTTGTAATAAAGTTTGTGTAAACATGCTGTAAACATGCAGCCACTTGCCACCCTCACTAGCAGGGCCTTATTTGCAAATATAATTTGCACACAACAGAGCAGAGTTGTCCTCTACCATATGTGGATGGACTTGGAAATTTGAAGTCCTCTATGTGTTGTTGGACTGAGGTGGCTCAAGTGGCTAAGACGCTGACTGGGAGGCGGAAGGTCAGCAGTTCGATTCCAGAGTACTGCAGGATGGAATGAGTCTTTGTACCAGCTCCTGCCAACCTAGCCATTCGAAAGCAAGACTTTGCAAGTAGATAAATAGGGACCACAGAAACGTCTGCAGAAGCAGACAGCACTGGCTCTTCGCCTTTGAAACAGAGATGAGCACTGACCCCTAGAGTCAGATACGACTGGCTTTCGAGCATGGGAAACCTTTACCTATGTGTTGTTGGACAACAACTCCCATCAGCTTTGACTAGCAGAGGCACAAGGAGCTGCAGTCCAACAGTATCTAGGTGGAATCCATGTTCCCCATTTCCTGTCATGGGGCCCCTAATTTGCAAGCCGTTCTATTCAGACAGAGGCATCATTTTGTTCTACACATAATTACTGCTGTCCATCTGGCATTTGCTTTGGATTTGTCTGGCAAAACAATAGGGAAAATATCAAAAAGGTGGAGGAGGACCCTGTTAAAGTTACTAATGATGTTCAAAACAACACAGAAACCTGCAGGGCATTAAAGTGGATATTGCTGGACTGAACTTTGAAATGTTGTCCCTTTTATGGAAGGTTTTTGGTTCACTGCTCTTCTGAATGCCTGTGGCCAAGCCATTTAAGGTGAAATATGAAGTACAGAGATGCCAGGAGATGGCATGTAGACAGCCACGGAACAGCTGTGTGAAGCATCCCATATTTTCACTACATCAAGAACCAGTTTCTGTCTCCAACTGCTCTGCAAGCTACCGTGGTTCAGCGTATTTGGTCTGATTTCGCTAAAGCTTGTTTATACAACCCAGGGATATTTAGGCCAGTCACACTAGAATGAAAAACATTTCAGAACCTGGATATAATGTATGAGAGCCAGGATGAGTCACAGGGCAATGAGAGGGTACAGGACAAAGCAGCAGGGAATGATAAAATCAAGGTGGCAAGGATATGGGTTTAATTTGTTTGTCCTGGCAGATGGGTGGGGGAGAAGGGACTTCTGGCCCTGACCTTGAACCCTACAAAAATATAAACAGTTATATGTACAAAACCTGAAAATTCAAATGATTCAGAAAAGAAGGTGAGAATATTAGAGAGGTGGCAGGAAAAACAAAGGGATAATCCCTGGTCAGTTATAATTATTACTATTAAATTATAGGTTGTCTGTGAATTATAAGCATACATGTGTAATTCAGATATTGTTCTTCCCACCAGCATCGAGATACTACAGATGGTTTTAAAGGGCTTTGTAAGGACAGAAAATTTCAAGAGATACCCCATGCAGGGGGATATTGTTCCAGGGGTCCTCACAAATTGATATTTTATCAGAAATATCATCCTCCCATCTCACATCTGTCCTCTTAATTTTTCTTGGGGAAACAGGATACTGCAATTAATCTATATCTGTGGCTCAAGTGGTTAAGATGCTGACTAGAAGGTGGCAGGTCAGCAGTTCAAGACCCGAGTACTGCACGACAAAATGAGCTCCCATCTGTCCCAGCTCCTGCCAATGTAACATTTTGAAAGCAAGAAATTGCAAGTAGATAAATAAGGACCAATTCGGTGGGAAGGTAAACAGTGTTCCATGCACTCTGGTGTCTAGGCATGCCTGTCATATTTCCACGGGACACAGACAGCGCTGGCTCTTTGGCTATAAACAGAGATGAGCATGAGGGGTTACAAGTTTTTGATTCCACAGGATACCTTCATTTTTAGAGGAACTGGGTAACATTCACACACTGTTCTCTGTCTGGGGGAATCAGTGCCTTAGATATTGTTTATGTTCTTGGCTGACTGTGAGGAGAAACAGAGACCAAGCATTGCTTACTCTTGTACCTCTCCAATTCAAAATAAATAGTCCATACATCTGGTTTTTATATGCCAGTTATATACTTGGGCTTGCAGCCAGTGGGGACACTCAGGTATCTCCATCTTTTATAAGTGGGGTGGGGTGGGGTGGGGAAAGTTACAACAGCTCAACATTTATAATTGATATGACTAGCTGAGTTGTTCATACCAAATAAAGTATTTATAGTAGGAAAATGGAGCACAGAATTAATTACCCTTCATCTGAAAAATCCTTTTCCACACTCCCTTCCACTTTACCTTCTTTTGCTTCTGACTTATAGCAATTGTTTCATGGCAACTGATTGGAACAAAACATGTCTTCCTTAACTTGGAAGGCTAGTGGGAATTCAAATTAGTATTTATTTATTTATTTATACCTCACACTTGCTAACCCGCCCCAATCGGGCAAGCCCGACTCTGGGCGGCTTACAGCCCAAATTAAAACACATCAATAAAAAGTTAAAAGTTTATGAACTAAAACAGTATCTGGGGGTGTCGTCAGAGGGGTAATATCCCTAGACTAACCACCCCACATGGGAGCCCACATCCCTGGAACCCCACACATGTCCTGCCAGCCAGGTCTTTAAGCTCTTCCGGAAGGACAGGAGCTCTGTCTGTGTGCGCAGCTCAGTTGGAAGGAGGTTCCAGAGGGCCGGGGCGAACACAGAGAAGGCCCTCTTCCTGGTACTAGCGAGGTGAGCCTCCCTAGCCGATGGCACAACAAGAGAGCCCCTCCGATCCGCCCTGGTGGGATGGACAGATGTTCTTAGGGTGACGCGGTCTCTTAGGTATCCTGGCCCACTACCATATAGGGCTTTAAAGGTAATGACCAGCACCTTGAATTGCACCCGGAGACAAACTGGCAACCAGTGCAGCTCCCGAAGCAGTGGTGAGGCCCGAGCATAACGCCCGCGTCCCATCACTACCCGGGCTGCCGCATTTTGGACCAGCTGCAGTCTCCGAATGGTCACCAAGGGCAGCCCCATGTAGAGCGCATTACAGTAATCAAGTCTGGAGGTGACCAAAGCGTGCGTGACCATAAGCAAGGCGTCCCGGTCGAGGAGCGGGCGTAACTGGCGTATTACCCGAAGTTGTGCAAAAGCCCTCCTGGCCACGGCTGCCACCTGCTCATTGAACAGCAGCCGTGAGTCCAGGAGGACCCCCAGATTACGCACCGGGTCTGTTTGGGGCAAGACTGCCCCATCCAGAACCAAAGCTGGTAACTCCCGAGATAACACAGGGCCCCTTACCCATAGTCACTCAGTCTTGCCGGGATTCAGCTGTAGCCCGTTTTCCCCCATCCAGACCTTAACAGCCTCCAGGCACCTGGAAAGGACTTCCACTGCACCGCTTGGGTCCCCACGGGCTGAGATGTACAACTGGGTATCATCAGCGTACTGATGATACCTTACCCTGTGGGAACGGATGATCTCACCCAGCGGCTTCATGTAGATGTTAAATAGGAGAGGAGAAAGTACCGAGCCCTGAGGCACCCCATACTGCAGGGGCCTAGGGCTGGACTCCTCCTTCTCCAGGCACACCGACTGGGTCCTGTCCCTCAGGAATGAGGAAAACCAGGACAGCACTGTGCCCTGGATCCCCAAGCCCCGGAGCCTTCCCAGAAGGATGCCATGATCGACAGTGTCAAAAGCCGCTGAGAGGTCAAGGAGAGCAAGGACAGACGGCTCCCCTCCATCCCGCTCTCTCCAGAGATCATCCACCAATGCGACGAGTGCAGTTTCGGTACCATATCCGGGCCTGAATCCTGACTGAAACGGGTCTAGATAATCCGCTTCATCCAGGACATCCTGTAACTGCTGCGCCACAGCTTTTTCCAAGACCTTACCTAAAAAAGGTAGATTAGACACTGGACGGTAGTTGGAGATTACCATAGGGTCGAGGGATGGTTTTTTCAAGAGGGGGAGCACTAAAGCGTGTTTAAATGGTGCTGGAAAATGCCCCTCTATTAATGAAGCATTAATAATTGCCTCGACCCAGCCACCTGCCACAGACTTGGCAGCTTTAATTAACCAGGCAGGGCATGGGTCCAGTGCACAGGTCGTGGCGCGAACAGATACAAGAAGCCTGTCCACTTCCTCAGGGCCAACTGGCTCGAACTGATCCCAGATAACATGGCTAGACTGTGCCTTGGTCAACCCCAGTTCAGTACCTTCCACGCCGGGATTAAACTTCAAGCGGATCTGAGCGACTTTCCCCGCTAGATAATCAGCAAAAGCATCAGCAGAACCCTGCCAACCAGGGCCCGGCCCCTCCTTGCCAAGGAGGGACCTAGTCACCCGGAACAGGGCCGCTGGGCGGTTATCTGCGGAGGCAATGAGGGCGGTGAAATATTGACGTTTCACCAACCCCATCGCCACTAGGTAGTCTTTAATAGCAGCTCTAACCAGTGTTCGATCGGACTCGCTCCGAGTCTTCACCCAGCGGCGCTCTCGGCGTCTCTTAGCTCGTTTCAGTTCCCTTAGCTCTTCTGTAAACCAAGGGGCAGATCGACCCCTACGAGCGTGGAGAGGCCGTAGTGGCGCGATTACATCCAAAGCTGCGGTCGCTTTCCTATTCCAGGAGGCAACAAGGGCTTCGGATGAACCACTTTGCAGGTCAAGAGGACAACACCCCAGTTCCCGTTGGAATCCTTCTGGATCCATTAGTCGCCAGGGGCGGGCCCATTTAATCAGCCCTGCCTCCCTACGGTGAAGTCTCGCCCCCAGGAAGTCCAGAGTCACCAGATAGTGATCTGACCATGGCACAGGAGTGATGTCTAATTTCTGTACTTTCAGATCACTCTGCCACAGCTCCGACAAAAAAAATAGATCCGGGGTATAGCCACTGCACCTGGTAGGACCCTGAATTACCTGGGTCAGGCCCACGGTTGCCATGGAAACCATGAACTCCCGAGCTACCTCTGAGCCGATCCCCAATGACGGCAAGTTGAAATCCCCCAGAACCATCAGCCTGGGGGTCTCCAACGCCAGCATGGAGACCGCCTCAAGGAGCTCAGGCAGGGAGTCTGCTACTCTGCAGGGAGGCAGGTACACGAGCAGGACTCCCAACTGACCTTTAGGGCCCACACGCAAGAACAGGGCCTCACAACCCGGAATATGTGGAGCCGTGGCCCTGGCCACTCCCAGGGACTCCCTGGCTACTACGGCGACTCCACCGCCCCTTCCCCTCTCCCTAGGCTGGTGCCAAACACCGAACCTGGCTGGGCAGAGTTCAGACAGGGGTACCCCATCCTCAGGCACCAGCCAGGTCTCGGAGATGCATGCCAGATCGGCCCGCTCCCCCAAGATCGTATCTGCAAGCAGAGGGGCCTTGTTGCAGATCGATCTGGCATTCACCAGCAGCAGCCTAAAGGAGGGGTCACTCTTGACCAGCTGCTCAGGACCTAGAGGTGTAGCCAAGGGGCCAGAACACGGGACAGCAACCAAACATCTGGCCCGCGTTCTCCGAGTGCGGCCCGCCGCTTGGTACCCGGCGTAACACCCCATGCCCGTCACTACACCAATTTGAGCCTAATGAAACCCCCCAGACCCAACAGGCCTCCCCAGTCCTCCCCTCCTGGCTGGCAGGTCCTTCCTTGGTTCCCCCATCCGTTCCCCCAGCCCTGCTCCTCCCAGCCCTGTCCCTGGTACTGTCCATCCACTGCCGCCGCTGGTGGCCACAATAGCAGTGGGGTCAGGCGGTCCCGCCTGGCAACAAGCGTCCGACTTCGTGGCGGCAGTGGTGGGGCCAAGCAGCCCTGCCGCTCTGGTGTTTTTAAAACCCCCGCGGAGGCGGGGTTTGCGGCCAGGTGCCCCGGGACCGGAGGGCGGGTGGAACAGCGGCCGCGGCGGCGTCTCCGCCCGGCAACAAGCGTCCGAGTTCGTGGCGGCAATGGTGGGGCCAAGCAGCCCTGCCGCTCTGGTGTTTTTAAAACCCCCGCGGAGGCGGGGTTTGCGGCCAGGTGCCCCGGGACCGGAGGGCGGGTGGAACAGTCGCCGCGGCGGCGTCTCCGCCCGGCAACAAGCGTCCGAGTTCGTGGCGGCAATGGTGGGGCCAAGCAGCCCTGCCGCTCTGATGTTTTTAAAACCCCCGCGGAGGCGGGGTTTGCGGCCAGGTGCCCCGGGACCGGAGGGCGGGTGGAACAGCGGCCGCGGCGGTGTCTCCGCCCGGCAACAAGCGTCCGAGTTCGTGGCGGCAATGGTGGGGCCAAGCAGCCCTGCCGCTCTGGTGTTTTTAATACCCCCGCGGAGGCGGGGTTTGCGGCCAGGTGCCCCGGGACCGGAGGGCGGGTGGAACAGCGGCCGCGGCGGCATCTCCGCCCGGCAACAAGCGTCCGAGTTCGTGGCGACAATGGTGGGGCCAAGCAGCCCTGCCGCTCTGATGTTTTTAAAACCCCCGCGGAGGCGGGGTTTGCGGCCAGGTGCCCCGGGACCGGAGGGCGGGTGGAACAGCGGCCGCGGCGGCGTCTCCGCCCGGCAACAAGCGTCCAAGTTCGTGGCGGCAATGGTGGGGCCAAGCAGCCCTGCCGCTCTGATGTTTTTAAAACCCCCGCGGAGGCGGGGTTTGCGGCCAGGTGCCCCGGGACCGGAGGGCGGGTGGAACAGCGGCCGCGGCGGCGTCTCCGCCCGGTAACAAGCGTCCGAGTTCGTGGCGGCAATGGTGGGGCCAAGCAGCCCTGCCGCTCTGGTGTTTTTAAAACCCCCGCGGAGGCGGGGTTTGCGGCCAGGTGCCCCGGGACCGGAGGGCGGGTGGAACAGCGGCCGCGGCGGCGTCTCCGCCTGGCAACAAGCGTCCGAGTTCGTGGCGGCAATGGTGGGCAATGGTACAGTATGTCAAGAACAAAGGGAAATGGCAGCTTTCCCAAAATCATATTGATATATAGTTCTTATTCTCTCATTTGTAGTATACCAGATATGCATAAACTGAAATAAGTAGATGCCTCATTTATTTTCCCTACTGTTAAGGTTGAAAAGACAGGAGAGTAGTTGTTTTTTTAGAGACTTGAAGGTATTTCTAAAGAAGGATTTCTCCTTTTAACCTCTACCACCACCACCACCACTTCCTCCTCCTCCTCCTCCTCCAGCTGCCATATCCATTCCAGATATTGGCTATCATTATGGTGATAGTCTTCCCGTTCTCAACTCCTTGGAGCAGTTCTTCCGAGGACATGCCACACCAGTCTCTCAGATTTTTCAGCCATGAAGTCTGTCTATGTCCAGGGCCTCTCTTCCCAGGGATCTTTCCTTGCACAGCAAGTTGAAGGATTCTATACTTTATGTCAGGGGTGCCCAAATTTTTTGGGCCGTGGGCCAATCATGTGGTTCAGGGAGCCGGTCTCTAAGGCCTGGGGGCCGGGTGCTGCCCCTGACGCCATTTCATCTAGCCCGTGAAGCCCTTGTCGCTCCTGGAAGCGGAAGTAAAGCGTGCCTGTACTTACAGCCGCTTCCAGGAGTGACGAGGGCTTCGCGGGCCAGATGAATTGGTGTCGGGGGCTGCACCTGGGCCCCGGGCCTTAGTTTGGGCACCACTGCTTTATGTTGTCCCTCATAATGTGGTCAAGGTATTTGAGCTTTACAGTATTTGCTTAATGGTCTTAAAGAGTTCTATTTCTTTACCCATCCGGCACAATATTTCTACATTAGTCACATGATCAGCCCATTATATCCTTAGCACCCATCTACCTAGGCTTGAAAAATATATTACAACTCCCCAAATCCCAAGGTTAGTATGGTTGCTGGGCATGCTGGCTGGTCTATCCCTTTGCGTCTTATCAGATAGCCATCCATCTGGCCTACATCTATTGCCCAAGCCACATCCTGCTACCTGAAGTAATTAAGAGCTTGTTAGTGAACCACTGTCAATTGAGTCTGTTATGTAAATCTCACCTGCTGATGAGACATTGTATAAATATACTGGCTGTGTATGCTGTCTTGCTGCAAAATAACTTTCCAATATTTTGTATAATGTTCTTATGTTTTTTGTAATATTTTTGTAACTTCATGGCATATATTGGGGCTTTATTTTACTGTACGTATTTTTATGATATTCTATTGTTTTGTATTATTGATATATGATACTTGATTATACTGTGATATTGTATTGTTCTATTGAATTGTTACATTGTATTTGATTGTATGTTGTGAGCTGCCCTGAGTTGGTTTTTGTTGAGTAGGGCGGCATATAAATCGAATAAATGAATGAAATGAAAGAATTTGAATTCCAGCTTCTGGTTGACATTGGACAACCAAAGCTCACAGTGAAATAAAATTGCTACTGTTTGAAGCACTAGCTAGAATAGTTTGGCTATCCTGGAAACAAGGCCAGTAAGATGAATGATATTTGGACATTTTGGGCTCATGGATTCCAAATGTTCCACAGACATATCTGTGCTTTGAAGAGTTTAATGAGAAGCAGCAAGGGAAGGGTGCTTTGCATCCTGGCATCGCCATGCCACACATTGACCTTCTTCTTGCCTTTTGTGTACAGAAAATATTCAAAGAGCACTTGTACCTCTGCTTGCTGATGGCAGGAGGTCTGGCTGCCTTGTTAAGCGGGGCAGGTGCCCATGTCAGGTAGAGTACAATGAAGAGTGGCAAATCCTATTGCCTCCAGTTCAGGAAACACTTGTCAGAGAGAGGTGGTAGAAGGAGGAGGTTGGAGAGAAGCATTGGTCAGAAGGGGGGAAGCTGAACAGTGAAGAGGATAGCATATGGCTTCCTGCCTCAGGCAGCAGGACATCAGCCCTCACCTTGATATCAAAGAAATGCAAAGTGAGCGGAAATATTCATAAGGATGACATTTTGTTCATCGCCTACTTTCATCGTTATTCTTAAGCATAATTGGCTTCTGACTTGGGAGTTCTGTGGGGGGATATGCTAACTTCTGCCATGCAAATGATTTTTCTCATACAGTATTATCACTGAAGATGAATGAGCAAATACGGTAGATGGTTTCACTTTTCTGTTCAGTATAATTAAGGGGCATACTCCCCCTAAACCCACTGTATTTTTACCTTAATGCCTCAATGAGACATATTCTGAGCTTCAAAATGCACAACTCTTGAAGGGAGAACAAGCAGATTAACTGAAATAACATCTTTTATGAGGTATATGTATATTAATAACTAAGGGTGTTCTGCATATCCAACCACACTCATACAGTGTATATTTTTCATTTACCATAGCTATGTGTTTTTCAAATCCATTCATATACTGTACTTTGAATTGGATTTCAAAAAATTTGTTATTCTAGAATCATAGTTTAGAATGTGTGTGTGGGGAGGGGTGGGGATTGTAGTCCTTAAAATAAATAATTTAATGACCATGTAGGATTATCTCCTAAATATGCAGAGAAAGGAAAAACGTAATTATTTAAAGAGGTAAAAAGGTCACTCTGGAAGAGTAAACAACACCAAAACCCCACATAGCTACTGGATCCTATTTCATACATTGCATAATTTTTTAAAAAATATTCTCCCTCTTTTAGGTAAGTTTTCAGCTAAGCCTCAGAAATGTTAAAAAATACACTGGAATTTAATGTAGACCTGGAATGAACCTCAAAAGTCACTGGGTGCAATTCCCTGCAAAAGCAGGAAATGCAGTAAGGGTGAAACTAGACTAACTAACCAATTTTGATTAGCTTTGTTACAGCTTGATTGACAGTCTCTGTTACAGGTCTGTTCAGTTTAGGTGATCACAGGAAGCTTGTTCCATTGCCAGTGTCCACATTGGCCCTCAGTCCAATACAATTTGATATGAGCCCAAAGACCTCTTCCTTTGATACCATGTACCTTGTGAATCTCAGCCTTCCTTCCTTCCTTCCTTCCTTCCTTCCTTCCTTGTGCAGAGGTGATCTCGCACTAAACTCAACAATTTTTTAAAAAGACTTTGGGATGACTAAGGAGAAGGATCATCAGGTAGGTGTTCCACTGTCTGAAAACATCATATCCCAGCTTAATTCATCACCATTTAACACAACTCAGAGTCACACACACCCATCCTTTTGTAACATGAAGCAAATGCTCACACAAGAAAAACATCATTTGAATTGTTCCAGTTTCAAAAAAAGTAGATGCCTCCAGCGGCATGGGGAAGAAAGTCTGAATCAAAATCAAAAAGGGCTAGGCTGATTTGCATTGGCTTTTGTACTGTGTGACACTGGAAAATATTTTGAATTCACCCATGCTAACTATGGAGGAAATCACAAGTTATTTGTCAATGTAGTTGCACCCTTAGATACATAATGCATCTAAGTGAAAAGTTCATTTTTGGGGGCTGCATCCAGCATTCATTGCAGTAGGCTAATTACTATCTATGTCCTATTTGCATAGAAATGTAAAAAATCTGTTTTAAACTTCAGACACAAGATAGACTCATATCTTGCTCCTTGACAACTCAGCATAACCTCCCTTTAAAATGCAGCTATGGTCATCAACAAAGCTCTAATTAGCCCTTCCATTCCTGCTGTAGTCTCTGTTGTCCTTCCTTGGTTCTTAATATACCATGTATACTCGAGTACAGTATAAGTCATCCTGAATATAAGTCAAGGTACCTAATTTGGACCTCTAAAACTAGGGAAATAGATTGACCAGAGTACAAGTCAGGGGTAGAAAATGCAGCAGCTGATAGTGAGTTTCAATAATTAAAATACATGAAAATATGGTAAAAGTAATTAATTTAGACATTTGTGTGGGTATGTTTTTGAGTGTTTATGGAAGCATTGTTCCTCCATGTTGTTGAAATAAAAAAATTTCTCTGTGCCAGTTTGAGACGCGGCCAGTTCCCCCGTCTTGAAACCAGTGCAGTTTTGGGATCCTCAGAGTCATTGACCCAAGTATAAATTGAGTCTCCTTTTTGGACTTCATTTTGGAGGCTAAAAATTAGACTTATACTCGAATATATATGGTACCTCTCCGAGAGACTCTCACTGTTTGATTCACCATTTTAAGTAACAGAACTGAGGAGCAGAACTCGGCCACACCAGAGATCATCAGATGGAAATGCTTAGTTGACAGCATAACCACTGATCATTTATCATGGATGGGGATCTTAATTGGAAACTATAATTAATTTAGCTCTTGCCCTCTCCCTCAAATTCTTAGGTGATTTATATCTCCACTTCTTTTTACCCTTTTAGGAAAAAAGTTAAAAAGCTATTTCTGATCAGTGGCTGATTTGAGAGAGAAATGGATATCACAGTTGCAGCCACCCAGAGGCCAAAACAAATGTCTGTTTCACACACGCTGATCTAGACATTACAGTAAAGTTCGGCTTTTTACTCAGATTGTCTCGAAATAGTATTTTCAGGGTCGAGTCCAAGGCCTATTCCAAAACTCTTATCATAATTTCTGAGTTCTTTCTTTGTTGGCACCTGTTTCTTTCCCTTTGGATGAGTGTCAAAGAAGGCCGTAGCCAGGGGTTGGCCAGGGTGGATTTTGCCTACCCTGGCAAAGCGCAGTTTCCCATAGGAATGCATTAAAAAGAGGCTTTGTTGCCCATCCTGAAAAAATATCCACCCACCCACATCTAGAATCCTGGCTATGGCCCTGGTGCCAAAAGTGGCACAGTCACTCTGCATTTTTGTTTTCTAAGCCATTATCCACCTTGCTTCCCCACCCATACCTTGTATAGTTATGTAAGCAAAATATAGGCATTTTAGCTTTATTGATGTATAAAGGAAAGTTTTAAAATGAACTAAAGGAAAAGTCTATGTGATCTAGCCCGTGGTGGGCATCAGCAGGTTTGCACCAGTCCACCAGAACCAGTAGCAGAAATTCTGGCTGGCCCCTCTGCCCATCCAAGTTTTGAAATAAAATAGTCCTAATTCGGGTGCAACGCAGGGCTTTCCCCCTGGCCATGCCCACCATGCCATACCCACAGTGTGGTAGTTAAAATTTTGGAGCCCACCACTGGATCTAGCCTGTAAAACAAGGCAGGGGTGTTCTCTGCATTTCCCTGGTTATTGTTTAATTATCACCACTAAGACCTAAGAAGTCACTAAGAGGTTCGATACAGGAGCAGATAATCCTACGGCTTGATTGTTTCAGTTCTCAACCAAGGTGCTACCTGAGGCTGTTCCACCCTTTCCTATAGATTTAAAACAGTAATAAACCCTAGTCAATTTTATAGTCACTTCAAGTGGCTTAAAGAAATCAGTTAAATATTAAATATCAGTCAGGAGGGGGTCAGACATTGTATTTTGTCCTGTCCTGGAAACTACACACTGCTTTGTCATGATCTTCACCTTTTCCCTTCAGACAATTTTACACCCTTGCTGCCGGAAGTGGATGGGGATGCGCCCACCAATGTGCATGTGCACCCGTGCGGCACACAGAAATGGTTGGGGATGTGCCTGCGCATCTGCAAACATGCCTTGCCACTCCCAGAAGTGGTTGGGGATGTGCATGCACAAATGCACCCACGCCACTCCTGGAAGTGGTTGGCGATATGCATGCACAAATGTGCCACTCCTGGAAATGGTTGCAGACACTCATGCGCATGCGCAATCATGTCTGCTTCCAGGGGTGTGGTCAGGCCTGCTCAGCTGTTCCCAGGTCGTGGTCAGGTGCACAGTGCAAAAAGTTTGGGCACCCCTGGTTTAGCTAATCCCTTTTGAAGACAAAGTTCAATTTGTTTCCAGGCTAGGAGGCTAGAATCAATCAGTTTCAGGCTAAGGCTCAGTCTGTTTTGCACACAGCTCAAACATCCTGGTGCTTTACCATGTATACCATCTCAACAATAAATATTATTATTATTATTATTATTATTTAGACTTGTATGCCGCTCTACTCAGTAAAGACTGACTCAGAGCGGCTCACAGCATTCACAAATAACAATATTACAGTGCAAACCAAAATACACTAGCATATAACAAAACAATTAAATACAGTAAATACTATACAAATCAATACATCTACAATATTATAGTGTAATCAAAATACAATAAATAAATATTATCACAGCACAGTCCTCAATATACAATAAACAATTCAGCAGTGTACAATATACAATACAGGAAAGAGAAAACAAAAAGTAAACCCTATTAATTCCAAATACGGCTGTAAAGAAGGCCTACAGCCCAGGCAACATCTACAGGGGTTTTTTCCACATCAACCACAGGAGGGTGGGGGCCTAAGGCCAACTGGATGGTGGGGGTCAATTCCTCCCAGGGAGAAATCCGGTACGAGAGACAGCAGCAGAGACAGCATTTGTAGCTGGGTGGCTGCGTCTTTCAGCTGTAGTCCATTCCTCCCAGGGAGAAGCCCAGTCCCGGTAAGAGAGACGGCAGCAAAGGCAGCATTTGTAGCTGGGTGGCTGCGTCTTTCAGCTGTAGTCCTTTCCTCCCAGGGAGAAGCCCAGTCCCGGTAAAAGAAACGGCAGCAAAGGGAGCATTTGTAGCCTGTGGTCAGGGCAGGGCCATTCTCCATTTTTAGGGAGGTCTGTTTGTTATAGGTTTTATGTATTGACTTCTCTTTTTAATAAATGAATACCTGTTATAAATGATTGTACTTCTATCTCTCAATCTCCTTCCAAAGCAACTGGGGCAAATAATTTTTTAATTTTTATTTTAGAGGGCTAGTTAGCCTAAATAAATTGGATTTCCTAGCATTAAAGCAGGGATTCTCAACCTGTGGCTCATGGGCTGGATGTGGCCCATGATGCCATTTCATGTGGCCCCCTATCGCCTCCACCACATCAGGAAGTGCCATGTGGTGGAGGAAGGGCAAAATGGCCATCTGGACCCTGAAGGTATCTGAAGGAGCGTGACCAGTGGTGGGATGCAGCAGGTTCGCCCCAGTTAACCAGAACCGGTAGCAGAAATTCCGGCTGGCCCGACCCATCCAGGTTTTGAAATAAAGTACAGTAATACCTCGCATAACGAATTTAATTCGTTAACCAAGGTTGCTCGCTATGCGAGGTTGCTCGCTATGCGAAACAAACAATATTCCTATGGAAAAACTCGCATAACGAGCATTTCAAGGGAGAAAACTCGCATAGCGAATTTTTTCGCTATGCGAGTTTTTCCTATAGAAACGCTCGTTATGCGAGTTTTTCCATAGGGATAGTCCGACTCGCATAACAAAAATGTTTGTTATACGAGTCAGAGCGCTTAGCAAAAAACTTGCTTGTTGTGCGAGTTTTTCGCTAAGCAAAACCCTCTTTATGCGAGGTTTGACTGTACAGTAAAACCCCTAGTTATGTATAAAGTCTGTTCCGTAGGCTTTTGCTTAAATCAGGTTTTGATGTAACTTGAAGCAAACCCATGGAAAAAATTATTTTTTATGTAACTCGAAGCAAACCCATAGGGAAATGAATTTTATGTAACTCGAAGCAAACCCATAGGAAAAATGATTTTTTTATGTAACTTGAGGCAAATCCATAGGAAATCATGTTATGCAAATTTATGTAAATCAGGAAATTTATGTAAATCAGGACATGATTGTAGCACAAAATCATTATGTAAGTTGAATTTTATGTAACTCAGGGCATATGTAAGTCGGGGTTTTATTGTATTCCCAATTTGGGTGCAACACAGGGCTTTCTCTCTGGCCACACCTATCATACCACACCCACAGAGTAGGTAGTAAAAAAAAATTGAATCCCACCACTGAGCGTGACCCGGCCCCCGGCTTAAAAAGTTTGAGAACTCCTACTTTAAAGTATCAGCTGATATAGTTCAGCAGGGCCAGAAGTCTGAATCCCTGTTGAAGAGGACTAGCCAACATCACCCAAAATATGTATGCTTATGATGGTGAATCTTGGCACTCCAGATGTTCTAGGACTTCAATTCCCAGAAGCCCAAGCATACTGTGAATGGGCGCATTTTATTTCCACTTCCAGGAGTGACGAGGGCAGCATTGGCCAGATGAATTCCAGTAAACCCATTCTTGTGGATTCACAGGGGGCTTGGGCTTCTGGGAATTGAAGTCCAAGAACATCTGGAGTGCCAAGGTTTGCCATCACGGATGTAGGCCAATATTGCTAAATGTCCTACCAGCAATGTGGTCTTGGACAACCTGCTCATAACCAGAGAGCTGCCAGCAGGAAGAACTGATAAACTACTTCTGAGGACTTTATACCTAGAAAAGCAAGGGAGGATTGCTGTTAAGTCAGAATCAAAGCTTGGGAAGTTATTGTAAAATTAAAAGCAGATAAGGCGCCAGGAGAAGATGGGTTACCGGCCGAATTTTATAAGGAATTTAAGGAAGTGATAGTTCCAAAGCTATGTAAATTATTTAATAAAATATTGGAAGGTGAATCAATTCCAGACTCATGGAATAGATCGATCATTACTTTAATTCCTAAACCAGGAAAAGACTTGGAGAAAGTAGAATCATACAGGCCAATCTCACTAATTAATCAAGACGCAAAATTTTTTACTACAATACTGACTAAGCAATTGGGTAGTTTTATAGATGAATATATCAATAAAGATCAAGAAGGATTTGTGAAAAATAGATACATGTCGGATTTGGTAAGAAGAGTGTTGGACCTGTTGGATTCCACAGAAAGGAAAAAAGAGAAGATAGGATTTTTATCTCTTGATATATTTAAAGCATTTGATTCATTACAATGGGCTACAATTCATGGAATGATCGGTCTATATGGATTTGGTAATAAATTTCAGGGTGTAATTACAAAACTATATCAACAAGGAACTGCTAGAGTTAAAGTTAATGATATATATAAAGAGGATATAAAATTGGAAGCAGGCACCCGCCAGGGGTGCCCTTTATCCCCAGTTTTGTTTATAATGGCAATGAAGTTTTTAGCTAATGCTATACGTCAAGATGAGGAAATAAGTGGAATAGAGGATAATAAAATAAATGTATATGCAGATGATACACTTATAATTGTAAAGCAACCAAAGAAGGCATTAGAAAGAATATATTTGCATTTACAAACGTTTGAAGAAACAACTGGCCTGAGAGTAAACTGGGAAAAATCAGAAATGATATATTGTAACGGGGAAAAAGAGAAACAAAAAAATATTGAAGAAAAATATAAGATACAAGTTAAACCTAATTTAAAATGCTTGGGAATAACGATCTCAGGCAAAACTGGGGATCTTAAAAAGCTAAATTATCTAAAGCAAAAGAAGGATATTGAAAGGAAAATAACACAATATAATAAATTAAACTTATCATGGTTCGGCCGGATAGCCTTAAGTAAAATGATGTTATTGCCTAAATTAAATTTTTTATTCGATGTTTTACCAATAAAACATAGTAATAAAGAATTGGAAGAATATCAAAAAATTATAAATAATTTTTGTAATGGGAAACGAAGAGCAAGGATATCTAAACAACTGTGGTACATATCTCAAAAAGAAGGGGGACTGGGAATCCCGAGTATACATAACTATTATAGAGCTTTTCAAGTAAGAAACGTTGTAAAAATCTTGATGAGGGAAGAATCAATATGGGAAAAAATTGAAAAGAGAGATTTTTCACAAGTGGGTAAAGTGATATTTTTAAGTAAAATTGATGGTAAAAAACATAAAGAGATACAGAATAGGATGATAAAAACAACTATAGAAGAATGGAATCGAGTAAGAGAAGATCTTATTCCAGGGATCTCACCAATTGTAGAATTAGAAGATTTTAATAACTTCCCAATTAAATTAGATAGAGACTCTAAGGTAATATTATTAGAAAATGGGGTTTCACTGTTAAAAGATTGGTTGAAGATTTGTAGAGATTTGGAGAAAAGAAAGGCACTTTTTCTACAACTGAAATTAAATTGGTTCCAGATTATCCAGATAAATAATTGGAATAAGAGATTTTTATCTCATAATAGTCTAGATAGGCAACTTACGACCTTTGAAGAACTCTTGGTTGAAATAAGAAAAGGAAATATGGGAATTAAAGGGATAGTTAGCAAAATTTATAAGATAATGAACAAA
This sequence comes from Furcifer pardalis, assembly GCA_030440675.1. Lineage (NCBI taxonomy): Eukaryota > Metazoa > Chordata > Lepidosauria > Squamata > Chamaeleonidae > Furcifer > Furcifer pardalis. The sequence goes on along the minus strand of CP126890.1, from coordinate 42,261,196 downwards.
CGAGGGAAAATACAGGAAGCTTTAAAGAATATCTGGGAACAAGATTTGAATAAGACAATTTCGGAAGAGGGTTGGCATAGAAAATGGAAAAAAAGAATAATGAGAACTATGTCTGTAAGAGTAAAAGAGCATAACTTCAAGATACTTTGGAGATGGTATCTGACCCCAATTAGACTGCATCAAATAAATAAGGAAATAAGCAATAAATGTTGGAGGTGCAAGCACTTAATTGGGACATATGTACGCATGTGGTGGAATTGCAACGAGGTATCAGAATTTTGGAGCAAGGTTGAAAAAGAAATTGATAATATAATGGATATGCGGTTAGAATTGGGACCAGATACGGCATTATTAACAAATGTGGATAAATATAAGATAAACAATGATGGCAAAGAGCTGTTGGCTGTGATGCTGTCTGCAGCAAGACAATGTATAGCAAAAAATTGGAAAAGCAATGTGATATTGAATATACAAGATTGGTATAAGGAAATGTGGGAATTAGCTCTTAATGACAAACTGACATGGGAGTTAAATGTTAAGAAAGGCATAGTTCAAGTAAATGGATTCTGGGCAATCTGGAAGAAATTTGTGGAATATGTGTTCGTTGAAAATAAAGGAGTTAACCCTGTACCAGAACAAATTAACTTTTGGAAAATGTAAATGGATATAACCCTCCTGGAAATTGTATATAGCACAGAGGTGAATTAAGTAATGAAGAATGTATGTTGCAGAGATAATAGAGGTATTAGAATTATTGGTTGAAGAGAGGTGACATAAAAGTTGAAAAATGTGTTATAGTTTTTTTATTCTTTGTATTCAATGCATATTAAGTGTAGTATTCTTGTGAAAATTTTTTTGTATTGTATGTTTGTTTTTTATTGTTTCATTTTTATTGAAAATCTATAAATAAAGAATTAAAACGGTAAGTCAGAATCAAAGCAAAACCCCAAAAAAACCCAAAACATTCTCTTTGGTAAAAAAAAAAAAAAAAAAGACATACAATAGCCCTGCTGTTTCTAAACCTGGAAGTCCATGTAACACAGTACAGCCAGTGTAATTTCGTGCATTTTGTTGTTCAAGCATTATTTACACAATTTTTTTATATGTGCGACAAACCATTCTGAAGTTCATATTCTTGTCAAAAGCTTTGGAAAGTACTACACCTTTTTGTAAGGACAACATTTTTGCAGTCCATTATTATTATTATTATTATTATTATTATTATTATTATTATTATTATTATTATTATTATTATTATTATTATTATTATTAGACTTGTATGCTGCCCCACTTGCAGAGAGACTCTGGGTGGCTAACAGGTACAATATATCACATTTCAATTACAAGATACCACATTATCACAATACAAAAACATTTTAAAACGTTTCAAAAGATCCAATTACAGTTACAAAATATCAAATTATCATGATACAAAACGCTTACACACACGTGCACGTGCGTGCACGCACGCACGCACGCACGCACACACACCATCATAAACTCAGCCCCACCAACTATGTCAGAGAGAAAATCCTGAAAGTCTTTATATGTGAGGAGGAGATAGACACGAAATTACATTCCTCCCTACAAGTCAGTAAGGGGAAGCAGAAACTAAGTAGGGACACCTACATCTTGACAAAGCCTCTAACAGGAGATTGTTTCTTGAAACTGAGAAACACGACTTGAGGGGTGTTTTGTGCAAAGTTGAGAAAGGTGTTGAGATAACAGGAATCTTGCATGCACTAACATTAAGTATCAGAGGGAGAAGGATTTACTCCCTGATGAGATTATTTTGCACTAACTTGATTAATTAAATTCCTTTCCCGCCTCCATCATTTGAGACAAGCCCCGTCCTCTCTTCCTGTGTATCTTCTTGCTTCCATTTTTAAATATTATTTCTTCTTCTTCCTCTGACCATGCTCCTCAAGCATGGAGGGTCTTCTCTGCATACTCCATTTCCTTTTAATTTTCTTCTAACTTTATGAACAGATGGCAACTATAAATAAAATACCATTTTTCTACTGTAAATGATTCTATTTTTATCATGCAAACTACTACCAGTGTAGGGGTTCAAGGTTTAATGGGAACTGACCTAATCTTTCCACATTTGTCTGTGTTGCTGCTGTTATTTTTGGTACCTCAAACTAAAAGGAAAAAACAACATTCCCTATGAGTTAAAGCCGAATGAAAATCACATTAGGATGTAAAGTCCCCTCCCACTAATATTCAGTAATAGTGCATGCAAGATTGCTATTATTTCATCACATAATGAAAACAGCATCTGTAACCATTGCAATCAACATGAATGACTTGATTGCTTTATTTCACGGTTAATTATATTTTATCCATCAGCACAAAGAGAAAAAGTAGTTAAATAATGCCAGAAAGATTCTTTCAGATGGCTAATTAGCCTTATTTACAGACTAGCCACATTACTCCATGAAGTGAATGTGAACCTGATTAAGGAATATCCAGTTTAACAAGCTATCCCAAATTATATCAAGTGTTTATAGATGTTTTCTAAATCAGTAAAAAAGAAGTGACATTTGGCTTTCTTATCCTATTTCTAAGCCTCTGAAAGGTCATGTGAGAGACAGAAATATTTTGGTGTCTCAGGAACTGATTGGGGACATCACAACTCAATATAGATTATAAAAATGGGTATAAGAATTAAAGCCCAATTAGTCCACAGAGCCTTGCATATTTGAAAAAGAAATTAAAAGTTCTTAAGAGTGCATGCTCCCTAAGAAGATATGGGTGCAGGTTTGTGGGAGGCAAGAGAAAGATGTACAGTCCTCAATATCTGAAGAGAGTAAACTTTCAGACATTGAATTTTACTCTGTTCAGGCGTTGGGTTAGCTACCAGAACTCAAGAATTTAAACACAAAGGAAAGCCACCCAACCAATGCTTGGCCTAAAAAACAGAGATGACAAGGCTCTGCGTTCACTCATCTGCAATTATGCCAGTTGGCCAAGATGCCATTTTGAATAACATAGATTACTGGTGTTTCAGCTGGTGAACTGGGGTACACAGAAAGAGCCTCCTCAAAGATTGTATTTTTGAATCACAACCTGGTGAATATTTCTCACACTAGGTCAGGCAAGAGGAACTATGGAATGAATTCACCAATGGTGGCTTCATTTTGGCAGTTTAACGCTGGTGAACTCCAAGATGGTGGACTCCAAAGCACACTGTCTGGCACAATGAATAACAACTGGGTCAGTGTATTCACAGTGAAGAAAATGAGCAAGCACTCAGCATAGAGTACAGGAAACTAAGAACAAAAGTGAAAATCATGCACTTACGCATCTGTGCAAATTATTTCAAAAAAGGAGAGTGGTCTTTCAGAAGGTAAAAATGTTTCTAGAAAAAGAAAGTTAGACAGTTTTCTATATCTACTATTCCAGTGTCAGGAATGCTAAAATAAGAAAGATTTTTCTACATCTTCAAGCTACAGACACATTTGCCTATACAAGGCAACTGTAACATCATCAACTGTCATCATACTAGAGCCATTGTGAGGAAATTAAAAATGTTTCCTATTTCCCCCTAGTTACTGTGGATCTAAAGCAGTGATGGTGAACCTTGGCACTTCAGGTGTTCTTGGATTTCAATTACTAGGAGTCCAAGTCAGCATGACTGCTGATCAGGGCTACTGGGAATTGAAGGTCAAGAACAGCTGGAGTACCAAGGTTTACCATCACTGATCTATAGGAATCCCCTTCATCCTGGGGAAACCTTTGAGAACTGTAGAATGGGGGTGGGAACTCTCTAAAGCCCCCCAAATTACCACCATTGGTTCTAGAAGCAGGACTAGCACTAGGTGTTGTGATTTTTCAGGCTTTAAAGCAGCGGTTCTCAACCTACAGTCCAGGGGCCAGATGCAGCTCACAACACCATTTCATGTGGCTCCTCGCCACTTGTGTCTCACCCAGAAGCCCCATGTGTGGCAGGCAGGACAAAATGGCCATCCAGCCCCCGAAGCTGTCTGAGGGAGCGTGACCTGGCCTTCGGCTTGAAAAGGTTGAGAACCCCTGCTTTAAAGAGTTACCATTCCATGATTTCCAAAGTTTTCTCCAGGAGAAATCAAGAGGGATGGGTAGAAAGATTTTAATTCCCCCGAAATGGCAGGGGCATGGCTGTGGCTGATGACACTATCCCTGTTGTGTTGAATACATTGCACAACAGGATCCCAGCCACTGTGTTGTTAAAAGTATAGCCGGTAATTATGCTTTAGAAATTGAAATGTGCTTTTCTGTTTGTTCATTAGAGATGGCATGATAGAAGGTTGCAGCAGAAGCTTCCTATTCATTAAAATAAATTGTCTCCTGGGAATGCTTTCTCCAGGAACTAAATGCAATTTGAGCATATTATGAAAAGCACATGACATTGGAGATGGCCATTGTTGTTTACTTTCACTTCAGAGAAGTCCTTCAGGGCAGACAAGTCAATTTATTAAATTCACCCAAGGAGAATATGAGCCCACAAAAACTAATGCCACGAACTGGAGTGAAAATATGCCTGGAAGCATAATGCAATTTATTTCAGTCTGAGAATTATGAGCAAATAGTCTGGGCTTGCCCTGTCATTAGACAAAAAGGCAGTTACCTACAGCAGATAAATTTGGGTGCCACAAAAAAGAAGCAAACAGTTACTCAACTGATGGTTATCAGGCAAAAGGAGAAGGGGCGGCAGAAGATGAGATGGATGGATGGAATCGGTGAGGCGATGGGCGTAGTTCTGGCCAGGCTGCAGAGGATGGCAGAGGACAGAGGAGCCTGGAGTGCAGTGGTCCACTGGGTCACAAAGGGTTGGACTCGATTGTGCAGCTGAACAACAAAAAGGAGTGAGGATCTTCTGTTTCACATGACAAAGTAGTCTGCTTGGTTTTGGGTTCCATACATACCTTGGAAATTCATGTTGTTCTGCCTCAAACATCTCAGGCTGCCCCTGACTTTATCTGCTCCTTTCCCCATGAGAATGCATAATGGCAGACTTCACAAGATGCACTTCTGTCAAGTAAGATTTACAGAAATCTCTGGAATAATCTCAAAAAAAAATATAAGGCATTAGCAAAAGGCAAGCCAACTAAGATCAGGGCCGTAGCTGGGGGTGGCCAGGGTGGGCTTGGCCCACCCTGAGTTAGTAGTTTGCCCACCCTGGCAAAGCACGGTTTACCATAGGAATGCATTGAAAAGAGGCTTTGTTGCCCATCCTGAAAAAATATTCGCTCACTCACTATCTAGAATCCTGGCTATGGCCCTGACTCAGATGCTACTAAAGGAGGACTCTAGCAACTAAAATAATTGGTTCATCTCAAGCCAGACCTAAAGGAAATAACCTATAACAAACAGAATTCCAAATAATAAAACAGAATTATAAACATCTGAACACATTATATATTTTTTCCAAGAGTAGCATACATATTAATAACTAATTGAAAGTACAGTACTGTATCTAGCTTTTCCTTGTTCTAAAATCTATTGGTACCCTATTTGTAAGATCTTGCTCTTGGACTCTGCATTTCCCTCTTTGTTTCTTTCTTAGGGGACCTTCTAAGAAAGTATGTTTGAATCAAATACAGCTTGTATGTGGTGAAGCAGCTGCCTTACGAGTAAAAAAAATTAATATTTTAATGTCTTTTCTTCACCCTATTAAAAAGGCCTTTATGTGCAAATGTGGTGGTGGTTTCAGGTTACATGGCTATTATAAAAGGGGGTTGTGACTAGGAAATGTTGGGACACACTGCTTTAGAAAATAGTGAGAATACCATGACAACAGGTGAAATGACTGAGGAGTAAAACACAAAAAAGGATGCCTTTAGCTGCATCTGGAGCTGTGAAGCAAATACAGGGGAAATATAATAAACTTGCTCTGTAGTGAATATATTATGGCAATTTTCTATGCAAGTTATGCTCTTTGAAGTGAGCAAACGGTGACATTGCAGAAGGACACTTTCTGCCTCTTCACTTCCTTCTCAGACATTGCTGATTTAGGGCTTACTTCTAGAACCAAAGCTGTCATTTGCTTGGTTCTTGATGTGAAGCTGGAATGAAATCATGATAATCAAGCTGTTTACTTCCTTTCTGTATCCCAGCAGTTTCTTTTTTTAAAGGAATGTGTTAGATTCCCTTTGGCTGTGGCAGCCCAAATGTGTGAACTTCTGACATTCTCAGCATTTATCTGAAGTCTGGAAAGACAGAAATAAGCTATGAAAACCAGGATCAAGGCAAGACAAGTGGTGTAAAATATATCCCTGCTCCCAACTTATTCAGTCCTAGCAGGATTTTGGTGTATGTAGTTAAAGTCAAGGGTTTCTAAGGGGAACCAGTTCAGGTCTAAGAGTTTAGTTATTCAGTTGGGTATATTTTCCTCTGGTTAAAATCCTTGGGACTAGTCCTCCAAGCTTCTGCCTCAAGGAATGCCCACACCACTCACACCGTTTTCACATTCCAGAGATCCATCTTTGCCATAATAAAATTCCTGAGGACAAAAGGAGGCCAACACATCCCTGTTGTATTCAAACTATTTGAAGCCAAAATCCTGTCACAACTACTCTATGGAGTCCAATCAGCCCCCCCCCCCAACCTGACTCTTATGGAAAGAGTACCATCTAAATTCTCATGTGCAGCAGTCCAGACCCTTCGCTGTGTATCCAACGCCACCCTTCGCCTAGAGATGAGCATGATAAAAGTTGAGGCGAGGTTGTAGATAGCTGCTCTCAACTTTTGGGTCAAAATTCTCTATAATCCCAGTGGTCTGACTCCTCTAACTCTCCAAGATAGCTTCCAATCAGCATGGAAAAGAACTATCCAATCAAGACTGCAGTATATTGGCTTCTCCCAACCTTTCATACAGGCCATGGACCACAACCAGGCAAAACAGGCCATCAGGCAGAGAACACTAGACATGGAAAGGCAAGAAGACCTAGCCAGGGGCCCCTACCTTCCTGGCTCCAGAGTCTTGGAGACACATTGTTGCCCTGGCCCTGTACCTGCTCCAACTTGAGACACCAAGTCATTGGAGGACATTCATGCTAGTCCGCTGCCAGGCCCTCCCTTCTGCTGTTCTCTAGGGAAAGTTCCCAAGGACACCAATGATGTCAGAGAGAAAATGCCCTTGTGTGACACTGGAGAAATTGAAACCACAGAACATATTCTCTGCACCTGCCCTTTTTATAGAGACATCTGGAACAAGTTCATATCTCCGCTGCTCTGCAAGTATCCCGGACTGTCAAACAGCACATACACCCACTGGCTACTATCTGATGAAAGACTCATCTTCACCCACAACACTGCCAGGTTCTGTGCCCCAGCGTGTAAGATCAGAAGACCAATCCTGGCAGGACCTTCAGACAAATAAACTACTAGCGCCACAGCATAGGCTAGTAATAGTTGTAATTATTGGTCTATTTTACTACTTCTTAACTCTGAGCAAAAATGCTCACTTTTAAGCAAACTCATTTTAACTTTTGTCTCTTGATATATTTTAAGTACTCACTTTAACTTTTGTTCCCCTTGCTGTTCTATGCTAGTCGTGGACCATAATAAAGAGTTGAGTTGAGTTTAGTTATTCAGTTTGCAATCCTGGACCATCAGCATCTGATCTTGTTTTAAAATGAGGGCCAAAATTTTGTTGGATTCGCAGACTGTAATCATGGAAGCAATGTGTGCTATCTTGTCAAATGTTTATTGCACACTCAGGCATGCCCTAATTGTACAATCAATTGTGCAACCAGCCATGTGGCAGATAGCTGGCAAAGCACAATACGTTCTTGCACGCATACTTTTAATTGTGTGGATTTTTGCTATAGGACTCTGAGCATTGTGTGTTTACATATTCTCACAGAGTGGATAAGATGTTCAAGATTAGCTGAAAGGAAACCTTGATTCTGCTCATTTATGTAGCTCATGAGCTAAGGAAAGGGCCTGCTTGCACCTGCTGGACCAGTTCCCAGATTTTAGGTTCCTCCAGCCTTGCACAGACAGGAAAGATTCATGTTCTGGACTAATACTCTCAGAATTCCAAAGGCTGTGGGATTCTGAGAATTGTAGATTTTAAAAAACCAAGGTTTCAAGTTTTTGATCCCCGGAGTGAGACATCAATGAAGCAGCAGGCCAAGGGCCTCAGTGTACATCTATACAACCAAAGGTATCCATACCAGTTGCACAAAGTGCCTTCTGGAAAAGGATAATGGAGATGATTGTGTTGAAAAGGAAGGCAGGCACAATGTTAAATGTTTCAGTGGTTTGTTCCCTCTAGAAGGGTTTCTGTAAGACAGTTGTGAGCTGGTTGCAAAACTGGTCATACACATGGACATTGTGTTAAAATAGCCGGATGCTTGTGCATTTATTTTTGCTTGTGTAGTTTCTTCAGCAGGAGTTTCTTCTGTCAAACACCATAAAGGAAATAAAATACTGTATACTGAAAGTATGTTGCAGTATATTTCAGTAGTAACAGGTAAGTGTTGCCAAGTATCATATTGTGTTCCAATAGAATATGTACAATTTCTTGTAAATTTCAGAAGATTGCTACTGCAAATTCAAATTTGCATTTTCAGCATCTAAGTCTATGATGGTGAACCATACGGGCACGTTTTACTTCCGCTTCCAGGAGCGACGAGGGCAGCACGGGCTGGATGAATCGCAGTAAACCCATTCATGTGGATTCACAGGTTGCTTGGGCTTCTGGAAATTGAAGTCCAAGAACATCTGGAGTGCCAAGGTTCTCAATCACGGGTCTAAGTTTATTTACACAACATAGTTGCATTCCATAGCTTCACCTACCGGCTGTGAAATTTTGAAGTTTTTTCCTATATTTAGTAGCAAAGCATGTCTCCAGATGCTATTGTGCCCCAGTTCTCACCAGCCCTAGCCAAAATGGTTGACAGTCACATATAATAATTATCGTGTTTATCAGCACAGAGAGCTGACTTTTGTTAAAAGGGCTGCCATAAGTCACAATCAACCTTTTATCATTTATCAAGCTAAATTGCAAAGCTATTTCCTAAATATCATGACTCATCAACTGAGACTGTGTGGGTGCCAGTGATTCTAAAACTGCAAACCTTTCTAATGAAAACAGAAAAACAACACCTGCTGCTTATAAAGAGAAATATTTATTATGGACTCTAGATTTCAACCGCTGCCAGTGATGAAAGAGGCACAAGCCATCAGTAAATAAAACACACAATTTATTAATTAAAAAAAAAAAGAATGGACTCGTGTTAAAATAAATGCCACATGTTTATAGGTTCTTGACATATACCAAATTAACGTGAACTAACACTTTATTTACAGACAGAGTTCTCAGCAGTTGACATTCCTGTGTCATGGCATATGTAAAATTGCCACAGCCCCAGGATATAGTAACAATATCTTTATGTTTCAGAATCATGTGGAATAAAAGATAAAAGGCACAGTCTTTCACAATCAGCCATTGTTTTACTAGGAATCGAATACAGTAATACCTCATATAACATTAGTATCGAATAACACGAAAATCGCATAACATCAAGGAATCTGGGGGGAAGAATTGCATCAGATAACATTAAGATCCTATGGGATGCTTCAGATAACAACCGCGAAAGCCTGTGTGGTTACAATGTATCTCTATGGATCCCATAGAGGATCAGATAACACTAAAAATCATATAACACGAAGACTTGTGGAACCAGGTTTTAGTGTTATATGAGGTTTTACTGTATGTTCCTACCATAAGCAGTTCTGTCCCTATCTGTTTTCTGTGCCTCTGGTGATCTCAGTTTATGGTCTCATAAATGTCACCCTGAAGTCTGTCCTGTTGAATTCAAATTTAAAAAACAACAACAAAGGATTTGGACACTATTCAAGGCATTTTACCTAAGAAAGAAAGAAAGAAATTATCCAAACAGCAAACAAATTGAAATGGATGCCATACTGCTTCACAATTTCAGCAAATTAAATACCTCCCCTGCTCCTCTCCTTGCTGCAATAGACTAATATGAATATACTATGTACTGTATTTGCTAGTGTATAAGACACATCAGAGTACAAGACACACCCTGTTTTTATATGTATTTTTAAGGAAACATTTTTATCTACATTTTTTCATGACTTTTCAAAATTAACTCCAGTGGGATTGGGGGGGGGACAGGCTTAAAGGATCCTTCTCCCCCCCCCCCATCCCACTCTCCCAGGCTGGTGGTGGGATGGAGGTGGAAATAGACTTAAAGGATCCTTCTTTCCCTCCTCTATCCCATTCTTCCTAGCTGGTGGTATGATAGAGGGGGCTTTAAAGATCCTTCTCCCCCACCCCTTAAAGTTGTTTCCACACAGACCCATCCCACCACCAGCTGGGGAGAGTGGGGTAGAGGGGAGAAAGAAGGATCCTTTAAGCCCATTTCCACCCCACTGCTGCTGACCATCAGGAGGCAGGGATGGCAGGATGAGGCCAGATCCACCAGGCAAGAGAGCTCCTTTGGAAGCAGCCCTTCGCCCAGGTCCTAGCGGTCAGCAGTGGGCAGTGGCGTAGCGGGGGGGGGGGGTCCTGCCACGGGCAGCACTTTTTGGGGGTGGCAAAATATCACTTGGACGTATGGGTGTTCTTGGACTTCAATTCTCAGAAGCCCTAGAGGCCGCTGCAGGGACGGGCACCGACATCTTGGGCCCCACCCAGGGGACGGCAAATATGGCTTATGCCCTGGGTGGCTGAAACCCACGCTACGCCACTGGTAGCGGCTGCCGAAATGTGCAAGTGGGGGTGAGAGGTGGGATGAGGGTGGCTTTCAAAATAGCTCTGTCATCAGCTGCTGATCCTTGGTAGCCACCGAACCACGGGGGGGGGGGGGGGCTGTTACTGGTGTATAAGATATACTTCATTTTTCTGGTGTATTTTAGGGGGGGGGGGAGTACATCTTATATGCTGGCAAAAAATTGTATATATTTCCCAGCCTGAAAAGAAAATTTGGAAACTTATTATCTAAAGAGCAGATTCTCCATTTTAATGGGACATTTCCAAGAACAGGAGGCACCCTCTACAATAAATTTGCAAGGGCTGTTTATTTTTAAGCCATCAGTCAGACCTGACTGACTGATTTTAGTTAATGGAGGCACAAACACCTACTCACCCAGCACTGACATGGTGTGATTGACAAAGAATGGCAAGCTGATCATCCGCTCACTAATAAACGACTGAAGCAGTGTTTTTGTCCTGCTACTACCTGCCAGAAATGCCTCCCCCCCCACCAAGAACAGAACCAAGTGAGCTTGCACATATCAAAACACTTACAAAGCCATTTCCAAGTTTAATTGTGAAAATCAAAACAAGTCCTTCTTTCTTGCTGACATTTTCTACAGTGAAGTTTGCCAAATTGCAGGATTTGACAGAGCATTGTAATTAGAGTTCTCTGTCTCACTCCCTGCTTCTCCTGTTAACACAAGAGTTCTCAACCTTTTTAAGCTGGGGGGCCCAGGTCCACACTCCCTCAGACAGCTTCGGGGCCCAGACGGCCATTTTGCTCTTCCTCCACCACATGGCACTTCCTGGTGTGGTGGAGGCAGTGGGCCCCCCACATGAAATGGTGCTGTGGGCTGCATCTGGTGCTGCGGGCCACAGGTTGAGAATCCTTCAGTTAACACCTTCAAGACAGTGAGCAGAAATTTAAACTTGTGGTTTAAGCTCTTTAAATTGATATTTTTATTCTTAATTATTAAACTAATGATATAAAGACGATTAAAGATTCAAACTAGTGATTTAAATTAATGTTATTTCTAGCATCGCAGACTGAAAAGGCTTTACCTGTTCCTTTGCCCTGGTGGCACAGTGTTTAAACTGCTGTACTGCAGCCAAAACTTTGTGAGTTTGATCCTCCCAGGGTTAAAGGTTGACTCAGCCTTACCAAGCCACAGGCCAGACAACTCTTCCTTTGACAGCTGAGCGGGCTGGACAAATGGCTTCATACAGTGACAGGCCAATGGTGTAGGGGGGGGGGCAGCCTGCCCCAGGTGGCACTTTTTTGGGGTGGCAAAATTTCACAATAAATAGGACTTTGCCAACCCCCTGGACTTCCTAGCAGCTGGGGTGAAGAGGTCGCTGCAGAGACGGGCACTGGGACCCTCCACCACTGCTGTGGTCCTGGGCCCTGCCCTGGGCCAGTGCACAAAAGGCTGTTACAGTGGCAGGACTTCGCCACCACCCCTGGACTTCCTAGCGGCTAGGGTGATGAGGCCGCTGCAGGGACGGGTGCTGGGACACTCCACCACTGCCGGCGTCCTGGGCCCTGCCCAGGGGGTGGTGAATTTGGCCTATGCCCTGGGGAGCTGAAACCCACGCTACACCACTGCAGGGGCACATTTGCACATGCGCGGGCACATCTGCTTCTGGGGTCATCACCATGGGCTAGATGGAACGGCATGGGGGGGCTGGGGCCAGCCCATGGGCTGTAGGTTGTGAACCCCTGTCCTAGTAGAACAGGCTTGCTTCCAACTAAACTATAGTAAGTTGAACATATCTGATCATTCAAAAAAGAAAAGAAGATGGTCCATTTAAGCTGAAGCAGTTTCGGAAAGATATCACAACATCTGCCTGAGCATGACTCTCTCTGAACAAACAGTCTCTTTACAAGTTCTTTGTCTCATGCATTTTGCACGAGGACAGAATGTAACCACTGCTGTTGCTGTAGTAGTAAATGGTTATCTCCTCCTTTTGTATTCCTGGTGATGTTGCCTGCAGTTTATTTTGCTTTCAATTTCTATTTCTCACTGTCTTGTAGAATTGTCATAAATATGGGCTCTTTCAGCAGCCAAGTGTTTGTTTTGATGTCAGCTATGTCACATCAGAAATGTAGAATTGATTCTTGACTTATTCCGTTGCATAAAGATTTAAGAATTCTGTAAGAAAAGAAAAAGGAGGGGGAAATAGTCAGCTTATTTTTCCAAAGACCTTGTGGAACTATCTGCTGAACTTTTTTATCACAGGAGGTATCTCTGCCATTAGCATTCAGCAGTCATAGAACACCAAATTTTGAATATTTCTTTTTAAAACTTGTTAATAGCATGACACATTTGCATCCTTCCTTAAATGATTGCTATAAAAGCTATTCAGAAAAAAATAATTTAGCTTGTGTTGTTCTTCATTAAGTTGTTTAAGCTCTTGTTATTCCTTTTTAGTTCATTTTGGTGGAGGAGTAATTACCTAAAAATAAGAAGATTGCCTTAATTTGGGTTGGGAATTGCCTCAAAATATATGAAGCAAGCATTTTAGCTCCACCACCACCACCAAAGTATAAAGAAATAACATTATTCATTAAACAATTAAAATTTAGCCACATTGCCAGTTGTTATGTAAAGATAATTGCTTAAATCCTGTTTAGTACAGTAAATCATACTTCAACACCCATCAAATAACTGGTGGTTCAGTGAGTTAATTTTGCAAGTTTCATTGATTCAAATGGGTCGACTCTAGTTATGATTACTGTAATAAATTAATTCTTAAGCAGGCCCATTTGAACCTGTGGAGCTTATAGAAGATTTGACTCACTAAATCCCCATTGACTCACCATGCCTACTGCAGTGGGATTGTAACCATAATTTTGAAATTAATATGTTTAGTATTCTATATACTTTTATTTTCAATAAAATATGCTTAATAATTTTATAAAGATTTCAAACTGCTGTTATATCTAGGAATGTACTTTCCAGTTTAACCATCCTTTCTGGCAAGTCTTGCCTTCCCAGTGTGATACCAAAGGATAGGAATCAATTAATTAAACTTTTCAAACCAGAATTTCCTCTTTTCCTCTTCACACCCTCCGATTGTCCTACCTAGAAGAAAAGGTGTTAATTGCCTTAGGAGCCAGCTATTAACATAAATGGCTTGGAAGAACTGGAGCTGCAGGTCATGAATGGGGTTCTTAAATTGCCCTAAAATGGTTCCCTTTTGGTATTTCCTTTGCTCTGTAATACAGTAATACCCCAGATAACGATTGTACTGGATAGCACAAAAACCGCATAACGATGCAAGATTTTTGGGAAAATCTTGTATCGGGTAATGCAATTTTTAGCGTTATCCGGTACAATCATGTGGGGGGAGGGTTGGATTGGGTAGAACATCTACCCAATCCAACACCCCCCCAGGGCCCGCCCACATGATGTTTGGAAAGGGTACGGGTTTCCGTACCCTTTCCAAATACCGTGCAGGCGCGCGTGTGTCAAACGGGGTTTGGGGAGGGTACGGAGATTTTCCCCGTACCCTCCCCAAACCCCCTCTGACATGCGCGTGCCCGCCCACCCGATGTTTGGAAAGGGTACGGGGAAGATCCGTATCCTCCCCAAACCGTGTTTGACACGCGCGCGCCAGCCCGCCTGATGTTTGGAAAGGGTACGGGCCCCCATATCCTTTCCAAACACTGTGCAGGCGTGGACCCGATGTTTTTTAGCATTGTTCGGTGTATACCCCGGACAACGCTAAAAACCGGATAACGACATGACTTGTGGAACCAAGTCATAACGTTATCCAGGGTACTAGTGTATTGTGGTTCTTAACATGTTCTGTTTGTATTTTTGAAGCAGCACAAATGACACTGTGACTTCTCAATCAGGAAACCAATTAACATAATCCTTTGATTAAAGAAGTTCCTGAGCCAGAGGCTGAATTTTCCCCATCACCTGTTTATCTCTATTTACCATATGCAAACTGTGATGCTTGCCAGACAACAAACAAACAAATAGACAATGAACACCTGGAAATCACCTAATGCCAGACAGGAGAACTATCAGCCACAAAAGTGGGACTACAGGAGGCCGGGCTTTCCTTGGGAAGATTCACCAATCAAGAGAATGTTTTGGGAAAGCACCATATATGGATCTGAAGCTGACCTCATGGCAAAACTCCTCCCAGCCCTCCATGTGACATCCTGGACCAACCATAATTTGGGGGTGGACTTCTCTCCCATGTGGACACTTCTGAGCAAATCAAATGTGGGGGGCAGACCCATTTCTCTCCCGTGTGATGCCTTGAACCAATGATGTTTGTGCAATTCCCTTCTCTATTTTTGAATGCTCGTAAAAGCTGCATGCAGCCATTGCCGTGGTGTGGAACTGTCTCACAGCCTTCCTTTTTCTGTATCTATCCAATGTTTATTTTTGTCTTTGTCTTATTCTCCAAGTAAACTTCTCTAATTTCAACAAACTGTTTGTGGCTCCTTTCTTAGTTAGGGCTCATTATGTGGTCTTTGGTTCTTGCTTCAACCCTGACTGTGGAACGTTCCCTTAAATTTAAAAGGTTACAATTTTTCAGGTAACAGGATTTACTATGCTAAGCAACAAAATTTCAACCAACATTGAAATGTTGTCTATATGCTAAAAGGTAGCACATTTAAATACCCTCAAACCTTCTCTGTGTTTCCTGGCTCCACCACTTACGGGTAACTAGTTGAAGACAAGCACCCGGCTAGAGGCACTTAGTGCCATATTTGGAGTCTCAGGAAGAGAAGGAAGTGGAAATGCCCAGGTGAGAAAGCACTCGATCAGCTATTGAGGAAGAGCAAAAGGCAAAGGTGTCAGACAAGGGTGCATGTTATCCACATATCTATTCAATCTGTGCACAGAACATATCAAACAGAAATCCAAACTAGATTCAGATGAAGGAGAAGTGAAAGCTGGTGGAAGGAACAGAAATAATTTAAGAAATGCAAATGTTACTGGCAGGAAACAGCAATGGCATGAAATGACTTTTAATGAAAGTGAAAAAAAGTGCCAAAGCAGAATTGCAACTGAACATTAAGAAAACAAAAATTAACACTACAGTAATTGTAGGAACTAACAGTAATGAACTTCACCACAGTGTCCTCCCATTTTAAAGACCAACAAGTTTTGTCTGACATATATGCTTTCATGGACTGCAACCCACTTCATCAGAAACATCCAATGTGCAGTGACTAAATATGCATTTAACCCTGCAACTTTTGAAAGATCACATTCTAAGTCTTGTTTTGTCATAGCTGTTCAATTTCATTTCTTGTAAACTCTTTTTACTGACAAACCGGACACATATTTTAGACCAGTGGTTCCCAGTCTTGGCTCTTCAGATGTTCTTGGAATAAAATTCCCTGAAAGTTTCACCATTGGCTGCACTGGCCATGAATTCTGAGAGCTGTAGTCTAAGAACCTCTACCACAACAGACTGAAAGTTGGGAGCCACTGTTTTGTTTTATTTTGCTTTGCTTTGTTTGTAAATGCAAGTACACACCCTAGAGAGGTGATGGTGAACCTTAGCACTTCAGGTGTTCTTGGATTTCAGTTCCCAGAAGCCCAAGTCAGCACTCCTGCTAATCAAGGCTTCTGGGAATTGAAGTTTAAGAACACCTGGCATGCCAAGGTTTGCCATCACTACCCTAGAGCTACAGAGTACATTAGGACGGCATTCATCCTATATCCTACAAACACTAGATTTTCTGTATATTCTGTTTTTATACCATGTTTTACTGTGTTTTAAGTGTTTTTAAAGTTTGTTAGCCACCCTGGGTCTTTGTGAGGAGGGTGGCATAAAAGTTTGATTAAATAAATAAATAAATGTTTAAAGAATGTAGGACTGGCAGAATAAAAGTAAATTACATAGAAAGAAATAGATGCCAATGTCTGGTAGCTGGAAAAACTGCAAGGAATTTGAAAAGAGGGAGAGTAAAGTATTATTAGTAGACTTAATTTATGACCTGTAGGGATCATGAAATGAAACAGCATTATATAGCTCTGCCATAAGACTCAAGAACACAAATGTCAAACACTAGGAGCAAAGTAGTCCACCAGCTGTGCAGAGTGAAAGAATGTAATTTAAAACATTGTAAATTAGCCTTGGAAGCTGGGGATGGGATGAAAGTGGAAGAGTTGTCAGAAATAGGCCAGAAAAGAAGCACCAAAAAGGGTTGCCTCGTGTTCTGAAAGACACCCACCTGAGCCAAAATGTCCACCTGGCACTCCTGAAGTAAAGTGCAGATGTTTCACCTGCAGTTCTGATGCCTAGCGCTGCCCACAATCAAAATAAAAAATAAGCCACATTCTGAATGCAGTAAACATGGTGGAGGTAAATATAGGAATGGCGTCAAAAATATGTTTTTCTGTTAAGATCAATACATTCTGGGCCTTTTGACGTGGACCTAATTGAAAATAATGTCTCTAATTTTGTATGACAAACCATATGAAGTGTTTACTCAAGAGTGTGCTGGCATCCTTCTGTCCCAAACAACTGCACGGTATGATGACTGTCTGAGTGGTCAGCAGATCAAAGCAGATCTGCACTTTCCTGTGGTCCCCTTTCCAATGGGTGCTCTATGAAAACCAAGAGGGTGGCAACCAAAAGATCTTTTCTGCAGCAGAGCTGTACATGGATGCTCACCTCCCAAGGATGGGAAATGTTTCTGTTTTGGGCAGCAGCTCCCATAATTCTCTGTTCAAGAAGGGAGACCAGGGTGGCAACCTATATGCTAGAAAAAGGAAGATTTTTTTTTAAAAAAAGACTCTGATTTGCATGATATTGCATGTGATCATGGACAAGAACATAGGCAAAAATCAAAAATGAATTGTGTGTGAGTGTAATGTAATCAGAATTATTCCCAGCCTCTCTTAAGAAGCCCCCCCCCCCCGGCCTGGATAGCTAAGTCCCTTAACAAGCCAGGCCCCGGGGGGGGGGGTGTTTCTGAAAAGAAGCTCGGAAATCTTTATCCTAGCTTTTTTATAGAAACCTCTGTCTGGATTGCTAAAGCGCTTAGCGATCCAGGTTGAGATGTGTGTGCATGCGTCGTGCATACGTGCGATCTCTCCCCCAACACCCCGGCAGTCCCAGCGATCACCTAGGACAGCTGGGGTGTTGGGGAAAGAGATCATGCGTGAAAAAGGTATTAAGACCTTTTTCCTTTAAGCCTTAGCATGTCAGCCACCTTGGGACTCACCAACCCAGACAAATAGTGGCAGTGTGGCACAGTGGCAAGTGTGGACCTTTTCTGGTCCCCCCCCCCAGTTACCTTACATCTCCTGTCCAAATTCAAGGAAGAGTTCTTTTCCCCAGTGAAGATATTTTCCTATTTCCTCTAGGTCAGGAGTTCTCAACAGTTTTAAGCAGGGCCCCCGGTCCTGCTCCCTCAGACAGCTTTGGGGGCCAGACAGCCATTTTGCCCTTCCTACATCACATGACACTTCCTGGTTTGGTGAAGGTGGTGGGGTCCACATGAAATGGCACTGTGGGCCTCATCTGGCCTGCAGGCCACAGGTTGAGAATCCCTGCTTTGCCTTATTCTACAGACAGTTCATTACTCCTCTTACCCATCTGACCAGGCCCCCCCCTGCTGCTTTTATGGATTGAGATGGGCAGGGATCTACTATGCTTGTGCTGGATTTTACCCAGTGGAGGAGTAAGCTGAAGAGTCCTCAGGAGAAGGATGGACCTTTTTGGAGCCTCCCAAATGGAGAACGTAGCCTTCCCTTCATCTTCATATCCTGATGGCGTTCTCAGTAGAATATCCACCTCCTCAGCCTTGTAAAAGTCAAAGAGTGTAAAATGCAATGAGGGGACTAACAGGCCAGTCATATCTTCTGTGTGGAACTAATCACACTACAGATCCACGGTAGGAGAAATCATCATTAGTGTGTATACCTGTGTCCATTGTAGCTGTCCAAGGTCCTGTTTTGGCCTGCTGTCTGCATACAGTTTTTGCCTTGGATTTGCCTACTGAGACTTTATTCATTCATTCATTCATTCATATTTATATTGCCTCCCACTCACCGAGGCGACTCAAGGCGGCTTACAGTCAAAACAGCAACAGTACAATAAAAATTATAAAATATAACGTCACAAAATACAAAATACAACCAAACCAGAACACAGACTAACTCCCCTCAGGCCGTTGTTGTGAGTCCAGAGGAGTGTGCAAGGTCCTCAGCCGCCTGCCAGGCCATGGAGTCTTTGCCTCAGGCTGTTGTTGTAGGCCCAGAGGAGGGGGGGATGTTCTCAGCCACTTCCAGACTTTCCCTATTTTAATCAGAAATTGCCTGTATGATCTGACTTTGCTACTCTAACTGACTTTTCATTGCTTTAACTTGCTTCCTCCTTTTGTTTCTGTGTTTGCTTTGCTTCACAAAGGGAAAAAAATGCTAGAGACATTTGCACAGACTGCACAAAGCATAATGAAATACAGGTACAGTACTTGGTACCTCTACCTGTTGCTTTGGAGCTGAGACATCTTGTGGAGGCAGAAGAACCCTCAAAAAGTAACATCACCATATCAAAGCAACCCTATCCCTTTGGAAAATGAGTGATCAGAAAGGTTTCCCCACAGCATTTTTATTTCATGGGTAGTAGGACACCCAGGAGACTCAGGGTAAGAGCCCACCCTTGTTGAGGGATGAGAGTGGCCCCCGCCCATCCACCCATCGTGTAGCAGAAAGGGCTCTTTAGGTGTTCTGACATTCACATGTATTCCTCTCATGCGGGGCAGGATCCTGAGATGATCCAAAATCTCCCCTCACATGGAATAGCACAAAGCATATTTTGAATGGGCTTCATATGTAACAATGGTTTTAAAGTTACTGTACTTTTTTTTAGAGTGGCTGATCTATTTCCAAGAATGGTCAAGACAGAGAGGACCACCCAGCCACACTGCCCAGACATTCCTAGTGTGGATAGCCTCCAGGTGGCCAAATGTGCTTATGGCCAGGGAAATCTTCCTGCCTAGTACCCCTCTCTATATCCACATCCTTCAGACTTTGTGTTGTACCAGAGAGTTCACAAGCACTTTGGATCTTGCACCCAGTCTGGTTAGGAATGCCAATATACCCACAAAATGTATGTGCTTTCAATAGATGATTGAGGCTAAATTGTATTAGTACCTCCAACCCTCTTCCCCAAATAACCAAACAGCTGTAGATTGGGTTTTGTTTTTTATTAAGGATGGTGAGAAGATTAAAAAAGAATGACATTCCAAGCAGTTTAAAAAAGTTACAGAAATAATCTGATGGGACCTATCACATTTATTAAATAAGCAGCTTTAATAAATAAATGCATGTGTCAGTATAAGCATATAGCTACTTCCTCACTTGTGCCAATTGCATGAATAGTGAAGAGCAAGTCCCTGCTATATTGAGGGGAGAAGTTCCGACTAATTTGGACAGTCCTGCAACTCTGTGACATGATCCTTGGACTATTTTCTGTTGCCTAGATAATGCTAATAGACTTTGCCAAATTTTAAACTCTTGCCCTGCAAATATCTGCTTCAGTTCTCCACTGTGCATCTCAGAACAGCCATCTTGTGTAGCCTTGGGCAAGCTGCACAGTTCCAGGATGTCCCCAGAAGAAAGGAAGGGTAAACCCCTTTGGGGTAGTTATACAGTACTTAGAAAACCTTGTAAAGGGTTGCCATAAAACGGAATTGATTTGATGGTGCACAATTATTTGTTATATATTCTGAATAAAACATTGGTCCCTTTTAGAGGATCTATGAACAAACGACTCCTTTGGTACAGATAGATACTGTACCTCATATTTTATTCTCATTTGCTTTTCATAAGTGAAAAATAACTGGGAGGTGGGAAACGACCAGCCAGCACCATACAAAGTCAAGTTGTACAAAACATCAACTGAAGTATCTTTTGCAGATTTCCTCAATCCACCACTCCCAGACCAAATATAAAACTAGATGAAACTTACTGTTGAAAGTACTGACATATCTGGGTTTATAATATATATTCAAAAATGAGTTTAAAAACATATACTCCCTGCCCCACTGCTTACATTTCTAGAAAGAAAGGCAGGCGGGCAGGCGGGCAGGCAGGCAGGAAGGAAGGAAGGAAGAAGAAGACTTTTAAACATTGAAGAGTATATGCATATTAATACATTCATCTTTAAATGCTCTCAGAAATACATATGCATTTTCTTTTTCTCTTTTAAAATATCTGCGGGGAATCAGCTTGGAACATATTTCAAGGTATGAAAAGGCAGAAATCCATGAAAATGGATTTGACTAGTGAAATGCAGAGAAATAGAACCTCCATCACCATCCTCAGCATAATTAAGGGAAGAGGACTGTACACAAACACAAAATAAAGGATGTGATTTTGCACAGGTTCACCACTAAAAACGCATATACAGTACCTGTAAAACACTATATATTTGTGACATAGTTTGAAAACATTCATGATAAGCCATAAGCCCTATTGCAAAAGCCTGAAAAGCTTTTACCCATTTGTGTAGATTGGTTTTATGTGTTGATGTTACATGCTGTCAAGTCATTTCCAACTTATGGCAACCCTATGAATGAGAAATCTCCAAAATGTCTGACACTTCTCTTTAGGGCAGTGGTTCCTAACCTTTGGCCTCCAGATGTTTCTCAAACCTTCACCATTGGCTGTACTGGCCAAGACCTCTGGGAACTGTAGTCTAAGAACATCTGGGGACCCAAAGTTAGGAACCACTGCCTTGAGGAATCAATCCACCTCATGGTTGGTCTCCCTCTCAGTTCAGCCATTAGGCTCCCTTGGTTATCAATACCATTGGGTAACACTTTTTTTTAATACCACAGAATTGCACCAGATAATGTCCATCTTAGGACTTTGGTCTAGCTTCCACCCCTGTGGCTTTTACACTCAGCCTGGATAATTTAATTTTTTCTGTTCTCCACCTGGCCCAAATTTTGTAATCTGCAGCCTGATGAAACCTTATAAACATTCTGTGTGTGTGTGTGATTGCTTCAGTAGTCAAGTAAAATAATTGCCCAATGCTGATTTTTTTATTCTGTTCATTGGTAACTTGGTTGGGTTTCTTTTTTGTTTCACAGTTTTTGTTTAGTCTCTTAGCCACACCTAACTTAGAGTTTTTGTTAAATATCAAATGTAGGGGAGAGACACACATGCTTTGGCAAAAATGTGGAATAATCTGAAATACAGAAGTTTTGTACCTTTTTACATTTCCCCTCAAGGATCAGCTTAGTTTAAGACATAATGATGTGCTGGATGCAAATAGAAGAGTAAAAATATAAGAATTATTTTTAAAAAAATATCCCCCAAGTTATGAATCGAAATTAAGCACATGAAATTTGAAGCAGAGGAAGTTTAATGCCAGTATTTTGTCCTTTCATATGCTAATAATACAGAAAGGTTTGATGTCCTTATTTTATTCATTTTCACAATAATCATGCAAAGGCTGTCATTGTAATTTATAATGTGGAGAAGTCAACACTGCAAATATATATAAGATTTATAGCATTTTGTCTGCCATGTTTACTTTCAAATAATTGTGACTTTGTAATTTGATAAGGACGCTGGGAATTCTTTTAGGGGATTATTTTACTTTCATCCTCCACCCATTTTGTTGTTGTTGTTCAGTCGCACAGTTGAGTCTGACTCTGACCCTTTGTGACCCCATGGACTACTGCATGCCAGGCACCCCTATCTTCCACCATCCTCCACAGCCTGCTCAGTTCTACGCCCGTTGCGTCAACAATGCTATCTATCCATCTCATCCTCTGCCACCCCCTTTCCCTTTTGCCTTTGATCTTTCCCAGCATCAAGGCCTTCTCCAGAAGTGAGTCCTCTCTTCTCATTTGATGTCCAAAGTACTTTAACTTCATCTTCAATATTTGTCCTTCCAATGAGCAGTCAGGGTTGATTTCCTTCAGGATCGACTTATTTGATATCCTTGCTGTCCAGGGTACTCTCAAAATTCTCTTCCAGCACCACATTTCAAAGGCATCTATTCTTCTGCACTCAGCTTTCCTAATGGTCCAGCTCTCACAACCATACAGTACTACTTGGAATACCATTGCTTTGATTATGCAGACTTTACACAACTGCTAAAAAGGTCTACTTGACCTCTCCTGCATGCTTAAGGAAAACATGAGAAAAGTTTCACAGACTAAAATGGGCTCACCTGACCCAACCCTTGACAAATCCAGTGGGTCTGCTGTCCATGGATCACAAATGTAATAAGAGAACAAGTTACATAACGTATATGCAGCATTTCTGCCTTCCTACTTAGGGGATTCTGGAAGTTGTAGTAAAAAACCCCAAATCTTAGTAGGTCTATCTTTCTCTCAGGCACACAAACTACAAATATCCTGCATAAAGCCCCTCCATTTAAAAAAAGGGGGTGGCCAATCAGGGTGTCTTCCTGTGTGGAGAAGCATCATGTGCATACTTAGGCATATTGACGTAACCTTGCCCCATTCATTCTTCTGAACCTGAGCAAGCTAGCAATGTAGCAGTTTGTCACAGCAATGCTGCATATCACAGCAACAGTGTGAAGGGAGGTGGGTAAAAATCAGGGGTTCCCAACACGGGACCCACGCTCCACAGGGGGACTTCAATTCCCAGATGTCTAAGTTAGTACATTGACTGATCAGTGCTTTGGGGAATTGACTTAGGCTTCTGGGAATTGAAGTCCCAAAAGGTTGGTAAACACTAGGGTAGATGGTGTGACACTGCCAATCTCTTCCCATTTTTCAATGTATGGGGCAATCATACGAGAAAGAGAGATGGGGGGAGGGAGGGAGGGAGGGAGAGAATGAATTACTAAAACCTGGGTGTCACCCAGTTTGTTCAGTTTTTGACAGCTACAGCACAGAGATATAAGGAAACCTCTTATGGCAAAGCAGACAATTATCTACCACAAAGTCCCATTTAACTTCACACTCCCTGTCATGGGAAGCTCCACGACTCTTTCCACTCTCTGTCTCTGGGGTTTAACCTGAAGCAGCAAAGGCAAACTGCTTCTCAGCTGAAGGAAGGTGAAAAAGACAAGTTGTTGAACTCTTTCCCCCTCTGGTAACATTTCAGTTCATCCTCCCTGAATTATTCAAGCTATTTTTTTTCCTCTGCAGTTGCTGGGCAGGAATGCAGAGACCTTTGGAGAGAAAAGGGTGCTCATGATATCTTTCAGTCCCTGGCCTTGCTTCCTTGTATCTTGCCTCTTCTATAAAGGATTAATATTGCCCTGTCTCTGCTTGAGAGGTCATTCATTACAGAAACCCTGTTACAACACAGCTATAGTCACAGCAGGGAGAAGGAGTGTAGTTAGACCCTGTTTGTTGGGTGTTATGTCCTATTATGGCCAATAGACTAATCAAATAACTTGAGTCAGAGTTTTTCGACCTTGGGGCCCCAGAAGTTCTTGAACTCCAATTTCCAGAAGCCCACGTCAGTATACCTAAAGATCAAGGCTTCTGGTAGTTGAAGTCCAAAAACATCTGGGGGCCAAAAGTTGAGAAATCCTTACTTGAGTGATTGTGTGCTATCAGTCTGCCTTGTTCAGACCCGGTAGGAGAAAGGTCTGAGCTGGAGAAGCAACTTTTGCCATTAAAGGTTCTCACACAATTTATATCTGGGGGTCAGCAATATATGCAAGACATCATCTGAGGAGCCAGACTTGCACCATTGCTCACATACAACCAACCTCCAAGGTCTGCCCCTGATTGGAAGGTTACTTTTGATTTTGGAAAAAAGCTCATTCTGGTCTAAAAGAGCAGTTATGGGCAGTTGTGTCACCCTGGAGTTTTTGGGGAGCATAATTGTCCATTTTGTTTGGGTGGGCAGACAGGGAGCTTTTGTGGGCCATATACAGCCTGTGGGGTGACTGCTGTCTATCCCAAACTAGACTGAACTTGAGAAAGTTACTTTTTAAACAGCAACTTTCAGTGGCCTTAGTGGTTGGGTGGGACATCCAGGAATTGTCACCTAGAAAACTAGTTATCTCTGCTCCTGATCCGCCCAGCACTACCAAAATATGGGTTCTACTGTATAGGTGGCATGAAGGGTCAGTGAGGTTGGTCCAAGCAGTGGCATGGGGGGCAGGGGGGTGGCCGGCCCTGGGTGGCACTTTTTGGGCTATGGGTGTTCTTGGACTACAATTCCAAGAAACCCTAGTGGGAGCGGGAGCCAGCATCCACCAGAGGGAGGCAAATTTGGCTTATGCCCCAGGCACCTGAAATCCACGCTTTGCTATTAGGTCCAAGTGTACTACTAACTTTATTGCCTGGGGCATGATGATTAATCTACCAAACAAGAACAAGAGAGAGACACTTTCAATTCCTGACTCAGCCACAAGGCTCCCTGGGTGACCTATTTCACTGTTGTTTTGCCTAGCCTAGTTCACAGGACTCTTCTGCTGGATCACAACATAGAGTCTGGGAAAGAGATAGACCACCTAATAATCCTTGGAGGAAAGGCAGGAATGAACAAACGAAGTTATGCAAGTAAAAGTTACATTTAAAAACACAGGTCCCAGAAAACCTCAGACAGTGTGGCTAGGGCTATGAAAAACCACCCTCTTGTTGGTCTCCTCAAGTGCTATTCAGCTTCTTTTCTACCCAAACACCTTCCAAGTGGACAGTCATGTGAACATGCAAATGTGCAGCAGCATTAGAGAGGCAGACCTCTGTAAGAACTCAGGCATACATGTGGCCGCCACTTCTATCACTCTCCTGATAATCCTCTGCCCCTACCTCAAAGACAACCAGCATTATGACCAAGGGCCTATGATTCTATGACACAACAAAAGTTTGTTGTTGCTGTTACTGGATCATAGCTCCCACACTTGCCCAACTGACATGGGCAACGATTAAACTGCCTGCCAAATCTGTGAGTTATAGTCAAAAAGTATACTTTTCTCTGTAAATATGCAGATATGTTTTGCCCAATTTAATTAGGAAAAAATTACACTTCAACTATCAGAAATTCAGGAGAGACTGAGCTGGCTCCTCAGATCTCTTGCCATCAGCTATTTGAGCGGGGGAAACCACAAGACATCTGTGCCTTGCACAGCTGAATAACGCTACTCAATCAAATAAGTGATTTTCAAGTCAAACTTCCAGTTCCAATAAATTACAGTACACCTGCAGATATATTTTGCATATGGTGAAGATAATAGCATAACATTTTAAAAACCTGACAAAGTAGTTTAAACCAGTCTTACTATTTGCTTAAAGGCCCTAGTTCTGAGAACACCAGAAGCAACGTTTCCCATGCTTACTACATTAATAATCTGTTTCTATCCAGGAGTCACACCACTTTATCATTGTCATGACACTGCAACATTATGAGACAACCCCACTGTAAAGCAGTGGTGGCTGTGGCCATTTAAAATCCTGGTGGTTTTATAAGATTCTTATCTGGTTGTAAGGACTGCAGGACGGAGTCTAAACACATGACTAAATTAGCCAGTGATGGACATGAAGTGCAGTCTAGTACACAAAGAATCCATCCCGTTCTTGTATTAGCAATCACTACAAATGTTTTGTAGTACAAATGTTTTGTCACCACATATAGAAGCCTTCAGAATATTGGCCCCACCCCACCCCCAAAAAGGAGGAGGGAGGTTATTGTAGGTTGCCAGCAACTTCTCAGGCTCTATTAAAAAAATTCAAAAAGTGGGTGATGCAGTGGGAGAGAAGTTATAAAGCAAGTTTGAAGTTCTGAGTTCTAAATGCATGTCTGAATTTTCAGGGGAAAGTTGAAGGAACAAATCGAACAAAGTCCCATTATATTTTATTCAAATTCTTCATATTTACTCAAGTATATTGGTCATTTGCACGCTTGTTCTCCATCATGTTCTTTTCAGATGATCTGTCTGGAGCAATCATTCTTTTTTTTTTTTTTTAACTTAAATTGGAAGGTAACATTCTCTATGTATGTGAGTCCAGAAGGTTGTTTAGGTTTAGTCTCACAGTGCACTGTCTCCTTAAGTGAACATCACCTGTAAGTATCTCATGCAGTATAATACAGACACACATTTGTTTTAAAAGTCACCATTTGGTTTAATTTTCTTTCAAGGAACATTTCTCAGCTTGAGAGAGATTTGTTAAAGGTTTTACCACATGATGTTGTTATTAATAATATACAGAGTTTTAGCTATTTTATAAGGCTTCACATCCAAACCATGATACATTGACTAATCAATATGTCAGCATTTTGCCCTCTGAAATGATTACAAGCAAGGAAGAATTCATTCGTTCTTTTCATGTTTTATCTCAGGTTTTATAAACAAGAGCTTATCAAACTGAGATGGAGCTGTTGATGGGTGTGCTTGCACTCACCGGTCTATAATAATACTAATAATTTCATGTCAAAGATTATTCTGGATTGAAAGGATTGATGCCCGAATGAGGCTCCTTTCATGTCCCCAAGTGCAGCCCTCTGGCATCGAAACCCAATCTTCCAGTCTCTAGCTCAGCATCTTAACCACTAAGACATCCAGATGAGCTGTTAGGTATATAATTATTTATATACAGTACATATAAATGTGGCAAATATAAGGACTGAGTTCGGAAATGTTTCTTTGCTTATATCCATGTAAGATTGTCCATTTACTGAATGGGGACAAATCCATAAGCTACTTACAGCTCTGAAGCCTGTTGCGATGGTGGTGGTCATCTGATAGGAAGTGAATGAAGGTGTCACTGTAAGAAAATCTGAGAGAGCAGCTCCACTGTAGATTTTGCTTTCCTTCCCCTTCCAAATATGCTGGTTCATCTTTGAGACGTCCGTTCTTTTTCTCACATGCATAGAGCTCCATCAGTTCCAGTTCATGCTTGGCAGCTGTTTCTAAAACTCTCTGCTTGTTATAATATCTGACAAAGTTGTTAATGATGGGATGGATGGGTAATGCAATGGCTATGACCCCACACAGGAAACTGATGGCAGCATTGAGTTTCCCCAGAGTTGTCTTTGGGTAGATGTCCCCATAACCTACCGTGGTCATGGTGATAATGGCCCACCAGAAGGACTGAGGGATGCTCTTAAACAGTGTGTCTGGATTACTTTGCTCCACTGTGTAACCAAGGGCAGAAAACACAAAGATCCCAACGGCCAAGTACATCAGGAGAAGCCCCAGTTCCTTAAAGCTTCTCTTCAGTGCATAGGTCAAAGTCTGTAGGCCTGATGAGTGACGTGCCAGTTTGAAAATCCTGGCTATCCTCATGATCCTGAGGGCTTGGACAGCTTGCTGCACATTCGTCAACTCCATCAGTTTGGTTCCCAAGTGGGTCAATATCAGGCTGACATAGAATGGAAGTATTGCAAAAATGTCTATGATGTTCATGAAGGAAAGAGCAAAGTGGAACTTGTTAGGAGAGGAGATGAGCCTGAAAACATACTCAAGGGTAAACCAGACTATGCAGGCTGTCTCAATCTTATCCAAAGCTGGGTGCTCCACAGATTTCTCTTCGTCATCCTTCACCTGCAGCTCTGGGATTGTCCCCACACACATCACCACAGATGAGATAAGAATAAGTAGAAAAGACATGACTGCTACCACTCTAGCTGGGTAGGAGGATTCTGGCTTTTCCAGGAATTTCCAAATGGCCTTTTGGCATTTTTTCCACCGGTTTTCAGATGAGTCCAGTCCCAAGTCATCCAAGATCAACTGGACCCGACGGGCTACCTCTTCTAACTCTTCCTTTTTCTCACTGAGGAGAGTTTTGCAGCAATCATCCAGGAATTTCAGATCAACTTTCCAAAACTCCATTTCATTCTTGAAACAAATGGGGCATATTCCTTTCTTCATGTGAACCTCCCCAAAGTAATAGACATCAATTATGCATTTAAAAGCAGCTGGATCTCTGTCGAAATAGAATTCTTTTTCCCCTGGGTCATAGTCATCACAAAGTGAGAAAATGGTGTCATATCCCCCGGATAAACAGTTCACAAGCTTTGCTAGCCTTGTGTCAGGATACTGGTTTAGTTGGCCTCCATACAGCACTTGCCTCACCCCGCCAACATTGATGGTAATCTCTGTTTCCTCACCGTTTTCTGACCCATCACTGCCTGGCTCTTGAAAACTAACTTCACCTGCCATTTTAAATCCTCTTATTGCAGTCCTTGTTTTCTTTAGCCTTCTCAGCCCACAGATTTTGACTGACAGAGTTTTGCAAGAAATCAAAAGCTATCTATGAACAAATGCTAATGCCAAAGAACACGGCTAGAAAAACAGATACAAACCTGCAGGCTATGAAAGTGTGCAACAAGCTGGAGTGAAGAAAGAAGGAGTCCTCCAGCTGCTAGCGAGGGACAGCCCAGTCATTTGAACAGCCGTTCTTGTTCCAACAAATTTGGACATGAAGAATCAAAGAGAGAGAGTATCACTGAAGGAAAGTCAACCGGCATTTGCCACTGTTTGGGGTTGTCTTTTTTCTTCTTCTTCCTGAAGCAGCAGTGACTTGTCTGTCAGAGAAGTATATCCATGTGCTAAAAGTCCTTTACCTGAAGAACAAAAAGTGAACTAAACAGACAGTTATGAGAGAAGAAATGTACGACTCTCTAAAAACAGCTGTGGCTTTAGGAGGCTTGGCTTCCAGAGGAAAAATCTGCCGTGTTCCTTAGTTTCCAACCGTCTCCTGCAACTGCTCCTTTATGGAAAGGCTTGTCGTGCACCAAGGAGAAAGTTGTGCTTGCTTTTCCCTTGCTGTTTTCTAAGCATAAGAGGAATTCCAGGCTGACATCAAGTGCTTTTGAAAGTCTACCCTCTTCTGGTGAAATGTGGCTAAAGCACAATTAGTCCTGGGGGAAAGGGAGGGAATCAAATGATGTGTCTCTGGAGATACATGGCACATTTTTTTCCCTTTCAACCCTCTTCTTTTTTAGTACACAGATGGGAGAAGCATAAAAAGTGCTGTGTATAATGTTCTAAGGGACTGCAGTGGCTCAAGTGGTTAAGATGCTGACTGGAAGGTGGCAGGTCAGCAGTTCAATACCCAAGTACTGTACTGCATGATGAAATGAGCTCCCATCTCTGTCCCAGCTCCCGCCAACCTAGCAGTTTGAAAGGAAGAAATTGCAAGTAGCTAAATAGGGACCACTTCGGTGGAAAGGCAAACAGTGTTCTGTGCAATAGGAAATGTTTGCAGATACAGACAGCATTGGCTCTTTGACTATAAACAGAGATGAGCATGGAATCCTAGAGTCAGATACGACTGGCTATTGAGCAAGGGTGACCTTTACCTTTATAATGTTCTAAAAGACTGTTGACTGTTTCTGGACCACCACCACCACACAAAGACAGACAGACAGACAGACACACACACACACACACACACACCTCTCTAAGGAGACATAGAAAAAGATCTGTTCATTCTTGCCATGAAAGAGTAACGTATGGAACATAAACTTGTGTCCTGCAACTACCACCTGCAACAGACGCCTGTAACCTTGTGTCCACCACAAGTTCTAGAGTACAACTTCCGTCAGCATCATCTAGAATGGGAATGATAGGAGTTGTACTTCAACACACCTGTAGGAGACGGAACAACACCAAGGCTTCTCATGTTAGGAGAGACTATTCCCTGCACACCCAGAAGCAAAGCAAGCTATTTGTCTTGATTTTGGTAGGATACTGCATGTTTGGATGTCTTCTGCTGTTAATAATACTGAGTGTTTAGCAGTGTGCGTGTTTTCAAAATAGCCTTCTACCCAGGTGAACCTAATTCAAAGTTCTGACCTCATCCTGCTTCTCTAGAGACAGAAATTATACTAATGATCTGAATTGCCTGTAAAATTCCTTCTTTACCATCTCTTATAATTTACCTTACAATGCATCATTATTTGCATCACACAACAAAGACTGGTCATAATGTCCAGAATTCTTTTTTCACAAGTTATGACAGTGCAACCATGATACTATTGTTGCCAAATCTGGCAATTTACAGCTTTCGCAAGGATCTCATACAGAGGTCTAGTTCAGGAATTCCCAACCTAATGCCTGGGGGCTGGATCTGGCCTGGGGTGCCATTTCATGTGCCCCCCTTGCTCCCCATGTGTGGTCTCTTTTAGGGTGGCCCGTCAGTCTCTACCCACACAGTACATAGATACACTGGATAAATAAGATATATGAGACCTACGGGCCACCCTGTAAACAGTATTTCAAAGCTGTTTACATAGCACAGCTTGTGGCAGCGCTGGCACTGGGAGCAAGGGCAGTGGTCCACATGAAATGGCATGGGGGAGGAGAATTGTTGGGCTCCTGGCCTTGTCTCACCCAAAACCCCCGGCCCACAAGGAAGGAGCCCTACTCACCTTTCCCCCTAGCAGGCAATTCATCTCAGTTGGGGAGGGAGGTCCAAAGCCTCCTTTGAGAGTTGGCATCTACCTCCCTCCTTCCAGGGAAAAACAAAATGGCCACCCCTTTTAAGCTGTTGGAACAAGATGTCTGCCTCAAAATGGACACCCCCATCATGAAAGCAGGGTAAAATTGCTGTCTAGCCCCTCAGATGTCTCAGAAAGCGAGACCCAGTCCAAAGCTTGAAAAGGTTGGGAACCCTTGGTCTAGTTACTTCAGAGTAGTCAGGTATACATATTCTGCAATAGCCCATCATTCCCAAGAGGGAACTCAAAGCGTTTGGGGGATGGAAATTTGGCAGATGACTTCCATCCTTTCAGTTGCTAACTTGCTCTTCCCCCTTTCTCTGTCATGATCCAAAAATTGTGCAAACCAACTGCGCCTTTTTCTGTGCCACTCTGTGTCCTCTTTCTGCTAGGACACTCAACAGTCCAATTCTATCACTCCTATAGGCCCCTGGTGGCTAACCTTGGCACTCAGGCTGATCTTGGACTTCAATTACCAGAAGCCCAAATCAGAACTCCTGCTGATCTGGCCTTCTGGGAATTGAGGTCCAAGAACAGCTGGAGTGCCAAGGTTAGCCATCAAAGGCCTTAAATGACAGGTGCCCACACTAAGTTCTGCATCATCAGCCATGCCATGGCTATTTAGGGGAAATCAATAGTTCCCTGTTCCCCTACAGGTTCTGCGTATTCCTAGGGATCCCCTTCATCCTGGGGAAGTCTTTGGAATGCCATGGAAGAACATCTGAATATCTGCCTGGATATCCCAATGGCAGAGATTTTCAAGCATAAAAGAGTTTCATCTTTCTTTCTGAGGTTCCCAAATAACGACGTCAATCTCTAGGGAGTACCAGAACCTTTTGGGGAATAAGAAACTTTTGATTTGCCTGAAACGGCCACAGCCAAGCCATAGCCGATAACATCATCATAGCTGTAACTTCCACAACAAGTTCCCACACTTAACTGTGAGCTGCCCAATCCCAAAAGAGATGGGGCTGGGATCTATTCCTGGCATCATTTCACATAGAAGGATGGCACCAGTGTCACATCACGGCAGTTCATCTTCAACTAAGGAAGACCACTCCAAGACATGCTTCTGCCAGAGGCAAAGGAGGAAACAGTTCTCCCTTTTCACTTATACTAAGAACGAAACTTCATTAGAGTGCTGCTGAGGGAAGACAGTCTCCTCTTCCACTCCTGAAGATACCAAAGTAGCTCAGACAGGGGCTGTCAATTAGGCTGTGAGACAGGTATCCTATGCCTCCATTAACCACTCCTTGCTGCCCCCTGTTGCCCAGTTTCTCTCTCTTGAGACAGCCACTTCACTCTATCAAATGGTAGAGTCAAGGCTGGTTCAATCACAGGACTTTTTATTTATTCCACTTTTACTTGTTCTTATTATTCTGCTTTCCCCCCTTATTTCACGCAGGGTAGATACAAGGCTTGTAATCATACCCTATGGCAGTGTTTCCTAAATGCTGGTGTTTGGACTTCAGTTCCCAGAAGCCTAAGCCAGTATATTGACTGATCAGTGCTTTGGGGAATTGACTTAAGCTTCTGGGAATTGAAGTCCAAACACCAGCATTTGGGAAACACTGCCCTATGAGATTTAATGGTTGCTTTTATGATGTTAGTGAGCTTGTCTTATGGAACCCCAAAGCCTGTTTTTCAACAACCAGTCTAAGGAACAACATAAAATAAATTGCTTTTACTTGGTGGTTAACACAATCTGTTCACTTTCTTCCATTTGTATTTTTTTGGAGCAACGCAAAACAAATAGAAAAAGGAACCAATATGGTGTGATTTAAGAATGAAAATATACACTTCATTGGCAGAGAGTATTCTCTACATCAGGGATTCTCAACCTGTGGCCCATGGGACAGATGTGGCCTATGGCCCCTTTTCATGTGCCCCCCATCTCCACGACACTAGGAAGTGCCATGTGGTGGAGGAAGGGCAAAATGGCCATCCGGCCCCTGAAGCTGTCTTGAAAAGGTTGAGAACTCCTACTCTACATGCTGAAAGCATCTGGATAGCACAGCACAAGATTTTCATATATCCTGTTGTAGTTTCGAAACCAATTTGCACTGTTTTGTGATTGATCTAAGGCAGGGATGGCAAACCTTTTAGAGACCGAGTGCCCAAACTGCAACACAAAACCCACTTATTTATCTCAAAGTGCCAACACAGCAACAGGGGAGAAAGGAAATGCTCCCGTTGGGCTGCTGGGCAGAGGGGTGGGGCAAACTCTGTGCTGGGGAGGGAGGAAGTGCTTCCATTGGGCTGCTGGGCAGAGGGGAGATGACTCTGTGCTGGGGTGACTGCACAGGTGCCCACAGAGAGGGCTCTGAGTGCCACCTCTGGCAGGTGGGCCATAGGTTCATCACCACTGATCTATGGAATGTAAATTGAGGTTTCATTTGCAAGTCTTGTTTTTGAGATACAGTGGACTACAGGAATCTTGTCTGTGGAATTCAAACATGATTTCATCTGGAAAAACCTATTATTTATAATATACAGTGTAATAAAAGAAACAGTATAGCTGGGATAGAAAATCAGTTCAAGGCTATGCTTTCTAGACTATATCAGCAATTTAGCTGTAGAGAGACCCAATCCAGTGGGACCTTTGAGGGCTTGTGATCAAGGCAAAGAGCCAACCCCTGAAATTTTAGGGCTGAAAAATCCTTTCCATGCTTACCTTGCAAGACACTTCTAAAGCAAATCTAATCTAAACAACAAAACAACGAGCCAATGCATGATAACACTAGAGGCAGTCAGGCCTCAACATTTGCAACCTTCCCAAAACCATTCCAAGTTGTAGTGTTCAAGGCAGTGGTGGGATTCAGCAGGTTCGCCCCAGTTTGCCGGAACCGGTAGCAGAAATTCTGGCTGGCCCTGCCCATCCAAGTTTTGAAATGAAGTAGTCCTAATTAGGGTACGATGCAAGGCTTTCCCCCTGGCTACGCCTACCATACCACGCCCACAGAGTAGGTAGTAATTTTTTTTGAATCCCACCACTGGTTCAAGGGTCTTAATATCCACATTTCCTAGGTCAATAGTGTCTCTCCTTTCTATTGTTCTTTTGAGTCCTCATCTTCTGAAGAAATGCACAGGTTTACATTATATGCACAAACTACTTTTTAAAAAGGAACTAGAAGTCTGCTTTTATTTATACATGTGCTAGGTCATGTTCAGGTCAATGAGATGTAAGTGCACATACCCATGGGCTGGACTGTAGCCATAATACATGAATGCTTCAGTAAAATTACAACCCTTCTATGATGACAATAATAATGAGCTCCAACACAGAAATTATATTCATGATGTGGTAGTTCACTGTGAGGCATTCACAGACCTCCCATGCTTGTTACAGCTTTACCTTCAGTTGACTGAATGTTTCATATTCAGCTTTGGTGCTAAGGAATGGCCTGTTTTTTCCAAGCGAAGTGAGTGAGGAGCAAGGGCTGTGCTACCTAAAGTAATGACATGCTTTTTGACAGCTAAAAGGAACATTTCTTCTCTTCAGGTTGTGGCATCTGGGCTGTTTACTAACACTGAGCTATCAAGGAACAATGGAGGTGGTACTGAAACCATGTTAAAGAACAGTCTTGCTCCCAAATAGCATTGACAGGTCAAGAAGCTGGCTTTTCCTGTGTAGCAGAATGAATGGAAAGGAACTAAATCTGGACATCATCCTTTTGCGGAGCACTGGTTTGTGTGCATGAGGGTCAAACTAGACAATACATGGCCTGGCAGGTGGCTAAGGACCTTGCCCCAACCTCTGGGCCCACACCAACGGCCCGAGGGAGAAGACGCCATGACCTGGCAGGTGGCTGAGAACATCGCCCCTCCTCTGGACCCACACCAACGGCCTGAGGGAAAAGATGCCATGGCCTGGCAGGTGGCTGAGAACATCGCCCCACCTCCAGGCCCCCATCAACGCCCAGAGGGGAGTTAGTCTGTGTTCTACTTTGGTTGTTTTGTGAGGTTGTATTTTATGATTGTTACTATACTGTTGCTGTTTTGACTGTAAGCCGCTCTGAGTCGCCTCGGCGAGTGGGCAGCAATATAAATCTGAACAAACAAACAAACAAACAAATACAGGCCAATTAAAGATAGCCCATGACTGGGAGGGATACGTTCTTAACTAATGTCTACATCTTGAGTATCATAGTTTGAGCTTTCCTCACCTCTGGGATTATGCAAATTAGCTTGCTTGGTTACTGATGGTGTTTAGCATTTAATCATGGGGTTCCTTTGAACTCTGTTTTAAGAAACACAGGAAGACTGCCTCAATCACATTTGTGGAACAAAAACAGGTTTCCACCTCATTAATGGGCTATTAATATGGCCAATTCCTAACATCTGTTTCTGACCAGTGTACAGTATCACAATTTTTGCACAGCTGCTCCCTCAAATGCTGGTTTTAAATCATATGACTTTCTTCTGCTCCACTTCTTACATTCGACATGCTTTTGTTTTGCAGGTGGTTGCAAAAGCAAACACAGTAGTAATATCCAAATCCGATAATCTAACACATAATCTTTTTAAAAAATCTCATTGAGAGGGAGGAGATGGGTTAAATTCAGGCAGTAGACATTCCCCTTAACATCTAGTTTGAGTCTCAGACTGTGCAGGAGCAACAGATGGTATTTCTGTACACTCACTGCTCTTGATAAATAGGGCTGTCTGAATGGTTATTTATTAGCTACATTTATCTTCTGTCTTTCCTCCAATTAGCTTGAAGGGGCATGACTGGTTCACCTGCCCATGCCAACTTCACAACAACCCTCTCTGGTAGATCAGGCTGAGAGACAGTTAGTGGTACAAATGAATTTTATGGCTCAGTGCAGAAACTCAAACCTGGAGGTAATTTGTCTCAGGACTTTACCTGCTATACCATGCTAGCTTTTCCACTACACTGTCTTTAGATTAAACAATACAAGCCAAATCAAGGGTTAAGTAGCTGCCCTTGCTCTCCTCCTCCTCCTCTTTTTGTTTGTTTATGCATTTATTTATTTTTCCATCTTCCCATTCTCTATGTACAATACCAAAGGATGGCATACCAGAGTTAGCAAAGCAAACAACGCAAAGCAAAGCAAAGCAAAGCAAAGCAGCATTGTGCCAACCCACCCATAATCTTCTGGCACCACATATATTGTGCTCTCTTCTTTAATAATATGAGAGGAAATTAAAAACCATAAAAGCAAAGCAAAAAGTGAAGCAATCACACATATATACCGCCCCATGGTGATTAGTGCATTCTCTGGGCAGGTTTACAGGTAATTAGCCTTTTGGACCCAACATGCTGGGTACTCATTTTACTGATCTCAGAAGGATGGAAGGCTGAATCAACTTTGAGCTCTGGTCAGGATCAAACTCACGACCTTTTGGTTTCAGTACAGCAGTTTAACCACTGCACCACCAGAAGAAGTTAAGTCACTTCTAGATAATTATTTTCACTTGGAAAGTGCACTGGGCAGACTAATTAATTACACATGGCTCTATAAATAATCCCATAAATCAAGAAAGAAAAAGTAAGAAAGAAATTAAGAAAAATGCCTGAAGTAGATGGCTTTCAATTTTTAAAATATTTCTGTGTCTTAGCCATGTAATTAAATGTACAATTTTATTTGGAAAATATGATCCAACACAGGCACTGGCCCCCTCCCTTTTCCTAGTGCCAATTAATTTGCTTCATTCTGGCAGATTTCCATTCTTCTTACCGTCCTCTCTTCGTCCAAGACATTTTGGATATCTTCAGCCTACATGATTTTTCCTATTTTATTCTCAAAATAGCTTTGCATATTATTAACATTCCTGAGCAAGATCATCCAATAACCTTTCTGTCTTATCAACAATTTAACTTCTTTCTGTGTTGTTGTTTACTTGGTGAACGTGCTGGAGAGCCAGGATAAAATTTTCAATATAGTGACATAGAGATAGAATATGAATGTTATGTGGGGAGAAGCAGAACTGCTTCTGCCCCAGCTGGCTGTGTAAACAGACACAAGAGCAATGCAGATGAATGGGCCATCTAGGAAGTATGGCCTTAGGGAATCTGTCTTTGGCATCCAGGCATAGTTCTAGGCCAAGCTCTTCAACTACCTAAAGCTGCACTGTTCTTTGGACAAAGCCACACACCGCCACTGCCTGGAAAGCCCACTGTGCCCATGCCCACAGACTGATGCGGTAGCGGCCCTGTGTCCAAAGGCGCCACTACCTCATCAGTCTTCGGACAAAGCCACATGCTGCCACCCCATCACCGAAAGCCCAGGATAGCTGAAATCCTTGCCTGGCAGCAAATTGAGGTGATGAGACACTCCTCCAAAAAAGAGGAGCAGAATGTGTGCACGCTGTCTCCCCATCTCCTAGAGGGGGATGTCTGGCCATGCCTCCTAGATGGGATTTCAGCCTCCCCTATTGGGCCTCCCCATTGTCAGTGGGAAATGGGTGGCTGGGGAAGCTGTGCCACCTTGGGCATGCATGCCATAAATTCACCATCATGACCCTAGATTCACAAATACCCCGTCTCAAATATTTTCTTTCTTTTAAATCCCTTGAAATTCTTCCCTTTCCACCTAGTGGCCAAAGGGAACAATTTTACCTTTTTTGTGCTGGGGGTGGGGGTGGGCTGTACATGAGGATTTTGTTTTATTAAAAAAAATCCCATCCTAAAAGAGATGAGAAGGGTCAAAACATGGTAAAAGGGGCTCTTTTTACTGCCCAGAGGGACTTCCATCAGAATGACTTTAAGAAAAACTTTTATTTAAATCCTTTTGTGGATGCTGTGGGATTTTGTACTTACATACACTTGAGTTCCAAGCCTGGCAATACATTTTGCCCACCTTCTTCAAGATGCACCTTCATTCTGTGCTTCATTCTTGCAGCTTTATATACAGTAAAACCCTGGTTTTAGTCTGTTCCGACAGTTGTGTCGGAAACCGGATCAATCGCAAACTGAGGCACATTTTTCCATAGGAATGCATTGAAAATAAAAAACCGTTCCTGACCTCCCAAAAAACAACCACCCCAAAATACAAAGAAACTTAATAAAAGATGACAGAAAGTTTCCTACCTTTTCCACCACTTGACTTTCCTGGGCTCTGGAGCTTTTCTCTGGTGGTGGGTATTGGGCATGCCTTCCTTACCAATGTCTGTCGACCGGGGTGAGTAGAGTTGCGGCTGGAAGAACTCGCCTGAGCCATTCTGACATTGAGCCACCAGAAGAAGGGGTGAGTCCTTAACCAGCGTTCTTCTTCCAGCGGCTCCTTTGGCAAGGAAGGCACCAGCTGGGGTGATCAGAGTTGCGGGCCACCTGGACTTCCCCAGGCCATTCCAATGTTGAGCTGCCAGAAGGAGAACGCTGGCTGAGGGCTCACCCCTCACTCGTCCCAAGGACATCTACCCAGCCCACCAGAGCGGACCGGAGAGGCTCTCTGGTTGTGCCATCAGCCAGAGAGGCGCATCTCTCTGGCACTAGAAGGAGGGCCTTCTCGGTGTCCGCTCTGGCCCTGTGGAATCTCCTCCCGATAGAGCTATGCCTGCAGACGGAGTTGCTGTCCTTTAGGAAAGGAGTGAAAACCTGGCTGGCAGGTCTGGCCTGGAGAGTGGATGATTCAATTTCCCCAGCCAGTTGGATGGTTTGACCCCCAGTATGTCCAAGTTATAATACCTAGCTTTTAATCAAGTTTTTAAGCTTTTTAAAGTTTTTAATTTTTTAAGTGTTTTTAAAATTGTTGGAAATCGTCCTGGGTCCCTTCGGGGAGGAGGGCGATAAACAAATATAAATATAAATAAAAATAAAAGCTCAACATCAAAGTGGCCTGGGTAAGTCCAGGCAGCCCGCAATTCTGATCACCCTGGCCAGTGCCTTCCTCGCTGAAGGAGGCACCAGAAGGAGAATGTTGGCCGAGGACTCACCCCTCCTTCCACCAGCACAACATTGGAATGGCCTGGGAAAGTTCTGCCAGCCACAACTCTACTTGCCTGCCACAGCTCTACTCTCCAGATGACTCTACACAACAGCCACAGACTCCAAAATGCCTGCAGGTGGTCTTATATAGCCCCAACGTGATGCACTCTGGGGAATTCCTGATTGTAAACCAGGAAAAAAATCGTAAACCGGGATGTCATTTCCTATTGATTTGCCATCATAAACTGCGGCAAACGTAAACCAAGGCATTTGTAAACTGGGTTTTTACTGTAGGTAGTTTACTCTGTCATATTTGGCTTAACATAATCAGAGAACCTATGAAATCTCTCTGAAACTGTGCTCAGTTTCAGAAAATTACTTTCCAAAGTAGGGCTTCTAATTTTTTCTGCTCTCTACAAATCCCAAGGCTTTATCGAGATTAATTACAGACCAGATCTCAGGAACCAAGGTAATTAGAATCAAACAGTAAATAGGGTGTGATAACCAAGCTGTGCAACAGAGTTAAAAATAAAATATTGTCCAAAAATAAAATATTATCCAAAGGCAGATTTTTTCCATTACCCATTTGTAAAAAAGGAAATGAGGCATTCCCTGGTTTCTCTTCAGTGATTTTAGTATGCATGTGTCTTGTTTTGATTTTGGGGGAAAAGATGAATGAGCTGGCTGGGTAACTCAGTGGTTTCCATCTGACTGTGGAAGCAGAGGTTGGGAGTTCGATTCCCCACTGTGTATTGTTGGAGAAGAGCCCTAGGCAAATTACACCATCCCAGGGAACCTCCAGAAGAAGAGAATATAAAACCATTTCCCTGAATTCTCTACCTGATTTGATGGAAAGTATGGATGCATGAGAAGGAAGAAGAATAGCCATACATATCTTCCTAACCAGTGACCTCAATGCTTTTTTGATTGATTACAAAGACTGAGGTGGATGAAATAATTCATGTTCACCTTTTTCAATGGGAAGGCACATGGTCAAATAAAACAGTCATGAAGGCATAGGTTTCTATAGGGATAGAACAGAATTTTATTCAGTTTAAGGTATGACTCACTCAAATTATCCATTCTGATCCTCCTAAAATTCATTGTAAGGCAAAACACATCTTACATTGGACATCAGCACATTTGCATGGCTTTTGAGGCATTTGGAGAAAAAGAACATACAGAAATCCATAGAGTCATTTTGAAATTATGATCAGATGTAAATTTATATGATTGAAAATATGCTTTACCTACATGCTTTTGTCAATAGGAAAAATGCATATAAGATGTGTACAATTATAAACATGTGCAATAATATGAAAAATAGGCATAAGATCTTTCTCTTAAGAAAAATGCAAAGAGGTTTCCCCCGAATTTGAACCAAGGTTGGTATAAGAATGCAGCTGGGGTTTAGACGTTTTCACACACCTCTAGGTTGCTATACAAGGAAGTTTGGTTTGTGTTTTAGCATTGGAGGACTTCGTTTAAACTTGGGGAAGACAAGTGTAGAGCTGCTTCCTCACATTAAATGGTTAGGTCAGCCTCTTGAACTTGAAATTCTTATATGCATCAAACTGTATGCACCAAAAAGAGGATTGGGATGGTCACATTAGGAGCCCAAGAGCCAGAGGGTATGGTTGGAAGCATTTCTCACTGCTTGTACAGTTGCCTGCTTGTACATACTTGTGCAATTGTAATTGTGACATTAATGAGGAGCTGTGCAGGATCTACCTGTTGACTTTGAAAGAAGTCTGCCCCAGATGTTAGCAGGCTGAGTGTCTATTCTCTCACTGGTCCACCTTTCTAAATAAATAAAATACTTATTTAAAAACAATTATGATTAAAATATGAGCAATATTTTATTTACGAAGAGCAGGTTCCTTTGCACTGGTTATGCCGCAATGGTGGAAAGTGTCCCCTTCCCCAGCTCTTTCCATTCCTTGTGCCCTCTTTGTTAACTCTCCCTGTATTAAGATGTCACCATTTTTGTAGCTAGGTGTCACCATCCACTGCTCCTGATCCAAGCCAGGGGGATTGCATCTCACAGGCCACTCTAGGTGTAGCAGAACATGCTGCAAATCCTCATCTTCAGCACACATACCCCTGATAAAAACATTGTTGATAACGATTGCAGCTAATAAGAAACAGGAACAAAGGACTAATTGTGTTCATATACCTAACTGAAGAGCACGTGTGTATCTTGTTTCAAGTACTCTGCAAAAAGGAATCATATCACCAAGCTTTTAAAGGCATGCAGTTATATCCTAGGTCAGTGTTGGCAAACCTATGGCATGTGTGCCAGAGGTGGCACACAGAGCCCTTTTCATTGGCACACACAGCGTCATGGGCAATCCCCGCCCTGCCCTGCTTGGCAGCACCGCTTCCCTACCCACCCCTCTCCCTCTGCCAGTGGGGAGGTGAAAGGAGAGGCTGAAATCCCAGCCAGGAAGTGGCATGTGTGTGCATGTGCACACCTATGTGCTGTTTGAGGTGCTCTGGTGACATTATGTGGGTGCATGAGCATGCATGATGGGTGTGGGTGCACCCACATGACATCGCCGGCGTGCCTCAAGCAGCATGTGTGTGTGGTGGTGGCACCACCTTAGTCTCTTGGTCTCTAAAAGGTTTGCCATCACTGTTCTAGGTTGTGTGATTTTCAGATTTTTGAACCCAGACAACTTCTTCAGGTTCTCTTATGCTCTCCATATTTTGTTACATTTTACATAATATGTCTCACACTTTACATTCTTTACAGGCCAAATGTGCTTCTTCAGTTCAATTCTAAGAACCAAACTCTATGGATACTAGGTTATTCTGGGAATTTGTGTCCAAACCAGTAAACTTTGATAATTCTAATCCAAAATTGGTGAAATGTAGTACAGATCCACTGCCAAAGTAAATTTTCCTGTCTCTGATTCAGATTTAATCATCTGCAGTACAGACCCAGTGAAATCATTGGGATTTAAATCTGAAGTGTTACTATTAAAAACAGTGGCCTTATATTGTAGCGAGTTTTAAGGTATTTTCTGAGTACATTTCTTCTTCACCAGATTGTCTCAGTGGCAAATAATATACTGTACTGTATATACAATACTTCCAGTGTGGTATATTG
This sequence comes from Furcifer pardalis, assembly GCA_030440675.1. Taxonomy (NCBI): domain Eukaryota; kingdom Metazoa; phylum Chordata; class Lepidosauria; order Squamata; family Chamaeleonidae; genus Furcifer; species Furcifer pardalis. The sequence goes on along the minus strand of CP126890.1, from coordinate 42,219,101 downwards.
GTTAGAATAAAAAAGTACCTCAAAATGCAAAAATCAACAGGTTTGTTGAAACATTTTATATCCCTGCTGTTTTTCTTTGCTGAAAAACAGAACACGCTGGTATAGATCTAGGACATGTAGTGTGGACTTTTGCCAATTGATAATTATCAATTATAATTCATCAAAGATTGGTGCAGAGAACACCAGTGGAAACTAGCAGAGACATAGTTTAAAAACTTGAAGCAAACTGGGTATTCCCTCATCTGCTCCAGAAAGCAGGGTCAGTGGTCAGGGATAATAGGAACTGTATTCCTATCACATTTGGACAGCTATGGTTGTCCAACTTGTCCTATATGAAGTGTTTGTTCATGTAAGCAAAACAAATAAATGTACTGATAGTATGAACATTTGCCATTTTTGTTCATGTAAGCAAAACAAATAGATGTACTGATAGTATGAACATTTGCCATTTTTGTTCTTTCAGTTGGTCTACATCCAACCTGAGACACACTGCTTTTGCACATAGCAGCCTTGAAATCATATTTTAGGCCTATGTTTTCAACAGTTGGTAGTTATATATTCAGTTAGTGAAGAAATGTGCATTTTTATGAAGCATTTCAAGCTGCTCCCTCAGTTCTCACTTAGGTAAAACTTCCTCTGGTTTCAGGGCTGATTTTTCTCATAGCATTTTAAATCTAAAGCAATGGACCAAAAATATCACACATTAGCAGGCAGCATGAGCTGCTTTAAGAATGTGCCTTAAGGTTTCTCTGATTTCATGGTATTTCATAGGAAATTGGTCATGGGTAGTGGAGGGAATAATTATAACCCCAAAATAGTAAAACCTGTAGCACTTTACGGAACATAACTGGCATTTTAAAAACAGAAGCTTGGAATTACCGATTCAGTACTTGCTTTCCAAATGAGAACTGACATCCAGTTTTAAACTGTCAAAGTCACTCTTCCCAAAGATAAACAATTAAAAAAAGAAAAGGCACACTGTCTAAGAAAGAATTAGGAGGGGAAAGAGCTTTTTGTGTCCATATTATGCTACACAGGTAGTGGTTACATATACTTTAGGGCCAAATTAGCTGAAATACAGGGAGCTGTTAGATCTCTTGACATTTACTTTTATCTTTACAACAGCCCAGAGAAAACATCTTGGATATGATGGGTTGTGGCAAGGGTGGGAGATTAGCTCATTCTAAACCCCACCCCAGCTGTTTTTTCATTTTCAACTGCCCTTTTGTCCTGTTAGGGAAGATATATAGGGCAGAGCCTGAAAAAGTACTCTTTTTTTTTTTTGGGGGGGGGGGGACTATAAGCCCAGAATTCCCCAGCCAGAAATTTAGAAGTTGTGGACCAAAACATAAATTTTTCCTCATTTTAAAAACGGTTATATGAATTGTCATCCTAGAAGAACCATTAGTAGTTTCAGGGATTGAAGACAAAGCTATATGAAAGAAGAAGATTGGCTCCATTTATCCAGTAGCATTATCTCAATCCAGTCCCTTTCCACATTATTGGGGGGGGGGGGGGGGGAGAGAGAGAGATTGTGTTTTGTTTTATGCCCCAACAGACTCATTCAAGCACACATATCACAGCTGGCTTAAATTTCAGAAAAGATGTTGAGAGGTCTAATCACAGGTCTGGTGCATTCTACCAATACTGACTAATGCTGTTGTCTCCATTCATTCATTCATTCATTCATTCATTCATTCATAACGTAACATTTGTATACCACCTGACTTACTGCAGCACTACTTGAGACGGTGAAAAACAGATAAACATAAATACAGTCATAGTGCAAACATAAGCATTGAAAAAGAAGCCACAAAATAAAACCAAATAAACCTAAGAGGTGGCAGATAGTAAAAAACAAACCATTAATCAAAATTATAATGTAAAATTATGTCGAGTCAAAAGGAAAAGAGAACTAAATTATATGAAGCACCTCAGCTTAACTTTTATAGACAGAGAAAAACAAGTTTTAGGTGACATTCCATAGCAATTTCTCTGCAAATCTACATTTTATCTAGCATATACATTTCAAAAGTACATGTGCATCCTTATGTTGGACTGTGGTTAATAATCTCATTGCATTGCAGACAGACACCCTATTCTTAAACAAAACAGCCAATGTACTTTGTTCAAATGGCTAATTAGTTGACCTGTTAGGAATGTGTTAAAGATTTTTAAATTTCCAGCTTGCTGTTACAGGGGTCAGAAGGATCGACCTCTGTTTTAATTGATAGATTTAATAAAATGGCTCATATCCTACTCACAAAGTGAGGAGTCACACATCAGACCATCCCATTAAGGGGTAACTTTGCAGCTGGCAGAAGTACAGCAGCAGTTGCCTCCAGCTGAGAGTACAAGGCAACAGCAAGGTAGTAGAGGACACAGCTATATGGCACACAGCCTGTCCCATGTCCTGTACACTGTCCCTCTGCCTTCAGGTTTATGCAGTTATTTTCCCAATGGAATCCAAACTCTGGACAGTAAAGTAACGAAACTATGTCAATAATAAATATACTGTACTGTACTCAGCATGCCTCTGACCTCTGAGTCTGTGACATTTCTGACCAATTAACCCTGCTGAATGATAGATCAGAAGGGCTAATTCATCTGGTTATAAAGATGAACCTTAACCCTCCAGAGCAGATTTTGAGGGCATGTCATGTGATGACTGTACAGAGGGGATGGCAGAACTGCCATCACTTCATTTTGTTAACAGAACAGTTAATTAACCTTACCCAAAGTATTTTAAAAACAAACTCTTTGAAACAACAATAAAACAGAGGAAAATTATGTTGGTTACAGAAATTACTGTAAGGGTGCAATCAGATGGCTGCAAAGGTGCGTGCCCAATTACACAACTGGAATCAGAAACAGACCAAGGTCACTGCTCAGCTGGGTTAAAGAAGTTGATCTTGTTCTTTTCTATCCATTGAAAAAAGCAAGATGTTTATTATTATTATTATTATTATTATTATTATTATTATTATTAAATTAGATTTATATGCCCCTCTACTCACCTCACTGAGGCGACTCAGAGGGGCTCACATAACACAAACATATACAGTATCAGATGTGACAGTATAAATACCACCTCCACACTGTCTCACACAAACACAGCTGCAAGCATGCGGGCCAGAATAGAAGGCTTCCTGGCCTTGAGGGACAGGGGCCCCCACTCTTGAAGTCCTTTTTCCTTCCAGGGAAATCTCTTTGTCTCAGTGGGACTGGAATCTGCAACCTAGGGACCGAAGCTACACATTGAAAGCTATAGACAAATTTCAATTTTATGATAAAAATAAAGGAAGGTTGGTTGGTTGGTTGACCCCAGATGTAAACCCTCAACATTCCATTAATGTCCATGCCAAGTTTCTGGTGTCTGCATTTCACAGTATTCAAGCCATGGTAAAAGTCAATCAGTCACATGCAATTCCCCCCCCCCCCCCAATTATTCTAGATGAATGTGTGATCATGAAATGCATATCTATATTGCCTAGGGCCAGGGTTTTTCAACCATAGGCCCCCAGATGTTCTTGGACTTCAATTCTCAGAAACCCTACTCAGCAGGTTTGTTGACGTGGGCATCTGGTAATTGAAGTCCAGGAAAACCCGGAGGCCCAAGGTCGAGAAACCTTGGTCAGGCTATGGAGACAGATTTGGATAGGCAGGTGTACCAGCTCCCCTCCACCCCCAATGTACCATGATCTTCAGGAATGTGATCACGATGGAAGTCTAAGCCTCTATTTTCCTTCTATTGCTCCTTACCAACAATATTTGGTTGCACCAAGCAAAATATTCTGGAAACAGGGATGAAATTTCCTGATGAACACATAGAATGTGACAGCAGTTCCCTTCTTTTACCATGAAGCAATTATAAATGTCATCACTGGAAGATTAATTTGACAAACAAAACATCTAGCTCTGCCTTATGCAGATGTTGGAAAGCTGATCTCTTGGGAAATGTAAAGCTAATGTTCCTTGTAAAGTAATGACTAGAATGAAAGAGGAACTCAGTCTTTGAAGTATACTCTGATAAATACCTAATTAGGCAAAGCTGTTATTAGCCTTGCTGTCTGGCTGGACATCCTGCTACAGTAATGGAGTAGACTGTACAGCCAGCGACTCGATGCTGTGTGTTGAGTGGCTGTAAATAACCTGCTTCAGGAAAAATGCATTCTCGGATATGAGTTGCAGCCGACGACGTTATTAGCCGACATTTCCACTGAGATCAAATTTGCAATTGTGGCATGAGGGGATACTGACTGAGCCATAATTAAGACAGGGCAATATGGGCTATGCACGCAGGTGCCAAATTCAGAGAGTGATGTGGCTTGTCCTGTCCTGCTCATTGTCTGATGAACTAAAGTCAGAGGCAGATATATAGGCCAAACTTGTATGTCACCTTCAGCATAAAGTAAAGCGCCACCCCCATGAAAATCCACTGGATGCCTTGAAAGGGGGGGGGGGGAATCTCCCATGTAATTTACCAGATGAAAGGAAAATGTGGCCACCACCACACTTCCTGAATTAAGGAGCTTACTACCTACACAGTGCCAACTCCTTTTCTTGAATGCTGTCTCCAAGGAGAGATCCTAGGAATCAAGGCATGTTGAGAAGAATTGCCTCCGAGGTTGCCTGCACGCTGAATTGCATGGCTTTTTACAGCACCTGTAATTTCTGGTATTTATGGGAACAAGTCCTTTAGGATGATATGCCATGCCATGATTGTCCCCGGGGGGGCCACAAATCACCTCACTAGATCTTCTCTCTCTTTCTTCACAAAGACAGGCTAACATTTCAGAGGGAAATCCACCATGAGTCATGTCCACCCTGCCAGGCCTCTCCTTTTGTCATAACAGTTTATTACATTCACTGGCTTCAGTGAGGCATCTTAGGCTTTGCACCAAGGTATCAGCAACAGCTGTTTCATTTATGGCCGGCTGACATCAAGCCATGGTAATGTGACCTTGCTATAAAGACACAGGGCTTTAGATCCCCTCTAAAAAGCAGTGCCAGTCCAGGCTGGGTTACATCACACAGGAAGGTGTCTCAAAATTATGCACACAGTACAATCCCAAACATGTCTTCTGGGAAGTAAACTCTGAGGGGTTCAACAGGACCTATTGTTGAGTCAGGGCAATTAGTATTATAGTCTAGATTAGCTGTTTGCATATTGGCTTTTATATTATTCCACCAGGCTCCCTTCAAGTATACCAGGTGAGGTAAAGGGGTAAAGGTCATCCTTGCTCGAAAGCCAGTCATATCCAACTCTAGGGTTCAGTGCTCATCTCTATTTACAGCCAAAGAGCCAGCACTGTCAGCATTTTTGCAAACATTTCCATGGACATGTGGCAGGCATGACTAGACTAGAGTGAATGTAACACTGTTTACCTTCCCTATTTATTCACTTGCAATGTCTTGCTTTTGAACTGCTGGGTTGACAGGAGCTGGGACAGAGACAAAAGCTCACTCGGTCATGCAGCACTTGGGTCTTGAACTGCTGACCTGTCAGCTTTCCAGTCGTCAAGTTCAGCGTCTTAACCACCAAGCCACCGCAGTTCCTGTGCCAAGTACATTACCACATTGTTCATCAAGAGTCTCATCAAATTTGTTAATCAGCAAATTTAGGCCTTGGTCGAAATGGTTGCTGCTCTTTGTCAAGCAGTTTATGAAAGCAAATACCACAGGCATTGTTAACAGTAACTGCTAAGGTAGTGAAAGGTCGGTATAAATAAACACAAGAAGCTCTTTCAAATATTCTCACGCAGTCCTATAACATCTGCTTCTTAAACCTCTTTTCATCTCTTTTAATCTGTAGGGGTCAGAGTAATTTTTGGTGGCAGTTTTAATAGGTTTTTTTAATTGGTTTTTAAAATGTGATTGGTTTTATTTTCTGTGAGCCGCCCAGAGTCTTCAGAGTTGGGCGGCAATATAAATCAGAATAAATAAATAAATACATAAATAAATAAAGGGGAAAGTGTCCCTCCAAAGCAACGATTTCACTGGGGCAACAGAAAAGGTTACATGACCCACAATCTGTGATGCAGTGGTGTGGACTGTACCATTTCAGACTGTAGCTAGGGAAAACGCTCAAATTTGATCCTCTGAAAGAAACTTTATTTCACATATAAAACGAACAGATCAAAGCACTGACAGCTCACAGTTGGGATGCTTCGTCCTAACATTTTGGAGCAGACAGTCCTCAGCTCCCAGACTATGGACCATCTATGTGTTGAGGAGAACAAAACTATGGGACCACCACCAACTGAAGCCTGAAATGATGCAGTCCCCACTATTGTTGATCATATCCCTATAGTCTTTCTTTAAAATAATTAAAAACAATGGTACTTTTAAATAATTGCTTCCAGAATAAAATGTGCCAGACAATTGTCTTCCCATTCATTTAGGATATGATTATTATCTAGCAAACTTGGAGTTCTTGGACTCCAATTCAAAAGGCCAAGTCAGCACTCCTGCTGATCAGGGCTTCTGGGAATTGAAGTCTAAGAACATCTGGAAAGCCAAGTTTGCAGACCTCTGATCTAGAGGAAACATCTGTTTAGTTATTAAAAACAAGTAGTCCAACTATTTTATCAAAATTTGAATAGTCTATTGATAAGCAAAACCCTGTAGCAGTGGTCTGTCATTTTGGATATGTCCTGTTTCAAACCATGTGGCATTGGTTTAGGCCATATCATAAGTAGAAGTAAAAGATTAACAATTACAGTATTTGCTGGCGTATAAGACTACTTTTTCCCCCTGAAAAACATGCCTCCAAGTGGGGTGGTCGTCTTATACGCCGGGTGCACTTCAGTCGGGATAGACATAGCTGCCCATAGTGGCCTCCCAATGCTTGCCCAGTGCCCATAGTGGCCTCCCGATGCTCGCCTGGTGCCCATAGTGGCCTCCCGATGCCCACCCACCTCATTCTACATGCCACCCACTATCGCGCGGTATCCAGCGTGGCTGCGGCGAGCATCAGCAGCAAGACAGGGGTGCCAGCCCTTTCGGCATGATCGGCCTGTTCTGCTCGGTGGGAAGCAGCGGCGCTCTGCCCCGCCCCTTGTCTACGCAGAGCTCGCACATGCGCACTTGCACACTAGTGCCAGCCACAGGGAGATTTTGAAATCAAATCTGATGTTCTTTTATGTTTTATTTGGTGTGTGGAAGGTGTGCGGAAGAGGGGGTAGTCTTATACGGCAAGTATATATCAAACTCTATATTTTGAGTGGAAATGTTGGGGGGTCGTCTTATACGCCCAGTCGTCTTATACGCCGGCAAATACGGTATCTTTTTTCACTGAAGCTGCCTCCATATTATCGGCATGGTTCTTTCAGTTTATGGCTCGCGGTGGCTCACATAATTGTAACAAACTTTGACTGAGATATGGAAATTTTTTAACTACTACTTGATATTGATGTTTATTGAATTTTTTGTTGCTGTTTATTGAATTACTTTTACTGTAATGATATTTATATGCTGATGTTCTGTGATACTGATATTGACTATTTATTGACTATTTTCATTTGATATTGACTATTGATTTATTGATATGTTGTGACTGTAACTATACATGTGTGTAAACCGCCCTGAGTTGGCTCTGCCAAGTAGGGCGGTATAGAAATTCAAATAATAATAATAATAATAATAATAATAATAATAATAATAATAATAATAATAATAATAATAATAATAATAATAATAATAATAATAATAATAATAATAATAATAATAATAATAATAATAATAATAATAACAACAACAATCCATTTACAGAAAGAGAGAGGACACCAAATGTCTGCTTGAACTTCAGCAGGGACAGCAGTAACTTCTGTTTCATGAAGGTGAGATCAAAGATGATGGTATCAAACTGCCTTTACACATTCCCAACTAACCATTAAGTCAATGGAGGTGTGAGAAGCTGTGACAACCAGACATCTTCCTGTAAAGACTTTTTTTTAACTTGGCACTATCTGTAGTGTGTAGTTTTATTCATAAAAACACAGAGATGACAAGCATGAAGGGCATCTACAGTTATGGGGATTGCAACAATATCTGTCTATATACATGTATGTATATTGAATACATTAAAAAAAAATCCTAGGTATGAATGTGGAATTCTGTGCTTCTATAGCCATGATTTAAAACACGAGGCAATGCCCCAATGTCGCTGCACAATATTGTGCCTGTGTAGGCAGCAGGGGAAAGGATACTGAGTTTTACACAGCAACATTTTACATAGCAAAGGGCAGCCTAAATCCTGGCAACACCAAAGGCAGAATTCAAGAATGTCTATAGGAGTGATGGTCAACCTCTGCACTCCAGGTGTTCTTGAACTTCAATTCTCAGAGGCCCTGATCAGCAGGAGTGCTGACTTGGGCTTCTGGTAACAAGAGGGCATCCTATAGACCATCACTGGTCTATAGGATGCCCTCTTGTGCTCACTACTATTCACATTTATCTAAAAACAGCCATAACAGTTGCTTTGTGTTTAGTTGAGGAGCAGTTAACTGACAGGAAAAGGAATCAGCTCCTGGGATTTTCCTATGCTTACCGCCTCTGTATGAATGATACTATTTCTCTGTGTGAATGTAGACCATCCTGACTGCTGTATAGCATGCATCAATCTAGTAAGACATGACCTTGGGCCAAATAGTTCCTCTCAGCCTAACATAAAACAGTAGCAGATTATTTCTGTGCATAGTACTGCACTTCAAACTCCTTGGAGGTACTGTGAGTCACAAAAGCAAACAGAAAGAGAGGAGATACCATATGGTAGTAATATGTCATTTTAAAAATGGGTCTGATTCATATTAGAAATGATTAATGGATGTGTAATTTAATATTGAAGTGGAAAAACATAGCAGGACTCCTGGATCTCCTCCATGTATAAACTGAAGCTCTTGGGGAAGAACAGGATTGTTGGCAAGGAAGCTAAAAATATTTCATGCTCATGGGGATTGACATCATTTTTCAACAGCATGTCCGTTTCTGCTCGTAGAAGCAACCATAGTTTAGTAGATCATGGATTCTCAACCTGTGGCCCTCAGGCCAGATGCGACCCACAGCACCATTTCATGTGAGGGGCCCACCGCCTCCACCACACCAAGAAGTGCCATATGGTGGATAGAAGTCCTAGTTCTAAATAATTCAGTTTGAGTTATCAGGCGCCATCCTTGCCCCTTGCCCCTCTAGAGAACAAAGGGAAAATGTCCCTTCCTTGAAGGGACCAGAGAGAGGTGTAAGAAGGATGTTAATGTCATCAGCAATCCTATGAATAGCAAGCTAAAGTTGAAGGAAGGTCAGCACAGACCAAACCAAGTACTGTACTTTAAAGGAAAGTCTAATAAACCTGAAGACCTCTCTGCCTACTGTTCCCTATGCATAGATATGCTTCTTGAGTGTAAACTAGGCTATACTTAATCATTTTCAACAGTATTAAACAAATCAATTCAAGGTGATGAAAGATATTAGTTGAGCAGTACAGCGGAACCTTGTTTAATGTAAATAATGCATTCTCTGGGACATTTCTTACAGCAAAAATCACTTTAACCAAATTTTCCATAGGAATGCATTGAAGGCAATTTCCCATAGGAATGCATTGAAAACCAAATAATCTGATCCAAAAAAAATTCTGTAAACCAAGCCACTATCTTCAATGGATTTACTTTTGTTATGCGATTTTTATGTTAACTGAGCCTTTTGTTAACCGAGGTTCCACTATATAATGACTTATGCAACTGCACAGGTTTTTTTTTTAAGTATTAATTTAATACTAGTGTTGATAATACTCAAGAAGTCCCAACATTTTAGCTTCCTTGGGCTGCTTGGACAGAAAGTGTCCAAGGGTGCCACCAGACAGAGGCCTTCTAGAGCCACCAATCCAAACATTGTGCAGTTATTCCATCTGTTTTTCTAGCCCTGCTCCAGCAGATGTGAACTGTAAACTTCCATGCTTTGCTCCTCTGTCTCAAAACATAACCCTTAGAAAACCTGGCAAAATTAGCTGCCACGCTGCATTAAAACCAGAGAGAACCTTTTGCCCACCAAATATTCTTAAACAACACTCCCACAATCCTTTAAAACTGGCCTTGCTGATCTAAAGCTTTGCATGTGTCATCTATTGTAGGAGAAGAAGGCATGTGCCAAGATCAGAGTGAGCTATAACAACACTTGGAACAATCTCGTGGAAGAAAATGATTTGCCTTTCTAACGACAAACCATTAATATTAATGAACAGTAAGGCAGTGGAACCAACTGCCTCGAGAGGTGGTGAGCACTCCAACACTTCAAGAGAGAATTGGACAGCCATCTGTCAGATCTGCTTTGATTTGGATTCCTGCATTGAACAGGGGTTGGACTAAAAGTCCCCTTCCAGCTCAATGATCCTATGATCCATAAACATGAGGGCTAACTAGCAAGGCCCATAGCTAAATAGTATAGAAACTAGAAATAATGTCCACAAAGTTGTACCAATGGCACAAACAGATCTTGTAAAATATTCTTGGAGTTTGTAACATGGTAATTAATTTTCCTTATTAGCCTTCAGATGATTTGAACAAGGTCTAATAGTGGATTTTTTCGGAAGTGTGAAAGATGTTCTTCTTAGAGACAGGCTGCTAATTAGTCAACTATTTTTATTCTGGCTCAAAGTTAAAAATTGCTTTGCCCTTTCTGTTAACATCTCATCTTTCTACTTGTCACATTATTTCAGCTTTCCAACTTTCTGGAACCAAAACTTTAACTTTCTTCTTTTGCAAAGGGATAAAATGGGGACTCCATCATGTCTGAGTAGCTTTGCTGGCACTGAATATAGTCAGTTGGAGTCAGATGTAGTCATATTTACAGTAGAGCTACTAAAATCAAGGAAACTTAATTTACTTACAAGTAACGTCAATCTGGACCCAACCCAATGATTTTGACTGAAGTCTTAGTCTACCAAGAATATCTCCTTTCCAGTACAATTTCTACAGAAATGACTAGGAAAAACATAAAATTCAAGAGGCCGAGGCCTTGTTCATAATATTGTACACATGTTTGGTTCTGTGTTATTGTTCATACATTTTTCAAGGCCAACATCATCTTCTCATAGTGGAGGAGTAAACTTGGTCGTATTCCTAAGGTTGCCTTTACCATTACATAGAGTGAGTGGAGCCACCTCAGGAACTAGATACTGACGGACAAACAGAGATAGGGAAGTGCTGCAAATCAGAGTTGCGACTGCTACCCAGACTTCCCTGATCAGTCTAAGCAAGCGATGGTGAACCTTGGCACTCCAGGTGTTCTTGGACTTCAATTAGCAGAAGTCCAAGTCAGCACTCCTGCTGATCAGGGCTTCTGGGAATTAAAGTTCAAGAACATCTGGAGTGCCAAGTTTTGCCATCACTGATCTAAGCTAACCTGCTGCTGAATGACTGGTCTTGAACTGAGGATGCGATCAGATGGCCATTTTTCTTGTGGCTGGTCAGAATTAGGGATGGGCTGTTTTGCTCTTCTGGTAGCTCATATGATATATGTGGCACTAGTTAGATGTGGTCTAACTAGTGTTGAATAGAGAGGGACTAGTACTGGACAAGTTTTGGAGGCTATACTTCTGTTAATGCAGCCTAAAACAGCATTGGTCTTTTTTTGCATCCACATCACACTGTTGACTCATACTTAGCCTGTGATCTACAACAATTCCAAGATCCTTCCCATTCATAGTATTATTGAACCAAGTATTCCCCATTTTGTAAGTGTGCATTGATAAGTATTACCTGTATCCACGTAATTTATGAAAATGTTGAAGAGCACTGGGCTCTGGACTGAGTCTTCTGGTAGTCCACTTGCTACCCCTCCCAGCTTGAGAAGATGCCATTAATAAGCATTCTCTGAGTACAATTTTGTAACCAACCATATGCCCACCTGAGACTTGTGCTGTCTAGGTCACACCCAGTTAGCTTTCTAATTGGGATATCATGGGGTATTTTGTCAAAGGATTTGCTGAAGTCAAGATATATTACATCAACAGCATTCCAACTATCCACCATGGGAGTTACCCAATCAAAAAAGATAAAATCAGATTAGTCTGTGGCCTCTAGTTACTATTGCACTCTTTTCATGTTGCTTGCAGAGTGACCACTTTATAATCTGTTCCAGAATTTTCCTTGGGATTAACATCAGGCTGACTGGTCTGTAGTTCCTCGGTTCTTCCTTTTTGTCCTTTTTGAAGATAGGGACAACGTTAGCCCTCTTCCAGTCATCTGGCACATCACCCATCCTACAAGATTTCAAGAAAATGATAGACAATGGCTTTAAGAGCTCTTCGGCTGTTCATCTGGTCCAGGGATCTGAACTCATTCAAGGTAAAAAGGTATTCCTTGACTGTTTATAAATCTCAAGATGGAATCTTGTGCCTTCCCATTGTACTTCACACTTGCCTGGAAGGTTTTATGCTATCTTTGACAATGAGCTAAAGTAGGAATTGAACACTTCCTTTCATGCTACTGTTTCAGTCCATGTACTTCAGGGAGAACAATATGCAGCTTGTGTCCTTCATGCAGCTTCACATGGACCTAAATGTGGTCCCCCACAGCTCTAGAACAATTCTAATTTTTTAAAGCATAATTTATGGCGTAAAAAAATCTTCTCATGCCCTTCAATGGCATAGGGCAACTATGTCATATTTTGGAAGCTTCTCACACATTTGGGTGGCTACTTGGGCTACATGTGGGTTTTGTTTTTAAAAGACGTGGTTTTGAAGAAAACTTGATATGGTGACAGTGGCCGTAGGAGGCTGAGAGATGGGCATATACTAACCCATGACATAGGTGATTAGATGATAGACATAGTTGGCTGTGTGCAGAACTACACATTAAGAGGACAACTCAAGTTGCTTCTGCCGAATTCATTCCAGAGGCATAATTTGGGTAACAAAACAATTGACTAAATGTCAATCTGCGGTGCATAAGCTTTGGTCAGATAATCTAAAGTATTAGTTTAGAAGTCAACTGAAGGAATTTCTGTCTGCTGGATGCCAAGAGATGGGCTTTGGTGCCATTTGGAAAATGTTAACAGGTTCTTCTTGGCAACTTCATCCTGCTTCATCTACAAGCAGTCGTTTTTCGGACGACTGAAGAATCCTTTTGAAAGGACAACAGATGATGACATTTTACCCAAGGATGAGAGTACAAAGGTCGTTTAAACACTGGCAGGAACATTAAAGTTTCATTCAAGTGTCTTCCTTTCACCCAATATACAATTTTAAAAAGGAAATGCTCTTTCAGGCCTGCATTGTGGCCATCCAGATTCATGAAAGTGGGACTACCATGAAGGAATAAAATATAGAAAAATTCTACATTGTCCTCCATGCAATATAGGATGTTGCTAATTAAGACACTCTACTGAGAAGTTTAAATTGCTCATGTCTCACTACAGCATGTAATATGTATTTATTAATTTTGTCCCTAAATATCTAGCCTTTCCAATAAAATTCAAGATAAGTTATTCAGAATTATAACAGTAAACAATAAAGCTGGGCTATTTAAGACAAAATTCATTCATTCATTCATTCATTCATTTGTTCATATTTATATTGCTGCCCACTTGCTGAGGTGACTCAGGGCGGCTTACAGTCAAAATAGCAACAGTACAGTAAAAATCATAAAATACAACCTCACAAAACAACCAAAGCAGAACACAGACTAACTCCCCTCTGGCTGTTGTTGTGGGGCCAGAGGAGGGGGCGATGTTCTCAGCCCTCTGCCAGGCCATGGAATCTTCTCCCTCAGGCTGTTGTTGTGGGCCCAGAGGAGGGGTCGATGTTCTCAGCCACCTGCCAGGCCATGGAATCCCAGCAAGGCTGTGTGAATTTCTACCACAAGGCAGCTTTTTTAATGCAGCTAATCAACAAGTAACAGGAGAACTTTTTGCAGCAAGCAGTAGAGTTACCAAGAAGGAATACCGTATATACTCAAATATAAGCTGACCTGAATATAAGCTGAGGCACCTGATTTTGACCTGAAAACCCAGGAAAATAGATTGACCCGAGTATAAGCCGAGGATAGGAAATGCAGAAGCTTCTAATGAGTTTTAATAATCAAAATACATTAAAATCTGGTAAAATTAATTAAATTGTTTGCACATCTCAATCTGGCGTGGTCTTGGGACCCTCGTGGTCATTGACCCGAGTATAAGCCGAGCCCCTTTTGGGAGGCTAAAAAACTCAGTTTATACTCGAGTATATACGGTAGGTGTGGGGGGGGGGTTATACTGGAACATAAAAATTGTGGTGGCTCTGTGGTTAAGAAGCTCGCCTTGTCAGCTGAAATGCCAGCAAGTTGGCAGTTCGAGATCTGGGTACTGCATGATGGATTGAGTGTCCCAGCTCTTGGGGACATAAAAGGAGCCTCATTCGGGCATTTTCTGAGTGGAGTTTCTCCAGAAAAATACTTTCAACCCAAAATAATTTCTGATGCAAAATTATTATTATTACAGAAATGTAGATCAAATGAAATCATGCTTATAAGGCAAAAAACACCACAAACTCTGATAACATAAATATTATGTCTTTGGCCACATGAACCAAAACATCAGTGGGCAATGCAGATATCTACAGATTCGCAAACCCTAATCAAGCATACCAATTTCTTCGGGCAAAGAAATTCCTCTTGGGCACTATATTGCTGCTATCTACACCAGGGATGAGCAAAGTTTGGCCCATGAACTCCAAGGCCATGTTTGCATTACCTTGCCACCAAAGAAAAAGAGAGTCATTTAGAGTTTATCTGAATAACTATTGTTGCTAATGGCTGTGTGAAACTGCATTCTTGTGCTCCCTTGTCTGTCATCTTGCTTAACCACACTCTTTGTCTGATGAAGTGGACTTGATCCACGAAAGCTAACAATAAAAATATAGCAGTTAGTCTTTAAAGTGCTAGAGTGTTTTTTATTTTATTTTATTTTGTTTATTTTGTTTTGTTTTGTTTTCTGATATGCCTGAACCACAGACTAACACAGCTACTATTCAAAAAATATGTATATCTTGTTTGGTTTCCATAGCAAAAGAAAACAAAAACAGGAAGGAACAGTTGTCCACTCCTGGTTTTCCTTCTTCAGATTATTCTTGCATTAAAGAGGCCTGGAGTTGTCCAAGGTAGGTCCTGGACATGGTTGATTGGCCCCAGACTCTTCAAAGTTGCCCACCACTGCTCTACAGAGTGTCCACCAGTGTTTCCATGATCAAGCAAACCAGACCAGAACATTGGGGAGAAGGATTTTCTTGGCAACGTGCATTCATTAATGTTAAGGGTGGAAATACCAATTAACATGCAGTATGGCCTTCTTAAGGCAGCTAATCTTTGCTGTGCACCTGGGTTATCCTGTACCCACTTACTTGGTTGGAAAACATTCAATAAGGCTTTTGAGCAAATAGAGGCAGGCCTGTGCTACAAAATTTTTCTTTTCATTCTGTTGAATAACTGAAAGACCTTTCTTGTGTCTTACACATTTTGTATTAACTCCACAGTCTAACACCAGATTTATTGTGAGTTGTACTGAGATTCACTTCTTGGAATTGTGTGGGCTGGAAAAGGTCGCTGGTTATTTTGATTGCACTGTTTGATCCTCTCTAATCCCTGTTGATTCTGCTAGAAAATTACTATGAATTTCATAGAATGCTTACTTTTTGTCCATTACAGTTCTTGTACATTCAGTGCACAAAATGATTTCTTTCTTGAGAACCTCTCAGATGTTTTGATGTAATTCGGGCTAAAGCATTTGTGCCCCTTTGGTGTCCAGTGTATGTCAGTGCATGAGAAGACCCATCCTGTCCTTCAGAGAAGCCTCCTTTCCTTATACTGTATCACATGTAACATACAGGGTTACATATAATCATAAGTTCTTTTCCTATTTACATATCATTCATTCATTTGAAATACTTATAACCCAATCTTCATATTTTAAAACAATTTAATGATGAAAGTTTCGTTGCTTAGTTATGGCTATGGAAGATAAACAGCATAACCTGCAGCAACTTCCTCCTGCTGCTTAAGTAATCCCCACTTGAATATTTTTGCACATGTTAAGCTAATGGGTTGGCACACATCCTAAAATTCAAGGAAGGACTCATTAATTACTAGTTATGTTGGGGTTTTTTCCACATGTGTAATTGCACAACAGAATTTGTTGTTGTTTTTACATCCTCTCAAGTTGCCTCATGTTGTCCCCTATGAATGAGTAACCTCTGAAATGTCTTTTCATCAAGTACAGTACATGTATGCTTCTTCTTCTGTTTTTAGGATAGTCGTGAAACTGCCAAATGGAGGCACCTTTTGGTGAGTTCATTCTGCAGTTCCTTTTGCCTGACCCAGTGTGAGAAAGATTAGTGAGCAACACAAGCCGCCTGTTCGCCCCAGACAAGCTGGCAATCGCTTGCTGGGATCGCCCGCTTTGCTTGCGGTGGGAACGTGTGTTTCCTCCCCAAGCAAAGCGGCAATCTCTTGCTGGGTGCAGGGACAGCGTGTTTGGGAAGTCTGCTCCCTTCAGAAAAGGAACAGGGCTCTTTTATTTATACATTGTACGATCAATGCATCGCACAATGTTAAAAACCAGATAACGTTAAGACTTGTGGAACCAAGTCTTAACATTATCTGAGGTACTAGTGTCAGATGGAAGGAACTACAGAATTAACTCACCACAAGATGGCTTCATTTTGGCACTTTTCAACTTTTCAACAGTTAAAGAAGTTAGGTACTAAGTCTTTGCCTAACCAGTTCTCTAGGATAATATGCCTTAATGTAAATGTAAAACAGCTGTACCTCCTTAAGGGTTCTCCAATTGGAGCAGCAATTGGAACAGCACAGGTGTAGCTTATTGATGAGGTAACTCCAAGACTTTGCTTAAAAACCCCAAGCCAGGCTGCCAGACCTTTTTAGGAACTGTGGTAGTACGTCAATATAGGTAAAGGTATTAAATACACATTAAAATACACACAGACACACCACATCCAAAGGTGAGTCACTTACCCTGGGGAGCAGGCTATAGGGAGCTTCAGGCTAGCAGCTCTCTTCCTCCTCCCCACTTGGGAGGACAGCAAGGAGGCTGTGCATATGCACCAAACACTGTAGGCGTGCATGCACACCAAGTGATTTGCGCGCATGCACAGTGGGGGAACCAGTGAAAAGGTAAGTCCCGAAGGTGGTTTCCCCCCAAAAGCTGCTACCGGTTCTCCGGGACACTGGGAACAGTTACTGCCGGTTCTGGCAGACTAGTGAGAACCTGTTACATCCCATCGCTGGACAGTCCACACAGGCTATAGCCAACTGAAATGTGTTAGTTTTCAAAGTATCATAAGACTTTTAGTTGTTTTTGCTGTAACAGACTAACACTGTTATCACTGCCTCAAGATGTCATGATTATTGCAGCTGATACAGTATTACATTGATTATTATTGCTGTGCTTTATATATGTTACTGGGTTAATAACTCAGAGAATTAGGTATATGGCTGTAGAAGTAGAGGTTGGGAGTTGAATGCTGCACGACGGATCTTGGGGTCATGAAAGGAGCCTCATTTGAGCGTCCCCTGAGTGGAGTTTCTCCAGCAAAAATCCTTTGAACCCAAAGTAATTTCTGACACGAAATTTATTTATAATTCCCAACTGTGTCTCCTGGGAGAAGAGCCAGTCTGGTATGGCCCTAGACAACATTTTGGTCCCAGACACACACTCCTCTCCAGTAGAAGGAAATGGCAAACTACTTCTGTGTATTATCTACCTATAAAACCATGGAAAGAGTCCCTATAACTATGAATTTACTTAACAGCACACAATTAAAGGTAAAGGTCTCCCTTGCTTGAAAGCCAGTCTCATCCAACTCACGGAGTGTGTGTGTGTGCCCATCTCCATTTACAGCCAAAGAGCCAGCGCTGTCTGCATTTGCAGATGTTTCCATAGTCATGTGGCAGGCATGACTAGATACCAGAGTGCATGGAATGCTGTTACCTTTCCTGTCAAAGTAGTACTTAGTTATCTACTTTCAATTTCATGCTTTTGTACTCTTAGGTTAGCAGGAGCTGGAACAGATGACGGGAGCTCACTCCATCGTGCAGCACTCAGGTCTTGAACTGCTGAACTACCAACCTACCAGTCATCAAGTTCAGCATCATAACTGCTAAGTACACAATTACATTACTGTATTACAAATGTGAATCATTTTCAGAAAACCCACTTCATCAGTAATACACGAGATGTGAAAAAAATGTTACCTTTACTTGGGGGGGGGGGGGATGTTCAAATGTCATGTCCAGTTAATAGGCTGGCTGGAGTATTTGGAGAGCTGCCGGCTAACATAAAGGATCTCTGCAGATGTTTTCTGTCTTTTTATGTTCTATTATGAGCTAACTTTGCTTTGCACAGTTGCAGAACCTGTTACGCACAACTGTTGCATCAAAGCAACTGGCACCATCTGCTGGCTCTTATGTTGCCTTGCATTGACCTTTTGGGAAAAGGCAGCAATACAATAGAGCAGGTTTGTTGGATTTCTTTTCTTACAGAAGCCTTCAAACCCAAAATTAATATAAATATTAACAGTTAATACAAATATTTATCTCTATTTTGTATTGAGGCAGAAGATTCAATACAGTACTCCCTTTTGGATGCTGTTATGGCAGGAGTATGATGAAAGCACATTCTCCCTCACTTGCTCTGGGACCTCTAAGGCATTCAATCCAAGGTGGATTATTCCAAAATCCCCTCTAGAACTCACCCAAAACTCACGGCAAGGAATGTATGTTCACCATTCATTCTCAGTCACGCCCGGCTGACCAAAACCTGGGACTTATCTGTATACAGGGCCCAGCCAATTTACTTTTTATGAGAGGTAAGGTAGCGTTAAAAAAGAGGCCAGTGGACTTACTGTCTGTTACCCCTGCATCCCAATTCCAATGAACACGCATTGATTGAAGAAAATTTGTTTTATTGAAGTAGTAGCATGGTTCTTGATTAATCAGGTTACAGATCTCAGCATAGAAAAACAACCTATTCAAAATTTCGCTTTAGAGAAAGAATACTTTCAGACATGTCCTCCCCTAAATAAAAAGAATCGATACTGTATATCTATTCTTTGTTGTTCAGTCACACAGTCGATTCCGACCCTTTGCGACCCTATGGACCACTGTCCGCCAGGTACTTCTGTCCTCCACAATCCTCCTCAACTCACTCAGTTCTGTGTCCATTGTCTCTATAATACCATCTAGCCATCTCATTCTTGGCCGCCCCCTTTTTCTTTTGCCCGCCACCTTTCCCAGCATCAAGGCTTTCTCAAGTGAATCCTCTCTTCTCATTTGATGTCCAAAGTACTTTAGCTTCATCTTTACTATTTGACCTTCAAGGGAGCAGTCAGGGTTGATTTCTTCTAAGATTGACCTATTTGTTCTCCTCGCTGTCCAGGGAACTCTCAAAACTCTCCTCCAGCACCACATCTCAAAGGCATCTATTCTTAAGACTCCTAGAGATAAGGCCTGGTTGGATGGTCTTCCTCCCTCATATTGGTGTTTCCTTGTCAATCACCATTTTTGAACTTTTTTCTGGCCCTTTTTGAAGTGATGTGCTCATGGCGAATATCCAGGGAGAAAGGGCTTGTAGCATTCGCCCATTCCCCCCCCCCCCCACGCCTAGGGTCTACATCTTCTCTGCCTCAGAATCACTCTCTGCCACTCCCTCTATCAAGCCATTTGCTTAATTCTCTCCAGGTATGAGGTAATTAGCATACATCCAATCAAATCCCAGAGTTGGGGTAAACAACTCTGTTTGTATTGTTTAAGCTTGGCGCCTCTCTGTCTATCTCTTCCCATCTGGGTCCCATGGAGTGAAAAACAAACTGGTAGCCTTTTACTAGTACAAGAAGGCACATTTCTACTATAGACTAAAACTTAATAAACTCCATTTTGGATATGTGAAGAACTTGGGGCCTCAGTTTATCACAAGGAGTTCTCGACCTTTTTAATTCGGGGCCCGGGTCATACTCCCTCAAACAGTTGAGGGGGGCAGACTGATGTAAATAATTCCGCTGCCAATTCCGGCACTGGTGGCTGGAGTGAGGGGAGGAGATTATTTGGTGCCTTGGGCCAGATATGGCCCACCTCCCAGAGGTTGAGAATCCCTGAATTATTGTTAGGACATTTTTTCATTTGGGGGTATTGTACAAAGATTGCTGCCCAGTGGAATAGTACAACTTTAAGGCCCTCCATGTGTTTTGAACACAGGTGTCCATAATAGAGCCTCGAACTGATGGCCAGGCTGTGCATGCCTGGTCCACGTGCTCATGAAACAGCCCAGCTGTGGCTGATTAGAGAATCTGCCCAGCAACAGTAGGGTATAACTGTAGCCCTCTGGGAAGGGTCTATGAAGGAGGTTGTCATTGAAAGGAGGCTATTCATTCTGGAGGAGATTATCTGTGAGCAACAGTAGGGTATAACTGTAGCCCTCTGGGAAGGGTCTATGAAGGAGGTTGTCATTGAAAGGAGGCTATTCATTCTGGAGGAGATTATCTGTGAGGAGGTTGCTATTCTGAAGGAGTCTATATACTGAGAAGGACTGAGACACTGAAGGAGGTGATGCTGTTGAGAGCTTTTCTTCAACTGAGAAGAAAGAACTGCTAAAGGATCACCAGGACTTTTTGAGTGCTCCTGGAGTTGGAGCCAACAGAGGACTCCAAGCTGTCTACCTACTGTGGGGCTTGGAGAGAGAGAGAGACTGTTCTATATAGTCCTGTGTATGTCTGTCTTCCCCTCACTGTAAGTAAAGCGCACCTTTCCACTGAAGGCATATGTGTGTGTGTTATTGCACTAAGGCTTTTGCTGCGTAAGAGCTTAAAAGTGCCACTCTGCCATCCAGCCACGCATATCGCTAGGGGAATCCCTGATCTTGGGTTATGGGCCCAGGGTGCGCCTAACAGCTATGCCCGACGCCCTAACTGCACCCGTGAGTCTTCGCCTGTCAAGCCCCAAAGTGCTGTGTGCCTGGACTGGAGCTGTGGAGCCCTGATCAGCGTTTGGAGGAGCCGTGTTGCCTGGAGGACTCATCGCCTGCAGGACAGCGCCCCAACGCAACCAGACGCCCCAACAGAGGTCCAGAAGAAGACGTCCACCTTGCTTCGTGTGTCCGGACCAGCTGCATGTTTTGTGAGTCTGCAAGTGAGGGAAGAATGGCTGTTTCCAGTCTCTCACTGGTGCCCCTGCTTGATGGCACCAACTACCAGACGTGGTCAACAAAGTGCAGTCTGCTTCTGCGCAAGGAAGGGCTCTGGGACATTATTAAGAATCCCCAGAAGCTGGAAGCCTTGGATGAAGAGGACACTGACAAAAGGGACAGACTTGAGTATGATAATCAAAGGGCTTTGGCAATTATTGGGTTAACTGTAGCAGAGAGTCAGTTAACATATCTGAGAGGGGAGAATTCAGCTGCCGCATGTTGGCAGAGGTTTAAGCAATTATATGTAAGGGACTCAGTCGGTTTCCAAATATCTCTCACCAGACGTTTGTTTAGGTTACGCCTCCAGCCTGGTGGAGATATGGCTCAGCACCTCCATTCAGTTAGTGATTTGCTCCAGCGTCTTGCTGAAACAAACTTGTTCTTTACTGAAGAACAAAAGGCATGTATTCTCCTATCGTCTTTGTCGGAAGAATTTGATGGTTATGTTTCGTCCTTGGACATTTTGCCCAGGAGAGAGTTAAATTTCTTATCTATTCAAGGTCACCTCTTGGAGCAAAATAGGTTAAGGAGTTCTCTGAAAGAGTTCAGAAAACCAGAACCTCATAATGAAAGTGGTAGAAGCAACTCACCCCCTCCTCCCACTGTGTGTGTAGCAAAGAGATGTTTTAGATGTCAGAAGTCTGGGCATATTGCCAAGTTCTGTAAGGCAAGGTCAAGCCCAGATAAGGACGAGACATGTAGAAAAGCTAATCTCTCTGTTGCAGCTTTTACTTATGTTGAACCTGGCACTGGTTAATTGATTCTGGTGCATCTTTTTCCATCTGTAAAAATAGGAAAATGTTTTCTGAAATGTCTAAAACAAACCAGACTGTCACGTTAGCCAATGGGTCACGCGTGCGTGCACTGGGTAAAGGCCAGGTGAGATGTGAAGCTCTGGGTGAAGAGCTAGAAATGCTCTATATCCCTGAGATGAAGTATAATTTGCTGTCTGTTAGGACCCTACTGAAAATGGGTTACTCAGTGACATTCCAGGGGAAGGAATGTGTCATTAAGGGACAGGAAAAGGAGCTAACTGTCCCACTACACAATGATCTGTTTGTGTTAGGCTCCCGTGCACTGAGTGCGAATCTGGCTGATAAAGGTTGTAGCAACAAGCTCCCCCATGACAAATACATACACTTAATGCACAGACGGTTGGGACATGTAAATTTCCGAGACTTGAGAAGGACCATTGATTTGACTGAAGGCATAGCTGTGAAACCATGCAGCAGATTTCTGAGCTGTAATCCTTGTAAGGAGGAGAAGTCTATGGTCACTCCTGCAAGTAGAGTGGGTGGTTTTAGCACTACCCAGCCCTTAGAGGTGGTGTCTGCTGAATTAATAGGTCATATGAGCCCAAGCCCTGGTGGCTCAAGGTATGCCCTGTGCATCGTAGATCACCACACCAGATATGGGTTTGTGTATTTGCTAAGGTCCAAGGGTGAGATCTGCTTAACTTTAACCAGATGGGTAAGGTTCTCCCAGAACAAGGCAAACACACAGGTAAAGACCCTAATCACTGATGGGACAGTGTTCTCAAATATAGCCAGTACTGATTTCCTGGCGAAGCATGGGATAGTCCACCACAGACCTCAGCATAGCTCAACTGTAGAGAGGAGAGGTCAAACTCTGCAGGCCATGACAAGGGCTATGCTAAGTGATGCAGGTCTCCCTTGCACACTCTGGGCAGAAGCTATGAAGTGTGCGAACCATCTGCTGAATAATGTATATCATTCTGGGATTGGGGACATCCCTGCAAGCAGGTGGTATGGAAGGAAGCCAAACTTGGGCTATCTTCGAGTCTTTGGCTCTCCTGCCTTGGTACGTATCCCGGGGCAGCCTCGCCCTCGCAAACTGATCTTCATAGGGTATGAGGCAAACCATAGGGAGTATAGGTTTTGGATGCCAGGATCCAAGCAAGTTACAAGAAGTAAGAGTGCCAAGTTCCTGGAGCACTCTCAGTGGAAACATGTGGAAAGTGTCCACATTCCTGGACTCCTGTTTGAGGAGGAGGAGGCACAGAAGCCAGTGTTGCAACCCAGCAGTAGTGAGCTTGTTAGCAAAAGCCACCACTGATGGGGAAGCTGGGGCAAAAGAAGAGATAAGAAGGGAGTCAGAGGAGTCTGACATTTCTGGGGAGTCTGGGGGAGATACCACTGATAGAGTCATGCCTCGTAGGTCCAGTCGGACTAGAAGGCCACCTGATAGCTATCAGGCCACTGTGGCGTTAATGGATAAAGCAAAGCCAGAAACCCCTACTGAGGTAGTTGCATTGCCAGGTGCAAAGTTGTGTGCACAGCAGGCAAAGACAGACAGGGAAGTACCCCCACCACGGGACCTGTCTCTGAGTATGCCAGAATCTGAAAGGCATAGGATGTGTGGGTCTAGGAGACCAAGGTACTTCAAAGGTGCAAGAAAAGGAAATAAACTGTTTCCTCCTGGTGCCAAAAGGCATGTGAAGACTGTAAGCTGATGTTGTTTATAAATACTGAAACTGAGTGTACTGTAAAGAATGTTGTACTGCAACTGTGTATATGTATATATTGCCTCTGTATTCTGATCTGTATATTGTGGCATCCATCTTGTACAATAGGAGGAGCATGTTAGGACATTTTTTCATTTGGGGGTATTGTACAAAGATTGCTGCCCAGTGGAATAGTACAACTTTAAGGCCCTCCATGTGTTTTGAACACAGGTGTCCATAATAGAGCCTCGAACTGATGGCCAGGCTGTGCATGCCTGGTCCACGTGCTCATGAAACAGCCCAGCTGTGGCTGATTAGAGAATCTGCCCAGCAACAGTAGGGTATAACTGTAGCCCTCTGGGAAGGGTCTATGAAGAAGGTTGTCATTGAAAGGAGGCTATTCATTCTGGAGGAGATTATCTGTGAGGAGGTTGCTATTCTGAAGGAGTCTATATACTGAGAAGGACTGAGACACTGAAGGAGGTGATGCTGTTGAGAGCTTTTCTTCAACTGAGAAGAAAGAACTGCTAAAGGATCACCAGGACTTTTTGAGTGCTCCTGGAGTTGGAGCCAACAGAGGACTCCAAGCTGTCTACCTACTGTGGGGCTTGGAGAGAGAGAGAGACTGTTCTATATAGTCCTGTGTATGTCTGTCTTCCCCTCACTGTAAGTAAAGCGCACCTTTCCACTGAAGGCATATGTGTGTGTGTTATTGCACTAAGGCTTTCACTGCGTAAGAGCTTAAAAGTGCCACTCTGCCATCCAGCCACGCATATCGCCAAGGGAATCCCTGATAATTATGACATAACTGATGAGGATATTTGAGTCTGTCAGAACGGCTGTGGGCAAAAGGCTATGCTTTGTTAAGAAGCTAGACTTTTCACAGGGTCCCCCAAGGATGAATGGTCAAAACTGAGGCACAAGGCCAGTGGCGTCGCGCAGTCTTCAGCCGCCTGGGGCGAAGAACAAACTCACCGCCCGCCCCCCCAGCTCGCCGCCGCCCCCTCCCCCCGACCCAGGCAGAAGTCAGCCCCCTGCTGACTAGCGGCGCGCACGCGATCTCGCGCGCACCACACATCTCCGTCCGCTCGCACCTTGGCAGATCGCTCACCCGGCTGGGAGGGCTGCGCAGTGCTTGGGCATTGAGCAGCCGGAGAGGCGAAGAAGGACTGGGCCGGCGGGTCCCGCCTTGGCACCGCGCGTAATGGCCCTGCCTGCGCGCCCTCAAGGGGAAGGCGAAGAGGTGGCTTGCTTTCGGAGGTAAGATGGGGGGGAATCCCCGGGGGATGTTTGCCGCCCCCGGAGAGCCCTCGGGGATTCCCCCCCATCTTACCTCCGAAAGCAAGCCGCCTCTTCGCCTTCCCCTTGAGGGCGCACAGGCAGGGCCATTATGCGCGGTGCCAAGGCGGGACCCGCCGGCCCAGTCCTTCTTCGCCTCTCCGGCTGCTCAACGCCCAAGCACTGCGCAGCCCTCCCAGGAAGCCCGAGGCGGAGGAGGAGGCGGAGGAGGCCCGGGCCGGGCCGGAGGTTAACGGGAGCCAGAGGAGCCCCACGCCTCCCCAAGGGACGGAGCGCGCCCGGGTGGAGTGGGCGAGGCGGCGGCGGCGGGCCTCCGGGGTGGCCTAGGCGAAGCCCAGAGGGCTAAACCGGGAAGCCCGCTCGAGTCCAAACAGCCGAGGGGAGCCCAGCGCCCCACCAGAGGCTTCGCGGCCTGCCAGCCAACAGCCTATGGAGAAGGGTCGCCTTGGCTAGCGGGAGGAGGAGGAGCTGGGAGGAAGGCGCTTGGCCGGCTGCCCACAACGGGGCACGGGTTGGGAGCGGGAAACCGGCGGGTGGCTGAATCCCTCCGTGGGGAAGGATCATCCCAGGTTGCCCTCAGCCCGCGAGGGCAGCAACCTGCGTGCGCTTCGCTGCTTGCAGGCGAGGAGGAGAAAAAGGGGGTTTTTTTAGGCGGACAATTCAAAGAGGGGCCCGCCCGCCCGGCTGGCCGTCGGGGGCTCTCCTGGCGGGCGGCCCGCGTGCGCACGCACGCTGCCCACCTCCTCCTGCCCACCCACCCACCAGGGGCGCCACCCACCCACCAGGGGCGCCACCCACCCCCGACGAGCGCCCCATCTCACGGCAAGCTGGGTGGGTGGCTGGGCGAGCAGAGGCGAGCAGCCGGGCGGGCGGGCCCCTCCTTGAATTGTCCGCCTTTAAAAAACCCTTTTTCTCCTCCTCGCCTGCAAGCGGCGAAGCGCACGCGGGGTGCTCGCCAGCAAAAGGGTGGGGAGGGGACATTTTGCCGCCCCCTGAAAGCCGCTGCCCGGGGCATCCGCCCCCCCCGCCCCCCCCCACGCTACGCCACTGCACAAGGCTAAAATGCATCCAACATCTTTAGGACTTAACAATCATATCAGAATAGCAGATAGATAGTTCCAATGGAGATGGAGGCAGAGAATCATTCTTCAAGGGCAGCTACTGGCTAGCAGGAAAAAGCAGGAAGTCACACTGATGGAGGCTCTTTCAAAGAAAATAGCTGTGAGACTCAGACTGCTTGTTTGTTTATCACCATCAAGTAAACGTTTGCAAACAATTAAAATGCATTTAAATAAATAAATAACCTTAATGACAAAGTATATTTTAAACAATATTCCTGAAAAATTTAAAGGCCACATGGAGAAGAGTTTCGTATTACTAACCTCAGTTGACAATGAACCAGAAGTCGTGACAAAAAAATATTACCAGAGAAGAATGTCTTTCTTTCTGTTTAACGTTTTTAAACTGCCTAATTTAGCACAAGCACCACTCCAGGTGGTGAACAACAGGTAGGCATTAATACAAGTATCGCATAAACATAAACATGAAAAATAAGGAATAAAATCAAATCAAATAAACCCAAGAGGCAGCAAATAGTAACAAACAAACCATTCATCAAAAAATATAATGCAAAATTATACAAACAGTCAAAAGGAAAGCAGAACTAAATTATAAGCCCTCCTAATGAGAGAAGATTTCTGAGAAAGGCTCTCTATAATGGTAACTTTTTACCATCTTCCTAAAGGCCCAGAACCTAGCAGTTCAAAAACAAAAAATTGCAAGTAGATAAATAAAGACTACTTTGGTGGGAAGGTAAACAGCATTCCATGTCTAATCATGCCTGCCATATGTCCATGGAAACATCTGCAAACACAGTGTTTGGCTATAAACGCAGACAGCATTTGGCTATAAACAGATATGAGCACTGAACCCTAGAGTCAGACATGACTGGTTTTTGAGCAAAAGCGACCTTTACTTTTACCTAAAGGTGCACAGAGAGGATCTCGAGATTATTTCAGAATGAGGGGTAGCCACTCTCAATGGTGTGTCCTGACAGGGCTTCATACTATGAATAGTGTTTCTATAAGAAAGCCACTCTGTTAGGTAACAAAGTCCCAAAAGCTAAAGGTCTCCTTTGCTCAACAAAGAGAACTGCTATAATAATCACGGGAAAGAACTAGAAAAAACAACAAAGAAGAAAAAAACAAAATATCACTCCCATAAGAGACAAGAAATCAGATACATATAAATCTGAATTAGGACTATTAATGGATTAATAGGAAAATATATTATCTGATGTGGATAAAATAAAGAGCAGATAGAAAGAATGGGTAGTATCCTGTTGCATAGTTCCATCAACTCAGTAGGAATTATGGCCACTAAATTAAAAGCTCCTGATGCAATTTTACAGTATGGACCATTCAAGTCACAATCCTTTTGATTACCACTGTACTGAGGACATGAATGCTAAGCCAGACAGAACCTAGGTCTGTGATGGTGAACCTTGGCACTCCAGATGTTCTTGGACTTCAATTTCAAGAAGCCCAAGCACTCTGTGAATCCACACAAATGGGTTTACTGTGATTCATGTGGCCTGTGCTGTCCTTCTCACTCCTGGAAGCGGAAGTATGGTTGCATTTTACTTCTGCTTCCGGGAGCGACGAGGGCAGCAGAGGCCAGATGAATCAAAGTAAACCCATTCGTGTGGATTCACAGGGTGCTTAGGCTTCTGGGAATTGAAGTCCAAGAACATCTGGCATGTCAAAGTTCACCATCACGGACCTAGGTCTTTGTTATGACGGTGTGCCCTTCTCTAAGGAAGATAGTCCTCTGGTGTTTGAAGAGAGGAAATGCAGAATCTTACCTGGTGTTCCATGAGAAAACATGTGTGAACGAGACATGTTCTGAGACCCAACTGTAAAGGATCTTTATACCATGGCAATCATATGTCTGAACACAGAACGGGCTGACCAAACCACATTAAACAATTTAATGGGTGGATTTTCCTTCCACACAAGCATTAAAATATACACAATCATTGCATTGGAAAATAACAAACATTACAATGGAGCTACATAAAAGGCAGACAGAGAGTAAATGACTAGATGCTGCATGTGCGTCTAAGGAAAAAATAATTTAAAGGAAGCTAACTTATAGAACTCTAAGATTCAGGCACCTATAGGTAACTGTTGCTGGATAAACTAGCAACTGTTTAGTTGAAATTGCGTTTCTCATAACTTGAATCCATTGCTTTTGGTACACTGTCAAATGGTTCTCACTATTAAGAAGTTGTTCTTTATGTCCTTGCATGGGAAGTATTAGGTGATCAATTACTGTACCTCCAATGGATTCAGGTTGCTGTTACCTTCACTGCTTCTTCCCAGGAGACTTGTATATTACTCAAATCTTCTGTAAAAGATTTGCACTTTCAGTCACTCTCTATTTAAAAATTGAACGTTGTTCTTCAACATTGCCCATATTTTGAAGTGGTCTAAACAGGTTATTAAGTTCTACCTTAAAAATTCCAACAGCATCATGATTCTTCAATCTCATCTAGGCATGCAGCAATAGTCATTTTCAATTTCTTCAGGAATAGATGGAATTTAGCTATTAGTAAATGATGATCTGATCCTACATCTGCACCATGATTCTTAGATCTTGACTGCCATCAGTTGCAGATATAGATGTAGTTGATCTTGTGATTTGTGTTTAGCTCTCCAATAATGATCTTTAAGTCACAAATTGGGATCTCGTTGATCATTTCTTGTAATCATTCAAAAACTGGTCTTTTCTGTGTCTTCTGCGGTTTTGGCCATATGCTTGTATTACAGTTGTCTTGGAATGATTTCTGGATTGGAATCTTGCACAAAAGATTCATTCACGGATTGGTTTCCATCCAATTTTACTGCAATGCTTTCTAATTTTGTTTTTGTTTTTACTTTTTGCTATAGTAAACAAGTTATAAAATAAGGAAATAAGAGAGCAGAATGCAGGAACACTCAATAACCCAAGAAAACTGATCAAGAGTTTCAATAAAGGGTGAAAGAGGAGAGACTGGCCAGCAGATATATGCCCACAAAGGACTGTCTCCAATGTAGTAGTGGAACTTACACAAGCAAATCTTATTCAATTGAATTCTGAAGCAAAGTGGAACAAATATACACCACTTTCCAGCCATGGTTTGGGAAGAAAATCAGAAAACTAGGGTTTTTTTTAAAACTGACTTTGGAGCTACCAGAGAATTATTTGTTTCTAATCACTCTGAGATAATAAAAACAGTGCACAGGTGACATCTCAACACCACTTCTTTACTTAAAAGGTAA
Source organism: Furcifer pardalis (assembly GCA_030440675.1). Taxonomy (NCBI): domain Eukaryota; kingdom Metazoa; phylum Chordata; class Lepidosauria; order Squamata; family Chamaeleonidae; genus Furcifer; species Furcifer pardalis. The sequence goes on along the minus strand of CP126890.1, from coordinate 42,189,791 downwards.
GGCAAATAGCAATAGCACTTCTATGGAGCCCTACAGTGGTGGGATAGGCTCACAAGTTAATTAGCATTTTGTCCCCAACATACCGGGTATTCATTTTACAGACCTTGGAAGGATGGAAAGACAGAAGGATGAGTCAATCTTGTGCCCTGGCCAGGAACAAACCCACAGCATTCTGATTGCAGTACAGCAGTCTAACCACAGCACCACCAAGGCTCAACAGTATAAAGGTCGCCCTTGCTCGAAAGCCAGTTGTTTCTAACTCTAGGGTTTGGTGCTCATCTCCATTTACAGCCAAAGAGCCACCACAAGCATGACTAAACACTAGAGCACACTGAATGCTCTTACCTTCCTATCAAAGTGGTACTTATTTATCTACTTGCAATTTCTTGCTTTTGAACTGCTGTTGAAGCTAAGTTGGCAGGAGCTGGGACAAGAGGTATTCATGCTTAATGTCTCACTGACTGCATAGTCTACATCAGGGGTGCCCAAACTTTTCAGCCCATGGGCCAGTCACGTGGTTCCTCCCACCAGAGGCAGAAGTGAAAGACGCATGTGCATGTGCAAAACACTGCTGTAAAAGTGTAAATGCACTCATGGCTGTCGTAAATGCATTGGTTCATAAGACTACATGGACTACAACTCACAGACATCCTGCCTTCAGAATTTCATGTGCTGTAGTCCCCAAAAGCAATAATTGTGCTATACAGTATATTGCAGTTAATGAGACAAGAAAAAGGAGAATTAGGAGGTAGAATTCCTGGCTGTTTCTCAGACCAGAATGAAATGTCAAAGCTGTGATGGTCATCTAAACACATCAGCCAATTCACATTCACCTGATGCAACATTTGTCTGGAATGGAACAGAGTTGCTTCATTTCTCAGTTCTGTCTCAAGAATATCTTTATTTCTTGTCTTTTATCCAAAGTAGTAAAAGTAGAAAAAAAGAAGAAAAACTTGGTTTAGAGAATCACTTTTGGAAAGTATTAACAGCAATCCAGTGGCTATTTTTGATTTAGCAACTCACTCTCTCCCCCAATGGCTCCCAAAGGCTATCCCAGGCAGCAGTGGGATGTCAAAAATTTTACTACCCCACCATGATGTCATCACAGTGTGGGCGGAGATAACATCATGATGTCATGTCATGGGCGGGGCCAAAGGAAAAAAATACAAAATAATAAAAATAGGGAGCTTCAGCCTATAGAGAGCTTCAGTCTAGCAGCTTCTCTTCCTCCTCCCCGTTTGGGAGGACAACAAGGAGGCCATGCATATGTGCCAAGCACTAGGTGTGCATGCACACCAAGTGCTTGGCGCGCATGCGCAGTGGGGGAACCAGTGAAAAGGTAAGCCCCGAAGGTGGTTCCCCCCAAAAGCTGCTACAGGTTCTCTGGGACACTGGGAAAAGTTACTACCGGTTCTGGAGAACTGGTGAGAACCTGTTACATCCCATCACTAATCCCAGGGTAGAAGAGAAACTGATGGAGTTCCACAACTTAAACCAGTGTTTCCAATCTTTGGTTTTTGGACTTCAATTCCCAGAAGCCTAAGTCAATTCCCCAAAGCACTGATCAGCTAATGGACTGACTTAGGCTTCTGGCAATTGAAGTCCACCAGTGTTCCTCAGAACATAGTTTAGGAAATGCTGACCTAAACTATGGGGATGTGAAGCTTTTAATAAATGCAAATTAAATTTTACTGGTGCCTGATCTGAGTTGCATTGGGTGCTAAGATATGCAACAGGATTTTACCCTGTGTCTCAGGTATTGGGGGGGGGGGGGAGAAATGTTGACTTCTAACTGTTAGCTACTAAAAATAGCTTTGCTGCTGCCACAACCATCAATGCAAAGGCAGAGTTGTCATTTGAGGAGCACAACACTATTTTGAAGTGGTATTTGATATTTGAGGACGTTGTGGAAGTACAATGACAATGGAGTCGTGAGTATGCAACAGAAGTTCCAACATGCCTAACAACTGCACGCATTCAAGATAAGTTTGAGACACATGGTACTGTGTGTAATGGGCACATGGGAAGATCCAGGAAGCCTCGCACAGCATCAAGTCCCGCTTCTGCAGCTGTCGTATTGGAACAGAAGTCTTGCCACAGAAGCCTTGTTGGGAATGATCAATTTTACTTCCAACAAGTGCCTTCATGGTACATCCACCAAGACGTGAGATCTCACCTCAATAAGAATTTGCCAGGACAATGGATAGGACAAAGAGGTGCAGTTTAGTTTCCCCCATGTTTTCCTGACTTAACACTCCTTGACTTCTACCTATGAGGGGACTTAAATGACATGGTGTACTATAGAAAACCAGCTACACTGACACTATTTTGAAAAGTAATTGAAATGGCGTGTTTATACAAGTGGATACTTTGGTCAGCATTGCTCAAGCAGTAGTTTGTGTAATCAGAAGTGTCTGGACGTTGATGTTAACCACTTTGAGCACCTCTTTTAATTGCAGAAATCAAACATGACTTGTATTCATCTTTTGTTATAAGTATATATTGAGTATTGCAATTTTACTAGTTTTTCCTTTCTTAAAACGTGTATACATTTTTGCACCCTCTGTATAATGATGAAATAGATATCAGATAGATAGATAGATAGATAGATAGCAATATTAGTGACAAAGCTGGAATTGCATGGGCTGATAATATATTTTTATAAACCACTGCACCAATCTAGGAGCCCACAGAATAAAACATAATGCTTTGAGCACGAGAATCTGGTGCTGCTAGGTCCTGACTGGAGGACTAAAATTAACAAAATATATTTACCTCATTTTGTTTTGTTTATGGTAGTGAGGAATATTTAGGAGGACTCCATGTTCTTTATGTAAGTGAGCAATACCATAACATTTACTTTCTACAAAAACTATCTTCATATTAAGTGTGATGATTTAACACTTGTGCATTCAAGCTAACATTAAGGGTTAATTCCATTATATCAGTAAGAGAATGAGTGACATGCTTAGCTAAAACTAGTAGAATTTTTATAGCTACTTGGTTGCCTCTTCTTGCTCTGAGGCTATTACTGTATGTCCATAACAATCTCTCTTGTTCCAGACAGATTTGCAGTTTATCAACAATTCTGTGCCTTACATATACAAATGTACAAACCAATATAGTTGTGTAATGCACAGATTAAAAATGATGGGGAATTTGGCAATGTTGAAACACCCATTGTTTGGAGTGGCATACATAGCCAGCTTGGGCAAACTCTGGAATTGAGGGGAATTACAGAATGGAAAATAGCCTTTATAATTTAGCAGAAATAGGAAGTGTTTCATTTGTACAATAGCTAGACTCCCACGGCCTTTGAATATGCTTGTGCAGGTATGTACATAAACATATAGATTCCTCTTATCTAAAAGGCATGCAAGGACTGTGTGCCTCCTATACAATAAGTGCTAAGTCAATACAATGGGTTGTGACTCACATTGTTGGTATGTCACAATCTCACCTATAAGGAATACTGCCTGCTTCCACAGGGGTAATGCTGACCCTCATTCCTCCACACCAATATTATGCCATTAGATTTCCATACTTTCAGCTATTAAAATATGACTGCATTCTGTGAACAGCTGGCATTTGCTAATTGGTACAAAGCTATCAAAGACTGGGCGTGTCCAATGAATATTAAAAGAGGAGCGTTCTAGGCAAGCAAAACACCATCACTCCATATCAGAGCACAGAGAAGGCCAAGTCTGTAGCAACGGTTGAGTTCATGAGAAGAAAGTTACTCATTTGCAGTGGGCAACAGCTATGGAGATCTGCTCTAGTAAAATCGTAGGTGACCAGTTGTCAGGGCATGATCTAATCTCTCAAGCACTTTCAATCCCGGCAGTTCTTCAGAACAAAAGCAAATGATTGCTTAAAACTCCATGTAAAATTGCAAGCTTTTTTATAATTAGTTGCTGCTTTCTTATTGGTGCTCTCTGATGGGTGAGAAAAGACCAACCCACTACAGTATTTGCATTTTGTGCTGAAGGAAACCTGCCAGAGATGATGTGGCCTTTCAGACAGTATCTTTCAGCCTCCCAAAGCTACATGTTACAAATTTATCAGAGAGTAAACAAAAAAGAAGAAGAAGAAGAAGAAGAAATAAAAAGCGGTGGGACCTGATTGCAGCCATGAAATAAAAAGGCGACTGATTCTTGGGAGGCAAGCGATGAGAAACCTGGGGAACATAGTGAAAAGTAGAAACATCACATTGCAAAAAAAAAAAAAAATCGTCTAGTCAAAGCAATGGTATTCCCGGTGGCAATCTATGGTTGTGAGAGCTGGACCATTAGGAAAACTGAGCGCAGAAGAATAAATGCCTTTGAGATGTGGTGTTGGAGGAGATTTTTGATAGTCCTCTGGACAGCGAGGAGAACAAATAGGTCAATCTTAGAAGAAATCAACCCTGACTGCTCCCTTGAAGGTCAAATAGTAAAGATGAAGCTAAAGTACTTTGGACATCAAATGAGAAGAGAGGATTCACTTGAGAAAGCCTTAATGCTGGGAAAGGTGCAGGGCAAAAGAAAAAGGAGGCGGCCAAAAATGAGATGGCTAGATGGTATTGTAGAGACAATGGATACAGAACTGAGCAAGTTGAGGATGGTGGAGGACAGAGGTGATTGACGGACAGTGGTCCATAGGGTCCCAAAGGGTCAGACTCGACTATGCGACTGAACAACAAAACAAAGCAAACTATGGCCTGTGGGCTGGATCCAGCCTGCGGCGCCAAATAATCCGGATGGCAGTGGAATTGGCTGCGAAATCATTTCTGGCTGTCATATACATGTTTACAGCAGCCATAAATGGCGGGGGGACCACCAGTCCGACCCCCTCAGCTGTCTGAGGGAGCGTGGCCTGACCCCTGATTCAAAAAGGTTGGCAACCCCTGCCTTAAAGATTAGCTCCTGTATTTAAATGTGAGCTTTCGTAGATCAAGTCCACTTCATCAGACATAAGAGTAAAACCAATTTGAGATACTTTTGCAACTATGAGAAGGAGTTCCCCCTTACAGCCATCCACAGTGTAGTCTTTTCCATTAAAAAAAAAGCATGTGAATCTTTGGCATTTAAACTAAGATGCATACCTTTGCACTACTACAAAAACTAATCTCTGCTTCAAAATCATAGCTGTTAGTTGTGCTGGACTGAAGGATTCTGGGAGATGTAGTCTTGCAGTTTTTTAAAAAACAGAAGCCACAATCTTACAGTATATTAAGAACTAATGTTTTATTTGCTTTAAGTTTTTGTGGACCACACCTAAACTCAGCCACACCAGTAGGCTATGGTCCACCAAAGCCTAAACCAGATAAAACCTGCTAGTCTTGAAGGCGCATCAAGATTGTTCTCCAGTGCAAGACTAACATGGTTTGTAAAGGCCTATGGTTAGTAATTAAGACACTGAACCTGACAACTAGTAAGGTCAGCAGGTCAGCAGTTCAAGACCCGAGTTCTGTATGACAGAGTGAGCTTCTGTTTCTGTCCCAGCTCCTGCCAACCTAGCAGTTCAAAAGCAAGAAATTGCAAATTGATAGGTAGTTTCGTTGGGAAGGAAATGTCTGCAGTCGTTGGCTCTTTGGCTATAAACAGAGATGAGCATTGAACCCTAGTTGGATATGGTATGGCTGGCTTTCAAGCAAGAGTGACCTTTACCTTTGCTAATATTTATTTATTTAATTAGTTTAACTTTTATTGTAAATATTTTTTTATATGTTGTAGGCCGTCCAGAGTTGGGAAAATATCCCAGATGGGCGGGATATAAATGTGATAGATAGATTAAATACTGTACAGTATTGCTAATTGCTACTACTCCACCTAATTTCAGAGCAACCACGTAACCTTCCGTCTCCCCCAAGAAATCCAGGACCGCCCACCCCACTGGGGACGAGACACATAGCAAGACGACCAGGAAGCATCGCACCAAGCCCTCCCCCCTCAAACGCGGAAAGCTCTCAATCTCCTCCCTTCCTTTCGCGGGGGCGGAATAGACTCCTCCCTTCCGAACGTTGAGACCGCTCTGGGCATGATCCGTCCGATTCCCATTGGCTATGCAAAGCAGAGAACGGCGAGGGCGCCAATGAGCGGCGGCCACGGCGGGAATCGCTGCAACATTGGGCATTCTAACCGGAGGAGAAGGGTAGAATTGGGAGCGTGGAAGTGGGGGGGCGAGTTAGAGACCGGGAGATCAGCTCGTGGGTGCTTAACCAGCAGGCGGCATCATGGGGGCGTTCGGCCAGAGTGGACTTTGGCTGGGTAAGGACCGGTGTGTGTGTGTATTTGCCAGCTGTGCTTTTGAAAGAAAAGGAGTTAGTTTAATTAGGGGGGGGGGGGATGTTATTTTATTAATTAAAGGGGCTGGGAGTAGGGTAAAGAAAGGCAATTTTTTTTTTGGGGGGGGGAGAGGTTTAGAGGGACCCAGGCCGAGTGGGTCACGGGGGAGAGATCGGGTTCAGGCCCCAGACTGAAACCTTGATGTAGGGGTTGTCCATTAAGTGCTTTCAATGGATATAGGCTGGCAAGGGGTCTTGCAGTCTTTTAGGGGTTGCTGCATCCAATCTCAACATGCACCTATTTTATTGTGTACATTTCCATTGCTGTGTGCATGTTATGCCCTCGTTTTTATTGCCTGGCTTCTGGTACTTTGCCGTGGACAATTGACTGGCGCGATAAACTTATTGGTTGGTTGGTTGCTGTGTTTAGGGGCAGAATCGGAGCTTCCTTTTAATCAAAGGAGAGGGAGCCGGCCTTTTACGCACGCGGCGTTTTTGCTGCGGTGCTGATGGAGGAGGCAGGGAGGAGGTGGCTTTGGAGATGCGGGAACCACTGGGGTGGGTTGTGGGTGGAAGGTTGGATTCCTCGCAGCTGAAGATCGCCCTTTTGCAACATTTCAAAGCCTTCTACAAGAAGCTTAGGGTGGAATCGGTTGACCTCTGCCTTTGGCTGATGGTCTTCTTGTAAAGCAGCCTAGCCTGAAAGTGATCTGCCCACTCTCCGATCTATGGCTAAGGTGGACCCAATCCAGCGCTAACCGCACATTGTCCAGAGTTATTGGTGGACTTCCTTGGAGTCATCCGCTAAAGCCAAATAATTTTTAAACAGAGGAAAGCACACAATTAAACTGTGGAATTCACTGCCATAAGGTGTTGAGATAAGTGGTGGGCATCAGCAGGTTTGTACCAGTTCACCAGAACTGGTAGCAGAAATTCTGGCTGGTCCCACCCATCCAAGTTTTGAAATAAAGTAGTCCTAATTCAATTGCAATGCAGAGCTTCCTCCCTGTCCGTGCCCACCATACCACACCCACAGTGTGGTAGTAATATTTTTTGGTTGAGAGGGTGACCTGCAGCTCACACAAATTTGCAAGTTGTTAAAGTTGTCAGTAGGAGCTGCCGTGGCCTAGTAATTGAGATGCTGAGCTGGACGACTGGAAGGTCAGCAGTGTGAGACCCAAGAGCTCCCATCTCTGTTTCATCTCCTGCCAACCTAGCAGTTTGAAAGCAAGAAATTGCAAATAGATAAATAGGTACTGCTTCAGAGGGAAAGATAACAGCATTCTGAGTACTCTGGTGTCTAGTCATTCCTGTCACATGACCTTGGAAATGTCTGCAGATACTGTCTGTAGACACTGCTGGCTCTTTGGCTCAAAACAAAGATAAGCACTGCCCCCTATTTTTGGGCACAACTAGCTTTCAACGGGGTTTTAAAAGTTGTCGGCTCCTAGGCCTGCTAGCATATGCATCAGTTCTGAAATCTTTTGGTAAAGAATAGGATTATTTGTTGAATTACTCCAAGAATTCCAACTAATCCCTGGTTTGGCCTACTATGGGCAAAGGGTTGACCATTAACCGAACATAATTCTCCATTAGTTAGGTCTTTGGCCTGATCCAGATTGGCTCTTGTGTTTTTAACTACAAGCCTCATTGAATACAGTGAGAGTTTCTTCAGAATGACAATTCATTCTGACATCTTTGCAAGCCTTTTTATTCAAAAACAATGTATAATTTTTCAAAAGAACATAAATCTAAGACATGATTTTTTAGATCCGCAGTCACTTTTAGAGTAGGATGGAGGACTGGTAGCACACAAGGAGCTGATCTTTGCCAATTCCTCTGTTCTGGAGATATCAGGTACATGACCATGTCCCCAACAGTGGGATCCTGGCTAAATGTGATGGAACAACCTTGGTCATTAAGATTTTCCTTAACACTGGTTTCCAGGGCAGAGGCTTGATCACAGGTTTACTTCCCTTGCTGCTAGGTGTGCCTAGCTAGGAAAATGCTGCTCCTGAAGAAACATTGAGCACATGTTGTCAATGGTAAGAAGTCATTTTAAAAGTGGGATTGTTCTAGTATTTTTCAGGATTGGAACAGATTTCTTGTAAAGCATCTCTCTTCATATATTAAATCACAGTTTTGTGTCTAGAATCGATATAATAAAACAGGCAGTTGTACTGCAGCTTTCTGTGACTTGCATTTTTTAAAGACAGTAGCTATGAATTAAATGACTGGTCCTTGGAATTGACTTAAACGCAGGAAAAGATTGCCATACTTCTCTTACTGTTTCAGTGCAATGGTTCCTGTATGGGTGGATGTTTGTTAGAATGCATCATCAATACAGCTTGAGGGTGGCGAATCCCATTACAGTAGTTGCATTAGCTGAACATTCTGCTAACTGGATTATCTACCAGCAAGCTGGCCCCCTCGCATAGATTGCCTTGGGTGGATATATTGTATAAGGGTCATCCCACTGATGTGGAAGACCCTTGGGCTCTACACCGGATGTTTTTGCTGAAGTAGATTAACCTAGCCCCACAGTGGGCTCTGGAGTTTCTAAGAGGGATATGAGGCTGTGCTTAGTGTGTGTTCTATTTATATTGTTTAAAAAGTAGACCACTGGCCATATTACTCTAAGAGCCTTCTCAAAGGTTGTGATGTTTTTGAACCACAATTGGGTGTGCCCTGTTAACAACAACCTTGTGTTTGCCAGCTAATCTTTCTCACACTAGGTCAGGTGAAAGGAACTGTAGAATGAACTCACCAAAAGGTCCTTTCATTTTGGCCAGTTCATGTCTGGCCTAGACAAAGAATAATACAGTAATACCTCGCATAACGAATTTAATTCGTTTTGCGAGGCTGCTCGCTATGTGAGTTTTTCACTATGCGAGTCAGTGAAAAAACTATGGGGAAACTCGCATAGTGAATTTTTTTGTTATGCGAGTTTTCCCCATAGAAATGCTCGTTATGCAAGTTTTCTATAGGGAAAGTCGGACTCGCATAGCAAAAATTTTCATTATGTGAGTCAGATCGCTTTTCCGAATCCCGAACGTTTTGGCTTGCTGCACTGGCCGGGGAGGTAGGGGAACTCCAGAAACAGCACAGATCGGATCCCCCGACCTCCCCAGAGCCGGCAAGGGGGTCAGAGAGCCCAAAATGGGTGAAAAAAATCCATTTTTTACACATTTCAGGCTCTCTGCCCCCCCTCCTGGCTGGGGGGTTGGGGGACCCGAACCACAGCTGTGGGGTGGCTGGGGAAGCTGACGGGGACTCCCCATCGGCTTCCCTAGCCACCCGCCCCTGCCTCTGCAGCTGTGGGGTGGCTGGGGAAGCTGACGGGGGAGCCCCCCATCAGCTTTCCAGCCCCCCTGCCTTCGCAGCTGCAGGATGGCTGGGAAACCAAACGGAGAACCCCGTTCAGCTTTCCAGCTACCCTGCTGCTACGAACTACTGGATCGGATAACGCTAACAGATCATTATCCGATGCAAACTTTCTTTAGAACTTTTGCATCGTTATACGATTTTAGCATTATACAATGCAGTCATTATCCAAGGTATTGCTGTACAAGCGTATCTCCTTGTGTCCACTTGGAATTGAGGTCCATTGCAGCAAATTTAGTTCAGTCTCTAATTAAGTTTGCCTAGTGTGTCAGTCATAGCTGGAAGGAATCCCGTCTCTGTGCACAATCCTGCATTTAGACTTCCAGGCCCCTACTCCTCTCTGAAAGTGATTACTGACCTAGAAAACATGTTTTCAATTCATGAGCTTCTGAAAGTCAAGTACAGATAAAAGTAATACCTTTTTCAGACCATGAAAAAAACCTGACAGTTTGACAGGAAGCCCAGGTATAGGCTGAATATTAGGGGAAACTTCTTAAGAGCTAGAATAGTATTGCAGTGGAACTAACTGCCTCAAGAGGTGATGGATATTCCAACACTGGAAGTGTTCAACAGAGGATTGGACGACCATCTTGTCATAGTGAATCTGATTCCTATATTGAGCAGGGGTTTTTACCAGATGGCCTAAAAGTGGTCTGGGAAAAAAATAGCACCTGTATCTGCATCTCTCTTTCTGAAAAGTTGTAACTTTGCTCTGTTTTGTGGAGATGTCAGAAGGAAAGGGTTAGAGAACCAACAAGGTGATCTAATGTTAACATTCAGGACTGGATACTTAGCCAAACACTGGTTGCAGTTGCTCCACTTGGAGCCTTGCCACACACTCCGGATTGGCTCCACCTTTGCTGCTGTAGGCAGCGGGTGGAGGAGCAAAGCATTTGGAGGCAGCTCTTATAGGGATAGATTGACCTCCGAGGTCAGAGGGATAGATTGACCTCTGAAGTCAGCTGGCCTTACAGAAAACACACAGACATAAATACATACTGACTGTTTAGAAGGTTCGCTTTGCTCTAATGCAGGGGCTTGCAACCTACCACCTGTGGGCCTAATCTGGCCCATGCATATCATTAATCCAGCCCATGGTGAGAACCCCAGTACCCATGGACCTGCCCCCCCCACCCCTGGAAGTCGAAATATGTCACTTACCATGGTGGTGGCAGGGATTGTGTTGGTTTTGCGGCTTTTTGCACAGTCTCCACCGTTTCTCCTGGTAGTGAGAAGCTTTGGGGTGCATAGTTGCTTCATTTTCAGGTTTTTCCTACATGACGCTTCAGCAGGGAAAGTGCAGCGATTGGTGATTTCTGGTGCCACGGACGTCGACCTGGGTACACAGCGTGGAACCAAGAAGTAACAATCAGGCAAACTTTCCCTGCCTAAGCACAATGGAGCAGGGGCAAAAAAAAAATCTCAAAAATGGAGCAATTATGCTTCCCAAAGCTTCCCCCTGCCATGGGAAGTGGTGGAGACTGCACAAAGCCTCCAAACTGATGCGATCACCGCTGCCGATTATGACGAAAACATAAGTACTGGAAGCAGATGTGTCTCTGGCCCCTGCAGCTGCGTGTTGGGGGAGTGTCTGGCTCATGGTCGAAAAATGTTGTGAACCACTGCTCTAATGGTTATAGATGTGGGAAAAGAGGCTGGAAGTACCAAAATAGTAGGAAGGATGGGGTGTGGTTGAGTCCTGTAGCATCTGTGGCTTTCATAAACATATTTACGACAGCTGCAGTGCATTTATGGCACGTTTTTGGCTGTTTTCACTGGTGGTGGTGGCGGGAGCAAGGTTGGTGTGTTTTTGCTGCTTCCAGTGGCGGCTGAAGCGAGGGCAGTGGGCCACATGAAATGCTGTGGGGTGGGTTCGGCCCATGGGGTGTAGGTTGAGAAGCCCTGTACTTTATCATGTCTGGGGGCTTCTGCTTACAAAGCCATTAATGGTCTTTTGAAATATTTTTTTTTGCTCTGTTTTGTTTTCTAGGGACTGTGAGCTGCACACTCTTTCTGGCTGTCAACAGCTTGTATTCGCCAAGTGATGATGTTGTAGACCTAACACCCACAAACTTCAACAGAGAGGTCATTCAGAGTGACAGTTTATGGCTAGTGGAATTCTATGCCCCATGGTATGTTTTAATTAATCTATGTCTCTTGGTGAACAAACTACTGAATGTTATGTTTGCGACCTACGTGTGGGGAACCTGTGGCCTTCTAGGTCTATAAGTGCAGCCTTTTGACTGAATCCCGATTTAACAGAACAAATTCTTTTATTACATAGTAGTAATTTTTTTTATAAAATAATGTACATTTTTAGGTATATATAATTGAAATTTCTTATATACGGCCTTATTTGATTACAGTTAAATTAATGTGGCCTTCTGAAAACAAAAGGTTCCCTACTCCTGGTCTAGCCATTTTCCTATGAAGAGGTCTTTGCATCTTGCTACAGAACACCTAGCTGGAACTGGTCCTGCAATTACTAATGACTTTGTCATGTTTTTGTATATGTACCAGAGCTGATGTCTGGCCAGATATCCTACTACAGTAATGGAGTAGACCGTACAGTCAGCGACTCACACCGAGTGTTGAGCAGCAGTAAATAACCTGACTCCCTAAAAGGGCCAATGGTTACAGGTGGATGAGCCCCTTTACGTGGGTTGATGGTCCCCTCAGTGGAGGAAATTCCACTGGAAACCATCAGATTGGGCCCAACAGCAATGTGAGTGGAGGACGAACCACTTTATTATTCTGATTCCCAATGGTCATGGAGGTGGAAGAGGCCATGCTAGATGGACTGGCTGTGAATTCTGCATGTCCTATTTCATACATGTTGTAGGAGATGGCTCTGTGATCATAGTGTGTGGGTCACTTCACGGCAAGCTGGGATCCACCTTAAACAAATTCATACCAGTGGCACTTTTCCTGTCCAGGAAAAATGGATACGAGTAGCAGCCAACGACCAGAGATGACCATGGTGGCTGGGATTTTCTGGGAATTGTAGTGCAGATGAGTAATTTGGACAAATTCTGGAGGTCACATAATTGTCGCATGTCCAGCCATATGGCCTGTGTTTATCTGAACCATTTCAACATCTTCATTGCAGTTTTGTACACACCCTAGTACAGTGATGGCGAACCTTGGCACTCCAGCTGTTCTTGGACTATAATTCCCAGAAGCCCTGATCAACAGGAGTGCTGACTTGCGCTTCTGGTAATTGAAGTCCCAAGAACCCCTGGAGTGCCAAGGTTCACCATCATGGCCCTAGTATAAAGAGGTTAATCTCCCAACTATATATGGCGGTAGCCTTTGATCCTTTCACATTTTTATGTTTGGCTGGATCTTTTACATCAACAGTGTACTAGTTGACAGGTGTGGCTTCTGCAGCTGTGTCTCAAAAAGTTATCTATTCTTGTTCTCCTGGATTTTTGAACTATCATTTTGCAACACCTGGGAGTCAGAGTAGTAGGGTTGGGTCAACTAGAAGTCTAAATTGAGATATGTGAAGACACTTGGTTTCTTTTGAATGTGTAGAAACCTATAGGAATGTGGAGACTCCCAGTTTTGCTTGGAGGAAAGTGAAATCCTGCTTATCATTTTCATACAAGGCAGAGTTTATGCCTATATTGTATAAGATTCTTTGTTCTTGCTTCCACAGTATATCTACCCCACCCCAAATTTCCTGCCAATAATAAATAGAAATGGCTAATGATGATGAGAAATTTTGGATTTATTGGACTTCAGTATCCTAACTTTACAAAAAACAAATTTACTAGGAACTGCCTATATATTTAGAGTTGTTATCTTAACAGTTCTTAGGTCTTGGGTTAGGTCTTGAACAATTAATTTTATACCAGTCTTTGACTGTGAATCTAATGGTAGATTATTATTATAGTAGTAGTTTGCCATCAAGTAATTTCTGATTTATGGTGATCCTTTCTGGGACTTTCTAGATAGAGAATACACAGAAGTGGTTTACTGTTCCCTTCTGTGGGCACACAGGCTGACTTTTCTTAAGGAAAATGGGGGATCAAACCTCCAACCTCCGACTCCTCAGTCAGGTTCCTAAACCAATGAACTATCTAGCTCACTGCTTCTTCCGTGTCTAGGCCAGACAGGAAAGTGTCAAAATGAAGGCACCTTTTGGTGAGTTCATTCTCCAGTGCCTTTCACCTGACCTAGTTTGAGAAAGATTAGCCTGCAACACAAGATTGCCATTGTCTGGGGTAGGCTTGATTGTGGTCCAAAAATACCACAATATTTGAGGAGGCTCTTTCTGTGTACCCAGCTAGCACTGCTATATCTACCAGTATAGAAATACTGTGTGGGAGCCAAACCATTTGAATTTCTGAGTGACGTGCACCTCTTTAAAAAGTGCAGAACTTCTCTTGAGGAGATTTGGGCCTCTGTGGCATGGGTGTCTCTCCTGCCAACTGACATTGGTACCAAGTCATCTGGAGCACTTTGGGATCAAGACAGAGCCAGTGATGCTACTTAAAATCCAGCCATAGATGCTTCTGTGGTTTCATGGTCAGTGCCAGGTTTATGGGTTTTAGTGGGCACAAAGGACCATTGTTCCATAAACCTGGTGCTTGGATGAGGGGTTGTATGTGGCTTGGAATAAATGCATTTTGTTCCTGATCCTTAATTTTTTTTTTCTACCCTGAAAGGTGTGGCCACTGCCAGAGACTAACGCCTGAGTGGAAGAAAGCAGCAACAGCTCTGAAAGTAAGCACTTCACAGAGAAAGAGCCATTAGATCAGGGTTTCTTAACGTTGGTGCCCCAGATGTTCTTGGACTATAATTCCCAGAAGCCCTGATCAGTGGGTGTGCTGACTTGGGCTTCTGGGAATTGAAGTCCAAGAACAGCTGGAGCACCAAGATTGAGAAACCCTGCATTATTTTATTATCTATTTATTTATTTATTTGACTTGTTTAGCTGTCCCCTCCCTGAAGTGACTCCGGGCGGCTTACAACACAAGAAACACCCCCAACATAACACACTCCAACAACCCATACATATAGATAAACATCATAAAAACTCTGAAATCAAAATATCTCAAATCTAAAAATTAAAATCCCCATTACAAAATTGTCAGATGATCATATGAGCCATTAGATGGTATCAGTCTGTTAGGGTCAGTTTTATCTGCTTAGAGTCTTTTTGACATGACTTCAACGTAAATAAGATTTCCCCCAATTCAGACTTTTTTTCGTTTGTGAAAACAGTTGAAACTACTTTCCTATGAACTACAAATAGTTCTTTGCAACGGCAGTTACTAAACCAAATGTGTTTGGGAATGGCCTTCCTGACACAGTAAAACTCTATTTTATTGAAGCTTCAATTTACGGAAACCCCGTTTTACAGAAGGCTTTTTTTTTTTTTTTGCTGAAAATGTGTCCCATTTTACAGAAAAACCCTGTTTTATAGAAGACGATTTCCCAGAGGGCTATAAAAGACAGCCTGCAGCCATTCTGGGCCCTGTGGGTGGTAGTAGAGTGGTCTCTGGAGAGAGGAGTTAGAGTGTCTTTTAAATTATTTTTATCTTTTTTGGGGGGGTCAGGAATGGTTCCCCCCTCCATGCATTCTTATGGGAATGCCTCATTTTACAGGGGGGGGGGGATTGAGTTAAGGAAAAAAGCTACGGAACAGACTTTTCCCGTAAAACAGGGTTTTACTGTATATTACCTCAGTATAGACAAAATTTAGTATGTGTTTCCAGCAAAGCATCCTCTGTAGAACCTCCTCTTCTTAGTCTAGTATAGATTTTTTACTTGTTCCTTAAATTCACGAGTCCTAATTAATTTGATTTCCCCCCTTTCTTACAGGGTGTTGTCAAAGTAGGGGCAGTTGATGCAGATAAGCATCAGTCGCTAGGGGGTCAATATGGTGTCAAGGGATTTCCTACCATCAAGATATTTGGTGCCAATAAGAACAAAGCAGAAGATTACCAAGGTACTGTATTCTTAAGTAGTGCATTGCCTGTTATTTGCAGATAAATGTATACAAGAAATCTTTGTTGACTTGTAGCAGCAATCAGCTGTCACTTTGGAAATGTGTTATTCTTAACATTTGTGTGACTAATGGATGAACTCCCTAAGTAAAACTGCATACATTTTTCTTGACATTATATTTGGAAAGACAGCTAAATTATGTGACCTTGTTAGGATTTATGTCAATGTTAATTAATTGTTCAGTGAATTGATCTAATGACACCAGCTATAGAATACTAATCCTAAAACGTTCCACTGTATACACTATTTTGTGCCGTCATATTTTTTCGGAGTTGTAGTGTGAGTTTCCAACCCCCTGGGAATACACTGGGTAAGGAACCAGTCTCAAGTCTAGGTTAAATCCAAATGAGCATGACGGGAGCCTTAAATCCAGCCATGGGCAGAACCACCTCATGATTGCTAGCATGTGGTTTCCAGGCTATTTGCCCAGGCCTCCTTTGTGCATTTAGAAATACACTTAAAAAGCTTCTGTTTGCACCAATGGAATGGTTTTGAAAACTAGAGTGTGATTTACAGTAGCAGTGATGGATAACCTTGGCATCCCAGCTGTTCTGGAACTTCAATTCCCAGGAGCCCTGATCAGCAGGAGTGCTGATTCGGGTTTCTGGTAATTGAAGTTCAAGAACAATTGGAGTGCCAGTGTTAGCCACCCAGGGGTATAGTGTGATGGAAATTTCTCCCGGGTGCACTTGCAATATTTGGAGATGGGGAATGTTAGTTCTCTCCCCAACCTCAGAAGTGACATCTCCCACCCCAGAATACCCCCTCAGTCCTTAAATTCTTTTTTTTTAACAGTCTTCTTCCATGTCTAGGCCAGATGTGAAACTGCCAAAATGAAGCCACCTTTAGGAAGTTCATTCTGCAGTTCCTTTTGCCCGACCTAGTGTGACAAAGATTAGCCAGCATAAGGTGGCCATTGCCCGGAGTATGCCCGATTGTGGTTCAGAAACACCACCAAATTTGAGGTGGCTCTTTCTGTGTACCCCTAAAAACCCAGTTGACAACAGGGATAGTTTTCACAAAATATATATGCAGCATGGTAGAGGAAGAACTTTGGAAGTACATTCTCATAAATGGATAAATGATCAGAGGTAAGATATTGCCAAGGGGATGAAATATCTCCTAGCTAGGGAGACGGAGTATTATTATTATTATTATTATTATTATTATTATTATTATTATTATTATTATTATTATTATTATTATTATTATTATTATTATTATTATTATTATTAATTAAATTTAATACCCCGCCCCAATCGGGGGGACCCGACTCTGGGCGGCTTACATCCCAATAAAAACAGAAATAAAACCCAACTCAATATCACTAAAAACATCAGAATTAAAAACATCAGAATTAAAAAATCATCACAGATTTAAGACAACGCAGGACTACACATCAGTATTCCCATATTCCAACCCAGGGAGGCAGTTCTTATATAAGCCACTTGGTGTGGGAACCCACGTTCCCAGGTCCCCAAACCTGTCCTGCCAGCCAGGTTTTCACGCCTTTCCGGAATGGTAAGAGCTCCGTCTGAAGGCGCAATTCGGTGGGCAGGAGGTTCCAGAGGGTCGGGGCGGACACGGAGAAGGCTCTCCTCCTAGTGCAGGCGAGGCGCGCCTCTCTCGCCGAAGGGATAACAAGGGAGCCTCATGTTAGGGGATGAGTTCAGCCCTAGTGGAGAAACTGACAGACTAGATGGCCATTTGA
Organism: Furcifer pardalis; assembly: GCA_030440675.1. Lineage (NCBI taxonomy): Eukaryota > Metazoa > Chordata > Lepidosauria > Squamata > Chamaeleonidae > Furcifer > Furcifer pardalis. Next base: position 42,172,413 of record CP126890.1, on the reverse strand, counting down.
AATTCTCTATATTCACTTATCTTTCAAATGAAATATAAATGTTCCTGTACATACAATATTAGTCCTTCTGTCACGTATGATTTCTCTATGTCTATGTCCCCTGGACAGCGAGGAGAACAAATAGGTCAATCTTAGAAGAAATCAACCCTGACTGATCCTTAGAAAGTCAAATAGTAAAGATGAAGCTAAAGTACTTTGGACATCAAATGAGAAGAGAGGATTCACTTGAGAAAGCCTTGATGATGGGAAAGGTGGAGGGCAAAAGAAGAAGGGGCCGGCCAAAAATGAGATGGCTAGATGGTATTGTAGAGACAATGGGCACAGAACTGAGCGAGTTGAGGAGGAGGATGGAGGACAGAAGTGCCTGGCGGACAGTGGCCCATGGGGTTGCAAAGGGTCGGAATCGACTGTGTGACTGAACAACAACAACAAAAAGCGCTTTTTTTCACCTTAACAGATGAAGTTTATGGGGCATCCTTTGGATGTATGACTGGGAAGTGTAGACAGAGGTAGTCTTGCATCTTAATTGAGTTCTAATTTTTTTTCTGCTGAGAGCTCTTTCTTTTTCTTTCCATCTCAGGGGGCAGGACGAGTGATGCAATTGTTGACGCTGCTTTAAGTGCACTCCGGCTGCTAGTCAAGGATCGCCTTGGTGGCAGAGGAGGTGGATATAGCTCTGGAAAACAGGTACGATTCCAGGCAGCAATTGATTATTTCTTATTTCAAAGAACCATCCTTCATATGTAGGCTTTCCAGGCAGGTGTTCATAGGTGTTGGAGAAAGTGTGAACAATACAAGGAGAAGGTTCTAAGATTCAGGGTGCCCTTGTAAAGCCTGTGTAAACTATATTGAGATGGATTCAAATTCTAGGAAGTGCAGAGATTAGGAGCTAGAAGGTGTGGGTACAGAGATTGCTCAAAGAATAAGAGGAGGGGAAGAAGTGAGGCCCTTATCCCACACCCACAAAGACAAAAACGAGGGAGACATCAACAGCTGCAATGTAGGGAAGATAATCTGTGAAAAGAGATTTAGGGGCAACAGATTATTTCATGATCTCATTAGACCTGCTCTGAAAAGCTGGTTGGCATTGTACCTCCAGTTGGAGTAATGCAGAGAAAGGGAACTCTTGGACCCAGATCTCAAGAAAGGATAGTTCTCAGGCCAGAACCAGGAATGTAGGCGGGAGAGATAAGCTAGCAGGGTTCTCTGGCTAAATCTTAGATTCTGGAGAGCTAAGGCAATGACTAGTCTTTGGGAAAGTTCCAAATCTTTGGTGAATTCAGCTGGTTAATTGTGCTTCATCAGGAGCCTTGTAGGAGCATGAAGCAGATAGAGATGGAAATAGCGAGCAGAAAACTGCTTGGAATTGTTCACTAGGGAGTTTCCCTTGGCAGTCTGCTCACATTGTGGATTCTGTAGCTGGCCAACCACTTTGAATGGCCCTCCTGTGGGTCCACGAGGCAGCAGTGCATCGGCAAAACAGAAGAACGGCTAAGGTGTCACCTGGCTGGGATAACAGAAGGTGGCCAGCTTCTAATCGCTTCCCCTCCTAATCATGCTGGGCTGATAAAAGCAGGGTGGAGGTGATTTCTCAGCAGGATTTCCTGTCATTTGCCATGACATTTATACACCTTTGAGCCAAGGCCTCATTTTTCCTGTTTACTGATCACACCTTCCTGTTGTCGTATTCATAGCAGCCTCCTTTCTTCCATTCTGTGCAGTACACTCAAACAGTGCCCATCCAGAAGGCTCTTGGCAGAGGTGAATTTCACCAGGTTGTCGTATATGTCAACCAGCTAGGCTTAGTAGTAGTTGTAGCAACATTCATCTTAAGTACTAAGTTATTACTCCTTTAACTCAGAGCAGACGTGCTCCTCTCAAAATAGATTTCAGTTACCCTCATTTTAATGTCTGATTAGGTGCTGTGGTGGCTCAGTGGTTAAGAAGCTTGCCTTGTTAACTGGAAGGCCAGCAAATCGGCAGTTTGAGGCATGGGTACTGCATGACTGATTGAGCACCCGTCTCTGTCCCAGCTCTTGGGGACATGAAAGGAACCTCATTTGGGTGTCCACTAAGCAGAGTTTCTCCAGCAAAAATCCTTTCAACCCAGAATAATTTCTGACATGACATTAGTATTATTATTATTATTAACTTCTGTTTTTTTGCTGTACTGTGGTGGTCTTGGGCTGTAATAATGATTGGTTGACAGCCAGCTAGTGAACAATTCATTTAACACTCTTAAATGGCACGTCTAGTGAACGTGTGGAGTTCGAAAAACAATCAGTTTGCCTCTGAAGAATTTGCAGCTTGTTGTACGGATATCACAGTGCGGAGGAGGGGGCAACGACAGCAGGAAAAAACACAACAAAACAATCCAATGGCCAAGAAATTATGTTAGAAATCTTTGAGTGTAATCACTAAATCACCATCATTGTTTGCAAGTAAAGTGCTTTCAAATGGAGTAAAATTTAAAATCTTCTAGATGTGAAACTGCCAAAATAATTCCGCAGTTCCGTTGACCTGACCCATAGTGAGAAAGATTAGCCGGCAACACAAAGTAGCCATTACCAAGGTATGATTGGTTGTGGTTCAAAATACCACAATTTTTGAGGAGGCTCTTTCTGTGTACCCCGAAATGGAGGATATTACACTGGGTGGCTTGTTATATGTACTCAATGCTCTCCTTTATTTTATGTATAACCAATAATTAAAGCTCCATCCTTGCCTTGTGTTATGAGTTTTCATGCTAAATCTCGGCTGCTTGCCATCTGTTTTTCAAAAATACAGAGTAGTCGTGAGAGTGGAGGTTCAGGCAAAAAGGATGTGATTGATCTGACAGATGACACCTTTGATGGCAATGTCCTGAACAGTGAAGACGTCTGGCTCGTAGAGTTTTATGCTCCTTGGTGCGGGCATTGCAAAAAGTAAGTGGGGTTTCATGTAATCTCTCTGCCCTGCCTTCAGCTTTGAATCTTCAGGGGTTATTGGCATTCCACTCTGTGCCGTTCCCCCTGGCTGTTTGTTTTGGTGGTGAGGAGGCCATACTCAAACCCACACACACACATCTCTTCCCATAGTTTAGAGCCGGAATGGGCAGCAGCGGCAACTGAAGTGAAGGAACAGACAAAGGGAAAAGTTAAACTGGCTGCTGTAGATGCCACAGTGAACCAAGTGCTGGCGAGTCGATATGGGGTGAGTAGTTGCAGCAGCCGTGCCGTTTTCTTTCTTTCTGTTTAACACTCGGAGAAGATGTCCTTTCGTGACTTGAGTGTCTTTTTGAATTGCTTATTTTAAGCACTTGCTTGTACAGCATCATCTTTATTTTGAAAGATGCAGAGAGAGCACAAGCAGTTTGTATATACATCAAGACAGGATTTTTATTTCAACACCACTAGCTGTAGGAAACATCCTGGTTTTACATGCTACTTTTACTATTTAGAGAAATTCGGTTATGGAAAAGTTCAGCTTCTTGCAGTGTGTTTAGGATTGACTTATGCCAAGTTTAAAACTTATCTAGACACCTCTGCCCCCTTTGGTCACTGACTCTCATCTATCTCAAAGCCTACACGGGTGTTAAGATCTTCAGGGGTACCTTTGTTGGGGACACAGAAGAGGGCCTTGTCTGTTATTCTCTCAGCCTCTGGAACTCTCTCCCACAGGAGATCAGGTTGGACCCACCTTTGGCTGTCTTTCTACAAGCAGGCAAAGTCCTTTCTTGTCACGCAGGGTTTTCCTCTGTAACAGGTTGCCTTAGAGGGTTTTTATTTTAGAGTTAATTGACTGCACCTTCCTGCTTTTTGGTGCTGTTTTTGTTTACTGATTTTTAAAAAATATTTGTTTGGTTCTTTTTTAATATTGTGACAATTGTTTTTGGCTTTCAGTATTGTTTCTCTTTTGTGATGTAAGCTGCCTTGGTTCCTTTTAGGAAGAAAGGTGGCGTAGAAATATCTCAAATAAATATTTGCAATGTTGTTCCAGATCCGTGGGTTTCCTACAATAAAGATCTTCCAGAAAGGAGAAGCCCCTGTTGATTACGATGGTGGAAGAACAAAAGCAGATATTGTTTCTCGTGCTCTGGACCTATTCTCGGATAATGCACCACCACCTAAACTCTTAGAGGTATCTGATCACTGAGAAACTTCGTTCTTTCTGGTCTTTTTTTTTTTTTAGAATTTGCTAGTGGCACCTGGAACAAAAGGTTGCCGTATGGAGGCCCTCTGCAGAGATTGCCAAGTGCCTGTTGCTTCTTTCATGATCTGTTGGTCTGTTAAGTCCTTCCCAGTCATCTGCATTCTGTAGCGACTAGTCCTCATCACACAGCATGGCTAAGAGTAGGTAGTTTTAGACGTCTCTGGAGGCAACAATGATGAAGCAGAGGCTGTTCTACATCAGGCACATCATGAGAAAGTAAGACTCTCTGGAAAAGACAGTAATAGTGGGAAAAGATGGAAGGCAGCAGGAAGAGAGGAAGGCCAAGTGTGAGATGTATTGACTCCCTAAAACAACCCACAGGCTTGTGTTTGTAAGAGCTGGGCAGGGTTGTTGAATATGGGACATTTTGGAGATCTTTCATAGGGTTGCCATATGTTGGAGGTGACATAACAACAAATCCAGAATAACAGGACAGCACCCAAACATGGAGATTTAAAATTATTGCAGTTGTTTGATAGTCTCAATACTTCCATAGGTGGTAAAGCATGTGTTTCCCTCTCTTCCTTAGATTATTAGCGAAGATGTTTTGAAGCAAACGTGTGACGCCCACCAGCTTTGTCTCATTTCGGTCTTGCCCCACATTCTTGACACAGGTAAATAAGGAACCGCCTTCTCCCCACTTACTCTATGTTTCTGTTCTGTCACCAACTAGCCCCCTTCATTGTGGTTTATCCAACAGGAGCCGCGGGGAGAAATTCCTACTTGGAGGTCATGTTGAAAATGGCAGACAAATACAAAAAGAAGATGTGGGGGTAAGTTTAAGTTATTCTGGGAGATAACAAAAGGCATGCCTGAGGGGAACAGATACTGCCCTGGACATGATGCCTGTCCTAATGGTCTTTGCAAAGAGGCTGAAATCCAGTAGTCAGCCACAAGTAGGCCCATTGAATCGGGGCATTTGATGAAAATCCTCTGTAAATTCTGTTGATTCAATGGATCTACTCAACTTGTGATCTATGCCTGGATTTCAGCCATCATGTTTTGTAAAAACATGTAGATAAGGGTACTATAGACATGAAATCAGGAGCACAGAAATAAACGTACTGTGAGCCACTATAAAGGTAAAGATTGCCCTTGCTTGAAAGCCAGTCCTATCTGACTAGGGGTCAGTGCTCATCTCTGCTTATAACCAGAGAGTCTGCAGACATTTCCAGCACCAGAGTGCACAGAACACTGTTACCTTTCTTGACAAAGTGTTACCTATTTATCTACTTGCAGTTTCTTGCTTTCAAACTGCTAGGTTGGCAGGAGCTGGGGCAGAGATTAGAACTATTATTTGGAATCAAGGGTCTAGAAACATGTTGTGTGAACTGTAAACTCTTAAGATGCTGTTTCTCTTCCTCACCCTCATCTTACCTCAGTGTTTATGTATTTTTGAGATGTACCACTTGGTTATAACAAATACACTTGGCTATAACAAATGGGGGGAGAAATACCCATGGGTATTGATAGATGGCGTCTTCTTCTTTTGTGTCCTGATCAAACCCTGGACAGCCAAAATGAAGCCACTTTCTTCGCTTTGTCATTGCCCAAATGCAAGTTCTAATCAGTACATGTCTCTGGCAGCAATCAGCAGACCAGAAAATGGGCTGGGCTCTGCATCTCTCCACATTCACACTATATGTTGTTGTTTGGTAGCGATCTCCACTTGAGCATGTAGGTCTTGCATTTAGGGACTCCAACCCTCAGCCAGTTCAGGGTCCTCCAAGTGACGTAGGGGAGAGTGAGATCTTCAGCTATATCTACTTTTAATGATGTTCCTTTCCCAGTGAGCTCCTTCCACCATCTTCTAATTTGGTTTTGCTCTTGTGTACCCTCAAGAGTGTTTGGAAATACTAAAGTTAGAATGGATCTTCCTATGTATGTGATGTGTGAAAGAGATATTCTGGGTCTTTTCCAAAAGGTGGCTATGGGCAGAGGCCGGAGCCCAGTCCGATCTCGAAAATTCATTGGGAATTGGAGGATTCGGCTATCCAGCCATGGCGGCGGTTAATGCTCGGAAGATGAAATTTGCCCTCCTCAAAGGATCTTTCAGCGAGCAAGGGATAAACGAATTCCTAAGGTAGGAGGACCTGGCTATATTTATCCTTTGTTGGTGCCTGAAGAAAATCCTTGCAGGGTTTCCTCATTCTGCCACACTGTGAGGCCTTAGAAGCCTGACCTTGAATTGATCTGCAGAAAGCATTAAGGCACAGCAGATGAAGTTGTGTATCTTGTCCCTTTGGGCAGAGGATAGACCTTAACAATCTTTCAGACCTGTTGGGTCATCTCGGGTGGCCTGCCTGGCAGCCGTGCTGCAAATTCAAAAATGTTTTGACCCTCCTCCTTTTAGGGAACTTTCTGTTGGCCGAGGATCGACAGCACCCGTGGGTGGAGGAGCTTTCCCCAAGATTAACACGGTAGAGCCATGGGATGGCAAAGATGGCGAGGTAAGAGGACCCTTCTTGATTTCTACACTTGCTTTCTAATATGATTGTTGAGCTTAGGGTTTCTTTTAGGAGCTTGTTACACCTCTAAGGTAGGCTGCAAGTCCTGGGTTTCTTGTTTCTCCACACTGAACATTTGACATGTTTTGTCATCATATTTCCATCTTTGTTTGGGCTCTTCTCATTCTCCTCCCTAGCAGACTCTATATCCCTTTTTAAAATTGTGTGTGCTAATTCAAATGGCTTGTCCTGATTCCAGTATCTTACACTTTTTTTGCCTATACAGTAAAACCTAGGCTAACGCTAAAACTTGGTTCCACAAGTCTTAGTGTTATCCGATTTTTAATGTTTTCTGATCCATGCATTACATAACATTAAAATCCTATGGGATGCATCGGATAACGTTAAAACTCCATAGAGATACATTGTAACCGGCACAGGCTTTAACGAACATTATCCCATGCATCCCATAGGATTTAACGTTATGCGATGCAACACCACCACCCCACCCCACCCCCGGATTGCTTAATGTTATGCGATTTTAGGATTATCTGATGCAAACATTATCCGAGGTATTACTGTAGTTCTATACTCACTGTTCTTGTATCGCTTTTTGAAATAATTTGTCATCCATTTTGCAATTTTATTGCCGGGTCCTGACAGTATGATTTTTGTTCTTCCTGATATTTATAATTTATTATATTTTTAATGTAAAGTTTTTTTAATATATTGTACGCCGCCCAGAGTGGAAAAATATCCTAGATGGGCAGAATATAAATGTAATAAATAAATAGTCTAGTTTTGCCCATTTCCTGCCTTCCACTTGCACTCATTTAAGAATCAGAAATCTTACAAAAGCCTTGTTACAGATCACCGTACAGAATATTGTATAAAGTTCATTATAATCAGATGGTTACCTGTAAATTGAATTTCTCTTTCCTTTTTCTGTGGCATTTGAATGAAATAAGTTAGCAAAGAGATAAGGGAACCTTGTGGTACCAGAGTTAGTCAAAATTGAAGTCCATACATTATTGTGGTTCAAGAACCTTGTATCCCTCGACACCCAAAGGAGCAAAAGAGGAAGTGAAGAAGAATATATTACAGTCGTACCTCTAGTTACAAATTTAATGCGTTCCAAGGCATTTTTCATGTTATGAAAAATTTGTAACTCCAATTTCTCATAGGAATGCATTGAAAACCAAAATTCATAATTGAAACATGGTTTCCCATAGGAATGCATTGAAAACCAATTAATCTGTTCTGGAAAAAATTGCAACTCAAGCCATTATTTTCAATTTTCATTCGGATTGTGAAAATTTTGTAACTCGAACCATTTGTAACTCGAGGTACCACTCTGTTGCGGTTGCTGATTTATATGAATGTATAAAATGCATGAGTCAGTTCTAGTTTAGGTGATGGAATTATCAGTCCTTGGACATGTTTTGCAGTTCACTACAATTTCTCAAGTGTGCAACGTTGCAAGCAAATTTGTTGTGCTGAAATGAGTCTGAAAGTCACCACAGGAAAATTAAATGAAAAAATGATCTGTGTGATTACCCACCAGTTTCTCTTTTTGTTAGCTGCATGAATTTCTGAGCTTTCTGTTTTGTGGGTCAAGGATATTAGAAGATTCTAAGCTTGTTCAGATGAACCCAGAAAGACATTAAGTTGAGATATCTGAAGAAGTGGACTTGATCCACGAAAGCTAACAATAAAAAAATAGCCTTTACTCTTTAAAGTACACTAGTACCCCGGATAACGTTATGATTTGGTTCCACAAGTCTCGTCGTTATCCGGTTTTTAACGTTGTGCGATATATTGATCACACAATGTTAAAAAAAGCCCTGTTTCCCTGGAGGGTGCAGGAAGTCAGAACGTCTGGATTTGAATCCTGACATTTTGGCTTGCTGCAGCCTCCAGGGAAGTGGGGGAACTTTGGAAACAGCTTGGATTGGGTCTCCCCACCTCCCTGGATCCGGCGGGGGGGTCAGAGACCCCAAAATTGGTAAAAAAAAAAGTCTGGTTTTTTTTACCAATTTTGGGGTCTCTGACCCCCCCTGCTGGGTCCAGGGAGGTGGGGAGACCCAATCCAAGCTGTTTCTGGGCTTCCCCAACATCCTAAGGCAGTGTAGCAAGCCAAAATGTCAGGGTTTGAATCCTGACATTCTGGCTTGCTGCAGCCTCAAAGAGGGTGGGGGAACTTCAAAATTAGCGCACATCGGCTCTAGGGAGGTCGGGAGACCCGATGCGCGCTAATTTTGAAGTTCCCCCACCCTCTTTGAGGCTGCAGCAAGCCAGAATGTCGGGATTCGAACCCTGACGTTTTGGCTTGCTGCACTGGCTGAGGACGTTGGGGAAGCCCAGAAACAGCTTGGATCGTGTCCCCTGCCTGCTCCAGAGAGATCAGAGGACCCGATCTACAACTGCAGGGCGGCTGGGGAAGTTGACAGGGACTCCCTGTCAGCTTCCCTAGCCACCCGCCCTTGCCTCCGCAGCTGTGGGGTTGCTGGGGAAGCCGACGGGGGAGCCCCCCGTCAGCTTTCCAGCCTCCCCACCCCTGCCTCCGTAGCTGCAGGGTGGCTGGGAAGCTGGACGGAGAACCCCGTTCAGCTTTCCACCCACCCTGCTGCTAAGAACGACTGTATCGGATAACGTTAAAAAATCGCGTTATTCGATACAAGATTTTTCCGAAAATCTTGTAACGTTATGCGGTTTTAGCGCTATCCGATACTCACGTTATCCGGGGTATTACTGTACTACAGTCGTTTTTTTTATTACTTTTTTGTTTTTTGATATCTGAAGAAAACCATGTTTAATTTATATCTGTCTCATATTTCACAGCTACCAGTTGAAGAAGATATTGATCTCAGTGATGTAGATCTTGATGACTGGGATAAAGAGAAGGATGAATTGTGAGAAACCTTGAAGACAGTTTGGTTCCTTGAGAGACTTTGGGCAATAGTTTGATAGAACATTGCTTTTATATCACACAGATCTGCCAGTCACCTTTTTGTTGAGAGGGAAGTTTTCGGTTGGCTTTGAGGATGATGTTAATAGTGTCTCTCTCAAGAAGAAAAGATCTCTAAAATTCTATGAATTTTTTTGTATTGAGTAAAATTGATTGTATTTTGTGCAACAGATATCTCAGAAGACAACACTGATCTTTCATTGAAATACTTCTTATTTTGCTTTGGTCCAGCTGGTATGTGGTGGTTGATGGTGACTTGAGACGTTTATTGTTAACTAATTTTGAAAATGTGATCTATTCCTTTTTCTGAAAACTAGTTGCTCTAGCCTTCCATTTCAGTGAAAGAATAAAACAATATTTTTGACACACTGTGTCATTATTCTAACGTACGAAAACTACCATCTTTTGGCAAAGCAGTCCAGTGTTTCAGTTAACATTTTGCCGTGAACACAGATAACAACCAGGAGATGTTTTGAATGGTGCATCCATTCTATTATAGAGACAGGGTTCCTCGGTCTCATCCATACAGAGTTGTTTGCCTCTGTGGGAGCAAGATGCTGCTTGACGGTATCCAGGAGGAATCTCTGGAGCAGATGTACTCTGCAGTGTGATGGTGATGCTCTGATTGGCATGCCAGCTGAACAGCATGACTTACTGAGACAGCTCCTCATACAGCATTCCTTTCTCTGTAATAGAAATTTTCGCTTTCAGATTGTTTTGGCTGAGCTATTTAGAACAGGGGTGCCCAAACTTTTCAGGCTGCCAGCTGGTCATGTAGTTGAGGGAGCTGGTAACCATGGCCTGGGGACCGGATCTAGCCCCCAACACAAATTCATCTGGCCCGCGAAGCCCTCATCACTCTTGGAATCGGAAGTAAACCATGCCCCTACGGGCGTGTTTTACTTCCGCTTCCAGAAGCGATGGGGGCTTTGCAGGCTGGATGAATTGGCATCGGGGGCGGATCCAGCCCCTGGGCCATAGTTTGGGCATCCCTGATTTAGAAGAATACCACTTCCATTTTGGAGAGGATGTAAGAAATCGGTATCAGTATTAAGCAAGTGCTTCTCTCCTGCCATTGGGAATCTAGAGAAATTCCTGTACAGATTATTGGATGGTCTTTCTATAGAGAACTACCTTTATCAACAGTCTCGTTCACTCCAGATGTATTGCACTGCAGTTTCCAGACACCATAGCCAGCAATTGGAGATTTTGAGACTTGATGATCTAGTATCTGAAAGACCAAAGATTGTCAATGACAGTTCTACAAAGAATCACCTTGCCCAGCATCATCTTGGCCAATTCACTAACCACCAGACTTACTCTCTTTGTCAGCTGCCCTTTGAAAAGAGCTGTATGGCACAGTTATTTCTTCTGAGTCTCAGCTAGACATGAAACTGCCAAAATGAAGGCACCTTTTGGTGAGTTCATTCTGCAGTTCCTTTTGCCTGACCTAGTTTGAGAAAGATTAGCTGGCAACACAAGGTTGCCATTACCAGAGTCAAGAATACCACAATCTTTGAGGAGGCTCTTGCTGTGTACCACTACTTATGATCCAGACAAAATCACTACATCCCACACACACACACACATATACAGAAGATAAATCATGGTTTGTTACAGTGTGCATTTCAAGTCATTTTTAACAATGAGAATTAACTTTAAGGACAGTTTTAAGAGAGGTGATTGAAATAAATTGATTTGCAAAAAAATACACTCGGCATATTGTCAAAGTGGAGTAGATTCCCAAAGTGATATTTTATTAATCTACTGGCCATGTTTTCCTCTTGGCCAAGTTATTCATCAAACATTAGATTGCCATGGAAGACAGCTTAATTGTGTCCTTACCAATTATAATCTTGGTTTGGACTTATTTCAAGCAGTAAACAACCCATTTAACAGATCAACTCTCAAGACCTCTGTTTTGTTCTAAACTGTTTGATCCGTGACTAATTCAAAAATGTGCACCTACTGTATTGACTGAGCTTGTAGAGAAGGCAATGACAGATCCATAACGTGAAAGTACTCTTCAATCTCCAGAAGTTTCTTGGACTTTATTTAAAATTCTGGTTAATAACTTTTGTAACTTACAAAACCCGTCAAAATAAATACAACTGTAACATGGATTGTCTTGTGAAGCATGGTTTCTAACAGGAAAAGCTTCCAGAATCTTAACACTCAGAATAGAAGAAGGCAAGCTGGAGAATGACAACGTTGGCTTAGGCTTGGTCCTTCTGTATGAAAAGGTCTACACCCTCCCCCCTCACACCCAATCGTATGGTCCCTTAGTACTCAAGTTGAAAAGACAGTTTGGAGTAGAGGTGCTTGTATAGCAGCTTCATTGTTCACCAATAATCAAACTTTACACTGCTGGAGGACGTGGTAAAGTCATTCCTCTCTTAGCTGGAGTCAAGGATGCTGAGGTCAATCTTGAAATAGACATAAGGGTAGTAATCTTGACTACTTAGCTGTAAGCCAGGGATGTCCATAGAGGTCTGGGGGGGAAATAGCAAAAATTGCATAAGATAATGTAATTTTCCAGTAGGTTTTTAGGACACAGTAGTAAGTTTCAATGATGGGGGCTTTTACTCTGTAAATTTCAGCCTTCTATTGTATTGATAGCTTTGGATATCCAATGGCAAATCCCCATCTATGCAGTTAAGTTGCCGCCTTGTGGTGGGGGTACCTGGATCTCGAACTGCTGACTTACTGACCTTCCAGCTAACAAAGTGAGCTTCTTATCCACTGAGCCACCGCTGAACTGTGCCTTGCTTTAGGTAAAAGGTATTAATAAAAATGGTGGTATATCAAGCAGCTCATGAATTTCCAGAAGATTCTTCTTCTAAATACAAACTCCCCAGGTAAAATGCTGGAAGGATGGTGTTTACATTTGGAAGTTGTTGACAGTGTGGAGAATCCACCAACAGAAGTCAAAATATGGGAAAGACACGCCATCATGGGACTTGGTGAAATAAAGCTCCAGTTCTTTTTAAAAGTGAAAGGTGTGACATCTCAAGTCGTGTTAATCATGTTCAGGGGAGCTCAGGAAGCCTTTGACAATCTTTACTTTTCAAAAAATGTGTAGCTGTATTTCACACCCTCTACTCTTGTAGTTAGGTAGCAGATGCTTGGTTGACAGCTTTTTAGAAAACCTGTTCTGGCCTGTGATTTTAAAAAGGCTCTACTTTCATCCTTGTCAATACCCGTAAGAGCATGAAGTACAGCACAAGCCACCACTTTCTGTAACTTTAATATTTCTCAGGCATTCAAGGATGTAACACCCTGTAACTAAAGGATATCTAAAAATTGCATCATAAAAGGAGTGATGCTATCCCTTACCAAGTTATAATATTAGTTTATCGTGCCTTTGTTTGACAGAGGGAAAATAATTCCACACAACCAGTTGCTGGTAACTAGTTAATTCCACTACCGGAATCTAACCAGAATACTTCTCTGGCTGTTTCACTTTAGTTTTTCAAAACATGCTCATCTACCTTCTGATGAGACACCGAAAACAGGCTCCTTGGGTAGTCAACTATGTAGCCTATCACCTCACCACTCAAGTTGAGTAAAATACAAGATTGTAAATGCCATATTAAAGTAAGCTGATAGATCTGGCTATGTTTGAAGTACAGGGAGTATATGGTTATTGATGTGAGAAAAGATTGTATGAATATAATTATTGTGAGAGGTTTGTGCCATTTGAAGCTGCAAATATCCATTTAAATGGAAAAGCAAAAGTGATGAAAATTTCACCATACGATATTGTTGGATGTGTTCAAGTCAGAACTGACTTACAAGGGCTCTCAAAGTAACTGAGGTACTTAAGGAGTTGTTTTACCAGTTCCATACCTCCCAGTGAGCTTCTGTGGCTGAGGAAGGATTTGAACTCATTCCACCTGAGCTCTAGTCTGTCACTACTATACCACACTGGGTACCTATACTGCTGGATAAAACAGCCAAAATAAATGTGTTAAAATATCTATGGCAAGTGTACAATATAGGATGCAATGTAATATGACAACGTAGCATATATGATATGGCCATCCAATGTTGATCACCTCTGTAGTTTGGTGACAAGAGAAGTCCCTTACAGTCAATTGCTAGTAAGGTACGGTAAAGGTCTCCCTTGAAAGTCAGTCATATCCAACTCTACGGTGCAGTGCTCAACTCCGTTTATAGCAAAAGAGCCAGCGCTGTCTGCATCTGCAAACATTTCCATGGTCATGTGGCAGGTATGACTAGGCACTGGAGTGTACAAAGTGCTATTACCTTTCCCACAAAGGTAAAGGTTTCCCTTGCTCGAAAGCCAGTTGTATCCAACTCTAGGGTTCAGTGTTCATCTCTGTTTCAAAGCCGAAGAGCCAGCGCTGTATGCTTCTGCAGACGTTTCTGTGGTCATGTGGCAGGCATGACTAAATACCAGAGTGCACGGAACACTGTTACCTTCCCACCGAAGTGGTCCCTATTTATCTACTTGCAATTTCTTGCTTTCAAACTCCTAGGCTGGCAGGAGCTAGGACAGACAACGGAGACTAGCCCTGTCATGCAACACACTGGTCTCAAACTGCTGACCTGCCAACATTCCAGTCATCAAGTTCAGTATCTCAACCATTAAGCCATCACAGTCCCCATTAATTGGTACTATAAATGGCCAAATCAAGATCTAAAAGTCAAGCCAGAAATCTAGTCCCATTTTGCAACAATCAGCAGTGTGATTCCAAACTTAAGAGGGCTAGAAAAGATATAAGAAAAATATCAAGAGAGATTCCGTTGGATAAATACCTTCTGGGTCTGTAAGGAGGATGCTGGGCACCGAACAAAACTGCCATCTTGGTTTGAAAGTGAATACTGTACTTACATCCATTATACTTGCAGCTGCAACTTCATCCAGATGTTTGAAGACTGCATTAAGGACCTCTCTCAGCTTCTTTGCAGATCTCTTATTGGGCTGAAGGAGCATTGCCTGAAAATTCACTGGCAGCCCATACCTTTGGTAAAATTTAAAGAAACGGAGAAAGGTGTCAACAAGCACATAAAGGATAGCATTCAGTGAAAAATGCTGCTTATTTCAACAATTTGCATCTACTCCCTTTATCCTGCTGCTTCCAGAATAAGATTCCTCTTTCAGTGCAGAAATTTCTTATTTACAAGCTGAAGTTAAAGGCGCATAATTATTGTTTCTTTTTATTAATGAGAACACCCAGTTTGCTTAACTGTCATCAGGTTCCTTCCCTCTGTGGTTTTAAAAAGTACCTCCAGCCAAGGCACTTTCAATCTGTTTGATTTCAAAAGTACCATCTCAGATCTTTTCCAATTAAATCAGTGGGATCCTGAAAGCATCCACCTTGGATTGTACACTGATTTAAGGCAGTTGATTCCTAATGGGTGGAATATAAATGTAACAAATAAATAAATTCACCCACTTACCTGAGGACAGACTCAGAGAAAACTCTAAGAGCCTTGATATGAATCCAAGCCACAAAAGCTTCACTGAAGTTCACTTTTAACCAGCGCAATAGCGGGCCCTTTAATGAGAAAAAAGTAGGCACGTTGTACCATTTTATTATTTAGAAATAGACTAAGTAATACTAGTAATACATGCATGAAACACCTGTTTTGTTCTGGAAATAAAATTTGTTGAAGTCTGGTTTCAGGACTCCCCTATGATACTAATACATCTGTCCATGCATGCTGTTCCTTATGCCATCCCCACGTGGGAATGAGGTTGGTCCATGCATTAGGCTAAATATGGGTAGAACATGAGGAATTGTTTAAAAGGCAATTCATCAATTACTGATGTTCTTGAATTGCAGCTCCCAGAATTCTTGACCATTGACCATACTACCAGGAACTTCTGGATCTAGTAATCCTATCATGGTTGAGAACCATGGGTTTTATTATTATATTGGCCACCATAACTGGGGCCACTTCCCTGTCTAAGACCTAGGAATCTCCCTTGGGCATATTCCAACCCTTTAATGGCTGGATTAGGCCCACTGACAAAAGATTCTCCATTAAACCAACCTAAAACAACAGTGCCTTGAATACCCTTCAAATGTCAAGGAGATGCCAAGAGGGAATAGCATCTTATCTCCACTGCCACTAGGGCACAGGCCTATTTCCTTTTAATTATAAATGGCTAAAAACCATGGATGCATTCCACAGTACTAGAAGAGAGGCGAGCGAAAGCATTTTAAGAAATCAAATAAACTGCAGAGGGAGCAGAGGAGAATACCCATAGGGTGGAAAGGGGAGCAGGACAGCATTGGTTATGCTTGAGATTCACAGTCTCTCTGAGGGCTTTTAAAACAGGGTGTTACACTGGAATAACATTCAGCCTTTTCAGATAAACACAATAAGGCAGGCAAAGGAAATCTGTCACAGAGAAAGGAGAGGGAGGTAGAAGGGACTCATTTCTCAGTGGCCTTACAGGCCCTAGACAATTGATAAATGTGATCTTTGTGCAATTACTGCTCCATGCAGCACTCCAGATGGTAACTAGCAGAGGTGTGGAATCTGAGCACTGCTCCTATGAAAAATGATATCAAAACACAGTTTGCTAAACAATTGCAGCTAACAGTTTAATTGGCACTGTTAAGTACATGTACCTATGAAGATTTAATTCCTCTCTTGACCTCACTGTCTCCAGTTTCCCCCAGCCATGTGTAGCATATGTAGAAATGCTACCTGACAGGCACTCGAGGAGGTGGGCTCATGTGGCACCTGTTCATCCCTTCCTTCTTTTATGTCCAGATCAAACTTTGGACTGCCAAAATGAAGCCACTTTCTTGGCTTTGTCGTTGGGTCAAAATTAAATCTTCATAGGTACATGTTTCTGGTAGTAATTGGCAGACGAGTAAATGAGCCCAATTCTGTATCTCTCCACATTCAGACAGCATGTTGTTGCCCACCAGGTAGCACCCACTTGAGCATGTTGGTCTTGCAGTTAGCCACTCCAGCCCTCAGCCTATTCACGGTCCTCCAAGTGATGTAAGGAATGTCAAGTTCCTCAGCTATATCCTCCTTTAATGTTATTCCTTGTCAAGTGAGCTCCTTCCTCCATCTTCTAATTTGGTTTTGCTCTTGTGTACCCTCAAGAATGTTTGTTCTTGCCATAAAGCTCTTCCTGGATCTAAGGTGGTAGACTTGAGACACATATCCATTCTAAGGATATTGAGGGTCATTCTCTTGCTTAGTTCTCTCAGTGTCCGCTGCTACTTCTCTCCTTATCTTAGGTGGAGCGATACCAAGAAGAGGGTATATTTTCTCAACTGATGGTTTGAGGCATCCTGTGACTATATGCATGGCTTCATTAACTTGTTTCATGTGTATGTGTGGATGCACTCCATACTGGAGCAGCATACTCTGCCACAGAGACACTCAGGGCCAAAACTTATGCATGTCATGTGGTTAAGTTCCCCATTTAAAGTTTGTTTGTTTTTTCATCTTTAAAAGCACAACAGAACTCATTGTTGTTTCAAACTATAGTTTGTAACCTCACATTTTTTAAAAAAAATCCTAAACATACTTTTAAAAGTTCCTTCTGGGTATCCATATCCATTTAGCCTGACTGTCATCTTTGGGTAATATTACACTCCCCGGCTGTTATTTTCTCTCTCATTCTCCATTAAGGCAAAATGCCTGGTTACCAGCATTCTGCTGCTGACAAAATAGGCAGTCACCCATGTGATTGTTATGCAGAAAGTTCGCAAAACGATACTCACATATTGTTGCTTCTTATCAGAAGCTAACTTCCTCATTTCTTCCTTTTCACACTTCAGTTCTTTCTCATCAAAACAGAATTCCCGCACCATGAACCTTAAAGCAAAGGAAAAGGTGTTGAGGCTTAGCAGCTGTGCCTCACTAAGCTTACACATTCAAAATGCCATTGCCAGGTCTCTCTATGGTGTCTGTATGCTTAAAAAAAAAGACTAGCTAAAAATGTTGCCATGAAGCAAAGACAAGCCATGGCAATACAGCAATTCTCACAAGGATCTATCTTAAACGTTTCCCAAGAGCTCTTGTACCCATTAGTAAACCTTTTTTTTCCCCAGGCATGACATACCTGTAGACCCACCATTGTATGTTAGTGCTAGAGAGATTCATTAGGTTTAGAGACAAAGTCTAAACAGGATGAATCTGTCCTTGTGCAACCAATCTATCCCCTCTTTCCTTCATAATGTAGTGTCATTTTAGCATCATGGAAGCTCATTGCAACCTGCTGAGTTGAAGCTTTAGTCCCAGTCCAGCTAGAGATGCACAGTGACTGTCTTGTTCAACTACAATCCTGGTTATAATTTGTCACTGAACCACATCCAAATAATCATACATGAGATTATGTCAGGTAGTTGAAAATGAGGAGGCTTAAGATAGTTACAGTTAAAATGTGCAATAAACAATAATAAATATTACTACAATATTATCATTTATTCTACATTTTAATATTGATATTGTTGTTATGAGTTGCAATTTATATGTATAGCTTCACACAAAAATACGTTGGTAAATTGTTTAGGGTAATTCTTACAAATTGAATAAAAACAAACAAGCAAAGTGACTTGAAACCAGTTTTATTGCCAGCATGGCTTCTTGACTCTCCAGGCTTGTGTTGATCTATGAGAAAGCTCAACATCCTTTGCTCAATAACTCAATTTGTAGAGCTACCATATCCTGTATTCATGAGCTAGGGGCATGACATTTAAGGCATTTTATTAATAAGCCTAAAATATGCTTATCTAGATAAAGTGAATAGAATTGTCTAGAATGTACATTATATTTAAAAATAACAAGCCTCTGTTTCCTGCTCCTCATTACTAACATTGTATCTTGTACATATATGCAACTGAACTGAGGGTGTAAATGTGCTCTCAAACAGTACTGAGACTAGATTAAAATGCTTAACAGAGGAGTACCTTGGAAAAGGCACGTTGTGAATATCAAGTCATGCTTATTTGTTGGTTTTTTTTAAAAAAACCTCACAAGTGGAAACATCATAACATTTTGCTTTTAATTTAATGAAGGCCAAACAGCTGAAGAAATCTGCTCTATTCTTCTTCTACTTTATAACCAATCAGTAATCAGAAATAAGGAGCCTGGGAAAACTTTGCAGTGAAATGAGCTTTTTTTGTACAGATTTTGCACAAAGCAGGGCTTTTGAAGATGGTCCATGTTTTTCCACATTTATATTTGTAATTAAACATATATTAAGTTTCTGAACATTAATAACAGCAAAGTTAAGTTTTTGAGCTCATTAATGATGAATAAAAGAAATTAACTTCTTTCTCTATTTCTAATTCTAATATTTAACGTTCTCAATGTAAGTAAAAAAATCAGGAACATTGATATAACCATGCCAACATGTTCCTGCTTTTCATTTCATAGGGTAAGTAGGGATTTTCTATGTGGTTACTACTTCTTCCTGAGATGCTAACAAAAAATTAAAAGTACAGTACTTGTTTTCCCTGGCTTTCGCTTTAAAGTCATCTATCACTTTTCGGAAGAGGGTTACAGTGAAAAGTCCTCCCTCCACATCCTCCGCAATCATCCTGTAGGAACAAAACACATTTATTCATTGATGTTTGCTTTCAAATATAATGCCTTTCTGCATTAGACAAACAAAGCAACCAACAATATTTCATAACATTTAAAAAACACCCAATACAGGGAGAAGTCCAGGAAACAGCTACACCTAAGACGCAGGCAGGCTAGAGCGAAGCACCAAAGAAGGCTACCAGCTGATACTGCAAATAAGCAAGCTTCTTGCAGCCTGCCAGTGTCAGCACAACTCCTGTGCGAAGACTGACATCCTGTTTGACTCCAGACTGCCTGCCTAGACCCTGACAGACCCTGACCTGCCTGCTGTGACCCTGACTTCTCTGCCAACCCTGATGATGCCCCTGAACACTCTTTGGATTAGAGTAGTACTCTAAACAGACCTCAGCTTGCCTTTTGGACTTTGATATCTGGACTATCCTCAAACAAGACTCTCTGTGTAGCACCACCATGCAGTGACCGTGTCTGCCCGGGTGGGTCAGCACATTCAGTAACCTTCGCACCCTTCTGGTGGCCTGAGGTGAAAGAGAACTTTAGGAGTCCTAACCAAAAAAATGTAGAAGTCCTAACAAAAAAAGGCATTCTGTCACCTGGGAAACTAAAGGTTAAGCGCAACATGCAGATATCACTTATTTATTAGTGACATTTCTGTCTTGCATTTCTTCGAATGAGCTGAGGACAGCAAACAATGCTCCCTCCTTACTATATCCTCACAATAACCCTGTGACTGGCCTAAAGTCACAAAGTACTGTATGTCCTATGGCTCCATAGCAACCTGAACAAGATCTCCTGTGTTCTGGTCTAATCGCTACAAAACACCCTATTTAAAATAAGAATGACAACTTAAAGCATTGCATCTCCTGAAATGTGCAATTCTTTAAAATTACTAAAGGTCTGGGATCCCTGGTTTTCCATTCCAGGGGTCACTCTACCCTTCTCAGTAAATTTTACTTCCTGTTCACCTCCAATCCTAAAACTCAGGCCAAGAACATACCAAAGTGAAATCTTCATATCACATTTTTTTAAAAGCCTCATCAGAGCAAGAGATGCAGACAGGACAAAACAAGGCAGGTTTTTTAAATGCCTTTTTAAAATCCCATTATCTGAAACATAATTGAAAACCAAAATGCTCAGTTCTACACTTGGCTGTCAGGGCACTCTAGTGGAAGCTGCCCACTGACAAGAAGAAATCCGTAAATGGATGCTAATAATCATCCAACACAAACGTGGACATGAGAACAAGACTCAAGACAACATTTGTAAGACTTGCCTTACAACATTGATCAGAGAAATTGAAGTTTTGAATCTTGCTTACTTTGTAGAGCGGGGAACCACCATGTCAGAAAGTGATTCGTACGTTTTCTGCCACTGTACGTAGCTTGACCTGAAGATGAAAGATTTGTTTGTATAGGGGGGAAATTGGTTTTTAACATAACTGTTAATCTCCTTACACAATTCCATCCAGGTTGTTAACATTTTACTGCTAAGTTGATGAATAGCAAAACAACTGCCATCCAAGATTTGAACCTGTTTGTGCATATTTCATACCATGCTTGAGGTATCAAGATCAGGATGGTGAGCTCTTACTTTTGCTGTTGTGTTTCTTAGATTTCTAATGTTACAACGCCAAAGGTCTAACTAGCAGGACTAGTCCTCCCTTTAGATGTCTTCACAAGCCATGGTGAACCAAGAGCTGAGGATTCACCTCTTCCCTTTGGAGGGCCCTTAACTGTCTGTGGGTCACATTACTTCCCCCCAGCTCTCCAGAGTCAGCGGCTTCAAAAATGCCTGGTTTCCTCAGACCCAAGCCAAGAATTTGAAGCAGATACTGTAATCTGAATCGTATTTCTTTAAATTTATATACCACCCTTCTGGCAGAAAGTTTTTCTTACTTGGGAACAACAACAAGAAGAGTGATGAGATATTCAGAATTCAACACAAAGTCTTCTTTGTTCACGATATCTGTTAGTGTGCGTGTCAAAAGATTGCCCCTAAGAAAAAAAGAAAAATATTATCCATATTAGGACATGTATTACCTAGTGCTGATTCTTTAATAATGTTTGCTTCCGGAAATGGTTATACAGTACTTGTACAGTAATAAAAAATAAGCTAATAGCTTGATGGTGTTTGTGTTGCTACCATTTCAGGACCTCATTTCCCCCATTAAAGTAAGACAAACCTCACCATCAGATCAACCAAATCATCATCATCAGTTATAAGGCTAATCTCCAGTGTACCCAACACATGAGGCTACCGTTGTATCAAGTAAATATGCCAATATCTACACAAATGCTATCCACTGCTATTTATGTATACTTAATATATACATACACATTTTTTCTCTCCAGATTCTGGAGATTTCCTTTGATGTTGTTGTAGACAGCTGCTCGGCTTTTCAAGTCTGTTTCTATTTGTGTGATTTGCTAAACACAAAAGGGGAGAAAAGTCCAGTTAAGCAATAGATCCTACATGTAATTACAACTAGCAGTTTTACATAATACCACAAATGCAAAGAATCTACAGTAAAGGTGAATTGTGTTGGTAGATCTACCAGGTACCTTGGAGCCAAACATAAATGCAAAGAATCTACAGTAAAGGTGCACTTAAATGCACTCTTTTTCCTGCTGCTCCAATCATGGTACTCGCTTTGAAGAAGAAGAACCCAACATCCCTTGTGTTATTTGAACTCCTCCCACCCTCAAAACATGAACCTTAAATGTAAATGAACAGACAGGAATTATGCCACAACTGTAGTGCTAGGTTTGCTAACACTGCAGTCAAAGTTAGAAGAGACTTGCATGCTGCTTCTAGGGCTACTGTTCATTATTTCTCTGTACTGTGCTACATGAGATTGCATTAATATGAAATGCAAAACCTTTTGGTACATATAGGATTGGTTCCAGACTCTGCAGTCAAGTTTAGAGGAAGCCCACTGAAATCAATGGGAGAAATATTGGCCATGGCCGCATCAGGTTTCTTTGCTGTCTATGGGTGTACTCCAAGCATGAACACATCCTGGCCCTACCCATAGTCCCCATTTGTTTCTGTGAAAGTAATGCACAGAACTCTCAGGGTCTCTAAGATGAAAATGATGACCCTGTATTGCCCAGTCCTGAACACCAGCTTTTGTGTGAGTTTCTTTAAAAAAAAGTGTTGGGGGAGGGGGGGACAAGTTGAGAGGAAGAATGGGACAAAAAGTATAATACTACCTTTGCTAATGCTTCTGAAATATTCTTCAGTGGCAGTTTTATAGGATACTTAGCCATGTCCCATTCAAACTTTGTCAGGTAACTAATCAAGTCAACTGAAAAGACATGAATAAATCCAGTAAGTAGTACATCTACGATTAATGCACAGCTTTAGTGAGCATTATTCTAAAGGCACAGTCTAAACCAGGGGTAGGCAACCTATGGCCTATGGGCCGGAACTGACCCACACCACCAAACCGACCCACACCACCACCCCCTGCCCTTGCTCCAACCAGCTGAGGGAATTGGCTGTGGATTCGTTTACGGCTGTTATAAACAGCGGGGGGGGGGGGGGACACCAGTCCACCCCCACCCCCCTTTCAACTGTATGAAGGAGTATGACCCGGCCCCTGACGTACAAAGGTTGGCAACCTCTGGTCTAAACCAATATAATGGCTTGCATCTTAACATCTGGTTTTACTTCTATCTTTTCACTACCATATTCCTGTGCAGGTGTCCATTTACAAACACATTTGATTAATGAATGGCAATTTACTGGTAAGGTTTACATAATTTTTCTTACACAAGCATCAATCGGCAGTAGGATTCTCATTTTCTCAAATACAGAACCTTCAATCCTATGCAATGTTGTTTAAAAGAAAACCTCTACAGGTATTTGCAAAATTAGACAGGTTTAAAAATGTGCTAACTGGTTTGGATCCTTTTGTAGTTTGGTATGTTTTGAGATTTTGTGATGAGGATGCCGTGTTTACACAACCAAGATGCAAAGGGAACCTGTTTATTCCTCCCAGAGACCTACCACCAAACAAAAGCCAGCTAACAAGCATTGTGAGAAACTACAAAACAGCTTGAAGAATAAACATACATAGGTAAGGCAGCCTGTTTTGTTTCTAAAACGTATGATCATCATCATAGGTATCTTAAACCAGCATGAGACTAAAATCTTAACTAGTGGGATCTAAACCCACAGTGTCTAGCCTGGGGCGTAGCTACCGCCGTATCTGCCATATCAATTATACGGGGGGCCCGGGCCATGGGGCCCTCCAACGTGCGTAAGCAAAAATTAATAAAAACTTCCCAAAAAAAATTTTGTTTCACAAATGACAAAAGTCAAAAAAAGCAATTTCTTTTTTTCCCGCGTAAAGCGTGCGTTCAAAAGTTGGCAATACCCTACATCGGTTATCGCGGGCTGCGGGATTTCCCCGTTTAAGTCATTTACTTCAACGGGGGAATCCCACAATAATCGATGTACATACGATACGATGATAAACCACGGACGGAGAGCAGTGTTTATTGATAAATAATTATGATGAATAAATATTTCTTTTAATTTTATGCAATTTTTTTCTTTTGTGAGAAATCTTTACCCTTCCTAAGGGCCCCCAAACAAATTTTTATACGTGGCCCCGCCAAGGCACGCTAAGCTTCTGTGTCTAGCCAAAAGTTTATAAGCAGGATAGGAGGACAATAAACGCTGTGGCTCAGGCTTCTTATCAACCAATCTTGAGAAGCATATTACTTCTGATCTTGGAGGGAATACACAATGAAGCCATCATGGCGAATGACAACTGCTTTACCCTCCATGGAGTTACTTGCCTACTCCCCCTTTAAAGGCATGTAACCTTAGGTGGCCATCAGGATATCTTAAGCTAGGGAATTCCACAATTTGTCTATGTCCTGTGTGAGGAAATACTTCCTTTTGTCTCTCTTTCACCTACCACCATTCAGGCAATGGGAGATGACCTGCCTTATATTTATACAGTCTGTATTCTCCTGAGTTAAGTGCCTGGACCAAAAACACTGGAAAAAACAGGTAGGAAGTTTAATCTCTTGAAGACAGAAACATGCACCTACCTGGGTTTTTTAAAATCATCTCAGAAGCACACAAAGGTGCTTTCTGGGTCAAAAGGATTTTTGCTGGAGGAACTTGCTCAGGGGATGCCCAAATGAGGCTCCTTTCATGTCCCCAAGATCTTCTCCCACTGATGTGGTCCCTATTTATCTACTTGCAATTTCTTGCTTTTGAACTGCTAGGCTAGGCTGGCAGGAGCTGGGACAGAGACGGGTGTTCATTCCATCATGCAGTACTCAGGACTTGAACTGACAATCTTCTTAACCACTGAGCCACCGCAGTCCCTTATATTGGTTTAGACCAGGGGTTGCACTCCCATCTTCATTTTAAATCCCAAATGTGTAGTTAAATGACATGTGACGTTAAACCGCTATTTAAACTAGGTATGACCTTAAACTGTTGCTATAATGTTGAGAAGAACTCACAGCATTCCAGATTTTCTGCATTCTGGCACTGGCAGTCAAAGATTGAGAAAGATGGTGAAGGACAAGAATGTTGTGGCATCACATGACAATATAATGTCTTGTGGAGGAAGAGTCAAAATATTTTGTCCATATGTTTCAACAGCAGCTCCGTGTTTCTGCTTCCTGTCCTATCTAGTTTGGCAGGGGAGCAAATTTCTACCCTGTCTGCAAGAACATGTTTGTGTCAAATGAAAATTATCCTGAGAACACAGATAATGCCATCAAATTACAAAGCATATAGATCACAAAGAATACAGATGTGAGCAAGAAGTGTGACAACCATACAGTCCCTGCACCATCTTGTTAGGCATGCAAAGAGGTTAGAAGGAAAGAAGGGGGAAAACAACAGAGGAGGCGAAATTGCTGTTATCTGAGTCATAGGGAGGTGGTGATCGAGCTACGAGGTTGTTACTAGAGAAATCCGTCGTAACCTGATCACTGTACCCCTACAGCCAGAGTCAGGGTTAACACTCTCATTAAACACAACACTCCATGCTTGCACACAACTACCACCAGTACTCAGGTCTGTCATTAACCACAACAGAGCATGCTTGCAAAAAGACAACTGTCACCCATACTTGACATACTCTTTAGACATTTGATATTCGTCACACCTGAAATATAATAAGCATGGTTATTACACTTGTGAACGATACTCGGTTTATTGACATGTGTGCAACTGGTCTGGTCTTTCCCTTTCCTCTTTCCCTTAGCATTTCCACACAAAATTAAAAAGGGGTTTCTGCCACTCAGCTCTAGAAAGAGTGCCTCGCTTAGAGACTTAACTAGCTTAAAGAGCAGAATTTTCTCTGAACGGTCACTTCGCTTAACAGCTAAAACCAACTAAAAACTTCCTTAACAATTAAATCGGGGTTCGCAATCCCCCCCCCCCGGGCCAGAAGTCACAACTAGTCATTTACAATGGTGTTTTGCTTAAAGAGCAAACCCGCTTAAAGAGCAATCTTGTGGAATGCATTATGCTCTTTAAGCGAGGTACCACTGTACGGTTAAAAAAAGAAGCAGCAGCGCAAACACTACCGTAAAAACTCTAAAACATACGTATGACCTTGTCTTGTTTTAAGGATAACCTAACAGTAGTAAAAGTTACTGGTCAACAGGTCCTGTACATAAAGCATGAACCAGAATGACGCAAGAGGATGCATTTAATTTCCTCTTACCTTGTCTTCCAGTATGGCTCTAAGATAAATGCTCTGCTAAAGCCACTCTTCCTGTTTGCCAAAGCTACCACCCGCTTGATACAAAATATGCAGCACCCAGAAAGTAAACATAGGGATCCATCGCTGCTTGTGTGTCCATCCCATTAGGAAAAGCTACAAGTCTGGCTAGTCAGTGTGGTGTAGCAGACAGAGCAACAGACCAGGTCTCGGGAGATCTAGGTTCAAATCCCTGCACAGCCACGAAAGTTCACTGGGGAGGAGCAATTAAAAAATCACCCCTTGAATACCTCACATACCTAAAAATACCCTTTAGGGCAGGGGTTCCCAACCTAAGGCCTGTGGGTCAGATCTGGCCCACAGCAGCATTTCATGTGGCCCCCAGCCCTCCAATGGCATTTGAGAAACAAAATGGCCACCCCTTTGAAGCTGGAGGAACAAAATAGCCACTCCCATCATGCAGGCAGGGCAAAACGGCCGTCCGTCCCTCAAAGCTGACTGAGAGAGTGTGACCCGGCCCCTGGCTTGAAAAGGTTGGGAACACCTGCTTTAGGGTCACCAGAAGCTCACAATGACTAAGCAGCACAAAAAGAAGAACAAAATGACTGGCAATGTGGTAAGAGAAGTGAATAGTCATTTCTGTGAGTCTGAAATCTCAGGGAAACAGTCACAAGTATCTTATTCATACAAAGAAAAAGAGGAAGAAAATCAAACTGGATCCTATTCCAAGAACAGTAAGAATTCTGTTCCGCCAAAACTGTTCCGCTGACTGCTTGGAAGAATTCTTTACTGAAAAGCAGGCACAGCCCAGTTTCACAGCATCTGTGTAGTAGATTCATCTCAGCTTTTTGTTCTAGAAACTGGATGACATATGACACACACACACACACCAAAAGGAACACAAATAAACCTTCCCAGTAACATCCAGTTATTGAAACTTGCACCTACCTCCATTTGCCAGCAGGTTTTCCTGAACTTTATCTTTTGAGTCTTCTAAAACTTCTCCAATATATTGGGCAATCTTCTTTATGACACTGAGTACATGTAAAGAAGAGTTACAGACAATTACAGACAATTAAATCAGAGATGAACTGGCAGCAAAAATATTAAAAAGAACAAAATCCATCTTTGAGTCACTAAGCTCTCAGATAGGTGTAGCAGCCAGTTCTTATTCTTACTATTGGCCAGAGCTGATCCAAAGGGGAGAACAAGAACTGGCTTTCGAAATCAACGTAGCATTGTGTTACAATAATTTAGTGTCAGAAATTATTCTGGATTGAAAGGATTTTTGTGGGAGAAATTCCACTCAGGGAATGCCCAAATGAGGCACCTTTCATGTCCCCAAGAGCTGGGATAGAGGCAGGCACTCAATCTGTTATAGAGTACCCAGGTCTCGAACTGCTGACTTGTTAGCCTTCCAGTTAACAAGGCGAGCTTCTTAACCACTGAGCTACCACAGTATTGTGTTGGGGGAAAGCACACAGGGAATTTCAATGAGTAAAGGGTCTTCCAGGTGACACATTTGCCTCCTGCCCTAATTTTTGTTACTTGTTGTCAAAGAAGCACACAATTTACTGGGATTTCTGTGCCATCTTCTATTTAAAAACCCACGTCTTAAGAGGTGCTTCTCTTAAGAGATCTTTAAGAAATCTTTCATGAAAATAAAGACAATAAATCCACTTTCTTGCTGTAGCTGTTATATGCTGGCTCACCTCTCTAGCACCAGACAGAGGGCCTTTTCGGTGGCCGCTCGACTGACCTCTGCCTCAAATCAGAATTGTTAGCATTCAGGAAAGGCCGGAAGACCTGGCTGGCCCAGCAGGTGTGGAGTGCCGCAATGGGAGCAGCGCCCCCCTCCCCCAGCTCATATGACTAATCTAAATAACTACTGGGGACTTTAGTTTAACTGTCTAAGGACGTTTTAATAAGGTGTGTTTTAACTGTCTAAGTGTTCTGATTTTAGTTATAATGTTGCCACTTGATTTTGTACTGTGATTGTCGTTTTTGTTGACTGTAAGTCACCCTAAGTCACCATGGTGAGCGGGCGGCGATATAAGTCTAAATAATAAAATTTATTCTGCTTCTTCGAGTGCTGTATCTGATTCCAAATATTGGCTATCCTCATGGATTGTTATGGGGACAATATAACCTCCCATTTGCTTTTTGCGTCGCAGTATCACACCCGTACACTGATCCAGCTCCGTGAGTCACTCTCTGGCCCAGAACCTTTTTGGCACACAAAGTCCTCATCGGCCCCAAGCCAGTATTGATGAAGCTGCTGCCCTCCATCAAGATGGATTCAAGAGGGATTTAATCCTCTTGGGGACCATCACCCTTCCCTGTGGACTTTGGCACCCAAGGCCATTATTTCTTAGCCTTGTCAGGTTAGTTAACCTCTGCCTGATGATCAGCATTGAGTCGCTGGCTGTAGGGTCTACACCAGTGATGGTGAACCTTGGCACTCCAGCTGTTTTTCAACTTAAATTCCCAGAAACCCAAGCCAGCACTCCTGCTGATCAGAGCTTCTGGAAATTGAACTTCAAGAACAGCTGGAGTGCCAAGGTTCACCATCACTGGTCTACACTATTACCATTGCAGAATAACCTGGCCAGACTATTCACTTTTTAGTGCTAACTAAACTTTAGGTCCCAGCTGGAAGGCTCTCAGTGTAGAAAATGAACGTCAAATGAGAGGTACCATGGGGCTAAACTTTACCTGCAGTATAAAGCGATACTAAAAATAAACCAAGCTTTCAGGAGAGGTGAAAAGGAGCAGAAAGTAACAGGAAAAAAGCACTTTACATAAATGGAGCAAGGGAAACAACATACGGCTCTTGGGAGCGGGGGGCACACACAAGACAATAACACCAGTTCAGAAGTCACAGTTTTAATAAAAACAAAATGTGCCATCTGAAAACCTCTGACTTGTACCCTGAAGTTAGTCAGCTGTGACGCTTGGAGAAAGAAGAGAATGTTTCCACCCACTGGCAAAGAAACAGTGGAAACAGGGGCAGCGAGATCAGTCTGTTTGATTACTGGTAGCAGGGACCAAGCCATCATGGGTCACATCCCTCTGGTTTCCATGTTTTCTCTAAAATGAGTAGCAATCCTTACAATAGGGGGTAAGGCAATTGATTTTTCAGGAATATTAATGCAGTGAACTATCCCTAGACCAGATGTGAAACTGAGTAAAACTATCCCTGAGCATATGGGGATGGTTTGATTTTGAGTGGAAAATTAAGACACTTTAGCTTTATAAAAGACCCCCAGGAGAAGAGAAAAACGACTACAGTTGGTTTGTTCATATGGATCAATGCCACTGTCTACATGTTTGAATTATTTATAGGGTTTAGCTGTGGGGACTGTTGTAACAAGTGTTTTTTCACTTCGGAATTTACCACCACATATGGTATTGCTACAGCAGGATGAAGCCACTCCTGCCTTTGCCTTCCTTCTTTCCAGATGTGTGCTGTTGGACCTCAAGGGGGAGTACTCTTTAAGACTATGTAGACAAAGGCCAACCCCAGGGTGGAGAAAGTACTGTTTTTGGAGTAAAGCTTGCTCTTCCTCAAAAGCCAATTGTATCCGACTCTAGGGTTTGGTGTTCATCGCCACTTATAAGCAAAGAGCCAGTGCTGTCTGCATCTGCAGATGTCTCCGTGGATATGTTGCAAGCATGACTAAACACTGGAGTGCACAGAATGCTGTTACCTTTCCCGCCAAAGAGGAACCTATTTATCTACTTGCAATTTCTTGCTTTCAAGCTACTAGCTTGGACGGAGCAGGGACAGAGACAGGAGCTTACTCCATTACGTAGCACTCGGGTCTTGAACAGCTGTCAAGTTCAGCATCTTAACCACTAAGCCACCATTCCCCAAATTTCCCAGCTATAATAGTTCAAACAAGCAACTTCTCTAGAGTTTGAAAAGAAAGGCATAGGATTTCTCTTGCTTCTTCACTTTAGACCAAAGTCTTCAGTCTACATCTTGTCACCTCTGTCTGTAATTTTAAAATAGGAGCACAAAAGAAACACGCCACCTGAGAAGGGAGCAACGAAGAACAAACAGGCCAAAAGCCTCAGAACATGGCCTGCTTTTATAGAGATGGAAAAATACCCAGTCTCCCTGTGTAAATAAGTAATTAAAGAACATGGAAACAATAGTCCCTGAAAAACTCTTGCCCCTTCTCTGCTGTCCTGGCCAAAGCCAAGCCAGACAGGTTTCCGCTGCTTTGGTACGTTTATCAGTATGCTTTGGATGTGTTGTTCTAAAAACAACTCTGCCAAGAGTATGTTTCTAAAAAGGAAAAATGCAAATGCTCAACTTGTTTGCATGACTTCTGAGCAATCACCTCCTCTGTGGGCTTAGGTATCTGTAATGTTAATCCTTGTAACACGCTGGCTTCTTGCTATCATCTGCGAGGGGATGATGAGAACTGTAGCCTGGGGATGATGAGAACTGTCCAGTACAGTGGCACCTCATACAATGATTTTAATCCATTCCAAGGGGCTTGTTGGTGTACAAAATAATTGCTATATGATGCATACACCATATAGCGATTTTTCCTATGGGATGCATCGTACAATGATTTTGTTTTTTTGCTAAGTGGTTTTTCTCATTAAAAATTGTTGTACAATTTTTTCCATAGGGAAAATTGTTATGCAGGACACCATCCCCCCCCCAAAAAAAACCCTAATTATTATGCGATTTCATTGCTATACAGGGCAATTATTGTATGAGCTTCCACTCAGTGGTGGGCAGCAAAAAAATTCGCTACCACACCGTGGGCAGAGCCTATGTCATGGGCGGAGCCTACATCATGGGTGGATCCTATGTCATGGACGGAGCCTACGTAGTGGGCAATCTAGTCATGCCTGCCATATAGCCATGTATACATCTGCAAACACGGGCAGCAATAGCTCTTTGGCTGTAAATAGAGATGAGCACTGCACCTTAGAGTCAGATATGATTGGCTTTTGAGCAAGGGAGACCTTGAACTGCTTGCAGGGACAAAACCTGATGGGGCAGGGCAGGGAGGCGGGTGTGGCCACCCAATTTCGCTACCCCCCCTGTCCGAAGGCCACCCAATTTTGCCACCCCCCCTGCCCAGAGGCTACCCAGGTTTGCGACCCCCTTCCTGGGGTGTGTGAACCTGTTGCTGCCCACCACTGGTTCCACTGTTCTTTTACTTGAGCCATGTCCAAGTTCCTCAGTTCCACCTGACAGAGTACCCTGTGACCAACAACGGTAGCTGCTAGGAACACAAGTCAAGAGCAATCCATGCTACTACAATTCTCGGTTGACAGCACAGTTACTTTTAGGATTATAGCAGAGCAGATGAGGGAAGGAGTCAAGGTTTTAAGGGAATACAAAGTCTAAGTGTATAGCACTTTAAATCAGATAGGAGAGCAAAAGTATTAATCTTAAGTACAGTATTCTTCTTGTAGTCCTTGGGATGCCTTTAATGCTTTTGCAAAATAATGTTTTCCTCCCTCACGTCCAGTGTTTCCCAAACTTTGTGTCTTGGCCTTCAATTCCCAGAAGCCTGAGTCAAGTCCCCAAAGCACTGATCAGCCAATGGGAATTGAAGTCCTCTTGTAGGGAATGGGCCCCATGTTGGGAACCACTGCTCTAGCTATTTTGCTTCCCAGAATTGCACCACAGCAGGGAACAGAAAATCTATTAAGACGAACAGTACCATGTTCCACAGAGATTTGCCATCCTATTCCCAGTAACAAACTCCACTATCTGCCTTGATCCTTATAGTTTCTGGTATTATTGCTCCCTGGACAGAAGGTATAGGACCAAGGTCGCCGTTAGGGTAACTCTTCTTCAGGAAAAAACCAGCCCCTCATGGCTAAATTCTAGGGCTAGGCCTAAACAAGTCCAAGTTAGGTCAGTACAGGAACACTGCGTTCTGTAAAAACAACATATCCTGGCCATTTGTGTGTAGTAAATAAAGTCTATTTTACCTTTCAGCAAAGGTATCAAGTTTCCCCAACTCATCTGAGAGGCCGACAAGAGCATCCAGCGTTCCTACCTGCAGAAAGAAGCATTAAATTCATTCAGCATAAACAAGCCAGCTGCAGAGCCCAATTTCTTTACATGACCTTTGTTCGACAAGAAAGATCTTCCGTGGTACGAAATTACTAAGGACATTCATGGAAAAGCTGAGGGAAGTCTGGAAAATGGATGAGACATGAAAAAAGAAAGATTCTCAGAAAGACTCTATTCTAAGTAAGGAGAGAATTATAGTTCTCATGGTTAAAAATCAAGATGGACTTCCTTTAAAAAATGGGTTCCTCAAAAAACATTGTTGCTAAGGCATGACTATAAGAGCAGTCCTGAACAAGTGAAGTCAATTCACATAGTGCTACCACATTCAGTGGAAATTAAACCTACTGTAATTTTTCAGCCTTGATAGTGAATCCAATGATTGGTCCCAACTAGAGATCCGCCACCAACTCAATGGCACTAATGTTAGTGTTGTGTAGAGATCCCATTCCAGCAAGTCCATTGTAGCTGAGCCTAGAAGTGAGATCTAGCACTTTGTCTCTGACACACAAATACCTATTACATTATGAAAAAGGAGACCAATAAATAGATGTCCTTGTCCTTCTAAAGCAGGGATCCTCAAACATGGCTCTTCAGATGTTCTTGGACTTCAATTCCCAGAAGCCCTGATCAGCAGGTGTGTTAACTTGGGCTTCTGGGAATTGAAGCCCAAGAACACCTGGAGATCCAAGGATAAGGAACCCTGTTCTAGAGGAACCTTGGGTCTGCAGATGTTCTTGGACTACAGCTCCCAGAATTCTTGGCTGGCAGAGTCAACGGTGAAAGCTTCTGAGATTTTCAGTACAGGACTATCACAGAACCCACTGCTCTAGAAGTTACTGGCGATTCCTGCTGGAAACACAGACATTCTTACACCACAGTATTTCTGTCATAGCCACATGCTTATGATATCATTTCCTCTTACTGAAAATAGGATGGTTAGTAAGATAAAGGGAAGCATAAATGGGTGGGGTGGGGGCCAATGAACCTGCAGCAAAGCCCAGACTATACTAATCCAGATGGGAAAAGTTCTGTAGGACAAACTGGTACTGAGCAAAGAAATCAGAATTCTCCCTTAAAGAACACAACATTCTAACTGCCAGCAGGAATGCATAAATTTTCACAAATTATGCACACTTCCTTTTAAAACAAAGTATATTATACTTTACTTGTTTGTTTTGTTTGATTCAATTTCTGTACCACCTATCTAATGATAAACTCCACTCTAGATAGTTTAAGAACTATTTTGGATGTATTTCACTATTCACAAAGTTACTCTTTCAAGAAGTGAAAAAAGTACTTCTGAGAATCCTTAAAACACAAAGAAGCAAGAAAGTTCTGTTCTTTTTCTGAACAAAACTTTTACATATACAGTGGTACCTCATACAACAATTTTAATCCGTTCCACAGGGTTTGTTGTTGTATGAAAAAATTGCTATACGATACATACATCGTATAGCGATTTTCCCTATGGGATGCATCGTACAACGATTTTTTTTGCTAAGTGGTTTTTCCCACTGAATAATTGTTGTACGATTTTTCCTATAGGGAAATTGTTATGCGGGACACCTTCCCCCCCAAAAAAAACCTAATTGTTATGCAATTTCCTTGGTATACAGGGTAATTGTATGAGGTTCCATTGTACTCATAAGAACAAACCTATCTCTCTAGTAATGATTCTACTACGATAGAAGGAAATGAGATGTTTTAGGCAAGCATTAGGTATTAGATAGCAATGCTGTCCTACTTCAAATCTTAACAGCTCAAACTTTTGCCTTACTTACATTAATATAGGTTGCCCTTGCTCAAAAGCCAGTCATATCTGACTCTAGGGTTCAGTGCTCATCTCTGTTTATAGACAAAGAGCTAGTGCTGTCTGTGTTTGCAGACGTTTCCATGGTCACATGGCAGGCATGTCTCAACACCAGAGTGCATGGAACACTGTTTATCTTCCCACCGAAGTGGTCCCTATTTATCTACTTGCAGTTTCTTGCTTTCAACCTGTTAGGTTGGCAGGAGCTAGAAAGGACTCCAGCGATGCAGTGGAAGTCCTTTCCAGGTGCCTGGAGGCTGTGAGGGTCTGGATGGGGGACAACGGGCTACAACTGAATCCTGACAAGACTGAGTGGCTGTGGGTCAGGGGTCCTGCACTATCTTGGGAGCTACCATCTTTGGGTCTCGATGGGGTAGTTTTGATGTGATGGGGGATTTTTTGAAATGTATGTGATACTTTGATATGTTGTTGATATGTGATATTTTGTTATGTTACTGAGATGTGATACTTTGATATGTTATTGATATGTGCTACTTTGATTTGTTTTAATATGTGATATTTTGTGATCTATGTTGTTATCTGCTCTGAGTCGCTTTAGCGAATAGAGTGGCATACAAATCCAAAATACAAAAATACAAATCTGGCCCCTGGGCCAAAGTTTGGGCACTCCAGTCCTAGAGGTTGAAATGGACACATAGAGAGAGGTTATTTTTTTAAAGATTTGAGGCTCAGAAGGATCTCTTATGCCCGCTAGGAGGTACAAGTAACATTTCACCACACCATACAGTTTTTAAAAAATTTGACCACTAAAGGAGGCAAGCAAACTTTTACCACCAAACAAACAAACAAAAAACCCACATTTTCTTTAAGCAAGAAGTAGGTGTTACATTTTATAGTTCAGAGATGGCCATCTGTGGCCATTAGAGCTGCACATCCTGCCTGTTCTAAATAAACATGCCCACGACTGGGCTCTTAAAAGTCTGAAACAGAACAATACTCTATGTGTCTATTCAGAAAATAAAGCCACACTGAGTTCAGCAGGATTTACTGCTAAGTGCACAGATTTGCTTGGGAGAAAATTATACTAGGCATAGCTATAGATGAGACAGAACCACAGCCATAATTAACTAGAAAATCTGACCAGAAAACCTTGCCCATTAACTATTTAACTCACCCCCCCTCGAATCTGCAATATTTTCTACAAGTCTGATAAGAATCAAGTAAAAAACACATCTAATTTTGCCTGAGGGTTAATAATGTGCTGCTTAGTCATCAAAATAGAGTCCTGTGTTTACCCTTGATGCCAAGACACAAGAAGGGGTGTGGGAGAGACAAGAATTGCTTCTTATATGAATATTGGACCATTTGTAATGCTGTTTCAGCGCTGTAGCATAGATCCCTCCTTTGTAGAAAGAAGTACTTTCTCCACACCCCTGCTATTTTCATGGGGTTCTCTTTCTCCCAGCTCTCAGTCCCACCTTTCCTTTACCTTGAGATCAGGGATGATGAATTTGCTGTTGGTGGATAGGTTGGCTTTGGAAGTCACTGTGTTCATTCTGTCCCAGGCCAGCAGATTAGCCTTATCCCCTGGTGCCGAAATTAACCAGAATTCTGACATGGTGTTAAAGGTGCCCTTTCACTCCGAATCACTGCAGTCAAAACAAAAATAAAGCGGGGGGAGGAGGAAGAATAGTCCCAACATTAGGGAAAGAGACCCCTTGCCATTTTAAATTGATTCCCCCCCCCCAAAAAAAAAAAAAAAAAGCACTGCAAAGATTATTTTGGTTTACACAGAAAGATCTCGGTCACCTTGCACTCCAAGGCTTGAAAGAAATCTGACCCTTTGCTCAAAGTCACCAAAAGGCAGTAGCAGTTCCTTTTTTTCCTGCTTGGGGTTGTTTCATCTGGTCCGAGGGGAGGAGTTTGCAGTCAGAAGGTCACAGATGTCTGGAGCAGGCCACAATGTCTGCAGAAGTAATCATGTTCTCATCAACTAACTGGAATAAAACTGCTCCAAAGCAGCAATCTTGCACCTGTTTACCTGGGAATAAGACACACACATACCCTGAACTTTAGTAAGGCTGTGATTTAATTTGTTGTTGTTGACTATGGACTATGGGAATTTCTGTTCTTATTTTTCTCAAGGTAGACAAATATTCCTTTGTCAAAAAGAACACCAAGAAGTGAAGACCCTTTTAGATTTTTCAGCAGAGGTCAGATAATTCTTCAAGCATTTAAAACAATGCCAGGAGAGAGGAAAATTAAGTCAGTTTACTCAACTTCTCTGTATGTATTGTTATTGGGTCACTTTCTCTCTGCTATTATCTTGTATTACTCTTGGTATCAGTTCTGGGAAAGTGTACCAATTCACAAGACAAGACAATTTATGAATGGTTTATATGTGCAATGGAATACACAGTGAAAGAATTTGTCCTCAATATGCATAGCCTGCCTACAAAAGCTATTTGGATATAGTCATACTTACGCACATTTTGGTCTCCATGATACATCCCTGGCTATAAAAGGTTAAATTTAAGCACACTTCACACCATATTCTGTTTCCTTCTCCAAGATACTTGGGGGGGGGGGGTTTGTTTTGTTTTTTGTAGACTAGAGTTCAGAGTGTTCTTTATGTTCTAGTTGACACACATAACTGGTACTGATTGTGAGCTATAATCTTACCTATAGTCATCTACCTGACAGGACATCATGCTGAGCTTAATGGGAGTTACTTACAAGTACCTGCCGTTCTGAGACTGAGATTCTAAACCAAGGGTTCCCAACCTATTCAAGCCGAGGGCCGGGTCACACTCTCAGTCAGCTTCAAGGGCTGGACAGCCACTTTGCCCTGTCTGCATGATGGGGGTGGCCATTTTGTCCCAACAACTTCAAAGGGTGGGGAACCACATGAAAGGGCACACTGGGCCAGATCTGGCCCATGGGCCTTAGGTTGGGAATCCCTGTTCTAAACTAATCTCAGTCTCTCAAGTACAAAACGGATGTGAGAACAATCCCCTCTACTGGGCTTGTGCTTCATTTGTTATACTTTTTTCTGTCCTAAAAATACCCAAGATGGCTGATGACAATAGCAACAAAAGATTCATATTTAAAGGTTCCAGACAAATGGATTCACAAATACAAAATAGAAATTATAACCATTTCATATTTGGTAATCTTAATGTCTGATAACAATGGTGATAGCAACAAAAAAATTCATATTTAAACATTTCAAATAAATGGTAGTCAATGAACAAATGGAACAGCCCTTGACTTTTAAACCTGGTAGTGAAAGACCTTAATGTCTTTAAATGTACAGACATCACTGACAGGTGGGTGAGGGGAGAGGCTCCCCTTTCAGGAGAT
Source organism: Furcifer pardalis (assembly GCA_030440675.1). NCBI lineage: Eukaryota > Metazoa > Chordata > Lepidosauria > Squamata > Chamaeleonidae > Furcifer > Furcifer pardalis. The sequence goes on along the minus strand of CP126890.1, from coordinate 42,135,366 downwards.
TTCAACCCCCATGTGATTATTTCATCACATGTTGCTGCCAGTTCACTAACTCTACAAACTGCATATTGTTACAAACAAATAAGGCTCCAATTCTGTAGTCACATTCTTGGAAGTACAGTAAATGACTCTAAAGTCATTGAAACTCACATCTGAGTAGACCTATAATTGCACTGTGAGTAAAGTTAAATCATGGGGCATGGGAATCAAAGGCATTGTTATAGAAGAATAGGGAAATTTATTTTATTCCAGTTATCCACCTAAAAATATCACGAAATGACTGGTAACAACGTCAATAAAATGTGATCACATCAATAATTGGTATAAGGTTACCATAAGGAATATTGAAATATTGTGGTATTTCTCCCAAATCATTTATACTTTAATTTACCCAAGAATGTAACTTTGAAAATTGCCACACACACCCCTTACTGGTTGGTACCCTTACTGTCAGCTATGCTCTATTTTGTCTTTGAAACTACAAGTGAAAACATAAAGCCTTGTATGTTCTCTGACTTCTGCTCACAGATTTCTCTGGAAACCCTCAACGTTTGCAGACACCCAAAATAATCCAGAACGATGCTATAAGAACTTCATTAACATTGTTTTTGATTCTTTTAAAAACTTGCACTTGATTTCAGTTTTGACTGGGCCTTTTCAAATAATTAAAGGAAGTGGGAAGATTCCTGCCCATCATTTCAGAAAGAAATAAAAAGAAGGAAAGTCATGGGCAAACTACTGTCTCCAACTCCTGTTAAGCAGCTAGTTAAATCAGATAACTTTAATTCATTATTCTGACACGAGAGCGCTTCCAATAATTATGTGGAAAAGAGCTTTCACCTACAAATAATTTTACTTCCTTCTGAACCTTTTATCTATAGCAAAACAGGTACCTTACAGTCCTTTGAGGTACTCTCAAAGGGGAAATGACAAATACTCTTGTGGCACCGTAAGGCTGACACTGTTTTAGGTGGCAAAAGTTGTTGGAAGCTGGCTTCATCGTCCCAAATACCTGGGAGTTACACTGGATCAAAATCTCATTTTCAGGACCCACTGTCTTAATACCAGACAGAAAGTTTTTGCTAGGAACAATATTCTGAAGAAAATAACAGGCACAAGTTGGGGTGCCAACCACCTACATTAAGAATTTCTGCACTAGCTTTATGTTACTCTGCAGGAGAGTATGCTAGTCCAGTGTAGTACAGATCAAAACATGCAAAACAGGTGGAAGTGGCCTTAAATGAAACAGCAAGACTGGTCACAGGATGTTTAAAACCAACCCCAATACAAAAAGTGTATTACTGAGCAGACATCCCATCATCAAAAATCTGTTAAGAAAGTGCTGCTCAGAAAGAGCAGGTCAAAGCAAGTTCCTTGGAAATACACCTGCTATTTGATCACCGACCACCAAAGCAGAGACTGGAATCAAGGCACAGCTTCCTCACAACTTCTGCCCCTCCAAACAACCAGCCCCCACATACTGCCTTAGAACTATGGAAGGCGAGCAAGGAACTACCAGATAACTGGGCAGAACCACATGACTCCTTATCGCCTGGCCAAGAACAACCATGGCATGTGTGGAAAGCTTTACATATACTGCATGCAGGGGTAGGAAGATCGAGGGCTAATCTGAAAAAGTGGGAGTTTCCTGTAGATGACAGCCTGTGTGAAAGTAAAGAAGTACAAACTATCTCCCATATGATACAATACACACAATGCCACTCAATATGTTGGCAAAAGGAAATGTTGTTGAAGTGGCCCAATATTGGGCAGATGCCATCTAGCCCTTTTTAATTCTGTTTTGTTTTTAGATGTGTTAATTTTAGCTTTGTATGTTTTTATATGCTGGTGGTGCCTCAGACATGAAGAAAGAAGAAAGAAATCGTCCACAGAAATGTATGCCAAATAAAGCTTTAAAAATTGAAATGGTAGCTGTGCTTGTCTGTTTTTCAAGCACTTCAGAATAAACAAGACCAAAAAAGCCATTGTGGCACTTTAAAGACTGCTGTATGTTAGCTTTCGTCATATATAAGGAGTGAGACTTCATGGCATCAATGGTTAACATAACAGATGGTTAACATAACAGATACAAGTACTGTATACACTACAGTACTGTATAACATTCTGTACTTCTGTGCCTGATGTGTATAAATTGATGCCATGAAGTCTCACTCCTTATGTCTGACAAAATGGACTTGATCCACAAAAGCTAACATTAAAATACAGCAGTTAGTCTTTAAAGTGCCACGATGGTGGTTGGTTTTTGGTTGGGGTTTTTTTTTGTCTTTTTGTTTTGTTTACTTTCTGATGTACAAATAAAGCTACCCAGCCTTTAAGGCGCCACAGGACTCTTCTTCGCTGCGACCAAAGCCTATCTCCGCCCAGTGCATGCACAGGTTCGCAAGGCGACGCAGAAGCATGAAGGGGAGTGGGGAGAATGTCTCACCTGGAGACGCGCGGACAGGTGACCGGCTAGTAGGCAGCTCCGCTTACCTGCGGCTAACGCCTCGCCCCGTCATAGCCCAAACTCCACAGCACCTCCAACTCCTCTTCGCCGCTGAAGAGGCAGGATCGGTGCCAGCTATTGGAGACCCGGTGGCTGGCTAGTTGGCGGCGTCGGCTTGGCGCTGCGCATTATGTACTCCCGAAGAGCCGCCGGGTATTGCCTCCCATTAGGCGGTACTGCCCAACGCTCCTCCTTTTTCTCTCTCCCCGGTTAGTTGCACCGATCCGTCGGATGGGAAGCGAGAGGCGCTTGCCACGGATTTACCAGCCTCCCCGCGGGGTGTGTCTCATCGTTAAAAGGGTGTGTGCGTGCGTGTTGAGAAGCGAGGCAGAGGCATTGACACAGACGCAGCGGGTTGATCTCAAACTTGTTCAAGGGTGTAAGCGGGTGACTCAATAATCTCTCCAATTTCTCTATGACACGATAGCCAACTACAACTGAGGAGGCTGCAGTCCTCCTCATGTTTATTATTATTATTATTATTATTATTATTATTATTATTATTAGTAGTAGTAGTAGTAGTAGTAGTAGTAGTAGTAGTAGAAGTAGTAGAAGTAGTAGTCGTAGGTAGTAACAGTAACAGACCACAATACAATAGGTACTTCTGCTCCTGCCCCCCCACACACAACCAGTCCCCACAGAATGCCTTAGATTTCTGTCCAGTTATCTGGTAGCTCTTTTCTTGCCTCTCATAGTTCTAGCTTAGAACTATGAGAGGCAAGTAAAGCTCTACCAGATAACTGGACAGAACCACATGACTCACTAAACAATCATGGCCTGTGTGGAAAACTTTAAACCGACTGAGTGCAGTTGAAAGGTTGAAGCTGTGACGTTTAGCACCTTCATATTCCTGCTAGTTATCCACTATTAAGTACAGTCATATCTCGCAGAACGAATTTAATGCGTTCTGAGAGGTTGCTAGTCGCTACGCAAAAAATTCCCTATGCAAGTCTGACTCGCATAATGAATTTTTCGCTATGCAAGTTGGACTTTTCCCTATGGAAAAACTCACATAACGAGCATTTCTATGGGGAAAACTCACATAGCGGAAAAAAATCGTTATGCGGGTTTTCCCCATAGAAACGCTCGTTATGCGAGTTTTTCCATAGGGAAAAGTCCGACTCGCATAGCGGAAAATTCTTTATGCGAGTCAGACCGCTTAGAGAAAAACTTGCTCATTATGTGAGTTTTTCGCTAAGCGAAACGCTCGTTATGCGAGGTTTGTCTGTACTAGTTCTCTGTGATCGGTTGCATTATTCTAATGTGTAGAACAAACTTGTCTAAGATGTCTTTTGACACTTTAAAAATTCCTTCTTTCCCATGGTTTTAATCCAGCTAGAGAGGAACAGAGTAATAGTAATAGGTTTAATGGCTTAATTTTTTTTATTTCTGCAAGTCTCCTTAATCCCTTCATTAAACTGGATATTAAACCACATTGGGTTTTGGTCTTCTTAGTACTAGGGATTCCTTGCATATTGATCAGACTGCTGCAAAACTTTTGCGCATTGGAGAGTATTCTGGGAAATGGCCAATGTTAGACCAAAGACAATTTCCCAGTGGAATAGATAGATAATGGTGGTGTCCCATCTCATATCCTGAAACCAACTGGACTGATGGTAGCTGAATACTGGCAGTGGAACAGCATCTCTCATTCCATGTGAGAAAAGCCCAAAAGTTTAGCAGAATGTGACAGAAAACACACAGCTGTCTTTCAACAATGGGAAAAGGCTAAGTCATTGCTGTTGCCCCCCTTCCCCCACATTTCATTATGACTTATGGTAGGGCAACTCCAGCAATGAAGCAAAAAAGCCTCACCCTGAAATTCTGTCTAATTACTGGATAAAAGCATGTGATTTTAGTTTGGGTGCTACAAACTAAGATAAGATTTGTCTTTATAAACTCCCTGACTGGGAGGGAGCATGTTTTGAAAACATTACTGAGTTTGACACACACACACACACCCGAAGCAGGAAAAATGTCACTGGCGTGAATTTGTTTAAGGTGGATCCCAGCTTGCCATGAAGTGACCCACACAAGTTGCAGTCGAGTAGTATTGAGTTTTATGGTGGTGGTGTGTATTATAGAGAGTAGAGTGCAGCTCTGGAAAACCTCCCTCCCTGTTTTAGGCACTGACTGTAAAGGCTACAGTTATGCAGTGGCCAGTTTGATTTTGACCATTTTTTAGAAGCCAAAGGCCAAAACTATTGCTTGAGTAGTATTGAACTGGATGTTCATCTAGTGGTGCAAGTAATGATCAAGGACTCAAAGCATCTATATGTCAAATGCAGGGCCATTCTTCAGCTACAATCCTGCCTCTTCCAAACTAAAACACGCACAAAAAGGCTTTTTCAGAACTTCCATGAAAACTGCCTGGAGTATAATATGAAAAGAAGGAACTACACACATCCTAAAATAGATTGAACTCACAGAGAACTGAGTTAGGGTGTGACCACATTAGTAAAATATGTGGGTAATGCTCTGAAATTGGGATGGACTGATTCAATTTTTTTCCGCTGACATGATACAAAAAGAAATTTGAATAATTCCAGAGTCTTTCCCACCACACATGTTTTTTTTTGCTTCTTTTGTTGTAGCGTCTAATTTTTTAATGAGCGAATCAGTTCACATTGGTTCAGTGTTGGCATACTCTCTTGAACTGCTGCAGAAAAGGCAGTGACTTTTCCCCATCATCAATACTTTTCTTTTGTACCTATTGCCCATCAACATTACCATAGAATTTGATCAATGACCGAAATAGACTATGTATGTATGGTTTTAACTGCCCCAAATGCTTTTAATATTGCCCATTATTGGTTTTTAGCTTAATAAATTTATTTCACCAGTCATTGACCATGGCAAAATATAATAGGTAAAAGCAATCAAACTAGGATATAATGGGAGCATAGCAATTAAAATTAACATACAGTATAAGATTTATATATATTGTAGTTCCTGGACCTGTAAATGCCATATCTGCTTTGTAATATTTGATTTATTTCAATACACTTTTGACTCTCTTTTTGCATCCACACTGAACTGTCAAATGTATTATGGTACAATAGAAACTTATAATAAACTACTGTTGAAACTTCATTTTTAAAATGCAATGTACAATTTCAGGGTTTCTTTTTCTACACTCTGACTTCATTTATTGTACGGGAATTGGGATTTCCCTGGCACAATACTTCACCTGTTGGCAAGTGCTTCTGACACTAACAAAGAAAGAAAAACTTGGAGCAGCAAATAACAGAGTTGGGCTCTACTTTTGTATTTCTTGTCCACCCAAACCACTGCGCTCTACCCTTCCAGAGACTTCAACATTTCTCTCTAGATCTGGTTTCTGCTTCTAGGTGTAGCCAAAGAAAAGCCATTTTGAACCAAGGGTAAAAAGTCTCCCTCCCCATAGCTTTTTATATCTCCCAGGAAGAAAATAAAAGAACTTGGTATGCAAAAGACTGCCCTACTTTATGGTCTGTCTGACTCATGGCCATGGTCTATAAATACCCCTCTGTCTATATTTTGATCCCTCTTGCTGTAAGAGGAGTACAGTACATAACAATAAAGACTTTCTCTACTTTTGGTGCAAGTATTTTTTAAAAAGCCCAACAGTTGAAAAAAAATATTGCTTTGCCATTGTTTGGCAACACAGGACTTTCTATTTTATAAAGTTTTAAAGCTAACAGTACCATCAGGCAGGCTAACGGTCCTTTCCTGAGACAAGATTTTGAGATTCCTGAAAGGGCTGCTTAGTTTATTTACAGTAAAATCTCGCACAAAGAGTGCCTAGCTTAAAGAGTAACTCACTTAAAGAGCAGAATTTTCTGAATGGTCACTTCGCTTAACTAAACCAACCAAAAACTTGCTTAGCAACTAAATTGGGGTTCACAATCCCCCCCATAAGTCACAATTGGTCACTTACAATGGTGTTTCGCTTAAAGAGCAATCCTGTGGAACGCATTATGCTCTTTGAGCGAGGTACTACTGTACTGTACTGTATTTTACTGCTAGAGATGAAGAGGGCTCATTGAATTTTCTGTCTCCTGTGTCAAAAAAATACACCAGCCTTGGACATTGGACCCATTGTGCAATGTCCAAGGCTCAACATATAAAGGTAAAGGTTTCCCTTGCTCGAAAGCCAGTCGTATCCGACTCTAGGGGTCAGTGCTCATCTCTGTTTCTAAGCTGAAGAGCCAGCGCTGTCTACTTCTGCAGACGTTTCCATGGTCATGTGGCAGGCATGAATAGACACCAGAGCGCATGGAACGCTGTTACCTTCCCACTGAAGTGGTCCCTATTTATCTACTTGCAATTTCTTGCTTTCAAACTCCTAGGTTGGCAGGAGGTGCTCAACATATAGATCACCTCATTTATTTGACCCGCTTATATGAATATACAGTAAAAACAAGATCAACAGAGCAGGTAAAACTATCACAACCGTGTGGTGACCTTATAAAGATAAAGGTCTCCCTTGCTCAGAAGCCAGTTGTATCTGGTTCATCTCCATTCCAGTTATTAAGTTCAGGGTCTTAATCACTAAGTCACCATGAAGGAACCTAAACATACCTGGCATCCCCATAAGCCATATGGATCCCCTTATAGTTCGAAAGCAAGAAATTGCAAGTAGATAAATAGGGACCACTTCGTTGGGAAAAGATCTTGGGGACATGAAAGGAGCCTCATTCGGATGTCCCCCAAGCAGAGAGGGACTGCAGCGGCTTAGTGGTTAAGATGCTGAGCTTGACAACTGGAAGGTCGCCAGGTCCGCAGTTTGAGACTCATGTGCTGTATGACGGAGTGAACTCCCTTCTCCATCACAGCTCCTGCAAATCTAGTACGTACTGTCCACAGATCCATACAACACTGATTCTTTACAGCTTGGCCTGTAAATGGAGATGAGCACCCCTGTGCCCACCCCAACATATTGTAATCTAATGTAATGTATTGTCTGTAAGCCGCCCTGAGTCGCCACGGCGAGTGGGCGGCAATATAAATTTGAACTAATAATAATAATAATAATTCTCTTTGAGTCAGACGCGACTGGCTTTCAAGGCTGGGCGACCTATAATAATAATAACAACAACAACAACAACAAGAACAACAGCAACAACAATAATAATAATTTGGTGTCAGAAATTATTCTGGGTTGAAAGAATTTTTTTCTAGAGAAACTCCGTTCAGGGGACCCTGACATGATGAAGCTCTTTTCATGCCCCCAAGATCTTTTCTCACCGAACTGGTCCCTATTTATCTACTTAGAATTTCTTGCTTTCGATCAACTAGGCTGGCAGGAGCGGAGACTAAGACGGGCGCTCAATCCACCATGCCGTCCCCTGGTCTCGAAATCACCAACTTGCGGGCCTTCCTGCTAACGAGGCGAGCTTCTTAACCACTGAGCCACCGCAGCCCCCCTAGCTAGCGACCTATTTATTAGAAGCTTTTGTGACCCCGACACAGTCCCTGCCTGCCCTGACCGGAGGGAAGAGTTTCATATCCGGGTCAGAGGCCAACCCCCGCCTGCGGTTCCCTTCTGACCCGGAAGTGAAGCTGGTCTTCCAGCCTGGGCGGAAAGGAAGCATGCAGGTCTCCTGCCTCAACGAGGTGAAGATCTACAGTCTGAGCGCCGGCCGGAGCCTGCCCGAGGTAGGAACGCGAGGGCCCTGTAGTAGCCCACCCATGACCCCCCCCCAGGGTCCACACACATCCCCCCTCTGTCTCCCTGGCAACTAAGATGGGGGGGGGCGCGATCTCTCCTTCCCTGAATCCCTGCCTCTCTGGACCCACCTGGCTTGCCTTCCACATCCTCCTTTCCCTTTATTTGCCCGGCGGAGGCTGCTGCCCCAGGTCATCAGGAATTGGCTGGAGGTGGATGCACACCAGGATGCACGAGAGCGCACACACACACACACTCTCTCTCTCACACACAGACACTCTCTCATTAACACTGACACACCCTCTTAGACAGGGAGGATTCCCAGGCAGTTTGATTTATTATTATTATTATTATTTATTACATTTGCTCCCCTGCCCCAATCGGGTGAACCCGACTCTGAGCGGCTTACATCAAGGTTAAAACATAGAACAATCTACACCAATGGCATTTAAAATTAAAACTTAATATCAACTCTTTAAAAACCATAAAAAGTTAAAACAGTGTACAAGCTGCACACTAAATTATATAAAAATTCAGATTTGGGGTGCATGGCTTCGTAATTGCCGACTGTAGCCTGTCTTTGGGAAAAGAGGGCCGAATATAGAGAGCAGGAAGGCCATCAAAAAGCATGAAGGGATGCTTTTACCTTCCACACAAGAATCCCCAAGCCTGGATGTGGCATGTGTGGGGAAAGTGTGTGAGCTAAGCTCTCAGCAAAGATGTGGATCTATCCATCTGTCAATCTATTCACTATCAGTCCATCTGTCAATCTATCCACTATATCCACCCGCCAGCTATTCACTATCTATCCGTCTGTCCATCCATCAAGCTTTTTGCTATCTATCTGCCCATCTGTCAATCTCAATGTATCCGTCTGTCCATCCATTCATCAAGCTATTTGCTATCTATCTTCCCATCCATCTATCTCAATCTATTCACTATCTGTCCATCCATCAATCTATTCGCTATCCATCTATATTTTCATCTATCCCTTCATCTATCCATCCATCTATAGCAGGGGTTCGCAACCTGCAGCTGGCGGGCCAGACCCAGCCCTCAGTGGCAAATCATCCGGCCCCTGGCGACAATCACAGAAGTGGACACGGAAGTGGACTCGTCTGCACAAACGCTCCCACGCCTGTGCAAATGCACCCGCCGTGGTTTATGGCAGTGCTTACAGGAGGGGACCACGTGTCCAGCCCGATCAGCTGTCTGAGGGGTCGTGGTCTGGCCCGTGGCATGAAAAGGTTGAGAACCCCTGACCTATAGCCTGCATTTTAAAAAAGCAACACTTCATGGTAACTTGCATCAGAGCCAGTGACTGAATCTCAGGACCCTGTTTACAATTCTTCAGCTGCCACCATCAGAGAGGTCTAGTTGTGTATGGATTCTGTAGCAGTTTGTCCTTCTGGAGACTGAAATGTCCCATCATGGTACATGAGGGTTAACTTTGTGAACTGCTATGCAGCCAGGATGGTTGGATAGATGCATCTTCAGAGCAAATAAATACTTCATTAACAAACTGAATGCTCAGGATGAAAAGTCTTATATAAGAGTGGACTTGCCTTAATCTAGATATCTTATTTTTAACTCTGGAACTGTCAAAACTCTGGAACTACCTTCCTATATCATTGGTTTTCTGTTGTCTTATTTTATCCAGTATAAACCACCCTAAGAACCTTTGACCTAACTTGAGGTGGACATATATAGTTTAAGGGCCACATATATCTCCCTAGTGACTTCCAAATACAGTCAAACCTCATATAAAGAGTGTCTCGCTTAAAGAGTAACTCGCTTAAAGAGCAGAATTTTCTCTGAATGTTTGCTTCGTTTAACAAATAAAACCAACCAAAAAACTTGCTTAACAAATAAATCAGAGTTTGCAACAACAACAAAACCCACCACCAGAAGTCACAATTGGTCACTTACAATGGTGTTTCACTTAATGATCACACTCGCTTAAAGAGCAGTCCTGTGGAACACATTTTGATCTTTAAGTGAGCTACAACTGTACCCTCCCCCTCTGATACCTCACCATCTTGTCCTTCAAGAAGGCCCCTTTCTACCTTCTGAGGGGCAGTAAGGGGACAATTGTCCGTATGCCTCTAGTTGCTTTAGATATTAGCATCTCATCACGACTGGTTGGGCAAAGAAAAATAACTTCTTGGCCTAAAACAGTGAGCAGAGGAAGTGATAAAAGGCAACCCTTTTGTTCCTTATATGATGTCAGGGTTGTTTTTCCACCTCCTCTCCCCAATTCATGATGTATTGATTTTTAATTAAGGCACTTGGTTTACAAAAACGTCAGTAGAAATGCCAGATTCTAAAATAAGCAGGTTCAGGAAGGACCATATACAGCATGTTCTTTTCATATCAACATCCTAAGCGAATTTAAAAATAACCAGTGATTCAAGAACTTATGGACAGAAGAAAAATAGCTATACAGTATTCGTACACTATTAAAAAAAAAGAATTGAAAAGGAGAAAGATGATAGATGAATATCTATTTATCTATCCATTACCTGCCATGGGGCTCTCTTAGCGGCAGCTCCGGCTCTTTGGAACAAGCTACGTTTGATTGACTCCTAAGGGACCTTCAAGAAATAACTGAAAACCTTTCTGTTTGATGAGACCTTTAGCAGTTTGTTGAAGACCAAATAGGAGGCTCTCCCATTTTCTTTCTGTCACAGAGTTTGGGGTCCTTGGTTCTGATTTTGATTAGGTGGGTGTGGGTTGTTTTATTGTCTTGATTGTGTTGGTTTCGCTTTTTAAATAGTGTAAGCCACCCAGAGTGGGAGTCTATCCCAGATGGGTGGGGTATAAGTCCAGTAAATAAGTAAGTAAAGTAAGTAAGTAAGTACTGTATATACTTGACTATAAGTCATCCCGAATATAAGTTGAGCTATCTAATTTGGACCTCTAAAACTAGGGCAGTAGATTGACGCAAGTATAAGTCGGGGGTGGAAAATGCAGCAGCTGCTAGTAAGTTTCAATAATTAAAATACATGAAAATATGGTAAAATTAATTAATTTAGACATCTGTGTGGGTTTGTTTTTGAGTTTTTACAGTAGTGTTAGTGCTTTTAAAAAATCTATGTTTGAATTTACGCCACCTCGTTTTGGAATGCTCAGGATCGTTGACCCAAGTATAAGTCAAGTCTCTTTTTTGGACTTCATTTTGGGCGCTAACAACTAGACTTATACTCGAGTATATATAGCAAGTAAGGTAAGAAGGAGAAAGATGATAATATGTATGTATAGACCCAGCAAATGAACAGAAAGGGAAAGAATTTTCACGTTATAATTCGAGGAACTGATGAACAAGGTTCCTAGGGAAGAAAGGGGTGTTTTTCTAATTGAAGAGATCAGGGGCACCACTGTCCTAACTAATGCAGCCCTTTTCTTTACCTAGCCCCAGAATTCTTTTCCATTGAATCCAGGTCCTAAATTTTATTTTATTTTATTTTTTGTTGCAGTGGCTTTCTGATAGAAAGAAGAGAGCATTGCAAAAGAAAAATGTTGGTGAGTTACTCTCATTCCATTAGGCTATTATGTCTCTTTTTTTTAAAAGCAGTTTGATGATGTTCACCTGAAGACATAAACACCCTGATTCTGTTGACTATCGCTTGTACATTGCAACTAGTCATATATGGAGTTGATGCTTTTCTGGTGTTACATATGCCAAGGGGATTTTTTTTCTGATTCTAGAAATATATTACAGTATGTCATAAAATGTATTTGGTCTTTTCCATTTTTAGTTTAGGACCCGATTTAGAAATCTTAAAACTTGTTTTTCTGTGTTGAAAATATTAGACATATATTATATCACACAATTCTTTAAAAGAATGCAGGTTCTCACAGCAATGCAGCCTGGTTGGGTATACATTCTACATGACTGTCTTTACTATTTCAGTTCTTGCTGAATGGCAATGTACATTAGTATTGTCTCTCAAATCTAAATTGCAATGAACGGTTGCCCCACTTGTGGAAGGGGGCTTCAGTAGTAACCATACCGGTCCTCACCTCCGCTTTGGGACCTCTCCAGTGCTCCCTTCCAAGGAGAATTATTTACAATGCCTCTAGGAACTCACCCAAAACTCACAGCAAGGATCTATCTTGACCACTCAGCCCACATCCGGCTGAAATAAACCTGGGACTTGTCTGTGTACAGTGCCCAGCCAATTTAATAATGGAGAGGTATTATAGTAGTGTTAAAAGGAGGCTTGTGGCTTTACTTTGTCTTACCCCTGCATCCCAGTTCCAGTGAACACACATGGTGGAAGTAGAGTAGTTTTATTGAAGTTGAAGCATGGTTCTTGATGAATCTGGTTACAGATCTCAGCATAGAAAAATAGCCTAATCAAAATTTGCTTTTAGAGAAAGAATGCTTTCAGACATTTCCTCCCCTAAATAAAATAATCTTACTATCTGTTCTAAGTTACCATATTGAAGACTTCAGGAGATAAGGCCTATTGGGATGGCTTTCCCCTCCCCACACTAGTGTTTCCTTGTTGACCACCAGATTTGAACTTTTTACTATTGCAATGTTATCATGGTGAATATACAGGGAGAAAGGGCTTGTAGCATTAGCCCATTACCCCCCCCCCCTCTTTCTAGGTTCTATATCTCCTCTGCACCAGAATCACACTGCCCCCTCTCTCTAAAGCCATGTGCTTTTCTCAACAGATTTGAGCTGATCCTGGCTAATTAGCTTATAGTCAAACCTCGCATAAAGAGCGCCTTCCTTAAAAAGTAACTCGCTTAAAAAGCAGGATTTTCTCTGAATGTTCGCTTCGCTTAACAAATAAAACCAACCAAAAACTCGCTTAACAAATAAATCGGGGTTTGCCATCCCCCCCACAATTGGTCATTTACAGTGGTGTTTCGCTTAAAGAGCAAACTCACTAAAGAGCAGTCCTGTCGAAGGCATTATGCTCTTTAAGCGAGGTACAACTGTACATCCATCCAGGTACCAGTATTGGGGTAAACAACCCTGATTTCCATAGTAATAAAGCATGGCTCCTCAGAGTCTGGCTCTTCCCTTCCAGGTCCCAGGGAGTGAAAACAAACAGGTCATTTGAAAATACTTCCCTTGTTTCTGGAGGGTTGGGTCCCTCCTCTCCTCCAGACTGGGAGATTTGCTATTAAATGTATTTAATAATGGTACTTGTCTCATATTTTATGTGACTGCCTTTACATTTTTAAAGACATCCGTAGGAGGATCGAGCTTATTCAAGATTTTGACATGCCTGCTGTTAGCACCAAGATCAAGGTGTCACGGGATGGACAATACGTGATGGCAACTGGTGAGTAGCCAGACTGTCTATGGCAAGTCTTTCCAACTTCTCCCTTCTTTAATGATTGGTTTCTTATACGCATACAGTACTTTGAACTGTAAAGTATGAGTGATTTGGCACCAGAGGTGTTATGGTCAGGGAAGGCTAGATTCTGAAGTGTGTGCAGTTTTATTGGATTGCAGTGACAGAATAGAAAGAGGCATATTTGTGCTTGTAAGCCTAAACAGTGATGGTGAACTTTGACCCTCTAGCTGTTCTTGGAATTCAATTCCCAGAAGCCTAAGTCACCACTCCTACTGATCAGGGCTTCTGGGAATTGAAGTTCAAGAACACCCGGAGTGCCAAGATTCGCCTTCACTGGCCTAAAATATGATACAAGTAGTAGCAGTGCCTTATGCAATATTCTTTACTTGTATGTTTTTGCTTTTGCTTCGGTAGCATCAAGATTAAGTTTCAAAACATTTTTAGCTCCCAATTGTCTATGGGGGGGGGGGGGGCTCTTCACCATGACATTTCAGAAGGAGGGCATTTTTTATACAAATGCCCTTATGACATCATTGAAGCAAATAGGATACTGGACAGTATACTTAGGGATAGCCTTTTTGAGGAGCCTCCCCACCCCCAAATTTCTAAATGAAAAATATTTTCAAAATCTGAATCATCTTCTTGATCAAAATTAATTTAATTAAAGTTTGTTTTCACACATTCTTTCTCTTTCATATCAAATATACTACTATTTTTGACAGGGACATATAAACCAAGAATCCGATGTTTTGATACCTACCAGTTATCTATGAAGTTTGAAAGATGTTTAGACGCTGAAGGTTAGTATAAATAATTATCAGAAGTGTGTGAAGCTGCATCAGTGACTTACTGTTTATGACATGGTTGTGCATTGCTCTTGTTCAAAGTGTGTTGATTGTGGCAAATAATATTTTCCAAAAGAAAAGTCTAGAAAGTTTTCTGTGTGAATTGTCAATTGTTTAGAATGCCTGTATTTTTTAAAAAGTCAGTTTGCAATAAGGGTATTGGGGCCCAATTTGCAACCTTTCCATAGGTCTTCCTATAGAAACTTTTGCCTAAAGGCCTTTATATATATGTACATGAGATAACAGCATATAATTTTAATCAATTGTATGCTAGCACATGTGCGATGCACCAAAGAAAATTATATCAGAGGATTATCAAGGATATATCAAGGATTATCTTCTGCACAGGATATGGTAGCAGGATACAGACGTACAGTTTTTGAGCAAGTAGAAGGTCAAAATGCTGCCTTTTAGGAATCAGACTATTGGTTCATCTAGCCCAGTGATGGAGAACCTTGGCACTCCAGGTGTTCTTGGACTTCAATTCCCAGAAGCCCTGATCAGCAGAAGTGTTGACTTGGGCTTCTGGTAATTGAAGTACAAGAACACCTGGAGTGCTGCAGGCTCTATTTACTTGAAATTTTGTTTGAAATGGAAATCAGTAGCTTCTGGTACCGGTAATTGAATTGAAGTCCAGAAACACCTGGAGTGCCAAGGTTTGCCATCACTGCTATAGAACTATGAATTAGTCTGGAAATAGCTTTGCGAATATTTTTAGAACTCCTCCCCAATGCAGATATAAAAGTAGCCTGTATCAAAAGCAGTCCTAAGGTGATAGCTCTCCCAGCAGGACAAGCAGTGCTAATTGTTTCTTAACTTTGAGCCCCCAGATGTTCTTGGATTTCAGTTCTCAGAAGGCCTGATCAGCAGGTGTGCTGACTTGGGCTTCTGGTAATTGAAGTACAAGAACACCTGGAGGACAAAGGTTGAGAAACACTGCATAGTCTTTTTCATCACCTTCCCAGTTTTTGGCCTTGAGATCAACAGACAGACAAGACTGTTGTGGTAAAAATTCAGATGGTGAAATGTACAATATTGCATGAAGATGAATGTTTGTATTAATTGGGACAGGATACAAAATAAATAAATAAATATTTTAATTGCACTTGTTTATGATCTGCTTTTTCCTCTCCTTAGTGATTACATTTGATATCTTGTCAGATGATTACTCAAAGGTATGTGTCCTTTTAATTTTTTACCACTTTACAGAAATAATAATGCATGCTGCTTTGTAGAGCTCTTAAAACTTCAGACTATTTTACCATGAGAAGAAAAAAATGATTATCCTCTTATGTTTTATGGAATGTCTTGACTGTTTCTTTAAAAAGTAGATCTGGCTATGCGTATTTTAACTCTCATCCATCTAGAAGGGATATTGTAGTCTCCAACAGTCACATTTTGTTGCAGAATACATAGAACCATATCTGCAAGATAGGTTTTCTATAACATTGTCACCGGAAGAGTGGCAAGCAATGTGCCTCAGCTTCAGCCACTTGACACAAATCAATTTCCCCCCAAAGTGTCTAGGACAAAAATTGTTACATCAGATATATTGGCCAGAATCCTGTTGGTGTGTGACAAACACTGCGTACTTGCCATAGCTAAATGAAGCTAATTGTTGAGGTCCTGGTGTATTTAATTATTTGCAATATTTATATATTATAACAAACATTAAAAATAAAAAATAAATAAAAGCCTAACTAATACAGTAAGTTCCACAAAATAGCAAATCAACCCCTCCCCGTTGCTTGCCCTGAATACGTGGGAATGCTGAGAGGGCCAGCAAACACTATGCAATTCACTAAGGTTCCCTGGAATAATTAAACAGAAAATCATTCTCTGTAATCACATAGCTGAGGTAGTCTGTAGGGAGTCGAGATTAAGAAATTCAGTGCGTTTGTGCTGAACTGAAGATTTTTGTTTTCCATTGGTTATGCTCTAGCCTACCATACTAGCTAACAATCTTCTTATGTCCTTGCATGCGAGGCTGTGTATTGGGTGATCAGTTGTCTCAACTGAGTTCAATTTGCTGCTACATTCACTGCTTCCCAGGGGAGTTGTATTCAAATCTTTTCTAAAAATATTCTCCATGGTTTTATGCTCTATCTGGTTTCCTTTTACCCCTTTGTGCAGTGGTGCCCAAACTATGGCCCCATAGGCTCAATTAGCCCCGTGTATATCATTAATTTGGCTCAGGTTGAGTACCCGGGCTCTTCTAGGAGCACCCCCACCACCTGAAGTCGTCCTGAGCACACCCTGGGGCTCTCCTAGCACCGCGGATTTTGAAATGGGGAAGGCTCCAAAAATTTCCCCAAAGCAGCAATCCAAAGGCTGCTGAAGAGAGGGGACCGAGCCAGAGGCTGCTGGGAACAACAGGGGAAAAACACAGCAGCAGCCGCCACCACGGCTGACATTGGAACCATCAGTGAAAGGAGCAGCCTGCCTCTGGCCCCCGCACCTGCATGTCAGGGGCGGGACTGGCCCGGAGAAAAAAAAGTTTGGGCACCACTGCCTTTGTGGCATTCAGTCCATCTCCATTATCAGGTGCTGATGCTCAGCACCTGCAAACCTCATTCTTCATTTTGCTCTAATGCGTTCCAGGCTGCACGAACCTCTTCATTTATAGTCAGGTCAAAGTATGCAATGCCAAGATGCTTTCTTTAGCAGCTCGTTTGGGAAATGTTTTCCAGAGTATCTTCATTGTAACTTTTCATCTCTCACTTGCACATGCTGCAATTGGTTGGACAATAGTATTAAAACAGGGGTTCTCAACCTTACCGTGCCATGGGCCAAATCACGTCTGCTCAGACAGCTGAGCAGACCAGACACATCGGCTTCCCCTGCCTTAAACACTGCCATAAACCGTGGCTTGCGCATGCGCTGGTATGTTTATGGCTGTCGTAATTGCGTCCACTTCCAAAATAAAAAGGAATTATTGTCTATAATGTTGACCATAGCGAGACAGTGTATTGCAAGGAATTGGAAGGGTGATTCCATATTAAAAATACAAGATTGGTATAGAGAAATGTGGCAATTTGTATTAAATGATAAGCTAACATGGGAATTAAACTATAAAAAGGGTTAATTAGAGAAAATATATGGAGACCTTTTCTGAATTATACGTTGACGGAAGGAAAAGGTGGTATGCCAATACCAGAGCAACTGAGATTTTGGATATAATACGAGAAGGACCGCAATCACCAAGGCCTTGTAAATATCACTGAGGTATTGTTGTTGTTGTTGTTGTTGTTGTTGTTGTTGTGTGTTTTAGATGATGACTTTATAGAATAATAAAGAACATAGTGTATATATGATAGAAAAATTGCTACAAATATAAGTATATATAAATAAGAAGTTGATTTACATAATATTGCATGAAATTTAAATTTGAAGAATAATGAGTACATTTCATAAGCCATTATCATCATTGTTTTATTTTTCTCTCTGCTGTTTTTAATGGTATTGTTGGTTTTATTTTCCTTTTTGGCTGTTGCTTATTATTGTATGTTAAGTGTTTTTCTTTAGAATTTTGTTTTGAAAATTAATTAAAAAATATTAAAAATAATAACAATTGCGTCCACTTCCATCTCTGGGTTTGCCATGGGCCAGATGATTTGCCACCGCAGGCTGGGTCCAGCCCACAGGCTGCGGATGCCTGTATTAAACAAATGAAGTTTAATGATGATGTTTATGGCTCTAGATCAGGTTTCCTCAAACTTGGCTCTCCAGATGTTCTTGGACTTCAGTTACCAGAAGCCCAAGTCAGCACACCTGCTGATCAGGGCTTCTGGGAATTGAAGTTCAAAAACACCTGGAGAGCCAAGTTTGAGGAACCCTGCCTTAGATGACCAAATATGATTCATTCATTGAAATACAGCTGCTGCCTTTCAATCCTGCATTTTATATCTTCTTCAGTTCCCCCATGTCATGATGCTGCCAAAGTAGCCATATTTGCAGACAAAATTGCTGCACAGTTTTCTCTGGCTGCTATTAACGTACCTCTGTACATCACTTTTAAAATTAGGTGTGGAACCTGAAAAAGATCTTGTAAATAATTACAGGACATATCTCTTCATAAGCGGATTTTTTGGTTTCTTTCATTTAGCTACTAAATTAAATTTCCCAATTGTGACTAGAATAGGTCTGTTGAATCAGTGAAGATTTGATGAGTCAACTCACAATTTCTACTGATTCAGTGGGCCTATTTTTGTTGCCACTTCCTATTGATTTTCAGCTGAAATACCTACCAATTGTTTCTTTTCAACCATCAAATTGTTTGTTTTGTTTGTGACTCCAGAAATAATCATCCTTGCCTGTTTTAGGGTTTAAATAAACCATATGATTATACTCCTCAAAATCTCAGCATTGTGCCTTACGTTTTTCAGATAGTTTTTCTGCAGTGTGACAGATATGTGGAATTTCATTCACAACATGGACGTTATTACAGGACAAGAATACCCAAGTTTGGTAGAGATTTCTCATATCATTATCCATCCTGTGATCTCTATTTTGTCGGAGCAAGGTAATCAAAATCTATTTGACAACAACAACAAAATTGATTATTCTAATTGACATCCTGCAAAATAAATGTACTGACGAGTTAATGACATATTTGAAGTGCTTTTCAAATAAACAGGGTTCAAGTACCCACCTTAAATTCTCAATATACGGTAATAGGCAAAATTGTTAGGCTACGACAGTTGTACCTCGCTTAAAGAGCATAATGTGTTCCACAGGATTGCTCTTTAAGCGAGTTTGCTCTTTAAGCGAAACACCATTGTAAGTGACCAGTTGTGTGTGTGTGTGTGTGGGGGGGGATTGTGAACTCCAATTTATTTGTTAAGCGAGTTTTTGATTGGTTTTATTTGTTAAGTGAAGTGAACATTCAGAGAAAATTCTGCTCTTTAAGCGAGTTACTCTTTAAGCGAGACGCTATGCGAGGTTTGAGTGTATTTCAAAAGTCTATTTTGTTTCTGAAATAGTACCTTAATGTAGCGTTATTTAAAGAAGATTTAAGTCAGGAGAAAGGTGGCCTGTCAATCAATCAAATAAATAAATTTATTATTTATTAGTTTATTTATTATTAGTTTATTTATTATTAAATAAGCCCTTTTAGTTAACAGTGAAAACAATTTCAAACTGCATAAAATAACTCTAGAATTCCTGCAAACACGAAGGAAGGGGAATTTTAAGGATTGTATGGTTGGCTTAAGATGTAACATTTGCAAACATTTTCACACAGCTGGCACAATAAGGGTGCTGTTATCAGGGTACGTCTGATTGTGGTTCAGAAATACCACAATCTTTGAGGAGGCTCTTTCTGTGTATCCTACTTCTGGTACTGATCACCACTCACCGTGACTTGCATCTGCACTTAAAGCAAGGGTGAACAATGAGTGGAACTGGTGCGCTTTTGTGGCAGAACCACCATATTTGGAAAAGTCAGTAAGGGCTCTTTCAAATACCACGTAGCCTAAAATAGGCCATTTTTTGACCACCTCCCCCCTCTGACTTTCTGTGACCTTTGATACACACCCCCTCCCAAAAAAAATCACATGGCTTGAAGATAGATCTATGGCCAGCTGGATGCGAAAAGCAATGATATTTTTGGAGCCATGTGACTTCACACTGAACCCCCTTCCCCCGTGACTTTCCGTGACTTTTGGTTGACCCCCTCCCCCCTAAAATGGTCACGTGGCGTTTGAACGACCCCTGATGATAATGATAACAGTAAAAGTAATAATACTTTGTCATCAAGTGAATTGCAACTAATGGCAACCCTATCCAGAGTTTTCTAGGTATAGACTACAATGAAATGTTTCACCATTCTCCTCAGAACGTTGCTTGCCCAAAACTATATAGGTTTCCTCTTCTCCCTGGAGGCACAATTCAGAATAAAACCCTGAGCCTCTGGCTCAACAGCTGAGGTTCCCAGCCCCATGAACTGTTCAGCCCACTGAGCAAAACTGTGGAAACCAGACAGACATCTCTTGGCCAAACATGGCCACTGGGACAGTGGTTTCCTGCTTTCAGACCTTGGGGGATGGTTGAAGCCTGTAGCCAGCCCATCATCGTTTTAAAGCACACATTCACTTTCAGACTGTTTGCTTACATGACTGGAGATGTTCTGTGGCTTTTTCCTGTTATATAAATGGCATAGTAATCTAAAGGAAAATCAGTAACTGTTATTTTGTTTCTTTGCAGTTCTGAAATTTACAGGCTAAATTTGGAACAAGGAAGATTTCTGAATTCCTTGCAAACAGATGCTTCGTAAGTATCTGCAGAATATTGCGTTAATCTCCATCTTCCAGCAGGTGGAGCTGATAGACTGGTTTTGATTTTAAGGAGTTCTAATGAGCTCTCACGTCCCAGTTCCTGCCAACCTAGCAGTTTGAAAGCAAGAAATTGCAAGTAGATAAATAGGGACCACTTCTGTGGGAACAGTGTTCCGTGCGCTCCAGTCATGCCTGCCACATGACCATGAAAATGTCTACAGAAGCAGACAGCGCTGGCTCTTCAGCTTTGAAACAGATGAGCACTGAACCCTAGAGTCGGATATGACTGGCTTTCGATCAAAGGTGACCTTTGCCTTACCTTTACTACATTTTGAACCACACGTCCAGGTCAAGCTGCATTCATAGTCGAGATGGCTTATATTTCAAAACACACCTTTTACAAGTGTAAATATATTCATTGATTTAATGAGTTGCAAACATGCACAGAGGAACCCTTTCCTAACGTTTTGCTAGTCTGAGTAGCCAAATGGGCCAGGATTTCCTACTCAAATGTAGAATCATAGATGCGTATTGTTGCAAGGGGCTCCAAGGAGGATCAGATCCTTTGGACGAAGCAAGAAATCCACAGTTAAAGCCCCCTGAAAGATGGCCATTCGGTATCTCCGTAAACACCTGCGATGAAGGAGTAGTCTGTCCCCTCAGACATTGCTGGACAGCTTTTACTGACAAAACCTCCTTCTTAATGTTTAATTGAAATTTCTACACTTGTAATTTGCATCCATTGCCTCAAGTTGTATCCTCTGGAGTCATACATGGCATCTTAAAATAGTGATTAAATGCTGAATTAGGATTCATGGGAAAATAAGATCAAAACTAGGAGCACAAATGAATTATAGATAACTGAGTTGGAAGTGACCTTTTTGGCATCAACTCCAACCCCCTGCTCAATGCAGGAATCCGAATCAAAGCAGATCTGCCTTAGTTGCCTCGCTTTCTCTCTTGAAGGCTTCCAGCTTTGGAGTGCTCACCCCACCCCCACCCCGAGGTCATTGATTCCACTGCCTTACTGCTCTAACTATTAAAACATTTCCCCTCATATCCAGCCTATATCTGGCTTCCTTTATTTGAGCCCATTATTACGTGTCCTGCACTCTGAGATGACCGAGAACAGGTAGAGGTAGGAGTAGGAATTTCATGTTTCAGCAGAAGAAAAAAATTGGTTATTTTTAGTTTTTTTGTGTTCTTTCATTGGTTTCTAAAGGAGAACCTCACAAACACAAATGATTAACATTAATGGCAGAGATTAACACAAAAGTTTTGTGTTTCCCTCGTGTGTATATTCTTGAACATTTGTTTCATCTTTTAACCTTTCTTTCACCTGGTGTCAAGTGACTTGGTAAATCTGTCATCTGGTAGCATCCTGAGGGCTATTGCAAATACAATTATTTCTTTATTAAACTTATATAGTGTCCTTCTGGCCCAAGGCGCTCCCCCTCCCAATTCTAATGTGACCAACAAGAGTTATGAGCAGCCAATCAGAACGTCTCAGAACAGGAGGAATCCGGAATCTGAAGAAGGGTTTGAAACCCAGTGAGGTTTTGGTTTGGTTTTTTCGTGAGAATGTTTTCCTGTGTCTTTGGATTAATTTGAGTGCTGCCAGGCAGCTAATCTATGCCTCTGTGCTTCCTTGAGATTATTTTGTGCCCTCCATCCTGGATTTCTTTGGGGGATTTTGCCCTCTGTCTCTCTGACTGACTGATTGATTGATTTCTGTTGACCGTTGTCCTGGCCTCCTAGACTCAAAAAAGGCATGAGAAGGAATCATGTAACAAGGAAAGATAAATCTCCCCATTTTCTAGAAGTTTAGTTTCCATGGGCTTTGATTGCATTTGTGCATTTATTTGCTTGGTTGCTTTTCTTGATTTTTTGGATAAGGACTGGTGTTTTTTTTATTAAAAAATGTCAATATTTTCCCCTGTTGGGGTTGCTTTCTTTGATTGTGGGGTTTTTTTTAATGTGGGGTTAAGAATAGGCAGAAACCTGTTCTGTTGGCAGAGCTGCTGTTTGTTGGCAGAACCTCCTTATATTGGCTGATTTGAACAATATGCTGGTTGAGGGAACTGATCATGGAAGAATTAGAAAGTGGGTGGACTGAGGGAAATCCAAACTTACTCCAACCAAAGGACATTGCTACTATGGTGGCACAAAGTCAGTGTCCTAAGTAATTTCCAATAGCCTTAGATTGGGAAGGACTCAGGATTACCATATCTTCCGTTGGATTAGTGTCAACTCAGCCCATCTTCAGATATCTTGGTTAGTTAGGATTGTATTCTATACTATCACTTTTTTCTTTGATTAGGATATAATTCAGCCCTTTATTACTCTATGTAAAAGAAACCATATTTTATCTATGAGCTATTTTAGAAGAAAAATTTCCTGTAGTTTTAGTTCAGTATAAGTGATCAGTTATTTAACCAATCTATTCCATGGTAAGGAATTGCTAGTTTTGTGTTTATATTGTTGTTGTTTTGCCTTGGATTCAAAATACATTGTTATAATATACAAATATCTACATTTTCTCCCAGTGACTTTCCGTGACCTTTCCGTCAGAAGCATGGCCAACCCGGAGCCTGAGGACAGCTGTCACCCCACCCCCAGACTCCCACCTGGCTGGGGGGTTAAAATTTTGGAGACATTTGACTTCACGCTGAACCCCCTCCCCCCGTGACTTTCTGTGACTTTTGGTCAACCCCCTCCCCCTTAAGACTCCTAAAGGTTTCCCTTGCTCGAAAGCCAGTTGTATCCGACTCTAGGGTTCAGTGCTCATCTCTGTTTCAAAGCCGAAGAGCCAGCGCTGTCTGCTTCTGTAGACGTTTCTGTGATCATGTGGCAGGCATGACTAGGGAACACTGTTTACCTTCCCATTGACGTGGTCCCTATTTATCTACTTGCAATTTCTTGCTTTTGATCTGCTAGGTTGGCAGGAATTCTCAAATTTACCTGTTTTAATATGCCTATGCGATCCTCTTTGTTTTTTCTTTTCTAGTGAAAATCATGTTTGTGACATAAACTCTAAACATGGCTTATTTGCTACAGGGACAGTCGAAGTAAGTATTTGACTTTCTTAAGTAGTATAGCACTATTTCAAATTTTAAAAAAATTAATGTATGTAGTTACACAGAGTTTGTATTAGTTGGAAACACTACTTGTAGCATGTTTATTTTCTATACGTGTGTCCTTATTTTAGGCAAAATAAGGCCAACCACATTTTAAGGGGAGGTAAAGTATATATTGCTAGGTGTAGAGCAGCCCCCATGTTAACAGAAATACAGATAACTTTAAAGAAAACTCTTCAAGGACTGAAAGTCCCTAAAAACATCCATCTAAGGAGTGAGTATGTTGAGGGACAGAGGGTGATAAGTTACTTGAGGGTGGAAAGGTAAAAGGATGATGGTAGTGGTGAGGAGGAGAATCCAGGAAAAGGAGATGGCAAGAATCCTAATACTTTTGCCTGCCAGCAGAAGATTGTTGGGATAAAATCATGTTCTGATGATGGGCATACAAAGAAAAAAGAATAACCATACACAATTCATAAATTGTGCCTATATGTGTTTGAGCATATCTGTGTGCATATAAAACATAGGACTCAGTGGGAGCATGTTGACCTTTGGAAATGATAATGTTCTGTTGAAGTGTTAAGTAGTAAACCAAGAGTGCCCAGTCCACAGCGCCTAGTAGTCCGGCCAATGCCTCTCCCAGAAGCGGAAGTTAAATGTGCATGCATTCCAATTTCTGTGTCATAGATATGTATAGGGAGGACAGACTCCATGCAATGCATGTTATATTCATAGCAGGCAAAGGGCCAGATTTTGATTTGGTGCCATTCTGGGTCCGAGGCTGATTGGTAACACTTAAGAGGGGTCATCTTCTAAATGGAGCCATATTTGAAGGCCTAGCAACTTTGACTACCCAGTGATGTATTCTAGGCAAGGGCCCTTTAACCCCACCATTACTTGCCAAGGCCCTTACAGATGTGAAAAAAGATGTGGCAGTGAACACGCAAAGGATCCAAGAGATTACAAAGTCAATGCAAAAAGAAGTCAAACAAGCTATAATAACTGTGAATGAACTTTTTATTCAAGAGCATGTATTGGAAAATAAGATGGCTGTGCAAGAGAAAAAAATAAGGATGGTGGAGGAGGGGTGGAGAAAATCTAATATAGTGATCCGTCATATGCCGGAAAAGACGCCAGACAAGCTTAAAGAGAGGGTTTTGGAGTGGTTGAACTCACTCAAAATGGGCAAAGATTTCGGCTTAGATGACATTGGCGCTGTGTATAGGGTGGGTGGAAGGAGGGATAAGAAGACACCCAGGAATGTTTTAGTCAAATTTGCAAATTGGGCGGACAAATTGAAAGTAATGTCTTTCATTAGGCAAGCTGGGTCTGGCGTCTTAAAAATAGAAGGGATGGATGTGGAAATCTACAATGACATTGCGCCGGAGGAGAGAAAGTGGAAGTACATGATGAAACCTGTTACAAAATTGTTGACTGCAAAAGGTATCAAATATGGTTGGTGGTTTCCACAACAGCTGAGATTTTTTTATGATAAAAAATGGCATGTTCTTGATGGGAATACTGATGCATTGCAATATCTAACACAAATTGGCCTGATCAAGGAAGCGGATGTAGACTGGATTGCTTTGAGAACAGATCTGTTTGGGGTGAGCGCGATGAGACCGGTATTGGGACAGGAGGAGGAGGGAGCAGTGGGAGGAGTGGACATTTCAGGGGCTAGTGCGGAATTGGTGGAATGAATATACTTAAAATATTTAATTGCTGGCAGTGGGAGGGGGTAAATGGAAGAACAACATGTCATCTTGCTTCGGTCCCCCCCTCCCCTCTTTGAATAACAGAGGTGACATCAAAAAGAATGATGTGGGGAGGGATGTAGAGGAGAAAGAATTAGGTAAGTTTTTTTTCATTATTTTTTATTTAGTTTATTTAGTGTTTTTGTTTCATCATATTTTGTCTTAATTAATTTTTTAATTAGCGGGAAATGGTGGGGGGTTTTAGGGAGCACGTCCGGGGATGAAAGTGGAGAATGGGAGGTGTCTTAGATACAGATGGTTAAGTCACTAAAACTAATAACGTGGAATGTGAAGGGAACAGGGAACGCCTTGAAGAGAAAGCGCTTGCAAATTGCGCTCAATAAAGCCAGGGCTGATGTTATTTTTTTGCAAGAGACCCATCAAAAATCAGCGGACGCAAATAATTTGGCGGCGAGGGGAATGGAAATATATGAAAAGGCATATGGGACATCTAAAGCCAGGGGAGTTGCAACTCTGATCTCGGAGAGATTGGGCTTTACTGTGAGTAAAACCATTGCTGACCCAGAAGGAAGATATCTGATAATTAAAGGGAAAATTGAGGAAGAAGAAATAACGTTGGCTAACATTTATGCTCCAAATGATAAACAGGAAGATTTTTTAGATAAAATGGGAAAAATCTTGAACAAGGAGGGAGCTAAGAGCATGGTCATAGGTGGAGACTTTAATATGCTGAGTTCAAACATTGATAGTACAAGTGTAAAAAAGAGAAGTAGAAAATACATATTAGATGAGTGGAGGAAAACACTGGGGATAAAGGATGTTTGGAGAGAGCTTAAGGCTCAGGAGAGAGAATATACCTATTATTCCCATGTGCATGATATGTACTCAAGAATAGACTATATCTTTGTCACAGAAGAGCTGGTTAAAACAATAGAAGATATAAAGATTGGGACATTCAGGGAATCTGACCATGCAAAGATAACAGTAGATATAAACCTTAAAGAGGTGGAAAGAGGAGGGTACATTTGGAGATATAATGTAAAGCTATATAAGGAGGAAGCTATGAGAAAACAAATTATGGAGAAATGGGAAGAAAGTTGGAAACTGAACGAGAATAATGAGGTCAGCCGGGGAGGAGTTTGGGATACAATGAAGGCAATCTTTAGGGGCGAATCAATAAAATTGAATAGTATTAGAAATAGACAAATTAGAAATAGAAATCAGGAATTGGAAAAGCAGTTGAAACATCTTCACCTTGAGTATGCTAAAAAGAAAGAACAGAAAATTTTTCAAGAGATACAAAAAATCAAGGAAGAGTTGGATGGTAAAGAGTTGGAAAAAGTAAAGAAAGACTTGATCTTTCTTAAAAGGGAATATTTTGAATATGGTAATAAAAATTCTAAATTATTGGCAAAAGCCGCAAGGGTTAAAAAAAATAAAGGACAGGTAGGTATATTGATAGATAAAAATGGGAAAAGATGCAATAAAAGAAAAGAAAAAGCATTGTTAATCGAAAATTTTTATAAAAACCTGTACTCGAAAAAGGAGGTAAATTTGAGTAAAATGCGAGAGTATTTTGAAAAGCAACAAATTAAAATGATAACAGAGGAACATAGGAATAAAATGGAGGAGGAAATATCTATCAAGGAAATTGAGGAAGTAATAAAAAAATTTAAAAAAGAGAAAGCACCAGGTGAGGATGGGTTACCAGTGGAATTTTATAAAGATTTTACGCCCTGGATTGCCCCGAGGTTATATAAATTATATAATGGGATATTGGAGGGAGATGCAACTCCAGATTCCTGGAATAGATCGGTGATTGCCTTGATTCCCAAACCGGGTAAAAATTTAGAAAAAATTGAATCCTATAGGCCAATATCCCTAATCAATCAAGATGCAAAAATCTTTACAACGATCTTAGCAAACAGATTAAATTATTTCATAGCCAATTATATTAAAGAAGACCAAGCTGGGTTTGTGAAAGATAGACATATGTCAGATCTTATAAGAAGAGTGGTGGACATATTGGACTTAGCCGAAAAAAGGAAGGAAAAAGTAGGTTTTTTAGCATTAGACATCTTTAAAGCTTTTGACTCCTTGCAATGGTGGACGGTTCATGAGATGATCAAACTGTATGGATTTGGAGAAAAACTTCAAGGCGTCATTAAAAAGTTGTATAAACAAGGATCGGCAAGAGTTAAATTTAATGAGAGTTACACAAGTGATATAAAATTAGAAGCGGGTACGAGACAGGGCTGTCCGTTGTCGCCTTCGTTGTTCATCATGGCTATGGAATTTTTGGCAAATACAATTCGTCAAGACGAAGAAATAATAGGAATTGAAGGGACTAAAGTAAGTCTTTACGCTGATGACACGTTAATAACGGTGAAGCATCCAACAAAAATTATTTCTAAGGTTAATAAGCATTTGAAAGACTTTGAGGAAGTTACAGGGTTAAAAGTTAATTGGGATAAAACAGAAATGATTTTAATTAATGGAAATAAAGGGGATGAAGAATTAATAAAACGGACCTATAATGTACAGATTACACAGAAAATGAGATATTTAGGGGTAATGTTATCAGATAAAACTGGGGAACTTAAAGGTTTGAACTATGGCGGACAAAAGAAAGAGATGGAAAAGAAAATATCACAGTACAATAAATTAAGTCTGTCATGGTTCGGTAGAATAGCTTTGTGTAAGATGATGTTGCTACCCAAATTGAATTTTTTGTTCGATGTTTTGCCGTTAAAACACACAGATAGGGAGTTGAACGAGTATCAAAATATGATCAATAGATTCTGCAATGGAAATCGAGGAGCTAGAATAACTAAATCGTTGTGGTATGTGGCATAAAAAGAGGGAGGATTGGGGATTCCAAACATCACTAAATACTATAGAGCCTTCCAAATAAGAAATATTATAAAAATATTAATTAGAAAAGAAACAGTGTGGGGAAAAATTGAAAGGAAAGACTTTTCGAAGTTTGGTAAGGCACAGTTTTTATGGGAAGGGAAGGAAAAAGGAAAAAAGAAGGCTCAGGGATTGATGCTAAATTCGACAATACAGACATGGAGCAGAGTGAGAAAAGAACTTACTTTAGGAATTTCACCGATTTTAGAGGTGGAGGATTTTCAGAACTTTCCAATTAAAATTGATAAAAAGATTAGGGATATATTGGTAGAAAAGAAAGTAATATTATTGAAAGACTGGGTCAATACTTGCAGAGACCAGGAGAAAAGGCGCGAGCTGTATTTGCAGTTGCAACTGGATTGGTTCAAGATTCTTCAGATTAATAATTGGAATAAGATATTCTTATGGGAAGATGGTTTAAATAGAGACTGCACGGAATTTGAGATACTTTTGACTAGAGTTAGAAATGGGGAAATGGGAATTAAAGGAATAGTAAGCAAAATTTATAAAATTTTGAATAAGAGTCAAGAAATACAAGAGGTGTTGAGACAAAGCTGGGAACAAGAATTAGATACAAGGATAACAGAAACAAAATGGCAGAGGATTTGGAAAAGAAAGATAATGAGAACAATGTCGGTTAGAGTTAAAGAGCATAATCATAAATTAATATGGAGATGGTATAGGACCCCAGTCGTCTTGCATCGAATGTATAATAACCTAAGCGATATATGCTGGAGGTGTAACAAAACAAAGGGAACATACGAACATATGTGGTGTAGTTGCGATGCATTAAAAGCTTATTGGGAAAGAATTGAAAAAGAATTGGAGAATATACTAAATGTGCAAGTTAGGCTGGGGTCAGATACAATTTTGCTAACCGACGTTGATAATTTTGACATGAATAAGGACAATAAAGAACTGCTGGCCATAATGTTGACTGTTGCGAGACAATGTATAGCTAAAAGTTGGAAAAGTAAAGAAAAAACAAGTATACAAGATTGGTATAAGCAAATGTGGGATTTGGCATTAAATGAAAAACTTACTTGGGAGTTAAATTGTAGGAGAGGAAAAGTGCAAAGTAATAATTTCTGGAGGATCTGGGAACCTTTTATAAGTTATACTCTGGGGGGGAAAAAGGGCATACCCCCTGTACAAGATCAGAATGCCTTTTGGAAACTGTGAAAATACAGAATTCCCCGGACATTGTAAATAACACAAGGGTGATGTCAATGTTGTGAATGATAACAACGTGAAGAAGATTATGTTCAAAGAAATGTGGCAAATGCAACATTGAATTGTTTGGAGAAAAATGTTACATGATCTTCATGGTTATATATATCTTTATAATTGTCTTGTTTTGTATTTTTGTATTTCTTTTTAAATGCCTAATAAAAAATTTATAAAAATTTAAAATTAAAAAAAAAAGAAGAAGCGGAAGTTAAATGTGCATGCATTCCAATTTCTGTGTGACTCCATGCAATGCATGTTATATTCATAGCAGGCAAAGGGCCAGATTTTGATTTGGTGCCATTCTGGGTCCGAGGCTGATTGGTAACACTTAAGAGGGGTCATCTTCTAAATGGAGCCATATTTGAAGGCCTAGCAACTTTGACTACCCAGTGATGTATTCTAGGCAAGGGCCCTTTAACCCCACCATTACTTGCATCAAAGTTTACTATCTTAATGCTTTTATTCAGAGTAGGGCAGGGTGAGTGAGTCTTTTCTCCATGTCTTGACTTTTACGGAAGAGGGTGGCAAAGATGTCTCAGAGAGGTGGATGTGATCAAGGGGCATGCTGGGTGTGTGTCATGTTGTCCTAATTTCCTATTCATTATTGGGTGGGTGGGGGGACTCCAGAAGCATCTCATGTTAGTTTTGGCATGTAGTTCAATTGTTTTAATTAACAGAGCTCAGCCTTTAGCTACAGATATTGAGTTTCTTCCCCTTCATATAGCCACAGCCTTGGAATTCCTCAGTATAGTCATCAAAAGTAGAATGATCAAGAATCTAGTTGTACATTGCAGGATATTGAAAGGCTTGCCCTTGATCTTGCATGATTTGAAGTGTCCTGGTACACCAGCTATTTCAGTGAATCACAGTGAATAGGCAAAACATCTCGAATGGTTTGAAAGTGTTAAATATAAACTTTCTTTGTTCTCCTAAGGGGAAGGTCGAATGCTGGGATCCTAGAACAAGAAATCGAGTTGGCACATTGGATTGCGCTTTGAGCAGTGTGACAGCTGATAAAGAGTATGGAAGTATTTATGTTTTTTTCTCTTTTTGAAACTTTGTTCCTCTAAAACTCATGTAAACTTTCCAGCTGCAGGATCTTTAACTGGATGTTGTAATGTCTCGGTTTAATTTGTCACCTTTCCAATGCAGATTGTAGTTAATAATGAGCGTTGACAATGATGACTAACCTATTTAGCTAGATACATTTAACTGAAACAAACCTTTTAAAAAAAATTTCAGGGTGGATGGTCTGCCGTCTATTTCAGCCTTAAAGTTTGATGGGACTTTGAATATGGCTGTTGGAACATCTACAGGCCAGGTAGCTATGCTTGTCAGTGTACTGTATTTGCTATGCTTGTAAGCGTATTTGCTGTTCGGCTTGTGTAGGCTATCCGCAATTAAGTAGCTGCAAGGGATGGATTAAGTAAATCTTCGATGTGAATCTGGGTAGGGCAAGACTGTCTCTCATGTTCTATCTCTGTTCAGGAAGTTAATTGATTTGTTGCACATGAAGTCTAACTGCTGACTATTGCTTCTTAGGTATTTCAGTTGCAGTAGTTCATCATAAAGAGAATTGAATGGAATGTTATCTTGATGCATATTGTGCAAGTAAAGCCTCAAAGCAAAGCAATTACATTTATATACCGCCCCATAGCGCTTAGCTTATGGCTTTATTTCCTTGCAATCTTTGAAAGTGCATAGAAAAAAGCAACTATTGGCCAAAATTCTACTAAGCAGTTACAACTGCCAAAGGCAAATGAATCATAGCTACTTCTTCCTGGCAATTAACAAGTCCCTGCTTGGATTTTGGGGCGTACATGAGGCCACTGGACTGGTATGCTCTAAGTTGTGTGTGTGTTTTTAAAATTATTAGCAAGGAACCACTGAAAGTTTTGCCATTTGCCTTTTGTGGCTGGAACTATATACAGTGGATAATAAGTCAAAGGAAATAAATAAATAAATAAATAAATATCTCGCATAACAAACGCATTGTATAGCAAAAAATTCGCACAACGAAGCATTCATTATGCAATGACGATACTCCATAGAATCCCCCCCCCCCGGTTATGTGGGGTTTTTGGTAACTGGGGTATACCTACTTAATGGGAACCCCAGTTAACGAATTTTCCCTCCTGTTATGCGGGGCATCTCCCATAGGGAACCGCATAACGAAAAAAACTGCATAGTGAAGAGCGCCGTGGAACTGAGTTTTTTCGTTATGTGGGGTTCTACTGTAATTGAATTCTGGCCACTGCAGAGTATATTAGCGGAAGTGTGGGTTGACAGAACAATGGCCGGATGATCCTATATAGCAGATGACAATCTGGCAGCAGTAACTGTTAATGTAGTCATTGAGTGTGCAAACTGGGAATTTGTCAGCCTTTGATAGAATGAAGGTTTGCCAGGCCTCTCCTTACTTTAAAAAAAGAGCAATCTAGATATGAATTATGTTACATCTTTTGCTGATTTGCTCACTGTCCTGTACCTCTTATAGCTTGAAACTTAAATGTTTATAGAACAAATAAAATTCCCTGTGTAATATACTCTTCCAGTAGAATGAAATATAACATTCTGTACATTTATTTGATTTGATTCTTTTCAACCTATTTATGACGATCTTTATATCTGACTATTTACTACAAAACCTAATTAATCTTTTCTTATTGACAGGTTCTGTTGTATGATCTCCGATCAAATCACCCATTAATAGTAAAGGACCATCAGTATGGCCTGCCTATTAAATCAATACAGTTCCACAGTTCCTTAGATTTAATTATTTCAGCTGATTCTCGAATCATAAAATTGTGGAACATGGACACAGTAAGACTTTTAATGATTTTTCTCCTTCCGTTGAGCACCTTGTAGTTTCATGATATCTAATGTGTCTCAGGGATGATTATTGTGTTTTGCTGTAAAGGTTATACTCCACCTAAGAATAATGTGTATGTTTAACATTGTTATTTTTCGTTTTAAACTGTTTTTCTCCTTTGGTAGGTCATGGGTAAAAATGAATAGATTATTCTTGTGGTATTTATGGGTTTCAGTTGAGTAAATAAATTTCAGGCCTTTTATGCAAGGGGTTTGGATTATGTAAGTCTGCAAGAACTGAACATAAAAAGAATATCTTTGCAGTTGTAAAATAATCTCTATGTGGGCCAAACCACATTTCAAGTTATTAGTACCATTTGATGAGAACAGCCGTTGTATTCACTTATTCGCCTGTTTCCTTTCCTTAATATCCTTTGCCACTTTGCTATCTCCTCACAATATATATATATAATCAGTAGTGTGCTGGCCCACAGGGATACAGGGACTCATCCCAGTGTGCCCCAGTGACTGGTGCCCCCCAGAGGCAGGCAGGGGTAACAGGAATGTAGGGGATTTCTCCCCAACCCCCTCCCCCAATAGGTGCCCCCATCACTTCCTATCCACTGCCCTCCCAAGGTGCCCAGCACACCCCTGTATATAATTTGATTCCAGCTG
The DNA here is from genome assembly GCA_030440675.1 of Furcifer pardalis. Classification (NCBI taxonomy): domain Eukaryota; kingdom Metazoa; phylum Chordata; class Lepidosauria; order Squamata; family Chamaeleonidae; genus Furcifer; species Furcifer pardalis. The sequence goes on along the minus strand of CP126890.1, from coordinate 42,102,351 downwards.
TTTGGAGGGCAGGGGCCAGAAAGTCAGAATCTAGTTCACAGTTAAGTGGCTTTCTGCACATGTTTTAGGTAAAGGTAAAGGTCTCCCTTGCTCAAAATCCAATCGTGTCCGACTGTAGGGTTCAGTGCTCATCTCCGTTTACAACCAAAGAGGCAGCACTGTCTATATCTGCAAATGTTTCTGTAGTCATGTGGCAAGCGTAACTAGACACTGGAGAGCACAGAACATTGTTACCTTTCCTACCAAAGCAATACCTATGTATCTACTTGCAATTTCTTGCTTTCGAACCAGTGATGGGTTGCCACTGGTTCGGACCGGTTCATCTGAACCAGTAGTGGCCATCTGGAGGGGATCACTGGGGTGGGCGTGGTAAACCCCTTGGGCGACCAGTTTGGTCACCTCTCCAGCCGTCCTCCAAAATGACTGCCCGGAACTGCATATGCATCAAACCTCCATTTGATACATGCACACTAAAAAAATAGAAGTGTGTATGCATCAAATGGAGGCTTGAGGCATGGCTGCCTGGAAAGGGCGTGGGCAGTGCCTGGAGAAGCGGCGGTGGCCTTTCCTTGCCGCAATGCTGCGACGGTTTGCCACCGCGGTGGTTTGCTGCCGCTGCGCTGTGGTTCCTGCCTGCCTAGTACCCGCCTGCCTAGTCCCTGCTCCCCGACCCCAGGCCAGGGAAGTGATGGGTTTGGGGGGTGGGAGGGTTGGTTGATTATTTTAATGTGTATTTTTATTTAATTTTTATTTATTTATTTATTTTTAAATTAAGAAAAATTTACTTGGCTCCGCCCACAACATCATGACATTATGATGTTGGCTCTGCCCACAACATCATGACATCATGAGTCAGCTCCACCCACGACGGCTCCGTCCACGGTGGAATAGTAACAGCCCACCACTGTTTCGAACTACAAAGTTAGCAGGAGCTGGGATATATGACAGGAGCTTATTCTGTTGCACAGTACTGTGTACTTAATTCCGGATTTTTCCCATCATGCCATCCTAGAGTAGATGAAAGCTAAGATCAGCTTTATGTGATCTATTTTGTTTCTTTCACTGAAACCTGAGATCACTAATTGGAGCTGGGTGTGAAAGACATAGACACTTGGAATCCAGTGCTTTTTGGCTCAGGAATTTGCTTTGAATTGCAGAGTGGCGCTCACAGTCCCGTGCAAAAGTCCACTCATGGTTTTTGTGCTCATCCCACTCTCAAGTTTTTCTGTTTTTGTTGCTGAACCTGTTCCACCTGGGTTGGCAGTAGCAGGCTTCCCTATCCCTCCTCTTCCCATGGCAATATCTTAGGTCCCTTAAAAATACAACATGGAAGGTCGAGAAACTATCTTGAAGGATGCAAGTTATGTGGGAAAGCCATCCATATGCATGGATGCCTTTGTACACTGGAAAGAGAATTTGAAAACAGCTCATTAGTAGACTGTTAGTGGCTTAGTGGTTAAGACACTGAGCTTGGTGACTGGAAGGTTGGCAGATCAGCAGTTTGAGGCCCGAGTGCTGCATAACAGAATGAGCTCCCATTGTCTGTCCCAGCTCCGGCCAACCTAGCAGGTCGAAAGCAAGAAATTGCAAGTAGATAAATAGGTATCACTTTGGCAGGAAAGGTAACAGCGTTCCATGCACTCTGGTGTCTAGCCATGCCTGCCACATGACCATGGAAATGTCTGCAGATGCAGACCGCCCTGGCTCTTGGGCTGACAACAGAGTTGAGCACCATCCCCTAGAGTTGGATACAGCTGACTTTCGAGCAAGGGGAACCTTTACCTAGGAGCAGAAATCTTTGATGACCTTTATCAGATTGCCCTGAAATCCATCAATAACGTTTGCTCTCCATCCAATGGTGTCCTATTTCTTTCCCTATATCTTGTACTTTACACGCCTGGGAAAAGTTGAAAGTGCCAAATGGCGTGGTGTGTAAGGAGAGTCTGCACTGCAGGGCAGATGGCATTCCTTTCTATTTCCTACTGTCCTCTCCTTTCTGATGCTGGTGCTTATCTCTCTTTGGCTGTCAATGAATAGAGGGGGAGTGGAAGCAAAGTGTGGATTCAATGCTTGAGATTTTGCCAACAGGTTGGGGAGCTTCTAGTTCTTGGTTTTGAAAGAATGGAGGGGGGGGGACCCTTCCTGCTGTTAATTGTTGGGGAAAGTAGGAGAATCAGGTGGGGGTGAAAAAGCCAAGTAGGAGGGAAAGGAAGCAAGCAGGAGAACAAAGAAATTGGAAAAGAAAATTCTTCTTCTTTCGTGTCCTAATCAGATCCTGGACTGCCAAAATGAAGCCACTTTCTTGGGTTTGTCATTGCCCAAACTCAAGTCCCCATCGGTGCATGACTCTGGCAGCAATCTGCAGACCAGCAAATGGGCCGGACTCTGCGTATCTCCACATTCACACCGTGCGTTGTTGTCCACCAGCAGTCACAATTTGAGAATGTTGTTCTTGTATTTAGGGCCGGAGTTCTCAACCTTTTAAAGCTGGGGACCGGGTCATGCACCCTCAGACAGTTTTGGGAACCAGATGGCCATTTTGCCCTTCCTCCACCGCATGGCACTTCCTGGTGTGGTGGAGGTGGTGGGAGGCCACATGAAATGGCACCAAGAGGCGCATCCGGCATACGGGCTGCAGGTTGAGAACCCCTGATTTAGGGACTCCAACCCTCAGCCTATTCAAGGGTCCTTCAGGTGACCCTGAATATGAAAAACGAAAAACAGGGAAGTACTGGTTAGGAAACAAAACTCCCTTTTATTCTTTTAAATCTGAGCATGTGGTTACAAGGTCCACTTGTTTGTAGCTGGCCTTGGTCTGGCTTGGGAAAAGCAGACCTTTGGACTAATCTGGCTGGAGTATTCTGGAAGTTATAGTCCACAGAAGGAAGTTTTCAAAGCTTTGGGCTTTCCCTCCTCTCTTGTGAGGCAGAGTGTAGATCTGAATCTTTGTCAGAGTCAGGCCCATGGACCTTTTTCTTCCCTCTCTTGGCATATGACAGAAGCATCAGGCAGATACAACTGTATGCACAGATTTAGCTTCTCAGCCTCTGTGTGGGAAAGCATTGTTGCCATAGAACTAGAGGAAAGGAGGAAACAAGTGGGATGGGTGTGGGGTGTGATCTACACCCAACACAGGGAGTGAAGTGGACCACACGTTGCTCCCTTCAAAGGGACAGGTTTCCCACTTCTGTCCTCCCCATGACAGAAACATGTTGCTAAATCACAGCTGGTTGCGACCAAACATCTTTTTCCTCTACGTGAATCCTTTGGAGCAATTTCTCTGGAGAGAGATTTGTGGAAAATGTTACAGTGGGATGGAAAATCCATACACTTCCCTGGGAAGGGGAATGAAAAACCATTATAATCCTTTCATTAAAAGGTAACCACAACATATGGAAAGTGTGCTCAGTTTTTCTTCCAGGAAGGGCAAAAAAAAAAAAAAGGGGGGGGGAGGCAGCCTGCCTTAGCAAAAGTTTTCATGTGGATTCCCTTCTCATTTTCCCTTGTTAAAACAGGAGTACGGTCTCTTCTTACTCGAAAACCAGTCGCATCTGACTCTAGGAGTCGGTGCTCATCTTCGTTTTCTGCCCAAGAGCCAGTGAATTCCTGTCATCGTCTATCCCAGCTCCTGCCAACCTAGCGGTTTGAAAGCAAGAAATTGCAAGTAGATAAATAGGTACCACTTCGGTGGGGAAGGTATACAGCAGGAATTCTCAACCTTTTAAAGCTGGGGGCCGGGTCATGCTCCCTCAGACAGCTTTGGGGGCTGGGGGGTCATTTTGCCCTTCCTTTACCACATAGCATTCCGGGAGTGGTGGAGGTGGTGGTGGTCCATATGAAATGCCACAGTGAGTCACATTCGGCCCATGGGCCGCATATTGAGAATCCCTGGTATACAGTGTTTTGTGTCTAGTCAGCGCTGGCTCTTTGGCTGTAAACAGAGATGAACACCACTCCCTAGATCCAGATACAACTGGCTTTTGAGCAAAGGCGACGTTTACCTAATACTGTATACAGAAAATGTTTTACTGAAAAACATTTGCTCCAGCTCAGTAGTATCAGTGGGTTGTCCTCTATAACAGTACCTTTAATTTCCAGTACTTTGATAAGTAGATTACAGTAAAACCTCATATAACACTAAAACCTGGTTCCACAAGTCTTGGTGTTATATGATTTTTAGTGTTATCTGATGCATGTTAAAATCCTATGGGATCCATAGAGATACATTGTAACCACACAGGCTTTAGCGGTTGTTATCTGAAGCATCCCATAGGATCTTAATGTTATCTGATGCAATTCTGCCCCCCAGATTCCTTAATGTTATGCGATTTTAGTGTTATTCGATACTAATGTTATATGAGGTATTACTGTATTTGGTAGGCCAGAAATGGTTGTGAATCCACTTCTTATGAAATACAGGGAGGGACCCCAGTTCTGTCCTTGTCTTCTGCCTCCCTCCCACCCCCATAAACACAATTTCTTGCCTTTCCTTTCCTCAAATGCCTCCTATTTCTACCTTTCTTTGCCAAGGTGCCTGGAGCAAGCAATTTACTTCCCGATGCTTTACCTGCGTGTGCTTTTCTTGTTCTGCATCAAAGTCCTTCTCACTATAAGTCATGCAGGAAGTGAAATTCAGGATGGCCTGCAACTCTTTTCACAAACCCTGTTTTTTCAGTGCATGGGAACTGCACATGCTGTACACAAAACTGCATTTAATAAAAGGAGGCAAAAATGGGAAGGGATCAGGGCTTGTAGGTTTGCTTAGTTGGTGCTGTATAATTGATTTCTTTTTCTAATTTGATGTTGCCCACCTTCAGAATCAGTTTTACAGAGCAGAAGACAAGTGATAGAATAAAGCAGGGTTACAGCGCTGGGTTGGTGAATCAGTTAATTGAAAGGAAGGGATTGGTTTTCTAATAAGGTAACTCTGATTGATCAAGTAAGGTAAAGGTAAAGGTCGCCCTTGCTTGAAAGCCAATCATATCTGACTCTAGGGTTCAGTGCTCATCTCTGTTTATAGCCAAAGAGGCAGCACTGTCTGAATCTGTAGACATTTCCGTGCCTGAACACGGAACACTGATTGCCTTCCCACTGAAGTGATCCCTATTTATCTACTTGCAATTTCTTGCTTTTGAACTGCTAGGTTGGCAGGAGCTGGAGCAGAGACGGGAAATCACTCCATCATGCAGTACCCGGGAATCAAACTTTGACCATCCAGTCAGCAAGTTCAGTAATTTTAAGGGTCTCTATAGTTTTAAATGTTGGGAATTTTTATGTACACCGCCCAGAATCGCATGTTGATTGGGGCGGCTATAGAAATTGAATAAATAATAATAATAATATCAGAAAACAAAACAAAAAACACTGTAGTACTTTAAAGACTAACTGCTATATTTTTATTGTTAGCTTTCGTGGATCAAGTCCACTTCTTCAGACAGGGAGTGAAACTTACAGGCATGGTTTATATACACCAAATTCAGGGGTCAAAGGGAGAAGGGACTGCTCAAGGAGGATGACATGATATGCCTGAACCACAGACTAACATGGCTACTATTCCAAATAATAATAATCTTAACCCTTGAGCCACCACAGGATATAAAAAAATAACAATGCATGTATTTATAACAGTATGGTGGGTTGGTTGGTTTGCTATTGCTCAGTGTGTATTTTCTTAAGAGTTCAACATTTGCTTCTTTCTGTTTTTCTGTTTCAGGGGAAGATATTTACTTCCATGGAGCCAGAACATGATATTAATGATGTTTGCCTGTATCCTAATTCTGGTTTGTAGAAGATAATTTCACTCTTATTGTGTGTGCACAATGAAAACTATATTAATCTAAGTTAGACATGTAGCTTTCTGTAGTCGTTGACCATGGCTGATTTATTGAATCCTAATAGTTGGTTGAGACCATTGGCGCACTTGTTTGTAGAATATCTCAAGGGGCTGAGGGTAGAGCTTTGTTTTATTGCATTCATAAAGACATCCATGCCCTATTTGAGACATTCATGCCTTATTTGCCATGTATTCAGCATTTATTCCAAGTACAGTACAGTCAAACCTCGCTTAACGAGCATTTTGCTTAGCGAAAAACTTGCATAACGAGCGGGTTTTTCAAAAAGCGATCCAACTCATATAACAAAAATTTTCACTATGTGAGTCAGACTTTCCCAATGGAAAAATTCGCATAACGAGCATTTCTATGGGGAAAACTCTCATAACGAAAAAATTTTGTTATGCGAGTTTTTCCATAGAAATGCTCGTGCGAGTTTTCCCATAGGAATTTTTGCTATGTGAAAAAAACTCGCATAGCAAAAAACTATTTTAGCGAGCAGCCTCGCAGAACAAATCATTTTCATTATGCGAGATATGACTGTATCTCTTATTATGTTAATTCGTTCCCAAAATCAAAGTCCTGTCCCATAAAATTATGTCTTGTCAGGACTGGATATTTCTTTTTCCATCACCAAGTAATTTCTGATTTCTTAATATTGTCACCATTGTTTCATTAATGGGATGAGCATTTAAGCTATTATGAAATATTTTTCATAAAATTGAATTGGTCTTCCCTGTGGTTTAGTGGGCGTGCCTCTTTCTTCTTAGAATCAACATGTTCAAACAGTAGAAGAGGTTTTTCCCCATAGCTGTCCCTATAATAAAGCATCCAGCTTACTGCCCTAGTGTGAACAACCCTTTCATTCTAAGGAAACATCGCTTCTGGGAGAAACTTTTTGCAAGTCTTTCTTTCACAATTTGAAATTAATTAAATGTGACATTTACTGAACAAACCTACTGCTATTCTTTGCAAGTGGGAGAAAGAAAAATCCAAAGGTATCTATTTTGTTTTACCCTCTCTCTTTCCCCTCCCTGTAGTTTAAATACAGGGAGGGAAAGAAAGAAAAAAGCAGTTCTCTCTCTCCTTGTAGTTTAAATACAGGGAGGAAAAAAAAAGACAAAAATGTTGTGGCACCTTAAAGACTAACTCTTGTACAGTGGAACCTTGTATAACGAACACCTCTTATAACAAAAAAATTGCATAACGGAAAGAAATAGAAAAACATGGCGCCTTGCATAATGAATTTTTTCACTATACAGTACTAAAATAGCGCTCCCTATGTGGAAACTCAAATAAAATTTTTCTCTATGCAAAATAGCACCCCATGGGGAAAACTTGTATAACAAAAATTCCTATGGGAAAATTCGCACAGTGAAATTTTTTTCGTTATATGAGTTTTTTCATAGGAATTTTCATTACATGAAAAAAATTTGTATAATGAAAAATTTGCATAGATAACAGCCTTGTGGAACGCATTGTTTTTGTTATACAAGGTTCTACTGTATTTAAATATGAGCTTTCTTTAAGGTGCCACGACATTTTTGTCTTTTTTTGCTGTTTTGTTTTGTTTTCTCATCGATATGCAAACATTTTAATTATTATAAGTTATTAAAAGGTTCATATGGAATTCCTGTAAAACAATTTAAAATCACATTTCAAAAACAAAAAGACCATTATCTTCTTAAAACCCTTTCCCAAGCAGCAGTTTATATATTAACAGCCAGTTTCAAAAGACATGTCTTTGCTTTCTGACAGAAAGACAGAAGGGAGGCCACGGCCTGAGAACATCCACTGGTGTATTTCCACTGGAAATGAGATGCCTGAGGAAGGCTGCTGGGGTGACTAGAAGGGATAAAATCAGGAATGACATTATAAGAGAAAGAATTGGAATAGAACCAATCTTAAACTGTATATAGAGGCAACCAAGAAAGTGATTTGCCCATTTGGAATTCCATACCTTACAAGACTTATGTGAAAAAAGAAAAGAACAAAGACCACAAGGCAGACCCAGAGGAAGGTGGAGAGATATCACCAAAGAAATATTACAAGAACACCAAATAACAGTGGTGGAGGCCACTAGAAGTACGAGAACAAGAACTTTACATCTCCCTTGAAACCCGAAAGGGTAAAAGGAGGAGGAGATGACAATAATGATTCCAGTGGGAGTGATGGGACAGAGATAAATGCCCAAATTCCTTAAGACCCACACAGGATGTTGTAGGATGTATAGTCCCTCAGATAGCCTGGATTTGTGTTGTTTAAAGTTGTAACTGTGCCAGTGCATCTCTGGTCACTGCTGAGGCCTGGAAATCCAGACTCAAAGATGTATCCAAGCATAGCTTGGAGCCTGAATTTTCAAGGGAGGTGTAACCCCATCCAGCACAGGCTGAATCCCTGTTCCCTGATCTGTCTTTCAGGAGTGTCTTCCTCTTGTCTGGTTTAAGTTTCAGTCTACTTGTTCTAATCAGTCTACTATTAATCCCAGACATTGGTTTAGAGATGAAGCAGCTCCTCAGAAATTAAACGAAAAAGAGAAATAGTGTTAGGTATCATCTACATGTTGATGACACTGAACTCCAGAGCACTGGGTAACCTTTCCCATTATTTCATGGACACATTCAATAGTATGGGGCAGAACAGAACCCCAAGGGAGCCCATAGGCTTCCAGTAGCACCATTTTATGAGCTGACCCACCAGGAAGGAATAGAGCCTCTGTAAAATAGTACCTCGTGATCTGTCCTTAGATGGTCCAGACAGATACCACAGCCAGTGGCACTGTAAACTGTAGAGAGATCCAGCAGAGTATTGGGGTTATATTCTACCATCTAGTTCAGGGGTTCCCAACCTAAAGCCCGTGGGCTGGATCTGGCCCAAGGTGCCATTTCATGTGGCCCCCACCCCTCCAAGGACATTCAAGAAACAAAATGGCCACCTCCCTTTAAAGCTGTTTGGACAAAAATTGCCACCCCCATTGTGCAGGCAGGGCAAAATGGCCATCTGGCCCTCAAAGCTGACTGAGAGAGCATGACCCGGCCCCCAGCTTTAAAAGGTTGGGAATCCCTGGTCTAGTTCCTGGCATTGATTGCCCACCAAGGTGATTTTAAAAAAACAGCTACAAATTCAGTTGATTTCTTCAATTTCTGCATATTCTCTCACATTCCTGCTGATTCCCAGTTCTCCTTTTATGGTTTGCTGTCAATTGACTGAGGCTGTTTAAAGCAGTTTTTGTCAACCGCTGGTTTTTGGACTTCAATTCCCAGAAGCCTAAGTCAATTCCCCAAAGCACTGATCAGCCAGTGTACTGACTTAGGATTCTCCACGTTGGGAACCACTGGTTTAAAGAGTTCCATGGTGGTAGCAAAAAAGGGAGAGTTTTCCAAAGTTCTCTGTATACATACAAATATACACACATCCTGTTGGTATTCTTCAGAGTTGTTTTTATCTTGATGTTTATCTCTTTTTTTAGTTTGCGGAAGGGATCTAGCAATAAGCTAATTTAGTAATGCATTAGGTGTTCTAGCACTAGATTCAACAGCTTGTTTTTAAAAAAATATTGTTAGGGTGATTCGGGAGAAAGAGCACAGAGGTGGTTTTCATGCTGTCCCAAAATATTATGCGACAACACGCTGTGTTATCAGAAAAACACAAAAGCCATTCTCCTCGATTCTATTGTAGAATGATACAAATGATTGCACAGGCAAATTTTTGTTCAAATAGTTGCAGTTATGGGGGAAAGAAGCCCCCAGCAGCACTGGAGAGAAATCCAAATTGGAAGGAAAGGACAAGCTGATTCACATTGACCTCTCCATTTTGTGATTAAAGGAAAATACTTCAAATTCATCCATACTAATTCTGGAGAAAGCTGTGAAGTATTTTCCAGTGTAGTTGCCACCTTAGTCATTCTCACTTACAGTGAGTGAAGAAGCAATGTGCAATAGCATGTGCTTGAGAACAGTGTTCCAGACAAACCAGTGACTCATCAAGGTATGCAAACTAGCCGATTGTTTCTGGCATTCTTTGATATAAGACTTTTGTTAAAGTTAATCTTTTGAATCAGTGTAGAGATGCTGTTTTGCAACAGATTGCTATCTTTGTAAGACTAGACAACATCACTCATTTCTATGATTTTATATTATTTAGAAGTAAAACAGAAGGATTATGCTTTGGTTGCATTAATCTCATGCATCTGTCTGTGAAAGTTACATTGTTTTATTCGGCTATAAAATGATTGCTCTCCTCTTTTTCGTGGATTGATGTTTGGGTGGTGCCTGTTAGAACACACTTATTCATGCTTTTTCCCCATGTTGACCTTTGCTCATTTTACACATTAAGAAAACATAGAATTGAGGAAAGAGGATTTGGCTCCAGTTTCTCAGTTCTTAGGTTTTGGCTCTTACTGTAATATTGAGGGTAAAATATCTAGGTTCATCTATCATTAAACCTACAGCGAAAATTTTTGACCTTTTGGATTCCTGCACCATTAAAATTAATGGTTGCTTGAATATTAATATTCGGGAAGGGTTTTTTTAAAGAAGGAAAAGTAATTCCTTATTTCTCACTTGTCTTGATTGCAGTAAGCATTAATTTCAAAAAGTTATTTCTGAAACTTTGTAAGTATTTGCCAGGGTAAAGGTATGTGATATTGGCAGGAAAAAGAAAATATAACTCTGGGGAATTAAAACAGGATTATTATTTTTTTGACCAAGCAGAAGTTGCTATATTGGTTGACTTCTTCACTCCCTGTTTTGTAATGGTTCTGGAATGCAGGAAGCTTCAGTTAATCACTATCTCACCAAGAGTCTAGTTTGATTCAAACTCATGGAAATTAAACACAAAAGGAAAAATGCTTTTTTCTCAACCATCTCGTTTTAGGAATGCTGTTCACAGCCAGTGAAGCTCCCAAAATGAACATCTACTATATCCCGGTGAGTAAAACAAAAATAGTTAGTGAGTCTGTATTATTTCGGTCTCTGGAAACTACCGTATATACTCGAGTATAAGCTGAGTTTTTTAGCCCCAAAAATGAGCCCCCAAAAAGGAGGCTCAGCTTATACTTGGGTCAGTGACCACAAGGGTCCCAAGACCACGCTGGATTGAGATGTGCCAACAAGTTAATAAAAGTTACCATATCTTCATGTATTTTGATTATTGAAACTCACTAGCAGCTGCTGCATTTCCCACCCTCGGCTTATACTCGGGTCAATCTATTTTCCTGACTTTTCAGGTCAAAATTAGCTACCTCGGCTTATATTCGGGTTGGCTTATACTCGAGTATATACAGTGCATATAAAAAAGTTGACCGGGCTTTTTGTTTCTAAAATCAGTCTTGAGTTCTTTTTATTCACTGCATTTTCCAGTCCATAAGTTAGAAGTATACACCAACATTATCTCATGGATACTGCATCTAGTTTTCTGAATGATTTAGAACAGTGGTTCCCAACATGGGGCACATCAATTCCCAGAAGCCTAAGTCTCAGTACCTTGGCTGATTAGTACTTTGGGGAATTGAAGTCCAAAAACCAAAGGTCGAGAAACACTGGTCTAGAATGTGGAAAATTGAGTTTCTTAGAGTCCAAGTGCTAGAGTTTGTAATAGCCAATCAGTAAATACATTGTGACGGGAATAAGCTACAAACACTCAGAATTATGCATTCTGTCTCCCTTTTCCTACTGTAAGCACAAGGTGTTTGAATTGTCATCTTGTCTAAAGCCACCAAATGGTGGTTCATCGCAACCATGGCTTGCTTTAAATGAGTAATCCTCAGAGCATCTATGCAAGCTGTAGTTAAAATATTTAAAATTTAGACATAATACTAAACTTTGGTACATTGGTTAAAGTTTAGATATAATATTAAGTTAAGGTTAATAAAAGTGGGAAATCCCTTATTGACTGTACTGGAGGAAGGAAGGAGAGGGAGTGACAGATATGAGTTTTGCTGTTGCTCCATCCTCATCATGAACTGTGATTAATAATGACATCCAGATACAGCCAGTGTGAGAAGGAAGTTGGACAGAAGATAGTTTTTAGCCCCATAGGGGCTTCCAAGATGAGAATTTTTTTAAAAAATCCCAGAATCAGAACGAGATGAAACTGGAAGTAGACCAGAAGAAGTCAGAATATTATGATGTGACAGTCTTGTTGCTTTTAATTCAGGACCACCGTAGAATTAAGTGACAGAACATGTTGCTTTAATTCAACTTAATTTAATGCATTAAGAGTATCTTGACCAAAATATCATTTGCCATAATATTTCAAGGGCTAATTTGCTCGTAATAAAAAATCAGGTACACACTAGGGCTCAAGATGCCTAAGATATTTTTGAAATATCATATCCTATTCCATGTCACACATTACTTTTGAAAATTTTGAAGTGGTAGCCATACTTATTGCATATTATTACTGGTTGTAAATAACTCGTTGATTTACATATCCATCTCCTGAACCAACCAACTTTGCCCAGCTATTCTGGGCCTCTACCAGGTGTATAAATGCATACCATGAAAATCCACTCATGTCTGATGAAGTGGACTTGGTCCATGAAAGCTAATATTAAAATACAGGAGTTAGGGCTCTTTCAAATACCATGTATCCTAAAATAGACCACTTTTTGACACCCCCTCTGTGACTTTCCATGACCTTTGACCAACCACCGACCCCCAGATCACATGGGGCCAGCTGGATGCGAAAAGCAAATGATAATTTTGGAGTCATATGACTTCATGCCGAAACACACACAGCCAATGACTTTCTGTGACTTTTTGTCAACCCCCTCCCTCCCCCTAAAATGTTCACATGGTATTTGAATGACCCCTTAGTCTTTAAGGTGCCAGAGCATTTTTTTGTCTTTTTGTTTTGTTTTGTTTAGTCTCTGATATTACTTTTGGAAAAAAAAAACACCTTATTTTCAAAGGTAGTTTGTAACATACCATGAAATGGGTGCATGGTCCCACTCCTTTCACTTTAACAAAAACATAATCAATGAACTCTCCCCAAATCTCTTTAAAATCACCTTTTTTTGGTTAGTCTTAGTAAATACTTTAAAAGAGACATTCTTTCTGTTGTGTACACGAGAGCAGGGAAATAAAAAGTTAAAAGGTGTGCATTTTTGATTGGAAAGAGAAAGTGCAAATAGACACATATAGAAAAAATGTTTGAAGTGGTTAGCCGTGTGCAAGCATATCAGAGTAAACAAAATAGAACAGCAAAAAAAAAGAGACAAAAAACGTTGTGGCACCTTAAAGACTAATTCCTGTATTTAAATGTGAGCTTTTGTGGACCAAGCCCACTTCATCAGACATAAGAGTGGCCTTGTCCATGAAAGCTCACATTTAAGTACAGGAGTTAGTCTTTAAGGTGCCACAACATTTTTGTCTTTTTTTGCTGTTCTGATTTGTTTACTTTCAGATATGGAGGGAAAAGGTGCACATGTTGCCAAATCACTACTGATACATTCCCTGGCTGAAACTTTGACAAAAATTCCTGACCAGAATTTTGGTGTTGCCAGTTGAATGCTTCCTACATTCCTAACTTTAAGATTTGGGCTCAACAGGAAAATCAGTTTCTGTTCTGTATTTCATAAACCAGTGGCAGAGGGAATGTAGAATTTATTGCTCCCCTATGGAAAATATTAGTGTAGTGTACCCAAAAATGCAAAGTATACACTAGTATGCTAGAGTGCAGAAATCCAAGGAAGGAGGAATTCCCCCACTCTAATTTGCATGACTGGAATGTAAAACTAGGAAACCAAGTTTTGCATACAAATGGTCCTTGCTGTGTTAATACCTTAGACAAAGTCTGTACCTGCAGAGAGTTCATGCTGAGTGTCTGCTTTTTAAAATTTTGGTTAATCCAGCCTCATTGTTTTAATTGTTTGTCTTTAATGCTATGTTAGCCACCCTGAGTCATTCGCAAGGAGGGTGGCATATAAATATGACCATAAGTAAGTAAGTAAATAAATAAATATAGGAACTTAGGTGAGTGACTGGACCTCCAGATGTTCTTGGACTGCAATTCCCATCAGCCCTACCAGCATATTCTGTGGTAGGGGATGCTAGGAATTGCAATCCAAAGGCATCTAGAAAACTGTGGTTTGCCTGTTTCTGCTGTAGAGTCATGTTTCTTTGTGTTCCATGCAGTATCCCAACAGACAATAAGAAATAACCTTCTCAGCATTTATTCTCAAGCTTTCAAAAAAAATATTTTTGAGTGTACTTAAAATTATGTTTTAGTTTCTCCAGTACATTTGATACCTAAGTGATTGAAACATCTATTTTTATAAATTGCCTGCTTTGTCACACTTTTTCACTGAAATAAGTATAAAGCAGTGAGACTGGAAGTGGGCTTTTCTAATAGAAAGTCTCAGAAGATTGGAAAATCCTGCATGTAAAATAAATGCACAAATGCCCTGACTTATTATCATCCACAGGGAAGAATGGAAGAGAGGAAATGTGTGCTGTCTTAAACTAATGACCACACTGTAATATGTGGGCAGCTTAATTTTTTTTAAGCTTTATTTTTTATAGGCATTTAAAAGAAACAGACAAGAACAAAAGATATACATAATAATAATCTCATAGGAAGAATTAATACATTCTCCTTTTCATCAGTGACGTTACACATTATATATATAAAAAAATAGAATAAAAATCAACCAATCTCAAACATATAACTGGATTACATAATTCTTCATTTTCTTCATTTTACTACTCTTTACTAATACATTTGTTTTCCTATTCTATCATATTTAACACTTTTCTTATCACCCTTGTGGTATTTACAGTGTCCAGAGGATTGTATTTACTTATGTTTTCCAAAAAATATTTTGATCTGGTACAGGAGTTACCCACTTCTTTTTAACCATTACATAATCAATAAAAGGTTTCCAGATCCTCCAGAAATTGTTCACTTTAGTTCTTCCTTTTTTAACATTTAGTTCACATGTGAGCTTGTCGTTGAGAGCCAGATCCCACATTTCTTTATACCAATCTTGTATTCTTATCGCCACCTCATTTTTCCAATTTTTTGCAATACACAGTCTAGCCGCAGACAACATTATAGCCATCAATTCTTTATTATCACTACTCATTTTGAATTTGTCTTCCTCTGTTAACAAAGTGGTGTCCGGCCCCAACTCAAGCTGCACCTCCAATATATTATTTATTACATTTCCCACTTTTCCCCAAAAGTTTTTCAGACATTTACATTCCCACCACATGTGTACATATGTTCCGACCTCATGTTTACATCTCCAACATTTATCACTCACTCTATTGTTCATCTGGTGCAGTCCCTTTGGTGTCCTATACCATCTCCAAATTAACTTATAATTTAACTCTTTCATTCTTACTGACATAGATCTCATAATCTTTTTCCTCCATTTTCTCTTCCAGCTTTCTTCTGTAATTGTGACGTTTAGATCCTGCTCCCACTTATTTCTCAAAATTTCTTGTATTTTGCCACTTTTATTAAGTAATTTGTAAATCTTGCTAACTATCCCTTTAATTCCCATGTCCCCGTTTCTTATTTTACTAACCCAAAGTTCGAATATAGTAACACCTCTATTCATACTATTATCTAACAAATATTTTTATTCCAATTATTAATCTGGAGAATCTTAAACCAGTCCATCTGCAATTGTGAGAATAACTCTGTCTTATTCCCACTATCCCTACAATTATTGATCCAATCCCTCAACAAGAGAACTTTTTTATCTGTTAATATTCTCTTAATTCTATTATCAATATGTATTGGGAAGTTATTAAAATCCTCTAGTTCTAAAATAGGTGAAGTACCTGGGGCGAGCTCTTTTTTTACTTTATTCCAAACTTCTAACGTTATCTTTGTCAATTTGCATTGAAATTTCTTTTTGTCATTTACCCCCTTTTCATTTAATAATATTGATTTGTCAAATTTTGAAACTGCTCCTCTTTCGATTTTTTCCCATATCGATTCCTCTTTACTCAAAATTTTAATCACATTTCTTACTTGAAAAGCCCTATAGTAATTAAGAATATTGGGTATGCCTAAACCACCCTCCCTTTGAGGTAAGTACCATAATTTTTTAACAATTCTTGCTCCTCGTTTGCCATTACAAAATTTATTTATAATTTTCTGGTATTCATTTATTTCTTTATCAGTAAATTTGATCGGTAATGCATCAAAAAGAAAATTTAATTTGGGTAACATCATTTTACATAATGCAACCCGTCCAAACCATGATAAATTTAATCTCTCTTCTCTGATTATCATAATTTAGCCTTTTAAGTTCACCAAATTTACTAGATATTATTATCCCCAGGTATCTAAGTTTGCTTTTAACCTGTATCCTATAAATTTCTTTAATTCTTTTCTCTTCATGATCTCCCCCATTACAAAATATCATTTCTGTTTTATCCCAGTTGATTCTTAAACCTGTTATTTCCTCAAATTCCTTTAAGTGTATATTTATTCTTTCTATTGCTTTCAGTGGTTGCTTTGCAATTATCATCGTGTCATCTGCATAAAGATTTATCTTATTTCCCTCAAATCCTAATATGTCCTGATCCTGCCGAATTAAATTAGCCAAAAATTCCATTGCCAAGATAAACAACGTTGGTGAAAGCTGGTCCTTGCCTTGTACCTGCCTCCAGCTTAATATCTCCCGAATATTCCCCGTTAACTTTAGCCCTCGCTGTTCCTTGTTGGTACAATTTTTTAATTATTCCCTGAAATTTTATTCCGAATCCATAAAGCTTAATCATTTCATGTATTGTAGACCATTGTAGAGAATCAAAAGCCTTAAATATATCTAAAGACAGGAACCCTACCTTCTCTTTTTTCTGTTCTGCTAAATGTATTAAATCCACTACTCTTCTTATCAAGTCTGACATATGCCTGTTTTTTACAAATCCAACTTGGTCATCTTTTATGTAATTGGCAATGAAACTATTCAATCTATTTGACAAAATTGTTGTAAATATTTTTGCATCTTGATTAATTAATGAAATTGGTCTATAAGATTCCACTTTTTCTAACTCTTTTCCTGGCTTTGGTATTAAAGTTATAATTGATCTATTCCAAGAATTTGGAGTTGCTTCCCCCTCTATTATTTTATTGAATAATTTGTATAACCTCGGAACAATCCAGATTTTAAAATCTTTATAAAACTCCGCCGGTAACCCATCTTCCCCTGGAGCTTTATTTGTTTTTAAATTTCTTATTGTTTCCTCAATTTCCTTTTCTGTTATTTTTTCCTCCATTATATTTTTATGTTCTTCTGATATTTTTACTATTTGTTGTTTTTCAAAATAAGCTCTAAGTTTTTCCAAATTAACTTCCTTTTTTGAGTACAGCTCCCTATAAAAACTTCTATTATTCTTATTTTATCTTTTCCTTTGTTATATCTTATTCCTTTTTTATCCACTAAAACCCCGATTTGACTCTTAGCCTTTTTTTCTCTTGCCGCTCTTGCTAATAATTTGGAATTTTTATTGCTGTACTCAAAATATTCCCTTTTTAGAAATATCAAATCTTTTTTTTACTCTTTCCATATCTCTCTCCTCCAGTTCTTTTCTGATTTTTTGTATTTCTTCCCTAACTTCCTGATTTTTGGTCCTAGCATGTTCCGAGTACAAGTTTTTCAGTTTTTTTTCTAGTTCTTGATATCTGCCAATGCTTTCTTTGTTTTTAATACTACCTAGTTTTATAGCTTCTCCCCTAAATATCGCTTTCATAGTATCCCATACCGTGCTGTAACTAACCTCATCGTTATCATTCCAAATCCAATTTTCTTCCCATTTCTCCATTATGTCTTTTTTATTAGTTTCCTCTTTAAATAACTTTGTATTATATCTCCAATTGAATACTTTTTTTCTCCAGCCGTCCAGATTTATATTCATTGTTATTGCCGCATGGTCCGATTCTTTAAATGCTCCTATTTTAATATCTTCTATTGTTTTAACTAGCCCCTCTGTAACAAATATATAATCAATTCTGGAATATGTATCGTGAACCTGGGAAAAATAAGTATAGTCCCTTTCATTCCCCCTTATTTCCCTCCATACATCTTTTATCCCTAGCATTTTGATCCAATCCTCTAAGATATATTTTCTGCCCTTCCTGTTAATATTAGTGCTGTCAATTTGTGATCTTAATAAATTAAAGTCTCCTGCTATAATCATATTTTTTGTTCCTTCCCTTTCTAAGATTTTCCCCATTTTATGTAAAAATTCTTCCTGATTATCATTTGGGGCATAGATATTTACAAATGTGACTTCCTCTTCATCTATATTTCCTTTAATTATCAGATATCTTCCCTCCGGATCAGCAATACTCTGGGTCATACTGAATCCCATTTTTTCTGAGATTATAATTGCAACTCCTCTTGCTTTAGATGAGCCAAAAGCCATTTCATAAATTTGCATTCCTTTTAAGACCAGTTTGTTTGAATCTGCAGATTTCTGATGAGTCTCTTGTAGAAAGATTGCATCTGCTTTACTTTTATTTAATGCTATCTGTAGTTTCTTCCTCTTCAACACACTTCCTGTAACCCTCACATTCCATGTCAATACCCTAAAATTTTTAACCATTTATATTTCTTGACCAATTATACTTCTTACAATCCTTCCTGGACATGTGCCCTCCATCCCATATTTGACTGTATTTAAAAAATTTAGCTGGAAAAAAACTACCTAATAACACAAAATAACAACGCTGCACAAAATAACAAAAATAAACATAAACAAAAACAAACTTACCTATGGACAACGGGCTACAACTGAATCCCGGCAAGACTGAGTGGCTATGGGTAAGGGGTCCTGCGCTATCTCGGGAGTTACCATCTTTGGTTCTGGATGGGGCAGTTTTGCCCCAAACAGACCTGGTGCGTAATCTGGGGGTCCTCTTGGACTCACGACTACTGCTCGAGGAGCAGGTGGCAGCCGTGGCCAGGAGGGCTTTTGCACAACTTCGTGTAATACGCCAGCTACGCCCACTCCTAGACCGGGATTCCTTGCTCATGATCACACATGCTTTGGTCACCTCCAGACTTGATTACTGTAATGCGCTCTACATGGGGCTGCCCTTGGTGACCATTCGGAGGCTGCAGCTGGTCCAGAATGTGGCTGCTCGGGTAGTGATGGGGTGCGGGCGTTATGCTCGTGCCTCACCACTGCTTCGGGAGCTGCACTGGTTGCCAGTATGTCTCCGGGTGCAATTCAAGGTGCTGGTTATTACCTTTAAAGCCCTACATGGTAGTGGGCCAGGATACTTAAGAGACCGCATCGTCCCAAGGACATCTGTCCGTCCCACCAGGGCGGATCGGAGAGGCTCTCTTATCATTCCATCGGCTAGAGAGGCGCATCTCTCTAGCACCAGGAGGAGGGCCTTCTCCATGGCCGCCCCGGCCCTTTGGAACCTCCTGCCAACTGAGTTACGTCTACAGACAGAGCTCCTGCCCTTTCGGAAGGGCCTAAAAACCTGGCTGGCAGGGCAGGTGTGGGGGTCCAGGAACATAGGGTCCCATGTTGGGTGGCTGATATGATGGGACAGCCACCCCTCCCTCACTCTTTTAAACTTTTAAAATCTTTTTAAACCTTTTAACCTTTTTAAATCTTTTAGATTTTTGTAAATTCATGGTTTAATTCTTTTTTAATTGACTTTTAAGTAATTTATGAACCTTAAGGTTTTAATTTATGAATTTCTGTAAGCCGCCTAGAGTCAGGTTCGCCTGATTAGGGCGGGATAATAAATCTAAATAAATAAATAAATAAATAAATAAATAAATAATGGTTCCACCGCCTGAAACCCTCCCCATGTCCTTCATCCGGATATCGCCTCTGTTCTCCAAAGAGGGGAGGGGGGAGCCGTGTAGGAACGACTTTGTGTTTTTTAGAGTTTTTAGAGTTTTGAGTTTCTTAGAGTTTCTTATTATCATCCACAGGGAAGAATGGAAGAGAGGAAATGTGTGCTGTCTTAAACTGTAATATGTGGGCAGCTTAATTTTTATGAGACACTTTTTAAAGTGAATCTGGTTTGAGGTGCTCACTTACCATTGACTATGTTGTTGGGTTTCTGTAGTGTTTTAAGAACTGTACAAGCCATTGCAGCAAGCCCTAACTATTTTAGTTCCCTTGTATTTGCTGGACTTTTTGTGGTTTCCCCCCCTACAAAGAGTGCTATAATTAGCCAATATTAACCTATTGGTGTTGACCAATTTCCATAGAGTTTGAAGAAGCTTATAAAGAAGCAGTCTCACTGGGATTTGGGATTTAATATCTTTGAGAAATTGTAAGATCTCTGAAAGAGATGAAATACCATTTTTATTGAGTCATGATCCTGGATCTGGTGGTTTCTCATTCAGTTAGTCAATAAGCCTGCCATGTTTTGCTAGTTAATCAAGTGAGGTTTTCAGATTGATTTTACTTCATTAAACTAACTGGATTTTAAAGAAATGTTGTTAACAGCAGTACTTACAAAGATGATGGTGAGTGAGAATGCTTTTCTAAATCTAATCTGATGTTTTTTATGGATCATCTAAAAATGGTCGTTTTCTTCAGAATTATTATTTATGTATGGATTTGCACAAATAAAACACAATATTGTTAAATGGCAAACATATCTTTAGTTGGATAATAGCCATACTAGCTGCATGTTTTTTTTGAATTGTTTCTAACTACTCTTTCATATCTCGAAACAAGGACTGCACAGCAGGTGAAAATTCTGGGAAATCTAGTGGTCTAAAATGTCAGAGAAAAGACCAGGCTGATCTTGCATGCCCAGTTCATTGTGCTGGCCATGGAAAGCTGAACTGTTTTTCATAAACAGAAAGAATCTAACATTTTGAATACTGAGACAGAGTTGAAATCAATCATACAGATTATGTGGGAGGCAATACTGGTGTTGCAGGAACATTGACTTGTACCAAATACAGTAGCATATCGAACAGCTCTGATGGACCCTGAGAGGGAATTTCATGACTGTTTTGTTTTCACTGTAGTGATTTAATTTGTGCCATTAAACTTGTACAACATTACATTACGTTAACATTACAGTGCTAAGTTACAATGGCCTCATTCAGCCATGATGATAAGCCAGACTTCCTGTAGTTTAACAGCATGTGTAAATGTGGCCAAGATTGTTTTGAGATTTTCAGCCTCTTGATACTTACTCATTTTTCCCTTGTGATAGAACACTGAGAATAAACCATAGTACTGTAATGAGAAGTTTGATATTTTAAACAAGTTGCATTACTTTTGCTGTTACAGTGAATTGCAAAACAGCAGACACTCCAGTTCTGTTGTAACAAGAAGTCTGGTTCCTTCCCTCTGCCCCACTCTCTGTAAAGGAGTAAACCTGTTAACTTTTTCTGTCCATAGCTGTGATGAATGCTGGCATAAAAGCAGAGAGGAGTTTGGGAGAAGTTGATTGCAGCTTCATTTGTGTGGCAGCTAGAGAGTTTTCACACCAATGTTTATATACATAGTTAACAAATTATGTGTAATTTTATTGTACTCTATTTTAGGTTTCTGTATAATAGGATGGACTTTGGGTGAAAGGCTATAGTTCTCCCTCCGGTATTGTTAAGTATAACCTGCTGAAAGATTGTTGTTTCTTCACAAAACAGGAAATGTAGGTTTTCCTATTTGTTTTCAGATAAGCACTTTCAATCTAAAAAGTAGCACGTTGGGCTGATTCACAACAAAGGAAATCCTCTGTTTCCCATCATAACATGTTGCCTCAAAGGAAGTGCGCGTGTATGAACATAGGTGCGGAAACCATCCAGTGTGTGACACTCAGGAAGTAATTTTGCAGCCATCCTGTAGGATCTTTTTAACACATTCAGATGTCTGGTTGTGGAGCTGTGTGTTTCTGGTGAGCAGATATGAAAAACAGATACTGTTGTCAGATGTGAGATGCTGAAGGTGGCATAGAGATCTGGGGAGCTCCAAGTGCTGCAGATGTTGTTGAATGCCAGTTCTCATCAGTCCTAGATGACTTTGTCAGTAGTGGTAATTCAGTGGTATTTGGAGGAACAAAGGTTTTTCCCCATCCCTTGGCTGACTGAAGCCATCAAAATGGCTGACATGATTGGTTGAAATAGACTCACCTGGCCTGGAGGACTTGGTGAGCATTTGAGTTTGACAGCTGGGAGAAATACACAGGAACTGTAGGTAACTAAGTGCTTTCAGATAATCTTGGTCATGCATGCTATGAACCCAAGTGCTACAATCCAAGACATCTGGAGAGGGCTATTTGCTTATCCCTGGCTTGCAGGAAAGTATAAATGTGCCATGTTGTCACACCCACAGACCATTGCCTCGGATAACGCTAAGAATCATTATCCAGAATCATTATCCGATGCAAGTTTTTTCCAAAAAACTTGCATCGTTATCCGATTCTAGCATTATCCGATGCAATCGTTATCCAGGGTATTACTGTATTTCTAAAATGTCTACAAGGAAGGCTCAAGTGACCTTCCTAGGCAAGATTTTGTGTTCGCGTTGTCATGCCGTGGTCTTTCAAAAAGCATATAGAGATTGGTTCCAGCAAAATGTTGTGTTTGGATTTACATAGACATGCATGCATGCATGCATGCAGTGGTGGGATGTCAACATTTTTACTACCCCACTGTGATGTCATCACATTGTAGGTGGAGCTAACCTCATGATATCATGATGTCATGGGCGGAGCCAACGTCATGATGTTGTGGGCGGGGGTCAAAGAAACAAATTAAAAATTAAATAATAATAAATAAAAAAATAAGCGCGCGCGCACACACACACACACACACACACACACACACCTCAACCCACCCACAACACAAACCTGTTTTTTAAATAAAATAATAAAATACATTAAAATACAACCACCCAGCCACCCCAAACACAAATCAACCAGAGCTTTTAAACCAGATCTGAAAGCTTATTCTGGCTAATCTTTCTCACACTAGGTCAGGAACTACAGGATGAACTCGCACAAGATGGCTTCATTTTGGCACTTTTCAACTTTTCAACAGTTAAAGAAATCTTTGCCTAACCAGTTCTCTAGGATAATATGTTTTAATGTAAATGCAAAACAGCTGTACCTCCTTAAGAGTTCTCCAATTGGAACAGCAATTGGAACAGCACAGGTGTAGCTTTTTGATGAGGTAACTCTAAGACTTTGCTTAAAACCGCAAGCCAGGCCGCCAGGCCTGCCGGCCACCAGGCCTTTTTAGGAACTGTGGTAGTACATCAATATAGGTAAAGGTATTAAATACACATTAAAATGCACACAGACACCCCCCCCCCAAAGGTGAGTCACTTACCCTGGGGAGCTTCAAGCTAGCATCTTCTCTTCCTCCTCCCTGCTTGGGAGGACAGCAAGGAGGCCGTGCATACGCGCCAAGCACTGTAGACGTGCATGCACGCCAAGTGATTGGCGCGCATGCGCAGTGGGGGAACCAGTGAAAAGGTAAGCCCCGAAGGTAGTTCCCCCCAAAAGCTACTACCGGTTCTCTGGGACACTGGGAAAAGTTACTACCAGTTCTGGCGAACTGGTGAGAACCTGTTACATCCCATCACTGCATGCATGTATACTTATATTTTATATGGGATACCCAGTGTGGTGTTGTGGATAATATGATGGACTCAGAAGAGCTGGGTTCAAATCACCATTTGGCCATGGAGGCTTGCTAGGGTGTGGAATTGGTAAATAATAATTGTCTGTCATCAAGGGGCTGCAGTGGCTCAGTTGTTAAGAAGCTCTCCTTGTTAACTGGAAGGCTGGCAAGTCGGCAGTTCAAGACTCAGGTACTGCATGACGGATTGAGCGCCTGTCTCTGTCCCAGCTCTTGGGGACATGAAAGGAGCCTCATTTGGGCATTCCCTGAGCGGAGTTTTTCCCGTAAAAATCCTTTCAACCCAGAATAAATTTCTGACACGAAATTATTATTATTATCAAGTCAGTTCTGGCAACCCTTTCTAGAGTTTTCTGGGTGACAAATACACCGAAGTGGTTTACTGTTCCCTTCTGGGAATGCCCGGGGATTGTATAGTTGCCCATGGCTACAAAAGCTGGCTCTTCCTCCTGGAGGTACAGCAGGGATTTGAACTCCCAACCTCTGGCTCTGCAGCAGCCTACTGTCTAAACCATTGAGCTATCTAGTTAGTTGAAAATCCATTCCTTAAGTATCTAACTTACCTTGAAAGCTCTATTAGGGTCTCTACAAGTTGGATCTAACTTGACAGCATGTAGCAAGTATTCATACATAAATATTATTATACTGTACTGTCTTATTGAACGACATATATAAATATGGGGAGAACTGGCACATCTATTTAATAGCAGATTTCACCCCCAGTTCAGAGGGGAGGAGAATACATGTTTTATTGGCTACTTTTGCCCCCCCATATATGCGAGGGGGCGGCATATAAATTACAATTAATAATAATAATAATAATAATAATAATAATAATAATAATAATAATAATAATAATAATAATAATAATAATAATAATAATAATAATAATAATAATAATAATAATAATAATAATAATATCATCTTGTTTTCCCCCAATATCTAACAACAACCCTTCTATCTTGGTCTGCCAGAAAATGTGCCACTGCTTACCATGGGAGAATGAATGCTTTTGTGGGCAAGAATGTGTGTGAAATGTCTGAGTGGGCTGAATTTAAGTCATATATTCTCCCCTGTAATCTGATTCAAAACTGGTTGAATAAATGATGTTAGAAAAATAGCAAATTTAGGCTTAAAATGGGAAATGTAGACTTAAGAAGGGGGGAAACAGGAATTTTATAATCGGGACATTTGAGGGCCTGGGAAGACAGATAGAGCAGCTGTCAAGAAGGGAAGTTTAAAAAGGCTTGGCAAGAAGGAAATGGGGGGAAATTGTCTGTGGAAGAGTTTTCTGTGTTGTTTAGCCTTCCAAGGAGCAATTTATCCTGTCTGCTCTGACAAATTATTAACGCATCCTCTTCCTTAGGACAGCTTGCTGAGGCAATGAGCAACACATCCATAATCATCATCCCCCCACCCCAAAAGGCAGCCCTCCTACGTAGGAGTTTGAGATCTCAGCAGTTAAAAAGACAAAACAACAGCTTGGTAGACCTAAGGGTGCCTAGAATTAATGGAAGTAAAGGCAAGCTGTCTATCAGATAATATTAGAACATAAACTGAATAGTGCTTACTGTGTTTTTATTGAGGATTTTTTTCAGCAGCAGGATAATTCTGTCTGCTGTTAATGTCACATATATTTATCATGGAATGAATGTGATGTTGATATGCAGTCAATTATGGATATTATTAAAAGCACTGGGAAAAACCTGGTATGACCATCACAGTTTCAGTGAATGTGTATATAGCCATGGTAAAGATTTTCTGCATTGATTATGTCTGACCTACCCTGAGGTACCATTAGAATATACAGTTCATGGATGCAATGAATCTGTGATCCTTCTAGTGTTGATGGACTCCAATTCCCTTTAGCCTCAGGAGCTTGGCTCAAGTGGTTAAGACGCTGAACTCACTAACTGGAAGGTTGACTGGAAGGTTGAAGTTTGATTCCCGGGTCCTGCTTGACGGAATGAGCTGTCTATCTTCCAGCTCCTGCCAACCTAGCAGTTTGAAAGCAAGAAATTGCAAGTAGATAAATAGGGACCACTTTGGTGGTAAGGTAAACAGCATTCTGTGCATTCCGGCATCTAGGCATGCCTGCCACATGTCCAGTATGTCCATGGAAATGTCTGCAGACGCAGACAGTCCTGACTCTTTGGCTATAAACAGAGATGAGCACTAAACCCTAGAGTCGGTACAACTGGCTTTTGAGCAAGGGCAACCTTATGAGAGAAGTATTGCTTCCAGATCAGGTATACAACAGATTCCCTAGTCCTGAACTGTGAGAAATCACTGAAAACAGAAATAGTAGGTGTTTTGGGGGAGGGGTGCCATCCTCTTATGACACAGTCCGTATGAAGGCAGAAAATTGAATGGAGTTCAAAGAGTGTTCCACTTCCATGCAAGGAAATTGAAATCTCTCCATGTTTGGTCTTATGGCCACTTCCCATTGCTTAGTTAATATGGTTATCGTTAGTGTTGACATATTTTAGCAAGTCACAGTAGATGACACCTCACAGCACATTTTACCACTTTAATTTTTTATTCTAAAAGGAAGGCTTTTTGGGGGGTGATCTCCTCCCTCTTTTTGTGTCCCAATCAAAATATGCCACTTTCTTCACTTTGTCATTGCCCAAAACCAAGTCCTCATTGGTGAATGTCTCTAGCAGCAATCGGCAAAGCAGTAAATGAGCCAGATTCTGTGTCTCTCCACATTCACACCTTGTGTTGTTGTCCGCCAGGAGTCCCCACTTGAGCATGTTGGTCTCGCATTTAGCAACTCCAACCCTCAGCCTATTCAGGGTCCTCCAAGCGACATGGGGAGGTTGAGATCTTTAGCTATATATCCTCCTTTAATGATGTTCCTTAACCAGTGAGCTCCTTCCTCCATCTTCTTTGGTTTTGCTCTTGTGTACACTCTTGTGGGTGATGAGAAGTGTATAACTCTTTCTGTTTTAGTAGAGGCTCTCTGTAGGTTTTTGAACTGCTATTGCCATTATTCCTCAGCGTTGGCCCTGTTGACTAGCACTGATGGAACCGCTGTCTGACAACATCTAGTTCAGCTTGACCAGCCACATGCTATGGACTGACTTGCTGAACTTCCTTATTTTGCTGCCTGTCAAATGCTTTGAGGATGTGGTCTTTCCAGTTTTTGTTAGGCTTCAATGTGGGACTGATAGAGCTTGATTTGGCAGGTTAGACATTTCATGGGGTCAGTGCTAGAATTTTGAAGTGTGTTGGCCATAGGTTTCTATCTTTTGTGTATGATGTGGACATTGTCATCCAGAATCCGGTTTCTAAACTTTGGTTAAAGGAATCCCATACTTAAACAAAATAGCAGTTAGGGATGCTATTTTACCCATCATATTTTTTGGTACATGAAGTTTACTTTAATCTGGTCTTAGTTTTATTATGCAAACATGATGCAGTTGGTTTTCTTTTAAATCTGCTCAAATTATTGGCCTAGAGTTAGACAAGTTAAATGCCATGCGTTTGATGATCATATACATGCCTAACACTTTGTTGAGTTTTTGGAGTACTGCTTTCACTACTTAGCTAAAATTCTTGTTTCATTTTAAGAACAAGAACAAATGTAACAAATGTGGAAGTTTTCTAAACTAATTAAATGGTTTAGGTTGCAGGCTTAAATAAACTTACCTAGGTAAGGAGGAAGCACCTTGGTCTTACTTATTTCTGAGTGAACATACATGGGAATGGATTGCAGATTGCACTTGATTTTGATTTTGGCTATCTATTGATTAGAAGATTTGCATGTATGAAAAGAGTTTCCAGTGTTGACTTTAGAATCTTCTTAATTTCTACAAGTATTTGTACCCTACTTTGAATTATCCTCACACAGAAATGCACGTACAGTAGGTCTTTTCAAGTATTTCCAAATGATCAATTATTGCTCTTCCCATTAGGTGGATACTGTGTTCAATTTTTACTTGAAAGGTTTTGAACTACAGGCAACACTTCACCTGAAGTGGGCCACAAATGAAACATAGTTATTATTTTCTTTTCCCCACATGCTGACTTTAGTTTTATAGATGAGGCATTGGAAAAGAAAGCAAAATAGAAAATGTAGGAATTTAGGCAAGAGTTCTTTTCAGAGCCTTGAAAAGTTACCTTTTGGGGTTACAATTTCCACTTATGATATATCCGGGTTTGTGGTCCAAAAATACTTCCAAATTCTGGTGCTAGTATGTCCCTTAAGCCATCATTCCTTTTCTCTCACATAATCACTTGGAATAGTGAAAGGTTGGTGATCATATGCATATTTGTATAAATTGAATAGTAATTTCACTCCAGATATACTAGATTAAGAGAGGGTGTGTATTTAATCATTCAGAAGTACAGTAAAACACCGGATAACGTTTGGATTGGATAACGCTAAAATCGCATAACGTTAAGTAATCTGGGGAGGAGAATTGGATCGAATAACGTTAAGGTCCTATGGGATGGATCGGATAACAACCGCTAAAGCCTGTGTGGTTATAATGTATCTCTACGGAGCTTTAACGTTATCCGATCCATCCCATAGGATTTTAACATGGATCGGATAACACTAAAAATCGGATCACACCAAGACTTGTGGAACCAAGTTTTACTGTAATCTGGAATCACCAGCCTGATGTCTGCATATGGTATTTTCTTATGCAGAGAGTAGAAAAGTGAGGAAAAGATTTAATTTTTACAACTACAGGAATTGAAGAGAAAGGAAATGGAAATGTAGAAACTGAACATTGATTAGAGAGGAATGGTGCACAGGAACAAAAGTAACATGGCAAAAATAATGGAGGAGAGAAAACAGAGCAGGTAGAAGATTATAGAAAATATCTGTAGCAAGGGTGGGCAGACATTTTTATTTATGAGGACCTCATAATATATGGAATCAGGTCAATAGGACACACATTCTCTAGTGACATTGAATCCAGGAACTTGTCTATGATTCCACACACAATTCTAGTCCCACTAATTCCAAGCTTTCCTCATTTCCATCCCCATAATCTTGAGCGGTGATGGAGTCATTTGGTGCCTACATTTCCATGTGAGAAATTAATGTCAATCTATTGCAGATCACCCAGAGGTGGAAGGTAACAGAATAGGTAAATGAGAGTGTGGATGCATGGATGCAAAGATGATTAGATGACACAATTGAGGGTTTAGTTGCAGATGTGTAAATAAGGACATATAAGATTACCATAAATTATGTTAATGGGTCTAGCATTTGCACAGGGCTGTAGTTTTCGGTCATCTCTTTAAAAGGACAAGGTGTAGAAATAGGTAGAAGATATTTTGTATGATTGTAACAGTACTAAATGCTCATCACTTTGTTAAAAAATAGAAAAACTTTATTTTTTCTAGAATTGTGCAGATATTCATAGTTGGGAAACATGTTCCAGAAATATAAGCAGCCATATCAATTGTAAGGATTATCTTTTGCCTAACTTAAAATATTGTTTCATTTAATAGCACCTGTTTCTTTGGGGTATGGAAATTGCATAAGAATTTAGCTTTCTCTGCTAAATGGCCTAGTCTTTAGAAGACAGCATATAGGCAGAAGAGATTGTCTTGTTTCTTCGGAACTGAGTGGATGTTGACAATCATTTAAAAAACTTACAAAGTATACTGTTATATTATTACCAATTACTGTAATTGCACAGAGTAAATGGGTACTGAATTAATTGAGCTGTATCTGAATCAGCCATTTTACATCCTATTAAATAAAAGTGTTTCTCTAGGAAAACTTGAATCTGCATGAAAAATGGTATCCTGGCAAGTTAGTTTTGAACCCAATAGTGCTATTTTCAAGTGAAAAATATTGCCCCAAATCCTGTGGTTTAGTGTAACAAATTGCACCAGAATAGGCTCATTGAATCAGAGGAGACCTGGTGAGTCAATTTCTCCATAACTTACATAGACAAAAAATTGGCCTACTATAACTCTGAATTACTTTATTACAGTAAGTTGCCGTTTCAGTAGGTCTGTTTGGATCAATGGAACTTGCAGAGGAGTTTATTCAGTGGGTCTCCTTTAGTGTGATTTACTACATTAATCAATATGATTTTGGCCATTGTTTTAAAAAAGCTGTATTTATATGCAGTAATCCCCAGTTTATGGAGTTAATCTGATCAGCGGAGTTTTCCTTATAGCGAAAATTCCTTATTGTGAAGTGCCCATAGGAATGCATTGTGTAGTTTCCCATAGGAATGCATTGAAACAAAAATTCCATAAAGTGAAGCACAGTTTCCTATAGGAATGCATTAAAGAAGAAAAAACCTGTTCTGGAAAAAATCCATAAGACGAGGCATTATTTTCAATGGATTTCTTTCCGTAAATCGAGTTTTCTGTTACCAGAAGCATCCATAACCTGGGGTTCTTGCCTCTAATGTCAAGATTTGGGTTTGGCTAGGGGTTTTTTAAATAGCAGGAAGTATCTAGTAATATTTGCTTTAAAAAATTAGTACAGTAGTATCAGTCACACAAATCTGATCATACATAGATCTCAGGAACCGTAAATTTTTATAGAAGAAAGGCCTTTCTTTCAACCAGTCATGCCAACTTACCTCATCATTAGTTTTCACCAAAGGTTATACTGTACATCTATATATTCAGAAGTGAAATACATATGAACTAAGACAAGGAAATGTTTTTTAAGAAGCTTGGAATTTAGAAATATGATTGCTAGGAACAGCTAGAATGTTGTATCCAGAAACTTTTTCACCTAGAAGCATCTTTTAAAAACCAACAACTATGTGTATCCATTAGAATACAGTTTTCTTTTAGCAAGTTAGTAACCTGCAGTTCTTTGTTGAAATTTTAAAATACCCCCTCATCCCAGTAAAGAGTGACATAGACAGTATACAGTACCTGTATTTGAAAAGCAGTCACCATCTTTGGAAATTTCTTGTTTTCTTCCACTTAAATTATGATCCTGATCTAATCAAAACAAATCAGCCATTTAAATTTCCATTTTGCAGGTACAATGCATATTCAAAATTTCCCATTATTTCAATTTTCCTTCCTCTTGCAAGGAGGGCTTTTGATGTTTTTCTTGATTCATCACATACAATATTCAATTTAGGCTCAATGTGGTATGATTATGTGCTCATAAAAGAGGAATACAGATTGATATCATTAGGGGCTGAAATTCATTAGGTCTAAATTTTAGAGGAAGTGGGTTGTGGAGTTATCTGAAACATGTCATTTGAGATCATAACTCAAATTCAAAGGGGTGATTAAATATATAATATTTCCCTTTTAACATGAACCATTTCATATTCCCACGTATTCTAGTATGACAACGCGGCTTCTCATGGTATTCAAAATAACCACTATGCCTATGTTTGTGTTTCATTTGACAGTGTATATTATCATATTAGTACATATTCCGAGACTGCATTAATTGTGCTGTATGATGACATTATTCAGAGAACTGATGGCCAAGGGGGCCTTGACCCTCCTAGGTGCTTCTAGATCTCTAAGTGGTTTTTGATACCATCGACTAGAGCAGTGGTTCCCAACATGGGGCACATGCCGCAGAGGGAGACTTCAATTCAGTCGCCTTTTTATTTCATGTCTGCAATCACCATCTACAGTGAGCTTTGATCCCAAGAAAGTAAAATCTGTCACTGCTTCTACTTCTTCCCCATCTATTTTCCAGGGACTGATAGGGCCTGTTGCCATTATCGTGGTTTTCTTGATGTTGAGTCTCAAGCCAGCTTTTGCACTCTCATCTTTCAACCTAAGCAGAAGCTTCTTTAGGTCTTCCTCACTTTCTGCCATTAGGGTGGTATCATCTACGTATCTCAAGTTGTTGATGTTTCTCCCAGCAATTTTGATAATTTTGATAAAAATTATGATTTGATTTTTACTGATATTTTATGTTGCCACCACCGGAAATGCTCTGTGGTTTTTGCTCTTCTGGTCATCAATTTTTGCAAACTGTCCAGAGTGGTGAATTTTCCTTTTGCTAGCTGGGTGATACAGAATTGTATTAATTAGTCAATTATGTATGAACTTAATGCATCTCCAGGTTTTAGGTCCTGCTCCAAAATGGTGCTCGTTTCTTGATAATTTGACAGAAGAATTGGAGGAGAATCCAGAGACAACAGTATATGATGACTATAAGTTTGTAACAAGAAAAGATCTAGAGAACTTGGGTAAGTTATTCCTGCTTCAAATGATGGATAATATTTGTTTTCTCTTGTTCTTTTCCTTTTGCTTGTTCTCATTTACTCTCTCCACTTACACACGGCCATAGTTGACATAACACACTTTTTAAGAAAACAGTTGAAGGTTGCTGCTCAAAGTCTGTCCAGCTTATTTTGCCTCTCTTATACTGATTTCACCAATCCAAACTGCCTTCATCTGCTCTCAAAGAATGTTTACATCAGGGGTTTGCAGCCTACAACCCATGAGCCAGGCCTGCCCCCCCAACGCCATCCCTTCCGGCCCATCACTGCCTCTGCCGCACCTGGAAATGGAAGCTGGTGCATTTATGTCATCCGTAAAACACACATACGCAAACGCACCCATGGCTGGTGTAAATATGGAAGTGGGCGCATTTACATCAGCTGTAAATGCACCCGCTTCCACTTCCAGGGGCGTGGTCCAGCCCATGACACTGTCCGGGGGTATGGCCAGGCCCACAACGGAAAAAGGTTGGCCGCCCCGGTTTACATTATTAGATTCATCCAGCTTAATAGCCGAAACTCAAGAAGCTGTATCACTGCATAAACAAATGCATAACTAGAATATATTTCAGCAATTTTGAGGGGCATCTTTGCCTGCTGGAAGAGAAATCCCACAGTACAGTTTTAAAAGTTGTTTGTTTCTTTGATAGAATGTGCCTATGTCTCCAATTAAAGAGCCTGATTTATATATATATAATGGTTTATTGACATTCATGCTGCCATTAAATCTATTTTTCATGGTCCATTTACATCTGTCATTTTAAAATGTCTAAATAACTTCACAAACATGGAAAATGTCATGCTACTATTCTTATAAGTAGATCAGGATCTATGTATGCTTTATGGATCTGAGAACCAGTTTCACTTAATGGGTTGTATCCTCATTAAAAAGTGTGACAGTTTTTTAAGAAGTGGTAGTAACTAGATTTGATTTCTAATAGAAATAATGATCCCTTGGAAGAAAAGCAAGGGTATATGTCTTCTGTTAAAGCACAGTAACTACTATTAGAGCAGGAGTTCCAAAAGTTTTCCCACCACGGGCCAGACCCGTCCCTGACACTTCCCGCCAGGGGCCGGAGGCGTGGCTGCACCCACTAATATTTTCATTGGTAGCGGCGGAAATTGTGCGGTTTTTCTGGGTTTTAGCACAACCTCTGCCACTTCCCAGGATGACAGGAGGTTTTTCGTAGAAATCTTGCCCCAGTTTGGGAATTTTCTGCCCCTTCCTCACTGTTCTTCAGCAGCTAGAAAGTGACTGTGGCGAACTTCCTGGTCCCATGTTGGGATCCCAGGCACAAACATAGGCTCTTCCCGGCACTGGAAGTCACCCATGGTTGTGCTCCAGCTGCTGCAGCGGTAAGTAACATATTTTGACTCCCAGGAGTGGGGACGGGTCTAAAGGTGCTGGGGTTCCCACCATGGGCCAGATTAATGATATGCACAGGCCAGATTCGTCCCACAGTTTCTAGGTTGGGAATCCCTCTACTAGAGGCTTGTAAGAGTACGGCTTTACTTTTCTGATATCATCATCATCTTTTTTTATTATTTGGGGAAGGAGTCTAGAGGCTGCAAGCCCTACCATTCATGAGCAGATAGGGTTGCTAAGTATAGTTTAACAAATGAAGCATGAATTCTTCGTCTAAATCAGGTATTCTCAACCTGCGGGCCGTGGGCCAGATGCATCCCGCGGCACAATTTCATTCCCCCCCCCTCCACTGCCTCCACCTCACCAGGAAGTACCATGTGGTGGAAGAAGGGCAAAATGGCCATCTGGCCCCCGAAGCTGTCTGAGGGATCGTGACCCGACCTCTGGTTTTAAAAGGTTGAGAACTCCTGTTCTAAGCCTTTTATTTTTACTCCTCATATTTTTGCAGACTGGCCAGAATCTGACTGGAAATCCATGCAAGATTTGTGCAACTTTCAGTGACTAATTGCTCCTGTTTAATGGGGTGCTCAGGGACACTTGAGTTATGAGCCTGGGGTCATACACTTGATTGCACAATTGAGTTGCACCTCAGCCATTAGTTGGACCAGACTACACAATTTAATAGTACTCTGAGCACAACACTTTTAGTATGATGTTAGGTGAGCAGGCAGTATGAAAAAACACCTGCTACATACTGTATGTTGGAAATCTTTTGGAGAAATGGCAAACTATTCTAAGTTCCCTTCACTTACATAGGCATTTTCTGTATGTATTCGATTCCTCTTGGAGTCCCTGCCAGACAGCAGGCTACCCATTGTGTCAGCATTGATTTGTTACTATCCCTCTCCCCTCTTATGTCCTTGGTTGGAACAACTTTTAATTCCTCCACACTTCAGAAGAGTAGTTACTATTAATTTGTTCATTTAAAAAAGTCACTAATAAGAATAAGTTCAGACAGGTATTTTTCTCTGCCACAATAATAACCCCAGGTTCTGTGGCTTACCTTCTGCTGTAACATTGAGTTTGTCTCCATTCACTTCTGTGGCACAATATTACCATTTGCAAGTGTTGGGAGTGCTCATCACTGGTTAAGAAGCTCATCTTGTTAGCTGGAAGGCCAGCACATTGGCAGTTCGAGACCCAGGTACCACATGATGGTTTGAGCGCCTGTCTCTGCCCCAGCTCCTGCCAACCTAGCAGTTTGAAAGCAAGAAATTGCAAGTAGATAAATAAGGTCCACTTTGGTGGGAAAAGACCTTGTGGACATGAATGGAACCTCATCTGGGCGTCCCGTGAGCAAAGTTTCTCCCGCAAAAATCCTTTCAACCCAGAATAATTTCTGACATGAAATTATTATTATCATTTTCATAATTTGTTGTTTTTCTTTGTTGACACAACTCAAATGAAGGGGCCTGCCTGACTTCTTCGCTTCCATCCTGGAGTGGAACTTTACATTACTTACCTTTCTTATTTGAAGAAATGGTGAGATTAAGCTGCTGAAGAGTAGATAAAGCTGAGGCAAGGCAGCTCTAGGACTAGAGCCAGGCTCCCTTGGTTTCCTCCTTCAGCTACAATGATGGGATCCACTTGGTGTTACTCCTGTTGCTCAAAGAGAAATGTCCCAGTGGCTTTGTAGAACCTCCAGAAGGCCTGGAGAACATACTACTTCACCCTCCCTCTGAGACATGATGACAGAGTGTGAACAAATTCACAGGACGCATCTGTGTATTTAATGCAGAGAATGTGATATTGAGGGATTGAAAAGTGTTGTACAACATGTTGCAATTTGTCACACGTATGATGGACACCCATTGCTTGGAATATCAGTGGATGTGGAATGGCCCACACTGAACATAGAAAACTGGGCTGCATTAAGACATGACACACTTCCAGCATGGGTATCAAAAGCAAGGGGGTGTCTATTGACGTCACAAAGTGTGAAAAAATTGGACAGTGTCTGTTTTGCACTAGACTTTGAACAAGAGTGAAGGATGTAAAAAGAGTAATTCCACAAGACAGTGCACAAGGTACGCTAGCCCTCTTATACATAAACACCAGCGTACAAAATGTGTGAAGTTAGCTTCAGTGTGTTTCCTATACAGAAATTTTCTGACTTGTACTTCTTTCCTTATCTCCAAGGTCTTACTCATCTGATTGGTTCATCTCTTCTCCGGGCATATATGCATGGCTTTTTCATGGACATACGGCTCTATCACAAGGTAACCTGGAATCATTATAACTAGTGATATATTATTGTTCTATGAGTTACTCTTTTTTACCGCTTGCTTGTTCTGTGTTCTCAGGTTAAAATGATGGTGAATCCATTTGCTTATGAGGAATATAGAAGAGAGAAAATTAGGCAGAAGATAGAAGAAACACGTGCACAAAGAGTGCAACTAAAGGTAATGATCAGACTTTGCTGGGAAGCATCTTTAGGAATCTCATTTTCAGAAAAGAGATAGAAATTATGCCTCAAACCCTGGTGGAGTTTCGATGCTTCAAAATTGCTGTGCTTCGCGATAGTAGTTCAGCCTTATTTATGCATTGTGCCTAAACAAAGAGCCTGAACCTTTGGGGGACACAAACAAACATTATCCCCAGTATCTTCACATACATCTGTTCATGAATGCCACCCAAGGTTGGACATCACCTTCCCTTGAATGAGACTTGAATTCTCAGTTTGGTCAGGAAACCCTTATAAAACTGGGTTCCCCTTCATGAGATGGAGTCAAGCAAATGCAAATAAAAGGTCCCTTTCTCACCTCATAGAGACTGTGGTGGCTTAGGGGTTAAGATGCTGAACTTGATGACGGGAAGGTCAGCAGTTTGAGACCCAAGACGCTACATGACAGAGAGAGCTCCTACGATTTGTCTCAGCTCCTGCCAAACTAGCAGTTCAAAAGCAAGACATTGCAAGTAGATAAATAGGTACCACTTTGGTGGGAAGGTAAATAGTGTTCCATGCACGGAAACATCTGCAGATGCAGACAGTGCTGGCTCTTTGGTTGTAAACAGAGATGAACACCGAACCCAGAGTTAGATATGACTGGCTTTCAAGCAAGGGCAACCTTTACCTTCAGACTTGAGTCTACTGTGCTGTAAGGGCCAGAGGAACGAGACTTCGGGGACCAGCTTCATAGCCTCATGCCCCTTACCCAAGTTCAGATTTCCTGGTTAGGAATAACAGCTGGGAAAAAGTATAACCAGCACTTGATTAGTGTGTAGAAGAAATAATTGTGCTATAAACTTGAATTCCTCTGCTGTGGAATGTGGTAAATGTGGAGAACTCACATTATGCTGACAGTGTGGGAGTGCCATTATTCAGGGAGAGCCATTACAATGCAGGTCACTGTCACAGGATCAAGAGACCTTTCCAGTCTGGGAAGGACCCAAACTGCCTTGCCTTTTGTTTTGCAAAAAGCCATGGGTGCAACCTCCTCTTCCTTGACTGTGGCTTCTCAGATTATCAAAGTAATGCTGAAAGAATGTCAAGCTGTAGCTTAAATCTGGTTTTCAACAATCTGGCAGTTTTAGACAAGAGTCTGATGAACTACATGGTCAACATAGTTGTTCTTTGTTTCTATATACTGTGATCTATATACAGTATTTAATTTTTTTTAACCACCTTGAGGATGCAAGGTTTTGTGTACACAGTCTTGTATTAAAAAGAACCATGCTTCTTTTTCGTTCCTAGAAACTTCCTAAGGTGAATAAAGAACTGGCACTAAAGTTGATTGAGGAGGGAGAAGAAGAGGTACAAAATGCAAGAAGAAAGAAACAACAGGTAGGAGATTCTGCACTGCTTCTGCAATTACTTCTCTGTGAAGTGCAACAGTGAATCTGGAAGGGGTGTCAAATATTAGACATGGCAAGTCAACTTACTGCTGCTGTCTTTAGAAAGAGAAGAGGGGACTCATGGTAGCTGCATAGTGGAGCATGGGCTATGCAGAGGGTCCCAAGCTCAGTTCCAGCAGGCACTTCAAGATATCTGTGCTAGGAATGCTAGGAAACCTATCCAGAATAAGCACCTATATGTACCATATTGGGACAGGTGGCCAGAACCTGAAAACATTGCTCTTTGGACTCTGAGCCCTAGAATTCTCCAGCAAATATCATAGTGTTTCCAACACCTGCAGTGGACTAATTGTTTGACTTGATCCTAAAGGGAAATATATGTTACGTTAGCCAGACATACCCTTGTTTTTGTGCTGGCAGCGTATGTTGTCGACTGCAACTATATCCGAGAATGCATTTTTTCCTGAAGCTGGAAAAATGTCATTGGCATGAATTTGTTTAAGGTGGATCCCAGTTTTCCATGAAGTGACTCACGGCCCTGTTATCACGGAGCCATCTCCTGCGGCACACATGAAATGAGACGTGCAGGATTTAATACCAGGACGACAGTGGACTGTCACAACCTTGGGGATATGGACAAGGTGCGCCTTCACAGCCAGTCCATCTGGCATGGCCTCTTCCGCCTCCATGACCGTTGGGAATCAGAGTTATATGGCAGCATATAACTCTGTTTTAATAATGTATTTGGCTGCTATGTAGACTGTAGTGAATGCTGCAGAAAAGTTGTTTGAATTAATAATTTTATTTATTTATTTATTTATTTTTGTGATTTATATTGCCGCCCAACTCAAAAGACTCTGGGCAGCACACAAAGAATAAAAACCAGCATCACAGTTAAAAACTCTAAAACCTATAAAAATCCATTAAAAACGACTATCAAAATTACCCCAGCCCTTACTTAAAAGAGAGAGAGCGTTCTTCCTAGATCAGCCGCATCATTGGTGCCCCACACCTGCTTTGCCAGCCATGTTTTTAGGCCTTTCCTGAATGGTGGCAACTCCATCTGGAGACGCAGCTCAATTGGCAGGAGGTTCCACAGGGCCGGAGCAGACACTGAGAAGGCCCTCTTTCTGGTGCTAGAGAGACAGGCCTCTCTAGCAGATGGAACAATTAGAGAGGCTAAGTCAGATTGGCTTATGCTAAAGGCAGTGCTACACGGCTGCTCTCTGCAGGGATGGATGCAGTCCCTTGGTTACGTGAGCATTTGTGTCTCTGTTCTTCTGGCGTTTAAAACACGGCCTTATGTTTCAGCTGAGATAAATGTAAAACAAATAGTGACAAACCGCTTCTGTCTATTTCCCCAATGGGCCATAATGCAGCTGGTGTTAGTAATATTCCTGTCTGTTACTCTTGCTGAATATTTTTAGAACTTTCGTTACAGCTCAAAAGAATTTTCCTTTCTGGGCAGCTGTACAAACAAATTGTTCGGAGAGATGAATCCCCAGGTGTTATTAGTTTTCCTATGGCAACAGTAAAAAATGCATTTAAAAAAAAAACAGTACAGACTGAAACTGTTTTAAAGGGGTATTGAAATATTATCATCATAATTAAATCACATTTATGAACGTATCTGCAGAAATTCTTGTCTCCTTTTAACTCTAAGTCAAGGATTGAACCTCTGAGAGGATATAATATGTTGTGCTCCAGAGGTTATCCCAGTATCTATTCACGGATTACATGTGTATCTTAATTGGAACAAAATGGGCCTCAGCCCCACTTCTTTGGTTGCATTTATTTTATTTTATTTCAAACATTTATAAGGCAGCCTGCATTAAAAACCACACTGTCAATAAAATCACAGTTTAAATTGTCAGCGATTCTCTTGAGGGCCTATGTCATAGAGCCTGTACAGAACTAGGGAAGGAATTCCTATTACTGTTGAAAAGTAATTTTTTTCTCTGCCTCTGAGGAGTCTTTGGGAGTTGCTCCTGCTCTTTCACAAACATCCCACATTGTTATTCCTGTGTCGGATTTTAAGCACTGTTTTGAAATAATATTTGAAGTGAGATATACAGCCATGTATGTGTGTTGAAGTAGGTATGTGACAAGCCCTAATCAAGCTTTCATATCCAGAGTGAAAGTGAATGTGGAAGGATGGATCATAATGAGCCCTGCACTTCCTCATATGGGTAGTAGCAGCCTGAGGATGCCTTTCCATGTGATTAGGAATTCTGATCTTTAAAGGTTCCGAATTAGATGGAAAGGCCACCTGTATAGCTGTCATTAGAAGAGTGATGGCAGACAGAATGGGACTACCGTGTTGCCTTCCTCACACATTTGTTTTAACCTTTTTTGGGAACATCTGAATCAAGGTTGCACTTGGAATTATGAAGTAACTTTTACTCATCTTTGGTCAACATTTATCTCTTTTCAATATTCCTTACATTTTAAGAATTAAAAAACCCTGAACAATTGTATCCAACATAGAATTAGTACACTGTACATAGCCGGGGTTTTAGTGGCACATTGTCACAGGAGTTTATGACAGATGTCATACTGAGCCACATCTACCTGAATGGGATACAAACAAGGTGCAGTAAAGCCTTGGTTCATGTACTGTCTTCTAATCATTCTTCCTCCAGTACACTGTGAGAATATTATTTATTTTGATCTTTGATCAATCATGGTTGCTTTCAAATCTGGAACTGTGGTTAGTTTAATTGTGGTCACTACCATAAGAGTTTCAAAACCATGGTTAAAGTTGGCTTGTTTCAAATAAACCATATTGAAAACAAACCACAATTTGTTACATTCAGATGGCACAGTAAGGGCTCTTTCAAATACCATGTGACCTAAAATAGGGCACTTTTTGATCCCCCTCCCCCTCTGACTTCCTGTGACCTTTGACTGACCCCTCCCCAAACCATGTGGTTTGAAGATAGATGTATGGCCAGCTGGATGCGAAAAGCAAATGATAATTTTGGAGTCACGTGATTTCACACAACCCCCCCTTCCCCCTGTGACTTTCTGTGACTTGGTCAACCCCATCCTCCCCCTAAAATGGTCACGTGGTATTTGAACAACCCCTAATTTATGGTTGATCTGAAATTGAAGCAAAAGATCCCACACTCTTTTTATAGGGATACTGCTGAAGAAATGGACCTGACGCTCACTCAAGTTCTCTCTCTCTTTCTTTCTTGATAAATTGTGTTTTACCCTGAGGTCCACACACTTCCTTTTTGAAAGCCTTTTACTTTATAAGCATAGAACAAAACATAAAAACTTTAAAATTACAAAATACCCCAAAATGTGCTCCCCCACACTGGGATCAACAGAGTCACACAACCATTTTCTACATCTTTACAGATCTTTATTCAGTTTCCAAAATTGCATCAATTTTTGTGAGAGTGCCCACCCTTTGAACTTTAATAAAACATAGTGTATAAATTCTCTCCAGATCCTTTAAAATTGTTCTGCTTCAATCATCCCCTCTAAACATTAATCTTTCAAGTTAATTTACCATTAGTAGCAACATTCCAGTTCTTAATACCATCCATTTAATTGAAAATCATACTCTGTTTTCATTTCCTAGCCACCATTAGTCTAGCTCAGTGGTGCCCAAACTTTTTTTTTCATGTGCTGGTCCCACCCCCGACACGCAGCTGTGGGGGCCAGAGGCAGGTTGCTCCCGCTGCTGACAGTTTTGACGGCAGCAATGGTGATCATGCTTTGTCCTGGCTGCTCAGAGCAGGCTCTGGCTCAGTCTCATCCCCTCTGTAGCCTTTGCCAAAGCTGATCACCACGTTGGGGAAATTTTTGGAGCCTCCTCTGTTTCAAAATCCATGGCACTAGAAGGGTAAACCTGGCCCACTGCGGTGATATCATCCCAGGCGCGCCAGGGGACTATCCTAGTGCTATGGCTTTTGAAACGTGGCAATCAAACGTGGGACCGAGCCAGAGGCTGCGCGGAGCAGCTGGGACACAGCGCCATCACTGCTGCTCACCCCATGGGTGGAGGAGTGGTCTGTGGTGAACCCAGATACTCACCATGGGCAGCATTAATGATATGCATGGGCCTAATTGGGCCTGCGGGCCGTAGTTTAGGCACCCCTGGTCTAGCTACTGTTAACAAATTTGAAATTAGTCCATACTCTTCCCGTGGCATTAAATCTGGACAGTTTTTCTTGAGTAAGACAACCTCTTAATAGTTGCAAAGATCCGGAAAGTGTTTAGAGAATATGAGAAAAAACAAATGTCATCTGTTATTCCAAAAATGTTTTCTTGTCTAACAAATTCCTGTGAGGACTTTGGGAAGATGTATTTATAATGTCTGAAATCTAACATCTTTCAAAAATGTTTACATTTTCTTTCCTGCCTAGAAAATGCCTAGCATTCTTAGTGATGATCGTTTCAAAGTCATGTTTGAGAATCCAGATTTCCAGGTGGATGAGAAGAGTGAAGAATTTAGGCTGCTGAATCCACTTGTTTCTAAAATAAGTGAAAAAAGAAAGAAGAAGTTAAAGATATTAGAGGAGCAAGAAGCCCTCGGAGAGGTAAATCTTTAGCTTTCTGATCTCTGCTTGTAAGGATGTTATCTGGCTGCAACAACAGGGGCATGATCCACTCAATTTGTGAGCTTGGTGCAGATGTACTGATGATCCCACTATGACCCCTGTTTTAATATTTCTTAGCCACTATCTATGCTCTGGGAATGAATAACATACAAAGAATAGAGGAGGAAAACTGAATGAGAATAAAAGGGGAATTTCATTCACGTTGCATTTTGGATCATGCCTTAAATTTTTAGGAGTACAGTATACAAGGATATTCATAGATGCTAAAAGTACCATGCTAAAGGAAGTGGTTGGTCTGGTCTCTGTCATTTATACTTTGGGTGTGTTTCAGCTGCAGCTGTTAGATACATAGCTCAAGGTTGAAGATCAGGATAAGGGCATTCATGGGACCTATAAGTCTCCATTTCCAGGTTTCCTAATCAGTTGGGGTCCAGTTTAGAGTGTTTATATCTTTTTAATGCTCCACTGGGATAAATAAGGGAGCATTGTACTGTCCTAATATTTATTTATTTATTTATTTATTTATTTATTTATTTATTTACATAATAGCAGGTATGTTCTTTGGTTTAGCACTGAAATCTGTTAGGTGGTCATATTGCTAATTTACATTCAACTATCAAGTTAAAAACAGCAAAATGAAACTATAGATGTCATGGAGGCAGATAAGTAAAGCAGATACTGCTAGTCCAAAAGAAAACTATAAAAATTCAAATTGATGTTGAACCCAAACCCGCCCACCCACCCCCAATGTTTGCCTTGTGAGACAGAAATTGTCCTGACATAATCAATTCAGGATCTAGTGGCTCCCATGAAACTATGGGGTTGTCCCAAAAGGGCATCATTCCTACCCACAGTAGGTCACACTTTTGCTATAGTCAGATCCCTTGAGATTTAGGCTCATAGTAGCTGTACTCCTATACAGGTGTGATGGTCAGAATTGGGCTAGTTCACATCAGGTGAGGGACATAACCCTGAAGTTTGTAGAGGATGTTTGAATGTTTCTATTTGGCATGGTTGGTGTGAGAGTGATTGAGAGTCTTTTTACTTTTTCAACCAGAACCTGAAGCTTCTTTTTTTTTTTACTTTTTCAACCACGGTAAGTTCATTGTGTTAAAATTATTGCTGCAGAAATAATTATGTACTTTCTAAACTACTTCTGCTGTATGTCATTTGGTTAAATATTTGTCTGTGTAAGAGAACAAGCAAGTTATGTATCAATATATACATAGATAAGAAAATAGAAAGTCTTGAGAGCTGTGTAAGGCTAGAAAATATCTTTAGTGACATATATGTTTTGTAGGTGCTTTGTTACTAAAGAGGTGATGGCAGTACAGTCAAACCTCGCATAAAGAGCGCCTCGCTTAAAGAGTAACTCGCTTAAAGAGCAAAATTTTCTCTGAATGTTCGCTTCGCTTAACAAATAAAACCAACCAAAAACTTGCTTAACAAATAAATCGGGGTTCACAATCACCCCCACAATTGGTCATTTACAATGGTGTTTTGCTTAAAGAGCAAACTTGCTTAAAGAGCAATCCTGTGGAACGCATTATGCTCTTTAAGCGAGGTATAACTGTATTTAGTTTTCTAAACGTACAGTATGTTAAAAATCTGAAAACACTTACATGTGAATTTCAGGAAATCAGAGAGAAAATAGAAAGGCAAATTCAGACATCGTTAATTATGATAGTCAATGTCTTAGCTTCAGGGACTTACAACTCAAGAAGAATTTCAAGACTAGTGTGTAGGACACCAGATTTTTTTTTGACTTCAACTTCGCTCAGTCCCAGGTAGTGTAGCACATGGTAATACATTCTATGGGTAGTTTAAAACATCTGGGTTCCCCATCCCTGTATTTTACCATAAGTGCTCTATGACACTTATCAGAGAGTTTGAAGAGCTTAGGTAAAGCCAGTCATACTGAGCCAGTCATATCCGACTCTAGGGTTCAGTGCTCATCTCTGTTTCAAAGCCGAAGAGCCAGCACTGTCTGCTTCTGCAGACATTTCCGTGATCATATGGCAGGCATGACTAGACACTGGAGCACACAGAACACTGTTACCTTCCCACCGAAGTGGTCCCTATTTATCTACTTGCAATTGCTTGTTTTCGAGCTGCTAGGTTGGCAGGAGCTGGGACAAAGACGGGAGTTCATTCCATGGGCAGCAGGGTTGGGAGAGAAGCTGGAGTTGGCTGCCTCTTGGAAACAGACAGTGCCTGGGCTAGAAAGGCAAGTAGTCTTACCTGGTAGAAGGCAACTTCCTGTGAGAAGTCATCCACGTGGTTGTAACTGTTTTCCAAGCAGTTCTACTATGGTAGGTTGTGACCCAGAACAACATTTTGGGAGAAAGAAAACAAATAAATGCATCTTGGTTACCTCATAAAGTAAATAAGCAAATGGGAAGTGCCCCACCACCACCACCACTATTGTCTAACTTGAGTTGGGTGTGTAGCCACTGTCTGGGGCTAAAAGAATTGTATCTGAGTCTTGGTGCCATGAATGCATGTCCGCATTCGGGTTTAAGGCCCTTGGTAGGCTAAAGTTTCCTCTATGTCACCTTAAGTGCTCTGAGTCTGCTGCTCTTGTTCTGATTCCTGATGATTCTTAGTGTAAAACATTAGAACGAGGGCTGTACTAAATCACATGGTATAAAATTTTGGGTAGAAATGGACAGAAACCACTTCTGCTGCTGTGAGTTTAGGTGGTAGTTTTCTTCTTCCCACTCTGTGCCCAAAATCTAGTTCTTTGCATATGCTGAAGTAAAGGAGAG
The DNA here is from genome assembly GCA_030440675.1 of Furcifer pardalis. Classification (NCBI taxonomy): domain Eukaryota; kingdom Metazoa; phylum Chordata; class Lepidosauria; order Squamata; family Chamaeleonidae; genus Furcifer; species Furcifer pardalis. The sequence goes on along the minus strand of CP126890.1, from coordinate 42,058,163 downwards.
TGGTGTAAATCACAATAATGAATTGCACCTATTTAACATGTTGCTGCTTGCACCCTTGATTGTGTGCCAGGCATGTGACTTGGTGTGTGATAAGGAATACAAGCGCCAATTTGTCACTGATTCTTCTTCTTTCATGTCCCAATCAAACCCTGGACTGCCAAAATGAAGCTACTTTCTTGACTTTGTCATTGGCCAAACTTAAGTCCTCATCAGTGCATGTTTCTGGCAATATTCGGCAGACCAATAGTCATTGTGATTAATGCTGTTGCATTTACATCAGTGTGTGTAAACCAGGGGTGCCCAAACTGTGGCACCAAATCATCCGGCCCACAGTTCTCCGAGAAGCGGAAGCAAAATGCACTTGCACATGTGCAAAACTCTGCTTTAAATGCACCTGCAGCTATCATAAACATGTTTACAACAGCTGCGGGTGCAATTCCAGCAGTGTTTTGTGCAGACACGTTTTACTTCTGCTTCTGGTGGGAGGAACCACGTGACCAACCCGCTCAACCACGTGACCAGCCCATGGTGCAAAAAGTTTGGCCACCCTTGATGTAAGCAATAGGATGCTGGCCAATGAATGTTAAATCTATCTGACTCAATATATTTTGCCCCTTATCTTTGCAAGAGTTTTGTCACTGTGCATCCAGACATGTAGATTAGGTCCGCAATGTCAACTTGATGATAATGATACTAAATTGCTGTTACAAATATTTTGTACCCTTGAATTGTAGCCTAATTGTGCATCTGTAAAAAGTCACGTACTCCTAAGTGGCCAAATGGTTTTTTTACGGGACATTCACAGGTTTCATTTTTTTAAAAAAAAATGTGACTATTTTTGCCTACAGGAAGAAGAGGAAGAACCAGAAGGAAAACCAAGTGATGCAGAAAGTTCTGAGACTTCAGATGATGAAAAAGCTTGGGTTGAAGAGGTCAGGAAACAGCGCAGACTTCTTCGCCAAGAGGAAAAAGTAAAACGGCAGGAAAGGTTTAAGGAGGATCAGCAAACAGTCCTGGAACCCAAGTTTTTTGAGATTAAAGCTGGGGAAGAATTTAGAAGTTTCAAGGACACCGCCAAAAGGCAAAAGCTAATGAAGTAAGACATGCTATTCATGAGGCTTAAACTCCCCCCCCCCCCGAGGTTTGCTTATGTGTTATGAGGTTCATTAATTCCTTCTGAAAACATTTTTGAAGTGGTAGCCATGTTAGTTTGTTCAAGCATATCAGAGGAATAGACAAATTCATGGCAAAATAGTTGATTTGGTTCTTAGTAGCTGTGTCATCTGGAAACAGAACCTCCAGGTTCATGGTCTATATTCCTCCAGTGACAAATACTGGATTATCTCCTTGGGATGTTCTTAGGAAACATCTAAATAGCTGGTGTTGGGGGCAGAGGGTTAAAGACAGACCTAGTAATTCTTTAAGAATAGGCACCATTAAATCTGTGGTTTCAGTGGGCTTACTTCAGATATGGATACATCTGGATCCAACTCAGAACTCTAGACTTAAGTGAGCCTATATTCCAGTGGTGGCCAGCCTTGGCGCTCCAGCTGTTCTTGGACTTCAGTTCCCAGAAGCCCTGATCAGCAAGTGTGTTGACTTGGGCTTCTGATAATTGAAGTCCAAGAACAGCTGGAGCGCCAAGGTTGGCCTCCCCTACTTTATTGCCTTCCAAAAAGGTATTACATATGTTACTTCAGAAACTCCATTGACGACAATGAGTTGATGTGCTGCGATGCCTGTGAAATCCCACACATGGAAAGAAGGAAGGCTTCCGCTTAGTCACAGGTTGCCTTCATCTTCAAATGCACCTAAATATCCATGATTCATTTCTTTAACCCCACATGAAAAGTTGTTACGAACAAAGTGATCTTTGAATCAAGATGCATGTGAGAAAGATGGTGAAAAATTGTTGCCAAGAATCTAAGGGTGCTTGATTTTTTTATTGTTGTTCTGTCTCACAGTCAATTCCGACCCTTTGTGACCCTATGGACCACTGTCCGCCAGACACTTCTGTCCTCCACCATCCCCTTCATCTTACTCAGCTGTATGCCCATTGTGTCCACAATACCATCTGGCCATCTCATTTTTGGCCGCCCCTTCTTCTTATGTCCTCCACCCTTCCCAGCATCAAGGCTTTCTCAAGCGAATCCTCTCTTCTCATTTGATGTCCAAAGTACCTTAGCTTCATCTTTACTATTTGCCTTCTACGGAGCAGTCAGGGTTGATTTCCTCTAAGATTGACCTATTTGTTCTCCTCACTGTCCAGGGGATTCTCAAAACTCTCAAAGGCATCTATTCTTCTGCGCTCAGCTTTCCCAATGGTCCAGCTCTCACAACCATACATTGCCACAGGGAATACAATTGCTTTGACTATACGAATTTTTGTTTGCAATTTGATGTCTCTGCTTTTCACTATGCTCCCCAGGTTTCTCATTGCTTGCCTCCCAAGAATCAGACACCTTTTTATTTCATGGCTGCAATCACCATCTGCAGTGAGCTTTGATCCTAAGAAAGTAAAATCTGTCACTGCTTCTGCTTCTTCCCCATCTATTTTCCAGGGACTGAGAGGGCCTGTTGCCATGAGGGTGCTTGATAAAACGACTGTTCTCAGGCCTATGTAGGGGAATGTTCTCAATTGTGTCTGCTCAGATTATAAAGATAATATTGATAGGGATGCCAAATCCTTCCAAAACATATCCTTCATTTGTTTGATATAATTTGAGCATCGACACAGACAATGTTATACTCCTTATAAAGAGATTGGGGACACGGGAAAGTACCTTCTGTCAAGTCAGACCATTGGTCTGCTTCTTGCAGCACTGCCTACGCTGAGTGACAGCAGCTCAGCTGGAGTTCAGATAGTTCGGTGGGGAGACAGTGAGATGCCATCTCAGATGTTCTGTGTGCAGAGCCTGAACTATGCCTTTGGGTTCCAATTCATCAGTAACGAAACTGGTGTACAGAGTTTTCTGATTCTATAGAGCGGGTGCTATGGATATAACAAGCAGGGACACAGAAAAATTTGGGTTCAAGTACCAAGCAGTTGGTGTGAGCGTGAAGAGGGAAGTGCCAGTCTGATTTTAATTGTCAAGTCAAGTTTATTGATTCTTCTTGGTAAAATCCAGGACATAGAACTTTAGTTGACTTGTGCCCTGGTTTTGTAATGAAAACGTGTTCCAGGAAACCATCCCCAACCTCTTACAGAACATGTGCAAATGACTATGTCATTGTTACCATACATAATTTTGGTACAGTTTTGAGGATATCCCTTGATTAAAGGGAAAGCTTCCTGAATCTTTCAGATGAATTAGCCATGCTATTTTGTTATAGCAAAAACATTGCTATGGTGTCCCAAGCGCCTATTAAAGTCTGTGAAGGTTATGGCACAAGCTTTCACATCTGATAAACTGAACCTCAGTTTTTAAGATGCTGCAATTAAAAAAAAATCTTGGATCTCTTTTTTACTGTCTTAGCGTCTCCTCACTCCATTAAATGGCTAGACGTTTTGTTTTTTTATGGTGGCATTTATGCAGAGATTTATGAGCGTTAGGATGTTCCTTTACCATATTCCTGACTCATGTATTGCCAAGAGCTTTAAAAAAAAAAAAAAAACCCACGTGACTTCATTGTTGCAAAGCTGTTTTCTTCCAAGCATTGCATCTTGGCCACTTGGAAGTCTATGAGCAGCCTTTTCCTTTCCTGCTTCGGCACTTTGAATCTTGCTGTTGGCCTGAAGTTCACCTTAAGAAATTCCAACAAAATAAAATCTAGATCTTTCCCAAATTTTAAATACAGTAATACCTCGGATAACGTTTACCTCAGATAACGCTAAAATCGCATCACGTTAAGCAATCTGGGTTGGAGAATTGGATTGAATAACGTTAAGGTCCTATGGGATGGATCGGATAACAACCGCTAAAGCCTGTGCGGTTACAGCGCATCTCTATGGAGCTTTAACGTTATCCAATCTATCCCATAGGATTTTAACATGGATCGGATAACACTAAAAATCGGATAACACTAAGACTTGTGGAACCAAGTTTTAGCGTTATCCGATGTAGTACTGTAACCGAGTTAAAGACCTAAGATTGCTGAGCCTTCCACTTGATTCTTTCTTTATTCGTGTCAGAGGCATCATCAGCATATAATAACACACAAAGCTAAAGTTAACACATCTAAAACCAAAATAGAGTTTAAAAGAGCTAGATGACATCTGCCCAATATCAGGCCACATCAACAGCATTTCCTCTTGCCAACATAAGGTTCTCCTCAGTGCATGTTGAGGGGCATTGTTTGTACTTCTCCACATTCACCCAGACTATCATCCACAGGGAAACCTCACTTTCTCAGATTAGCCCTTGATCTTCCTAGTCCTGCACGGAGTCTATTGACTGAGCCTTGAGGAATATGATGAACAGAATATTAAAGCTAAATGAAGTTACATACTGTGAACAAAAATGTGGTGTCTTAATATGACCATAATTCCAAATGGTAGGAGTTGCCCACCAGGGTAGTGTGTATTGAACTGCAACTTTTCTTGAGAAATGAGGCTTTTAGGTATTTTTATGATCCTAGATATGTTTATTACAATTAGAATTTTTGAAGAAAAATATGTGTGTCTATTTTCATATTTAAAATAATATTTCTTGAGGTTTTGTATGTATTTTTAATTTTAAATGACAAATCAAAATTTTTTAATGGGTGGTGGTAAATGAGAGGTAGGAAGGTATGATGGTTATTTAAAAACTGAAATGGGCATCATGCTGAAAAATGTGGGAACCACTGACTAAAATACAATTGAGGAACAAACGAAGTGCGTCAGATGGAGCTTTTTCAGAAAAACGTGGCTTTGAAAGTTAGATTTCTTACAATGTGTTAGAAAAGAGGTAGCAACTAGGGATATGGTGGAATAACTCTCTGCAGATGACAGATAATAGTTCAAGGCTCTCGTCTCTTCCCGGAATGAAAATGTTGTGGAAGAGATTATATAATGAAAGATGGTCGTCAGCTTCTCCTGCCTCTGCATTTTTTATCTGGGTGGTCCTTTTGGATTGGAAGATCTTGGATTGAAAGGGTGTGATCCTTTTAATTGAAAGCTAGCTGAGAAAGTTCAGTGTTACTTTTTAATGGGCAGTTACACATCTTCTTCACAGTTGCAACTACCCCAAGTAGATATACAATGAGAATTTAAAGATGGAAAGTTACCAATTCAGAGCTTGCCCTAAGTCCTAGAACAGAAATGATCAACTTGTGTCCTTTCAGTTGTCACTGGACAACAGCTGCTTTCATTCCTCACTGCTGAATGTGCTGGCTAGGGCTAATAAAAAATGTCATCTCAGGCCTACATCTGGCCAGAAGATAACTTGTCTAGGAACCAGTAGCCAAATCTGGCAGATTTGAGTATTCAGGTACTGAATTACAGAAATTCAAACTAGGGATCAATAACATTGACTTCGAACTATAATTCCCACATATGTGAGCTTTTCCTTTTCAAAGCAAAGTCTTCTTAAGCCTAAACTATTTTCTGTTCAAAGTGTAAATATTTGCAGGGTTATAAATGTTAGGATATATGCTTAGCTGAGCATACATCCCATGCAAGGGTTCTTTTTTTCTCTCTTGGTCTACAGGAAAGTCTTTTTCTTTGATAAAGAAATACTCATTTCATATTATTTGTAAGAGATAAGAAATGCAAGCATAGTTCTATAGTGCTGGTTTTTTTAGGTATACTTTGTCTTCTCTTACATACATAGAGGCATTTTGCCGCAGTACACATGCTTTCTGTAGAAGTAGATTTTGAATCCTTAGTATAAGTCCACAGATGAGAGAGAGATGACATGTTGCTGTCTACCGGCAAAATGTTGTTGTGGGTTGTTTTTTTTTTTTTTGGGGGGGGGGACATTTAAATACCAACTTTTTGAAACTATTTCAATATCTGTATTTATAATATCAGAAAACAAAGCAAAATAAATAAAATACAAATAAAATAAAAAACACTGTAGGACTTTAAAGACTAACTGCTATATTTTTATTGTTAGCTTTCGCGGATCAAGTCCACTTCTTCATTTATTTATAATAAATGGCAGCATTTATAATGGCAGCCATTTGATGGTTTGCTATGTTTGTATCTGTGCACACTCAAGGCCTGTAATACGCTAATCTCAAAGTACAGTACTGTCTAAGCAACTGACTTTTTTCCTCTGTCTTCTGCAGAAAAACACTCGGCGATCGCTTGCAACTTGAAGAAAGAGTAGGGGCACTCAGTGTACATGATACCAGTATCGGAAGCAAACAAGTTACCTTTAAGTTAAAAAAGGTAAGTGTAGAACCATAAAGAAAGGTTTGTTTAAAAAACCACTAGTTGTTTCAGTATTGTTCCTGACATCCAGAAAACATGAGGCCTGATCTGATGTGATCATTAACTTTTCCACTGCTTTCCAGGGGCAGAGTTTAGCACCACAGCACTTTCTGTATAGAGGTCATTTCTGCATCAGAGGCCCTCAGACTGAAGTCTTTAATTAAGTGTTTAAAATGGGGGTGAGGGTGGGTAGGGAAGCCCCAGAGGCGAAGCAGCACCAGAGAAGGCTATTTATGTGGATTTCTCCCTTCATTAAATGACTTTGAAAGATGTGGCTGTGCTGTTTGGTGCAGATGAGAAGTATAGACAAGCCCTAGTTTCCTTCAGAATGAATTGTGTGACCAACCAGACTAATTTGGGGCTGAACGTTTGCTCCCCAGGCTACATCCTCAGTTAAAGGTTCTGCTAATATCAATCCAGTGGAAGTGCTAAATCACTATTTTAGTGGTGCAGTTGCAGACAAAACTTTGACTGTTGTTTCTGGGGTAGGGATGGTCATGCTATATACATTTCTTGGATTTGTATTGTTATTTAAATGAGCCATAGCCTGCCGTTTTTAGCCATGGGGAAGGGCAATGAGCTGTGCAAGATACACAAGGTGACATTATTTCACCATCCACCTAGCATCTGGGGTTTCACTTCATATTACTTTTTGTATATGAAGGGATTATGGTGACTTAGTGGTTAAGATGCTGAACTTGACAACCGGAAGGTTGGCAGGTCAGCAGCTTGGGACCCAAGTGCTGGACGACAGAGTGAGTGCCCGTCATCTGTCCTAGCTTCTGCCAACCTAACAGTTCAAAAGGAAGAAATTGCAAGTAGATCAATAGGTTCCACTTTGACGGGAAGGTAACAGCATTCCATACACTCTGATGTCTAGTCATGCCTGCCACATGACCACTGAAACATCTGCAGATGCAGACAGTGCTGGCTGTTTGGCTGTAAACAGAGATTAGCACTGCATCCTAGAGTCAGATATGACTGGCTTTCAAGCCCAGGATGACCTTTACCTATATATTTTTTTACTACAAATCCCCAAATCCTCTAGCCATCATGTGAACTGGAAGTCCAGAAAAAAGTAACTTTTCCAAGGAAAGCAAAGTGCACACTGACAATGGGCATGAATAGAGAGAAGTACACAACAGATTAGTGTTCCCATTGCATTCTTTTATGTGCCTACTCAGAAGTACACATTTGCTGTCTCCTGTGTGTGGCTTGCTTCCAGGTAGATAAGCCTAGGATTATAGTCTCAGTTTTGTTTGTGCTTGACATATAATTTCTAGAAGCTGAGTTTGACAGCATACTTCACATCAAACAAAATGTAAATGAACAACAAAATAAGTTCACTGGGTACATTTGTTTTAAAATTTTGAAAAAATGTAGATTTTTCCCCTGCCCCCAATCTCTTTGTCCTTACATTTAGTGTGGTTTCTTATTTGTTTTTTTCTTTTCTTTGGTGTGGTTGTGTGTGTGGTGGGTTTTTTTCTGCAACTTTTCCAGTCTGAGGTGCAGAGGAAGCAACAAGAAGCGGAGTGGCAACATCATCAAGAGAGGAAAAAACTCCGGCGTTCTGCTGGCCATCTCCAAAGCAAAAGAAGATGAGGGGGGGGGGTCCCTTCCAATGACAACCCTCCTGCCATTTTCCCCTTGTGGGGAGCTTCATGAAGAGCTCCTTTTCGTCTAAATCATGGACATAAATTTACAGAGGAAAACTGCACAGAGCCATCCAAGTTGTGTTGTGGGGGCCATGAGTTTGGGCTAGAGACAATGATGTTTCTAAAGGAGTGCTGCTGGTTATTATATAACCTTGGAATTGACAGGTGTACAAACCTACGTGAACTGAATTCCACCTTTTACAAATTAAAATGTTAACAATCACAATGCACTCTTTCCAAAGGCTGCAGTTGTCAAAAACCTACCTACGTGTTTTTCATAAAATTATTAAAACATATTTATCCTGTGACAAAATATTGCCGTGTTAATGCAGCAAAAGGAACCGAATGGTTCACCTATTGCCAAGAGCTTCTGCTCAAAACATGAAAGGGAAGCCTAAGCTTAAACAAATGTAGGTGGATTTGTCTGTGTAAATAAAGATCCAAATAAATAAAGATCCAAAGAAGAAACAGATAACAGTAAAAGGCTGTTAGTATTCAGCTGTATACCATTAATTGTTGTTGAAACCAATGGTTAGTCCCAACTAGAGTAGACCAGTTGAATAAGTGGGACTTTTGCAGTTACCATAGGCTTAGGTGTCATTGATTTAAGGCGGGGGTTCTCAATCTTTTCCAGCCATGGGCTGAACCACACCCCCTCAGACAGATGTGTGGGCCAGATGTGTGTGTGTGTTCCCAGCTGTAAAAGCTGTCATAAAATGCATCTGTGGCTGCCGTAATCACATTTACAGTGCGTTTTTGGCTGTTTTCACCGATTCTGGCGGCAGCGGTGGGAGCGAGGGTGACTTGTTGCTACTTAGCAAGAAGTTGCTACTTGTATACCTTGTCCTTAACTAGCAGTGCAGCTCCCCCAGTGGCTTACTGGTTAAGATGCTGAGCTTGGAAACAATCTTGTTGATCTTCTGATGGAGCTCCATCAGAATTTAATTCCCCACTGTGCCTCCTGAGGGAAGAACCAGTCTGTGTAGCCATGGGCAAACTGCACAGTTTCAGGGCAACCCCAGAAAAAAGGAATGGAAAACCACTTCTGTTTATTCTCTACTTAGAAATCCCTGGAACGGCTCACCATAAGTCAGAATTGACTTAACGGCACACAGTTATTATTACTTCTTTATACCTAAAATCAGAATTGACTTACCAGCATATTATAATTTTATTACAGAATAGATCGTGGATACTCAAGTATAAGCTGATTTTTTTCTGCACCAAAAATGTGCTGAAAAAAAGCACATCAGAAAACAAAACAAAGTAAAACAAAGTAAAAAAAACACACTGTAGCACTTTAAAGACTAACTGCTATTTTTTTATTGTTAGCTTTCGTGGATCAAGTCCACTTCTTCAGACAAGGAGTGAAACTTACAGGCATGGTTTTTATACACCAAATTCAGGGGGTCAAAGGGAGAAGGGTGTGGTCAAGCAAAATGACAGACAAGCAAGCACAACAATACAGCTTCCCACCGCCATCAGCAACAATAGATTATTCAGATTAGCTCTAAATGTCTCCCTTTCTCAAAGGGTCTTAGAAAGCCCATATTTTATATATTATATTACAACCTTCCTGCCAATTCTCTTTAGCAAAACAGGAAGTAACCAGGTACAGTGTTTTTGTTTGGAGGTCAAAGGTTGATCACAGACCAGAATGGGCTTTCTCGGACCCCTTGAGATTGAGTCTTTAAAGTGCTACAGTGTTTTTTACTTTGTTTAGTTTATTTTGTTTTGTTTTCTGATATGCCTGAAACACAGACTAACACGGCTACTATTGAAAAAAAGCAGACTCAGCTTATACTCGATTCCTCTGCACATTTGAACGTCTTCCACTTCGTATTTCCCACAAGTGTCCAAGCTTCCTTCTCGTCCATACATCCACCTGGGGGAAAAGCAAGGCAGTAGCAGGTCCCTCCCGGTGGCACCTGGCCCAGGCTCGGCTGGAGGGCTCGGCTGCTCCTGGCATTCCCAAACACACACACACTCAATCCCTCCTGGCCAGGCAGCAAAGGAAGGCTCTGGAGGGCTCCCAGTGACCGCACCAATGACATAATGGAAGAAGTGGTTGGTGAAGGTTTCTTCCCTCCACAGTGTGTAGAGGGTCTCAGTGGTTCCTTCTCCCTGCCAGGGCTTCCCCTGCCTGGCTCGGCGTGACTTTTGGACTGGCCACGTCTAGCCTGGTTTGCCCGTCCGCTGTGGGCTCTTGCTTGGCTGCAAGTGAGAGAGTCTGAAGCAAGGCTTCAAGTTTTGGCTCCAGCATTTTGCCTCAGTGCTATAAACCCAGCCCCTTTTCCCTGGCAGCTTGAACACTGGTTGGGTGGCGCCCCTCGCTTAGTGCGCCCCACACTAGGCTGGAGTTAGACCCATCCTGTGCACACACTTGCATACACATGCACACCCATAGGCAGACTCTCCCCACCCTCTTCCTGATGTGGGCATAGGCTTATACTTGAGTTAATCAGTTTTCCTGGTTTCTCATGTAAAATTAGGTAATGGCTTATATTCAGATCAGCTTTTACTTGAGTATATTGTATATGATAGTATTGTCAATATGGTTATAGGAAAATATCTAGTTGTGTCCTGTACCCATCATCACTTTCTTAAGTGAGTGATGATGATTCAAAAGAAGAGATGTTCCATTTTGAAAAAGCAATGATAAGCTGTAGTTCTAACTGCTTAACAGCATTGCATCCTGTAACTACTGAATAGGACTATCGTGACTTTTTGTTATGTGTGACACTGGTAGGTAGTTGTGGTCGTCTAGTTTTTATTTTACAGCTTTCACCAACCAACATGGGTACACAGAAAGAGCCTCCACAAAGATTGTGGTATTTTTGAACCACAATCAGGCATACCCAGGGCAACAGCCACCTTGTGTCGGCTAATCTTTCTCACACTAGGTCAGGCGAAAGGAACTGTAGAATGAATTCATCCAAATATGTCTTCATTTTGGCATTTTCACATCTGGCCTAGACACAGAAGAAGAACAACCAGCATAATCCATGTTGAGGGATTGTGGGAGCTGCAGTCCTAAAAACAGGCCCACAATTGTTCACCCCAGTCTGTTGCCTGCTTTCCTTCCCAGTCTATTTCCAATATGGTTCCAACATTAGGTGCATGTTTTTCTTTTGAGATTTCAATGATTTTAGCCCCTGTCTGAATCTGAACCTGAACCTGAAATAATGTCAATAGAAAAGCTAGTAGAAGAAGAATAAAGAGGCTTTAGCTTATTAAAATTCTAAATCTGTCTTCTGAGAAGTGGGGCAGTAGGCTAAGCTTTGCCATGACTGTATCCTGCTGAGATAATGGTACTGCGGGATTAGGAGTGTTTGACTTCACTTGTGATGTCTTCACACCCACTAGTGCTCCAGGACTCTGACCCAGTTCTTACTCTTTTTTATTTACCATCTTTTGCTCCTTAAGGCAAAGGCTTTAGTGGTCATCTTAATTCTCGCATTTCTAAAGTCAGGGGCAAGATGAGAAATTGTGAATTAGGCAAGTTTAGGAAATCATGATTCTCACACTTCATTCTGGTTGTAGTTCTGATTTCCATGTAATTTAGACATCCAAAATCCTATCACGTAGAAGATGGAGTACGCACTTATTTCCTGTTAGTCCAAAAGATAAGACTACAGCAAATATCAGGACATTGCACAAAAACAAATTTTGGCTAAGAGTTAGTAGCAATTTCCTAATTGTAGGTACAGTATTGGTCTGCATCTCTGTCAGGAATGCTGTAGTTGCAGGATTTCTGCATGGAGCAATGGCTTCAAATAAATTTAATACAGGATCCCTCTTAACAGGAGGAGGACTTTTAGGCTGCACCTCTCTCAGTTCCTCACAATTGGTCACTCTGGTGAGGCTTCTGGGAGCTGAAGTCCAAAACGTGGACAGAAATGGCTCCCATTTTGAGGTGAGGTTCTGTCCCTCTCAAACATCTGTGAGCCGTAGATTGCATCTGTAACACCCAGTGGCTGTGATTCTACTTGTAGTTATTTTATGCCTTGGGAGCATGAATATGCAGGTGTTTCCCTTGGGAGATGTGGTAGATCAACATGGGAAAACTGTTTAGCAGGGTGACTGATATGATTTAATGTCAGAGATTACTCTGGGTTGAAAGGATTTTTAGGGGATGTTGTTGTTGTTGTTGTTGTATTCGGACTTTTATGACGCCCACTCGACAATGCAACTCAGGGCAGCTCACAACAATACCGTATCTAATACATTATACATATATTGCAATACAATAAAATAAGATACAATTAGCATACAATAATAGAAAAAACCCACAGTATCAAAAACATCACATACGTCAAAACATCATAAATCAACTATCATCATAAAACATTAAAAAGTCATTCATCTCAAAAGTTCAACAAGTCAACAGCAAAAGAGTCCAAGGCCTAAAAGTCCAAGGCCTAGGCTGGCCAGGAGGCGATGTCTGCCCGCCCCTGCCCCAATGGCCAAGTCCATGGTCAAGTCCATGGCACCAGCCAGCATAAGGGGCAAGAAACCACCACACCAGGGCCCCTGTGTGTCCGAATGAGGCTCCTTTCATGTCCCCAAGTGCAGATCTCTGGTATCAAAACCCAACCTTCCAGTCTCTTGCTCAGTTGCGGTGACTGATATGGGATCATAGAAGTGGATATCCATCAACATTTAGACGCTACAGATTCCTTACCACTGCTGTACAAAACAGCTGTAAAGATAACTTCTGACTACTGTATGTAGAGTAACTTCTGATTTCTAGATCTTGCATGTAGAAGCTACTAGTATACTTTTAGAATTCTTTCTTCACTGCTCCACATGACTTTTCACGGGACCAGGAAAGTTTAAAAAACAAAACCCAATGCTGACATTTTCAAGGTCGTTGTGGAAGCATTTCCTATTCTATCATCTGAAGGCTTAGACTGTTTGAGTCTTGATTCTCATTGATTCTTGGACCTTAGCAACAAGGGTTCCTTTACTGATATAATTTAATTTAATTTTCATATTTGTATGCTACCTCACTCACCGAAGCAACTCAAGGTGGCTAACAGAGTATAAAAAGTCAAACAATATAACACAAATATCAAAACCCACAATGTCCCCAACAGAGCCTGGGGCAATGAAGCTCAGGCTCAACATCCACGACAGAGCACGGGACTCAACGTCCAGAACCTGTATGGAACCTGGTCCTCTTTGGAAGCACTCCCATCTCATGCATTATTTTGCTTTGCAGTAATAAAAATGTTAAAATGTTTTATTGTGCTTGAAGAGGGTGTTGATCCTTGGAAGTAATCAGCAGCAATTTGGTTTTTGTTAAGGAGCGGGTGTTTGCATTCCTCATGTTTTACAACAGATGAATGTGGCACAATGAAGAATGCAAACATTGACTTCTTAACTAGCAGCAATTTGCCACTGAGGTTTTGGATGTTTGACTGACACCAGTCTATTAAGTAATATGACTCTGGCCACTCTTTCTCAGCCTGTACTACCTCACAGGATTAGTGGGAGAAGAAACAGAGGAAGAAGGGGAGAGCCACGTGCGTCATCTTGATTTCATTGAAGAAAAGGTGGAGTTATCAGTATAGTCAATGTAGTCATTATGGTTTGTCTCATCAAAAGAGCAGCCACATGGCAACTTAGGAGTCCTTGGTGTTGGACAAACGGCCTGCTGCAGATAGAGATGAAGAACAGCCACCTTTGTGTTGACCCAGCTAATGATATCTTGACCTGAGAGGGTTTTAAACACACACACACAGTTAGGAAAGAGCTCTCTTAAGTGTTCACGCAGGTGTGGGTTGCTGCTACTGATGCTGAAGCAGTGCATGCTTTCCCTCCATTTATCTTGGTTGTCCTCTCCCCTCAGATGTTTATTTGTACTTATTAGGGACTCTCACTACCAGAGGGCTCCCATCGTGTGGTCTCTGCCCCAGTGGTGGGATTCAAAAATTCTTTACTACCTACTCGGTGGGTGTGGCATGGTGGGTGTGGCCAGGTGAACATGTAACTGGATGGGCATGGCCATGTGACTTGCTCTTTTGGAGTGATTTTTCAAATGTGGGTGTCTTGGAGGGGGGAGAGAAGTAAGACCACCAGGATGCTTAATTGGGATTCTGCCAGGCACAGAAGGGGTTAAGGGTGCCAGGTTGATGATTCCTAGAAGGGAAGGAGACCAGATGAGAGTGCAGAACAAGAAATTTTCCTTTTTCAAAAAGTGTCCCTTCTGGTGGGTCGGCGGGTCCAGCCGGAATTTCTACTTCCGGTATGGGCGTACTGGGGCGTACTGGCGGAATCCCACCACTGCTCTGCCCCGTGGGAGTGAGATTACAAACCAAAAGCGGAAACCCAGCACACAACACTTCAGAAGTCCTGCTCACCTTCCCATTAGGACAGGGACTCTCAAGGTTTTCACACCACGGCCCAGACTACTCATCCTCTGACAGCTGACTGGGCTGGATGCAATGGCAGTGGGTGCATTTGCGCATGTGCGGGCACATCTGCATCCATTTCCCGGGTTGCCGCTCTGGACTGGGTGGAACAGCAACGGCAGCCAGGTCCAGCCCACAGGCCATAGGTTGCGAACCCCTGCATTAGGAAAACTAGCTATAAAAGTAAATTATTTCAATAGCATTCACGGGAGCTCCCCTTTGAATTTGAAAGCATGTTATGTTGCTAAAGCTGCCATGCACAGTTATGCATCAGCCTGCTTCCAGGGAAGACTTCACATTTCTGGTGCAGACCTCCCATGCTGCACAATGAAATGGCCTGCTTCAGGTGGCCTGATTTGAGGGGTGGGTGGTCTAAAGCCATGGTTCCCACAGGGGGGCAGTTTGATTTTTAAGAGGGGAAATTTGAAAATGAGTTATTAATGACGAATGGCCTTTTAGGCCTCCTCTACGTGAATAGTTCACTTTTTGAATAAGAAGAAGTATATGTCAGGGGAGGGGTTGGCAACAGGATTTTAGAGATGCTTAGGTGGGGCATGGCGAAAAAGAGGTTGGGAACCAATGGACTAAAGGAAGGCAGGAATGGTACACTTTGGCTTCGCTTCTAGGAGCTGAAGGGCATGGGTTATTTGGACCCGGCTCAAGTGGTTAAGATGCTGACTGGGAGGCAGAAGGACAGCAGTTCAAAACTTGGGTACTGCATGATGGAATGAGCTCCCATCTCTGTCCCAGCTCCTGCCAACCTAGCAGTTTGAAACCAAGAAATTGCAAGTAGATAAATAGGGACCACTTGGGTAGGAAGATAAACAGCATTCCGTGCATTTCGGTGTCTAGGCATGCCTGACACATGTCCACGGAAATATCTGCAAATGCAGACAGTGCCGGCTATGAAACAGAGATGAGCACTGAACCCTAGAGTCAGATATGACTGGCTTTGTAGCAAGGATGACCTTTACCTTTACCTTTCATTGTTCATATGGTCACTTTAAGTGACCAAATGAAAGCCAAGCCTGTCCTTCAATAGGGCAACAAGAAATGCCAACCAGTATCATTGCTTTTAACTTGTTCAATCTAGAAGCTAGATAAAGGGCCATGATTGTGAGAGCCCTTCACTGCTGTACACAAACAGATGCCTGCAATTATGTGGGCATGACAAACTAATAGTGGTTGCACATATTATCTTTTATAAGGCAGCTGATTCCTATTAGTTCCTTTCACATGTCTCCACAAACATTCCTTTTTGACATGAAAGGCCTTGCCAGCTAAAGGGTGTTCGGATCACATATTCCCATCTTTGTTTGTGTTATAGGTAGATTTTGCTGCCTTGTTGGCTGTCAGAAATGTTTTTCATGCCAACTCTGAAGTGCTGTATGAATGGGTGAACAGACTTTGATCTGGATTCTGGGCTCAGTTTTCTGGATTCCTCTTGAGTCCTGTGGCCTCCTTCCAACTCGTAACTGTGACATCACGAAGGCCTATTCCAAAGCTGAGGTTGGCTACATCTTAGTGAAAGCTAAGGCTATGGGATGCTGTGGCTTTGGCAACTTGTGACAGGGAGAATATAGCTGTGAGGTCTTAGAAGTGTGGATGCCATACAACCTGTCCCATACATCATAAACTAACTTTCTTTATTGGAACAGTAAATGAGATGTCCAGTGCATCAACTTGTCCTGTTCAACCAGTAACAACTGGGGACAGTGGTGGGCTGGCCCACCGGGCTACCGGGACTCACCACGGGGTGCCCTAGCCCCCCCCCCCCAGCACCAGTTGCGCCCTGAGGATTGACCATGGGCATGGGCGTGTACCTGGCAGGAGCAGCAGGAGAAGTCACCTCACAGGTATCATGAAAGAGGAGAAGCACCAGGCTGTTTTTTCCCCTTCAAACCAGCCAGTGCCCCTTGGTTGGGGGGGGGGGGAGCCTGTTGCTTCTCTTCTTTCACAGCAACTGCTCACACCGGGCGTGAGCACATGCCTGTGCCCACCAAGGGAGAGGAGGACACATTTATTTATTTGTCTAATTTGTTATCCCACCCCAATTAGGTCAGACCCAACTCTGGGCGGCTTACAATACAACCAAAAATGGCATAACTTAGAGGCATAACATGAGGCAAGGGCTGCAGGGTGGGGGCAGAGGAGACTGGGCGACCAAAGACCGCTGACAGAGAGAGAGAGGAGGAAGGAGTCTCTTCCGGGCATCCCCTGAGCGGAGTTCCTTCAGCAAAAAACCTTTCAACCCAGAAAGCACCTTTGTGTGCTTCTGGCACATACAAAAACTCCCATAGTAAAAAGAATAACGAATGCATCGTACAACAGAAAAAATCGTACAACGAAGATGATTTTGGAACAAATGGGTGCATCATACAATGAAAATTTCTGTTGTACGATGCACCCATTTGTTGCAAAATCATTTTCGTTGTATGATTTTTTTCATATGATGCAATGGAGGAGGAGGTAGCTGAGCGGGTTGGCAGATTCCTCCAAAAGCAACTCAGCCGGGGCGTCCGATCCCCAAGGAGGCAACCGACCTAATCAGCTACCTCCTCCAAAAGCAAGCCAGGGATCAGATGCCCCATCCCGGGGCTTTGGGAGGAGGTAGCCAACCCGTTCAGCTACCTCTTCCCAAAGCAACCCTGTCAGGGTGTCCAATCCCCAGCTTGTTTTGGGAGGAAGTAGTTGAGTCGGTTAGACACCTTCTCCCAAAGCAAGCCTAAGATCAGATGCCCTGACCTGAAAAGTGAAAGTGCGAGGCTGGCAGAGCCTCGCTTATCCTGCCAAAGCACAGCATGGGGAACACCGGGGGGGGGGGGAGCAAAAGCGAGATGTTGCCAGGATGGTCCTGGAGACTCCAAAGGGACTGCAAAGGGGCCGCGGTGGCTCAGTGGTTAAGAAGCTCGCCTTATTATCTGGAAGGCTGGCAAGTTGGCAGTTAGAGACTCAGGGACTGCATAATGGTTTGAGTGCCCATGCCACCCACAGGGTCTCGAGGCCAGGCCAGTGCTGGAGGAGGAAAGTGCAAGGCTGGCGGAGCCTCACTTTTCTAGCCAAAGTGCAGCGCGGGGACCACCTGGGGAGGGTGGGCAGAGGTGAGATATTGCCAGGACTGCCCTGGAGACTGCAAATGGAGCTGCAGTGGCTCACTGGTTAAGAAGTTTGCCTTGTTAGCTGGGAAGGATGGCAAGGTGGCAGTTCAAGATCCAGTGACTGCATGACGGTTTGAGTGCCCGTCTCTGTCCTAACTCTTGGGGACATGAAAGGAGCCAACCATGCGGTCTTGAGGCCAGGCCAGCACTGAAAGAGGAAAGTGTGAGGCTGGCAGAGCCGCACTTTTCCAGCCAAAGTGCAGCGCAGGCTCCTTTCATGTCCCCAAGCATCCACCCTGTGGCATCCACCCTGTGGAACACACTACCGCAGCAGGAGTTATGCCAGACCTAATATCTCAATTTTTTAAAATAAAACCCCTGAAAAGAGTTGTTCAGGGAAGAATTTGCAGAGTATTTCGGCCTCTTATCTTTGTTCTGCCACCTTAATGCGAATGCAATGTATATGTACAGGTACATTGTTTTTATTACAACTTTGTTTTACTGTGACTAGGTTCTTGCCACCCTGACTACTGAATGTCTACTAGATGAGCAGGAAACAAACAAATATTATATTCTCTCCTTAGGTGGGATGGAGAGTGCTGTTCCTTCAACAAAATGTTGATTTGAAAAGAGGGTACCATTTTATTCTTCACCTGAGGCAGCAAAACATCTTAGGACAGATTTGTGTATATTGTTGTTTTCGGGTGCTCCATAGTCCCTCTGACTTCACAGCCCTACTAGACTAACTCATGCCAGATAAGCATTTAGTTTTGTAGTGCATAATAGTCTACAATGTGTGGAATAATACCTGAATATATAATGACTGACCATAACAAGTGTGTGAAATCTAAATCTTTAGTGGTTTGCCTTCATGTTCTGAGACCACCTTCTATGTAGAAGCCGCTTCAAGACTTTAATGTTGCTAAATATATTTTAATCAATGAATGTCACTTTTCTTCTCGGCTGCTATGGTATCTAATGAATTAGACATAGATATAAAGCAGGTCTAGCTATAGGAGCACCATTAAGCTTCAGATAATGTTCCACAAAGGACACCAAACCCTTTATTTAATGGGTAAATGTGACTACCAAGATGTCAGATTCCTTCCTTTTAAATCTAGCTGTTGAAAGTTCAAAGTTGTCTGTTCAAAATTAGCATTGAAGCCTATTTTGAGCAAACACAGTGAAGTTATGGAACTGGGTCATTAGAGGGCTCCATACAGTGAGATGAAAGCCTTTGAGGAAAGGTCATAGTCATTTCCCATCAATGTCTTGGCATGCTGATCACACGAAGGCAGTAAATCTATGTGTTGTAGATTAGGTTGTCAGAGTGAGGCTAAATAAGAAAGAAGAAGAGGAAAGCCCTAGTTTTGTCCCCTCTACTGATGCTTCTCTTGCACTTTGAATCATATAGAAGCTTCTAACTGTCAAGGAATCCAATGTTGGGTCACTGCTCCAAGAGCCCCACAGGACTTTGTACAGAAAGCACATAGGTAAAGTGTCAAAAGTCTATATTAATCACACTTGGCATTTATCCTAATAAAGCAGGAGTTCCCAACCTTTTTCTGCCAAGGGCCTGACCACTCCCGCTCAGTCAGCTGAGGGGTTGGTCCCATGGTTCTTCCTGGCAGTGGCAACAGCAGTGGTGCATGCATTTGTGCTATGTTTCTGGGCGTTTTTCTCTATGTTGCTTCTATGTTCTATAAGCGCAAAATATTTCACAGTTGTGAAAATATCCAAAGTCTTACAGCCAAGAAATACTGCAGCCACAACTCCTTAAAACTAAAGCCATTCTTGAAACTTGTAGAAAGCTAGTGATTTGTTTTGTCGGGGCAACATAACACACCTTGACACAAGCACAATTCTTCTCTTCAAAATATCACTCTTTCCACTTGAGGAGTGTGAATGAAATGAGTGAGGAAGAAAAGAAGTTAGTACTTCCCCTTCCTCACATTTTTACAGTGTATCGTTAAATGCTCCACAGTTGAAAGAGATCTAATGGTGTAGTGGGTAGAGTGGCAGAGTAGGATGTAGGAGATCTGGGTCTGAACCTCCACTGTACTATAGAAAATCATTTGTTATCTTCTGTCAAGTTGCCTCTGAGTTATGGCAACCCTATGAATGAGAGATCTTCCAAATGTCTTGTCCTCAGCTCTTGCAAACCCAAGCCTGTGGATTCTCTCATGGAGTCAATCTATCTCATGTCTGACCTACCTCTTTTCCTGGTGCCTTCCACCCTCCGAACATTATTGTCTTTTCCAGAGAGTCTTTCTTCCTAGTACTTTCAGATCAGCTTTCACTTCACTTTCTAGAAAAGCAATTTTTTAATCATAGGATACAACTTCAAAGGAGTCTGTCATCCATTTATCTCTTTTTGCATATGTCTTCAGTATACTGTTTCCACCTTCTTTTAATTTATCTCTAGGTCCGATAGTGTAGTTTCCTGTTGGTTGTTCACCTTTTGGCATTAGCTTTGTTTCATGTTGTTATTTCTTATTATAATAGAGTTTTCTTGGTAAGTTCAGCAGAGATTTACTATCACTACCTGCTACACAATGCTTACAAAAGTTAGTTTTAGCTGTCACTGCTGTTACCTCCTCTGCCAGAGTCACCTTCAGTCCCTGCTGCTGTCCATGAGCTGTTATCTTCCCCAGCATTTGCTCTAACTAACCAAACCCAGGGGAAACATTTTAGAACAAGGGTCCTCTTGGAGTTCTGATGGAAGCTTCACATCTGCATCTTCATAACCCTCAGACTCTTCTTGAGACTCCAGGTGTGGCTATAAGTACCTCAGGCAGGGCTCCTGTCTTTAATCAGTTACCTGTAAGAGGTAGAGCCAGGAAACCTAGGCAGAAAGTAGAGGGGAAAAACCACTTCTTAAAGATCTCATTTACCTTGAAATCCCTACTAGGGTTGTTCTATGTTGGATATAACACAGTATAGAATCTTTTATGAAGCCTCCAAATCTTCTGAGATTTTTCTGGAAATAGAAGCTGTATTAGAACAGAACAAGCACCCAAAAGGGGGAGAGGGAATCATGAGTGAAACAGCAAAACAAAACAAAAAGTATGTGCATATGTTTATTGTGAAGCTCATCGCAGTTTGTAAAATAATGTTTTCTTTGTTGGGGCAGATAAAAAATAAATTTGCATTCAACATGGATAACTGGGAAAATATTGTTGCAATTGTGAGTAAGGTGAGTAAGCTCAAAAGCCAGCCATATCTGATTCTAAGGTTCAGTGCTCATCTCTGTTTATATCCAAAGAGCTAACACTGTGTTTTGCAGACCTTTCTGAGGACATGTGGCAGGCGTGACTAGACAGTGGAGCGCACGGAATGCTATTTACCTTCCCACCAAAGTTGTACCTATTTATCTAATTGCAATTTCTTGCTTTTGAACTGCTAGATTGTGAGTACCATGGAGCAAAACAAGCACAATATTCTAAACAACCACCAGCATAAAAAAGGAATGGCAGGCAACTCTAACTCATGTCTCTTTGTGAGTGGATCCAGGCTTTGGAGTGAGACTGGCTGTGAGTTATGACTTGCATCGGAGCCCATCCTGCAATGACTTTTAGATTCTTAAACATCTTTGGGCACCACTTTATGACTTCTTTCTGAACAGAAGAAAGAACTTCACACAAAAACCATGTTATGTTTTCCTCAACCAAGGATTTCAGCAACAGTCCTATAGGTGAGTGACCAAAAAATAGACCTTAGAAAGTACAGTATGTTTCTTCAGTTTTTATTACAATACAGAAAATGTTTTGTGTAGTTTTTACTTTTCCTTAGCAATAAAATTCATATTTCCACTGCAAGAAAATAATGCTAGTAGACATGCACAACTACAATAAACAGTGGCTGAAATCCAATAGCAAGTCACAACTAGAGTAGGCTCACTGAATCGATGGAATTTACTTTAGTGTTGAGTCATTGATCTTCCCACTGATTCAGCGGTCCTGGTCCTGTTGTGACTTGCTACTGGGGTTCAACCAATGATAATCCTCAGGTGTGGACATGTCAGACTGCATTTAATAGTACATGTGCAACAACCATTTGCATATTTAGCTGCACAGTGATTGATACAAGTGTACACTTTCCTAAAAAGAAAAGATACGGACAACTCTAACTCATGGCTCTTTGTGAGTGGATCCAGCCTTTGGAGTGAGACTGGCCGAGTTATGACTCGCATCGGAGCCCATCCTGCAACTGTCACTGAGTCTTCTTTTCTCCAGACTGTATTTAGGCCAGTCCCACAGTCTTTCATACATGTGACACTGAGACTGTGGGTAATACTTGCCCATTCTGTATAGGCATTGATCTGAAGTAAAAATAGGTTGTCTTGCTGTTTAAAATTGTTGCTTTTATGATTATATCAAACAAATAACCCCAAGACTCTGGCAGCAGCATTCCTTTTATAAATAACGCCTTCCTGCATGTTAGAGTCTCCTCTGACAGTACGCTTGTCAACTAGTGGTCATGGTGCTGCTTTATGGGCTCCTCATTTTGTGTGGGCAGATGGATGCTCAGAACATTGAGTTGAGGAGGATTCTTCTCCTCAAACCCCTCAAGCCATGCATTTCTCAGATCCACTCCAAGTCATTTGCTAACTTCTCTCTGGCTGCCTGTTTTCCTTGTCTAATTGTTTCCTTGATATGGATTATTGCCTGTTATTTTCTTTAATCCAAGTCATGATTAATTGGTCATGGTAATTCCATAACCCAGAAAAGCACAAAGACATGTGGCTGTATGATGCTGTAAACACCATGTGAGTTAGTTATCCAGTAGAGCAACGGAGATGCTATCTTGCCCCATTTAGGTACTGCCTGGTCCCCTTGCATCTAGGTGTCTACTTTGTGGACGCTGAGTTTAAGCTCCTTAGGATGGATGACCAAGCTGTTTACCTTCCCACTGAAGTTGTACCTATTTACCTAATTGCAATTTCTTGCTTTCAAACTGCTAGATTGTGAGTACCATGGAGCAAAACAAGCACAATATTCTAAACAACCAGCAGCATAAAAATAGCAATGACAGGCAACTCTAACTCATGACTCTTTGTGAGTGGATCAAGCCTTTGGAGTGAGACTGGCTGTGAGTTATGACTCGCATGACTCGTTATGACTTCAATAAAAAGAGAGAGGAAATGATGTCTCATAAGAAGAACCAAATCTCAAAGGGATAACTGATCCATATTTTAGTATCTTGGGAATCTTCTTCATCCAACAGAGTTCCTGAATATGAAATACTCTTGATTTCTTAGTACTAAATAATATGGGGAGGGGCACATTATCAGACAACTCAAGGCAATTTTGAAAGTAGACTCATATTTATTTATATATTTGCTTGATTGGTTGTCTGTATGCTCCCCTTTTCCCAATAAAGGGACTCAAAGTGGCTCACAAGGGGCCTTAGCAGATGATGGAGATGGCACGAAAGAATTGACAGGAAAAAGCTGCATGTCCTGTGCCCCAAAACTGGTCTGCTGTAGCAAGGGATGGTTAGAGATGCAGTTCCACTGAAAGTGTTGAAGAAGATACAATCTCCAGTCTTTCTGGCACTTGTACCTGAAAACTGGAGGGGCGCCATTTTATCTCACTTGCCTCTGACTGCAAATAGTTTGGGCTGGCCATACAAGGGAGCCTAGTAAACTGAATGAGAGGGCATGGAATCCATATCCATTCCTCAGACTTGAAGCCTCCACTCATGTTCATGCCTTGTAGGGTTCCCCTCATCTGGCTAAACACCATTGTATAGGAGTGTCGATAATTTCCAGATAGGTTAGAGGCCTTTAAGCATATTCAGTGTATCTGACTGTGAGCCTGGCCAGATGGGGTAGTTTGGACCAGTCTGGTTCATGCTTAATAGGTTCTTCTATCCAGTGTGATCATTTTATCTCTCATTTTAACGAGTAGAGTCCAGACAGTTATTTGGATCACCCCAATTTTCCCCTGTTTTAATTACTGACGCTCCCCTTCCTGCCCAATTCCCAATTCCTGCCCAATTGTTGCTGTTGTTTAACAAAGTAAGTGACATATCACAACAACAATGCTTCTGCCTAGCATAGTACAGTACGTATAATACCATCGATGTATCTCATTTATCTAGAATTGTGCTGCATCACTAGGAAAATATGTGAAAAAAAGTTAAATGGCAGAGTAAATAAAAACAGAGTCCCCATTCCCTGCCTTTCCCTTTTAAAAAAAATCTTCCAAAAAGTTTGTCCTGCACCAGATGCAAAACAAGTACCAAAGAGCACCTCCAATGTATCTTCTTTGCCTTTCGTGTCCTAATCAAATTATTGACTGACAAAATGAAGCCACTTTCTTGGCTTTGTTGTTGGCCAAACTTAAGTCCTCATCAGTGCACGTTTCTGGTAGTAATCGGTAGACCAGTAAATGAGCTGGATTCTGTATCTCTCCACATTCACACCGTATGTTCTTGTCCACAAGCAGCCCCCACTTGAGCATGTTGGTCTTGCATTTAGGGACTCCAATTCTCAGCCTATTTAGGGTCCTCCAAGTGACCTAGGGGAAGTTGGATTCCTCAACTATATCCTCCTTTAATGTTGTTCCTTGTCCAGCAAGCTCCTTTCTCCATCTCCAATGTATCTAGAATTGTGCTGAGTCAGGCAAATATTTTTTTAAAGTTAGACAAGATGAAAACAGAGGAAGGAAGTTTCTTCATCATCCTTTTCAATACCACAACCAACACAGTACTGGAAGCTAAATTACCTTTGATACCTTGGAGTTGTTATTCAGTGAGGAGTTTGCGCATTGGTGGACGTCTCCGCAACGACATTCTGCACACACAAACGGACCCAAGAAATCAAGTCCATCTGCATGCAGTTTTTAACCATTTGGATATCACATTGCCCACTAGCTAGGTGGACCATGATGTGCACCCTCCATTTTCACTTTCCCCAAGGGATTCGATGGAGGACACTTTGGTGAGTTTTAGTCCCGGCTTAACATCATTGACAGAGATGGGCAAAACTGCCTAGTTAGACTTTAAAAGAAATAAAGAAAAAAAATAAGGCATCAAGTTTCAGGGGTATCTGGACTGGGAGGGGGAGATAAAGCCTTACCTAGTCCTGCCCCAATCCTGAGAAAACATGCCCCAATTTTCAATGATCACAACAGAGAGGGTTTAACTTCCCATTTCCTGTGCATTCTGATCCCAGTCTCCAGGAGGAACTCTGGTGCTCACTTTTAATTAGGTCACCCTTGCTTGAAAGCCAGTCATATCCAACTCTAGGGTTCAGTGTTCATCTATGTTTGCAGCCAAGGAGCCAGCGCTGTCTGTGTCTGCAGATGTTTCCATGGGCATGCAGGGTCAGGATTCTGGACTTGGTGGGTGTGTGCATGCGTGTGTGCATGTGTGTAAAAAATGTTCAGGAGCGGGGGGGGGGAGAATTCAGGAGGGACAATAATGACACACTCACATATATAACATTGGCATCATGGGGTGGGGTGGGGGTCGGGCTGTTAGCTCAGGAGGGTTTGGGGGGGGGCTGGCTACGGCCCAGTGGACATGTGGCAGGCATGCCTAGAAGCTGGAGTGCACAGAATGCTGTTTAAGATTGACCTCACTCCAAGCAATACATTTAAAGCAAGGCTGAAGGATCTATGTCCCACTAGATGTTGTTAGACTGCAGTTTGGGTAGCCAAGAAGAGATCTTCAAATATATCCTGGAAGTTTTTCTTGACATTCACCAGGTAATTCCAGCCAACTCCTCCTCAACCTCAGTTAAAGTGAGCCTCTTAAATCCTGCTTCATCATAGATGACAACCTCTGTGTCATCTTCTGTCATCTGCCCCTCAAACCTTTAACAGCAAGATAGCAGGGTAAATAATGTAGGATTTTGTAAAGCCATGATGCTTCCACCATCATTTGAGCCCTATAGATCCCCAGAATATCCTTGAACACATTCCAAATATGACTATTTCAACCATTTAATTTAAACTTGCAATATGTGGTGATCTTCAAGATCAACTCCTTATTAGTTCTGAAAGGTTGTCTGGCCAGACATCCCACTACGGTAATGGAGTAGACCATACAGCTAATGACTCAACGCCTAGTGTCAGGTGGTGGTTAACTAACCTGACTCCCTAAAGGGGCCAATGACTACAGATGGATGAGCCCCTTTAGGCGGGGTGACGGTCCCCTTCAGTGAAGGAAATCCCACTGGAAACCATCATTTTGGGCCGAACGGCAAAATGAGTGTAGGAGGAACTCTGGTTCCCAATGGTCATGGAGGTGGAAGAGGCTATGCCAGATGGACTGGCTGTGAAGGTGCACATTGCCCATCTCCTCAAAGCTGCAGAGGTTCATTGCAGTCCTGGTGTTAAATCCTGCATGTCGCGCTTCATGTGTGCCATGAGTGATGGCTCCGAGATCATAGTGTGTGGGTTACTTCATGGCAAGATGGGATCCACCTGAAACAAATTCACACCAGTGACATTTTTCCTGCCTCAGGAAAAAAAATGCATTGTCGGATATGAGTTGCAGTTGATAATTAGTTCTGAAAATATTATTATCTTAAAAGGATCAAAGAACCCTGAGACCTGCCTATTTTCTTCCTGGTGCTATGCTGTCATGGCTAGATCTTTACCACATTGCCTGTGCTCAAATATATGAAACAAGCCTAAGAAGCCACTTGCTCTGATCCTGGATTCCACTTTCTTGGGTCCAGAAACATGTTGGAATAAGAAAAACAATCAGGTAGGAAGTCTTGATTTTTTAAAAATGCTCTCTTTAGAAAGTTAGCATTACTGTGTCTCTTAAAACGCTTAGAATGTAACAGGCAAGTACAGATGAAATAGTAATTATGTGCCATCAAGTAAGTCTAGCTTATGACGACCCTTTCCAGGAATTTCTAGATGGAGAATATACAGGGAATGGTTTGCCCTTCACTTCATCTGGGGGCTCCCTGGGTCAGTGCAGATTACCCAAAGCCACACAGAATGGCTCTTCTCTCATGAGGCACAGTGGGGAATTGATTTCCCAGCCTCTGGCACCACAGTCAGATACACAAACCACTGAGTTGTATAGACAGCAAAAATAGATGAACTGGGGTAGAAAATGAAACAGTTATTTTTCTATCATAGCCATTTCATAATTCTAATAAGTGATGCCTTCTTAGTGCTGCCGCTGTGTAATTCTCTCCTACCACATGTCTGTCAGGCTCCCTCCCTTGTTTTACTTTATAAATTGGTTAAGGCAGAGCTTTTCAAGGCAGCAACTGTCAACATCTTACTCCTAGATTACTTCTTCTGCTCATGCCTGTATCTTAATTCCTGCTTTTAATTTGTTATAGTTTATATTTTTTTTTGTTATATGGTCGGGTCAGGATTTTTTATGTACAGTTGTACTTCACTTAAAGAGTATAATGTGTTCCACAGGATTGCTCTTTAAACGAGTTTGCTCTTTTAAGTGAAACACCATTGTAAGTGACCAATTGTGATTTCTGGCAGGGGAGATTGCGAATCCCGATGTATTTGTTAAGATAGTTTTTGATTGGTTTTAGTTGTTAAGTGAAGTGACCATTCAGAGAAAATTTTGCTCTTTAAGTGAGTTACTCTCTAAGCAAGGCACTCTTTATGTGAGGTTTTACCATATTTCTTTCTATTTTTATGTTATATATTGTGTACACTGCCCATAGTGACAATTATGTCAGATGGGCAGTATATAAACAAACAAACAAAACAAAAACCTCATGTCTTTTTCAACTACTTCTTCTTCTTCCCCTTCTTCAAAAGTTTCCTTGCTAGCACACAGCTTTATGATTTGTGTTGTTTTCATACTGATTGTCTCCACAATAATCCATGAGGGAGATAAATTAAAATCACATCTTCTTCCATATATGCCACCAATCTAAAAACTTTTTAGGCTTGTTACATAAGTTAGGAGTTAGAATCACATGCCACTGGGTTATGGATAGCTCTCTAAAGCTGTTCCTGTGCACACCCAAGGCCCTGTGGCTTCCCATATTTTTGGCAAGAAAAGGAGAAATCTATGGGAAATTGTTTCAGCAACACACACAAATGCACCTTACTCCCCCCCCCTCCAAACCAGAAATTACTGCCAGGGGATGGGTCAAAACTGACCTCATATCTTTTCTGGTTTTGTCCAGAGGAATTGGTACAAACCTCAACCCACCCAAGAATTAAAATGGACCTTAGAATGACAAAAGTTACACTCTGCTGACTTAGAGTCATCTCTCTTCTATCTGCTATTTTCAGAACAATATTCCCTAAGAAACCCAGGGTATATGACTATCCACTATTTTCTTTATACTTTCTAAACAGAAAGTCTGCTCATGCACAAAAATCTTTGCATCTCCTCACCCAAAACTTCACAGCTTGGGTTCCCTCAGAAGAAACAGCTGCACTTGACAATTTTTCTCAATCTTACCATAAAAATGAAAATGTTATTAGCAGTTCAGTTTGTTTTAAAATCAATATCAGGTTGCTCACCTATACCTGCTCATTTATTTGTCTGCCACTATCTGGCACAATCTCTTGGGGGCTAATATGCCATTCCCTACAATGTTGATTCAATCCTGACAGAGACCAAAAAAAAGCAATAGTAATTTTTAGATTTCCAGTTACAGTATATTCAATGTGAGATACAAACTGTCAGCATGCTGAACCACATTTCTAAGTGATTTGTTTCTGAACTGGTCAAAAGCAGGTAGTTTTCTAAAACACCACACAGGAACAAAACCATCTCTTATGGCTAGGACACATTCTACAAACCAACCTTCCTTAACTAGATACCCTCTAGATAGTCTAGATTACAACACACATCATTCACAGTGAGAATGTCCAATGTCCATTTGCTTGCTGTAGTCCATCACACTTAGAGGATGTCTTATTCTCTGCACTCTATAACATGCTATAACAGTTTCATTAGGGTTTTCACTTCTGCAGTCTGCTGGGTGTAAACAGAAACTGAATACCATTAATATCTGTAATAGTCACACAGATTATATGTTGTACTGAAATAAAACTTCACATTATTGAATTGCATTTTTAAAAATAATGGTTGTTTTGCATGATGAGACTGACAGCTGTTCTACCCCACCCCACCCTTGGGTCTAGAAAACTCAAGATTCAATAAACATGGATGAATTACCATTGTCACATATTAGGTTCTGCTTTATCTCTTAATGGGCTTAGCTAGAGGGCTACAAATGCTGGCTTAAGCCTAGCATTCCATAAGTAGTCTCTACTCAATGACCTGAATTTCCCTTCTTCTTTTTCTTCTTCCTCTCCAAACCTTTGGCACATAAGGTACTCTAGCATGCTCCCTCCAAACATCCAGAGCTGATAAAGGCAATAAGAAGTCAGTGAGATGCACTGCAGAGGTAGAAAATGATGTTCCGGTGATGTCAGTTCTGCTGGTAAAAGGACATCTTTGGCTATAATTGACATTGGAATCATGAAACAGTCTGGAATGTATCTGATCAGATACTAAACTTCTTGCTTTTTCCCTGCTCTCTCAACAACATAAGGCTTGTTTCATTAAGACCAGAGAAAAACAGTGACAAAACCCATGCCATTTTTGTTCCCTCTTGCAAGACAGGTACATCCGATGCTCTTCAGCTACGAAGAGGAACAAAGAATTTGCAATGTTTTTGCTGTCAATATTTACACAAGCTCAGGCAGCTATTCTTAATGATATTCTCTTTCTTCAACGTCCCCCCCCCCAAAAAAAAAGCTTGGTCCTCTTCCCTCTTTTTAAACCCTCTCTGTCTCTCTTTCCTTTTGTTCACTTCCGTTCTACTCTGAGGTTAGCTAGGATGACTATGGCTACGCACCTGCCTCAAAAAACGAGAGAGGTTATGCTATGGTGCCTCTCCCAAATAAAATGTTAAAGCGGGTCTCATAGGAATAAGGGATTTTGGTGGCTCAAGTGGGTAAGATGCTGAACTTGAAGACTGGAAAGTCGAAGTTTGATACACTACCTGAGTACTGCATGACGGAGTGAGCTCCTGTCTTTGTCCCAGCAGCTGTCAACCTAGCAGTTCGAAAGCAAGAAATATAGCATTCCATGCACTCCGGTGTCCAGTCATACCTGCCACATGTTCATGGAAACGTCTGCAGACTCAGAAAACACTAGCTCTTTGGCTATAAACAGAGATGAGTACTAAACCCTAGAGTTGGATACAACTGGCTTTCGAGCAAGGGTGACCTTTCCATTTAACTTTACTATCTTAGGAATGGTGTGTGTGTGTGTGTGTGCGTGCGTGCGTGCACGCACACACGCATTTTGCTTTTGCCTGTCCCAAAGTTGACATCAACAGTGGGAGTAGAGAGATGAGTGGCACTGGATGTTCACTGAGAGGTGTCCCCTCACAGTCTCCCCATCACTTAGTGTGCATATGTTGAAATATTATAGCATTACCCTTCTTGCCTAGCTCCCCAAGAGAAGGTGGAATAGCACTGGGAAAGGTCAGAGAATCCCTTTGTGCTTTGCCTTTCCCCATCCCTTTGGGCTCCTTATAGGTACATATCCTGGGGAAATGCATGCCAGGAAGAATGTAGAAGGGGGAAAAGAAGTAGTCGTAGTTTAAGTGCAAGTTAGCCATGTGTGAAAGCATCTGAAGTTAACTTTTTTCATGTAACATTTGTTTCAATGGAAATACTAAGCACCTACATAGTTTGCTCCTATTATAAAAGTGATAGGACCCTTATTTGCTTGGGGATTGGGGTATTTTCTGTCAATTAGAATTCGAATAAATGTTGTCAGTCTGTAATATGCCACAAAACTGTTAGTTCATTTTACTGCTGTAGGTCAAAAGCAAAAGGATCAAACTTCTCCAAGCTGTTCTACAGACATGTATACTCCTGTGGCACTCTCAAAGTGGTGCACCTCTGACACAGGCTTTCTCCGTCTATGAGAACTGGGTCTCATGTCCGCTATGTAAGAAGCTAGGTTGTTGTTGTTTTTTGTCCAGGTATGTGTGACTTGTTTCCTTTAACACCGTGCCCAAGGTTTTTTATAGTTGGAAGGGAAATTAAGGAGACACATCTGGAGGATGTACAAGTCAAAGAAGGATCTCAAAATCTGGCAATCCTGTCGGAAAGGATGATGGTGGTGGGGTGTGAGTTTCTTAATTAAGCAAGAAGAGGGCTATTTATCAGTGAGCATAGACTGTGCTTTCTCAAGATGTTTCCACATACCAAGTGTGCAGGGAAGATAACTGCATTTTGCATACTTTAATTGTAGTGCTTTCCAGCAAGAGGTCAGAGACAAACTATGGCTAAAGTAAGCTCATTTTAATCCATAGAATTTATAGCGGCTGCAGTGGCTCAGTGGTTAAGAAGCTCGTCTTGTAAACTAGAAGGCCAGCAAGTTGGCAGTTTGAGACCTGGGAACTACATGACGGTTTGAGCTCCCATTTCTGTCCCAGCTCCTGTCAACCTAGCAGTTCAAAAGCAAGAAATTGCAAGTAGATAAATAGGGACCACTTTGGCAGGGAAAGATCTTGGAGACAAAAAAGGAGCCTTATTCAGGCATCCCCTGAGGGGAGTTTCTCCAGCAAAAATCTTTTTAACCCAAAATAATTTTTGACATGAAATCATTATGGAGGTGTTTACTTAGCAATCCCCACTGATTCTGTTGGCCTACTCTAGTCCAATTTCCTTTGTGAAGTCATAGGATTCCTGTCTATTTCCTAAAACCAGTACAAGCCTTGTATTAACACACTAAAAAATAAAACATAGACTACATGGAGACAGAATTAATGCACTACTTGTGTTGATGTAGAAAATAAAAATGAATGGCAAGAGTGGGTTATCCCAGAACACTAACCCTCTTAAGCAAAGGACAATATGGTACTCCTTTCCATTTCCATGTAAAGAAATGCATTAAATTGCAGCTAAATGTTGTTCCAACACTAGCAATAGAAAATGGTCATTGATCTAATCCAAAGGCAGAAAATTAAGAATTTTGGGGTGAGAGGGAGGATGCTGGGGGTCAGACTGTATGGAGTATAAAGCTATGCCCTGTAAGGGAAAGGAATGCTCAAGGGACAGAGATAAATGTAGAAAAAGAAGGTGTTTGTCTGTCTGTCTGTCTGTTTGTTTGTGGGGCTTACATTCCCATATATCCTTGTAATATATTTTCTTCTTCTTTGCTTTCATCAGGTGTCAAGGGATGTAATATATTTTAAATTACAGTGGTACCTCGATTAAAGAGCATAATGCATTCCACGGGATTGCTCTTTAAGCAAGTTTGCTCTTTAAGTGAAACACCATTGTAAGTGACCAATTGTGACTTCTGGTGGGGGAGAGGACTGCAAACCCCGATTTACTGGTATTTGTTAAGCAAGTTTTTGGTTGGTTTTAGTTGTTAAATGAGGCAACCATTCAGAGAAAATTCTGCTCTTTAAGCAAGTTACTCTCTAAGCAAGGCGTTCTTTATGCAAGGTTTTACTGTACTTCATTTACAAAATATTTTAAGTGTACTAAGTTGTTTTAAAACTTAAGAATCATTTCCAGGTATTTGCTATATGTCCTTGTCCCTTGCCAAGGCGAACACTGGATGGCAGTACGTAAGTTTACTTCTTTCTGAGCAACTGAGTAGAATAAGCTGCACTGTTTTCCTTTTCTCTTCCTACCAAAGAGTAGGCTGGAAGAGGCTTCAAATCTGGATGTCAGCTGGGGCATGGCGAGCATGCCACCTTCAAATGAAGGTAGGTACAAATCTGAGATGGTGAAACAAACACAGTTTAAATGACAAAACATGTGTTCTAAAGTAAAGTTTAAAATACAGTGGTACCTTGCTTAAAGAGCATAATACGTTCCACAGGATTGTTCTTTAAGCAAGTTGCTCTTTAAGCGAAACACTTGGAAAAAGTGCTGCCACCGCCATTGTAAGTGACCGATTGTTACTTTACTTCTGGCGGGGGGGGGGGATTGTGAACCCCGGTTTAGTTAAGTGAGTTTTTGGTTGTTTTTAGTTGCTAAGCGAGGGTGACCATTCAGAAAAAAATCTGCTCTTTAAGCAAGTTAGTCTCAAAGTGAGTCACTCTTTATGCGAGGTTTTACTGTATATGAGCAAAGACCATTAAAAGAAGCACATAATTTTTTTAGGGACAAAAAGTAAATTGTCATTTTTTAAAATAAGAGGAAGGGAGATGAATATGTTCAGAAAAGATTTTTGTAGGTATTAAAAAAAGGAAGTAATGATTAACAGAAGAGGATAAGATCATGGGTCATTCCAGGACAAATCAAATGAGGAAATGGTCCATATAGAAGAGGAGCTCAGGTGGTAGTTCTGAAGGGCCTATGGTTGTTGTGGTGAGCCTATGGAACATGTGCCAGATGTGGCACTCCCAGGCCTTTCTGTTGGCACTTGCGCTGCCACCCCAGCACAGAGTTTGCTCCACCCTTCTGCCCAGCAGCCCAATGGGAGCGCTTCCTTCCTACCCCCAGCACAGAGTTTACCCACCCCTCTGTCCAGCAGCCCAACGGGAGCACTTCCTCCCTCCCCCAAGCACAGAGTTCACCCACCCTTCTTTTTTGGTACTCGGTCACTAAAAGATTCGCCATTACTGGCCTATGGGATGATTCACCCTCATCCAGCTGGATGGTACGCTTTAGACATATTTTGTTGTAGAATCCGTAAAGAACTGGATCTACAAGTGACAGTTTCTACAATATTTTCACCTGAAGAATTGTCATCAATGGCATGGTTTTCTGTCACATGCTCTGTGTGTGAGAGGGAGGGAGGGAGGGAGGGAGGGAGGGGAGAGTGACAGTGGCTGGAACAAAGTGACCACAATCAATTTATTGCTTTCTGTCACTAAGAATTAATAATTGTGTGCCATAAAGTCAATTCTGACACTTTTTTAGAATCCAAGCCAATATGAGATATTGCAACAAAAAAAGTCCCACGCTAATTTTTGGGTCAACCATGAGGTAGAAATGACATGCTGTGGTTGCCAATAGTTTGTCCCCATTCAGGATAAGGGGATACTTGAAATCTCAATAGATTCAAGATACACAAGGCTTGTACATTTAATTTTACATCTAATCCTGAATACATTAGAAATTAATGGGGGCAGAGAATATCCCCAAATCCATTCAATAAAATTTTTGTAATGGACTATGACGATTAAAGAACAAGAAGTAAAGTGTTTTTAAAACTGATTTCAAAACAAGAGAAGACA
Source organism: Furcifer pardalis (assembly GCA_030440675.1). Taxonomy (NCBI): domain Eukaryota; kingdom Metazoa; phylum Chordata; class Lepidosauria; order Squamata; family Chamaeleonidae; genus Furcifer; species Furcifer pardalis. The sequence continues at coordinate 42,024,456 of CP126890.1, read as the reverse complement.
AAGCAATACGTTAGAGGAGGCCCATGGGGGCGGGGAAGTGGTAGAGAAGATGAAAATGCTCAGAGTAAAGTATGGGAATTGAAGATGGAGAACAAAACTGAATGAAGTGCAGAAGAGTAGAAATAAAACTAAAAAAACCTGAATTACAAATATCATTGTTAATAGTGTGGAAAACTCCAGACAGAGAAAAGAACAAGAACATAATAAAACCATTGAATCTAGTTCAACGCTTTAATCCTAATCTATGTGTGGAGAACAAATGCCAGACTAAAAGGATACTGTAAAACAGTCATGACACTGAAAGTCAGAAGCATATACATATAAAATAAAATGAAAGTCAAGATGAATGTTAACTGGATGACAAGACAGCAAAGTGGTTTTTTAAAAAAACACACACAGCAAAATGTGTTTTAAAATGGCAGATGTGAACACATGATAAGTGAGACACTAATGAGTTAAAGAAACTGAAGCTTTATTAGCAGTGAGAAAGGCAATGGATATGAGCCAAGAGAAGTTGTGCTGGGTTTATTTCACAAGCACATACGGGGCGTTAATTGAGTAGGTTCCAAAGACTGATTTACTTCATTGTCAGCTCTTGGTTTTAGCAGGGACTGGGGATGCTAACCTCAAATTTTCAAATTGGGGTGTCCCCCTCTGGTCATAAGCTACCTCCGATTTGTCCTGAACCTGTAACACGACATGGCTACAGCTTGGATCTGAAGTGCAAGGAACTTTAACATGACGTTGCTACAGCATTTATGACCGGGAAATGTTGAACTTAATTATTTGACTCACAGTAATATTTCACTATGCTATGCTCCGGCAGACCTGGCCCACACAAGTCTATACCTCACCCAGCCAACAGCTTCCTTATGTAACAACCTGGAGAGCCAATGAAAATTTGGATCTAGGTGTCATCCTAGGACTCCTCTCCATTGGCACCTTCCTGTAAGCAGTTTGGATATCAGCCGCTCTGTATTGTTTCAGTTATTCTTTCATGTCGAACACTGTTATGCTTGTGGTAAAAGAATACAGTGGCGTCTCCAGTCTGACTGCATTGCTGCTACTAAAAACAGAGCTCTGTTGGGCCTGTCCTAAAATTCAGCTCTACTAGAGAGAGAGAGAAATACGGAGAATTTGCCCATCTATCTCTGCTTAATGTTTGATCTACACTGTTGTTCCTGCACCATATAAAAAGAGCTCTTTCTATCACAACATTTTTAGATATATAAACAGTCATGACTTGCTTGTCTAAAAGTTCCTTCCATTTCAGACCCAAAATTACTCATTTAGCCCCCGCTGCTTTGATCTCATGCCTGGAAAAGATATATATTTGAACCACAAACCTTGAGATCTCTATTTGATCGTACTATATTCTAATATGATCAAATAGAGATTGTATGAATATAACTAGGAGCAGAAGTGGGTTTAAAATGCAAATAATTGATAAATGGATAACAGCTTTGGTTTTAAGAGATATGTGGCGGGAGATGAAAGGATCTGAGAGGCTCTATACTTTTTTCACAGCTTTATAATTCATACACTAGAATAGATTATATATTTGTCACTGATAATTTGATTAAGAATAGAGAACATAGAAATCGGAATTTTTAAATAATCAGATCACGTGAAAGTGTTGTTGGAGTTAAAAATAGGGAGTGCAATGAAGACTAGAAATAATTGGAGATATGATGCTAAATTATTTAGAGATTCAAAGTGTAAAGAACAAACAATTAAAAATTTGGGAAGAAAGTTGGCATTGGAATGATACAGAAGAGGTTAGTTATAACGTGATCTGAGATACCATGAAGTCGGTATTCAGAGGGGAGATTATTGAATTAGCAAGTTTTTAAAAATAAACAATTTAGGAGTAAACAAGAGGAAATTGAAAAGGAAATTAAAAAGTTGCAAGAAGAACATGCAAAGACAAAAAATATGAAGGTTTTTGATAAGCTGCAAAGATTAAGGATGGAATTGGTGGGAAAAGATATTGAGAAAGTAAAAAGAGACCTGGTATATTTAAAGAGAGAATATTTTGAGTATAGTAATAAAAATTCAAAGTTATTAGCAAGAGCAGTTAAACAGAAGAGGAGAGAAGTAAAAGAGAAATTGGAGTCCTGATTAATAAACAAGGAATATGATGTAATAAGACTGAAGAAAAATTAACATAGTGAAGGAATTTTATCAGGAATTATATTCTAAAAAGGAAATAAATTTAGAAAAATTTAAAAAGTATCTAGAAAAACAATTTGGAAATACAGCAAAACCTCGGATAACGATAAAACTTGGTTCCACAAGTCTTGGTGTTATCCGATTTTTAGTGTTATCCGATGCATGTTAAAATCCTATGGGATGCATCGGATAACGTTAAAGGTCCATAGAGATACATTGTAACTGCACAGGCTTTAGCGGTTGTTATCCGATGCATCCCATAGGATCTTAACGTTATTCGATGCAATTCTCCTCCCCAGATTACTTAACGTTATGCAATTTTAGTGTTATCTGAGGTAAATGTTACCCGAGGTATTACTGTAAGATAAATTAGGAACATAACAATAGAATGGAGGAATGGAGAATGGAGAAAGAAATTAAGGATGTGATAGCAAAGTTGAAGATTGGTAAATCACCAGGGGAAGATGGATTACCAGCTGAGTTTTATAATGAGTTTAGTAACGTTGTGGTACCAAGATTATTGAAGTTGTTTAATTATATTTTAGATGGTGGAATAGTTCCGGCTTCGTGGTATAAACTCATAATTGTTTTGATACCAAAACCTAGAAAAGTTTTAGAAAAATAGATGCATATTTCTTTAATAAATCTAGACGCCAAAATATTTACAGCAATATTGGCAAATAGATTAAATAGTTTCATGGACAACTATATACATAAAGATCAAGTGGGGTTTTTTTGAAAGGAAGACATACGGTGGACTTGACAAGGAGAGTTTTGGATTTAATAGACATAGTGAAATATTACTGTGAGGCAGGACAAAATAAAAAAAAGTTGGATTTTTATCATTAGATATTTTCAAGGCATTTGATTCACTTCAATGAGAAACAATTAATGGGTTAATTAAATGTTATGGTTTTGGGAATAAATTTAGAAGAATTATTGAACAATTATATCAAAATGGTTCCGCCAGGGTCAGGGTAAATGATGTTACACAGAGGATATAATGCTTTAAGTGGGGACTAGGCAGGGTTGTCCATTATCACCAATATTGTTTATTATGGTGATGGAATTGCTGATGAGTGCCATAAGAGAGGATAAAAATATTGAAGGAGTTGAAAGTAATAAAATAAGCTTATATGCTGATGACATGTTGGTAGTTATGAAACATCCTATGAAGGTTTTAGGAAGGATACAAATGCATTTAAAAGGTTTTGTGGAAATGACAGGGTTAAAAATAAATTGGAGAAAATCTGATATGATATTTTATAATATGGATAAAGAACAGAAAAAAAGGATAAATATAATATACAGGTTAGAGATAGTTTGAAATATTTGGGGATAAATATTTCAAACAAATTTGATGAATTTATGAGACTGAATTATTAAATCAAGAAATTATGAGACTGAATTATTAAATCAAGAAATTAAAGATAAAATACAGCAGTATAAAAAGCTTAAGTTGTCTTGGTTTGCCAGGGTAGCATTGTGTAAAATGATGTTGCTACCGAGACTTAATTTTTTATTTGATGCCCTGCCAATCTAATTTAAGGATAAGGAGATTATGGAATGTAAAAATTTGTTTAACAATTACTGTAGTGGAGGAAATAAATCAAGAATATAAAAAATGTATTTATCTCAGAAAGAAGGAGGATTAGGACTGCTGAATTATTTATTTTTATTATTATTATTAACTCACATTTATTACCCCGCCCCAACTGGGTAAACCCAACTCTGGGCGGCCTACAACATGAATTTAAAATCACAAGTAAATCTGTTATGATAATAATATTTAAAATCTCAAAACCTTAAAATTTATAAAAGATTAAAACAGTGCAACCAATCAAACAGAGCAAGAGGGGTGGCTGTCCCTTAAATAAGCCAACCTATGTGGGATCCCGTATTACTGGGCCCCCATACATGCTCCGCCAGCCAGGTCTTCAAACCCTTCCGGAAAGGTAAGAGCTCTGCCTGTAAGCGCAGTTCCGTTGGGAGAAGGTTCCACAGGGCCGGGGCAAACACAGAGAAGGCCCTCTTCCTAGTGCTAGAGAGATGAGCCTCCCTAGCCGATGGGATAACAAGAGAGCCCCTCCGATCCGCCCTGGTGGGACAGACAGACGTTCTTAGGGTGACACGGTCTCTTAAGTATACTGGCCCACTACCATATAGGGCTTTAAAGGTAATGACCAGCACCTTGAATTGCACCCGGAGACATACTGGTAACCAGTGCAGCTCCCGAAGCAGTGGTGTGGCACGAGCATAACGCCCGCACCCCATCACTACCCGGGCCGCCGCATTTTGGACCAGCTTCAGTCTCCGGATGGTCACCAAGGGCAGCCCCATGTAGAGCGCATTACAGTAATCAAGTCTGGAGGTGAACAAAGCATGTGTGACCATGAGCAAGGCGTCCCGGTCTAGGAGGGGGCGTAACTGGCGTATTACACGAAGTTGTGCAAAAGCCCTCCTGGCCACGGCTGCCACCTGTTCTTCGAACAGTAGTCGTGAGTCCAGGAGGACCCCCAGATTACGCACCGGGTCTGTCTGGGGCAAAGCTGCCCCATCCAGAACCAAAGCTGGTAACTCCCGAGATAACACAGGGCCCCTCACCCATAGCCACTCAGTCTTGCCGGGATTCAGCTGTAGCCCGTTGTCCCCCATCCAGACCCTCACAGCCTCCAGGCACCTGGAGAGGACTTCCACCGCACCGCTTGGGTCCCCACGGGCCGAGATGTACAACTGGGTATCATCTGCATACTGATGATACCTCACCCCGTGGGAACGGATGATCTCTCCCAGCGGCTTCATGTAAATGTTAAATAGGAGGGGAGAGAGTACCGAACCCTGAGGCACCCCATATTGCAGGGGCCTTGGGCTGGACTTCTCACCCTCCAACCATACAGACTGGGTCCGGCCCCTCAGAAATGAGGAAAACCAGGACAACACAGTGCCCTGGATCCCCAAACCTTGGAGCCTTCCCAGCAGGATACCATGGTCGACGGTATCGAAAGCCGCTGAAAGGTCGAGAAGAGCCAGGACAGACGGATGACCTCCATCCCGCTCTCTCCAGAGATCATCCACCAATGCGACCAGTGCGGTTTCTGTCCCATATCCGGGCCTGAATCCTGACTGAAAAGGGTCCAGATAATCCGCTTCATCCAGGACATCCTGGAGTTGCTGCGCCACTGCCTTTTCCAGAACCTTACCCAAGATGGGCAGGTTAGACACTGGGCGGTAGTTAGTGAGCACCATAGGGTCGAGGGATGGTTTTTTCAGAAGGGGTCGCACCAAAGCATGTTTAAAAGGTGCTGGAAAAGACCCCTCCTTTAAAGATAAATTTATAATCGCCTCGACCCAGCCACCTGCCACGGCCGTAGATGCTTTAATCAGCCAGGCGGGGTATGGATCCAGTGCGCAGGTCGTGGCGCGAACAGATCCAAGAAGCCTGTCCACTTCCTCAGGGCCAACTGGATCGAACTGATCCCAGATAACATGGCCAGACTGAGCTTCGGTCAACCCCAGCTCCATACAATCCACGCCGAGATTAAGCTTTGAGCGAATCTGAGCGACTTTCTCCTCCAGCCGACCCCTGCCAACCAGGGCCCGACCCCTCCTTACCAAGAAGGGACCTGGTCACCCGGAACAAGGTCGCTGGGCGATTATCTGCGGAGGCAATAAGGGCGGTGAAATATTGGCGTTTCACCGCCCCCATCGCCACTAGGTAGTCTTTAATAGCAGCTCTAACCAGTGTTCGATCAAACTCACTCCGAGTCTTCACCCAGCGGCGCTCTCGGCGTCTCTTTGCCCGTTTGAGCTCCCTTAGTTCTTCTGTAAACCAAGGGGCAGATCGAACCTTATAAGCGCGGAGAGGCCGTAGTGGAGCGATTACATCCAAAGCTGCCGTTGCTCTCTCATTCCAAGCGTTGACAAGGGCTTCAGACGAACCGCATTGCAGGTCAAGAGGACAACACCCCAGTTCCCTCTGGAATCCTTCTGGATCCATTAGTCGCTGAGGGCGGGCCCATATAATCGGCCCTGCCTCCCTACGGTGGAGTCTCGCCCCCAGGAAGTCAAGAGTCACCAGATAGTGATCTGACCATGGCACGGGAGTGATGTCTAATTTTTGTAGTTTCAGATCACTCTGCCACAGCTCCGACAGAAAGATTAAATCCGGGGTGTAGCCACTGCTCCTGGTAGGACCCTGAATTACCTGAGTCAGGCCCATGGCTGCCATGGAAACCATGAACTCCCGAGCCACCACTGAGTCAGACCCCAATGATGGCAAATTGAAGTCCCCCAGGACCATCAGCCTGGGGGTCTCCAACACCAGCATTGAGACCGCCTCAAGGACCTCGGGCAGGGAATCTGCTACCATGCAGGGAGGCAGGTACATGAGCAGGATTCCCAACTGACCCTTAGGGCCCACACGCAGGAGCAGGGCCTCACAACCCGGAATTTGTGGAGCCGTGGCCCTGGCAACCCCCAGTGACTCCCTGGCTACTACGGCAACCCCACCGCCCCTTCCCCTCTCCCTAGGCTGGTGCCAAACACCGAACCCGGCTGGGCATAATTCCGACAGAGGAACCCCATCCTCAGGCACCAGCCAGGTCTCGGTGATGCATGCCAGATCAGCCCGCTCCCCTAAGATGGCATCTGAGAGCAGGGGAGCCTTATTGCAGACTGATCTGGCATTCACCAGCAGCAGCCTAAGGGAGGGGTCACTCTTGACCGGCTGCTCAGGACCCAGAGGTGTAGCCGGGGGGCCAGAACAAGGGACAGCAACCAAACTTCTGACCCGTGTTCTCCGAGTGTGGCCCGCCCCTCGGCTCCCGCCGTAACACCCCATGCCCGTCACCACTCCAATTTGGGCCCCAAGGAACCCCCCAGGCCCCCCAGGCAGAGTCCAATCCCTACTTCCTGGCTGGCCGCGTCTTCTTTCTTTCCCCCTATGTTCATTCCCCCAACCCCTATCCTGGTATTGTCCACCCAGCCGGTTCTGGACCAAGTACGGGTAACCATAATGTCGAGCGTAGCAGCGGTCCCTCCACCCAGCTACAGGTAATTGAAACAATGATGGCGGTAGAGACCGGCAATCCTGCAACTCTCCGCTTTCAGAGATTCGCGCCGAGGCGGGGCTCCAGCATAGGTGCGGGTAGCCCTGTTGTCGGGAGCAGCGGTGGCGGCGGCGGCCTCCCCATCCAGCCGCAGGTGGGCGGAACCGCGGCGGTGGTGTTGGTGGAGCCAGGCAGCCCCGTCGCTCTCTCCTTTTAAACTCTCGCGCCGAGGTGGGGCTCTGGCCCAGGTGTGGGTCGGCAGGTTGTCGGGAGCAGCGGTGGCGGCGGCGGCCTCCCCATCCAGCCGCAGGTGGGCGGAACGGCGGCGGTGGTGTTGGTGGAGCCAGGCAGCCCTGTCGCTCTCTCCTTTTAAACTCTCGCGCCGAGGCGGGGCTCTAGCCCAGGTGTGGGCCGGCAGGTTGTCGGGAGCAGCGGCGGTGGCGGCGGCCTCCCCATCCAGCCGCAGGTGGGCGGAACGGCGGCGGCGGTGTTGGTGGAGCCAGGCAGCCCCGTCGCTCTCTCCTTTTAAACTCTCGCGCCGAGGCGGGGCTCTGGCCCAGGTGTGGGTTGGCAGGTTGTCGGGAGCAGCGGCGGTGGCCTCCCCATCTAGCCGCAGGTGGGCGGAACGGCGGTGGTGGTGTTGGTGGAGCCAGGCAGCCCCGTCGCTCTCTCCTTTTAAACTCTCACGCCGAGGCGGGGCTCTGGCCCAGGTGTGGGCCGGCAGGTTGTCGGGAGCAGCGGCGGCGGCGGCGGCCTCCCCATCCAGCTGCAGGTGGGCGGAACGGCGGCGGTGGTGTTGGTGGAGCCAGGCAGCCCCGTCGCTCTCTCCTTTTAAACTCTCGCACCGAGGCGGGGCTCTGGCCCAGGTGTGGGTCGGCAGGTTGTCGGGAGCAGCGGCGGCGGCGGCTTTTCAAATAAAGAATATTGTGAAAGTTTTAATGAAGAAGGTGGTAATCTGGGAAGAAATTGAGTTGAAAGAACTAGATCAAATTGGTAAAGCAGTATTTTTAGATGAAGATATGGGTAAAATAGTTATTAAGAATAAAATGTTAAATATAATGAAAGATGTATGGAAGAAAGTGAAGATGAAATTAGTCCCAGATACACCCCCGATTATAGAAATGGAAGATATGAAGAATTTCCTGATAAAAATAGTTAAAAGGATAAAGGAAGTGTTTGTTAGAAATGATGTGTTCCTGCTGAAATATTGGATACGGGATTTGTCAAGATAAAGAGAAAAAGTTAGAGATATATACACAAATGAGGTTGAACTGGTTTTAGACTGCGTTAGTGAATAAGTGGAATAGTAAATATTTGAGAGAAAAAACAGTTTAGAAAGGGGTAGGATGGAATCTAAGGAATTGGTATCAAAGATAAGAAAGGAAGAAATGGGAATTAAGGGCTTGGTGAGTAAGTTATGCAAGATAATAAATCAAGAAGGAAGACCACAAGAAACATTGAGAAAATTTTTGGAACATTTTAATGTTAAAATTACAAAAAGAGATGGAAAAATAAGTGGAAGAGAAGGATCATGAGAACTATGTCTGTCAGAGTGAAAGAACATAATTATAAAATGTTATGGAGGTGGTACCTGACTCCAGTTAGGTTATATCAGATGGATAATAATAAAAGTTAAATGTGTTGGAGATGTAAGAATACAATGGGTACTTATGAACACATGTGGTGGAGTTGTAATGTGGTAAAAGATTTTTGGATAAAGATTGAGGAAGAAACTTCAAGAATAATGGGAATAAAGCATTCAATAATAATAATAATAATAATAATAATAATAATAATAATAATAATAATAATAATAATAATAATAATAATAATAATAATAATAATAATAATAATAATAATAATAATAATAATAATAATAATGGGAATAAAGCATTTATTCAAGAATAAAGCATTAAGTTGGGGTCGGGTACCGCTTTGTTGACAGACATGGATAACATGAATATGGATAAGAGTAAAAAAGAGTTATTATCTATAATATTAAAAACTGAGAGACAATGTATTGCAAGGAATTGGAAAAGTGATGTGTTATTAAAAATTGAAGATTGGTATAAGGAAATGTGGGAGATTGCATTGAATGGTAAGTTAACACGGGAGTTGAATAAAAAGAAAGGTGTTTTTGCTGAAAACAAATTTTGGGATATATGGCAACCATTTGTAGAATTTATTTATTTATTTTGTTTTATTATTTTATTTCATTTGTACCCCACCCTCCTCCGAAGACTCAGGGCAGCTTTACAATATACATTGATTAAAGGCGAAGGTGGAAAAAATAAGAGATGACTGTGACACACCGCAATGTCCAGGGCAAAGTATATATCACAGGGGTGTGTATGATTATTTTGTTTTTTTGTTGGTATTTTTGTTGTTTTATGGTATTGTGAAAGAATACCATGAACAATGAGAATAGGTATATATATATTAAAAATTATACACCCAGTATAGTTGAATGGATACAATAACTGTCTAAGACTCCGGAGGTCCTGGGATCAAAACCTTGCTCAGCCCATCTAAACTCATTAGATGTGTGGTAAATCAATTCCTTAAATATCTCACTTAACTTGTAAACTTTGTCAGGATTCCTATAAGCCAGTTCTGACTTCATGGCATATAACAATAACAGGGCACAAGATATATTATATCTTGTGAAAGAGCCCTGGTGGCACAGTGGTTAAACTGCTCTACTGTAGCCAAAATGTTGTGAGTTTGATCCTGATGGGGATCAAGGTTGACTCAGCCTTCCATTCTTCCAAGGTCAGTCAAATGAGTAATCAGCATGTTGGGGGCAAAATGTTAATTAACTTGTGAACCGCTCAGAGAGTGCACTAAGAGCTATGGGGCAGAAAAAATAGTAGTGGGTCTCGCTACAGCTCAAGAACACTTCATGATGGAGGGCACATTTCTCAAGAGTTCACCAAATTCCTCAAAGCTTTCAAACTTACAAAATGCAACTCGTTGGGTAAGGAAAGGTTCAGACTTGACTATTTTGTGCTGTGCAAATTCTGAGGGTCTAACAATGCATGGTGTTAAGTATGCTTAACACTACCATGTTTATTTTGAAGGAACAGCAGCCGGTTGATTGAGAAATGATGATCACAGGGTGAACAGTCTCTTCTGACTTTTCTCCTGCAGACTTGGAAGACGAAGTAGATCTTTAGTATAAGTTTAATTGAATGAGCTACTCAGTAGCGTAGCATGGGATTCAGCCGCCCAGGGCGTAAGCTGGCACCTGCTCCCACTAGGGCTTCTAGGGATTGTAGACCAAGAACACCCATACACCCAAAAAGTCCTGCCTAGGATGGGCCACCCCCTGGGGGGCACCCCCACGCTATGCTACTGGAGCTGCTTGTTGTGTCTCCTCATCTAAACAAGTGAGATGAAACAAATCACAACTTTACAAGAGTGAAGACTGATTCACTGCCGACACCCTATAACAAACTATAAAAGATTTAAATGTTGTTATAATTATTGTCAGGATAGAAGTGTGAGTCAGATCAATTTCCTACCTTGGCATGTCCTCTGCATTAAGCAAGTGGTTATGCATATTTAATATTCATGTTTTATGCTTCAATAAAAATCCAACTACATGTTATGAGAAGGTTTTCTAGCCTCAGGAACCAGAAGATTATCATTATTGTCTTCTATTGTCCCAATTTGCTTTCATCACTAACTGTGGGAAGATAACATATTTCTAGACAGGGAGCACAATGGAGCCAGCATTAGTGTACATCTGACCAGGGCCGTAGCCAGGATTCTAGATTGTGTGTGTGTGTGAAATTTTTTTCAGGAGGGGCAAAATGTCACACTCATATAACATTGGCACCACAGGGTGGGTTGGGGGCCCCTGTTAGCTCAGGAGGATTTTTGTGTCCCCCCCGCCCCCTGGCTACAGCCCTGAGGCAGAGAAAAGCGACCATCTCAGGCAGAGGATTTTGAGTGTCACAAAAAGAAGGCAAATTACTACTTATTTAAGGTATTCTTGCCCCTCCTTCATGTTACTTATCATTAGTGGTGGATCATGATCCATGCAGAACAGATTTCATGCTAGGGCATCACATTCCCATTCTCATGAAAAACCACTTGTATGTGTAATTCTTTTTCTCAAGAATTATGTTTGTCATACAATTTATTAGGTCTTCTTCAGTCTAATAAATGATGATTTCATGTCTTTTGCTGTAAAAGTACTGTATAGCTATTTTTGTTACTTCTATAGTTACAGGATGTATATAGCCAGTAATGTAGTGTGGATTTCAGCCACCCGGAGCTGAAGCCAAATTTGCCGTCCCCTGGTGGACGATAGCGCCTGCTCCTGCTAGGGCTTCTGGGAATTGTAGTCCAAGAACAAACATAGCCCAAAAATTGCCGCCTGGGGCCGCCTGTCCCCCTAGCCCCCCGTACGCGACGCCACTGTATATAGCAGTGGTGGTGAACCTATGGCACATGTTAAATGGTTAGAAGCATCCATAAGAAGAGATAGACCAGATATAATATTTCTGCAGGAAACTCACCAGAAGGCAGCAGATAAAAATAATTTGTTTTTGGGTTGGACCCAATTTTACGAAAGGGCTTTTGGCACCTCCAAGGCAAGAGGGGTTGCAATTTTGATATCAAATAGACTGAGATTTACAAAAATAAAAACTATAGAGGACCCAGAGGGTAGATATCTGATTTTAATTGGAAAAATAGAAGATGAAGATATATTGTTGGCAAATATTTATGCACCAAATGAGAATCAAGATCAATTTTTAAATAAAATAAGTCAAATTTTGATAAAAGAAAAAAAAATGATAAAATGATCATTGCAGGAGATTTTAATTTAATACGATCAGAAAGGGACTGCACAAATTTAACTAATTATAGGAAAGGATCAAAGGCCAGATTGTTGGATGATTGGATGAAATTGTTTGGTTTAAAAGATACTTGGTGAGAACTGAAGGGGGAGGAACGTATATATACATATTTCTCTCAGGTTTATAACTCATATTCCAGAATTAATTATGTCTTCATAACAAAAAAAATTATTGAAATATTTAAATGATATAGAAGTAGGGATTTTTAAAGAATTGGATCATGCCAAAGTAATACTAGAATTACAGTTTAAAACAAACATACAAAGTAACAGAAGTTGGAGGTATGATCTGAAGTTGTTTAAAGACAAATTGATAAAAGATCAGATATTTAAAAACTGGGAAGAAATATGGAAAATAAATGATAGTGAAGAAATAAACTTTAATATAATTTGGGATACTATGAAAGCGGTATTTAGAGGAGAGTGTATCAAATTTACGAGCATAAAGGATAAACAATATAGAGATAGGCAAATGGAGGTGGAAAAGAAAATTAAAACTCTTCATATTAAACATGCCAATTCAAAGGAAAAGAATATTTTAGAAAGAATAAATATGTTAAAAGGAGTTAATTGGAAGAGATATTGAAAAAATTAATAGGGATTTAATTTATTTAAAAAGAATATTTTGAATTTAGTGATAAGAGTTCAAGGATGTTAGCAAGAGCGGTGAAGGAGAAGAAAGAAAAAAAGGAGATAGGAACCTTAATAAGGGAGGACACGGTAAGGTGTAATAAAACATTGGTTAAAGTTAATATAGTTTTAAAAATTATCAAAAATTATATATGGATAAGGAAATTAAGCTAAATAAGCTGGGACAATATTTAGAAAAATATAAGGGGAAATATATAAAGGAAGAACATAGGAATTAAATGGAAGAGCAAATTACAGAGAAAGAGATAACTGATATGATAAACAAGTTTTTGTTGTTGTTCAGTCGCACAGTCGATTCCGACCCTCTGCGACACCATAGACCACTGTCCGCCAGGCACGTCTGTCCTCCACCATCCTCCTCAACTTGCTCAGCTCTGTGCCCCTTGCGTCCACAATACCATCTAGCCATCTCATTTTTGGCCGCCCCTTTCTTCTTTTGCCCTCCACCCTTCCCAGCATCAAGGCCTTCTCAAGTGAATCTTCTCTTCTCATTTGATGTCCAAAGTACATTAGCTTCATCTTTACAATTTGACCTTCTAAGGAGCAGTTGGGGTTGATTTCTTCTAAGATTGTACATGTACAGTATAGTGAAAAGTAACAAATGGCTAGGATAACAGATGACTAGAAAACTTGATATCTGTATTAGATCATGGGCATTATAATAAATGAATCTGGGTATTTTCTTAGCATCTGAAAGTGACCACCTTATTCTTGGGATAACATATGCATTTGCTGAAAGCCATGGTGGTCAGCAACAGCAGCAGCATAGCTCTTTCAGATAGCTCAGTGAATTCATGCTGACTGACATGCTAAGCGCAGGGTCCAGTAGAGTTACAGGAGATATGATTTTAAAGAGTGAGTTGAGGTGCTGTCGTTGATTATAAGGAGTTTAAAACTAGGTCACAGCAATGATTCACTGCAACGATGCCTTTTATGGAAAGAAGAAGAAGAAAGCACAAGACATAACACCTGCTAATTGATGCTTAGCTTTGCTTTTAGACGGGTCATGTCAAAGGAAATTGACTTCCTTTGGCAAGACATCTTATGTCTAATCAGCAAAGTATTTCCAGTCAAGCTGATGCATTTTGCACACGAGTTGTTTACTTGCTTTGTTTGTGGTTGGGGAAAGCCGTGGGACGCTGTTACTCCCTCAACCTTTATTTTTAATATTTCAGTCTCACTTTGCCTAGAGCAGTGGTGCCCAAACTAAGGCCTGAGGGCCGGGTGTGGCCCTTGATGCCAATTCATCTGGCCCACGAAGCCCTTGTCGCTTCTGGAAGTGGAATTAAAACGTGCCTGTATGGATATGTTTTACTTCCACTTCCAGGATTGGCGAGGGCTTCATGGGGTGGATGAATTGGCATTGGGGGCCGCACCAGGCCCCCAGGTCTTAGTGACCAGCTCCCTGAAGCACATGATCAGCCCACAGCCCAAAAAGTTTGGGCACCCCTGGACTAGAGGCTCAGGGTGACTTGTAGGACGGCCAATACATTAAAAAAACCTCAGTTAAATAGTTCCCAATTTTGCAAAGTAGCATTTGGGTGGGTGGGTGGGGCAGCTGGTCTTCCATCACTCTTACTGCTGCTGCTGTAACCCAGGGCAGTTGTGTAGCTTTGTCCATCTCAAAACTAAGCCTATTAAAGTCCACAGTTCTGGAGCTACTCTGAGGGCAGTGCTTGGATAAAAGGCCAGTGGCAATGTTGGCTTGAGGGTTCAGTGAACAGTTGTCCAAAAAGGCACCTTTTCCAGACTTGGCTCATGAGCAAGCCCTGTTCCTGCACTGTTTCCTAATATGGAGTAGTGAAGATTGTTGATATTTGAGCGGAATCAAAAATAACACAGCACCTTTGCCACACCTGTTAAGGGCTGCAGATGTCTGGTAGAGCCATTTTGGCAAGATAGTCAGAGTAGTGATGGGGTGAGAAAAGAAATTCTTTAAAAAGGCAGTCCTGAGTATAAGGACTAGAACACGAAGTCTCCAGTTCCGTTCTGCGGCAAAATATGTGTAATTGTGAAGGTGCAGAAGTGGCAGAGAAACTGTGGCAGGGCAATAGTAATACTGTATCCAACAAGCATTTCTGCCAGCAGGTTGCACGGGGGGCATAACGTGAACTGTATGACTGACAGAACTGTCAGATTGCACAAGTCTGCCTACTTGGACATATTGCCCCACCAACTTTACATTATGCTGAGTTGAATAGGATTTCTGCTGATGAGTCAATAAGGGGTGGGGAGACAGAAATGGCCCCTTATTGAGCGACATGTTCTTCCCTGGCTTGTTACAAATGGAGCAGCTATGTCACTTGCCATCCTCCCTGGTAACTCTTTGTGAATAGCCAAGGTCACTGTTTTCCAGAGATATTGTTGGCAGGAAACGATGGCTCTCAACCACGTAAAAAGAACTGTGCTGGATGAAACCCAGGAATGATCTGGTCCACCATTCTGTCCACATATTCTTATCATATTGCTTTCCATTTCTTTGAGGAAAGAGTTTGTATCCTTTTATAGTCTTTCATCCACAATCAGTCTTCCACACAGGAGGGCCAGCTCTAGCGACTTCCTTCAAAGTGTTATCCTGATTGAGCCTGGATGGGTCTCTTGCAGCAATAAGCCCAGCTTTCAATTTTACCTTATCATGATCCTCCTGAGCGAGTACAGTCAAACCTCGCATAAAGAGCGCCTCGCTTAAAGAGTAACTCGCTGAAAGAGCAGAATTTTCTCTGAATGTTTGCTTCGCTTAACAAATAAAACCAACCAAAAACTCGCTTAACAAATAAATCGGGGTTCGCAATCCCCCCCCCCCCATGGGTCACTTACAATGGTGTTTCGCTTAAAGAGCAAACTCGCTTAAAGAGCAATCCTGTGGAACACATTATGCTCTTTAAACGAGGTACAACTGTACTCTGAATTCACTGCCACCTACTTTTCCACTGCACTTTTGACACAATTTCATGAACTCCTGCCTAGCCAGTGAGAGATAAGGAAAATCAACTGATGAGAACTGTATCATAAATCAGAGGAGCTTCCAAACAAGGCAGAAATGATTCTCAACAGTGTCAGCAATAGGATCTCCAAAGTCACAGGAGTTTTAAGGCAAACCAAATAATTCTAGATTAACCCATAATGGAGCATTTGATTTGAACCGGTGTGTTACCAGATCTTCTCTCTCCTGCCATCCCACATGACGCGGGAATCTTCTCAATTCAATCACTGATGAAATCTTTGACTTTCTGCATTTTAAACATTCTCATCCTATGGCATGCTTTAGTTTAGTACTGTACTGTCCATTGCAAGAGTGGATGGAGTTTAAATCTTCCCAGGCACTGCCTTTAATGGAAGCTTTTTCTTGCTTTCTGCTCCTTCCACCATGGCTCCAGAAGAGAGGTTGCAACAAGAATGTTTGGATTATTTAATATATTTAAATTTTGCTACTTTAAAACAAAATAAAACGGGATTCTTGTGTTACCATCCCTTTATCTGAATGGGGTTCACTTTCTCCAATCTCCAATAAAAAGGGGGAAGATTGGAGAAAGTATACCCCCGTTTACTGCTCCCCCCCTGCATTTTTCTCCCTCTAATAATGCCTACACCCCAGCTTTTGCTACAAGCTTGGAAGTACTGTTTATCCTAAGAAGTGGTAGTGGTCTTTTACTGTAAGATTTGGACTCAATCCCCCAGTAATTGAAAAGTGCCAAAATGAAGCCATCTTGTGGTGAGTTCATTCTTTAGTTCCTTCCATCTGACCTAGTGTGAGAAAGATTAGCCAGAATAAGCTTTAAGCTCTGGTTTAAAAGCTCTGGTTGATTTGTGTTTGGGGTGGGTGGGTGGGTGTATTTTTATGTATTTTTATTTTATTTATTTAATTTATTTTCGGGTTTGTGTTGTGTGTGGGTGGGTGGGTTGAGGTGTGTGTGTGCGCGCGCGCTTATTTTTATTTTATTTTAAAAATATTTTTATTTTTTTCTTTGGCCCTGCCCACAACGTCATGACATCATGATGTTGGCTCTGCCCATGACATCATGATGTCATGACATTAGCTCCGCCCACACTGTGATGATGTCACGGTGGGGTAGTAAAAAATTTGACATCCCACCACTGTAACAGACTGCCATACTGCCAGTGACTCAATGCTGATCAGGTGCAGCTCCCCCTGTGGCTTAGTGTTAAGATGCTGAGCTGGAAACTGGAAGGTCAGGTTTTAATACCCAAGAACTGCACTTGGGGACAAGAAAAGAGCCTCATTCGAGTGTCCCCTAAAAATCCCACTTGTATCCACCTTGATGGAGGGCAGCAGCTTCATCGATCCTGACCTGGGGCTGCAAGGGCAGTTTCAGGCACTTACTGTATATTAAAAGACTGAGGAATGCCAAGCAGCCAACATTCAAAAAAAATTTCACGCCCACTGTCTTGATTCTTTCTTTCTTTTCCATTTTTTTTTGGGTCAAGTTGCCTCATTTTTCCCCATCCAGTATGCAAGTATTTCCTGGAAACAAAGGCACATTGTGATAACTAGATTCCATCTGTGTATTTTCCTGTTTCTGATACACTTCTCAGACAAAATCTACACACTAAATTAGTTCTTTGAGAAGTGAACTTTTAACAGCATCTTAGCCAACAGGCTAGTGTGACAGCAATGTAACTTTTAAAAAATTATCTACTTTAGTTACATTTAAATACTAAGAAAGTAAATAGTATTTTTAATATAAAAAACTGCTTTTTTTAAAGCTTTTATATTTTTAAAACTATAATGGTAACTAGCAATCATGTGCTGAATAGTGTCCCAAATTCTGGTTTTATGCGATAGGCTCTTGTTGTTCTTTTTTTTTTATTTCCGTCCTTTATTACTCATTACCACAGGTGGGGAACCTGCAGCCTTGAGGGGAGCCTGGGCTCCTGGGAATTGAAGTCCAAGTACACTTGGAGGCCCAAGGTTGATAAACCCTGACCTAGTCCTAGAGGGAACAGGTTAGTCCTCCAGGTGTTCTGGAACTTCAATTCCCTGAAGCCCAGACTCCCATCAAGGCCGCAGGTTCCCCACCCCTGTGCCGTTTAGAAGCCCCAAATGAAAACTCTGGAAGTCTCCAGGCAAAGCACCATCACAATTATGCATCTAGGACTTTCTAGGGCATTTGCAGAAGCCCCCATTTTTAAAATATAGTCACAGAGACCTGCCTGATCCAAGTGACAAAATGAACCCCAGGGCACAGCATCTACTACACGGTGGCCTGTAAGTCCCTACCATCCTCTTTGTGGGCACGCACCCCGTCCCTCTCCCCAGCAGTCCAATGGGAGCGCTTCCTCCCTCCTCCCAGCACAGAGTTTGCCTTACCCCTTTGTCCAGCAGCCCAATGGGAGTGCTTCCTCCCTCCCTCAGCAGAGCCCTACTCTTTGTGTGGCTGGTAGGGACTGATGGGCCACCCTGTAGTTCTCTGTTCCAGACTCCAGACCTTACCTTCTTCCTATTTTTTTAGTGCATCAGTGTTATATAAGCACAGCCCATCTGCAAATACCTTTGTGCTGAGCCAGTGAGCCCTGAGGCTATTCAGGAGAGGGTGGAGAAGGTGTAGTCCAAGTTTTGTAGCCACCTTTTCTTCCTCCAGCATCATTCATCCTGAGAACTACTCTGTCCATGCCTGAAAAACTGGAATATCAGAAAACAAAAACAAAGTAATAAAGGAAAAATACTGTAGCACTTTAAAGAGTAACTGCTATATTTTTATTGTTAGCTTTCGTGGATCAAGTCCACTTCTTCAGACAAGGAGTAAAACTTACAGGCATGGTCTGTATACACCAAATGCAGGGGTTAAAGGGAGAAGGGTTTGCTCAAGCAGAATGACAGACAAGCAAGCATAACAATTCAGCTTCTATCAGTAACAATAGATTATAGTATTCAGATTAATTTTCCTTTTCAGTCTCAAAGGTATGAAGTAAAGCCCTGTCTGGTTTCTGATTTAACCTCTCACTTGTTTACTACCACCTGGCCATTTCCTGTTCTGCTCAAGTTGTGAAAGAGAATTGGCAGGAAGGTTGTATAATAAACACAAATATTTTATGTATATAAACCATACCTGTAAGTTTTACTCCTTGTCTGAAGAAGTGGATTTGATCCATGAAAGCTAACAATAAAAATATAGCAATTAGTCTTTAAAGTGCTACCGTATTTTTCTTTTATTACTTTTTTGTTTTTGTTTCCTGATATGCCTGAACCACAGACTAACACGGCTACTATTCCAAAAAATGGAAAACTGGAGTCCTTTAGCAATTCCTTAAGATTCCAGGGAATGCCCTTAATCATGGTTACTGTCAGGAATCAAAGCAGTGGTGGGCTCCAAAAAATTTTACTACCACACTGTGGGCATGGTATAGTGGGCGTGGCCAGGGGAAAAGCCCTGCGTTGCACCCAAATTAGGACTACAGTACTTTATTTCAAAACTTGGATGGGCAGAGGGGCCAGCCAGAATTTCTGCTATCAGTTCTGGCGAACTGGTGCGAACCTGCTGATGCCCATCACTGAATCAAAGCCATTAGTTTTGTCTGCCAGGTTCTCTTCTGAACCTATGAAATAATGCAATCATCCACTTTAGGAGGATAACTCACTGAAAGGTCAATGGGTTTCTTGTGTTTATTTTGCACACATCTACAGCCAGACAGTGAGCCATTTTTGGTACAATTGTAGATGCATATGGCCCCACATAGGTGTATATTACACCTATGCTCATTAATTTGGTTTCTTTTAATGCTGTGCCATATTGTTCATTTCATAGCTATTGATTTAAATTTGTTTTCGTTTTATCTTATTAATGGTTCCAACCAAAAACATCACAAAGAAGTAAATAAATTGTTGCAGCTTTGAATCTTTACTTGCCAGATAAATTGCCAGATCTTAAAGAAAGCTTGACTGAGTACCACTGTGAAAAGATTCTAAGATAGAAGACTGGAGAGATTAATAGTTGCTGTCCTAAATGTAAAAATAAAAATCATTTTAATAAGCAGCTTCTGAGCAGTAGTGTGGAAATCCTGTGGAAAGTATATACAAGATGGAAACATGAAACAACCATTGGCAGAATTTTAGTTTTTGTATTTGGTAGGAAAGTGCACTTTGGGGTGAGGGGAATAGAAACAAGATTTAAGCACAGTACCTTCAAATTCAAGATGCTATCTATACTTTTTTACCTTTTCAGTACAGCAGCACTGCAGAAGACTGGAAGGTCTGGGTTCGATACCTGAGTGCTGCACGATGGATCTTGGGGGCATGAAAGGAGCCTTATTCGGGCGCCCCCTGAGTGGAGTTTCTCCAGAAAAAATCCTTTCAATCCAGGGTAATTTCTGACATGAAATGTATTTATTTAGTACAGCCCCAATGTAAAAGCTTGTTGTTTCAATACAGCTTGAAATTAGCTGTATTAGAAATGCATACCAATGTCTAATCCTAAATGAAACTGTTAATCCAATTCATGATCTGAATATTCTCGGATTCCTAGGTAAAATACATATGTTGGTCAATTCTTAGAAAGGTGTGTAACATAGATAAACTTTTCAGACGAGGGTTTCGTTGTGTAGTTAATTTATGTCATTATTCTTTACTATAAAAATCAAGAGTAGTTGGGATACTGATACTTCAAGCCACAGAGACTGAATCTGTCAAAATCCTAAAATTGTGGCAAAAAAATAAATATGGAAAAGGAAACAGACTGGCAATGTTCAATATACATTCCAATCCCTCCAAAAAAGAGATGTCAAGGAGTGCAGTAACTGTCATACCATGCCTGTGATTTCTCATACAAGTAAGATGATGCTCAAGGTGTTGCAACAAAGGCTTTTACTTTACACGGAACAAGAAATACTTGATGTTCAAGTTGGATTCTGAAAAGGAAGGGGAACTCAAGATCATATTGTAAATTTCTGCTGGCTATTAGAGTGCACCAAAGTATTTCAGAAGACTTTATAAACCCTCTGCTGTATAGGCTATAGCAAAACCTTTGACTGCACGGATCAAAAGAAAACTATGAGTTGTTGTAAAATAAGTGGGTGTGTCTCAGTACTTGATAGTCCTGATTCAAAACATATGTTGTGGACAAGAAACTAACATTAGGACAAAATATGGAGAGACAGAATTGGCAATTTGTTCAATCTGTATGCGGAACGTGCCATATGGATAGCAAGAGGCGTAGCGTAGCAGGGTGGGTGGGGGAGGCCCACCCCAGGCAGCCCTTTTTTGGGGTGGCAAAATTTCACAATAAATAATAATAATCTGAACTAAAAATTTGAACCGTTTCATTTCACATTTTTGTCATATTCGGACCGATTAAAATGACCATGGAAATTTTTATTATTTAATCTGTGACACAACCAGGGAATCCCCTTTCTTTAAATGAGTGTAGTCATCTTGCTCGCTCTAGTGACTGGCAACCCCGTCTGTACTAACCAGTTGCGTTGCGGTAATTACTCGTGTTTTATTTTCTGCTCAGATTGTTCACGACTAATATTCAGCGAGAATTAATTATTTCATATAAAGAATAGATCTCAATATTGTCTAATACCTGCAAATTAGGATATGGTGCAGGGAAGTCCCTTCGGGAATGTCCATCTGAGATGGTGATTTTGGCCTACGCTCCGGGCGGCTGAAACCTACGCTACACCACTGTAGATAGCCAGACTAGATTCTGATGAAAGAGGAGTGGTGGAGGAGACATCAATATTTTAAGATATTTATAAAACAATACAAAAATCAAAATAGTGAAAGATGTTGCATACTTTGTTTCAATCATCAATCCAAATGGTGACTGCAGCAAAGAAATCAGAAGACTGAGACTCAGAGGGCAGCAATGAATGAATAATAATAATTTAGTGTCAGAAATTATTCCATGTTGAAAGGATTTTTGCAGAAGAAACTCCACTCAGGGAATGCCCAAATGAGGCTCCTTTCATGTCCCCAAGAGCAGGGACAGAGACGGGTGCTCAATCCATCATGCAGTACCTGGGTCTCGAACTGCCGACTTGCCAGCCTTTCAGCTAACAAGGTGAGCTTCTTAACCACTAAGTCACTGCAGCCCCTGAATGAATTAGAAAAGATCATCAAGTGTAAGAATGTGTCACTGGAGACCAAGACCATCCACGCTCTTCTATTTTCAATCGTTATTTACGCATGCGAAAGATGGACAGAAAAGAAAGCGAACAGAAAAAATATTGATTTATTTGAAATATGGTGCTGGAGGAGAGCCTTTGTGGATATCCTGGACTACCAGAAAGACAAACAAGTGAGTTCTGGAGGAAATCAAGCCTGAACTATCTCTGGGAATAAAAATGATGAAACTTGCACTGTCTTACTTTGGTTACATAATAAAGAAGGCAAAATTTGCTGGGAAAGGCAGTAATACTGGGAAAGATAAAAGGCAGCTGGAAAAGAGAAAGAGCAAACATGGGAGGGATTGATTCCCTTAGAAACCATAGATTTGAGTTTGTGAGAGCTGAGATGAGATGTTGAGAACATGACATTTTGGTGATCTTTCATTCATAGGATTGCCTTAAATCGGAGGAGACTTGATAATATTTAACAAGACATTTTTAGTATGCAGTCAGCCGCTGTTTTTCCATGTCTTCCTCTGTCCTTTATTCTTTTTACCAAAATGAAGAAACAAAACCCCATTAAAGATGAAAAGTTCTGAATAGAAGTCCAATGCTTTTTTATTTATAAAGCTAAGAGCCTTAGGAAGAACCTAAGATGCAAGTGATACAATGAATTCATTAAAGAACCCCAAGAAATCTGTTCTGATCCATAACACACACACACACACACACACACACACACACACACCGCAAACCCACATTGGGGTTTAAGATATAAGAGCAACCAATATGTCACAAAACTATACATATTTTTAAGTGGTGTGGAATTCTTCATTGGACAAGCAAGCAGTTGTCCTGGGTTGGTTTTTGAAGTCCCTGGCCTGCCTCCCATCACTGCTGCCAAACTTGCTGTAAATGTGCATATTTAGTTCATATGATAAAAGTGGAGGTGTTGCCATTACCACAGTGGGAGGCTAGAAATTCATCAAGAATGAACTTGATGGCAGTGGGATACAGCCTAGTTGAGGGCTAAACAACAGCAATGGCCAACAAGCTCGACTTTAGTTGAACTTAAGTTTAGGATCTTCAGACCCTACTTTGGGTGACTTTTGAGGGTTTCTTTATTAAGGCAATGGTTCAGGGAAGAGACTACCTGAATAACAAAAGTACCTGGTGTACCATAAATTCCTAATGTGATTAGCAATATACATTCCAGATTTATTAGTCATGTCTACATCTAAGAGAGTAGATAAACATATTTTATTCATTGAAGTCAGTAACAGGGATCCAATCATGTGCCACATAGATAAGAGTCAATCAATCAAATAGGAACTTTTACCATGTTCTTGATATTTTGTGTAGCTGTGAATAAATGTAGGTGCCTTGCACAGGCCTGGGGGCTTTTCCAGCAGCAAAATAATATTACTTTTGCTTTGTACGAAATTAGGGTTAACCCCCCCTCCCATTTCAGTACAGTATTTGGGGCAAATTCTCCCACAAAACAACAGTTGTAAAAGAAGGCCAGTGGTGTAATGGGACAAATAAGGAGATGTGATCAAATGGGTTCCATTCCAGCCCAGTTTTTATTACTATTATTACTGTTGTTGTTGTTGTTGTCATCGTCATTGTCGTTGTCGTCTTCCATTTATATCCCACCCATCTGGGGTTATTCCCACTCTGGGCAGCTAACGACAACACATTAAAAACACATAATAAATCACCTAATAAAATACAAATATCAAACCTACAGTAATTAAAACTGGGGAGTTAACCTCATGGAGACCTTTTCTTATAATCTTTTCTTATAACCAAAAGTAACCACATGTCAGAACACTGCTGATTAAATATATTGCCCCAAATCCGGTTTGGTTTTTCCTCCGTGTGTAACAATCCATTATATCTCTGGTCCATCCTTCCTTCCTGGGCATTTGAACAAAGGAGTATTCACTGCCTTATTATGCAGCTGGAAGCCTTGTAGCTGTGAATGGGATGATCACTTGCTCAGAGAACTGTGATCCACAGCAGGGATGCTTACAAAGCATCTACATGCTGCATTTGCTAAGAGGATGTTTCCCATTCCACCCAATCATTTGAATAATCTTCTTTCGTTTAGCTACAGCACAGGGTGATGCATTTTATATTCAAAAGATACAGTTAGATCTGTCTTCCCTGCTCTAATTTTCCCAGGGCAAACACAGGGGTGGGGTGGAGACATTTTTAGGGCACAATTTTGATTAGAAAAATAGATCGTAGAGGAAAGGATACGCCGTTAGTAAAAATGTAAAGGTCATCCTTGCTCAAAAGCCAGACATATCTGATTCCAGGAAGCAGTGCTCATCTCCATTTACAGCCAAAGTGCCAGTGCTGTCTGCATCTGCAAACATTTCTGTGGTCATGTGGCAGGCATGGCTAGATACCAGAGTGCACTGCACATTGTTTACATTTCCTGCCAAAGTAGGACCTATTTATCTACTTGTAATTTCTTGCCAACTTAGCAGTTCGAAAGCAAGAAATTGCAAGTAGATAAATAGGGGCCACTTCGGTGGGAAGGTAACAGCGTTCTGTGCGCTCCGGTGTCTAGTCATGCCTGCTACATGACCATGGAAGCGTCTGCAGAAGTAGACAGCGCTGGCTCTTCGGCTTAGAAACAGAGATGAGCACTGACCCCTAGAGTCGGATATGACTGGCTTTCAAGCAAGGGAAACCTTTACCTTTTACTAATTTCTTGCTTTTCATCTGCTAGGTTAGCAGGAGCTGGGACAGAGATGGGAGCTCACTCTGTCATGTAACACTCAGGTTTTGACCTGCTGACCTTACAGTTGTCAAGTCCAGCATTTTAACCCCTAAGCAGTGATGGGATGTTACAGGTTCTCACCAGCTCGCCAGAACCGGTAGTAACTTTTCCAAGTTTCCCAGAGAACCGGTAGTGGCTTTTGGAGGGAACCACCTTCAGGGCTTACCTTTTCGCCGGTTCCCCCACTGCGCATGCACGCCAAGCGCTTGGTGTGCATGTGCGCCTACAGCACTTGGCATGCATGCGCGGCCTCCTTGCTGTCTTCGCAAGCGGGGAGGAGGAAGAGAAGCTGCTAGCCTGAAGCTCCTATAGCCTACTCCCCAGGGTAAGTGGCTCACCTTTGGGTGTGGGTGTGTATTTTAATGTGTATTTATTTTAATGTGTATTTTTATGTGTTTTATGTGTATTTAATTTGTATTTTTATGTGTTTTTATGTCTATTTAATGTGTATTTGTTTTAATGTGTATTATATGTGTTTTATGTGTATTTTTTGTGTATTTTTATGTATATGTAATTTGTATTTTTATGTGTACATGACCAACTTTGGCCCCGCCGACCAGGTCGCATGGTCCCGCCCATGACATTGGCTCCACCCACAACTTTGGCTCCACCCATGGTGTGGAAGTAAAAAATTTGACATCCCACCACTGCCACTAAGCCACTGCAGTCCTTTAAGCAGTTTGGTGTTCTTATTTGTTACTGCTTTGCCTCTTCCTCTCCCTGCAGTTTCTTCCAATGAAATCTAAGGTATCAGAAACTATATTCCAGTCTTTTAAAAATGTTAAAGGACGTCTATCTACACACAGATGCAAAATGTAGTTACTGTTATAGATACAGGTTTTTAAAGCTATTAAATCTGATACTTCTCAGAAGTAATTGCAATAGTATTCAATGGGATTTTCAAATGAACTACCTGAATACTTCAAGTTGCTGGTCTGTGGTACCTGATAAACCTTTCTCTCATCCACCTCATTGTTTCAACAACCACAGCACAGCACAAGGGTGCAGCAGAGGTCTGGCACAAGCCAGTGTTTGAACTGTGTGATATTAGTCCTCCACTTAGTTGATCACGCAACCAGAACAGTTAAAGCAGGCATTTGCAACCTACGGCTCATGGGCCAGCCATGGCCCTCGACACCATCCGGCCCACAATGACAATCCTGAAAGCAGAAGCAGATACACTTATGACAGCCATAAACACGCCGACACGTGTGCAAATGCACCCACCGCAGTTTACGGCAGGACTTGTAGAAGGGGAAACCACGTGACCAGCTCTCTCAGCTGTCTGAGGGGGAGTTGTCCGTCCCTTGGTGCAGTAAGGTTGAGAACCCCTGAGTTAATGTAACCAAAAAAAATACAATTAGGAACAAAAGGAGTGAAGTTATCCTTCATTAACTTACAGTTCTAACTTTGTGCATCTTTCCTTTATTAGGGAAAAGAACTACATTACAAGGACCAAATTATTTCAAATCTCTAGACCAGGCATGCCCAAACTATGTCCTGTGGGCTGGGTGTGGCATGTGAAGTCATTTCATCAGGCCTGCAACACCCTTGCCAAACCAGGAAGTAAATTGTATGCTTCCACGCATGCAAGATAAGTGGTCATTTCGTTTCCTGGCATCAAAATGGTCGCTTTCACACATGCACAGAAGCATCCATGCCAAACCAGGAAACAAATGGCTGCTTTTGCACATGCACAAAAGCAGCCATTTTATTTCCTGCTTTGGTGCGGACACTTATGCACATGTGCAAAAATGGCCATTTTGTTTCCTGCACCAAATCAGGAAACAAAATGTCCGCTTTCACCCATGCACAGAAGCTTCCGCACCGCACATGCGCAAACACACCGTGTTCGGGGGGGGGCATGGTCTGGCCTGCTCAGCTGTTCTGGAGACACGGTCAGGCCCCCAGCCCGAAAAGTTTGGGCACCCCTGTTCTAGAACTTGAAGGTACTACTAGGAGCCTAGCATGTAACTACTTAGTTGTGTTGCCAGGATAAAAGCCTCATCTAGGAGTACCCAAAAGATAAAGAGATCATCATATAGTATGTACAAAAGTCAAAGTTGTGGCCTTAAGTTGTTGCTCTGACCCAAAGAAAAATCTCTCCAGTTTCCCATGTGACACACAATAATATATATTGAAAATCTGAACGAAGATGGAATATTTCCCAGAATAGTTAGTTTGAGAATATGAAACTTCTGCAATCTCTTTAAGTAGAGGTTTCAATTACATTTCAGCTATTTGATCTTCCACCAGCTTCTGGTCACCTGGTGGCAGTTAATCCAATTTCATCCTTAGTTACCCAACATCATATTTGTATCATAGTGAGTGGAAAAGCCCTTCTTGGTTTTTTTTTTTTAAAAAAAGGAAATCAATGAGGTGAAGTTAGTTAGTGGAAGAAAACTTGTTCCATCAGGATATGCATATTTTATAAACCAGCAGCACAACCACTTCTGTGTTTAGGCTGGGCAGTTAACAGACCAAAAAATAAAATATTAACATGTAACCCATCCCATGTAAAAAAACAACAACAGAAAAGAATATACAATTAATCACACAAACATCTATTAGTATTTAAGTTAAAAACATAAGAGCCGCAGAAACTGACACAACAATGGCAGCAGAAAGCACAGAACGAGAAACTGATTACTCTTTACCTGTGTGCACAAACATCATATTGAAAAGTTCCAACTTAAAGTGGAAATCATTAAATCCTTTAAAAAAAATTAAAATATTTTAACTTGACATAAACATAAACCTATATACACAAAACAGAATATGATAACACATTATAATATAAACTATGTGACCCACCAACACCTTCAGGATCTTGAAAAAATATATTCTTTTTCTTTTACTTCATCTTTTTTAAAAATCATGAGGAACCCTTTAAGAATGATCTTTTTATCTGGATTACCCCCTTGTTTGTAGTCACCCCCCCCTCCAGTTTAAGCAGAGGTCCATTGCTGATCTATTCAAAAACTAGCTGTGTCGAAAACCAACAACTTCTTCTTCAAGTGCTGTACCCATTCTGGATATTGGCTATTATCATGGCAATAGTCTTCCTGTTCCTAGCTCCTCTGAACAGTTCTTCCAAGAACATTCCACACCAGTCTCTCAGGTTCTTCAGTCACGAAGTCCATCAGAGGTAGGCAACCTACAGCCTGGGGCGCCAAATCAATCAGCCTGTGCGCTTGCTCCAGCCTTTGCTAGAATCAACCATGGACTCATTTACAGCAGTTGTAAATGCATTTACAACAACCATGGGTGCATTTACAGCAGCTGTAAATGGCACGGGGCCATCAGCCGGGGCCCCTCAACTGTCGGAGGAAGCATGACCTGGCCCCTGACTTTAAAAGGTTGGCAACCCCTGGTATATGTCCAGGACCTCTCTTCCCAGGGATCTTTCCTTACACAGTCAGTTGGAGTACTCTATACTTCATGTTGTTCCTCATGATATGCCCAAGAATAACAACTTATATTTTTAAAATGTAGAGGAAACCTTTCAAAATTATGTTCTCAACTGGCTTTTGAATTCTCTTTTTCTTTCCTTTCTCTTTCTCTCATTCATTTTTAGTGGCAGATTACTGTTAAAGTTGAATGCATCCAACCTAAAAAGCTTTTACTGCCAGAACTAAGCCTTGCATAGTTTAGATCAGGGATCTGCAAACTTGGCTCTCCAGGTGTTCTTGGACTTCAATTACCAGAAGCCCAAGTCAGTATGTCTGCTGATCAGGACTTCTGGGAATTGAAGTCCAAGAACATCTGGAGAGCCAAGTTTGCAGATCCCTGGTGTAGATGATAAGGGGAAAATACCAATTTCAGTAGTGTATCATCAGGTACATACTCCCTCTAAAAAAGCCCAGAGTTCAGCCTCAGAGTCATCTTAGATCAGGCCCGTGCTGGCCATTTGGGACACAGGGACAAGTCCCAGTGCACCCCAGGGACTGCCCCCCTCCTGAGGTGGGCAGAAGTAAGTCACCTGGCCGCTACAATCCATGACATCATGCAGTACCCCCATAGGCGCTGCCCTCTCCCTCCCTGTCCAGCGCCCTTTTAGCGTAGCCAGCATGCCCCTGTCTTGGATCATGATTTACTACTCTCTGAGCCTCTATACAGCACTAGATCTGGAACTAACAGACACAGGTAAGTGTTTGACTGTGACTGAGAAGACTCAAGTTCACATATCCACCCAGCCTTTTGAAGTCAACAAGTTCTGCCCTGGGGTGATCATTGTGTGCTTCTAGCCACTTAATTGCTAGTAGTAAATCCTATCAAAAGGCACTGTGCAGCTATTCGGTCTCTCTCTTCTTAGTGATTTTCCATGCTGATAAAACAGACAGAAGCAGCCTCAACAGGTTGGGTTGAGGGTAAAAGATAAGAATATCTGTGGAGTCCCTGAAAAATTCCAAAGATGAATAAAATAAAAGGCCCATCTAGATGCACTATGAATCTCTCAGCCAAATCTACTTCATATGGCTGTTGCGAGAAGAGAAGATATGTGTGAGGAGGGAAGGAAGGGAGCATCCCACCCGGAGTCCCTTGGAGGAAAGGTGGGATAACTGTGGAATACATAGATTAAACTGGGGGGGGGGGGGGGGTTGCAATAGTCTTCTACTGTTAATGAAGCTGTTCCACACATTCACCTTTGAAAAACTGGCCATGCTATATTTTGTTAGCTTGCCTGCTGTGTTTCTTTGCCCTTACAAAGAGTCTGTTGTCTTCTGAAACTACCTCTGCAATAAAGAGAGTATCAGGTAGGAGGAGAAATATGGACAAAATCCCAGTCATGACTAGGGTTCTATATGCGCTATATCTCCTCCATTAATGAAATCCAGGAATTACAAACAGCAAAAGAGGATTATAAGTATTTAATCCACTTCTTACAGCCAGAAATTTAGAAGTAAGCAAACTCCAGGAAATCATAGACATAAATCTGAAATGCCAATACACATGTGAGTTTCACCTTTCTTTCCCTCCTAGGATACTTATTTAGAAATCTGAAAGTGAGGGGAAATAGATCACAATTTGGACCACCTGCGGAGCGATCTGTTTCTGGTGATCACACAGGGAGATGTACTCCAGCTCAACCAGTGGCGTAGGGCGGGTTTAGCACCTGGGGCCCCAGGTCAAACTTGCCCCCCCCCCAGGTAGGAAAGTCCTACCTTTGGGGGGTTTGCTGGGCTAAGAGGAGGGGCAGCCACACTCCTGAGACCCTGATGGTGCGGGCAAAGCCCAGGGTCTGGGGTGGTGCGGTGCGGTGTGCGGGCCCAGCGGGGAACTCACCATCGGGGGTACCATAGTGCCATTTCATGTGGCCCCAAACCACCTCTACCACACCCAGAAGTGCCATGCGGTGGAGGAAGGGCAAAATGGCTTTCTGGCCCCCAAAGCTGTCTGAGGGAGCATGACCCGGCCCCCAGCTTTAAAAGGTTGAGAACTCCTGCCTTAGAATATAATATCTAGAGAGATTTTTTAAAAAAAACAATTTGCTTCAAAAATAACTGTGCCATATGATTTTTAGCCTGTGTATTAATTATGTTTAGCTAAATTGTCTAGTCACACCTGTCACATGACCACGGAAACATCTGCAAACACAAACAGTGCTGGCTCTTTAGCTATAAAGGGAGATAAGCAATGAACCCTAGAGTCATATACGACTGGCTTTCAAGTAAGGACAACCTTTACCTTTTATAGTCTATAACTATAACTAAAAAGTTATTTTCCTTGTCATAACTCTAAGCGCAGAACAACTACCTGAAGACATCTTCATCTACACTTCAAAAAACAGTAACCATTGTTATTAAATGTACAGATAAACTGATTCCTCCAGTTATGAACAAGTTTTTTATTTAATCAATATTTTGTTCATCAAAGGTATTAAGAAGCATACTCACTTTGGAAATGAACTTGTACTATAACTGTTGCCTTCTTTCCCACCCATCTCACTTGGTCACCACCCCTTTCATATAACTATATATATATATATATATATATATATATATATATATATATATATATATATATATATATATATATATATATATATATATATATATATATATATATATATATATATATATATATATATATATATATATATATAAAGCAAATTTTATTTATACGTATATATATAATTGTTAACTCTGCTGAAACAGACTAACATGGGGTTCTTTACACTTGGCTCTCCAGTGTTCTTGGACTTCCATTTGCAGAAGCCCTGATCAGCAGGTGTGCTGACTTGGGCTTCTGGTGTGTGTGTTTTCCTGTCTGAGATTACTCTGAGTTGAAAGGATTTTTAGGGGATGCCCGAATGAGGCTCCTTTCATGTCCCCAAGTGCAGCTCTCAGGTATTGAAACCCATCCTTTTAGTCTCCAGTTCAGTGCCTAAACTGTCCAAGAACATCTGGAGAGCCAAGTTTGAGGAACCCCTGACTAACATATACTACCTCCTTGAAAAGTCCATGAAATCAGCATCTCTGAGCAAATTTGTTCCTCAGCTAGAGTGCCTTCTTGCCTTAAAAGAACATAGGGGACATTATGGCAGAAAACTCAAATGCAGGTGGCAGAGTCTGAACAGACTTGTTCAGGGCACAGCTGGACATTACAACAGGGAGGTGATAAAAGTAAGGTGGTTGGGAAGACAGGGTTGAATGTTTCCTTCTCTGTCCACACTTTTTCCTTTTCAGTGAGTCTGGCACCCCTTCTCATGTTCCTTTTATTAATTTTATTAATTTAATTGTTCGATTTCTATGTTGCCCCACTTGCCTAAGCAACTCTGGGAGGCTAACAACAATACAAAAAGAATACAAAATATACAGTTACAATTAAATTAGCATAATGCACAAACATTTCAGAACTTCAAAAAAAAAATCCCACTTACAAACCAGTACCCCACAAACTGAGAAACCAAATAAACTTCAGGAAAAAATAAAATAAATTAAACTATATATTTACAAAAAAAACCCCTCAAAGATTTAAAAATTTAAAAGGTTAAAAAGGTTTTAAAAGTTTAAAAGAGGGAGAGAGGGGTGGCTAGCCCATCAGATCAGCCACCCAAAGTGGGACCCCTGTATTACTTGAGCCCTACACCTGCCCTGCCAGCCAGGTTTTTAGGCCCTTCCGAAAGGGCAGTAGCTCTGTATGTAGGCGTAACTCAGTTGGCAAGAGGTTCCAAAGGGCCGGGGTGGACGTAGTAAATTACTGCCCTCCTTTCCTTCACTTCCTTCCAGCAATTTGGTGGTGGATTTGATGATGCAGATGGGTTTGCTGCTATCCAGTCTTATTTATTTCAAACAATTTTTATCCTTCTCACCTCCCTGAATATGAGGTAAAGCTGAAGATGATTCACGATCAACCTAAAAACAAAAATGGCAACAAAACAACAGCAACAACCACAACTCTGCAGAGTTGTGCCTGCCATTGTCAATGTGGTATCATTGTTTGAATATCATTTGTACAGGTCCTGTGCCTACTCCAGAGAACTGACAAACCTAAGACTGCAGTTTGCCACCATGCCACAGATATTCTCTGGTAAAGGTGCAGCATAGTTTCCGCAGGATAAGATACCATATGCTTATTGGCTGGATACTGTGTTTGTCAGAGGCGTAGCTACCGCCGTATCTGCCGTATCAATTATACGGGGCCCCCGGGCTACAGGGGCCCCCAACGTGCGTAAGCAAAACAAATATTTACCCTTCCTAAGGGCCCCCAAACAAATTTTTATACGGAGCCCTGCCAAGGCACGCTACTCTTCTGGTGTTTGTTAAGGGTGTGTCTGGTTAAACTCGCACTTTCTAGGACTTTGGAAGTTAATTTAACCTGGAATACCCTTCATGTTGCTGCTCAGTTGCACAGTTGAGTCCGACCCTTTGCAACCACATGGACCACAGCATATCAGGCTCCTCTGTCATCCTCCAGATCTACATCAATTATTATGTGTCCTGCACTCTGGGATGATATGAGAATAGATCCTGCCCTTCCTCTTTACGATTATCTTCCAGGTATTTGAAGGGTGCTTTTATATTCCCTCTCAGTCTCCTTTTCTCAAGGCTACACTTGCCCAGTTCCTTCAGCCTTTCCTCATATGGCTTGCTTTCCAGTCCTCTGATCATCCTTGTTGTCCTTCTCTCTTACCAGCTCTAGTCTGTTTGGATCTTTCTTATGAAACACTGAATGTTTTCTTGCAAAATCAAACCCCTTTTGTCAGCTGGTTGTTTAGTCTGAAATGTATTTTGCTGCTGTATTTGGTGATATTATTTCCTGCTGCCTCATTAAGTTTAGTTTTACACTGCATAAATTGTGCAAGAAGACCAAGATGGACAAAGGATACTCAACAAGCATGTGCTTTAGATGTTGCAAACCTCTGGTTTTATGTAAAGAACAAGCAGAAGCAGCACATCTAATCAGCCACAGTAGAAATGAGTTTCTCACAATAATCAGGTTAATTACTTTTTTAAAAAGGCATTATCACTCAAAAAAGTTGTCTCCCCCCCCCCCCAAGTGTCCTAGAGTTACTAAAGATTTCTCCCCACTGCTTGGATTTGTACTGAGTATAACTCACTCTGTTGATACTATTGCTTTTTTCTTCTTTATATGTATCAGAGTGTTACACAATTTAAAATTATGGGTGTGGATGAAATAGATAAAATTAAAACCAAATTAAAAATTATTAGACTACTTTGACCAGAAGCAGGTTACTTCAGTAGCATAATCTCAGCCATTTGCTAGAACTTCTTTTCTAAATATAAGAGGGCATAAATTGTTTACACATAAATGTGGCGTTGACTGGATATCTGTCCTCTATCCAAGTAGCCCTATTTTACTTGATTATTCTTTAATCTACTTCAATTCAAAGTCTAATAAATAATTTTTGGATAGTCCAGCACGAATCTTGTCCTAGTGGGAGACATTTTTCAGCATTTATCTAGGTTCAATCCATTTTGATAAGTAATTAATACAAAGGATAGCTGGATAATTCTGTGATTTAGGCATGATCCCTAGTGTGCCTCCTGGGAGAAGATCCAGCCAGTGTGGCATTTGGCAAGTTGCACAGTCCCAGGATGATCCCAGAAGAAGGGAATGGTCAACCACTTGAGTACAGTATTCTCTACCTAGAATATCCTGGGAAAGGTTGACATTAACTTTATGGCATGCAATTATTAATTAATATAGACCTCCACCCTGACCAAGTTGTTTCCTCCATCTCTCCTTTGTCAAAAATTATTATAAATCTCCTTCTTGAGCTTCTTGTTACCATTATTACTGCTTACTGTCTTCTTTCCTAAATTAACTTTGCCATGAAATCTGGTAGAAGAACTTACCATTGTACATATTAACATTTCATGGAGGATGTTTAATAGGTTCATAAAAAACACTCACTCAATCCATCATGCAGTACCTGTGTCTCGAACTGCTTACTTGCCAGCATTCCAGCTAACAAGGTGAGCTTCTTAACCACTGAGCCACCACAGCCCCTTGTAACCTCACAGGTTACATCCTGGGCATGGATGCAACCTGTGAGTAGACTATAGTGTTTACAATTTGTCAAAAATAATGAGAATCGAGGAGGATTCCCAAATCTGAATAGATCTGCTTTTCTGGCAGGTTGCTTGGGAGAGTTGGCTTAAAGCAATCCAAGGCTCAAAACCAGATGTTTGTAAATCAGATGTTTGTAAATCAGAAAGGCCGTCTGAGCCTTAAATTTACACAGAAATAATTCCCATTCCAATGTGAAGATTTTTTTTTTTGGACAGTTTCATTTTGCACAGAACACTTTCTCTAGGATCAAACAGTGAAAAAGACATGGGGAATCAGAAAATTACATCTCAGCCAGCAACACAGGTAGAGGCCAGTTAAAGATGCCTTACAACCTTTTTTCACATCCTGCCTCTTTAACCAGCAGTGTGAATCTCAGGCCAAGGCTACATGAACAGCTGCCAGAGAGTGAGAATGTGTGCAAGCAAATTCTTCAAGGCTCACCGCCAGCCAGTTTCAACTGCTTGCAAAGAGAAGGAGACAGACAAAAAACAAACAAACACCACTCTGCTTTCTGCCTTTCCAGGCTGCATGATTAAAGTCTTCATTGAGCAAGTTGCACAAAGAACTATCAAGGGGTAGGAAGGGTTCTTCCAGGCATGCCTTATCTCAATGGATGAGCATGAGGGGGAGGGGGCAAGTAATGGAGGGGAAGGGGTGGAGCTCTACAGACTTAGGAAAGACCTTAGGAAAGACTTGTGAAAGGCCTTGTGGTTTAAGGGATACATGAATGTTTTTCAAAGTACCAGTACAGTACTGTAGTTAAAAGCATACAGAAAAAAATAGGAGAATTATAACCCCACTAAAACAATTAATGACAAGAATACTGTAGATTGCCCTCGCTCAAAAGCCAGTCATATCAGACTCTAGGGTTCAGTGCTCATCTGTTTATAATCAAAGAGTCAGTGCTGACTGCATCTGCAGACATTTCCATGGACTTGTGGCAGACATGCTTCAACATGGAACACTGTTTACCTTCCCACCGAAGTGGTCCCTATTTATCTACTTGCAATTTCTTGCTTTCAAACTGCTAGGTTGGCAGGGACTGGGACAGGGGTGGGAGATCACTCTGTTATGCAGTGCCCAGGAATCAAACTCCAACTTTCCAGTCAGTGAGTCCAGCGTCTTAACCAATTGAGCCACCGTAGTCCATATGACAAGAATATAAGACCACTAATATGGCCAAGAATATGACAAGGATAGAAGACCACTAATAGATCCATCAGAAATTATACAAAGGTGGAGAGAACACTTTAAAGAACTCCTCAACCTAGAAGCAGCAGGGGAAAGCAGCATTAGATGGCTATATAGAATCTTCAATGCAGCATGTACACAACTAACTACACCTGGTGACTGGCAACAAGGAATAATAATACCATTGTGGAAAAACATAAGAAGCAAATGAGAATGTACTCAATACTGAGGTATCTCACTCTTAAGCCATGCAGGGAAAATGTATGCCAAGATAATAGAAACGAGGTTGAGACTAGTTATAGAACCGCAACTAGCAGAAGAACAGATGGGCTTCAGAAAAAAAACAGAAGTTGTACAGATGCAACTTCTACCCTTAAACAGCTAACAGAGAAAAATATAGAATGCAATAAGAATTGTTTTGTCGCATTTGTAGACCAAGAGAAGGCATTTGATATCATTGACAGGAAATTGCTGTGGCAAACATTGACCCAATATGGAGTAAGTGAACATCTTATTAAATTATGTAAAAGCCTATATAGAGACTGCAGGAGTGTAGTAGAACAAATCAAGGAGTATGGGAACCCTTCACAGTAACATCCGGAGTGACAAAGGGATCCATAATATTGTCATTATTATTTATCACCTACATAGAGACAGTGGTGGGATGTCAAAAATTTTACTACCCCACCATGACGTCATCACAGTGTGGGTGGAGCTAACATCATGGCATCATGATGTTGTGGGTGGGGCCAAAGAAAAATAAAATAAATAAAAATAGGCACACACACACACCTCAACCCAACCACCCAACAACCCAACCACAACACAACCCCGTAAATTAATTAATTAATTAAATAAATACAATAAAAATCACATTAAAATACACCCAAACACCCACCCACCCACCCCAAACATAAATCAACCCACCCACCCACCGCAAACACAAATCAACCCACCCACCCACCGCAAACACAAACCCATCACTTACCTGTTAGTATAAGTGCCTGGGCAGCACCATGTTGCAAGATGGATATGGTCATTGTACCAGTTCTCTAGGATAATATGCCTTAATGTAAATGTAAAACAGCTGTACCTCCTTAAGGGTTCTCCAATTGGAACAGCACAGGTGTAGCTTATTGATGAGGTAACTCCAAGACTTTGCTTAAAAACCCCAAGCAAGGCCGCCAGGCCTTTTTAGGAACTGTGGTAGTATGTCAATATAGGTAAAGGTATTAAATACACATTAAAATACACACAGATACACCACATCCAGAGGTGAGTCACTTACCCTGGGAAGTAGGCTATAGGGAGCTTCAGGCTAGCAGCTTCTCTTCCTCCTCCCCGCTTGGGAGGACAGCAAGGAGGCCATGCATATGCGCCAAGTGCTTGGCGTGCATGCGCAGTGGGAAAACCAGTAAAAAGGTAAGCCCCACAGGTGGTTCCCAAAAGCTGCTACCAGTTCTCTGGGACACTGGGAAAAGTTGCTACCGGTTCTGGAGAACTGGTGGGAACTTGTTACATCCCATCACTGCATAGAGAGCATAAGCAAAAAAGCTAAGGCCATGAATGGAAACATTATCAAGAAATTACTTTTTGCAGATGATCAGGCATTGATAGTAAATACAGCAAAGATATTACAGTAACATCTTATGTCTATGAACCATGCAAGATAAATAAAATGAGAATCAGTAAAAGAGAAGACTGAGGTAATGGCAATTGAAAGAAAACAGCATGTTTTAAATATAGAGGGAACAAGTATAAAACAAGTGGCAGAATTTAAACATTTAGGAACAACATTCGCTGAGGATGGTAATATGGATGAAGAGATTAACATATAGTGCAGTAAGGCAAACCAAATGTTGGGACAGTTAGCTCCACTCTTACAACACAAGGCAATACCTATCAACACAAAGAAAACATCTCATACAAAGCATATTCATTTCCACCTTATGTCACCAGTGTCAAACATGGACATTTACGACAAAACATAAATGAAAGTTGGTAACCAGAGAAATGAGATGTCTGAGGAAGGCTGCTGTAGTGACCAGAAGGGATAAAATCAGGAATGAGATTATAAGGGAAAGAATTGGAATAGAACCCATCTTAAATTGCATACAGAAACAACAAATAAAATGGTTTGCCAATTTGGAGAGGATTCCATACTTTTCCAGGCTTATGTGGAAAGAGGAGAAAGATAAAGATCATGAGGCAGACCCAGAGGAAGGTGGAGGGATAACATACAAAAACATTTTAAGAACACCAAATAACCTAAGTGGTGGCCGCTAGAAGTGCCAGAACAAGAACCTTGCATCTCCTTTGACACATGAAGGGATAAAAGATGAAGAGAAGATCCTTACTAACATAGACTTCAAAATTTGCATATCCCATATTTTCTTCCAATCTTGACTACTTATTTCTTCACCCAGATAATGCTCCCATAATAAGTTGAGACAATCTTATTGATCTTTTGATGACCTTTTCTAATGAGAACAAAATTCAGAAAGAA
This sequence comes from Furcifer pardalis, assembly GCA_030440675.1. Lineage (NCBI taxonomy): Eukaryota > Metazoa > Chordata > Lepidosauria > Squamata > Chamaeleonidae > Furcifer > Furcifer pardalis. The sequence goes on along the minus strand of CP126890.1, from coordinate 41,986,621 downwards.
ACACCAGGATGTGGCTAGGCATCCACATGTAAACAAATATGTGGGGTTTGGCCATGTAAACACCAGCTAAGGGAGACCAAGAGGAAGGTGGAGAGATAGCATCAAAGAACCATTACAAGAACACCAAATAAGGGTGCTAGAAGTGCCAGCGCAAAAACCTTGTACCTCCTGCGATACCCAATGGCATAAAGGAGGAAGCAAAGAAGCAGAAGCACCATTCAGGGTTGCGCATCTCCAGGTAATGAAGCCACAAGGATATCCAATCTCAGTGAGAAAAGAGATGACAACGATGATGACAACAGAAGAAAGTCAACACAACCAGTTTCAACAGGATTAGGGTGAAAAGTTGCATCACTTGGATTTCCCCGTCCAATGGCCATATTCCAGTCTGGTCAGGTTATCTTGCTATGGCAATGGAGCAAACCATACTGACAGTGACTCAACGCAGAGTGTCAGGCAACGGTTAACTAACCTGACAGCTTTGAGGGCTAACAGCCTTGGGTGGTAAAGTCCACAGGGAAGAGTGATGGTCCCCAAGTGGACTGAATTCATCTTGATGGAGTGCAGCAGCTTCATCAATTGATACTGGCCTAGGACTGATGAGGACTTTCTGTCCCAAATGGGCTCAGGACCAGGAAGTGACTTGGGGAACTGGATCAGTGGTATGGATGTCACACTGCAATGTGGAAGGCTACGTTGAAGGCTAGCTAGTGCATTATGTTGCTCCCAGGACAATCTTCATGGCTGATCGCCATACTAGCCAATATTTGGAATCAGAAACAGCATTTCAAAGAAGAATGGCTATATGCACTGTTGTTTTAAAAATGCTCCACATTATTTATGTGTTTTTGCTTTGCAACATGTACTATGATTGAAATGATGTGATTTATATGCTTTTTTTTAATAAATTTGTAAAATCTCAAATTTAAAAATGCCACCCAGCAGCTTCTTCCGCTCCTCTCACGCCTCCCAGGTAGGGGCTAGGGTGGCTCCGTGATTAAGAAGCTCGCTTTGTTAGCTGGAAGGTTAGCAAGTCGGCAGTTCGAGACCCAAGTACTGCATGACGGAATGAAGGCTCGTCTCTGTCCCATCTCCTGCCACCCTAGGACCCGGGAACGTGGGTTCCCATACCAAGTGGCTTATCTAAAGGATTGCCTCCCCGGGTCTGAATGTGGGAATACTGGTGTGTAGTATTGTTTTAACTTTTTGATGACTTTTAATTCTGATGTTTTTATTGATATAGATTGTTTTATGTTTTATTTTTATTTTTTATCAGGATGTAAGCCGCTCAGAGTCGGGTTCTCCCGATTGGGGCGGGGTATCAAGTGCGATAAATAAATAAATAAATAAATAATTCGAAAGCAAGAGATTGCAAGTAGATAAATAGGGACCATTTCCGTGGGGGAAAAGATCTTGGGGACATGAAAGGAGCCTCATTCGGGCGTCCTCTGAGCAAAAATCCTTTCAACCCAGAGTTCTGACACGGAATTATTATTATCATTACGCCTCCCAGGTGGAGTTTCGTCTCATCCCGGACGGAAGCGCGGGCTGTACCAAGAGAGCCACCTTGGCTCCAATTCACCCCTTTGAGGGAAAGGGAAGGTAATCCTTCCCACCCGGCGCCGCCGCGCGATCCCGCCCCTTTAGACCTGACGTCATAACAGCCCTTGGCTGCGGAGCCCGGTCGCAGCCGAACGGGGCTGGTTTGAGCTGGCGCGTTGTCATGGCGACGCCGGCGGCCTATAAATAGGACCGGCGCGGCTTTGTCAAAGGAAGTTCGAGGTGGCGGTGACAGCAGCAGCAGCATCCTGCGCGGCGGCGGAGGAGGAGGGCGACGAGCTCCGGCTCTTTCTCCGATAACAGCCGGCCCGTACTAGGCCCAGGGAGCCGGGCACCCACCCACCTCGCCGGCTGCCGCGCAGGGTAGAAAAGGCTGCTGCTGCTGCTGCTGAAGAAGAAGAAGAAGGAAAGGAAGCCGCTTCCGCCGCTGCTACGGTAAGGAAGAGGGCCCGGCCGCGGCTGGCAGGCAGGCAGGCCGGCCACGTGGAGGAAGGAGCGGGCGAGGCCGGTGGGTCAGGAAGGCAGAGCCGAGCCGCCGCCGCCTCAGAGGAAAGGTGGTGGAAATGGCGGAGATTACGCGCCTCGCTTTAAAACCTGTTCCTCCTTCATTCCCCCTTTTTGAATTGGCTATTAATTTTTAATAATTTTATTTATTACAAATCTCCCCCCCCCCCCCCAATTTGAAGGCTCTCCAACGGCTGCCTAAGTCCTCTGAACCCGTTGCCTCGCTCCTCTTGGTGGGGTGTTGTTAGCGTTAGGAATAATGATAACCGCCGAAATTTGGTTTTCTTTTTTGAAAAACGGAAGCCGGCATTTTAAGTGTGTGTGTGTGTGTGTGTGTGTGTGTGTGTGTGTGTGTGTATATATATATATATATATATATATATATATATATATATATATATATATATATATATATATATATATATATATATATATATATATATATATATATATATATATATATATATAGTCTGCAGTGACAGGGACGGTCAGGAAACACACCCACCGCACCGCAAAAAAGCGGCCGGGTTCAGCTGCCGAAGAAGAGATATTTCTCCCCCTCTCCAAAGTCATTTTCAGCCCATTTTAGAAATGTTAACTGTATTTCAACGCCCTCCGTAGTGTTGGGCACTAACTCAAATCAGTCGATCTTAACGTCCTTGAGTAGTGGAGCTAATTAATTAATTAGAAAATAAATAAATAATTAAGCTGCCCCTTAATCGACAGATTTGTTACATTTATATCCCCCCCCCCAAAAAAAAAAAATCTGAGGTATTTTCCCTACTCATAAGTTTTTTTAATTTCAATAAGTAATAGATTTTCTAGTCGTGCCTGCCACATGACCACGGAAACGTCTGCCGAAGCAGACAGCCCTGGCTCTTCGGCTTTGAAACAGATGAGCACTGAACCCTAGAGTCGGATACGACTGGCTTTCAAGCAAGGGAAACCTTTACAGGGTGGAGATAGGATAATTCCTAAGGGGGGGGAGATATGAGTGTATGAAGGTGTTGCCTCCCCCCCAGTGGGGTTCCTATTCCAGTGGGAATAGATGAAGAAATGAGGCGGTGGATGATCCCTCTAGTTTTACTGCAGTAGCAAAGAGAAGGAATCGCTGACCAATGGAATCTGTGAACAAATAAATCTTGAAGAATGAAAAAGCCAATATAATGCCACTCTGGATGACTGGTGAGGTCAGAGACAAAGAATGACACGTTGCTTAGTCATGAATGAAATGTCATGGCTGCTCTAAAAGTTGGCATTGCTGCTGGGCATGACTTCAGCAGCTGGTTTGAACTGGGTTGCTGAAATATTGGCTTTGGTCTGGCCACGTCTGCTTCTTCCCCTACCCCAAATAAGGGGATGCTGCAGATATTTCTGTAATTATTTTTCATTTCACTGCCACATCCCTTATGCCTAGTCTGGTGTGCTTCACCCGGGCGCAACTGTCTATGTCGCCGGGGGCCAGATCACCCTCCCTCAGACAAGCTTCTGGGGCCGGATGGCCATTTTGCCCTTCCTCCACTACATAGCACTTCCTGGTGAGGTGGAGCCAGGGGGGGGGCACATGAAATGGTACCATGGGCCACAGGTCAAGAATCCCTAGTATATAGCCATGGACTACGTTTGGCAGAAGATAGTTTGAACTTCCTGAGCAGCCTTTAACCCAGGGGTGCCCAAACTATAGCCCAGGGGCTGGATCCGGCCCCTGACGCTGATTCATCCGGCTCCTGATGTGTTTTACTTTCACTTCCAGTGGCGATGAGGGGTTCGTGGGTCAGATGAATTGGGGCCGGATCCAGCTCCTGGACCATAGTGACCAGCTCCCTGAACGACATGACCAGCCTGCAGCCTGAAAAGTTTGGGCACCCCGTTTGGGCACCCCTGCTTTAACCAATCAAAGTGATGACAGAGAGATACAAGTCAGGCTTTTAGAAATTACGATCTTAAAAGCAGTGAGAATAATAGCTTGTCCAACAGGGTTTGCCCACTATAGGAATTGTGTCTGAGTTCAGGCTATTGTGATGGAATGTATTTGGAAGATTACTGATAACAGGAAAAGCCTTGAAGTTTGCATGGGATTGCTGCCTCAGCAGCAGAACTTAATAATAAGATGCTAAAGAGACTTTCTGACTGTTTCACCATGGTACAAGGGAGATGGCAGAAAATAAGTACTAAAAACCCTTGCATGTATAATGTTATTGTCAATTGTGGTACTTCTCACCCCATTCTTTCATATTGACTCTCCATGTGTTAATAAGAATTTCAGACATGCAATTTGTAGCCCCAAAGAATACCCTGTTCTAGCACAACTAGTAACTGTTTTAAGCAACAAACTCTTGTTTTCTATTCCTTGATAAGAATTTAATGTTGTAATGCAGGGATCTACTTCAGTTGTGTTCTTGAGACTGTTTCTCATCCTCCACCCCTAAAGTTAGGGTTACAGTTTCTTGCTACCTGTAGAGGATTTTGGCACTACTACATGTCCAGTTTTACCTTGAGTGGGTGACAGAACTGTGCTCTGAGGCAATGCGATTAATTAATTAATAAATGTGATTAATTAATTATTGCTTTTATGTTGCATTCACTTACTTTTCATGTCTTTCATTAGACAACCCCTAGAATTCCTCTATTGCTAATTGTCCTAGACCAGAGGTACCAGGTTAGATATCCTGTAGACCATCAGGCAGGCATTTATTCAGACATGAAGCCCAGAGAATCTACTTTTTAATGTCATTCCACAGCTTTGCTTTTTATTAGCAAGCTGTGTGGCAATGTACACTGTTACTCATTTATCATGACAGTGGGATTTGGACACTTGCAGGCTTACTCCTAGGTCTGTGATGGTGATCCTTGGCACTCCGGGTGTTCTTGGACTTCAGATACCAGAAGCCCAGTAAGCACTCCTGCTGATCAGGGCTTCTGGGAATTGAAATTCAAGAACAAGTGGCGTGCCGAGGTTCACCATCACAGACCTAGGTATATTGGGTCAGAAATTAATCTCACTGCCTCCATGAACATGTAAGTTTGTAGCTCTAGGTATGTTATGCTTGGCCACCTCTAGTGGTGCATCAAATTCATGCACTTGATTGTTGCTGTTTCATTCCGAAAGTGTAGGTGCTTGTTTACTCTTTCTCTTCTTTTGCTGCCAAGATTTTTCTCATTTCCTGGTTGTCTATCAGGACTATATTTAAACTCTTAGAGTAACTGCATCTGTGGACTGTCTAGCTGGCAGATATAGTTTCAGCGTATTATGTGTGTGTGTGCATTTTTTATGCTTACGTTTCTGTCTTATCAAATTGCATATTAGCTGAACTGCAAGACTAAAGCTCTTCTGTCTTTCATTTGTCTTACCTCACCACAATGGGAGAGAGGTCTAAAGCTTCTTTTTTATATGTCTTTAGTTACACCTGAAAATCGTCTTGGCAGCATAACTGAACATCAAGCAAAATGAATGGCTTTAGTTGTGAAGAATTCAATTTTACCTTCCTTGATGAAGGCTTTACTGCAAAGGATATAGTAGACCAAAAAATAAATGAAGTTTCTTCTTCGGTACGTTGAGAATTTGCCAAAATGGGAAGGGGCATGTATGTTTATTGGTGCCACAAGATACAATTTCGGACGGCCATATATTGTCTGATAAGTATATATTTTTTTGTTCTCAGGATGATAAAGATGCATTTTATATTGCTGACCTTGGAGATGTTCTGAAAAAACATTTGCGGTGGTACAAAGCCCTCCCCAGGGTGTCACCTTTTTATGCTGTTAAATGTAATGACAGCACAGCTGTAGTGAAGATACTTGCTGCTCTTGGGGCAGGATTTGATTGTGCCAGTAAAGTAAGTAGCTTCTTTTCAATACTTGAACACACTGTATTCTAGATCAAAATGGTACCATGTGTTTGTCTTTTGGACAAAGTACTTGATGTGAATTTTGTGTAGGCTAATAGATTGGTTTTTTTTCCAGACTGAAATACAGCTGGTTCAGAGTGTTGGTGTGCCTCCTGAGCGTATAATATATGCAAATCCCTGCAAGCAAGTTTCTCAGATAAAGCATGCTGCGAACAACGGTGTACAAATGATGACTTTTGATAGTGAAGTTGAGCTGATGAAAGTTGCAAGAGCCCATCCAAAAGCAAAGTAAGAAAGCTTTGTAATAAAATAGTTTGGGGGCATACAAGAAGCCTAGAAAAACTTTGCTGTAGTTTTGAGAATGTAGCCAAACAAGTGGATATTTTTAAAAATCCAGCCAGATTACTTTAGAACAGGAGTTTCTCAACCTCTGGCCTGCAGGCCTTATACCACCTGCACATATCATTCAACTGGCCTGCAGTGGCCGCTAGGACTGCCCTTCCACTGCCAGGTCGTGCTATGTTACTTACCTTGACGGCGGTGGGAATCACGCAGCTTTTGCTGCTTCATGCACAGCCTCTGCTGCTTTCCAGGATGGCGGGAGGCTTTTTGGAGTAATTTCACACTGGATTTGTAATTTTCTGATGCTCTTCCACTGCTCTTCGGCAGCTAGAGTAGTCTGGTGAACTACTTGCTGGGTAGAACTGACATCAGCGGCTGGGATCACAGCATGCAACCAGGAAGTAGTTCACCAGACCATTCTAGTTGATGAAGAGCAGTGAAGGAGTGTCAGAAAATTACAAAACTGGTGTAAAATTGCTCCGAAAAGCCTGCTGCTGCCCTGGGAAACAGTGGAGGCTGTACACAAAGCAGAAAAAGTTGTGTGATTCCCAATGACAAAACGTAAGTTGTGCGTGGAGGCACATCTCTGGCCACTGCAGCTGAGTGCGGTGGTGGGGACTGGCCTGTGGGGGGGACGGGACGTTGAGAATCCCTGCTTTAAAACAACATAAAATGTACTTTATTTTCAAAGTGTTTTGTGAAATATCTGTGGGAGTGCCTAAACTTGAAAGTGCCCTCAGTATGGTTTCCAAAATGTTTTCTAGGATGGTCTTGCGCATTGCAACAGATGACTCAAAGGCTGTGTGTCGCCTGAGTGTTAAATTTGGGGCCACGCTGAAAACTAGCAGGTTGTTGCTTGAGCGAGCCAAAGAACTAGATCTTGAAATTATTGGTGTCAGGTAAGTAAGTAAAGCTATTTTGACAAAATAGGCAAATATGCTATCTATTTGTTGAAAGTTGGCAGAACTTCAAATAAACTGAACCATTTTTTTTTAGCTTCCATGTTGGAAGTGGCTGTACAGATCCTGATACCTTTGTGCAAGCTATTTCTGATGCCCGTTGTGTCTTTGATATGGGAGTAAGTACATCCTACAAATATTATTATGGTCTTTATGTGCTAGAGAATTAGCTAGATTGTTAAGATTGTTTTTGATGGCTTATTTCCATAGCGCAAAACGTTAAGTGTAACTTGTAATGTTTCCTTGTAAAGTAGACTAGTCTCAGAATATTTTGAATAATAACTTAATGATAGTGTAATGACCTTGCCATTATTTCACTGTTCTTTTTAATGTTCAAAAGGACCTGGTGTACATAAAAACTGAGTAATATAGCCAGAGTGGTTACTAATGTATGGTTTTGCATTTTAGGCCGAACTTGGTTTCAGCATGTACCTGCTTGACATTGGTGGTGGTTTCCCTGGCTCTGAAGATGTGAAACTTAAATTTGAAGAGGTATGAATTTAACATCTACACCTTAACTTTTCTTAACTTGTACATGATCTTTTAGTACTTACAGTTGATAAGGGAGGAAGGGGCTTCTACAATTCGTCTGCACACTCAAGGATGTTGGTATAAATCTTGAAGTTCCCATTGACAATATTCTTAATGAGTTCATGCATATATAATAGTAGGTTTTAAAGGCAATGGTATCTTCAATCTTGTTATGAAGGGAAACTTAATCTTGACACTTGAATTTGCTTGAAAAGAACAACAATCTGTAATCTTCAAGTTAAAAAGATTTACTCAGTAAATCAAGTAGTGGGCAAGCAATGCAGGTGTGTTCTGTAATGTGGTAGAAGTGTGTCCATTGTATAGATTTTTTTAATGCTAATGTTGCAGTGTCACTGCTGCTTAACTTGAAAAAAGTATTCACAGAAGTTAAAGAGTGGTATATTTTGGCTTTCTATTGCAAAATACCAAATTTGAAGCCTTAGACAGCTGCGTGATGTACGTGAGCCATTATGTGTTGGTATAACACTAGCTGCAGTGGACATTTGAACAGTTCATTGCAGAGTGATTTACATTGCAGGAACTACTGCACCAAATTGTTCTTACATGGTCAGCTTTTGGATTCCAAATTAGTGCCTCTGGAAAAACACTCGGGAAGTTTGTCTAAACTGTTTGGTTTAAAGCACTCTTCTGACTAACATACATTCACAGTTTTCCACCTTGTCCATTAATTTGGAATAAGAGCTAAATGAAAGTTTTTTGGGAGGAATTTGGTTGAAGAAATGCAGATATGCGATTGGATCCTTTGAAGGATTTTTATTGCAACTTTAGTTATGTATAATATATTTACGTTGCTTAATAACTGTCTTTTGTTTTGTTTTTAAAGATAACAAATGTAATCAATCCTGCTTTGGACAAGTATTTTCCATCTGACTCTGGAGTAAGAATTATTGCGGAGCCTGGCAGATACTACGTGGCATCAGCTTTTACATTGGCTGTTAACATAATTGCAAAGAAAGTTGTAATAAAGGAGCAGAGTGGGTCTGATGGTATGTGACAAATTGTAGCCTAAAGCTTTGTGTGTCATTGGAAAAATGCTGGTTGCTGTGTGTGGAGGAACAGGAGAGCAATTTCAGATTTCTTAGGCCACGGTCAGATGCAATGGCTTGTGAATGTTTGAGCATACGTTGTATTTTCCCCTCAAGGTTTCTGTGCATTTCGTGGAAACGCCATGAAAAATATCCGCAAATGGTGCCCCATTATAAAACATAAGTACAGGGTTCTAAATGATGATGATGATGATTTCATGTGGCCCGCGTTGCCACCGTAGGTGGATGCATTTACTATAGCTGTAAATGCACCCACGGCTGTTATAAATGTGTTTACGACAGACACAGTTTACGGTGGGGGGAGCCACCAGTCCGGCCCCGCTCAGCTGTCTGAGAGGGCGTGGTCCAGCCCACGGCTTAAAAAGGTTGAGACCCCTGCATTAGTATATACTGCTTATCCTAAATTTACTCTTTTGCTATTGGCCAAATCACAGATTTGACCCTTAACAACATAGTTGCCAAAGCTAGATTTTAAAAATGCAAAATCAGGACATGTATTTTGCAAAGAATATCATTAGCAGTGATTCCTGCTTACCTGTGTGCTACTTGAACATCTAGTGCTGGTTGGGTTTGCTAAATGGCAAACAATTCAGTGAATGGAGTACTAAGTGCTTAGTTTTTCCTGAGAGAAAGTAGGAGGGGCATTTTGCAGGTTGCATTTAAAATGAGACATAAGAGTAGACTGCATTGCATGGCTTTTGTAAATTATTGACTTTTCATAGCACATCTTGCCAGCCTGCAACAGATATAACAGTGGGCAATACTGCCACGTTGTTTATTACTGTTTGTCCACTGTACTGTGAGGGATAAATGCAATTTGAGGTCACAGTGAACTACTCTTGGTTTCAGGTCAGTCTGCAGTAATGGAGTCTGTCACATCTGGGTCCTGTGTCAGGGTTGTAAGCCATTCACAGCCTGACTTTTCCGAGAATTACTTTTTTAGTTCTGTGTATCTAGTAATTTTTAAGCCAAGTGATTTTTACAAACATTCTGGCTATTCATCAAAAACATCCTATAGTTAAACATGTCAGAAGCTAAACATGTCAGGAACTGCCTTTGATGTTTCATAGAGACTCATCTCATTTACCCACACTGCTAGCTTCTTCTAATCCATAGTATGGAGGCTGTAAATGGCACTTGTTTTGGAATATGCATTAGTAACTTTTTAATTTTTTTTTTAAAATAAAACCAGACTCAAGCATAAGAACTTTTCAGTCAGTTGCTGCATGCTTGAGGGGGCATTTGGAATTTGGAAACACTGGTGCTTTCTAGAAATATTGAGATTATTCCACTTCTAAGGGCCACTTGTAGCTTTCACTTCTGGGGGGTGGCGGCGTTGTTACTTAGCTTGCAGGTGAACAGAATAATCTATCCCAGTGATGGCAAACCTTTTAGAGACTGATTGCCCAAACTGCAACCCAAAACCCACTTAGTTATTGCAAAGTGCCAACACAGCAACAGGGGAGGAAGGAAATGCTCCCGTTGGACTGCTGTGCAGAGGGGTGGGGTGAACTCTGCTGGGGGAAGGACGAAGTGCTTCCATTGGGCTGCTGGGCAGAGGGACAGGGCAAACTCTGTGCTGGGGTGATGGCAGAGGTGCCCACAGAGAGAGCTCTGAGTGTCACCTCTTGGCATGTGTGTTAATAGGTTTGCCACCACTGATCTATCCAGACAGAGGCTGTGTCTGTCCAAGTCAATCTGTTTCCTCACCCTGACTCTAACTCTCAGGATTTTCTTTTGCCCTCAACATTGAGTTATTGGACTTTTTGAGATGGTTCTTTTTGCCCTCAGGAGGGCTTCTCTGTAGACGTTGTTGTTGATATTATTATTACTGAATTGTGGGGCTGTTCTAATCTGCTGATAATCCCTACTTGTAGTCAGTAGTTAGCTAAATAAATATGATTGACTATATGTGATAACTGTGTCTTAGATTCTGTATCTTGATGCACCACAGAAACATTAACACTGCCTTTGTGTTTGTGAGTAAATCTTAAATCAATACCCCAATTTCCCTTTTTTCCTTGTAGATGAAGAAGAACAGAACGACAAAACTCTCATGTACTATGTAAATGATGGTGTATATGGGTCTTTTAACTGCATCCTGTATGATCACGCACGTGTCAAGCCACTTTTGCAAAAGGTGCACTTTTGTTTACCAGCATTTTATGTAACGTATGATTTGTACACATAGATGCAGTTTAGAACTTGAGCTTGTTTGTATTCTAGGCCACTGTTCTTGGATATGTAGCTTATGGCAGATAGTAAGGGAAGGGGTGAGCTTGTCTCTTGTATTACTGTATATACTCTAGTATAAGTCTAGTTTTTAGCCCCCAAAATAAGGTCCAAAGGGGGGACTCGACTTATACTTGAGTCAACGACCCCAAGGGTCCCAAAATGAGGTGCCACAAATTCAAACATGTATTTTAAAAAAGCACTAACACAACCGTAAACATGCAAAAACATACCGACACAAATGTCTAAATTAATGAATTTTACTGTATTTTCATGTATTTTAATTATTGAAACTCACTAGCAGCAGCTGCTGCATTTTCCACACACACACACCGACTTATACTTGGGTCAATCTATTTTCCTAGTTTTAGAGGTCCAAATTAGGTACCTCGACTTATATTCGGGATGACTTATAGTTGAGTATATAGTATACGGTAATATTCATTCTGCTGTGGTAATACACAGGACGCTTTGCACTCACTTTTCCCACTTTAAACTATTTTCAGAGACCTAAGCCAGATGAGAGATACTATTCCTGTAGCATATGGGGACCAACCTGTGATGGCCTAGATCGCATAGTTGAACGCTGTGACATGCCAGAATTGCAGGTTGGGGATTGGATGTTGTTTGAAAACATGGGTGCCTACACTGTGGCAGCTGCTTCTACATTCAATGGATTCCAGAGGCCAACAATACACTATGTCATGTCAAGGCCAGCATGGTTAGTAATTCTTTCTCTGTCCTTTTCACTGCCAAGAAGGGGTGAGATGAACTCTTCACATTTGATATGTTTTGTATTTTTTTCCCTTGAGAAACGTCTTAAGTTAGAGCCCACAATTAGATAGCTGTGCTTAACAACACAGCATATGAGCTCTCTTTTTGGCAACCTCAGTTTGCACAAACAAGCTGGGATCTGTTGTTGCCATGTGTGCCCATTCACAGTAACTGGCTCAAGGGGACAGTTCTACTACTTCTACTACTTCCGGAAAGAGATCTGGTTTCTCCCTGGGACTTTGTGTCACAGATGCATTAGTAGTAGCAGCAGTAGTTCCGTCTCCTGTTGTGCTGCACCCATATCCGCCACTACAGCATATTGGGCAACATGGCTGCTCATTGCTTCTCTAGCAATAAAGTTTTACAGTGCCAGGGTGCTAACCCAACCCCAACCCTCCTCTCCCATTAAAGTACAGAAACATGCGAAGCACAGGATTTGTTTTTTGAGATATTTGGCATAACTTAAAAAGTATCTCCATGTGTGAACAATGCCTGACAAGGTCTGGATTTTACAAAATAAAGTTTGCAGTGGCTGGAAGTATATTGATGTTTTTCCCTATGGCTAGGAAGAGAGTAGTACTGCGGTGGCTCAAGTGCTTAAGACGCGGAACTTTTGGACTGGAAGTTCAGAGTTCGATTCCTGGGTACTGCATGACGGAGTGAGCTCCTGTCTCTGTCCCAGCTCCTGCCAACCTAGCAGTTCGAAATCAAGAATTTGCAAGTAGATAAATAGGGACCACTTTGGTGGGAAGGTAAATAGCGTTCCTTGCACTCCGGTGCTGAGGCATGCCTGCCACATGTCCACGGAAACGTCTGCAGACACAGCGTTGGCCCTTTGGTTATAAACAGATGAGCACTGAACCCTAGAGTCGGATTCGACTGGCTTTCGAGAAAGGGCGACCTTTACCTAGGAAGGGAGAACAATTTATGCAGATTTGTGCTTGCTTCTTCAGTGCAGAATCTGAAAAGAGACATGCTTTGGAGTGTTCTCAGCCATGTTCTGTACTCTGTTCTGTTTATGAAACTGGTATCTCACTCAAGACTTCCACTTTAACTCTTATTTTTCTCCTTTATTAGGCAGTTGATGGAACAGATAAAGGAGCAAGGCTTTCAAGCAGAAGTTGAAGAGCAAGATGTCACTTTGCCACTTTCTTGTGCCTGGGAAAGTGGGATTGAACACTATCCACCGGCTTGTGCTTCAGCTAGCATTAATGTATAGATATTTAGTTAGGTAACATGCAAATGTAGGAATGGATTTTTTTAGGGCTTTGGGGACCATTAACTTAATTGTTGCTAGAATTTTTAAACATTCTGAGAAACTAGGGTGTGCGTAAATGTAACAGATTAGACAGTTAGACAGGGAGGTCACATTTTATCTGTGTTCCTATGGAAACTATTTGAGTATTGTTTTATATGGATTTTTATTCACTTTTCAAGTACGCTACTAAAAGTGATCCATGACTGTCAAGCAAGCATTTGTAGCTTGTGTATTTTGGCAGAATGGCCTGGATGTATTATTGTGACCTGATTGTTTTGCAATAAAGTATATTGAAATACATGGATAGTTGGTTTTCTTTGGTTCTAATAGCTGGTTTTCTAAGGTTTCATAGGTTAATTTGGTTAATTATCTCAGTTCTTATTTTTTTCAGCTATTCCCCTAGGGCAGTGTTTCCCAAATGCTGGTGTTTGGACTCCAATTCCCAGAAGCTCAAGTCAATTCCCCAAAGCACTGATCAGTCAATATACTGGCTTAGGCTTCTGGGAACTGAAGTCCAAACACCAGCATTTGGGAAACACTGCCCTAGGGCAGTGGTGGCCAACCATGACACTCCAGGTGTTCTTGGACTCCAGTTCCCAGAAGCCCTGATCAGCAGGAGTGCTGACTTGGGCTTCTGATAATTGAAGTCCAAGAACATCTGGAATGCCAAGATTCACCATCACTGCCTGAGGGTGGTGTTTGTTGAATAAGAGCTTAATGATTGGGATATAGAGTTTATATTGAGTTTAACTGGGCTGGCTAGGGCCTTTTCTTCTCTTGTTTGGAGTGTGTATGTGAAATAGTTCACTTCAGTGTCATGGAGACCAAAATTCCTTTGCTCACTGGTATGGGAAGACATTGTGAAGGGTGGAAGACTGACTGCTACAAGAGAAGATGTGAAAAGATCTCTTAACACCTGTCACACATTCCAGTCTCCACCCTACCCTCCAGATGCATGGTAGGCTCTCTGGTCGGTCTTCAGTCTGTCCATGATGCTCTTGAATGCTAGATTGGCTGGTAATAAGGGTCTTGATCTTGGATGCTAAGGCCAATCTGGCCTGTATCACTGAGACCAGAGCGGTTGTGGAAGCAGGTGTTGCCTTGTCCCTCGTGTGCCCACCAGGCTTCTCTGACAACTACATTGAAATCATGGGTTCTTTGTTGCAGTTTCACAGTGGCTCAAAACATTGATTCAAGCCATGAATCTTTACAGATCCACATTTTATATAGGATCTTGAATTCCCCATGAGCTGACAGACCCCCTCTGCACCCACAGAATACAACAGGAGTCACGGGACTTTGGGTACTTCACTTTGCAGTGATGCAAGATCATGGACTCAAGCCATAGATCCTCATGGATCTACAGGATTTTTGCATTGGAACCACCTCAAATCACTCTCAAGTCTCCCCACCCCGTACACCCACAGGCTACAATGCAGTTCATGAATTTAAAGATGGTTTTGTTCAGTTGCACAGTCGATTCCGACCCTTTGTGACTCCATGGACCACTGTCCACCAGGCACTTCTGTCCTCAAGATCTTCATGGAACCCTATGATGATTATATGGAATTCTCCCCAAGCCAGCACCAAATTACAAATCACATTTGTGTCCACATACTACAACACAGAAATAGTTCCTTTGGCACATATCTTTGCAATAGAAAAATAAAATGGATCCATGCCTTTTTATAAGGGATCTTCCCAAAACCACAGTCCAAGCATAGATGTCATCTGCATCCCGAAACTACACTACAGAAATAATGCATCATTCAATGCATAAATTTGCAATGGCACAAAAACATGGATCTGAAGTGTATATCCTCATGGATCCTCATACTCAAGGGATCAGTATCCACAGGTGTTCTCAACCTTTTAAAGCCGGGGCCAGGTCACGTTCCCTCAGACAGCTTCGGGGGCCAGATGGCAATTTTACCCTTCCTTCACCACAAGACACTTCCCCGTGTGGTGGAGGCAGTGGGGGGGGGGCACATGAAATGGTGCTCTGGGCTGCAGGGTTGAGAATCCCTGGTTTAAATTATCTGGGGGGGTCTAAAATATTGAATAAAAATCCTGAAATGTGTGTGTCTATGTTGTGTTACCAATGTATATTTTCCCAAAGTAAAATACTGTACTGTATAAGTATAATTGCTAGTGCTATTTTCCCCAAACCACAGTTCAATCATAGGCCCCATCTATATCTATAAACTACACCACATAAATCATGTATCATTCTGTGCATGACTTTGCAGTGGTGCAAAATCATGGACTCAAGGGTAGATCCTTATGGATACATATGACTTTACCAAAGACTTAGAGCAGGGGTTCCCAACCTTTTCATGCTGCGGACCAGGCCACACCACCCAGAGGCGTGGGTGTGTTTATGCATGTATGAGAGCTTCTTATGGCTGTCGTAAATGCATCCGCTTCTGCTTCCGGTAGCGGCGAGGGTGGCGGTGGGCCACATGAAATGGTATCATGGGCTGGGTCTGGCCCGCAGACCATAGGTTGGCCACCCCCGACCTAGAGCTTTGACGTGGACCCCCTAGGAGTCTCCTTAGCCTTAGAATTGATACCACAAAGATCAGGAATAAGTCATAACTCACATTTTTGGACCATATATTCTTCAAATACTGTATAGTCAACATTATTTGCATGCTGATGGTTCTGACTTATGGAGATCGTTTCCATGGTTTATTAGATATGCAGTGTTCAGAAGTGAATTACTGGGTTTAAGGAAGATTCGAATTAAAATCATACGAAATCATGAAGATCTGTGGCTTGGATCCGTATTTTTTGTGCCACTGCAAGGCCATGCACCGTGGGATCCTTGAATTCTCTGGTGTAGTTTGTGGGCAGACATTGGCGAGGATCCCACACAAAAATATTATAGAATTATGAGGATCTGTTTCTGATTTCATGGATCCATCTTTTCCCCAGTGCCTAAAATAACAACATTCTTAAGGACCCCCCCCCCCCCTGCGTTTCCTGGGTACGGAGAAGAAAAGATTATGCACATTTGGTGTACTATACGGTATTAAGAAAGCCTTTTTTTAATTATTGGAAATAACACTGGAGGCCACTACATAAAGATACTGGTCCTACAACAGGGCAGATGAATGATTTCGGACTCCAGTTTCTATAGTCTTGAAAGGGGGGGGGGTTGCCTTTGATCTGGGACTGACAACAGGCCAGGCATATATTTCAGAAATGTTTGTCATTGTCATCACAAGTTTTAGCTGCTGGGTCTTCAATTTCTTTTATATCGATTCTATTATAGTAAGGTCCAATAAATACACTCACATGGCTGGAGATGTCACGATGAGAGTCTAAGGGCAAACATTGGAAGCACTACCTTACTATTCAGAATGTAGCCTTGCAGACAGGAAGATATTTGATTTCTTTGGATTCAGAACAGAAAACTTGCCCAGAGTTTCTCTGCATGGTCGCTAGATGACAGCAAAGCCTCAAGATGCACTATTCTTGGGCTGCTCTTTACTTAGGAATGAGCCCTGGTGCGTCTGATGTTCCGAACCACAATGGTTGTTTCTTGGTAAGCAACCCCATCAGTGATGAGAGACGAGAAGCAAATAGTTCAACACTGTAGCTAAAGAAGTGACATTTCCTGTTTTGTTCTTCCTCTTCTGAGGCTCTTTCTGGATAGACAGCTAATACATTGTCTGGGGCTGGTAGGGATGAGGTTTAATGTATGGGAGGGATAATAAAATAATCTTCTTGCTTATTATAAACTCAAGAAAACAATAATCCCAAAGATAGAGAAATGAACTGTGGGCAGCCATTTTGGGGACTAGAGGCATTCGGCAAATATACAGAAGACTCAGGATTTTGCATTGCTGAAGTTACATGTGTTGAATCTAATCAAAGCCTATGTTTGGAAACTAGCCACAAACCATGTTTAATCTTCCCAAAGTGGGTCAGAAACTTAACCAACAAGTATTGGTATCTGTTATGGATTCCATATTTCGGGGCAGAACCTGAACACAGTTTAAACATGGACTTCCCAGTCTGTATTTATATATAGCTTGATACCCAACAAAACACTGTAGTAATAATAATGATTTCATGACAGAGATTACTCTGGGTTGAAAGGATTTTTGCTGGAGAAATTCTGCTCAGGGGACACCCGAATGAGGCTCCTTTCATGTCCCCAAGTGCAGCCCTCGGGTATCGAAACCAGACCTTCCAGTCTCCAAGCTCAGCGTCTTAACCACTAATTAACACAAGTAAGTAAAAATGTAGCAAGGTTGGCAAATGTGTTTAGGAAGTGGATTCTTTGTTTTTTGTGAAATAGGTTTACCCAAGAGACACACTGCGGTGAATCAGGTCACCAGCCCAGTTTAATTCCCAAACTAGGAATTGCACAGAACAAAAGAGGATAAAATTGTATCGTCTCATTCTAGGTGGCATGCAAAGCTGTGATTTATGCCAGTTTGAGGGCTTGCACTCTTGTGAAACAATGCCAGATTATCTAAATCCCCAGATAATCTGTAGAATGAATGTGAAGTCCACAGTAGGATTTCCAGATACACAGCTGAGTCCTGATATTAAGCAGAATACCTTTTAGAGCTGGGCAGGATTGCTGGCATTTGCTAAAGCTCACTACAAGCTGATGATGGAGATTTGAGGCCTTATTCTGAGGTCAGTTCATCAAAGGGGATGCAATAAATGACAGCATAAAATAAATGCATGTGTAGTGAAGACTAGGCATTAGTTTGATGTGCGTATCTCATTGGATGCGATTCATCTACTGTTTGCTTACCACCTATCTATAGGTTGTTCTATCCATTAATGAAAGTCTCTCTGTGTGTGTGTGTGTGTGTGTGTGTGTGTGTGTGTTGAGTGCCTAAACTGGCTCTGAACAAATATAAAACTCTGAGCCAGCTTTAATCAGCCCATTCACTGGTGAAATACAATCAATCCTAGAGTTAAAAACAGTCATTATTAAACTGGGTGCAATGACCCTATGCTACCTTATAGCAAGGAATTATATTCTGGACAGGCCAAGTGGAACAAGAGTATGTAAATGTACATGTTTTTACCAAATAGTATAGCAGGTGCCTTTATTAGGAAGGATGGTAGCTCGCCTTATCTTGGAATGAATATGTCTAACAGTGGTCTTTCTCAACACTATGGGAAAGAGATACAGTACCTTGCTAGATGATTTTGGCCAAGCACAGCTTTGCAAATATCAAAATATTGATTTCCAAAGCTGTACTGGATTAATGCTTCATGATTTCAATCCCATGAGCCACCTTCCAACAGAAGACTGAATGTACTATATACCAAGTCAAAATGGCCATCAAACATGCTTTGGATTTGAATAACTCAGAAACACAATCTAAATGATACATTATGCATTGCACATTTTATAGGCGAATAATGAATATTTTAAAGTCCATCTTTTCTAGACACATAGGAATGAATTAAAGGACATGAGGCTGCTATACTGAATCATTCATGGAGTCTCTGCATATGTGACCTATAATCTTACTTTCTCATCTTGTCAATACCAGCTGTATCTCTGCAATAGAAGCAGCTGTGTCGAAAAGAATGTGCAAAGCACTTAAAAGCACATGACCTCCTCTGCTCTTGAATCTGGCTGCTCTAATCAACAATCTGAGGAAATGGACTTGATTAACAAGCTCACATTTAAATATAGCAGTTAATCTAAGGTGCCGCAGCATTTTTGTCTTTTTTATTTTCTTCTGCTTTATTTTTCTTCTACTTTAGTTTTGTTTTGATTCTTGTCATATGTATTCTTCTATTTTTATGGAATTGGAAAAAATATGTGCCTATCTCTTAGAGCTATAGCTGCAAGATCATAAATCTTCAGTTCTTGAAACATGGCATGTATACTAGAATACATATACTTGTGGGGTTTTTTTAATGCAGGTCAACTCCTGTATCCATGAGTCCTGTTTCCATGGTTTCACTTTTCTGTGGGTACAAAAATATTCAAGAAAAGAAATCCCTGAAGTACTGTATATCATGTATACAGTACATTATATTATTGTGGCACATTACAAGATTGGCCACTAGAGACCACTGTCTACAATGCAATGTTTAGAAGGAATGGAGGCAGCCATTTTGATAGCACATGTGTGGAATGGAATAGGCATTTGCATACACCCCACTTTTATGACTCAGGTATGTCTATTTAAATAAGGGGTTCATTATTTTCTGCATTGCAGTTTCCTGTGGAAGACCTTGGAACATATTCCCCCATGGATACATTGGGAGATCCGTACAACAAAAAATATTTATTTATTTATTTATTTAAATTTGTTTATCACCCTCCTCCCCGAAGGGACCCAGGGTGATTTACAACACGTCAGCATATCGAAAACAATTTAAAACCAGTTCAAAAATTAAAAGTTTTAAAAGAAGCTTAAAAACTTAACATTAAAAACTAGGCGTTGTAGCAAGGAGGCACTGGGTGTCAAACCATCCAGCCGGCTGGGCAAATTGATCCATCCATTCCCCAGACCTGACCTGCCAGCCAGGTTTTCACTCCTTTCCTGAAGGACAGCAGCTCCATCTACAGGCATAGTTCTATTGGGAGGAGGTTCCATAGGGCCAGAGAAGGCTCTCCTTCTAGTGCCAGAGAGGTGCACCTGTCTGGCTGATGGCACAACCAGAGAGCCTCTCTGGTCCGCTCTGGTGGGATGGACAGATGTCCTTGGGACTATGCGGTCTCTTAAGTATCCTGGTCCACTACCATGTAGGGTTTTAAAGGTAATAACCAGCACCTTGAATTGCACTTGGAGGCAAGCTGGAAGCCAGTGCAGCTCCCTCAGCAGCGATGAGGCACGGGCATAATGCCCGCATCCCAACACTACTCGTGCAGCTGCATTCTGGACCAGCTGTAGCCTCCCAATGGTCACCAAGGGCTGTCCCATGTAGAGCACATTACAATAATCAAGTCTGGAGGTGACTGAGGCATGTGTGACCATGAGCAAGGAGTCCTGGTCTAGGAACGGCTGTAATTACACAAAGCTGTGCAAAGGCCCTCCTGGCCACGACTACCACCTACTCTTTGAGCAGTCGTTGTGAGTCCAGGATGACCCCCAGATTACGTACCGGGTCTGTTTGGGGCAGAGCTGCCCCATCCAGAACCAAAGATGGAAGTTCCCGTGATAACACATGACCCCCAACCCACAGCCACTCAGTCTTGCCAGGATTCAGCTGAAACCTGTTGTCCCCTATCCACACCCTGACAGCCTCCAGGCACCTGGAAAATAATGTCACATGTCTGTGTATTATAAGCTTGGAAGACAATTTCAGGCACTAGGTGGTAGTCATTAACCAACACATAGCCTTGCATAGCTTGAAGGCAAGGGAGAGCAGTAGGCAGAATGGAATTATAGGTCTGCTGTTTTGTGGAGGCTTTTCCTCTCCTGGGCATGCTGTGGGCATAGACTTCTGTTGGCAAGCTGTAGGAAGTGCATTTGGGGCCATGGTTTCCAATGTGGGACACATGCCCCACAGGGGGGCAATTAGATTTTTAAGGAGGGCAATTCGAGAATGAGTTATTAATAGTGAATGGCCTTTTAGGCTTCCTCCACATGAATAGTTCACTTTTTGAATAGTAATAATTATATGTCAAGGTGGGCATCAGGATGGCCATGGAAATGTCTGCAGATGCAGACAGTGCTGGCTCTTTGGCTATCAACAGAGATGATGACCACCCCTTAGAATCAGACATGGTTGGCTTTAGAGCAAGGGCAACCTTTACCTTTTTACCTTTATTGTTGTTCCTAAACATAACATATCGTCTGGACTATGTATTGTACAGCAAGCTTACCGTTTTCTCTAGTGCTGTAATTTGGCTTACTTAATGATGGCTGAATATATGACTTGATTTAACACAAAACACTGCTGCACCTGAGGCAGAAAGAATATTCTGTCTGTAGTACTGTACAGTAATGCCTCATATAACATTAGTATCGAATAACACGAAAATCGCATAACATTAAGGAATCTGGGGGGAAGAATTGCATCGGATAACATTAAGATCCTATGGGATGCTTCAGATAACAACTGCTAAAGCCTGTGTGGTTACAATGTATCTCTATGGATCCCATAGGATTTTAACATGCATCAGATAACACTAAAAATCGTATAACACCAAGACTTGTGGAACCAAGTTTTAGTGTTATCTGAGGTTTTACTGTATTTGTTTTAGGATGCTTCATTTATACACGCAAACCACCACAAGGCTGTGTTCATCAAATGATGGGCATACCTAATTAAACCAAGTGGGGTTTTGTGACCCTCTTTAAAGTGAATGGAGGAAGCCAGGTGGCAGGCAGGAGAGCGGAGAAGGGGACAGACCAGAGAGGCAACCAGTCATTTATTTTATCACTGCCTCAGGCTACCCCGCCATCCTGTCCATGCACTTCATAAGTCAGCTGAGGAGCAAACAACCACACCCTCTCTCTATGACACTAATGAAGATGGAAGTAATGCAATGGGCCTCTGTGGCAAGGGCTGGACTTCATGATCCACAGGATCCCTTCTAGCTCTGCAGTTCTAAGAGTCTAAATTTACTTTGACTGACCTCTATTTTTGGAAATGAAAATAAATGATTTTTAAAAAATCTAGGTATGTTATTGGATCAGTCAAGAATTGGGCTCCTTCCATTGTCAGTATAGATAAAGGTCACCCTTGCTCGAAAGCCAATCATATCCGACTCTGGGATTCAGTGCTCATCTCTGTCTTATAGCCAAAGAGTCAGGACTCTCTGCTTCTGCAGACATTTCCGTGCTCATGTGGCAGGCATGACTAGACATCGGAGCACATGGAATGCTGTTTACTTTCCCACCAAAGTGGTCCTTATTTATCTACTTGCAATTTCTTGCTTTTGAACTGCTAGGTTGGCAGGAGCTGGGACAGAGACGGGAGCTCATTCCGTCCTGCAGTACTTGGGAATCGAACTGCTGACCTTCCACCTCCCAGTCAGCATCTCAGCCACTTGAGCCACATGTTTGGTTGATGTTGTGCTTCACATGTTTGGTTGATGTGGGGCCAAGATTCTTCGACACTTTCAGTGTGGCAGCCTACTATTGATGATTTAAGATTTCCCTCTATTGTCTGAAGGGCATTGCCTGTTTACAATAATTATTGCATTAAGGATTTGTTTAGTTTTTTTATTTGACAGATGATCATGATGTGAAATGGCTTTCATTCACTTCCCTTGCCTTTCAGTAGACACAGCTTGTCAAACTATGAGGGACAAAGATAAGTAACTGGATCAATTTGAACATCATAGCTTTAGCTGGAAGGGGTTCATGTGCCCATCATTGATTTGAGGCAAAGTACCTTAGTGAGTCAGGGACTGCAGTGGCTCAAGTGGCTGAGACACTGACTGGAAGGTGGCAGGTCAGCAGTTTGATACCCTAATACTGCAGGATGGAGTGGACTCCCGTCTCTGTCCCAGCTCCTGCCAACCTAGCAGTTCGAAAGCAAGAAATTGCAAGTGGATAAATAAGGACCATTTTGGTGGGAAGGTAAACAGCATTCTGCGCACTCTGGTGTCTAGTAATGTCTGCCACATGACCACGGAAACAGCTGCAAATGCAGACAGCACTGGCTTTTCAGCTATGAAACAGAGATGAGCACTGAACCCTAGAGTGAGATATGACTGGCTTTTGAGCAAGGGTGAACTTTACCTTACTTTACCTCAGTGAGTCAGAGTGCCAGGTTGCAACAGCTAGGAAGGAGTACTTTAATTCCCTGCTATGTCTCGTAGATGAGCCCACCTTGGACAAGCTACCCTGTCCCAGAAGTATCCGGGAAATGAGAAAGATAAACCATTTTTGAGCACTAGCAAACCCCAGAAAGAGTTGCCATAATTCACAATTGATTTAACAAAGCAGAATTATTAGTACCATAGTCAGAATGGAAGATAAAAGCTTTATAGAGCAAAGAAGGATAAAATGGAGCAAATGGCAAACAGGACAACACAGTTTAAAAGCTCCTTGTCTGGAAGGGCACTTGTTAAAGACCATTTTGTTCTCTACTCACCTGCCACCAAAGTTACAGAAAGTGTCGTAGGATAATGTGTGTGAAAAGGGTACAGAGAGGCTGGAGACATCCATCATCACACAAGCAAGCACTCAGTGCTACCCTTTCCATGTAGCATTTCCATGGAAACTTATAACACGTTGGGTGGATGACAAGCATTTTCTAGATAATAGGTTTTCAAACTGGAAGACATGAAGACATTTTGGGAGAGGAGACGGAAGCAGTATTTTTATTGCCTTGAACAAATCTCTGTGATATGCAGTGTTACTAAAACTTAGCATTTCTCAAGCACAAGCAGTTTGTACTTATTTCTAATTTTAAGACATTTTATTTAGTTTTTTTAAAAAACTGATGACTCTTTTTTAAAAAAAAGTCAAGAAGGTTTTGGATGATGGCAAAGGAGAATTAGAGAGGTGTGGGGGGTTTGGTGCCAATATTTTGGAGCCTACATACCTTATAATCTGGCTTCAGGTCCCATCCTAGGACTATGGGAGATGCACTTAAAGAGCTTGAGAGAGGTAGAATGTCCATGGCTGCTCTCTACTATTTCTTAATGCTTATTGATTAGATCAGCTAGGGTTGCCCTGTGGATTTGGACAAATCCTGAGTGAAATCCACTTGGACAGATTTAGCAGACATGAAAATCAAAATGGTGCCTTACCTCCCAAGTGTCTCGATTCTCTGATCCAGAGAGAGCTTTATGGAATGAACAGACACTCTTTGAGGGGACACAAAAGCAAAACCAAATTAGAAGATGGAGGAAGGAGCTCACTGGGCAAGGAACATCATTAAAGGGGGATATGGCTGTGGAACACAAACTCCCCTATGTCACGTGGAGGACCCTGGATAGGGTGAGGGCCAGAGTGCCTAAATGTAAGAACAACATGCTCAAAGGGGGGGGGGGAGAGACAACAACATGATGTAGATACAGAATTTGGCTCATCGGCTTGTCTGCCGATTACTACTGAAAACACGTTCTGATGAGGATTTAAGTTTGGCCAATAACAAAGCCAAGAAGGTGGTTTCAGTTTGTCAGTTTAAAGTTTGACCTAGACACACAAAAAGAAGTCTTCTCAAGTAGACCAATGCTGAACCTCTTTGAAGCTGATTAGCAATTTCAGTTTGGAGAGACACTGACAATATAATCTCCAAAAATAGGCAATTCCAACCCACCAGGGCTATAGTCAGGATTCTAGATGTGGGTGAGCGAATATTTTTCCAGGATGGGCAACAAAGCCTCTTTTCAATGCATTCCTATGGGAAACTACGCCTTGCCAGGGTGGGCAAGCTGCTAACTCAGGGTGGTCCAAGCCCACCCTGGCCACCCCCTGGCTATGGCCCTGCCACCCACCCCAGGTCACCATATAAAGAAAACGTCAGGGTTAGGATGAGTGAGAAAGTGAGGGTTGTAGCTTTCTGAATGGCAACCCTAGATTCTAATGGTAAGACAGTTTTATATATAATGTAATTTCATGAAGTGGAACCTGAGAAAGTATAACATTGGGTACTTCCTTGGATGATGGTGGCTGTATCCTACATCTATATCAGTGGTTCCCAATGTGGGGCCCACACCCCACAGGGGAACTTCAATTCCCAGAAGCCTAAGTCAGTACATTGGCTGATCAGTGCTTTGGGGAACTGAAGTCCAAAACCAAAGATTAAGAAACACTAGTCTATATGTTCCTCCTCTGTTCTAGTGTGTTTTCTCTAACTTTGGTGCCAATTAAGCAGAAATCAAAATAGTCTTAGGGACCCACTTTATCCCATTCCATCCTGCTTCGTTCTGAAAAGCTTGGTATTTACCAGTGTCAAACTTTGAAAATGATTTAACAATAGCAAGTACATGTATATACCACTCCATAGCATTTAATACACTCTCTGGGCGGTTCACAAGTTAATTAGTATTTTGCCCCCAACATGATGGGTCCTCATTTTACCAACCTTGGAAGGGTGGAAGTCTGAGTCAACTTTGATACCCATTAGGAATGAACTCACAACATATTGGCTGCAGTACAGTAGTTTAACCACTGTATCACAAAGACTCTTAGCCTTTTTATGTGCATTGGTTTAATAGTTAAAAGGTTAAGAGAGGAGTGAGGGTGAGTCCAGTTTAAAATTCAGCTTGTGTTTCTCCTACCTAGCTCAATGTCTAAACCAAAAGTCACAAATTTGTAAATATGTGGCAGCTGAATGTTTTGAATGGAAATGACTGTATTTTATCCAATAGCCCCATCTACTGATATTAGTTTAAATTCTAAGCAACCGAAGTTCTCTGAAAGTGCTTTTAACAGGTTCAGAAATTAACCAGATGTGACCCTCTCCAGAGTAGTTAATGATAGTCAAAATAATCTGTCAGAGTTTCTGATCCCTGAACCTGAATTCAGCTGGTTCTATCAAGTCTATAGGATTCTGTATAAAACACAATCTTTGCTAATACATGTAACTCCTAAAATGACATTCAAGGCTATTGAGTAAATATTTTTGTATGATAAAGGCTACTCAGAGGTATAAACAGAGGTCAGAAATAAACAATAGTGCAATAGAGAAGGGTACAATGCATGGTGCCAAATCATCTGTAAAGGAGGTAGCTCTTCTGAGGGAGTGAGAGATTATTATTATTATTATTATTATTATTATTATTATTATTATTATTATTATTATTATTATTATTATTATTATTATTATTATTATTATTATACTGCCCTACTCGGTTGGACTCAGGGCGGTTCACAAGCACAGATAAAACACCAAGTTCATAGACACAATATGTAAATATCAAAAACAATCAGTATCAATACCACAAAACATCTCAACATCATTACAGCTTTGAAAATTCAATAGGCATCAATTTCAAGCAACAATAAAAAATAACAAAACTCATCAAGTTTACACAAGGCTTTAAAAAGAAAACCTAAGCAAAAAACTACTAAATCCCACAACAACTGACAAGCCTCTCTGCCTGGCTGCAGGTGTTCTTGGTGGCATGAAAAGTCCTGCCCCTGGTGACAGGTGGGAAGAGTCCCGGGGCTGGACGCTGAGGCAGCCTCTCTGCCTGGCCGCAGGTGTTCTTGGAAGAGATAACTTTTTTGCTATGTGGTTACTGAAAAATAACTTCAATTTTGTAACCTCACTTTACTTTTGTCCCCTGACACCCGGTGTTGGGGGGGGGGGGAGGAGAGGAAACGACTTTACTTTTGAAATATGATGCAGTAAGCCACATATTATTAGACCATTGTAATCCACATTTGAATTTTTCCAGGTGTGCTTTCATAACTTTGTATTTTTGCTCCTAAATGTTTCATTTAGTTACAATTGCACAGTTCATCTCTGATATATAGGGTTTGTTTTTGTTTTTTAAATAAGCTTTTAGGAGTTTGGAACATACTTTTATGGTACCCACACATATTGTTTACATATTTGCTTCTGTTTGTTGAATACATTTTGGACAAAGAAGGAACCTTCTGAATCTTTAATCTGTTATAGTACAGCATAAAAATGAAAGGATTTTTAGAGAAAAGACTTCTGTGGAACTCAACAGGTACAGAACATTTGCTACAGATCACATTGCAATCATCTTATTAAAAAATATTGGACACTGTGCATGAACACAGGCTTCTAAGTTTCCACCAGTGGTCTACAACATCTTTAGGGCCATTAAGGATAAAGTTTTGGGTGGCTCAAGTGGTTAAGATGCTGACTGGAAGACAGCAGGTTAGCAGTTCGAGACCCGAGTAGTGAAAGACGGAGTGAGCTCCTGTCTATGTCCCATCCTGCCAACCTAGCAGTTCGAAAGCAAGAAACTGCAAGTGGATAAATAGATACTACTTTGGCGGGAAGGTAAACAGCATTCTGTACATTCTGGTGTCTAGACATGCCTGGTGCATGTCCACAGAAACGTCTCCAGATGCAGACAGTGCTGGCTCTTTGGCTGTAAACAGAGATGAGCACTGAACCCTAGAGTTGGATACTATTGGCTTTTGAGCAAGGGTGATCTTTACTTTTACCTTTACTTTGGCATCAACACCTACAGGCTGATGATTAAAGTACCCCCACCTGACTGCTGGAGTTAGGTAAACAAAAGAAATCAAAACCCAACCCAACAACAAAACATTGAT
Source organism: Furcifer pardalis (assembly GCA_030440675.1). Lineage (NCBI taxonomy): Eukaryota > Metazoa > Chordata > Lepidosauria > Squamata > Chamaeleonidae > Furcifer > Furcifer pardalis. The sequence continues at coordinate 41,959,387 of CP126890.1, read as the reverse complement.
CTTACAAGCAAGGAAGGCAGTTGGATTAATACGTGGCACTCTGGACTTAGATAGCTTCGGGCAGAGGACGTCATCAGGGAACAATTTGCAATAAAGAAAAAGAAGGCAGACTGCCTGAGAGAATCTGATCTCCTTCTTCCTTGTTCTTCTTCATCGATTTTAAAAGGGAGGGGGAACACAAGGGGGGGGGGGGCTTCACCTCTTCTGCTTCTCTCAATTCCTTCCATCTCTGTTTTTTTTCTTGCTTGGGGAAATAGCATAGTATTAATCTTCCCCCTCTCTTCCAAAAACACTTTGAAGCAAAGCACTAGAATCCTTTTTTTAAAAAATTATGTGGAAATCCTTACACACTACACCACCCACCCCTCTCACGGCTAGAGTGCAAATGGAATAAAACTGTGCTCCAGAACAAACAGATATATAAATGTAAAATTTAGAATAAAAATAACCAAGGGTTTGGATAGGCAGAATAAAAATCAAGGAAGCAGCAGTACTTAGCAAAATAAGTAAAATGTCATCTGGATATCAGCATAATTTCTGTACACAGAAAGAGCCTCCTTGAAGACTGTGGTAACGGCAACCTTGCTGTGCCAGCTAATCTTTCTCATACTAGTTTCAGGCAAGAGGAACTACGGAATGAATTCACCAAAAGGTGGCTTCATTCTGGCAGTTTAAAGTCTGACCTAGACATGAAAGAAGTAGCAGCAGCATAATTTCTGGTGAGATCCATGCCTGAAATTTTATTTTGAAAATTAGGAGGTTTCCTTATTGGAAACATGTTTATGATGTTCGCATTAACCCATCCCTCCCCACAAAAAAATGAGGAAGAGGCACATTCGAATATTATCTATTTTATAAAAAGGTGGAGATAAAGAGGAAAAAATAAAAATATCCATTATTTTGCTATTTTGAATGTTTATATTATGCTACCCCTATGTTATTTTTACAGACTGTAGTGATGCAAATGTAGACTTTTTTTGCTAATCAAGATGCACCCTTAGTGAAAATTAGGATAAGAGAAAAGGATTTGGGGGTTGTTTCCTCCTTGACTAGGCATGTAGCCTTTGCTGGGTAAGATCCTACAGTCTCTCAATATTAGGTTTACTGATTTGGTGTGCTCTTAGGGTGTGCATTAGCTTGAGTCAGATCTAGACTCTTCACATGGCATTGCGCTCAAGGGGTTTGTTTTCTCTAGTGCTCTGAGCCCCTAAGACAAAGACAGATTCAATTTTCTTGAGAAGAGTGGGTGGGATCAGTGCTTTGGAGAGCTACAGACATTCAAATACTGTGTCTCTACTCAGTCGGTGATCTTATGGTACAGAGATGGTGCTTTATGCATCTGTGCCTTCCTTTTATATTATTATTCCTTAATCTTTATTCCTGAACCAATCCTCCTTATGCCATCTTCATTTTCAATCTCAAGCCATCCCACTATTCATTTTTTTAGTTTTTTAAATCACTGTCTGGAGGTTTTTTTAAAAAATTGTGCTGGCATAAATCTTTTAGAATTCCTTCTCCATATTCCTCTTTTGTTCTGCTTTATTTTGAATGAAGTCCTGTGTTAAGTTTTATTAGAACTGCAAAGGTATCTCAGCAACTCACTTTTAATAATAACATTCCTCAATGATGATGATAACTTCATCACTACAACAGTTTTAATTAACTTCATCGTTTGATTAACAACATTTTGAAATTTACACATGCAAGGAAGCAAGCAGGCAGGCAGGCCTTCCAACTTTGTTCACTTAACATGTGAACTGGAGGTCTCTTCTCAAGTTCTGTTTCTTCTGTGTTTCTTATATACTATATACAAAGAAGGAGAACCTGAGATAAGGCTTCCAGTTCACATGTCAAGTGTACAGAGTTGGAGAGTAAGTAGTTAAAGTTAAAAGGTAAAGGTTTCCCTTGCTCGAATGCCAGTTGTATCTGACTCTAGATTTCAGTGCTCATTTCTGTTTCAAAGCCGAAGAGCCAGCGGTCTGCTTCTGCAGATGTTTCCATGGTCATGTGGCCCCATGGTCATGTGGCAGTCATGACTAGACACCGGAGCACATGGAACAGTTACCTTTCCACCGAAGTGGTCTCTATTTATCTACTTGCAATTTCTTGCTTTTGAACTGCTAGGTTGGCAGGAGCTGGGACAAAGACGGGAACTCATTCCATCCTGCAGTTAAAATCCTATGGGATGCATCGGATAACATTAAAGCTCCATAGAGATACATCGTAATTGCACAGGCTTTAGCGGTTGTTATCCGATCCATCCCATAGAATCTTAACGTTATTTGATGCAATTCTCCTCCCCAGATTACTTAACGTTATGCGATTTTAGTGTTATCCGAGGTAAACGTTATCTGAGGTATTACTGTGCTTGGAATTGAACTGCTGGTTTCCCACCTTTCAGTCAGTGTCTTAGCCACTTGAGCCATTGCAGTCCCAGTTAAAGTTACTTATTTGTAATAACTCATCCCCCCTCCCCCAGAAGTGTACTAATAATGTACTACATTGTCACAGAAACTTAACAAGGAACCACATCACACTTGTTGTCGATGTTAAGTACAACATTTCAATTACTTTTATAGTTACAGATGCGGCTTCACTAAATAGTGGCAAAGGAATGCCACGTGGCCTCATTTGCTGCCTTACGCTCTACAGTGGTTTTTGAGGTGACAAGGAATTGGGCAGGAAGAGAGAAGGCTACCTTAATTATGAGAAACAGCAAAGACCTTGTAAAAACAGCAGCTGTAATACTAACTACTTTGGGGAGCTTTGATAGTAGAACTGTACATGTCAATTTTCAAGCTGAACTGCTGGCATTTTGCAAACAGAAGACTGTCTAGAAAAATCGCATAATTGGTTTTATAGAACATGGGCAATTTGTGGCGGAGTGACGCTTCATGCACTTTAAAGTACGAGTTCTATCAATCTTTCCTCAGCAGCCGGGGTTGTGCAGGGCTTTTTGGTGTAACATTTTCAGCCAGGCAGAATAGTTTGCTCTTGAGCAAATGGAAAATGAAGTGCTTGCAGGTAAAGGTCACCCTTGCTAGAAAGCCAGTCGTATCTGACTTAGAGTTCAGTGCTCATGTTTCATAGCCAAAGAGCCAGCGCTAGCTGCTTCTGCAGACGTTTCCGTGGTCACGTGGCAGACATGACTAGACACCGGAGTGCACGAAACACTGTTTATCTTCCCACCGAAGTGGTCCCTATTTATCTACTTGCAATTTCTTCCTTTTGAACTGCTAGGTTGGCAGGAGCTGGGACAAAGACGGGAGCTCATTCCATCCTGCAGTACTTGGAATCGAACTGCTGACTTCCCGTCTTTCATTCAGCATCTTAGCCACTTGAGCCACTCTAAGCACACTGTCGTCACCCACAGATGCATCATCATGACTGCACCCCTGGGTACTGCTGTGTGTGAGCTTTGTCTAAATATAGTCCACTGTACTCCATGTATTTCTTACCTGCTTTTATATCAACCATATGCCTTTCCTAACAGATAGTGTTCTTTAAGGCCACTGTTGGTGCAGCCCCTTCCTCCAGCTGAGAAAAGATCCCCTCTTCTTATGCAGAGTATGGAGGAGTCTGCTCTGCATACTCAGTTCCTTACAACATCTGCCAGTTGTTTACGACTTCTGTTGACTGCATTTCTAAATAAATGCAAATACATGGCTATTTTGACTGCAGTGACTTTTGTTGAAATGACATCAGTGGCTGTATGTCTCTTTAAAACCATCATCATCATCATCAAGTGAAGGGTTTGAGAGTGACGAGGTACAGAAAGCCTTGAGAGTAACAGGGGAAACAGACTTAAAGGTAAAAATTAAGGGAGATGAACATGAGAGAATATGGAAACAAAGGATTATGGAAAAATATGCCAGTGAGTATTAAGGAGCATTGTTATAAAATAATATGGAGATTGTATAGGACTCCAGTACAGTTAAGCTATTATGATTCTGAATATGAAAAGGAGTGCTGGAAATGTTGGGAAGAGATAGGGACATACAGTTGTACCTCGCTTAAAGAGCATAATGCGTTCCACAGGATTGCTCTTTAAGCGAGTTTGCTCTTTAAGTGAAACACCATTGTAAGTGACCAATTGTGAGGGGGATTGCAAACCCTGATTTATTTGTTAAGTGAGTTTTTGGTTGGTTTTATTTGTTAAGCGAAGCGAACATTCAGAGAAAATTCTGCTCTTTAAGTGAGTTACTCTTTAAGTGAAGCTCTCTTTATGCAAGGTTTGACTGTACAATGGTACTTTGCTTAAAGAGCATAATGCGTTCCACAGGATTGCTCTTCAAGCACGTTTGCTCTTTAAACAAAACACCATTGTAAGTGACCAAATGTGACTTCTGGTGGGGGGGGGGATTGTGAACCCCAATTTATTTGTTAAGCAGTTTTGGTTGGTTTTGTTACGTGAAGCAACCATTCAGAGAAAATCCTGCTCTTTAAGCGAGTTACTCTCTAAGCGAGGCACTCTTTATGTGAGGTTTTACTGTACAGGGGCTCAGAGCACTAGAAAAAGACGACTTTGTGGTTTTTCTTTAATTTTTTGTTCATTGGACTAATGTGTAGGCTTTACAACCATTCAGAAGTAGAATTTATGTTGTGACTTTCAACTAAATTTTTTTACATTTGTCCAAAAAATGCATACAGTACTGATTTTTTAAATCAAAATTTATTTCAAGATGGTTTATCACTGCTTTGCATTATATTTATAACTTAACTTAATTTCTTGACGTTGTAGATGTTGCCTATGTGCATTTGCGTAATAGACCTTTTTGAGTTTTTTTTAAAATAGGGAATGCTAACATTTTGTTCTTGTATATACAGTTGGGTGGATAAAAGAACAACAAAAATGCATTGCTCATGTCCCTATAAATCCTAATTGGAATAAATGACGAGAGACTATAAAGCACTTTCTTCTGGGTTTTAAAGAACAAAAGTGAACAAAAGTCAGGCTTAGAAGGATATTAAGAATGTTGCTTTGAAAAATAAAATTAAATTCAATGCCAGTGTTGTAATCATAGGTGTAGATTTGGCAGGAGGAACCCTGCATGAATTCCACTCAAAACTGGAATTAAAGGAGAGTGATTTTTGTAGATTACTATTCTCCTTGTAGCCCCTAGCATTGTTTCATTCCCAAACCCGCTGGACCAGATTTTTCAGCAGGGGAGGGATGACAGAATAAATGAAGGTTGTTTTTGTCCTTACCCAGCCAATGGAAAAGTTCTGAGTGAAAAGCATTTCATCTAAGGCAGTGTTTTCCAACCTTTGGTTTTTGGACTTCAGTTCCCAGAAACCTAAGTCAATTCCCCATGCACTGATCAGCCAATTTACTGACTTAGGTTTCTAGGAATTGAAGCCCCCCTGTGGGGCATGGCCCCCATGCTGGGAACCACTGACCTAAGGGGTTTTGCTCCCATCCAACCCAATGCTAAAAACACCATTCCTCATTCAGTACACATTTGAAATCAAAATTTGAACCTGAAGAACAAAGTACATAAATGCCAAAGTTTCTGTAGCCAAGAACCTGACTCATGAGGAACAGTCCATGAAAGCCATTTGGGGGTTGTTCAAATACCATGTGACCATTTTACCAGGTGGGGGGAGAGAGAAGGGGGTTGACCAAAAGTCATGGAAAGTCACGGAGGAGGGGAGGTTCGGTGTGAAGTCACGTGACTCCAAAATTATCATTGGCTTTTCGCATCCAGCTAGCCATAGATCTATTTACAAACCAAGTGATTTAGGGTGGTGGTGGTCAAAGGTCATGGACAGACACAGAGGGGGGAGGGTGTGTGTCAAAAAGTGGCCTATTTTAGGTCACATAATATTTGAAAGAGCCCTTACTTGGAAACAAATTCAAACAGTTACAGGGGTGCTTACATGTTATAGCAAGTATGTTTGGGTATGCAGCTTCAGGATATTTTATTATTCATTTTGGGGCACACAGAAAGAGTCTCTTCAAAGATTGTGGTATTATTGAACCACAATCAGGTGTATCCTGGTTGCAGCAACCTTGTTGTGCCAGTTAATCTTTCTTACACTGGGTCAGATGAAAGGAACTGCAGAATGAATTCACCAAAAGGTGGCTTCATTTTGGCATTTTCACATCTGGTCCAGACACAGCAGAGCAGGGTGACTTGTTGGTATATCAGTCACTTCCATCCCCCCCTGCTGCACATTCTCTGTCTGGAGTGGTTCATGCTAGGTGTCTCTGTTATGTTGCCATATGTTCTTTTAATTGCAATAATAATTTTTGCACAAATTGTGTTAGATATGCAAAATTACAATACCACCTGTCCTGTCAATATGGACTTTAAAAATTAGAAGTACCATATCGATTTGTTTGCACGTCCTCATCGGCCACTCCTTCTACACTTTCTGTCTGCGTTGTTAGTTTGCACTAGAGATGTAAAATTTCCAGAACTTCTGAAGCCATGAAAAAACACCCTGCTTTTGTGTGTTTCCCCCCAGAATAAAAACAGAACTGTTTGGAAAAATTGGGGGGGGGGGGAGCAATATTAGCTCTTCTTTTTTACAGAATGAAAGTCACTCTGTTACTTTAGAAACATAAAATATGATTATGTACAATTTGATTTGGCATAAATTATCATAACTGGTATACAGTATTAAAAATACAGGGTATTCAAATAAATATTACAAATGGAAATTACTTTTTTAATTTTTTTATTTGTAATTGTAACAAATGGAGCAACAGTCTCCTGAATTGTGCAGATGGTGCTTCTTTGGTTTTGCTAGTTTATGTGGAGCAGGCAAAAAAACCAATTAAAAAAAAAAAACCAGGAAAAAACCCTGAACATCAGGAACAAAGAAAATTATTCACTTTCCCTCCCCACAGTATCAAATAGGCATAAAGCATCCATTCCATAAAAATTATTTTTGTCCCATACCCCCGGTTTTCACATCTCTAGTTTGCAAATAGATATTCTGTGGGGCTCTACTTGATGACTGGAAGGTCAGCAGATCAGCAGATCAAGACCCGAGTGCTGCATGATGGAGTGAGCTCCTGTCTCTGTCCCAGCTCCTGCCAACCTAGCAGTTCAAAAACAAGAAATTGCAATTAGATAAATAGGTACCACTTTGGCAGGAAGGTAAACAGCGTTCTGTGCACTCCAGTGTCTAGTCATGCCTGTCACATGTCCATGGAGACGTCCAGAGATGCAGAGAGAGCACAGGCTCTTTGGCTGCAAACGGAGATGAGCAATGAAATGACTGGCTTTTGAGCAAGGGTAACCTTTACTTTTTTGTGCAAATTTTGGAAACCTCAATAGAAATAGTCCTTGCTTTTCTCTCACATTGGGGGCAACAAAATCTTGCTAGGTTCAGCAAATTCTAGACAGGCTATCTTCCATTTTGAGACAGCTAGTCTGTAAGAACAGGTAATTCTGCAAGAATTCTTCGCATTTACACAAATTGTATCTATACAAAATATCAAACTTTACATACCCCATGTCCCTTCTTCATCTGTAAAGCAGAATCATGATACCACTATGGTTTGTGTGGTGTGGTGTTCCTGGGAAAACCATGCTGGGACAGATATTCCTTCTTCACCCATGTTGTGGCTTTTGTGCATTTGGTTCTTCTTAAAAGGGGCTTCTAGCTGTATTTCTGATTCAACTCCATGGCACACGAGAATCCAGGCAAACAGAAGTTTAAAAGTGCACCTTTGTTTTCTGAACCAAGATACAAGTAATCCCTTGAATAACGTTTACCTCGGATAACGCTGAAATTGCATAACGTTAAGTAATCGCGGGGGGGGGAGAGAATTGCATTGAATAATGTTAAGATCCTATGGGATGTAACGGATAACAACCGCTAAAGCCTGTGCGGTTACAATGTATCTCTATGGAGCTTTAACGTTATCCGATGTATACCATAGGATTTTAACATGCATCGGATAACACTAAAAATCGGATAACACCAAGACTTGTGGAACCAAGTTTTAGCGCTATTCTTGGTTTTACTGTATCCATATAATATGCATACAGGCTTCCACCATTATTTCCATCCATGAGTAAAAAAACCCCAAAACTTAATTTCATGTCTTCTTCTTTCAAGTCTAGGCTAGACATGAAACTGCCAAAACGAAGGCACCTTAAATGGCTACAGCCAAATGGAAACAGTTGAAAAATGTAAGATGTAGGACTGAGGCTCTGTGGGGCTTTACCAAGTAATGCCAGCAACTTGTCCGAATGGCACATGACCAACAACAGCTGGGGGTGGCAGTGCAGATACTCGACGAGACAGAGCCTATGGTTAACAATGCTAAAATGTGATTTCCTGACACTCCACCATCTTTTGACCTGAAGTGGAATGCCCCCCCCCCTTTCCAATCTGTTCTCCTTTGGAGACTGAAGTTAGAGATAGAACCAGGAATGCCCTTTCTGGAAATCACTGGCCAAAGTCACTTCAGTTACCACAACTCTTACAAATTACCTCTCTCAAATATGATTCTCCTTTGCAGAACCAAGAGCTTTCTTCAAGAAATACCTTTGTCTTAATGAGGCAAAACAGAGAAATTCCTTCCCAGGGCCTGCAAAAGAGATGTAATCTCATTGGTGCAGGTCTTCTTCTTTTGTATCTAGGTCAGACTTTAAACTGCCAAAATGAAGCCACCTTCTTGGCTTTGTCATTGGCCAAACTTAAAATCCTCATTGGTGCATGTTCCTGGTAGTAGCCAACCAGCAAATGATCTGGATTGATGTGGATGAGGGAAAAAAATTTCAAAGGTTTTCTCCCCATCAGATGAGATTGTGAAAGCTTTTGTGTGCTTTTAACCAACTAAGACTTTTCGCCACAAAAACTTCACTTTAGAAGCTTTGTGGAAACTTAAGACATTTTGGCGGCAAATCTTGTATTCAGTTATATCTATACTCATACCAGGTGCTGGTTGTTATTTACTCTGGGGCAATGGTAAAAAAATTTTTTATCTCTAGGCAGCCAATTTTTTCAAATGTGAGTCTCAAAGTCTGTCAAGACACATTTTCCATAAGGGATGAAAATGGGGCAAGCGTTTGTTACCTTCTTGGGCTGTGTAATGTGTAAGAGGTGTGCTATAATGTCCCCCACCCCAGTTTCCTCTTTGCCTGTGTATATTAGTCATGGGAGGGGGATTGTCTTACTTTTACTGCTTACTCTTACTCATGCACCGTTTTTGCAGACACTTGGCATTTCTTGATTTCCTAAAAGTAACTGTACTTTGTGCAGTCCTCAAGCGTTAGGTGACTGAAATATGATACAAACTGACAAGAAAATTAGTATTTATTTCAATCAACATTTCTTGGCATTAGGCAGATATTAAATAACATTGGAATGCACAAGACCGTTAACGGAGATGGACAGCCACAGGGGAGGAGGGCCATAACAGTTGCATCTCAAATCACCTCACTCAAAAGCCACGTCAAACGCTGCAGCCACTGTATGTGGCACTTCACCAAGAAACGTGGAAGCAGAATTACTCCTCTTTTTTTAGATTTCATAATAAACACAATAAAATGTTCACCAACAATCAACAGTAGAAATGAACAAAGTGTTGCAGCTGGTAATTTAAAACAGTGTCATATCCACAAACAGCTAGTCATGCAATGCCTTAATAACAATTTTGCTATGCATAAATATCACACTTTAAAAAAACTGAATAATCACAGGCAACTAGAAGAAATGAAGCATGAGTTTTACTGTACTTGATATATTAAATATGAACTAGATATTAAAATTTTACTTCACCATATATATATATAGTTTATGTATATGTATATATATATTTATATTTAAAAGAATGAAAAGAGCTTTACATAAGTGCAAGCAATATTCCTCATAGAAAGGAAATCGATATCATGCTCTTTAAAAAATTCTACTCAATTTATTCCACATTTCATAGCCATTTTCTGGTTAGCACATGAAAGCTGCTTGTCATTTGCCACTGCTGTGCCCAGGTAAAAGGTACACACAGTGTTTCTTCTTAATGGATACTGGAAAGTCACCCATTCATATTACCCTAGTGATGTGCAATAACTTTAATCTGCATGTAAACATACTCTTATGTTAAATGTATAGAGCGAGTCATAATCTTATGGGGAAAGGAGGAGGGAAACCAGAGTGGTAGAAAGAGGAAGGGAGTTGCATCAATGTTGGTAGAGGAGTGAAGCTCTCTTTGACTTGGACACACAAGCAATCTGGCAGGTGGAGCTTCATCCACTTAACCACTGAGGAATGGTTGAGAAGGCATCCGTTTATGAGCAAAGCTTGAACAAGCCAGTCATTTTCTTTGCAAACTGTCCAGAGTTTAATTAGAACTGACTTGCACTGCTTGGATCACACTGTAACAATCGCACAATAGAGGGATCACTCTTGGCACCTTTAATAAACTCTTCAAGAGATAATTTACCTTGAAAGGAAACAGAAAAAGGTACAATTCAAAACATTGTCTTTGTTGGGGGGGGGGGGGAGAGGATGACAACCAAAAGTAGAACTCACAAAACAACCCCTAATGTCTTAAGGATTCAAGATACTGATTTAGTTGTCAATGATTTAAGATTAAGCATACTCCTGAACAGAGGTACCAGCTGATTATTATGACAGCTATAATGCCTCACAATTCAAGATGTATGCAGATAAAGTGCAAAGATTTGGTATGATCATACTGATAAAACATTCAGCTGTTTGGGGTAATGTTTGTTCAGAAGAACCTAGCAGCTTTTTGTGAAGGACCATCAGATTCTAAAGAAATCTTGATTAATCTAGGCTTCAGAACAACAATCAGAATAAGAAGCAGACAAGATTTTCACCTCCTGTTAAACATCTGCAACGTTCGAGACAAATGCAAAAACATTTCATGAAACTGACATGGCAAACATGTGCAGCAGTGATGAACAGCCTCCTTAAACTGACATTTTAGTTGAGGTGTGAACTTGAAATAAGTCCAGACAATTGAATCCCAGGCAGATATATTTGAAAAGTGCCTACACATACCTCCCAGCATTTTGACTTTGATACACAAACTGGTGATGGCAAAATATTTGAAATTAACTAAACAGTCACTCCAGCTACTCTAGGTGTGGAGTTAGCAGACTCGGTCCATACAAAAGGTCTTCATAGAAAACACATATGTTCTGGCAAAGGGCTGACATAGATTCTAAAATGAGGGTAGAACTATACATGATGGGAAACATAAAGGGCTGAAAAGGGAAAATGGCACCTTAGAAATCTCTTCTCCACAATGTAAGAAACACATTTCTTAAGAACAGAAAAGCTTTCTCTATAACACTATTGTGTTGTGGATTCTGTTGCCTTAGGCTCCAAGATATTGATTGTTTCTGGCAAGGGCAAATAAATCTACAGCACAATGGCATCCTGTAATTATTAAAACTTCTAGGTTTACTCTTAAAATATTACTGAACAAGTTATATAATTTCTCATACAAGGTTAGCTCAACAATCTTCCTCATACCCATATTTCTTAGACCCGTGATGGTGAACCTTGGCACTCCAGATGTTCTTGGACTTCAATTCCCAGAAGCCCAAGCACCCTGTGAATACACACAAATAGGTTTACTACGATTCATCCGGCCCGCGCTGCCCTCATCACTCCCAGAAGTGGAAGTAAAACATGCCCACATGGTATGTACTATCTGGAATGCCAAGGTTCGCCATCACGGTCTTAGACTGCCAGAGGGGGGATGGTGAAGAAATGCTACAAGGACAAGTAATACAGTCAGCCTTAGAATTGTTTGGTCAACTAAAGATAATTTCCAAGGTCATCAATGCCTCCACTGTAAGGGATGTGACAGGCCTGAAAAAGGAAAAGTGGGAATACCTCTTATCAAAAAGTGGTACATACAGCAGCTGCCCTGAGTTATAGAGCTCATATTAGCTATCCTTCTACTTCATTTTTTATACCTGATATGATAGGCAAGATCTTCCATGGTTGTCGCAAAATACTTTGGCAACCTGAGTTTTGAGGGAAACTGCATGTACACTTCATGAAGGTCCTCCGAGGATTCAACAGCATTAAAAAAGCATTAAAATGTCAACCCTCTAACAGCTTCTTGGCAAAGAAGGTTGGATAACAGCCACTAAAAAGACTTTAATGAAGACTGGAAGGATGGGGTCTTTGCTGGCATCCTCTACCAGCTGCTAAGCTTAGCACCTGCCCTTTCCCAAGGGTGAAGCTTAGACTGAAGACAGGTAACCTGCTGTAGCTGAGTAGTGCTTATCTCCATTCATCTCACACGAGTTTGAGTCAGAGGATTACTCAATTTGGCAGGTAACTCACCTTCCTTTTGCTAAGTTATTGTAGTTCAGCAGAAAGCAGAAGTTCAGCAGTAATTGTAGTTCAGTCGCAAGTAGAGAAGGCCCATTGAATCAATGGAATTTAGGATTTGACTCATCAAATTCCCGCTGATTCAATGGGCTTATTCTTCTTGTAACTTACTACCATTAATTTGGTGACTTTGTATCAGATAGGTAGCACTTGTAAAAATGTTCCATGTGGACCACTGAGGCACTCTTAAATTTGATGCCTGAGGAGACAGTGCTTCATGACATTTGGAAAAGGAAGTACAGTAATACCCTGGGTAACGCGAGTACCGTATAGCGTGAAAACCGCATAACATGACAAGATTTTCGGGAAAATCTTGTATCGAATAACACGATTTTCACGTTATTCGGAACAAGCGTATGCGTGGGGGGGAGTTGGATTGGGTAGAACATCTACCCAATCCAACCCCCCCAGCGCCCACCCCCACGATGTTTGGAAAGGGTACGGGGATCCTTACCCTTTAGAAACTTCGAGTTGCGAAAGGGTAAAGATCCTTACACTTTCGCAACTTCGGGCGGCTTGCAGGCTTGCGCGTGCCGGCGGCGGTTAGGGCAGGAGACGGGGGTCTTTCCCGTATCCTGCCCTAACCCTGAACGACACTCGCGCGCACGCTCGAAGTTGCAAAAGTGTAAGGATCTTTACCCTTTCGCAACTTCGGGCGGCTTGCAGGCTTGCGCGCACCGGCGGCGGTTAGGGCAGGAGACGGGGATCTTTCCCGTACCTTGCCCTAACCCCGAACGACACGCGATCACGTGCCTACTGGGGGGGGGGGGATTTCGGACAAGCTGAGCCTTGCCTCGGCGTGGTTTGTCCCTGACGTCAGGGCTTTTTTTTAGCGTTGTTCGATCAATGTATCGAACAACGTTAAAAACCGGACAACGTCATGACTCGTGGGACCATGTCATAACGTTGTCCAGGGTTCTATTGTACAATACATTCCAGGACAATTCTTAATCCACTTTCATTTGTTCTCACTTAAAATGTTGGAATTCCTTTACTGCTTCTTCTTCTTGTGTCCAGGCCAGATGTGAACCTACCAAAATGAAGGTAACTTTTTGGTGAGTTCATTCTGCAGTTCTTTTTGCTTGACCTAGTGTGAGAAAGACTAGGTTGCCATTGCTAGGATATGCCCAAATGTGGTTCAAAAATACTACAAACTTAGAGGAGGCTCTTTCTGTGTAAATCCTTTTGCTACTAGGACCTTTTGATAAAACTACCTGTTGTGAGAAGATTTAAACTGTAACCACTTATGTGGGCTTATGTTCTTCTTGCTTTATTTATTGCTTTTCTGCATTTCAATGATCACTAAACTTTCACTGCACTCTCTCTGATGTCATTAGATCAGGGGTTCGCAACCTACAGCTTGTTGACTGGATCAGGCCCACAGGACCAAATAATCTGGCACCAGTCCTCACTCCAGCCATGCCCCCCCCCCCCGGAACTGGGTGCAGACTCATTTATGGCCACATAAATGTGTTTACTATGGCCGTAGATGAGTCTGTGGCCATTGTAAACGTCTTTGCTACAGCCATAAATGAGTCTGTGACCGTTGTAAATATGTTTATGACAGCCACAGATGTGTTTATGGCAACAGTCTGGCCTGCTCAGCTGTCTGAAGGTGTGTGATCCGGCCCATGGCTAAAAAATATTGATTTGTGTTTCACAGAAAAAAAATCAGAGGCTATTCTTAGTCCAGTTGCAACTGCATTATTCACTAAGTAACCGTATCAGTCCTATGCTCATGTTGTGGGTTACACTGCAGGCTTCAACCTGAAGGAAGATGTTGAGATCAGCCCAGCCCACCTTACCTACAGATTCACCTCACACACACACCCCTGTGGCTACTCTGTAAGTCCTCCTTCCAATGTGGCCCTTTGGCTGAGAAACCTAGTTTTGTTTTTCCTTTCCAGTTGTCAGTGAGGATATGGAGGAATGGCGAGAAATCCTTAAGACAGCAACTGTTCACATACTGTATATACTTGAGTATAAGTCTATTTTCTAACCCCCAAAATAAGGTCCAAAAAGAGGACTCGACATACTCAGGTCAATGACCCTGAGGGTCCCAAAATGAGGTGGTGCAAATTCAAACATACATTTTTAAAAAGCACAAACACTACTGTAAAAACTCAAAAATATACCCACACAAATGTCTAAATTAATTAATTTTACCATATTTGCATGTATTTTAATTATTGAATCTCACTAGCAGCTAATTTTCCACTCCCGACCTCTACTCGGGTCAATCTATTTTCCTAGTTTTAGAGGTCAAAATTAGGTACCTTGACTTATATTCGGGATAACTTATAGTCAAGCATATATGGTAATACTTTTGCTGGTAAAACTATTCTCTCCTTGAGAAGTTGGTTAAAGCTATGTAAATCTAAAATTACTGCTACTAAACTAACATTCATAAATTAGGAAACAAATACCACCTGTCCCTTGTGTATTTCAGTTGCAAAACTTACTTATCTGTAATTTTACACTGTATGATAAGGTCTGAATTACTGGGAGGAAAAACATATGTAAGAGGCACAAGCCTTGAAGAAGGGCAGGGAGACATATGTACATCCAGATGTCATACTTAACAACTGCTGTCTTCAAGGGTTTTTTTTTTTTGGGGGGGGGGCAACACAACCAGGGAGACTGGAATGCTTTATTTAAACTAGAATGAAAACTATGATTCTCAAAACTGTCTGAAATGACAGAAACTGCAGCCATGGAAATTCCCGACTCTATCGAAGGTACCATGAACATATGTAAATTATCTTACCAAGGAATTTATTACATACCGTCATTATTTGTGTCCATCTGTCTGAAAATTTTGTCTGTTCGTTTCTCTGGAGTAGATTCATCTTCTGGCATTTTCATTACAGAAGACACCATTTTGTAGATTGCCTGCATAGAGTCAGCAAAATATAGGAAGTATGTTTTGCATCTCCTACAAATTGCAGGTTGAATATATATAAAAAGGCTGGCAGGAAACCAGAATGGAAAAATTATGAGGATGCTAAGAGATTTATCAGCTCATTCTGTATTTTTGAAAGGGAAAATCAGAATATGTACTGTTATTTTGCAAACTATGGCTCAAATCTCTTTGCTTAGTTCAGGAGTTCTCAACCTTTTAAAGCCTGGGGCTGGGTCACACTCCCTCAGACAGCTCCGGAGTAATACTGGCCATTTTGCCCTTCCTCTACCACATGACACTTGCTGGTGTGGTGGAGGCAGTGTGGCCCCCACATGGAATGGTGTTATGGGCCAAATCAAGCCCACTGGCTGGAGGGTGAGAATCCCTGGCCTAGTTACATTGCTAGAACACAAATGGTGCAACATTTGGAAGAGAATTGCTTTCAGTTAAGAAATCAAAATAGACATTATCGGTCACATAGTGAGTTACATGACTCAACATCCAACTGATATGTCTATTTTAATTACTTAAACCTGAGCCAATTGGCTTCCAAAATTAACATTATTTGCAGAATTATGCAAATAATGGGGCACCTATTATTCCTATTACATTGCACATGCTGGTTTATACAGAAACCTGCATTACTAAGCATAGCTTATACATATTTGTAATATATGTGTTACAATATAAACATTGGCTGAAATACTGTGTGTAACTTAACACCTGCAAAAAGGGCACGATATTGTGGGCAAGGCATGGTTTTCATTAATACTTATTCTGTCCTGCAGGTTTTCTAACTGCTATGGCAGTGGTGGCAAACCTATGGCACTCGTGCCAGAGGTGGCACTCGTGAGTCCTCTCTGTGGGCACCTGTGCGGTAGCACCAGCACAGTTCGCCTCACTCCTCTGCCCAGCAGCCCAATGGGAGTGCTTCCTCCCTCCCCCAGCACAGTTTGCTCTACCCCTCAGTCCAGCAGCCCAAAAGACACATTTCCTCCCTCCTCTGTTGCCATGCTGGCATTTTGCAATAAATAAGTGGGTGGTGGATTGCTGTTTGGGCACCCGGTCTCTAAAAGGTTCGCCATCACTGTGCTATGGACTCTCTTTCACCAGAAGAAGCCTGTGACATCATGACCCTTCTCCAGGCTTAAGTAACATTAACAAGATTTCACCCATTCCTTATTTTGCCTAAAATTCTGACATGGTGTATATTTGTCTGGGAGTATACAGTATATGATTTGTAAGCAGGACTTAATTTCAATTTCAATGCCTGGCATCTCCAGGTATAGCTGGGGGGGCGGGGGGAGAGAGAGATCTGTCCTGAAAACCCATATAGTGTCGACGTTACTGGGTTAGACAGAACAATGCTTTCCTTCATTTTTGGACTGTGTGTATGTGATGGGATTGTTTTATCTGTTTTGGGGAAAATTTTGTATGTTTAGGTTGTTCTGCCAAAGGCACACATTGGACACACAAAGAGAAATGACAGAAAGAAAAGAAATGGACACTACTAGGATGTGACTGAGTTTGGGACTAAGAATGGATGTGTGTTGCATCTGTATCTGTGTGTACCTCCCTCTCTGTGTGTACCTCCCTCTCACTTTTCCTATTTCAGATTCAAGGACACAAAACTAGGCTAGCAGAAGAGGACTTCCCCTTTCCCTGCTCTCAGGGCCGGATTTTCCTATAGGCTAATCAGGCTTCAGCCTAGGGCCTCAAGATCAAGAGAGGCCTATATTCTTTAACATATTGATATATATCACAGTAATGATGTATTTCATTATCTCTCATGTAATTTACAAACCTAAAAATGGGAGGTGAAAGGGCCACATAAGTGGAATAGCCTAGGGCCTCTTTTCATGTAAATCTGGCTGTTCTTGAACTTCAGTTTCCAGAAGCCCTGGTCAGTAGGTGCGCTGACTTGGGCTTCTGGGAACTGAAGTCCAAGAACACCTGGAGCGCCAAGGTTCGCCATCACTGGCCTAGGAAAAGCAATGCAGAGGGACAGGTAATTTTGCTCACTGGGGCAGGCATAGGTGCAGATGAATGAAGGGCCCTCACAAAATTGTGAAAAGGAAACCTCTGGGAGTGTGGACTGTTTCATCCGTGGATGGTAGAACCCAGAAACAATTATTTATAAATAAATAAAAAATAACATGTTCCTAAATTCTTTTTTGTTCAGATGCTCAGCACCAAACAACAAGAGCTTTATTTGGAACATGTTCCAGGCCTTTAGGAGATAAACTAAAATAATGTATATTACTTCATATTTGATTGTTAATTACTAGGCACATAATATGTTTAATAACGTTTTGAAACTGGGTCGCCTTCTGCATGTGCCTTCTAGAATCGATTTACTCACCTGCACTATCTCCAGCATTTCAGCCCGGCTGATATAGCCATTGCCGTCAAGGTCATACATGCTAAACGCCCATTTCAGCTTCTGTTCCAGCTTTCCTCGAGAAGTGACACTCAGGGCAATGATAAATTCCCTAAAGTCAATAGTCCCATCGCCATTTGTATCAAAAGTGCGGAATACATGCTCTGCAAATTTTGAGGCATCTCCATAGGGGAAGAAGTTGGCATAGATTTTTTTGAATTCATCAACAGTCAAATGACCAGTAGGGCAATCTTTCAGGAAGCCTTTGTACCACTCTTGGAGTTCATGGTCTGTGAATTCGGTATTCTCTCGGAGATCCTGGAGAACTTCAGGCCTTAATTTACTGTTCTGCTTCCCCATTCTGTTCCTGATTGATGTCTAAGAGCTGCAAAACAACCAGAAAAAAATAGGTCATTCCTAAAGCCACTGTTGACATTCTAAATTTAGGGGTATTAAATATAGGGATGACATGCACATTCCACGCCAGACTGAATTCAAAAGATTAGTATTTACTTTCATGCAAACATCTGATTAAAAATTTACTGAGAGGAAATCTGTAAAACTTGCTTCCCCACTTTTCCCACCTTAGGTAAAGGTAAAAGTCGCCCTTGCTCAAAAGCCAGTTGTATCTGACTCTAGGATTCAGTGCTCATCTCTGTTTATAGCCAAAGAGCCTGCGCTGTCTGCATTTCCATGGGCATGTGACAGGCATGCCTCAACACCGGAGAGCACAGAATGCTGTTTACTTTCCAACCAAAGTGGTCCCTATTTATCTACTTGCAATTTCTTGCTTTCGAACAGCTAGGTTGGCAGGAGCTGGGGCAGAGACGGAAGCTCAATCTGTCATGCAGTGCCCAGGAATTGAACTCCGACCTTTCAGTCAGACTTCAGCATCTTAACCACTTGAGCCACCTTTCCACTACGAATAAGGAGACTGTAGGGTTAAGAACAAAAGCAAAGAGCTCTCTCTCTCTCTCTCATATATTGGCTAAAATCATCTTGCATAGCTTTAAGCAAAAAGCATAACCTGTACTACTAGAGGCCAACTGCTCCATACTTCTTCGTATTTCATGTCCAGGCCAGACGTGAAACTGCCAAAATGAAGGTACCTTTTGATGAGTTCATTCTACAGTTTCTTTCACCTGACCTGTAGATGAAACTAGAGCAAGGTTTGTTGAGCTGTTTCCTTTGCTCTGAAGACCAGCTGCTTCACTCCTTTTCCTGGAGGTCACATGATCATCTTGCATGGCCCCATCACTGATACATGGGAACCTGCATCTTTTGGGGTATCCATCAAGGGCTCCTGCCTTTTGTTCATTTGGCATGGGTAGAGCTGTTGAATTTTTGTTTGGTTCCAACATATTTGATTGCTGGGACTGAATGTTTGATATGGCTTAAGCCAAAATTTCTTAACCTTGGGCCCCCAGATGTTCATGGCCTTCAATTCCCAGAAGCCCCGATCAGCAGGTGTGTTGACTTGGATTCCTGGGACTTGAAATACAAGAACACCTGAGGTCCCAAGGCTGAGAAACCCTGGCTTAAGCCAATTAACAATTTTGGGAAACTGAACGTTTCTTCCCACTCCTGGTGAGGAATAGAGAAGATTTAAAGTTTTTATTTATTTATTTAATTTATATAACCGCCTATTTCGCCTAAGCGAAATCTTTTTTTTAAAAAAAGCCTTGCAAAACAGCACCAAAATATTATGCTTTTTAAAAAAATTTTTAAAAAATTGAACCCTTCCTCTCAGGAGGAAAATGACACAAGAGAAAGGAGGGTGATTTTTTTTTTGTTATTTTATTTTTTTATTTATTTCTTCTTTCCCTTTAAAGTGAAGAAGCATCAAATAGGTTCTGCTTGAGATGTAGTGTGGTTTCCGGATCCCAAACCACATGATGCTTTCATGTGAATGCAGCGGTTTCATTAAATGTCAGAGCACATCTCTAGGCAATTTTAAATGGCCCTATTTTGCCTGATCCAGTTTGGAAGCCTAGTCATACCCAGAGGCAGACAGTAAACCTTGTATGTTACAGATTGCATCTATGGTGAGTTTTTAAACATAACCCCCGCCAAACATATGTCTTTCTAATCCATCAGTGTACAGTCAAACCTCACATAAAGAGTGCCTTGCTTAAAGAGTAACTCGCTTAAAGAGCAGAATTTTCTCTGAATGTTTGCTTCGCTTAACCAACCAAAAACTTGCTTAACAAATAAATCGGGGTTCACAATCCCCCCCACAATTGGTCATTTACAATGGTGTTTTGCTTAAAGAGCAAACTCGCTTAGAGAGCAATCCTGTGGAACGAATTATGCTCTTTAAGCGAGGTACAACTGTATCTAGGCAAGAGGATCTGGGTCACTGTTAATAGTATGAGAGACGTGTTCAGTAGGGGCCATCAGTAAGAAATCTGAGCCCTTGAATGCACTGAAGTGTTTTGACCTCACAGAAGCTTAATGAAAAATGGAACTCATTTTGGTGACATCTTCCCAATAGCAGAAGTATCCATTAGATCAAAAGTCTTTTTATAAACACATTACATTGGAGTAGGCAACCTACGGCCCACAGGACAGATCTGGACCACAGCACCAAATAAGGTTGGCGACCCCTGCAAAGGTTGGCGTCCCCTGCAATATACAATTGTATACAACTCTGTGTTCTTTGCCTGAGTACCATTATAACCATTCTCCAGCACTACAAGTCTTGTTATCTCTATCACCTACTCTTCCTCAATACTTTGTGTACATAATCACAGTGCTATAATATTTCTGAAACCCTGATCATCTCTCTTCCTAACAGTACTATTTGTGAATGTAAAAATGTAGGGCTAAAACTAATGATGTTAATAAAATCCGTATCCTATTACTGTAATAATTTTTAATCCTTTCCAGGATATTCTGACATATTTTATGGCATGTACAGTAGATCAAAAACCTCTTGAAATCAGTTCCCACTTTATTTGGGAGTATCACAATATTTTTTTCATTGTACAAATAAGAGCTGAATACATAAAGCACTTCCGTAGTTTCTTCAATATATAAAGAAATAAAAAAAGACCAAACTCTTGTCTAAATGTACTTCCCAAGTCCCTCTTATCTAGATATTCCTTCCTCATTCAATCGGTTTTTATATAACTTTAACTACTGTGATGATTTAATTTCTGCCTTCCCTTATAGCTAAATATGCACAGTTGCGTAGAGAAAGTTTAGAAATCCTTTGGAAACTGTTTTAACTATTCTAAAGCAAATAAGCAAGAGGATAGAACGGCAACAGGAGGGACAGAAGCAACAATGAGAAAAAACAAAACACTGGGAGGGCACGCACGTACGCACCGACCAACTAACAGGAATACTGCAGAAGACTTTTCCTTCCCCATCTATTGGCACATGTGACGAACACTTTACCTAGGAAAAACGTTCAAGTGATACAGCCATTCGTTGACAATTCTTTACAACCAATAGGAGCACTACACAATTAAAATGGTTTTCCAAGCCACAGTTTGAGCAGTGAATTGGGCGAAGAGTATATCTATATGTAAACAGCCCTGTTGACGCTGACTGGGAGGCGGAAGGTCAGCAGTTCGATTCCCGAGTACTGCAGGACGGAATGAGCTCCTGTCTTTGTCCCAGCTCCTGCTAACCTAGCAGTTCGAAAGCAAGAAATTGCAAGTAGATAAATGGGGACCACTTTGGTGGGAATGTAACAGCGTTCTGTGCACTCTGGTGTCTAGTCATGCCTGCCACATGACCATGGAAATGTCTGCAGAAGCAGATAGCAGTTGCTCTTCGGCTTTCAAAAAGAGATGAGCACTGACCCCTAGAGTCGGATACGACTGGCTTTTGAGCAAAGGAAACCTTTACCTTTACAGTAGAATCTGCGGGAAGAATTATGGCAGAAGTGACAATCTGTTCAGTCATCAGGCACTGAAACCTCAAGTAAACATTTAAAAAATACCAATTCACATAATTTTGAATACAATGTCCTTTCTACACTACTATTCCATTTCCAGTTTTTCTGGGATTTGGGTAAACTAAGAGAGACTGCAGTGAAAGAAACACACACACAAACACACTTTTTAATTTCCTTTTTCTAAAATGTAATATAAAAGATAATTTCTACTTAATTTTAAAAAAAATATCTGAAATGCTTATCTATGAGCTGAAACAAAGTTGTCTTCCACACATTTTGTCATTCACTGCCTGAAGATCCACAGCAGAGCCCAATGCAGTGGCTAAAAGTGCAGCACAACTCTTTACTTAAACTATGTGATATCCCTTGTCTATCATTTAGTGAGGCCACATGGGCATAATTATCAAGTACCTAATTTTTTTTTCTAAACTACAAGAAGGCAGCTAGGGTAGTCTAATGAACAAAGGCATAAGACAGTCTTGTGGCACCTTACAGCCTAACACATTTTATTAGGCATAAATAATGAAGAAAACACACATGTGTCCCTCAGGGTGAATAAAATCAATGTCTCCTTATACTACAGTTCCCCCCCCCCCAAACAACCAAATGTTTAAAAATGAATCTAATTCTCCAATTATCTGTTAAATTAAGTCAATGCCTTTCTTCAAACATATTGGCTGTGTTTGAATGATCTGAAGAGCCAGCGCTGTCTGCGTTTGCAGACGTTTCTGCGGACATGTGGCAGGCATGCCTAGACACCGAAGACTGTTTACCTTCCCGCCGAAGTGGTCCTTAATTATCTACTTGCAATTTCTTGCTTTCGAATGGCTAGGTTGGCAGGAGCTGGGACAGAGATGGGCGCTCATTCCGTCACACAGTACTCAGGCTTTGAACTGCTGACCTTCTACCTCCTAGTCAGCATCTTAACCACTTGAGCCACTGCAGGTCCATGGCTACTACCGTGTTTTCCCAAATATAAGACACTGTCTTATATTTTTAAAAACTCCAAAATATGCACAAGATCTTATTTTCAGCGGATGTCTTATTTTTCCATGACGAAGAATACAGTACACATTTATTGCTGATACAGTGGATCGCCAGGGCAAGATTTAGGTGGCCTTATTTTTGGGGAGGCCCTTATATTTCCGAAGTGGGGGAAAATGGCGGGTGCCTTACTATACGAGGAGGTCCTATATTCGGGGAAACAGGGTAGTCCATCTGCTATTGCCAGTTGTAAAAAGGCATACAGTACTGATTTGTATACTTCTCTGTTATGCTAACCAACCACTCTGTACAAGATGTCCAGTGACACATGTCCTTAATGGGCAGCTCATGGAACTCATTCAAACTTATTTCTTTCTATCTTTCGAAAGATCTTCCCAAAGTAGCTGATTTTGCTTCAAACTGCTAAGAATAATGATCAAATTGTAATGTCTGTAAGAGATTGGAAGCAAGTAAGTTTTCAGTTGGGTGATGTCCCATTCAAGATGGTGGATGTGACAAGAACCATAACCTGGAATAGCCACAAAGGAAAGAATCACTGGTTTCTTTCAACATCCACTCACTCCTCTTTCCCAAATAGCTTCTTTTTTGCTCCACTGAAGAGATCTGTGAAAAAGTGGCGAGAGCTATGGGTGCCATATACAGTAAGGAGTTGCAACCCTTTGGTCACAGATGTTCTTATAATATACGTCTGAGAAGTCCTAAGCACTGCCCGCATGGGTTAGGGCTGTTATGGCGAACCTTGGCACTCCAGGTGTTCTTGGACTTCAATTCCCAGAAGTTCAAGTCTCTGTGAATCCACACGAATGGGTTTATGCAGAGACTTGGGCATCTGGGAATTGAAGTCCACAAACACCTGGAGTGCCAAGGTTCGCCATCATGGGGTTAGGGCACCTGAAAGTCCCAATTCCCGACAAACTGTGTGGGTGCTTCTTTCAAGCAATGCCTAAACCTGCGCCCACCTCAGAGAAGCACATGGGAATTATCAATGGTATTTAAAAACTAAAAACACAGTTACTGTTGCTCTTAAAATGTTGTTTTTAAAGTGCTACATTTATCAATGGTGCTTTGGGCCGTTTGACAAAAGAAAGTAATGGGTTTAATCTTAACGTATCAAGCTAAAACACATTAATCCAAGCCTGAATTTTATCCAAGACAATAGATATGTTTCTCTCCTCCTAGCCTAACAATATGTCCTTTGAACATCCTTAGAATGAGAAATATTTAGTTTCTCCCTAGATTTCCACTCCCAGAACCTCCCAACTATCATAGCCAAAGAAAAAAAAAGTTTATGAAAACAGCAATCCATAAAGCACGGAGGGTCAAGATTGTCTATCTTTAGTCCAAAGGGTTATGTGGGAAAGGGGTCAAGCACAGCCTGAAGAATGTATGCAGAAAGGAACACATCCTCCAAGACCCATTTCCTATAGACTCAAAGCCCCAGGTTGAAGAGCAGCCAGCCACAAGCTTCTACTCAACCTGACACCCAGCTCTTGTCCTATGAGAGATGGCACTTGTCCATTCCTTTGCTATAGGCCAGAGGTGCCCAAACTATGGTCTGTGGGCCGGATCCAGCCCCTGATGCCAATTCATCTGGCCCACTCTGCCTTCGTTGCTCCCAAAAGTGGAAGTAAAACACGCCCATGCCGCTTCTGGGAACAACAAGAGTGGCATGGGCTGGATGAATTGGCACATGGGCCAGATCTGGATCCTAGGCCATAGTTTGGGCTCTCCTAGTTTAAGCAGAGAGAATGGCAGGCTAAAATCTATCTCATCCTGTTGCAAAACATATCTGTTGCAAAATAGATTGCAAGGCACGTTTCACTTCTGCTTCTGGTGGGAGGAACCATGTGACCAGCCCGTTGAACCACATGACTGGCCCATGGCTCGAAAAGTTTGGGCACCGCTGCTATAGGCCTTCAAAGGACACCTTTTTACAACACACTTCTGTGTAGGATTTGTCTTCTATTGGGACGTGTGTGTGTGTGTGTGTGTGTGTGTGTGTGTGTGTGTGTGTGTAACTGTAAAAAAAGAGACACCTTTCCTATAGACTTAAATAATCTCCCTAGTATGCAGAAAGAGAGACTCATTCTCTATCTCCCTCCTCTTTCTCCACATACTAATGGAGAGACAATTAAGATATTGTCACCTGGTAAAAATAAAGGACTCCCTTACTTGATAGCCAGTTCTGTCAAATTCTAGGGGCTACAGTGATGGGATGTCCCTGGTTCTATACGGTTGGTAATTAACTTTTGAGGTGTCCGGTTCCGGACGCCTCACCGAAAGAAATTTTTTTAAAAAAAATCGGAGCAATTTTGTCTCCAATTTTACTGCGCATGTGCAGAAACTCAATCTGACGCATGCGCAATGCGGCAGATTGAGTTTCTGCGCATGCGCAGTAAATCGGAGCCATTTTTGCTCCAATTTTAAAAAAAAATCGGCGGCGAAGGCACCAATAGCAGCGACAACACCAGCAGCAACACCGGGCGGCGATGACGGCAGCGACTGCAACGGCGGCAGCGGCGCTAGCGGCGGCAATGACGGCGGCAGCAACGGCGGTGACGGTGACAACGGTGAGAGCAGCGATGGCGATAATGGTGGCCGTCCGCCCCTGCCGAGCCCTCCCAGGGGTAAGTGAGGGGTTTGTGTTTGGGGTTGTATTTTTATTTAATTTTAATTTTATTTATTTATTTAATTTATTTACGGGTTTGTGTGGTGGGTGGGTGGGTTGGGTTGAGGGTGTGTGTGTGTGTGTGTATTTATTTTATTTTATTTTTATTTTAAGGCCCCGCCCACAACATCATGACGTCAGCTCCACCCATGACGTCGTGACGTCATGAGATTGGCCACGCCCATGACGTCGTGACGTCATGGAGTGGTGGTAACAAATTTGTTATCCCATCACTGAGGGGCTAGTACTCATCTCCATTTACAGCCAAAGAGCCAGGGCTGTTTGCATCTGGAGACATTTCCATGGTCATGTGGCAGGCATGACTAGTTGCTGGAGCACACAAAACACTGTTACCTTTCCAGCCAAAATTGTACCCATTTATCTATCTGCAATTTCTCGCTTTCAAACTGCTAGGTTGTCAGGAACTGAGATGGATGACAAGGAGTTCATTCCATCGTGCAGCACTTGAGTCTAGAACTGCTGACCGGTCAACCTTCCAGTCGTCGAGCTCAGTGTCTCAACCATTAAGCCACCGTGGCCCCCTTGCCACCTGACAACACCACAAACATGTGCATATACAGCAAAGCCATTGGATGACTAATGAGCAATTCCCCAGCCCAACTTGCATTTGAACATATAAACCTGGGAGGTGAGGCAGCTACATGAAATATTGACATAAGTAGAGTGGGTTATTAGAAATGGCACTTTCCAATGTGCTGTTTGTAATTTCTACCCAGCTCTGACAATCTGAAGTCCTCACAGGAATTATAAAAACACCCCATCCCCCAAAGTGTAACCAGCTTCTCATTAATAAAACACACCAGGTTTCTACCAAAACCTGTGTTTATATCATTAGCTACTTCTGTGCTGGAGGAATCGATAAACATTCCAGCCTCCTAAGCTTTATTTCTATTCATTCTTTGCTCTAATGGATCCCTGTTTGCTTCCAAAAAAACCCCGTTGAAATGCCGAAGCTGAGCTCCCAGCTGCTAGAGCTGTTAAGCCATGAAAAGAGCACAGTGGAACTCATCAGCTAATTGCACACACTGACATAATAGGCAAGTATTTGTACTCCATCTTTATTTCTAAATGCCAGCTCAAAATCTATGCCTTGCGGGAAGGGGAAGGGAGAGAGACGAGGGAATGAAATCAAGTCCTTCACATTCTCAGTTTTTCTCTCTCTCTTAAAAGAGCAAGGATGGGAATGACACAGATTCAATTTAAAAGGCATCTTAAATTTCTAGTTCTTTGGTTTTAAAAAATTGTCTCTAGAAGTGGACATGCTCTTTCCTCCAGCATAGCATAAACCTCTGGATCCATAAATCATTAACCATTAGATGATCACAGGGGGGACTGTCTCAAAAGGCACATCACCCACACTGCTCCCTACCTTCAGTTCTACTTTCTCCACACGTTGTAGACAACTGGGAAACCACATTTGTCTGGGAGTGGGGGTTGGGAGATCCCCAGGTACTGAGAGCAAAAGCTCTCTGTAACAACCCTTCTTCACTTTATTCCTGTTTTCCAGTTGGGTAGGTACTGAATTGTATGACAGTGAAACCAAGAAAAGAAAACTTTATACAGATGTGATACACAGGGGGTTCTGATGGAGGCAAAGACTTTGGGTACAAGGAGCATAATGAAGGAATTCACAGCTGGTTT
Organism: Furcifer pardalis; assembly: GCA_030440675.1. Lineage (NCBI taxonomy): Eukaryota > Metazoa > Chordata > Lepidosauria > Squamata > Chamaeleonidae > Furcifer > Furcifer pardalis. The sequence continues at coordinate 41,932,524 of CP126890.1, read as the reverse complement.
TCCATCAATATAGCAGAGCACGTTATTTAGCAATGCTTCTAATACCACTTATATTTGCTTCTTGTTGTAGAGGAACAGCACTCAGAGAATTTTGCCAACAAAGTGTACCTATTAATTTGTAAGCCACCTTGAAACCAACTAGGCAAAGGATGATAGATAAATAGATAGATAGATAGACAGATAGACAGACAGACAGAGTAAAACCTCGCATAAAGAGCACCTTGCTTAGAGACTAAGTTGCTTAAAGAGCAGAATTTTCTCTGAATGGTCACTTCACTTAACAACTAAAACCAACCCAAAACTCGCTTAACAACTAAATCGGGGTTCGCAATCCCCCCTGCCAGAAGTTGCAATTAGTCACTTGCAATGGTGTTTCACTTAAAGAGCAAACTTGCTTAAAGAGCAATCCTGTGGAATGCATTATGCTCTTTAAGTGAAGTACCACTGTAGATAGATATAGATAGATAATGATATATCACCCTTTGCCAAGTTGGTTTCAAGGTGGCTTACAAATTAGTAGAGTAAGTTTCTTTTTAGCCTATAAAAACTCTACTGTGAAGTCCATTTATGCAGTCTCCAAAGAGCAGAAATGCACCAGAGACTAGAATGATGTATTGTGTATGTTCAGTGTTTTTGTACTTCTAATTACTGTTTTCCCCTTTGAGTAAAAACTACATTCCAAAGAAGGCAGCCTCAATATTTCACTAGCAGCACCAACACTGATGTATCTGGGCATAAATCACATCCATTTGTAGAAGGAAAAAATGTACTTGCTAGGTTATTTTAATGGATCCATTAGATCAGAGGTTCCCAAATTACAGTCTATGGGCCGGCCCCCCTGGCCCCATTCCATGAGGCCTGCCACCTACCTTGCCGCTCTCGAAAGTGGATGCGGACACATCCACACATGTGCAAATGTGCCCATGCCGGGGAGCGTGGTCAGGCCCGCTCAGCTGTTCTGGGTGCGTTGTCAGGCCCGCTGCATGAAAAGTTAGTGGCTTCCAGCTAAATCTAAAAACTTTTCTATAACAGATACTTACACATTCTGACACATATGTGGTTTATTTTTTGAAATATTTTGTATGTTTGCAAGATCATCTCATAATCATAGTTAAGTCTGCACTCTTTTTGATGATACTTTTAATGTACTACCTACCTAGTCTTCTAAATATTTCCAAAAACCTTCTAATGAATTTATTTATTTATTTTTCAAAAATGTATGAGGTACCTGTCTGCTTAACAGCCACTGGGCTGTTTGTTACACCAGAACCCTCTTGGCACATTGGTTAAGTTGCAGGCAAAACCCAGCTCACAATTTGAGTTCGATCCTGATAGGCTCAAGGTTGACTCAGCCTTTTGTCCTTCCAAGGTCTATAAAATGAGTACCCAGTGTGTTGGGGGCAAACTGCTAGTTATGTGTGAACTGCTCAGAGAGTGCACCAAGAGCTCTGGAGCAGTATATAGCTATACAGTAATACCTCATATAACATTAGTATCGAATAACACGAAAATCGCATAACATGAAGGAATCTGGGGGGAAGAATTGCATCAGATAACATTAAGATCCTATGGGATGCTTCAGATAACAACCGCGAAAGCCTGTGTGGTTACAATGTATCTCTATGGATCCCATAGAGGATCAGATAACACGAAAAATCATATAACACGAAGACTTGTGGAACCAGGTTTTAGTGTTATATGAGGTTTTACTGTAATTGCTATTGCTGCAATGTTGACAAACTCAGTTGTTTTAAAAGGCCTTGTGAAATTCTCCATGCTAGCTTTGAGGACAACTTCTCTACATTTCTTCAAGGGAAGAATACATTCTTCAGCAGTTTCTGAAGGTGAGATTTACCAACAGGAGTGTCCATGACAGTTCATTCTCAGTCCCCCCAAGCACTTTTATGTGTGCGACACTGATGTTACCAGTAAAGAGACTGAGCTGGCAGTATGGATGCCATTTTGCTACCCAACACAATGCCATCTATCCTGTGTCATTTTAACACTGTGGTGGTAGTGATAGTAATGGTGACAAGAAGGCAACCACCCAGAAAAGGGCAGTATTTTTTTTAAAAAATATTCTGATCTTCTATTCTAGGGCAGCAAGAAAAAGAAAATAAATATCTATCTATCTATCTATCTATCTATCTATCTATCTATCTATCTATCTATCTATCTAGATAGATAGATAGATAGATAGATAGATAGATAGAGATATATCTTATGAGAAACTTTGGCTCAGCTCTATTTGTTGTTCTTCTGCATTCACAGCCTTTCCCCTTTACATTTAGGATAATTTGCAGATATATTTTGTCTTTAATGCAAAAAATATTTACACTGTTATTACTCTACTGCAGATGTTCACAATGTACTTTCTTTCCTGCAAGGCAGAGTAGGCACTGTGTTGCCCACAGAATGCATTATTTTTACCTCCAGCATCCCTTGTGAAACAGTTTTTAGTGGGAAATTCCTCTGGCAATCTCCTGGAGCAGTGATGGCGAACCTTTTAGAGACTGAGTGACCAAACTGCAACCCAGCACCCACTTATTTATCGCAAAGTGCCAGCATGGCAACAGAGGTGGGGGGAAATGTGTCTATTGGGCTGTTGGACAGAGGGGTGGAGCAAACTGTGCTAGGGGAGGGAGGAACCACTCCCATTGGGTTGCTGGGCAGAGGAGCGGGGCAAACTGTGATGGGGAGACCACACGGGTGCCCACAGAGTGGACTCCGAGTGCCACCTCTGGCACACATGCCACAGGTTCGCCACCACTGTCCTAGAGGACCTAGGTACAATTCTGTCATGTCCCCCCCCCCCCCCCAGCATCCCACTTAAGGTCAACCACAGGACCATTTTAATGGAATAATTGTCCTTAAGAAGGAACAACCCAATTTTGAAAAGCTACCCCCCCTTTGTCAGTTAACAAAACCCACAAAATAATAATGGCCAGAATCCTATTACACTTTTGTGTCAGTATAATGCAAGCCACCTAAATCCTGGTGGTCAAATTTGCTGCAATTTTAGTAATAAATGTAGGCATTTGCTGTTGCACACAAAATTGGGCAACCTGGCATGGAGCAGCCTATGCCTACCCTGACTTCTTAATTTGATTAATTTTGCCACTAAGAATTGACAGCATAACTACCGTATATGCTGGGGTATAAGATGACTTTTTACCCCTGGAAAATCATGCCTCCAAAGGGGGGGGGTGTTTTGCATGCCGGGTGCACTTCAGTTGAATAAAATACAGTAATACCTCGGATAACGTTTACCTCAGATAACGTTTACCTCATAACATTAAGCAATCTGGGGAGGAGAATTGCATCAAATAACATTAAGGTCCTATGGGATGGATCGGATAACAACTTTTAGTATCAGATGACGAACAGGAGTTTGAAGGCTTTTAAAGGGAAACTGTCACGCCAGCAAATTTGTTAGGGACTTGCCTGGCACTTGCTATTTCCCTCTATTTATTATCTTCCTTCTATCATTGACAGTTCCAGTTTGGTTAACAGATTAGAAAACAAACAGCATGGCAGCTCCCATAGGTTTATTGTTCCATTCAGCTTTAGTGAATTGTCTTTGGTGAATTACGTTTAATAAACTTGTACTGTTTTATGTTTACTGTGCATGTTTGATAACATACAGCCTTGTGACAGTTTTTCTGCATGTCATAAGCATTTGAATATAAATTAACATGTTGAAATCAAATCTGATGTTATTTTACGTTTTATTTGGTGTGTGGAAGGTGTGCGGAAGAGGGGGTAGTCTTATACAGCGAGTATATGACAAACTCTATATTTTGAATGGAAATGTTGGGGGGGTCGTCTTATACGCCCAGTCGTCTTGTACCCTGGCATATACGGTGACAGGAGCTGGCCAATGACACAAGAAACAATAAATTAGTCTCTTTGGCCATGCCCCTCCCTTTCAGTTCTTCTCTACTTATGCTTCTGGCAAATGGGACACACTTAGCCAAGGGGGGGGGGAGAGACAAAGATTGAGGCGGCAATGGCGGCAGTGGACCATAGTTTGGGGACCCCTACACTAGAGACTGAAAGAGACAAAGACAGATCCCATGCTCCTCTGGTTGTGAAATTATGGTTTACATCACAGTGAAACATGAAAAAACTCAGCCTCACTTTTTAAATTATTCAGGAGCTTCTAAATACAGTATTCTTGAATTACTCATTTTAGTTATTCATTTTGTCCTATTTTTCCAAACCAAATTTCTCAATGTGTCTGGCTTCAGTATAACTATTTGTAATCAAATTATCAAGCAAAATTAAATAACTAGTATTTACATTAATTTATTAAGACTCCTAATGGTATAGGCTTTAGTTTCTACAAAATTAAATGCCCCAATATCTCATTAATAACAACAGACGAAAGGTCTCTTGCTGGTGGCATCAAACTAACATTTCACTCGATTGCTCTAAATGGCTCTCATCAAATCACATCTCAGAACCTTATTCTCTGGCTTCCACATGGCAACTATCCGTAAGCACACATCCTGCTCCCAGCCAGAGGTTGGGAGTTCAATTCCTCATTGTGTGGTCTTGGGCAAATTCCAGGAGAAGAAAATGGCAATCCATTTTTGTTTAATCCTCACCGTCACCATCTATTGCTGAGTCCTCTCAATTTTTTGATTGTTCAAAGAAGTGTAACTAGACTGTGAACCATATACATTAGTCATAGGATACTATGTGTATCACCTCTACAAGTTTCCTTTTATACTATGCTTTATACTAGCTTTCAGGTTGGCTGCTAGATATCAAGAAATCTTGCATAGCCATCTCACAGGAGGGAAGAATAGGCAGTGAGAAATGCAGACTGCAGCAAAATTTATTTTGTAGCTGATTTAAGAAATATTATTGTTTTCTATCTCCCCTCCCCAATGGAAGATCAAGTTTAAGTTGAAGCTTTTTTCACCCATGGAGGCTTGTGTGTCTCACACTACCATCTCCATCTCTTGCTAAGCCTTCAGTTGATGGCATATTGCAGAGGTGGCCAACCTACGGCCTGTGGGCCAGACCCGGCCCACAGCATCATTTTATATGGCCCACCACTGCCCTCATTACTACCAGAAGTGAAAGTGTTTACAACAGTAAAACACACCCACACATGCATAAACGCGTGCACCTGTCATAAACGCACCTGCGCTTATCATAAATGCATTTACAACAGCTGCAGGTGCATTTTACAGCAGTGTTTATGGTGGGAGGAACCACATGACAGGCCTGCTCAGCTTTCCCTGGAGTGTGGTCCAGCCTGTGGCGTGAAAAGGTTGAGAACCCCTGCCATATTGAATAGACACTCTGACACAAAGCACTGATACCCTCTGAGTAGGTTGCATTGAGATTACATTTATCACAAGTTGCAAGTGTTTCATCCAACAGGGATTAGAAGTGCAACATCTCTACAAATATCTACAAGAGCTGCTTTTTAAAAATACATACTGTATGTGACTTTTCTGGAGGACAGCAGATACACTGAAGGGGAATGTCTTCATAGTCATGAACACCCCTCACGGGCATGTTAAATAAACCCACGAATTTATCATCTCCCCAAACACTATATGTACTAGAAGTACAGTACAGTATTTTGTTTAATCTGCTCTTCAACCTAGGTCAGGGGTCTGCAAACTTGGCTCTCCAGGTGTTCTTGGACTTCAATTCCTAGAAGCCCAAGTCAGCACTCCTGCTGATCAAGGCTTCTGGGAACTGAAGTCCAAGAACAGCTGGAGAGCCAAGTTTGCTGACCACTGACCTAGGTCATAGAATCATCACTGTGTAGCACATGTAAACACACACATAAGTTAAAGGGCTCTCTCCACACTGCCCAAATATATTGAATAACTTACAAAAATTTCAAAAGATATCTGAATAACTACTTTCTTATACTCACGACAACCTGCTCATAGATAAAAGTCACCTTCAGCGGCCCTTCTCCAAATGCTCCTGCCTATAAAGCTTGGACCGACGGATACCAGGATATCTGAAGAAAATTAAATTACTAAACAGATCTTCATACATCTCTCAACAGCTCCAACCAAGAAAACAAACAATGACAGATGCTTAGAGTTTCAGCCCAGCAACATCTGGAGGGTCACATGTCTTCCATCTTCTTTAGATCATAGCAGGGTTTCTATCCTTTCCACCCCAGATGTCCTTTATTTGTCAGTATCAAAGCCTCTTTGTACTGTATTTCGCAGACATGTAATAGTATGAAGAACCTTTTGTATGGATGACAGAGGGGTCTGGTGTAATATGGTCCATAGGAACACAAGGGGTCAGACTTCACTGTGCAACTGAATGACAACAACGAACAATCTTTTGTATGGTGTCCTACATTGAGGCAAAATTGTTTTGTAAAAGTGGAGAAATCCATTACTGCTCCCATTGCCTATTAGTGATCATCATAATTAGATTGCTTTCCTGTTCTACTTTCAACCGACTACCTGTGACCGGTACATTTTGTCAACTAGCCTGGGGACCTATGAGACATTATCTTGGTGGTATTTATGAGCAGGTAACACACAGTTTAAAAGGACCGCAGTGGCTGAGTGGTTAAGACACTGAGCTTCACGATTAGAAGGTCGGCAGGTCAGCAATTCAAGACCTGAATAATGCGTGACAGACTCAGCAATTCTCATCTGTGCCAATTCCTGCCAACCAAGCACTCTCGCTGCCTCTTTGGCTGTAAATGGAGATGAGCAGTGCCCCCGAGAGTCAGACACGACTGGCTTTCAAGCAGAGGAGACTTTTACCTTTATCCAACACACAATTTACTCAGCTAAATACTCAGGGTGTGACTGGAATGCCGAACTGGAATCATTCCTCTTTGCTTCAATTTGATTCAAAGTCTTTATCACATTTTCAATGGCAAATAGTGTTTGCACAGGGACTGTGGAATATTTCAGGAGTTCAGTGTTCACCTCAGATACACTGCAATTGGTATTCCAACCCACAGCCCTCCTTCTCTAGTCCCACCTCTGCCATTCCTTTAATATATTTTTTTGAAAGCTGCTTGTTTTGGAACACACATACACAAAACATACACTCACACCATATCTCATTTCATCCTGGTTGCTTCTATTTTCATTCAAATTTTTGAAATATTTTTTCATATGTGGAGCAATAGCAATTACACTTATATATCGTCTTGTAGTGCCTAGTTCACTCTCTGGGTGGTTCACAAGTTAATTAGCATTTTATTTATTATATTTATTTATTTTTCATACTTCTATACCACCCTCCTCACCAGGGCGACCCAGGGTGGTTTACTACATCACACTAATAATAATAATAATAATAATAATAATAATAATAATAATAATAATAATAATAATAATAATAATAATAATAATAATATCCAAACCCATCATCCCAGAGCTTCAGAATCCCAACTATAAAAATTTAAATTTTCATGATTTAAATTTTTTAAAAATCAGTCAATTCCCATCATAATTAAAAGATTAAAAACTAAGCCTCAGAGATAAAAGATTAAAAAATTAAAAGACCAGGGAAGCGAGGGAGCTCAAACTAACCAGCGAGCTGGGGTCATGGTACCGCCAGGACCCCAAACCTGTCCCGCCAGCCATGTTTTTAAGTTCTTCCTAAAAGACAGCAAGTCCATCTGTAGACGTAGCTCAGAGAGTGCCAGAGAGATGTGCCTCTCTGGCCAATGGAACAACTAGAGAGCCTCTCTGGTCTGCTCTGGTTTTGGCCCCAAGATGCTAGGTCCTCATTTTACCGACCTTGGAAGGATGGAAGGCGGAGTCAACCTGGAGCCCCCACCCCCCGGCCGGTTAGGAATGAACTCACAATGTTTTGGCTGCAGTACAGCAGTCAAACTACTGCTCCACCAGGGCTATACATATGTGGAGGTGATCTAGCGTTAAGGTGACAAGGTGAACTACCACTAGATCATATTTACAAGGAATGAAGTTTAAAAGAAAGGAGGATGGTCAATAGAGAATGCTGCTTGCAGTTTTCCTTACTTTCCTTCTCTAGTGGAGCAAAGCCAGCAGCAAAGAGGAGAGAAAGATGTGGCTGGGCAGCAACACACAGACTCATGGGAGTGGGAGAGAAGCCCCAGACACACAGACACAGGCAAGCAAGATTTTATCACATGAGATGGAAGACTGAAGAACATTGGATTTCCAGGTCTCAAGCTACTTATTCGATGCAGCACCTTGAATGGAGCCTAGAAAACAAATCAGTTACCACTCCAAATTATTAAAAACGGAAGTAACATATCCCAAATGCCAATACAGTACAGAAATTCCATCTCTGGGTGTTTGATAGTCTGAAGTCTTGATTCTACATTTTAAAAATAAGAGAAGGTTCAACATTTTTAGAGGAATCTGTTAACAGAACTGGTTTTATGTAAAAAGCTTTAGCTTAGAGACAGCTGGAAAAGCAAGAAAGATCTTCAAGTACTGTAATTCATTTGAAACTCTTTCTCTCCCCCCCCCTCCAGTTGTAACCCTGCAAAATGACCCGTTTTGCTACTACTTCCTGTGGAAATACTAACAAACCAGGTCATTTATTTTTAAAATTGAAACTACTAAGCAGATAATAACCTCAGATGCCTCAAAGACAAAGAGCAAATAACTATAGTCATTCTTTAAAAATTCAGTAGCAAAAATATTAGTCTTGAGAAAAGTGATAGCACAATACATTCAGAAAATACGGTCGTGTTTACGGTCAAGCAGAAATTTTGGACTAAGACATTATTGGCTATCACTGCATATCAATTATAATTATTATTTTATGGAAAAGTGCAGTGAACACAAGCAGCCAGAAATATTTATTCACTGGAAGCTGAACATTTCCTTCCAAGAATGGCAACGCCCCATGCACAGAAAGGCAAAAGAGCAGGAACATTCCAAACAAGTTGCACGCCTTAATTTGGAAAAATGAGAAGAGGCAAAGGGGGTGGGAATAGATAATTCAAAATAGCTCAGTCTAGCACACCAAAACAAGCATTTTGGAAACATTCTGTTTTAGGCAAGGAAAAGACATACATCTTTGGACATGTCTCTGACTCAAGAGGCTTCTCAAGACAGTGGCATCTGGATGAGTTCCAACCAGGACAGAGAAGACGGGGCAACAGAGAAAAACGTTAATGGAATTTGAGCAGAACAACTACTGGGAGTAAACTGTCCTTGTTAGTCAGTGAAAAAGGGAGTTTTAAGTAATTCTCTGTCCTTGGTGGTAGCAAAAGACAAATTGCTGTGATTGAGCAGACTTATACTGCTAGTCTCTCTCTCTCTCTCTCTCTCTGTTGACAATGGAACATAACAAATACATTAAGAAACAGAAAAAAGCAAGTTTTCAAGATTGCTGCCTTATGTAACGGAAAGCAGAATGATCCATAAGTAAATCAAGGACTTACAGTATAATCTTTTTGCCTTTCCTTTTCCAAAATTTCACCCTATACACTAGTACCCCGGATAACGATGAGACTTGGTTCCACAAGTCTCATTGTTATCCAGTTTTTAACGTTGTGCGATACATTGATCACACAATGTTTAAAAAAAAGCCCTGTTTCCCTGGAGGCTGCAGCAAGCCAGAACGTCGGGATTTGAATCCTGACGTTTTGGCTTGCTGCACTTGCTGAGGACATTGGGGAAGCCCAGAAACAGCTTGGATCGGGTCTTCCTACCTCCCTGGACCCGGCGGGGGGGGTCAGGGACCCCAAAATTGGTTTTTAAAAAGTCCGGTTTTTTTTTTTTACCAATTTTGGGGTCCCTGACCCCCCCTGCCGGGTCCAGGAAGGTGGGAGGACCCGATCCAAGCTGTTTCTGGGCTTCCCCGACGTCCTCAGCCAGTGCAGCAAGCCAAAACATCAGGGTTCGAACTCTGACGTTTTGGCTTGCTCCACTGGCTGGGGACGTCGGGGAAGCCCAGTAACAGCTGTAGATCGGGTCCCCTGCCTGCTCCAGAGAGATCAGAGGACCCGATCTACAGCTGCAGGGTGGCTCCCTGTCGGCTTCCCTAGCCACCTGCCCTTGCCTCCGCAGCTGTGGGGTGGCTGGGGAAGCCGACGGGGGAGCCCCCCGTCAGCTTTCCAGCCACCCCACCCCTGCCTCCGTAGCTGCAGGGTGGCTGGGAAGCTGAACGGAGAACCCCGTTCAGCTTTCCAGCCACCCTGCTGCTAAGAACGACTGTATCGGATAACACTAAAAAGAACGTTATCCGGTGCAAATCTTTTCCCAAATTTGTCGTCGTTATGCGGTTTTAGCGTTATCCGATGCAATCGTTATCCGGGGTATTACTGTATACACAATTCATGCTCCACTCTCAAGATGATTGCCACTGAGTATGCTAGCTGTAATACCATGCCAGGTGCACAAAGAATTCAAAGACAGAAGACAATGTGCTAAATGATAGTGGTAAGCGCACATGCACACGCACACACAAACACACACACACACACACACAGAGATGAAAAGAACCATTTCAGATAACATTGTACCAATGTTACATCTTCATCTCATCACTTGTTTGTACCCTGTTTCCTAGATATGCATGAAATCTAGAGGAAGAAATCCTTCACTCAAACCCTTTTTCAAAACCAGAACACTAAAGGTTTGAGGGACATTTCTAATTTGTTCAGCATTTTCAATTCCTTGCCTAGTTGGCTAATTCCCTATTTGCTGTTTCTACCGCCTTTGAAGGAAGAATAGGACACATACATACACCAGACAACATGGCAGGAGTCAAATAAGATTAGCAAGCATATTTAAAGCAAAAACAAAAAACAAACAAGTCCATATGATGGATTGAATGGTTCACCAGTATTTTAAAACCAGGATTCAAAGGCAGCGGAAATCTGTTCATCCATTTACCTACTTACTTACAAACCATCTTCCTCAGCCATCTTGGAGGAAAACAAGTTTGCAAGATTCCTTGGTATCATAATGTGGCTCTTCCTGTTGAGAAGAGAAGATTCACTTGAGAAAGCCTTGGTGCTGGGAAAGGTGGAGGGCAAAAGAAGAAGGGGGCAGCCAAAAATGAGATGGCTAGACGGTGTTGTAGACGCAATGGGCACAGAGCTGGGCGGATTGACAGGATGGTGGAGGACAGAGGTACCTGGCAGGGCAATGGTCCATGGGGTCACAAAGGGTTGGAATAGATTGTGTGGTTGAACAACAACAAACAACTTGATTACAATCAATCAATCAATCAATCAATCAATCAATCTATCTATCTATCTATCTGCCGCCGCTGCACCCTCCCGGCCCCTATCACCGGCCGGGAGGAAGATAAAAGGGGCCTCCCTCGGCCAGGGGAGGCCCGAAGAAACGCAGACGACGACGACGCGCCAGACTCCGACGACGACGCTGCACCCTCCCGGCCCCCGTCACCGGCCGGGAGGAAGATAAAAGGGGCCTCCCTCGGCCAGGGGAGGCCTGAAGAAACGCAGACGCCGCCGCCGCGCCAGACGCCGCCGCCGCCGCTGCACCTTCCCGGCCCCCGTCACCGGCCGGGAGGAAGATAAAAGGGGCCTCCCTCGGCCAGGGGAGGCCCGAAGAAACGCAGACGACGACGCCGCGCCCGACGACGACGACGCTGCACCCTCCCGGCCCCCGTCACCGGCCGGGAGGAAGATAAAAGGGGCCTCCCTCGGCCACCCGGCCTCGAAGGGAGAGAACTTGGGGGGGTTGGGCGGCTATAGAGGATTCAACATGGGGGGGGGGTTGGTGGGATATTGTTTTGTTTGTATGGAAGCCGCCTAGAGTCAGGTTAGCCTGAGCGAGGCGGGGTATAAATTTGAAGAATAAATAATAAATAAATAAATAAATCTATCTATCTAATTTATATACCGTCCATCTGGGTATTATCCCACTTTGGGTGGTGAACAAACAGAAAATAAATGACAACAATACAAATCAAAAACCACCATCAACAAATACACCATTAACCAAAACAAAACAAAACAAAACAAAACAAGAGGACATTGAAACTGAACCTAACTGGTTAATCTATTGACAAAGGAACAATGCCCTGAAACGCCTCCTTGAACAAGAATGTTTTTAATTGTTTTCTACCAATCAAATATCAGTGAAGAATAAGAGTGAAGTTCAAGAGCTGGAAAGTACTGTGCATTTGGTGGTGTTATATCCAGATTCATGATTACTGCTTTCCTCATACAAACATTCCTGTTAGGAGAAGTTATGTCTATTCATTATATAATCCCCCCTCCCTTTTCTTCTGCCCAACACACATCACAACGATTTTTGTGGCAGTCCCAACACAAAGTTGCAAAAAGATTGACTGGGGGTGGGTGACTTTTTTCATAGAAGAACTGCAAACCTCTGACTTTGTAAACTTCCCTTTGTCTTTGAACTGCAGCCATTTCCCATAATAATAATAAAAAGAAAGAAAGGTAGAGAGAAAAGAAAGAGTGCCCTTGAGGGAAATCTTGTATGGTATGGGCAAAAATGTTTTCTCATCAGCAATAGCTCAGACATCCACAGGGTGGCCTATATCTCTCACTTTGGAAACCTAGAGATGCAAGAGATAGCTGAGAAATGACTAAGATAGGAAACAGCAGTGTATGTGTGTGGTCAGGTTTGTATGGAATTTATTAATTTATTCTGGGAGGCTATATTGAGAGTCTGGAATTTTTACTTTTTTTTACCATGGTGGCTGGGAGTTATCATCTTTTTTTTAAAACTTTTTTTTCAAGCTCTGAGCATATCTGGGGTTTCCTCCAAAGGAGACTGATTCTTAGCTGTTCCACTCAAATACGCCACATCTTCCTTAACTGGGCATCAGTACAAGGAAATAACTTGGAATCTCTAAAAAAATAATTAAATAGGACCCACAGTATTCATAATATATAATATATTAACAGGAGCTAAGAACAGGCTGAACCACAGAATCAGTGAAGCTGTTCCAACATAGACAAATCCTCCTGAAGAGCAGATTAGTTATAGCATGTTTCTGAAGTGGGAAAGGAAGGACAGAAAACAGAATATTTTTCAGTATTAAGAACAGTGGCTTCAGTATTAAAATAATGTTTTTCAAAATAGTTTACATTGCTTAAAAATGCTTGACTAATAGCATCTTTGGAACCAACTTAACACCACCACAACAGAAAACTCATTTAAGAATATCAGATTTTTTTAAAAAAAACCCAAAAAACAAACAAAAAAATGCTGTAGCACTTTGAAGACTAACTGATATACAGTGGTACCTCGCTTAAACAGCATAATGTGTTCCATGGGATTGTTATTTAAGCGAGTTGCTCTTTAAGTGAAACACTTGTAAAAAGCACTGTTGCTGCCATTGTAAGTGACTGATTGTGACTTCTGGCTGGAGGGATTGTGAACTCCGATTTAGTTGTTAAGCGAGTTTTTGGTTGTTTTTAGATGTTAAGCAAAGGGGGCCATTCAGAGAAAATTCTGCTCTTTAAGCGAGTTAGTCTCTAAGCAAGGCACTCTTTATGGGAGGTTTTACTTCATTTTAATGTTAGCTTTTGTGGCTCAAGTCCACTTCGTGAGATATGGGAGTGAGACTTCATGACATCAATTTATACACATCAGGTACAGAGGTACAGACATACACTCTTATGTCTGACAAAGTGGACTTGAAACATGAAAGCTAATATTAAAATATAATAGTTAGTCTCCAAAGTGCTATAGCGTTTTTGTTTATTCTCTGATATGCTTGAAACACAGACTAACACAACTACTATTCCAAAAAATTCATTTAAGAATGTGATTTTAAAAAGTGGTCCTTCCTTTTTAAGGAAAGTACACAGGTTCAAGGTCAACAGACAGCAAGTATGTTGTGAGTAATGAAAAAAAATGAAGGTACTAAGTGGAGACAAAGATTATACTTCAATGGTGTGTCTTACTTATTTCCATATACCCAGGGTCAGTTATTTGTGATATTGTTAGCAGAGGGAGGTCCAGCTTAATCTCTTGACACCTCTTTTGTAGCAGGTTACACGCAGCATCTTTAATTAATTAGCCTTTGCTCATGATGGGCAATTAGTGGTCCTCCAGCTGTTACTGCAACCTCCACTATCCTCCACATTAGCTATAAGGTTGATGGGAGCTGCAGTCCAGCAATAGCAGTAGCGCCACAAAGGGATCCACCTTTGAGTTTGGTTTCCAAGACAACTTGTTTTGGGGTTCCTTCACACATGCAGGACGGTTGACAATAACAGGGATGGATTCAGAGTGGGAGGTAGATGAAAGCAAAACAGCTTTTAAATAGGCAACAAAAGTTTCAATTCAATCTCAAGAACATCCCTTTCTAGAGCCTCAGAGAAAATGGAACTGGAAATCTAATCCATTGGCTTGAAGAAAAAGGGTAAAGTAGTTATAAAAGGTTAAAGTAGTTATAAATGCTAATAAGCGAAGAGAACTCTGAACCTGGCAAATAAAAATTTTGGATAGCCAAAACAACCTCATTTTTGTTCTTGAAATTGTAGGGTTGGATTATACAGTAGTTCAGAAAATGAAGAGTTCATATGTTATTCAAATGTAACACCCGCAAATATTAGGACTGCTACATTCCTTGAGTAAAATCACTTTTCTTTTTAAAAAAATGACTGGAGGATTGGGAATCTAGTTTTCATTATTATTATTATTATTATTATTATTATTATTATTATTATTATTATTATTATTATTATTATTATTATTATTATTATTATTATTATTATTATTATTATTATTAAACTTATATGCCACCCTACTCAGCGAAAACCGACCCAGGGGGGCTCACAACACACAATCAAACACAGTGCAACAGTTCAATAGAACAATACAATGTCACAACACAGTGAAATATCATACATCAATAATCCAAACAATAGAATATCATAAAATACAGTACAGTAAGATAAAACCCAAATATACGTCATAAAGTTACAAAAATATTTTGTAACCATAGGAACATTACACAATCTTACAAAGAAAAAAAGTTACAAAAAGGCATCCCCACCCCACTCACCCTGGATCCTACCCATTAAGCTGGTGGCTACCAACCGACTACTCCCCTTCCTTCTTCTGTCCAAGGGAAAGGAGAAGGGCAATGTGTCCATCTGACATGTAGGTGCTGCCACAAAACCCCAGCCTAGAAAAAGTCTAGCAAACATAACAGTCAGACTGGCCGGAGGAGGATGGTACTGGAATCAGCTGGGGCCTGGTGTTTTTTTTCTCCTTTGCAATAATCAGTCATGTCTCATTAATATTTTAAAGTCCCTCACTGTAGTTCTTTAACAGCCTTTCACCAAAGACTTCTGGGCAACTTGCTCTAAACATTGATAAATGGCTGAAGTACAGAAAGCAGAGAACAGGATACTTAGTCTGTTACTGCAATGGAGAGACATAAATAATGTGGTCTCCTGAGGATCTGTCCTGAAACCAGAGCTTTTTCATTTGTTCATAAATGATTTGGAGTGAGAGCTGAGAAGCAGTTAGTCAGGTCCACAGATTGTAAGAAGTTATTATTGGTGGCTAGTAGGGAAAGGGGATCATGAAGATCTCTAGAAAGATTTGTCAAAACTCGGGAATGGCTATTAAAATGGCATTTAGGATTCAATACAAACAAATGCAGAGTAATGTAAACTGAGGCGATCCTGAAGGAAATCAATCCTGACTACTCTTTGGAAGGACAAATATTGAAGATGAAGCTTAAGTACTCTGGACACCAAATGAGAAGAGAGGACTCACTCAAGAAGGGCTTGATGCTGGGAAAGCATGATGGCAAAAGGAGAAGTGGGCGGCAGAGGATGAGATGGCTAGATGGCATTGTTGACCCAATGGGTGTAGAGCTGAGTGGGCTGTGGAGGATGGTGGAGGATAGGGGTGTCTGGAGTGCGATGGTCCATGGGGTCACAAGGGGTCAGATTCGACTATGCGACTGAACAAAAACAACCAAATTCATGGGATACGTCAACAGAGATGGTGAACCTTAGCACTCATGGTGTTCTTGGACTACAATTCCCAGAAGCCCAAGTCAGCACTCCTGCTGATCAGGGCTTCTGTGAATTGATGTTCCAGAACACCTGGAGTGCCAAAGTTTGCCATCACTGGGATACGAGTAGGCACTGAATGATCAAGAAAGGGATATTTCACATTAGGGCACAAGTGGTAAAGGACCGGCAAAGGACCTGAAAATAAAACTGCCAACATCATTCTGCCTTTAAGTACATCTATGGCGCCATCATGCTTTAAATTATGTAGAATGTCCATCAAGACAGCTGTACAGTGTAATAGCTGGGAAAGAGCAGCCAAAGTGATTAAGGAATATGAGGAAGGATTACAATGTCTGGAAACAAACAAGACAAGGGGAGGTACAGTGAAAGTGCAAACAATTAAGTTTTTCCTGGGAAAAATGATTGGGGAAACATTATTTCCCCTTTCTAACATAAATAAAGGACTGCAGTGGCTTAGTGGTTAAGACCTTGAACTTGGCAACTGGAAGGTCAGCAGTTCGAGATTTGCACGACAAAGTGAGTTCCCATCTCTGTCCCAGCTCCTGCCAACCTAGCAGTTTGAAAGCAAGAAATTGCAAGTAGATAAATAGGTACCACTTCAGTGAGTGAGCTCCAGTGTCTAGTCATGCCTGCTACATGACCAAGGAAATGTCTGTAGACAGACAGCGCTGTCTCTGGAACTATAACAGCATTCTAGGGTAAAGCAGGTCTGCCACAGGATGTCTCAACCAATTTAAAAGGCAATGAGGCAGAAACATACTGTACTTAGAAACAAGTGCATAATTTGATAATATAATTCGAGTTAGGACCAGATAGATAACCAGGTGCCGAAATATACACACAAAAGAATGATTTTAACCCTTTCTTTTGTTAAGAGACAACCTTTCTATTTAAGAACAATGAGAACATTTGACACTGAACTACTTCTAGCAAATATAAACAGACTGAGATATAGACAGGATTGGATCCAAAACATGCCATTTCTGTGCTTGGAATATCTCTTCACAGGAGCCTGAAAAAGTTGCCTCCACCTAATTTTGTTCTTTTGCTGTTCACTCCCTCAGAAGGCTCACCTGAACCTCTGTGTAGAGGTTTTGGAGATTAGAGAGGATGTGAGGAAGAAAAGAGGACAATGGCAGTCTTCTTGTACCATTCCATCTACACATGCCTAAATATGGACCCAGTCCAGACTAGTCTTTCAACAAAGGAGCATTTGTCTTACTCTTCTTCAATACTTGATAGTAAGTACAACCTAGATCAGTGATGGTGAACCTTTTAGATACCAAGTGCCCAAACAGAGGGTGGGGCAAACTCTGTGCTGGGGGGAGGGAGGAAGCATTCCCATTGGGCTGCTGGGCAGAGGGGTGGGGTGAACTCTGTGCAGGGGCAACGGTGTGCATTCCCACAGAGAGGGTTCTGAGTGCCTTCTCTGGCACGTGTGCCATAGGTTCACCACCACTGACCTAGATGGACAATCCTATATGCATATACTAAAAGATAAATCTGCTGGGACTTATCCCTCCTACCACAAAGTAAGTTATGTGTGGAATCACACCCTGGTTTTTATTCTTATTCAAATGACTCTCACTGAACTTCAAATACTGACAGCTGGTGGGAGGCATGACCTGCAGGCAAAAGTCACAGCTTGGAAAAATTGCTTTTGGCTTCCAGCTTCCTCAATCGCCCAGCTAGCAGGCTCAGCTATAGATCAAAGCATGACAATTTTCAAAGCTTGGGCAACAACTTAATCCAGAGATGAGGACCAGCCATACATCAGGCAGTGGATCTCTCAGGATAGGGAACTTGCCAATCCTCCCACCACACTGTCAAATCCCATAACACATCAGAGAGCTCCACAGCAAAGACCCAACATCCTGTTCTGTACAGAGTTGCTGCTCTGCACAGCTCCTTCTCTGCATCAGCAGATAGGGAGGGTCTCCTGTGATGGAGTGCCTCTACCACCACCTCTTCCTTTGGCTTGATACCAGAAGTGGGGAACCTGCAGCTCTGAGGGGAGCCTGGGCTTCTGGGAATTGAGGGGCCCAAGGATGAGAAACAGGGTAGTCCTCCAGATGTTCTTGGACTTCAATTCCCAGAAGCCCAGGCTCTTCTCAAGGCCACAGGTTCCCCACCCCTACTCTATACAGAGCCGAAGCCAAAAAAAGGTCCCTCCCACATGTCAGCTGGGAAGACAAATGCAGTGGTGAGATTACTATGACAAACACAAGGGGGAGGTCCCATCACTTCTTCACTCCTCTCCTCTTTTCGGCTCCATATAAAGCCACGCCTGGCAGACAAGCTACTTTGTGCTGCCCCCATAGCTCTTGTCTTCTTCCTACATCTTCCAGGGAGGGGCTACCACCATGTCTTCCTCCTTGTATTCTGGTTTGTACCAAGCCATATTCCACGTATCAGATACTTTTTGTAACTAGCACAGCTGCCTCTTTTCTTCTGGCATGGGGATTGGGGTAGCAATCAACAGATGCCACCTCTGACCTTTTCTCCAGCTGCACAGTTCCTTCAGCCTCTAGGAATGGGGGCAGAACCCATTTAAATAGGTGGTGATGTCTTGCTTTCCACCTTGGGCAGCGGGAGAGCCTGAGTCAATCCTGACAGATTCAAGCCTCTAAAAAATTGCCCAATCCTGCGCGTGTTGCAAGGAATTTACAAGATTCCTTGTTAGCCTTAGTGTGTAACACCCTTCTTATAAAATTGTATTTCTAATTGTGTTTATGGCCATAACAAAGGAGGTGGGGAGGAATGAAGTGTGAGAGTGCCTCTAACAGATGTGGCCCACTGCTTAAGTCCCTTATGTAACCAAGGACCTGCAGGGTAAAAGGGCAGGAAAACCACATTCAGTACATATCTGAGCAGCAGCTGAAGTGTGAGCTTTGAAAAGCTCATAAAGAGCTTTTACTGGAACCCGAGGAGTCTAGCACGCATAAGCCTGAAAGTAAAGCCACACTCACTGTGTGTGTCTGGTGGTTACTCTCTGCTGTAATCATGCATGCTGGGGAGATCACGTTACTGAACAATGCACAAACAGCACATGAATGTTTTAAATTGTGGGGCATAAAAATGAGGTGGTGGCTTAGCTTCTCACACAGAAAACTCTCCTTAGACCCACAAACACGCAGTGCTGTGCTTGTTGAAAGACTCCATGAACACATGTCCTTAGGGCTGGGACAGCCTATGTGGCAACTCAGATAATGACTCTTCCCTGCCCACAATGCAGTGCCTTAGTTTGAATGCTGCCACTTCCAGTTATTGTAATGGGGAAACATCCCCCACACTGCAAAATGAATGTTTAAATGATTAATTTCAGATGTAAAGGCTGACACAAACTCCATTAAGGCAACTGACAGATCTGAGGGGCTGCATTGACAAACCTCTATCTTCAGTGAGATATGTAGTTGATACCTTTGTTACCTCTGCTTCACAGTACTCCATTTTGCATTCCCTTAGTTCTGAAAATGTAAAGCCACAGGTGTCTGACTGAGCACAAGTTTTAGGTTTTTCTATTTTAACCTCATGATTTATATCATCTTTGTCTGATGATGTAATACCTGCAAAACCTGCTTTATTTGTAGCCTTTTGATGATTCTATCGCAAAGCTTAACTGGAAATGGTTATGCTATTTGTAGTTACACTTTACTAATAGTGTGCTTTGTGTTAGACTCTTGCACATACATTACACTTGAAAAAGAAATACAGTTCTATAACATAGTCATTCACACCACAGGAACAAATATAGAAGACTATTATGTATCAAACAACAACTGTTTACACATGTGTGTGAACACACACACTCATAAAGTGTATGAATATACAACAAAACATCACACTACACTGTCTGCTACAGCCCCAGGTGCACTTATTTACCTTCAACCACAGAAGTGAGTAGACAAACATAACATACTGCATTTAGGGGGAAATGTATATCAAGGGAAAACACAGCTTTCTTGTGTTTAGTAGCCAAAAATGTTCACAGGTATTTCTGTACATACAAAAGCACCCTTCAGTGTCGAAGGGTTCTTTGCAATCTCGCTTTGAAGCTTACAATGCCAACAAAGGTAAAGGACAACTGGCCACATTGCAAATTCTGTACAGGACAAGAAAGAAGGCAACTACAGTGAAACCTCACATAAAGAGTGTTTCGCTTAAAGAGTAACTTGCTTAAAGAGGAGGATTTTCTCTGAATGTTCCCTTCGCTTAACAAATAAAACCAAAGAAAAACTCACTTAACAAATAAATCGGGGTTCGCAATCCCCCCCCCCCTTTGGTCATTTACAATGGTGTTTCACTTAAAGAGCAAAGTCGCTTAAAGAGCAATCCTGTGGAACATATTATGCTCTTTAAGGAAGGTACAACTGTATCTCCAAAGATGTTAATCCATCTTCTCTGGCAAATCTTTGTCTACTTAAAAACCAGTTGGAAAACAGGAACCAAGAAATCTCCATAGCTGTTCCTTCACTTCTTTTTCCCCTGACTTACATGTTTTATGCTTTCACATTTTTGTAACATCTTCTCTCTATTCTCTCCTTTCCTGTAAGCTTTCTGCCACCACTTTCCCCTACCTTTCAGTCTCCTTCATGTTACATTTCTGCCCCTCTCATACCTTACAGCTATTATTGTGGTTTCTCACTCAGTTCAAAGCTTCGATGAGCACATACCCATAATCATTTTATATCCTCTGTTTTTGTAGACAGAGCCACCAACATGACTTAGAATATCTGCTCCATTTAATAACAGTCATTTCCCTGTTTTAGCAAGACTATATGAGAAGTGAACTAAGCCATGTTTTCAAATCCCAACTTAGTTTTCTTCCAGGCACAAAGAAAAGCACTAATCCATGTGTCATATTCTGTACACTCTAAAATCACATAGAAAATCCAAGTGAATCTACTGCAGGTAAAAACTCCACAAATCTGATTTAGGGAGCCATAGTAGAGTAATACTACTGAAATTCTTGAATTGGCCACTGTTTTTGTTCATTCCAATATTTCAGCAGGGAAATGCAAAGCAAAAAAGCGAAACAGCCCCATAGTGAACTCTCCTGACAGTTCATAAATTAGGGCTCTTTCAAATATCACGTGGCCTAAAATAGGCCACTTTTTGACCCCCCTGTGACTTTCCATGACCTTTGACTGATTCCCCAAATCACGTGGTTTGAAGATAGATCTACGGCCCTGCCGAACCCCCTCCCCCTGTGACTTTTTGCCAACCCCCTCCCCACTAAAGTAGTCATGTGGTATTTGAATGAGCCCTTAAGATGGGCACCACACAGCATGAGAAGGAACTACTATTACTACTAATAAAGCAAGAGCACAAGCAAAGCAACCACACTTCTATTCTGCCCCATAGGAATTAATGTACTCTCCGGGTGGTTCACAAGTTAATTAGCATTTCCCACCCCAATGTGCTGGGAGGTCTCATGCAGGGCTGAAATTTGACTGGAAGGGGGGGGGATGGTAGCAATTAAAAGACTTTATATGTCTATGTAAGAACTTAATCCACACCTTCAACCGTAATATCTGGCTTTTTGTAATCTAGACATAACAACTGAAAATAGTCTTGGTCTTGTGAGGAGGCAAAAAATAATTCCTGGCCTAACTTCAACAACTAATTAGAAAAAGAATCATTTTGTTAGTTTGGCAGCTAAATGTAGTGGAGGTTGTGGCTTATGAACTTTACTTCTTATTTGAGCCAATTATTTTTTTTGCAGCACATTTATGTGGAGGCTGTTTTTTTCCTTAAGGGACAAAAGCGTTAATGTTAAATACTCCAAATGCCAATGTTTTTGTGTTAGGAGAGAAAACCCTAAAAGAATAATTAAGCCATTTACTTTTGACAACTATACAAACATTTCAATGTTCTAAGGATGTGATGATGAACCTTGGCACCCCAGATGTTCTTGGGGACTTCAATTCCCAGAAGCCAAAGTCTCTGTGAATCCACATGAATGGGTTCACTGCACATAAGTGTGGATTCACAGAGACTTGGGCTTCTGGGAATTGAAGTTCAAGAACACCTGGGGTGCCAAGGTTCACTACCACTGTTCTAAGGCTTGAATTCCTAACATGTGGGTCATGGCCCCCCAGTCAGTCACAAAGTGTTTTCTGGGGGCCACCAGTTATGCTTCACTACACTGATGAAAAGAGTCTTGGAAAGAGTAAGCAGAGGAGAGGGTAAAATGATACAGTTACCGTATTTTCCGGCATATAAGACGACTGGGCGTATAAGACGACCCCCCAACATTTCCACTCAAAATATAGTTTGTTATATACTCGCTGTATAAGACTACTCCCTCTTCCGCACACCTTCCACACACCAAATAAAACGTAAAAGAACATCAGATTTGATTTCAACGTGTTAATTTATTTTCAAATGCTTATGACATGCAGAAAAACTGTCACAAGGCTGTATGTTATCAAACATGTACAATAAACATAAAACAGTGCAAGTGCAAAGTGGTACTTGTTTATCTACCATATATACATGAATATAAGCCAACACAAATATAACCTGAGGTACCTAATTTTGACCTTGAAACCCAGGAAAATAGATTGATCCGAGTATACGCCAAGAGTGGGAAATGTAGCAACTGCTAGTGAGTTTCAGTAAATAAAATACAGTAATATTAATTATTTTATTGATTTTTTAGAACTGTACTTGCACCACCCACCAGTGGTGGGGCTGCAGTTAAAGAGGGTGGGTAGGTCAATTGCACTGAGGCAGGAAGTGTTGCTCTAGCCTAGCCTCTTGCTTCCCCTGCAAAAAAGAAGCATGGCTTTTTCCTCCATCTTGGGCAGAGCAGAGAGATAAGGGCAGAAGGTACCAGTAAGTGAAACCCTTTCTTTTCCCCCACCAGTTTGAAAGGGAGACACAATTGTAATGTAGAGCTTCTTTCCTCATCTGGATGGTATGTAGAATGAGGTGGGCGAGCATTGGGAGGCCACTATGGGCAGCTATGTCTATCCCAACTGAAGTGCACCCGGTGTATAAGACGACCCCCCCCACTTGGAGGCATGTTTTTCGGGGGGGGGGGCGTCTTATATGCCAGCAAATACGGTACCTCCATTTTCTGAGGTAGGTTGAGTGCCAAAGTAGCAGCATTAGAGGGAAAGTTTTTAAATGTGTTTTCTTCATCCTTTATCTTTTTTAAAAAAATTATGCAAAAGTAGGGTAGATATTGTTCTAAGCAAAAACATAATGAAAAGATCTTTCAGACACTCTCTTGAATTAAGAAATATGTCATGATATATGTTGATATATCAGGAGCCGTGGTGGTGCAGTGGTTAAGCTGCTGTAGTGTAGTCAAACAGAATGTTCTGAGTTCAATCCTGACCAAGGCTCAAAGTTGACTCAGCCTTCCATCCTTCTGAGGTTGGTAAAATTAGTACCCAGCATGTTGGGGGCAAAATGTTAAGCAACTTGTGAATCGCCCAGGGAGTGCACTAAGTGCTATGGCGTTGTATATAAGTGTGATTGCTATTGTTGTATAAGTATCTCGTGATCATTCAAACATCTGTTTTTAGCAAACTTGCATTTCTCTGCTATGTACTGGTTAATTTATATCTTTTCACCTATGAGCATTTCCATCTTCCTTTTTTTTTTACAGTGGCTATCATGGAAATGACACAACAATGAACTATATCATTAAGAAATATTTTGGCCACCATGCTAAATGATCATTCAACTCAAAGAATTCTACCTCAAAGAATTGTACTGTTGTAGATTTGTGAATCATACACAGCACACTAGCTCACAGGAGTGGATAAACAACTGAGTTTAACAATGCTTGCCAAAGTTCTTAGTATTGTTTAAGCCAATTGTGAAGGTGAGCAAAGTGTAATGTGGCTCTAAAACTAACCAAAGGAGGATGAATTAACACAGTCTACTAAGAGATTTTACCCTGAACTCAGAAAGAAAGTGCAGATACTAGTCTCACTGTCAGATTTCCATCTTCAATACAGAAATAATACAGCTGAGGAATCATAGCAACACCTTACATTCATGAACCAAGAATGCAAAAGAATGAGAATCAATAAAGAGAAGACTGAGGTAATGGCAATTGGAAGGAAACAGCATACTTAAAATATCAAAATAGAGGGAAAAGTTATAAAACAAGTTCAAATACCTAGGAACATTTACTGAAGAGGGCAAAACAGACAAAGAAATACGGAGCAGTAAGTCAAACCAAATATTGGAACAGTTAGCTCTGCTCTTGCATCACAATGCAATACCGATCAGCAGAAAGAAGCATCTCATACAAAGCATATTTATTCCCACCTTATGCTACCAGTACCAAACATGGACACTTACAATAAAACATAAACAACAATTGGTCACCATGGAAATGAGATGTCTGAGGAAGGCTGCTGGAGTGACTAGAGGGGATACAATCTGGAATGAGAAGTGTGAAACAGGCTCAAGAAACAACTGGAAAGCCAAGATTATTACTTAGCTGCTCGCCAGGACTTCTAAATGAGTACCATTTTAGTAACTCAAAGGGCACAAGCACTGAGTTGTCACCTTCTATAGAAATTACCTGGTTTCTGTTTAGTAAAAGTGATGCATTAATAATCAGGAAAGTACTTCTCATGACCCTTTTCACCTAAGCAATCTGCTGTCTTACTAAAACTACAAGTCTGTTTTTGCAACAACTATTGTTCTAGAAGTTGAAGAAAATTGAGACACAGGGGAAAGATAAGCAGAAAAGATAAAGCAGCAAAGCAACAGGTCAGCTTTCAAGACTTGGAGCTCAGGTTACTCATCTACTTCAGTTGGGGCAGGTGTGGAAAGTGACAGTACAGTATCCAGCACATACTCAAAGAAACAGCTTCCAGTAATAAAACAACTACCTCAGGAGACTTCTTATGTGGTATGACCATATTATGATGCTAAACCTAACTTCTCTATGAAGGGCGGTAAGCAAGCAATAAAAGTACCACAAAGACAACTGATGTCATCTTAATAACTCAAATATACATAATATTTGCCTAGAGATCAAAAGAGTGTATTGTCTGTGCAAGCTGGATGATTCTGGGGGTTGAAACAAAAAGTAACTTTTCCAAGCCTTAAGGCTCAGTACAAAAAGGTTGACAATCCAAACTCTGACAAAAGGCAGAATCATTCAACAAAAACCAACAGTGGAGATCAGGGTTAGGAATCGTGGCTCTCTGAATGTGGTTGGATTGCAACTCTCATCAGATCTAGTGAGCACAGGCAATGGTAAAGTATAAATCAACCAAAGGTGAGAACGTTATTTATCAAGGGCAGACAACACAACAGTAAATGAAACAGTGGTCTGAGCTGACATTTAAAAAATCTAAAGAGGCATAAGAACATGTCTTCTGGATTACTAGTTTAAGAAGAGCCCTGCCTAGCCTATATCATGGCTAATAACTACAGACACGTCTATCCTGGAGGGATGCATTTATTACAGAGCTTGGGAAAATTTCTGGTTTTGCTATAGCACCCAGAATACCAAAATTCTGGGGGCAGAGGTTGAAAAAAATCATTTCCAAACTGTGATCTAGTCCCTACAATAATTATTACAATCTCTTATTGAAGTGAATGGAGAAAGCCAATTATGACTGTGATTACATAGTCGAATACCATAGGATTTGCTCCTCTTTGTCCCCTTCCCTCCAGCTCTGCTTGAAAGCTTTATTAACAATATCTGGGCTACTAATTCCCAAAACGGGTCTTCCATTTTTCCTATTGTTACTGAGTAGCAAGTTTCAGTGAACTGTCCACAAGAACTCCTTTGTAACAGCACAGCTCTACTTGAGATGAAACTGTAGCTACAATTCTAGAACAGACAAGATTTAAATTCACTATATTTTATTTTACTTTGGGATGCATTTGTTTGGTTGTTCTGCTTTTGATTTGTTGTGTTTTGTTGATTTATTTGATACAGTGGTATCTTGCTTATAGAGCATAATGCGTTCCACAGGATTGCTCTTTAAAGTGAGTTTGCTCTTTAAGCGAAACACCATTGTAAGTGACAAATTGTGTGTGTGTGTGTGTGTGTGTGTGTGTGTGTGTGTGTGTGTGTGTGTGTGTGTGTGTGTGTGTGTGTGTGTTGCAAACCCTAATTTAGTTGTTAAGCAAGTTTTTTGTTGGTTTTAGTTGTTAAGTGAGGCAACCATTCAGAGAAAATTCTATTCTTTAAGCGAGTTAATCTCTAAGTGAGGCAGTCTTTATGCAAGGTTTTACTGTATTTGTATGTACACCGCCTGGAGTGAGAAATTTCCCAAATGGGCGGTATATAAAACTGTGATAAACAAACAAACTTTCACAGGTCAATTGAGCAGAATGTATGAGGCAAAGACTCCTCAGTGTGAAAAACCAGAGCACTAGATAGATTGTATATGTGAAGTATAGAAATGTGAATGAGACATGTGTGATGTGTACAAATGGGATGGATGGATCTCCAGGCAAATGTATGAATAAGAAGCATCTTCTGAATGATGCAAATACTAATCTCTATCCCTCTGGTACTCTTTACTCACAAACCAGCTTTCTTTCCCTCACACTTGGGGGCTTCTACTTTTTTTGTTGCTGGAATGATTCAACTGGGTTCCCCCCCCCCCTCTTCATGGATATGTGAAGTATGTGTGTCTGGAGTGTTTGCAGAGGAGGATGAAGGAGGGAAGAAACACCTACCACAAAAGAGAGGGAGCAATGATAGAGAGCAAGGACTGTGGTGTGTTTGTGAGGAAGGAAAAAGAGGGAGAAAGAGAAAAGGAGCCACTGCAGAACCCCAGACACTGAAAGAACTAAGGAAGAGAATGACCCTCAACATCCTCTGAACAGATATGAGCCTCAAGCTCAGATCCATGAAGAGCTTTATGGCAAGAACAAACATTTTAGGGTACACAAGGGCAAAACCAAATTAGAAGATGGAAGAAGCAGCTCACTGGACAAGAACAACATTAAAGGAGGCTATGGCAGAGGAACTCAACCTCCCCTACATCACTTGGAGGACCTTGAACAGGCTGAGGGGTGCAGTCACTAAATCAAGACCAACATGCTCAAGTGGGGGCTGTGGGCAGACAACAACATGCACTTTGAATGCGGAGAGATGCAGAATCCGGCTCATTTACCGGTTTGCTGATTACTGCCAGAAACATGCACCGACAAACATTTAATTTTGGTTAATGACAAAGCCAAGACAGTGGTTTCATTTTGGCAGCCCAAAGTTTGATCGGGAAATGAAACAAGTAGCAGCACTCTGTGCCTTTGCTGCCTTGCTGTGTCAGCAGACCAAGGAAAAGAGGAGGAGGAGGTTACGACGGTGGCAGCAGGGAAGAAGCAGGGAAGTAGTGGTGGTTATTGTTACTGTGGCTCACAAAGACACAGAGATGACACATGCAACTTCCAGCAGAATCCTAGTAGCAAGATGAGCCCATAAAACAGGCACACTCTATCTGAACCTGGAGCAGCAGGGACTGAACAAGTTAACTGCAAGCCCAATACAAGTGATCTCTACGATTTTCATTTGTAAATCAAACTGCAGCAGAGCCAAATTGCTCCAGTTCACTTTTCCAATGTAGTCATACTCTTAATTTGGAGAGACTAGTTTACAGATCACTGTGTTTAGGGTTGTAATCACTGAGTTGAATTTATAGAGGGGCACAAATTAACTACTGTCAGAGGAGCCTGGTGTATTGTGGTCCGACTCAACTGTGTGACTGGACAACAACAGCAACAAAAATAACTACACAACAGCACAAGCACTGTTTACCAAGTCAGAGTCTATATTGGAGGTAAGAAAATATAAACACCAATCTACGTTCAAAATTAAAGCAGTTCCTTTATAAATTAATTCTGCTCCTCTCAGTCTCGCATTCCTCCCTTTGGAATTTCCCGAGATAAGATTTTTATCTTCATCAGCAGAAGGAAACCAAAACTGAGAATAAAGTGAACTGCCCAAGGCAACAGAACTAATCTACTTAGGGGGGAAATGCAAAGCACCTCCCACTTTATTTCATGAAGAAAAGGGTATACACAACAAAATATTTAAGAATCAAAATATGCTTCTCCAAAGATAAGCAAGCATACCTTCATTCCTGGCTATTCACTCTGGAAAAGTCAAAGAATTTAAAGGTGGGGGAAACTTGTCTATTTTCATTAGATTTATCCAGCACTCCCAGGAGAAAAAAACCCTGCTGTTTCTTGCATCTATCACAAATTCTATAAAACAAGAATGGTCAAGATACATCTGCTTATAACCAACATAGCCAATAGCAAGGGTCAATTGGGGTCTCTGTACAGCAGCGTGGAAGCACCCACATGTTGCTCAACCTGCTTTTCTTGATATCACAAAGCTTAACTTCTTCCTTTTACAAGATTTAGCATGTCTATTTGGAAGACAGAGAACTGGGAAGAGCAGACTTGGATATGCTAAATCCCATAGTTTACTTATTTTCTCTCTCCCCACTCCCAAATAGTGAATCTGATGAAGAGGGACATATTTGAAAAAGAAGGATGAACTATAATCATAAGTTTACTAGAATCTTAAAAGTCCGTAAGCTGAAGAAACAGCCTGGAGTATTTTTTAAATAACCTGGCTTTAGGTTAAAAGAATATGATGCCTTCTGGGCAAATGCCCTGTCCAGGAATTTGGTTCAATATCAGAACTTTGTTATCAGTCCTTTCACACACCATAAACATCTTTTTTTTCCTGTTTCAGTAGCATAACTTAAAGTTGAGAGAATCCTCTTGTCCTCCTTTGTTAAACAACAGGGAGTCAGAACTCTACTGATCCTAAATATTACCCAGAAATGTACCTATATAGCTCAAGGAACTTTCTTCTGATCTCTACAGGATACAGAAATCTCTCTACAACTGTGCAATTTTTGAGAAAAGAATCATAAGAAAGATTTTTTTTTTCATTTCTTGTCTCAATGAGGGGATAGTACTTTGGTACATCTGAAACAATCACAGCAGTAATTCCTTAACTTCCAAGCAGAGATCTGGAATTAAAAGAAAACTACAGTAGTACCTTGCTTAAAGAGCATAACACGTTCCACAGGATTGCTCTTTAAGCAAGTTTGCTCTTTAAGTGAAACACCATTGTAAGTGACCAATTGTGACTTCAGGTGGGGGGCAGATTGTGAACTCCGATTTAGTTGTTAAGTGAGATTTTGGTTAGTTTTATCTGTTAAGCGAGGCGACCATTCAGAGAAAATCCTGCTCTTTAAGCGAGTTAGTCTCTAAGCGAGCTGCTCTTTATGCTAGGCTTTACTGTACTGTATGTAACAAGGCTGTAGTGGCTTAGTGATTAAGACACTGAACTTGATGACTGAAAGATCAGCAGTTTGAGACCTGAGTGCTGCATGGCAGAGTGAGCTCCTGTCTCTGTCCCAGCTCCTGCCAACCTACTGTAGCACTTGGAAAGCAAGAAACTGCAAGTAGATAAAAATAGGCACCACTTCGGTGGGAAGGTAAGCAGTGTTCCCTGCACTTCGATGTCTCGTCATGTGACAGACTTGTCCACAGAAATGTCTGCAGGCACACACGATGCTGGCTCTTTGGCTATAAACAGAAAGGAGCACTGAACTCTAGTGCTGACTGGCTTTTGAGCAAGGGCGGCCTTTAACTTTACCTTACTGCATATAGAAAATTCCTCCAAGCTAAAAAAACAAGGAGGCCCTTTGAGGATAAAGCAGTTTAAAGCAGTGGTTCCCAATTAGTGGTACATGTACCCCCAGGGGTACGCGAGATTGCATCAAGGGGACGCGCAGCAATCTCTTTTAACTAAAATATTAAATCCTTAAAAAACAATAATGCAATAACAATTGCCAAAAAATTATTCAATTTAATTAAACGATCAGTAGGTAAGTCAATCGTATGCACCAAGCGCTTTCTCCCGTGGCGGCGGTTTTTCCCGCACCTCCCGCGTCTTGCTTCACCCGATCGCGGCCGCCCCCGTTCCCGCCTATTTGCTCGTCATTGTCAACGTGCACATTTGTCACATTAATGAAACATGTGTTCTCTGTCATTAGAATGTCTTTTGATGATAATAAATATAAAATACACCTGATTTCATTTTTTATTTAACGTTCCTGCAATAAGGGGTACGCGATATTTAACGTTCCTGCAATAAGGGGTATGCAAGTTTGAGGTCTTTCTTGAAGTGGTACGTAGAACAAACTAATTGGGAACCACTGGTTTAAAGGAAGTGGCTTTTTTTTACCTCAGACACTTCTGCCCTTTTGTCCCAGCACTCAACTCTTTAAGGAAGACAGTAATTGTTGTAACAGATGGCAATATATAGTTGACTTTAAAATGGGGTTGGGGGAAGGGAGATCATGACTTTCAGAATTTAGACTGGAGAAGCAGGAAGAAGGCATGTTATCCACATGTTACAGATTTTCAAAAGCAGGAAGTTGGATATATCTTGTTTCCCATGTTGCTCCCTAAACAGGAATTGGAGGAAGATTGTTCTTTTTTAGTTTAAGTGATCCACTATAACTAGAATCAGCATTTTTATTTTGGCTGAAACAGGGAATCAGCTAGTGGCATAACTACTATGCTTTTCTGCACAGCCTTTATGAGATAATGGAAACAAGGGACTCTGGAATAGGATTCACTAGAGGGCTAGATGTTAGCACCCTCCATTTCCCATTAGCCTAAATCATTCTAGCCAGAGGTGATGAGTCTAGTATTTCATCAACCTCTGGAGGACCATGGGTTCTCTGCTGCTGGTAGATTGTATTCTGGGTTAACAAAAGAAATTATTTCACCTGGAAGCCTGGCACTGGTACATATAGACAAACATTCAACCTGCATCTTTGTAAACTTCAACTTAGTGAACATTAAAAACTCCCCACATTGAACTATAGGACCAGTACTAGAAAGATACCAAAGGATACCAGATATCCTCAGACAGAAGTATTACACAGTCTCTTACATCAGTTATGTTAATTAATTAATCCTTCCACCAAGAAGCCAAATATTGCTAATTCTCCTCCTGGCTGATCCTCTTCTGCACACTCCTTAAAAAGCCCAAAGAAGTTGCATATTGCTGCATCTAAACCAGGGGTCGACAACCTTTTTAAGTTGGAGCCAGGGTCATGCTTCCTCAGGCAGCGGAGGGTGCTGGACCAGTGGTTCCTCTGCCATGTTGCTGTAAACATGTCCACAGCTGTCACAGATGCGCTTATGGCTGCCGTAAACATGTCTGTGGTCGTTTCCGGCGATGGCGGTTGGAGTGAGGGTGGGGGTTGGATTATTTGGCACCACAGGCTGAATTCAACCCCCGGGCTGTAGTTCCTGACCCCTGATCTAAACCAACATTGAAATTAGTATCAGGGATACTGGTATGTTTGTAGATCGCTCTGAGTCAAGGTCAAACACAGAATCAAGTGTTGAGATCATCTACAAGGTTTAATAAACAAGCAAAGTATTGTAGCTGCTCAAGATTCCAGTCCTGTTCTCTAATTTCAGTGGGGTTTCAGGACCCTCAAAGCAGACCTTATTATCTACTCTCTGAATGGGGGAGGGGGAAGAGGAAGGGTTGAAATCCTGTGAGCAAGTAGATGTTCACTAGCTTTGTGGTAAATATTTTCCAAGGTTAACCCATTATTTTACATTTTGCTTCTAAAAAGCCACTTCTGAACTAAAATTATGTCTTAAAGAATGAACTATGATCTCCTCATCCACAGATTCAAATACAGAGTTTGACATTTCACCAGGAGATACAATCTTCTTCTTCAAAAAAGAAATTTAGTGGCTCCCATAGATGTGAATTATTTGTTCACTGAAAAATATATGGGAGGTCTTCACTGAAAGCTCAGAAGCTGAATGGGTCTGGATGGAGACTCCCAGCTTTTTGTGATACAATTTAGTAAACAATATTCCAGGTCCCCTAAAAATGCATGTAAAATAGATATTTTAAACACATTGTTCCAAGGTTTAAAATTAGAGTCACACATCTGGAAAGTTTAATACAAAAGTAGTTTCTTCCTTCTTACTGGTATCCACAGGCTTTTGTTATAACTGACAGGCTACTTTGGTTATTTCTAAACTACTTGAACTGTTAAATACTCTTTATGGTTTAGGCCCAGGTATACATAAAGGCAAGCTAGATGTTTCACAGTTCTCTTAGAACAGGGCTAAAAATAAACTCATCTGAAATCAAGTTTTATATGCATCATATTAAAGACTCTTCAGTCATAACAGAATTTGTCATGCAGCCCAGACCAGTTACCATAGATTTCAGCCTGGCTTCTGCTCAAGAAATATTCTGCATGTTGTTTACATATATTTTCAATATAATAGTTCTTTTCTGTTTGATATTTATTTATTTATTTGTCACATTTGTATTGCCGCCTACTCGACAAGCGACTCTGGGTGGCGTACAACAATTACATCATGAACTACATAATGATTGTTTACTTGGGTTTTCCTCCAAAGAAAAGGAAAGCAGCTATACAGCTGAAATAAAATAAATTGTGAAGTTGTCATATCTTTTCTATTCTCCTAAGAGAAAGACCACAAGAGCACAAATCTTACTGTTTCCCTATATCCTTCCTTAAACAATATAATCAAAGTTCCTAGTATCTTACATGGTAGGTACATTTATTGATTTTATGTATTTATGTATGTGTTACACAAAGGTAAAGGTTTCTCTTGCTCGAAAGCCAGTCGTATCCGATTATAGGGTTCAGTGCTTGTATCGGTTTCAAAGCTGAAGAGCCAGTGCTGTCTGCTTCTGCAGATGTTTCCATGGTCATGTGGCAGGCATGACTAGACACCGAAGGAAGATTTTTCCAATGAACTTCATGGCTTAGGGAGATATCCTCAGACCTAAATACCACACATTCTCTTACATTGGTTATGTTAATTAATTGTCAGTTCTCTTGTACTTTACAACAATCAAAGTACAGTATTCTGCATTCACAGGATGACTTCAGATCTTGTTAATTCTAGAGAAATGTTTGACTTACAATTACAGTAAAACCTCGGATAACGCTAAAACTTGGTTCCACAAGTCTTGGTGTTATCCGATTTTTAGTGTTATCTGATGCATGTCAAAATCCTATGGGATGCATCAGATAACGTTAAAGCTCCATAGAGATACATTGTAACAGCACAGGCGTTAGCGGTTGTTATCTGATGCATCCCATAGGACCTTAAAGTTATTCGATCCAATTCTCCCCCCCCCCCGATTACTTAACGTTATGCAATTTTAGTGTTATCCGAGTTAAACGTTATCTGAGTTATTACTGTATCAAACTCTGTACATGACTGCTAAATAGTCTGTATAGCTTAATGTCCAGATCACAGATCACTATCTCAGATAAACCTGGACTCATAAACTACAGTTTATTATAAATCCTGGTTTGTGTGGTCATAACTAAATAGGCTCTCAGGTTGGGATACACTTTAAATGCATTCCCTGGGTCGCGCCGGCGAGGGTGGTATATAAATTTGAATAAATAAATAAATAATTACAAGAATTTAACTTATGAGTTGGAGTATAAACACAACTGAAGAGTCGGAACACAGAAGATAAAATCTAGTCTCTTTCAAAGAATTATAGGGGCATCATAGGTCATCCTTGCTCGAAAGCCAGTCGTATCTGACTCTGTCTGTGTCTGCATATCATTAAGTTAAAATTAATATTTCTGTTTATTGCTTCAAGACGCAGATGAATGGAATTATGCTTGAAGAATTTGATCTAAACTCATACACCATTGTGGCTGTCATTAAGAAAAGGTCTGAGCAAGCTAAAGGCTCTACAAGAGTTGACATAACACCAAGAAAAGGCTTATCATGAAGCTTCCATTGCATTCTCCTGTTCCCACCCACCACTAGCATGGAATCTTTTCATATGGCCATCCATTTATGCCCTTCATGTTTTAACTACAGATCTACATAGTGTCCTGTGGTAGCTGTGTGCATCACAGGACAGCCTATGCATGTCATATGGCCTAAATCCAACTCCTAGTCCTAACTATTTGATTTTATTAGATTTTTTTTGTTTTTTTCATTAAGATTTTTTTAACAGAAAGAAAATATTAAAAAACAAAGGAAACAACAAAATACATAATGACATGACATACTAAGAAAAGTAACAATTATAACAAAAAAATGAACATTAAAAATTAATTCAAATCTTTTCAATACACCCTATCAACCATTCTGCTTATATGTATAAAATATACTTTTATACTTTATTCCAATTATTCTCTTCATCATGGTATTACAACTTTTTATAGCACAATACATATAACACCCAAGTGTTATTAGATTCGTGCATTACCCAGCTAGTAAAATGTATTACTCTGGGTGGTTTACAGTCAAATGAGTTTAAAATAAATAAAGGAATCATAAAAATAACTAGAGCACTCTACTGAACAATGGAACTTTTTTAAAAAAATATTTTATTTATAAATTTTCCAATAAAAAAGAGAAAACAAGAAAACAAACAATACAAAAAATTCCACAAGAAGATACACTTAGTATATAGGAAAAAAAACAATAATGCATTAAACAACTTTTATATCACCACTCTTCAACCAATACTTCTAACACAACTATTACCTCTTCTGCATATATTCTTCGTTGCTTCTTTCACCTCTGTGCTATATACAATGTTCAGGGGAGTTATATCAATTTATACTTTCCAAAAATTAATTTGTTCCAGTACAGGATTGACACCTTTCTTTTTAACAATCACGTATTCCACAAATTTCCTCCAGATTCCCCAGAATCTATTTGCTTGAACTATGCCTTTCC
This sequence comes from Furcifer pardalis, assembly GCA_030440675.1. Lineage (NCBI taxonomy): Eukaryota > Metazoa > Chordata > Lepidosauria > Squamata > Chamaeleonidae > Furcifer > Furcifer pardalis. Next base: position 41,897,798 of record CP126890.1, on the reverse strand, counting down.
TAATGTTTATTTCCCATGTCAGCTTATCATTAAGAGCTAATTCCCACATTTCCTTATACCAATCTTGTATATCCAACAACACATTGTTTTTCCAATTTTTTGCAATACATTGTCTTGCCGCGGATAACATCACAGCCATCAGCTCTTTACAATCATTGCCCATTTTATATTTGTCCACTTCTGTTAGCAATGCAGTATCTGGTCCCAACTCCAACCGCATATCCATTATATTTTTAATTTCTTTTTCAACTTTACCCCAGAACTCTCTCACCTCATTGCAACTCCACCACATATGTACATATGTCCCCATTGATTGTGTACACCTCCAACTTTTATCGCTTATTTCCTTATTTATCTGATGCAGTCTAATTGGGGTCAGATACCATCGCAAAAGCATCTTGTAATTATGTTCTTTTACTCTTACAGACATAGTTTGCATAATTCTTTTTTTCCATTTTTTGTACCAACTTTCTTTCGAAATTATCATATTCAGATCTTGTTCCCAAGTGTTCTTCAAAACTTCCTGTATTTTTCCTCGTTTATTCATTATCTTATAAATCTTACTAACTATCCCTTTGATTCCTATATTTCCCTTTCTTATTTTAACCAGAAGTTCTTCAAAGGTTGTGAGTTGCCTTTCTAAACCATTGTGAGATAGAAATCTCTTATTCCAATTATTTATCTGGAGAATCTTAAACCAGTTTAATCTCAATTGTGAAAAAAGCGCTTTTCTTTTTTCCGGATTTCTGCAAATCTTAACCCAGTCTTTTAACAGCGAAACCCCGTTTTCTAATAGTA